>OX384540.1:27413494-28821786 GCA_947538895.1 Neoitamus cyanurus
CAAACACCACAGAATTTGCGTATTTCCGAATACGGTCTTTTCTCCTGCTCCAACTGAACATATTCTCCATTCAGCCAACGGTCATGGTCTGATTGTTGTATGATGATTTATAAATGGTACTGACGATTTTAGTCAAAAGCTATCATTGGTTAGGATAATCTGCAATCATTGGAAATGATATCTGTGCGATTGAGCACAAATAGCATGGACATTTTCTGAATTCTCAGCGATCGCTTTGGTTGTACGAAGTTATATGCACGTTGAATTCCTAGGGTTCTTAAAAGCCACGAAAAGGAAGCTCTTGTAGTTTTTGTTAATATTTCCTCGATAAATTCAGGAATCGTGATGACACCACGGTTGGAAAAATTGTCACTGGTGATGAAGCTCGCTTCTATAGGGTGGTCCATTTAAAAAGTGGAATTTATTTTTGTTATAAAAAAAACGGCTCAATATTTTTCAATGGTTGAACATTTATTTCAAAGGATGTTTTATCTCATATATTTATGA
Organism: Neoitamus cyanurus; assembly: GCA_947538895.1. Lineage (NCBI taxonomy): Eukaryota > Metazoa > Arthropoda > Insecta > Diptera > Asilidae > Neoitamus > Neoitamus cyanurus. Next base: position 27,414,002 of record OX384540.1, read on the forward strand.
AAAACAACTTCGGTCAAATAACCACCACGGCTGACATGGCAGTAGCCCATTCGGTCCACCCAATTATTGAGTACATTTTCGAATGTTTCGGGCCTTATATCATCAATAGCAGCTTGAATCTCGTACTTGAGGTCTTGAATTGTTTCTGGTTTATTGACGTTATTTTTACCTTTCACCGCTCCCCAAAGACAATAGTCCAACAGCGTCAAATCGCAGCTTCTTGCCAGCCAAAGCACATCACAATTTTTACTGATTATGCGATTTCCGAAGACAGGGCGCAAAGGATCAATTGTGGCGTTCGGATGGTCAACCGGCTTTAGCTGCTGTACCAATTGAACTTTATATGGCTTCATGGCAAGGTCTTTACGCATCAAAGAAGTGCGTGCAATGTCCAATTGTTGAGAACGATGACGAGTTGATGTTGATGGTTGCTCACCACACTTTGAGCAACAGCAGCAACCGGACGAGTACGTACACAGGTTGGTTTATCCACCAACATTCCAGTTTTACGAGCTCGCTTCACGAATTGATCCACAAATTGGGTTTTTGGAAGTTTTTGTTTTCGTCAATTTTATTTTTCAAATTTCTCACAGTTTGAGTAGAAGACTCACGACTATGGAAATAAGTTTTTAATATTTCCCAATCTTTTTGAAGCGAATACCGTCCCATTTCGTAAATGTGAAGTTTTAAAAAAAATTTCAAATGGGCAATCACCGACGGAACTTCGACGATACTACGTCAGCACTACGATGGCCGTATATGGCTAAATTGACTTCAGACATCATCCCCGCATTTGGGATCAATGAAATTACCCCATCACCTTATTCTCTTGACGTGGCTCCTTTCGACTTTTGGCTATTTTTAAAAATAGGGGAGGACGTTCCAAAACCGCGCAGAATAAAGTTAAAGACCTTGCGAACTTAAAAAAGATGAGTTTAAAGACTGTTTAGCAGATGGATTTAAAGACCTAAAAAAATATAGATGGATATTATGCAGAAAAAACCTAAACTTAATATAGTTTTAAAATATCGGGGTACAATTATGGTTTTCTTATTTCTTCTTTATTACTGAAGGAACTATTTTTAGACCCTTCGTATGCACATATCTAATTTAAAGAAAATTTGGGTTTCTTAGGGTTCACCCACGAAGGACGTTTTTCAATTTTAATGCATTAATCCTTGCTGTGAATGTTTCTGCGGGAGCACTCATTTTTTATTTGTAAGGTTATGCACTTACTTTAAAAGTAGTAGAAAATGAAATGAAAATATATTTTGCTTTGTTCTGTACGCACAAATTCTCTTGTTTTTAAAGTTGTTACAATTTTAAAATATACAAAAATCGGAAAGCCTGCATTGTTTAAGAACGTCTCAATAACGTTTTAAAAAATCTAAAAAAATATGGACAAGCTGTTCAATATTGCAATACAACTTCAATTTTTTTTTCTGTAGTTCTGAGTTTTGTAAAAGAGTGGAGTGGCCTTAATTTTACAGAAAAGTTAACAGATAAAATTGTCCAGACAATTTATACAAAAAACCTTGTTTTTATCAAAACTAATGGCTCATAAATAATGAAAACATACAGTCGGTTTCCTCTGTAACGTTGCGCAAAAACACATCTTAATTGAAGCATAAATATCGTTTTGCAGCACCTGCAGTAATTCACTGTCAGTTTCGCAAATTACATTGGTCAGCGTTCAGTCATAATTACGCTCCTCATAATTACCAAGTCACGCTGTAATTTTGCTGGACGAAAATCGGAGCATTAGCTCCAGATCGTTACCAGAAATGACTTTTAGATTTAAGCCATATGTACATATTGTATGTGCATCATAGTAAAGGAAGCGATCTTTAGCAGTGTTCGTAACACATTCGCATATACAGTTATTCAGTAGGAACATCATAGAATAATCCAGCAACACCCAAACCACATATCGAACGAAGTCTACAATTGTTTCCCGCAAAGTTTCCTCTGGACGTTGTTCTGCAAATCATCCTGCTCCAATGGGAAGAAAGGAAGGCTTAATGAAATAAGTTCGTAAGTCACTTGCGGCCTGAGAATTAGCAAAGATTATGGCGAGGCATTCAGAGGCATTCACAGGCCTGCCACCCTGTGCCTTGCGTCGGCCTTAATTAATCCCAACTAGCAAAGAAATTCTAATTAAAATGAGCGTGTAAATCTCCTTGATGAATTTGGTAAACAAGCAGAATAAATTAGACGTAGAAGGCATTCCCCAACAAATGTTAATTCAATTTATCCCGGTCCCGTGGGATAACCAATCAAGCTTTGCCAGCCCAGGAATGGATAAGACGCATACAACGGAGGACTTAAATTCACTTGTTGCAGTTGTGGGCACGCTCAGTCTTCTACACCTAAGACAATAAGTTAGGGTAGGGTGTGTGTTGCGAGCCTTCCGCGAAATTGCGACATAAACCGTTAGGGACTTTCTGCTTCATTAAGGACTTTTCCTAGAAACTAATCAAAAACGTTTAAAAGTCAACAAAGGCGAATAGTTGCTGACCACTAGTTGCTCGTGGCCACACTCGCCTGTTGCTGCCAGTTCCCTGGCTAAAAAGAATGGCAAGTCGTAAAAGTTTCGCTTACATAAATGTGCGGCTGCTCTCTCCCGGGGCGAAACCACAGAGTGGCCTAAAGCCTTTTTAATATTTCACTGAAACCACTTAAAAGTATCCGCAAAGAACAGCTCCCTTATCTTATCCTGGGCCTCGGTAAGGCTGGGAAGCGCTAAGGGGCACACCAAGCTACGCGAGCCACACTAATTGCCACTGGGATTAAATCGATTTCACTTGATAGCGACAATTGGAAATCGTTGGGAAACCTTTGCTTTTGTCCTTTTTAACTCTGGCCCTCACTGTCGCGCCTCATTTGCTTCAGTCTACCACTGTCCACCGTTTGAGAAAATTTCTAACGCACGGAGTCCACTACCACCGAATTGGACGTATCCAGTTCCCGGGAAAAACTGTTGAGGCCAACGAATTTCAGTACAAACCAACAAATTGAAACCCCATGCCCGGAAGAGCTTTCCTCCGTAAAAGCATTGGGAAAGCTTGTGCTGGGTAAATGGCTAGCCAGGGGTATAGCTGCTGCAGCTGGAATATTATTAGGTTTTGGAAAATTCGCTGAACTCGCGGAGCTTTCCCGGGAAAGTTAAGTTCTGTTATTGGAAGTTCATTAAGGGAAACACTTCGTCGTAAAACTACTTGAAATTACTTTTCGGCGATTTCACTCCCACAAAGGGATCTGAATTCACCGAAAGTGCGTCCATTAAAATAGTATTGGCGATCTACGCAACGCACAAATTGTTTGTGTTCTGCTTAATGTTTATACATGTTACCCCACTTTAGAAAATAGGGCGTTAAAATTACGACTAATCGCCTAATACAAGGTGAAGTAAGTAATTACCCTGGCGTAACTACACAGAAAGGGTCCGGGTGGGGCATAACATATTTACTTTCTTTAATTTATTAGTTTTATAGCTTATGATAATTTGACTAATCAACCTTAGGTTGTGGGACGCGAGCATTCTAGTGGTAAGCGCGATATGTTATACTGCCGAGCCAAAAGTCCCACAGGTTCGAATTCCACTCGGACGCCACACTTCCACTTCCAGATGGAAGCCCCATCATTAGGATAGCTAGTGCGGGCTAGTCACGCAGCATAGCGAACATAAACAATTAAAGAAACTGAAGCAGAGCCTCTGGAGTAGAGAAGCCCTACGATCCTAACTGGAGTGAAGTGGGAAATGCACATACATATCTTAAGTGTAAGCGTGGAGTTGCCTTGGGATAATATTTATTAGTCCATATTTATAAAGAGGAGCATTACCTTTTGCTTGCAAAAATTGAGGCAATTCATTCAGGTTATATGAATAAACAAAGTGAGGGAAAAAGTTTTGCTTCTTTTGTATTTGGGCGATTCTCTGTAAGCTCGTAATCGGCTGTCCTCAACGATTTTTTCAAAAAGTAATTTAATTGTTTTTTAAAAAATCACTCCCAATGAAATTGGGATCAATTACGGGCCCAGCATCCAGAAAATCGTGGGGCGCAGTCCTGTCACCTGTGCACAAAATAACAGTATTTCCGCATTTTTGTGTGCACCCTGAATTCCAGATCAAAAGAAGAGGAGAGAATTGGATATCATGCAGGCCAAAGAAAAATGCCCATTTCCCAACTGCTATTGGTGACTGCAGTTGTTGACAATATGTATATTCCTATTCAACAGCCAACCCAATATGGAGACGAGTATGTAAATCTAAAAGGATTTACCAGTAGCAATGTGTACGCTACATGCGATCAGAATTATTTAATAACCAGTATTGGTTGGTTGGCAAGGTAGCCTGGATCTGTTATGATTCTCGCATATGGAAGAAATCAGTAGTATGTTATGTATACGATGACATGATAAAGATAGCAAACACTGTCCTGCTAGGGAAATTACATGAACCTCCTTGGATGACTGCGGACATTACAAAATGAATGGAAACAGGAGATCTGTTGCATCAACGGTGGAAGAGAAAGCGTACAAAAAACAATCGCATACTTTTTGTTTAACACCGCAACATAGCTAATAGTCGAGATAGCGTGTACGAAAAGACTAGTTAGATGCACTAATGAACGCAAAAAAATTCTAGAGAGTTATGGTCGCAGTTAAGGAAAAATTGAATCAACCTATCTGATAACAGAAAGACCACCATCATTCCTCCAGAGGATTTAAATAATTTTTCTACCTCAGCTGTCCCTGTTTAGTCATTCGATGCTTAAACTTTTTATTTCAGTTAAAGATTGACACATATATTTCGATTGTTTTATTAAAAACATATTATAAGAGTTAAAGTTCAATTTTATTTTGTATATAATTTTATAACACTTACACTGAGACTTTTATTTTTTAAGTTCAAAAATAAAAGTCCATAGATGACTTTATTTTAAATTGGCTCAATTAGAGTTATTGAGAGACTTTTATTTTGAACGTCATCAAATAATAGTTAATAAAGTATACATATTTTTATAAAAAATATCCAAACATAAAATTTTTTACCGAAATATAAGGGAAGTGAGCATTATACCGACATTTATTCGATACTATATCGAAAATTCGCCTTCCGTATGTTTGTGTCCGCAAAACTCGAAAAGCAGTCAATTGATTCACTTGACATTTTTACACATCGTTGCATTTTTTATATAAGGGTGTTTTTATATACTTTTTATCCCACTTTTCTGGAATTCAAGATGGCGGAACCAATATGGCGGCGAATTTTCAACTACAAGGATTATTTATGAAAAAGGGCAATCGGGTTGTTCGGGGTCGTTGATTTTGAATTTGCCATCAAAATTTCCAAATTTAAGATGGCGGATCCTATATGGCGACCGAAAAAGTTAAACTTCAAGGGACTGCCCTGAAAGTCCGCACTAGGTGGTTTCTTGGGGCGCTGGTTTCGAATCTGCCATCAAAATTTCCAAATTTGAGACCACCCCAATCTCACTGAGTTGTATAGAAAGGGGTGCAATAGGGAGGGGTGTAAAATTAAGAAAAAAATACTTTACTAATACTGTTGAAAAATATATGAAAAACGCAAATAGAAAAGCATTTTAAATAGTGAAATAAATTTGAACCCCTCCGCATTGATTAATTGATATTAATAAATGTAGAAACTGTGGGTGTTCAAAGTGAGAAATTGCGGAGAGCGGAAAAAATTTTTGCCCCTGGCTTGGAAATAAATGAAAAAAATTATTTATGTTCAGTAAAAACGTATTAAGAATAGGTAAAAGTGATGTTAGGGGAGTTGTGTATGAATTCACGCTTGATTTAATGAGACCACCCCACACCCCGCAGAACAATACAGGAGAAGGGGTGCAGAAAGGAGGTTGTGTAAAATCTATATAAATAAAAATTTAATAGCATCCCGGGCAACGCCGAGCCTGTGCAAATTTGTATTCACATAAAATTTAATAAATTTCAATGTCCAATGGTGCGGTGAAGGAACCAATTTTATGTATCGAGACTTTATACAAAAATATACTTTATTAACTATTATTTGATGGCTTAAAAAATAAAAGTCTCTCAATAACTATTATTGAGCATATTTAAAATAAAAGTCCTCTAGGGGCTGTTCAAACACTACAAACAAAAACTGTACAAAGGCTTAGCCTTGTAGTGTATATTACAAGTTTTAAGGGAATGCACAGTGGCCGATTTGTCGAAAAAGCTGGCCAAAAGTCGAAAAAAAAATTGTTTCGTTCTGTTCAAGCTACCATCCTATGTCATAAAGAACCTTTTTCTACACATTTTGGCAAAATAACAGTGATGTACTGGTAAAGCATTCAGCATTAGAGCAAGTCAAAGTGACTCTCTTCGACGCATCATCTGGCACGCTGCTTAAACCTGGATTTGTACTACGTCGTTTTGAAAGTGATAACAGCTTTTCTAGTGGCTGTTTTCAGATCGCGTTCAGTAACGGGTGTTTCTGCAAGTATAGAAAGTACCTACTAAAGTTTCGCTGTGTAAAAACTTTTTTTAAACACAGTCATGCACGTCAAGCTTTTTCGTGTTGACATTTTATAAAAAATAGTTCGAAGTTCCGTAGAGTTCCACGATAAGATCATTTTTATTATTTAAAAGGAAGTATTTTCTTTCATTTTACGAAAAAAGCAGCTGCGATAATTTGCGATATTTCATGAAACATAATTTTCAATCTTGCGGACTGAAGCTGGCCGGTTCCCGAAAAAGCTGGCCATAATTCGAAAAATGATAGGAATTACACAAAACTTCGCAATTTTATGTTTTTAAGGTCGCTGATCACGAATATGAAATTCATTTTTCAAAATTCAAAATGGCGGATTCAAAATGCCCATACGAAATTTTGTTGAAATCAACGCCATTTTGAATCCGCCATTTTTAATTTTGGAAAAAATGTCATATTCGTAATCAGCGACCTCAAAAACTAAAGCATACAAAATTTTGTTGAAATCGAATTGTTTTGAGTAGTAGACGTCCGCCATTTTGAATCCGCCATTTTGAATTTTGGAAAAAAATGTCATATTCGTAATCAGCGACCTCAAAAACTAAAGCATAATAAATTTTGTTGAAACGGAGTTGTTTTAAGCAGTAGACGTCCGCCATTTTGAATCCCACCATTTTGAATTTTGAAAAATAAATTTCATATTCGTGATCAGCGACCTCAAAAACATAAAATTGCGAAGTTTTGTGTAATTCCTATGATTTTTCGACTTTTGGCCAGCTTTTTCGGGAAATCGGCCACTGTGGAATGGTAAAAATATTGGTACAACTTTAAATTCCATCATTAACTAGAAAAAACCAGAAAAATATCATATAAAAATAAACTACTAAACTAAACTAACTAACTAACTGTTGAATTTATGTTTTCTAGTTTTTGAATATTTATCAAGGACTAGCTTGCCCGGACCCGGCGTTTCCCGGGATACTATTAAATTTGTATTCCTTAATTTTACAACGCCTCCCTACTGCACTACTGCCCATCCCATGTGACCCAGCGTTTTCCTATTTGCGTTTTGCACATGTTTTAGATATTTTCCAACATTATTATTAAATTTAGTTTTCTTCATTTTACACCACCTCCTAATTGCATCCCCTCTCCTATATCTCCCAGCGGGGTGGGGGTGGTCTCATATTTGGAAATTTGAATCGCAGATTCGAAATCAGTGATCCCGAAAATTCCCTAGTGCGAATTTTCAGGGATATCCCTTGAAGTTTAACCTTTCGGTCGCCATATTGGATCCGATATCTTCATTTCCAAAATTTTGATGGCAGATTAAAAATCAATGACCCCAAAAACAAAAGTTCGGATTTTCAGTGAAATCCCTTGAAGTTTAATATTTCGGTCGCCATATTGGATCCGACATCTTGAATTCCAAAATTTTGAATGCAAGCTCGAGATCTGCGACCCCGAAAACCTCCAATTGCCTTTTATATAAAGATTCCTTAAAGTTGGAAAAGTCGCTTCCTATACAAAACGGAAATATCGTTTTTTATCATATTTTATTTTTATCGGCTTTTCCTTTGGGGTTTCCCGAATTTTCTTTTTTTTTAAACCTCTCCTGTATTATAGCGAACAAAACAAAAGAAAAATTATCGAAATCGGTCAAGCCGTTTTCGAGTTTTAGCGAGACTAACGCACAGCAATTCATTTTTACATATGTATATAGATTTCACTCGCGGTATGAGTCTTCAATATCGTTCACAATATGCAAAAACGCAAAATGAAAAACTTGCGGAAGTAATATTTTAATTTATTTTATTTTAAAAGCAACAACTGAAAAGTTTGCAAGTGCTTAAATGCTGTTTTAAATGCGACTTATATTTTAGGGTTTCATAACTCAAAAGGAAAAAGGAACATTCATAGGATGACTTCGTTGTCCGTCTGGCTGTCTGCCAAGACCCTTTTTCTCAGGAACACGTGGATGTATAAAGTTGGAATTAATGTATGTATATATGTAATTAAAACTTAGTCGGCGGTCTTTTGGAGCTGTAAAAAAATCAAGCTTCTAGGTCAACGCAGTCAAAATATACGGCCGTTTATACCGCATAGTTTACTCCAGAAAAACACAAAACCTATAGGGTACTTCCCGTTAATCTAGAATCATGCAATTTGGAAAGAAGCAAGGCCTCACAGCACAAGTAAAGGAAAGGATATATCACATCACATCAATTTGCGGCAAATATTCGAAACCCTTAACGCGCAAGCCTGACTCGCACTTGCCTGACTCTTTTTTAATAATGTGTATTAATTTATGGATAAAGCCTTTTGTTTTTGCAAAAGAAAAAATTTCTACTGTGATTTTTGGCCGAAACGAAATATACACATAAGTAGAGAGTGAAATTGATGAATTCTGAATTTAGATTTCTACATTTTGTAATAATTTAAAAAATATACTTAAACCCAGTTTATATGAAAATACAATCACTGCAAGGGTCAGAACAGAGCCTTTTGTTGATAACTATACAAAAGGTTGCAGGTGGTTCAAGTCAGTGACCAATTTTAGAATTATTCTTTTGGACATTTAGACCTCTTCGGATCCCAAGCTTGAATTTTGGGTCGAGTAGTTGTATATGGCATGTATTGTTCTTTTGTTCCAGAAAGATTTTCGCTATGATTACTCATCCATCTATAATGCGGCTGGCATGAATCAGCAGAAGGGATCCTGTCAGTTTTGTAATGCATCCAGCCGAACCATTCAGCCGGTATTTGGCTACCGTCGTATTCATAGCCGAAATGGCTTGCATACTCCACCCAGCGATTTCTGCCATAGAAGTAGTACGGGCTGTGGTAGTATTTGTTCCCATATTTGTCAGTTCCGACATGGCAACCAAGTTTCAAAGCGTCGAATCTTAATAATTTCATATAAGAATTCTTCAATCCTCCGTTCGCGCGTATAATTGCTGCGAGTCTTTTCCATTTGTCTATAGGAAGATATTTTGCCATCGTTTCTTATTTTTATGCACAGTTATTTAGTTTAAAGTGTACTGGCTCGTTGTTTTGAATTTCATATTTGCAAAAAATTAAGAACATTTGAAATAGCTTGGGCTGCTTTAATTTTTGGTAATCAATATTTTTTGAAAAGGGATTGTGAGGTTTATAGAAAACGGCGATTACGAAATGTTTTTGGAATATTGAAGAACTAACAGACCCGCAAACGGCTTCTCCGAGCTTATTCAATATTCTAAATTAAATAGAAATCCGAGCACAAATTTAACATTTTGGGTTGCCATAGGCATATTGGAGCCGTCATATTCAATTTGATGTATACAGTTAATATGCCTGTCGCCTGATCTCAGATAGTACCTTTATAAAATTCGCTTAAAATTGGGTAAACGGTTTGGATTTGTATGAAACAAAAAGAAACAAAATTTATTCATGGCGAAAATTAATTTTGTTGTCATTTTTTGCGTTTTGCGAAAAAGCGGGTGTGATGGCGCTAATTGTATTTAGATTCCCAGGTCGGAGACACTTTTTTCATGCCATTGGAATCGATAAATTAAGAAGTTAGAGTGGGGTAAAAAAATAACAGACTTGGAAGTGTCTTTTCAAATTTTTGGTCCTGATAGTATTCTTGAATTCATTCGGAATGCCCCCCGTTGCGCAAATTTCCGAAGCTTCAGCTTTTTCAAGTATTACCCTCTGTGGTCTCTTAACGTGCCGTTTGTAGAACCTCATTTGCTGCAGATTGTTGTTGTTGCCAAGATTATTTGTTTCTAACTAAAGTGACTTTAAGGCAATGTTGGTCTTTTTCAGAATGTTACATTGCATAACTATAACAAGAATAATTTAAAAAGTTTCAGACTAAGAGGGGTGACAAAACACGCATTGGAGGAAAGGCCTAGGGATTTGTCTGTACGAGGTAACAAGGAAACTGGGAATCCTCCCGCTGAAGAAACGGCTGGGGCACGGACTGTGCAAACTCTAACTCCTTTGACTGCTGAGGTCACGGGACCATGCCAAAGAGGAAGGAATCTACTGGGTTAATGGAGAGCCTACTTTTGGACCAGGAAAGGATCGAAAAACAGTAATCTTCTGCGACTACGGTTAATCTTGTCCCGATGGACACTCCCACACCCTGCTTGAAGCTGCAGTGTTAAGGGATCCTCCCTTTAACGCGGCGGATATCAAGGGGTCGTCCAAACGACAGCTGCGATGGCAAAGGCGGAAATATGGCGGACTCTTCCATCTGATGAATCACCTTTTTCTCACAAGCCCCTTGACAAGGATATCAAATGAAAGGTCTTGACGAGCAGAATGTGATAAGCTAAGTGACGTCACTACCATAGGACAACCTGCTACCTGTTTGGATGATGTCGTGACATTAATTACTTACTTTACATATTGCCTGGAACTAGGAATTATATATAAAAAGACAATATTATCAAAAAATAAACAAAAAACCTTGTAGTCGGGTTTTAGGTCGAGGTCATATTATTATTGTAAGTAGGTAGGCACCAACTAAGAATTTTATTTGTACTTTAATATTTCAGGTAAAGCAGACTGGACCCATTCGATACCCCAGTTGAAATAGTAAATACGGTGATCGAAAAGTGGTAGAATTGGAGGAAGACACAGCGTCCCTCTTGCACGTTGTTATGCTGTCCTCCTCTACTAGGCTACTTTTAGGTGGTCGCTCGTGCAAAGGGTTTTTACACGATACAGCCATTTCGTATTAGCCATATTTCTATGGTCCTACCTTTGTCCTCGACATTTTTTAACATCCAATGATATTTCTTTGATTAATGTAATGATCTGTACTATCCTCTGGCAGACACGCCATAAATACCTCAAAAATTCTCAATGCGGATGGCTTGCCATTTACACTGTAAATCACTTTCATATATCAAAAAAGTTCACTAAGCTGATCGTAAAGAGTCGTAAATCACTACAAAAAATGGAGTGACAAAAAAAGAACGATCCACTTGACGAAACTTGCATATTATGTACGATACGACTCACGCACACTTTGCTAACTTTTAATTTGCAGCAAACGGCCACCGAATAAAGGGGCCTCGGTATAAAAGGACCTCCGTATAAAGAGACCCCTTATTATAACCACCCCTCCGGGACCTCGGGGCACTACCACGGTTTGTCCCGACGTGGTTTATTTATTGATTTATTTATATACAATTCGTCAAAAGACTGAGTACTAAATAAACACAATGGAAATACAGAAAGGCTTCCTATCAATAATATAATTCATTAAAGCTACGATACATTGATGTAATCGGCTCGTGAGATTCATAATTAGTGCCATGCTTCAGAATTCAAAGGAAATCAGCGTGTTTCAGTGAACGAGCCGATACTGCCATCACAAATAAGGAAAGCGTTGCAGGAGAATCAATGTTTCCCTGAAGACACTCAAAACCAAAAATAGTCTTGGAAATGTCACGCCTGCGTTGAAGAGAGTCCAATTTGATAATTTTAAGTCTATATTTATAAGGGGGCAAAATTACAGGGTTATCTCAAGGAATCCTGCGGAGGGCAAAACGTACAAACCGGCGTTGAACTGATGCAACGCGATAGATGTGGAGAGAGAGAGAGATAAGTAGACTATACACAAGAGGCATACTCCAGAATAGAACGAGCTAACGGGTCCTGGTTATGTAGGGGTTTCAATAGAATAATTTAAACATATAGGAGTCATTCTACGAAATAGAGGCATCGTAGAGCACTTATCTACATATGTTAAGTGGATGAAAATTAATAGAACACCATTTGAAAAAAGGGTCTAAATCAGTATTCAATAATTCACAATCACATCTGCACACCTGCACATCGTCTGCATACCATAGAACATTTGAATTGGGTAGGGATGTGTGGTATGGAGGTCATTAATATAAATGTTAAAAAGGACCGGACCAAACTGACTTCCTTGAGGTAGGGTAGGGCGGGGCTAGTTGAGCATAGGGGCAAGTTGGGCTATCGAAATATCTCGCAAACTATTCACCGTACGCATAGGCATCGTATGGCGGAAAGAAGGGGTCGCCGGATAGGTAATAATCGCGCGATCGATAGTGGCGGTTCGACGAGCGAGTGAAGCGCACGAGCGTTTTGTTTATTTTGTGGCCAAAAAGTAAAAACGTCGTTTATCACAAGTTTTCGTCTGTATTAGTCAAATGTTATCTGTTTTCAATCAGGTAAATGTTAATCTTCCAGAAAATTATTGTACTTTTGATATGTAGAGAGGTTCTGGTTATAATTCTTACGATTTTTTTATAAGCTCACTTTTGTTTTAAAATTCCGGGTTGGGGTTAGTTGAGCAATAGTTGCAATATGTATATAGTGACAATGACCATTAAGTTCCAAAGATCTTATTAATATTTTCCTTTAAGATATAAGCTATTTGGGTAATAATATAAATATTTAAGTCTGATTTTAAACAGAAAGACTGAATTTAATCCTGAAGTTAGTCTTAAGATACGTTGATGTTTTGTTTATTCTATTTTCAGTTAATTATCCAAAGAATATTACTTTAAGTTTTGTTGTTCTGTCACTAAAAGACTATAAATAAAGAGCTGATTGTCAAACACATATTTTACTTCATCTCTAGTCAACATAGAACCCATGGTTTGGCTAGACATTCTTAGTGCTCAACTTGCCCCATACCCTTGCTCAACTTACCTCACCTATGGGGTACATTGAGCATACTTGACTTTCTGCATTTAAACAGCTGCAGCTCTTAAATTCGACTTGTTACAAAAAAATTACTATGGACACTTTTGCTAAGGGATAAATTACTATTCCATCAGGCCGCATAACAACTCATTGAGACATATCATTGAGGAGCTATATCCGCTCAAGTGAAAAATTGCTCAACTAGCCCCGCCCTACCCTACTCCAGAAGTATTTAGGATTTCTTTAGAAAGGTTGCCGCGAAATACGACACATTGGGTGCGATCGAATAGGTAAGACCGGATCCAGTCACGGACCTCATTGCACTACCCACCAGTGTCTATAGTTACGACATATATGTGCATATGTATACCAATTAGTAATGATTATAATAAAATAAAATATAAATAGTATTTTAAACTATTTAAAGAATATTATTATATTATATATTATTATATAAAGAATAGCGTTTTTAAGCTGGTTTATACATTTTTTTTTAATGTTTGCTAATGAACTTTATTTGTTGGTGTGTTAAAAACTGTCATTCCACGGAAGATTGGTACAAATGGTAACGAGAAAAAGTAAAAAGTTCGACAGAAGTTGTGTGGACAAATATCAAACCTACCACGAAGGGTCTTTGTAGATTTCCCACATTGTACAATACCTTTCTCTTTTTAATGGCTACAAGGCACTGCATTCTCTCTGAATTTTAACTGGACTTAAAGTCGCCACATATTTCTGAAGCGCGCCAAATCTTGAATGCATTTAGATTACATGCACCATATAACATATTTCGGCTGGTTGAGGTGGTTTCAGAAATCCTGAAGCGAACACTTTAATTCGAATTATCATAAAAATTTTTTGTGGATGAATAATACAATATAATTTCCTGATTATTTCCATGATTCCAAGTATCTCCAAGTTATCCTAAAGCAGGTAAAAATTAAGCCAAAAATTTTAAATTTCCAAAGGCTTTGGATGAGCGAACTTAATACGGTTCCAGCTTTTATCCTTCTTATCCCTAAAGTCTCCTTAAACAATTCTGATCCCTTAATAGCTTCACTCAATAAGTGCCTGAATCTATTCAAGAAGGACGGCATGCCAAGCCAGGGTTCAAGTGAATTTGACTTACATTTAAATTTTTTTCTTCATCAGCATAACAGACGAGGGAGGCATAGGTGTAAGGAAAAAATTCAGGGAAAAAAGGTGCCTTAAATATACAATTTCGTCCGATTTTACGAAGAAGGCGTTTGTTGGAATGATTAATGCTGTCAGACTCAGACACCAGCCAGGGCAATTTCGTTTTGGCCTTTGCCCGCATTTATCATATCGTGGAAATTAATCTGCTCCACCCTCAGGTAGACGTGAATTATTCCCCTAATCTTTGTCCACCGTTGACAGAATCCAACAATCTTTGCTGCCAGGTGTTGTCTTTTTCATCTCGCGTTACTTACTTGAAATTTATGTTCTTCTTTTGGCGACTGATGAGTTTAATCAACTTTATAATTTTTTTTTAACATAGTCCTCACGCACAGGTCACAAAAGGCTAAGTAGCATACAGTGCGCTTTTAAAAATTATGGCTATTTGCCAAGCCACGAAGTAGCAAAATGGTTTTCTTAATTTAATCATATTGAATTTCTACAGTGCCCAAGTAGATGAATAAAACATCCATAATTCCAAAAGACCCCGCATTTACCTACTTTTCTTCTCAAGTGCAGATTACTTAAAAAGAGGGTTATTTTCAATAAAACTTTGCACTGTTACCTCATTTCGTATTCTTTCGACCCACAAGTCGATTTGTTTCAAGGTTCAGTGATTGGGAGTAGGTTGCTATTGCCACCGGGGCACGTCGGAATAATATTTCCGCCAATTTTTCTGGAATTGCACAAGACACCATTTGAATGGGAAAGACAAGATAAAATGCTTTACACATACGACACGCGATGTGCACACGAATGAACCGAAATCGCTGAAATTTTCCTTGTCGAATGCGGATCCCACCTTTCCAAAAGGTGATATTTTAGCATGAGGGAATATCTTTGAGTTATTTATAGAAATGTGCGAGAGGGTGTTTCGTATGTCTTCCCTTTTTCCCTGGATGTGTTCGGGATTTTCGATTAAAATTTCTAATGCATAGTAACATTGTAACATGTGCAGTGCAGAGATATTAAAAATGGATACAATGAGTGTTAGACAAAATATGGAATAGGTTTATCAAAAAAGAAAAAAAAGAATAGCTTCCCAGTTTAAAAGTAAAACGTAATACTTATACGTATGAAACAAGCGTCTAAAATGTGGCTTTTAATATAAAAATTGTGATAATCACGCGTGGCTTGCGTCGAATGGTTTTCGTGCCGCAGGTACACTTATTAGTATTTCAAGTCTCAGACACGAAATATTTTCGCGTCGTCAGCATAACAGAGGATCTTCGAAGACGAAAGAAGCAGAATGACATCGTTAAAAAGGAGTGGATCGAGGACACTACCTTGAGGCACTCCTGAAGAGTTCCTTATACTACATAGAAGAAAGCGCTCCATGGAACAATACTTGTTGCGAACGGTCCGCAAAACTGGGGTTCGTTTAAAGGCCACATCAACTTTATATTTCTATGGAGTTGGTTCCATTATTTGTTAAATTAATTCTTTAAGGTGTTAGGATTAATGGCAATTAAAATATATGAATTACGTTACGACATTATATTAAATCTTCCGATACAGAAGTATCACTTTCCAATTCAGTTTCTTTATTATGTTTCTTTATAGAATTTTGTTTTTCACTATCTAATATATCAATTAAAAGATAGAAGAAGAAAAGATAGTTGTATTACACTTATCTTTTAAATTTTAATAATAGCTTATCTTAGATAGTGATTTCCAAATAAAAATGTTATTGAATACAATATAAGCCTTAATGTTTTCAATCTGCGTTTAATCGCATTCTGCTTGCGAAAACGAACAATTTTTTCTCCATAGCGTTTCCGCATATATGGAGTTGCAGTGTAAATAACTTGCAAGTTTTAAATTTATTTTTTTACCATGAAAAATGCTTCTATGTTTTCTGTAAAATTAGGAAAAGAACTTGTTTAGGTCTGTGGAAAGTGCAATACGGTATTTTTAGGGTCTTTGGTTGGGCATTTGAACGGCGGATTAGACATGTAAATACAATGTAGTTAAGCTTTCTCAAAGTTATGGCATTGACATCTCTGTAATAAGAAGGTTTTTGTGAAATTCACGCAAAAATTAATATATATAATATAACACATTGTATAAAAAAATAAACTAAATTCTTCCTCAACAGGAAAACAAACTGTTTTACAGACAACATCGTTAATTTGGAACATTTCTTCATCTTGACAAATATGTTTGACTACACATATTCCCAATGCGTCCATAGAATTAAAATGTTCTTCAAAATACCAGTTTACCTATAAAAACCTTCTGCCTTCTATACTGTGCTTTTTCTGTACCTTGGAAAAAACTTGCGATTTTTATGGGAACTATAGGTTTTACATAACAAAAATTATCAGGTATTGCTTGGTTTAAATAAAACATACCTACAGGTTAAATTGTGTCTGATATGATTATTTGTCCAAATTAAATGAAGCATTTTTTTGTAATTCCGAGATCTTTAAGATGCATTATCTACATCAATAAGAAATTGCGATATCACGTGAATATATCTTCTAATGGGTGTAACATATATTTTGTTGACAAAATACATAGATTATCATAACTAATATTTGTGCGATTTTTGAAATCATTATCGGGTTTCAGCTAATCCTATTGTAATATCGAATGTCATCTTATTATTCATTTTTTTCCCCTTTTGAATACATTTTGGACTTCCATTAGAAGAATTGTGGCATCACCAATAAATACCCTAATTTCCAATTTTCGTTGTCTATCATCAATTTCGACGTTTTTTTTCTAAGTATTTATATTCCTTGACAAATTCGGTTAGGAGATCTTCAACGCTTTCGGGTTTTTCCGGACCAATAAATGCTCCCACAAGAAATGGTGTAACATCCTTTGATCCCGAAACAGCTCCTAAGATTAGCCACAATGTTTGACCAGAAGTCTTAAATAATTGTATTCCGTCCACTTCAATATCAATGGACATCCATGGATTCTGGGAATGTTAATGTTAACATTATCAAAGCTTTTTCCAATCAGAAATAAAAATATTCTCCGGGTGGAACTATCGTTACTTTAATTGGCTCAAAATTAATTCATAGCAATGGTTTTTTGCATTTGGGCACTTTTAAGTCATCATTTCCTAAAATCTGGAGAAGTTGGTCACACGTTTTTCGGACTACTTTGTTCTCAACGCACCATTCTGCTAAGGAGTCGACCAGAGTATTTTTTTCTTCATACCTGAGCTCTGCTTTCAGTAAAATCAGCTCTTCCTCTACCGTCAGAAATATGATGCTCATCAAAAAATCCTGTTCTAATATTTTTGTCTATTGCTATTCCTGATTCTGCATCGTAATTTTTTTTCCTGTTTCATCCTGCTTGCAAAGATTGGCCTTTTCAATTTCTCTGACTGCTAATTTTAAATTCTTAGGCACTTTACTAATAATTAGATAATTGAATTATTCTGGTCAGGCAAAAATTCAAAAGCAATAGCTTTTGAAAACTCTTGTTTTAGATTTTTCAGTGTAAAAGAACACTTGTTAAATCCCACAAGGGACAGTATGTAATTTTTCGGATGGAAGTCGATCACTAGGAGTAGTGAACGAGCTGAAAAAATGATAAGTGTTTCGATCCGAGAAGCAAACCGATCTCATCGGTATGGCGCTTGCTTCTCTGCCATAATTTGCCTTCGTTATACTTTATACTTGGAATCTTAACCATGTTAATAACTGTGACTTGGTTTCGATCCCTCCCCGTGAGTGTCTATGGAGTTGCAATAAGGGAGTTTTAAAAATGTTGAGGCGAGATTCAGTTCAGAATAAGCATTGTTCTTTAAGGGGGGCGATACATGTAAAAAAAAAGACAATCGAATTTAATTCGATAATTTAATTTAATAATGACATCTCAAAAATATGTCTGTAAATTTTTGGAATGAAATTCGCATTACTTATCGATTGAGAACTCATTTAAGTGCTCCGCCTCAACTCGGCGCTCGAGCGCTATTGCCTGTATCGGAGTGTTCGACTGTCGCTACCTGTTTTTCAAATTTCTGACCTTGGGGTCTTTTGTATTGACGACCCGGGTAAGCAGATGTTCGTCAAGCATGTCAAGAAGAACTTCAAAAGAAAAACGAGTACTACGAACGCACCGAAGGACTTTTATATGGCCCTGGAATCGCTGACTAGTAGGTAAGTCGCTGCAATCATAGAGTCTCAGTGTGTCAAAACTATACACGCGTTTCTCTCGAAACCACTTTTTTTAAATTGGCGGGCAAGATAACTCAAAAATTTCTTAACCGATTCTTATGAAATTTGACACATGTCTTCTTTATAGTATTAGCTTCTAGTTAAACCTCAAAAAAGGCCAAAAAAAATTCTCAAAAATTACCATTTTTGGCCCAAAAACCATCGAAAAGAGGGTGAAAAATCGGACTTTCTGAGGCGTGCCAATTTACGATTTTTTAACTTTTTAGTTTTTTTATTGGTTCAACTAGAAAATACATTTATTATGAACACGCTCAAACCAAAATTTTTGATTTCCGATCGCTGTAACAGAAGCTAAAAATCCCGCCGATTGATGCACTTCGCCGCGAGGGTTTCATGAGATTAGTTACTACAGCGGCCATTTTGAAAAAAAATTAAAAAGCTCTGTTTCTTGTATTTTAATATATAATAAATAAACATACTGAATTTAAAAACGATTCCTTTATTCCTTCCCTTTTAAAAAAGCCTCTGAAAAACGGTCAAAATTCAGGCGGTTACATGTATCGCCCCCCTTAATGCTCTCTTATGCCACTAAAACGGAGTACTCCCAGCATTTCCCACTGGGATGTCCTTTGCCGTAAAAAAATGGAAACAAGAAATCTTCAATAGTTTTTGAAATATTGAGGATCTTACCTTGTAAGGGTATTTTTCATATTAATTTTTGTTGTTGCTAAAAGGTGACATTACAGTTCAAAAAGGCTCATATTCTATGGTATCATTTTAAGGACATGATTTGTGTTGTCTCATTATAAATAAAATAACGTAAAAGTGGCAAAACACGATAATATTTTCTAGAACTTCCTTGCAATAAATAAATAGTTATTTGAAAGCACGCAATTTATCATCCATTTGTTATGGTCCGCAATATTTCTGCTAACCCGCTTAACAAACGACTATTTTCGAAACCCCTTTACTTCCCGTGCGATTGCCAATTCCAAGCCGGAGTTTTTCACTAATATTAATAAACGCTGCACTTATTCCCGTGGAAATTGTCGTTCTCGGTGTTTTTGCCGTTCAATTTAAACTTTTGCCGCAACATTTGAACGGTTGAATGGCACAGATATCCGGAAAATGCTCGTGATAAGCCCAGACTCTCTGGAGCCGGGTGTCTTACGCCAAAAGGGAAGTGCACGTATAATGGCAATTTTGGGTCGTTGCCGTTTGCTCCTGGAAATCGATTCGGATACTTCTCGGTGCTGAACCGGATTTCAGTTTAATCCAACTTCTTGGGTTTATGGGTGTATTCAATTTTAAATCTCGAACGCAAGTGGGCTGGCCATGTTGTCGGGCTTGCTGGGTCGATTGCAGTTTCCCAGATATAAGTTTAAAGCTGTGGAGTGGGGCGAAGTTTTACTGACTCAGGACCATTGTGAACTCCTTGACAACCTTCCGTCCAAAGAAGGGAGTCCCTTCGGACGAGCTCACTGAAGTAGTCTATTAGATGTTGTAAGAGCGTTCCTGCTGCGTCATAAAATCTGACAATGTCTCAAATTATTGAGAAAGTTTCCAAGGGATCATAAAACACGCCATAATACGCTTTAACAACCAAATACATTCTGTGCTGGGCTCCTTGCGGAGCGGACTCTGTAGATCCACTCTAAATTCTATAGGATGTCCTCCGCTCGTATACTGGGAAGGCGGGGACTCCTCCATCAGAAAAATAACGTCATTGGGAAATTTCACACTTTCGGTCACAGCAGCGGTGGAATTTATCTGATATGAGAGACTAAAATGCGCTTTATCATGTCGGGATGCGATTTTTCATCCCAGGATTCCCAGGGGATATCTATTCAGAGCCTATGGAGTGACACAATCCGAGTGAACGCATTTTGCACACCTGGCCAGCTGGGGCTGCATATTTTGAAGTTTCTCTGCGCTGATAAATGTGTATAACATGATAACATCCCCCGGGGGTGGGAGTTATACATATTCTCACAGGTCCTGGAGCTAGATTAATTGAATTTCAAATTTAAGCGAGATTAGGATTTGTGGATCAGCTGGAATTACGGCCTACTGACACACAGGACCGTCCCAGCTGGGTGTACAGGCTTTGGGGAATCATGGGAAGATAATCATTTAAATTGCACAGTGTCCAGACTTTGCATCTAACGAGAGCGGATTAGGGCTGAAATGACTCTGAGGTAGCAATTACAGTGTGGTGTGTGAGCAATTGTTTGGAGAGTTAGTAAATTAGCCATTCCTTTTGTTTACAACACGGAGGCATGCATGGCCTGACGCTGTAAGCTGTTAAATTAATAATTGCGTGTCGAAGCAGGTGATGGAATTGACCCCGCCCGCATACGGGAAGCATAAAGAAAAGAGACTTGTTTTGCAGCGACGAGCACTACTTTTAGCCAGTCTTACTTTGTACGAGCCAAGCACTTCTGCCTCTAGGTGGGCCCTCAGTCTTAAAAGCTACACTAGCAATATTTATGTTTAAGGCTATAAATCTCCCGCTTTAAGACCTATTAAAATTATTCCAAGCTAATACATTAAGCGCGTCCCGGGAGAGCGCACCTTTTAGCGCATAAATGTCTGAGTCGTATACCACCGAACGCACAGCGTAGAGGAGCCCCATTTAACAAGCCATTAAATTGGAAATATTTTCAGTATCTCCCATTAAGTTTTACATTAAAGCACCTTGAAGGTAGGCTCCTCGAAAAACTTTTATTCCTCCTGGGAGTACCCGTGGAATCTCTCGAACAGAAATTGGGCCACAAACTGTATAAATGCCCGGGGAAATTGGCTAGCTACAAAAAATGACTAATTTTATGAGGACGTTTCAAGGATAATGGAACAAAGGAATCCTAATCTGATGCAAATTTTTTGTAATTGTGCCCTATATCAACAAAAGGTCCACTCTTAAACTGTTACTTAGTGAGTCCGCAATGGGAAGTTGCGATGCGATGTCGGTGCTTAAAATATTGCGGATTTGGTGAAGCCTGAAGTGGTGAGCCCTTATTGAAATATTTGGTCAATTTATTCAGTTTTGTGACAGAATTCAACAAGGGTCGCTGGGCGGAATTAATTGTTAGCTCCGATTCCTATTAGGACCGAACTTTACATCGATTTTTAGTTGGTTTGAGATGTTAATTATTGGACTGGACGCATAAGGCTGAGCAGATCCGGATTCCAACGTACGGAGGCCTTGGGCCAACGAAGACGGGAAGCCCTTTGTTACTTTCAAACCTAGATCTAGGCCTTATCTGTTATTCACACATAGTGCGCATATTTAAACTATTTTTTATTAATGTTCTATATACATATATGGAACTCTCCACTACCATACTCTTTTCATACAAATCGCAGCGGAGAGTTCGCGATAAAGAGCTGGAGCTGATTTTGTATGGAGAGAGTATAGTGGAGAGTTCTATATAGAACATTAGAAAACGCAGATTTAGATGGTAAGAGTGGAATAACTTGCGCTTTTTCAACCACATTCTGGTAAGTAGGGAATGTTTGTTTCTTTTCATTTTTAGAAGTTCTGGGAAAATAAGTGTTTGTACCCATTCCCAATTCCCACAGATAGGTCTTATGACGGGGCACCAGGGGCATGGCCCGGATTACCATTATTTAGAAGCTCTAAAACCCATTTGTGGCCAATTTAACTGCGGGTCACTAACAGGTGTTTATTTAGGTAAAAAGAAACCAGATCACATAGACCAGTTTTTATCCAAATTTGTTGATGAAGTTAAATACCTTACAGAAAAATAAGATGTATTGTTTGCGATGCCCCAGCAAAAGCTTTTATATGCGGAATTGTTGGCCATACTTTCCTTCATTGCTGTCCTAAATGTACTCAAGTTGCTAAGAAAGTAAATGGTGTATTGACTTATAGCCTTAAATCTGGTGATCTGATTTCTGATAAAGATTTTAAAAATAGGAAGAACTTGAATCATCATCAAAAACGCTTTCATGACAAAGAAACTCCTTTTGAGAGCATTAACATTGAAATGATTAGTCAAGTTCCTTTTGATAGTATGCATCTGGTAGATCTTGGGGTAACAAGAATTTTCTTTTGCGAATGATTAATGACAAAAACAATTTTAAAGTAACTAAGGAAAACAAAAGTATAATATCGAAGCATTTAGAATCACTGCGTGCGTATATTCCGAAAGAATTTGCTCGTTGCCCTAGAAGTTTTGATGAGATTTTGAAATGGAAAGCTACAGAATTTCGGCAATTTTTGATGTAACACGGGTGGCGGTTTTAAAAGAAACAATTCACGATGACTTTTACTACGAATTTCTGTTGCTTTACTGTTCGTGTAGGCTATTATCCCGTCCTGAAAACTTTAGACTCACAATGGTCATGGATTACTACTGGATTATTTTTAATCAAGGCTTACCTAAATAATTAAAAAGTATTTGTAAAGCTGTTTGGTTCTTATTTTCACAAATTTTTTCGTTTCAAACTGAGGAATTACGGCACCATATAGCTATAGCTATGGCTATAGCTAAGTCTCGTTCAGTGACGAGATATTTGCTTTCAATGTCGTTATTAAGCCCGTCGACATGGTCTTCCAGTTCGCTCGTCGCCCTGGCCACACTCTTTATCCCTCGCCTCGTTGAATACTGGCCTAACAGCGTTTTAGACATTTTGTGATAAAATTAAAAGTGTTGCTATAATTTATAATTTTCTCCGATATACTCGTAAATGCTTTGCTACAGTTTTTATCACATTTAGAAATGTGAACATTTTTCAGTGTACATGTTTTCTATATTTCAGCTCTATCAGATGAGAAATTTTGGAGCAATTTTGCGGGCTGATGGAAGGACACTTTTCCAATAAGAATTTATTTTTTGACGGAAGCCTAAAAATAAATCTAAGGGTCTAAATAAATTGTGTTTAATCCCGAGATCACCCTTATCCTGAAAGTAGAATTGAAAAGGTTCGATACACACCAAGATTTTCCCGTGCTGCTGGCATTACAGGAAGGATCCAATCACTATTAAGAATTTCTTAGTAAGTACTTTCTGCTTGTACGATGCGACGGCTTTATCCTCCGAAGCCTGCAAAATAACTTTATAACATTTATCAGTGGAGGGGAATGATTTCACGTGCGACCACAAACGCTCCCCACCTTTCCTCATCATAAAGGTTAATTTGTGGAGAAAGTTTTGGGTAATGACTTCCGCCAAACAGTGACTTCAAGATGCTAAGCGTGTTCAAGCAGAGCACTCCGCAAGGAATGGAGCCTTAAGCTTTTATGGCTTTGTGAATGTTCCCCAAACTCTTAATGAAGTGCTGTCGAGGCCATTCCATTCAGTGCTGTGCCGCCCTGGAAGCACGCATTAAAGTTAGTAGACTGAGCGCACACCTCATAAGCGGAAACACAGAACACCTCCATCATCAAGCCAGAACGGCCCGCGAAATATCTCAAAGCTGCTCGAGATTTCAGTGTGAAACCACTCGCCTCTCAAAACAGCAATAACCCAATAACCGCATTATGTAACGTCCTCTCGGGGTACCGATTTCCTATAAATTTAATACTTCCTCGCTTTGCCAAGAACGGTGATAATTTTTCACATTCTAGTTTTTACCATCGGATTCAGGTTTAAGGTTTCCTGGTACTTGTGGGCAGTAAATCTTTGAGCCTGTGGTCACACACTGCCGTTTCGCGTCTAATAAACTGAGCGTAGTGCTCCTGGGGATTTCAATTCAAAGGGCACGTCCACACAGAAGTAAACTTTCGCGGGACTCTTTTATCTTTACGGTACTTTTTAGGGGGCTATATTTTTTCCTATTTAGATCTAATTAAATTTACTTTGGGAAAATGGGAAACTCTTATTGCAAAATATTACTCGTTTCGGGGATGTTACGCCTTCGTGCGTCATTTGAGATTGCGGTGAAATAGCCGCGCGGGTGGCAACCGTTTTTAAATTTCCTAGCGAATATGTTAGAGTTGTTTTACAGCAGTATTTGAAGCTACAAGTAACTTAGTACAAAATTACTACTTATTTGACTTATTACGAATTGTATTCAGAGGTATCTTATTTCTTTTATTTATTTTTTTTCGTCGTTTGAACTATTTTCGGGATCGAATACTATTTGATTGGTTGACTTAAAACTTTAAAACCTACGTACATCTGTTTTGTAAACGGAACAAAGGGAAGGAACTCAAAAGACCATACTATAACTTTTGAAATTTATCTCCAACTCTGAACTTACATCTAGCGGCAAATGAAAGCAGTGTACAGAGCTCGTCACATTTAAATTCGAATTTGAATACAAAAACGATTACAGTATGTATATCTATAACTACATACGTACACTCAGAAATTTCGCACTTTGAAAGCAAATGGGAACATATTTAATTTAAAACTTTAAATTTTCCAAATCAAATGCTTAATTTTATAATGAAATTTTTTTAAATGAAATTTTGATATTATATCCAAAAGTGATCACTTGAATTTAAACACGAACTATCATGATTTAAAGTGTCCGATTGTAAGTATAGGAGATATGAAGTGCAAATTCGAGGAATGCCAACGTGTTCACCACACTAGAAGGCAGGCGTCCCGAGTTCTAATCCCATCGGAAACCACACAAAGACTTTACATAAGAAGGCAATTTTCGTTCGCGTATTCACTGTGGAATCAAATATGTAAGGACTTTTGAACCCGCAATGTTTCAATTTTGAATCAAATATATATTCCTCTTGCATCAACAGTTTTTCACGTAAATAAAAAAATAAAAATGTACATTTTTGAATTTAAGATTTTCAATGTTCCCTTTTATGTTTGAAATGTAGTGTAAAAATCCAACATACCATACCAAGCAACAAGTTTTTACTACATCACATTGCCGCAGTGGATTCAAAAATTTAATTTAGTAAAATTGGTTACAATTTGTGAACTTTTCGAAAGTTTTATAAATGCTATGAGTACCTATGTAGGTAATGCAATAGGTAAAACAAATTTATTTTGATTATTTTTTAGTTTTATTATTTTATTTTACTAATCTTCTAACATATTTCTTTGTTTAGCTGTTTCTTTTCCCATTTTGTTCACACGAGTATCTTGCAATCTTCTACGTTTTGCTTCGTCGTATTATATATATTAGGAAGTTTCTGTTTGCGTTCTCCCTCAGTGATGCGCGTGAAAAGCTAAGGACTAAAATACATTTTCCCACCAATTCAAAGATTTCCTTTTCTTTCACAGACATTCAAACGACGATTGATTTCTAATACAATTCCCCACAAGTAATATGTATGCCTTTCCAAAAATATTTGTACTAAGTATTTATAATGAATAAGTCTCCGCCATCTTGGAGTCCCCGCTATATTAATAATTAGAGTTTAGAATACCGTCGCATTCAACTTGTTGAAACCTTTCATCTGATACCCCTATTAAATTGATGTGAAGAAAAATGTAATCTGTTATCTTAGGGCGTCCACCATATTGCGTTTAGAGTAACGTTGCATAGCTTATATCCATAAGGGGGTTATGAAAAACATGGGAATCCGTTATGTTGGATTTTAAACAATATTGGATTGAATATTACAATGCATTGTCACACGTGTGCAAAGCTTAAAAGTTTTAACTTAATTAAAACCAGTAGACATTTTGATTGCAAGATTTGACACAAACATACGTATAGGGTTTCCCAATAAAAACGTCGGAACTTTAAATTTGAATAAAACGCACAATTTTCGAGCAAAAATGGTTCTGATGGCTTTATTTGAAAGATAATTTTATGCGATTTATGATTTGAATAAAATATCGGCTAAATGGCCACCTCGACTCCTCTTGCACACGTTCATCCGCTCACGCCAATTTTCGATGACTCTGTGCAACATTTCGACCGGTATCTCAGCTATGGCTGGACGAATATTGGCTTCCAATGCTCCAAGAGTTGTAGGGTGGTTGCTGTACACCTTCGACTTAATGTGGCTCCAAAGGGAATAATGCAAAGGCGTTAGATCACACGATCTAGGCGGCCAAGCGAACTTACCGCGCAATAAGTCCATGTTAAATAGGGAAGTGTGAGGCGGTGCACCGTCTTGTTGGAAATATAGGTCGTCCGCATCAATTTCATCAAATTCCGCGAAAAAAAATCGGTCAACATCGTGTTATAGCGGTTGCTATTAATGGTAACGGCATCTCCTGCCTCATTTCGAAAGAAATAAGGTCCGATGACTCCGCTATACCATAATCCACACCAAACGGTCAATTTTTGTGGATGCAATGGTGATTCATGAACCACTCGTGGATTCGAATCACTCCAATAGCGGCAATTTTGCTTGTTGACAAGCTATACTCACTTGAAATTAAAGTAAATAAATTATTTTAAACATTTACTTAGTGATCTGTAAGTGATTTTATGCCAATTATTAAATATAAATAATAATTGTTTAAGCATGTTTTTGATCATTTAAATACATGGGTCGAGGAAGTGAAGAATTGTCTTCAATAAGAAGTTTTTGCTTTTCTTTTAACGAATCAAAAGTTAAAGCCATTTTTGTATGGAGCACACCTCAATTTTGGCTAATGCGCACGTACTATGTAGCCATATATTAGGCCGTAATTAATAAATCCAAGGGATTTGATCGTACAAAAAATTTGCTCACACATTATTTACGTAAAATTTGCACCTCTTTCGATTGGCTTCAGGAGTTTTTTCGGTAAAATTAAATTTGAAAAGTTATTCGCAAAAAACCGTAATTTTAGACCATTATTCCATGATGTTCCTTTGAGCCTTTTGATATTTCGATGCTCACACTACAGTTGGACTTTGTCTAAAATAGTATATTTCGAATTTAAAGTTTAATTTTTTATACAAAGATTTAGCACTACTGATTAAATGAGTATCATGCACAAGCAGACGGTTATATTATGTCAGTCATTTTTAATTTCTTCTTTTTAGTATCATATTCATGTTCATCGACCTCAAAACCCCTATAGTATCAATTTGAGTAAAATTGCTTCGAAATTTATTGAGTTATTTCAAATTTGCCTACAAAATTGTTTTTAAGTGTTTAAACAATCAGCAAACAATTAGCGCAATTTCGGAAATAATGCATAATTTTAAGCTATCTTTACTCATCTATAAGTATTAGTTTGACCTCGCTCCGCTCCCTAGCATTACTTGCCACTCATATAAAAAAAAACCTATTTCTTGACGCTTGCAGCATTGTCGCTTTGTGCACATAATGGCCGCCTTGGTGATTGTTTTATAAGTAACAAATTTCATATTTGGGTCCTACTATTTCTGCCCTACCATACTATTCATACATTATGTAATCAACTTTGGGTTTTTTGGGTCATGCATTTTTGCAAATTTTCCTTCTTGTTAGATCTTTGGTGCATTGCACTTATTTATTTTTAATTTTGGAATTGTAACTCGCATGTTAGCGAAATGAATAAATATGATACCTTGAAAAATACGAATTTTCATCACCACACGACGTTACATAAATACGAGAATTTTTAATGGCAAATGTAATTCATTACAGGGTATCCTTGCAAGATGATTGCTTTCTTCGTGGAGCTTTCCAGAGACTGAAACGATTACGTGCACGTTGGTGCAGTGTTCTGTTTTTAATTAGAGCTAGTGCTGGGGCACAGTAATTTTACTTTGGTGTGCTGTTGTTTCACAGTACAGCACACAATACCCTAAAGCGTCTGTTCAGTTGCAACTATACCTTCACCGATATACTTCCATACCTATTTCCTGTCTGCCACGCCACGCCAATGAAGAGAAAGTTATAATTGTAAATGCCTTCTGCTTATGCCATGTTCATATGTAACATATATGAACACAAGCGTATTCACACTTTCTCATACTAAAAGAACTTTCGAAGGTAGTGTGAGAGTATTTTTAGACTTCGTTTTTTAACTTACCTCTAGTTTACTCAAGCTAACCATGTGGAGCCTTACTACTGCATATACGAGTATGTTTTTTATTAGTCATTTGAACATGGCAGAGTTGCTGTGCAGAACGGTTTTACCCAAATATGTATTTACTTTGAAATAGCACCTAATTGCGCCAAGCTTAGCTCTGTCTGGATGAAATAGTGAAAGATTATGATAAACTCCTCGTACCTGCAAAACTCTGGTGTTAGCAACCCAAGCTTCATTTTTTCATTAAAACTTTAATTCTCATCGGATGGCGGAGAGTTTAATGGAAGAATACGTGTGAGGTGATGCAGCTTGGCAAGTCGGACCGGGTCCCCTGAGGGTCTGAGGCTGCCCGTTCTCATTTGCAAGAAGCTTGTTGCTTGGATAACACTGAAATAACTAGGAGCGCAAATTGAATTTGCATAATTAATTACCTTGAAATAACCTCGAGGCAATTAACTCTCAAATATCAAGTGATTTCTTTTCGTCCATTTTGCTGGCATAATTAAGGTTGTTTCGTCTTCATTTAGACATTTTATTTTGCTCAGTCGCGTTTAGGTGAGCAAGATTAAACTTTCATTAATTAGCGCAAGGGCTTGAAAATTTTGTCGGAATTTTTCCACAGCGAAGGCCGTTTTTATGAAAGAAAAGCGACAGAGAAATCCCTGAGAAATTTAACTGTCCGTCGAGGGATTTGCTGGCATAAACATTTTCCCCGCGTATAAAGGTTTTAATATGGGTCTAAGCTGCCACTTTAGGGTGGCACAAGATGCCCCTTGAGCACTATTAAATTAAAACGAAACGACGACGATTTATGCTTTGTGTTCATGAAATGCCAATTTACTGTGTATCGAGACGCGTCCTCAGGATGCTTTTATGACGCTAATGAATTGTTAGTGGGGGAGAAAAGCCTTTTTAGCAGGTAGGAAACATTAATTAAGTTATTCAGTGATGCACTTCGCCCGGCTTATGCACGCTCGCTTGAAGCTATATGTACAGTGAAACTTAGAAGCAAGTAGAAGACTTGCGTTTATTAAAACTCACGCGAACCGCTGCAGTGCTCGTTTCAGTTTTCAATAAGGCGGATATTGGCAAAATTTATCATTTGCCTTTATTGCGCATTTACGATTTTATGGCGAAAAAACGTTCAGTTCATAGCGGTGGAATATTAATGGTTATGAAGTCAGTATTTGTTCGGCTATAACGGTTCGGCTATGACTATGTAATTCTTCAACAGATATTTCATTCAGGCATTAACAACTTTCGTGAGAACTCGTCAAACTCCCGTTTATTTTATTTTAATAGTAACAGTTTCAGAGTTTCGTTATGTATGTTACACATCCCTAAAAGTCAGATATATGTGAATTGCTTAATTGTTTTTTCGTATTGCTATTCCAGATGTGCATGTTTAAGGTTTTTACATAAATGTGTCATTTTATATTCCGAGAATTTTTAAATTTCATATTTTGACTTACGTGTTAATCCATCGTTTATGAAATTAAAGATATTAAAAACGATCGTCTATATCGCCTTGAAACCAAGCAAACGTTCATGCCCGATTAATCGTTATAATAATAATAATAATGGTTTATTTCATCAATCAAAGTTCAACAACTTCTACAGACTACTTAACTACCAGAGATACTAACACTAGTCAAACTTATCAATCAAAGCTTCAAAAAGTAAACTACGTTTGAAAGAATCCCTACTAGAATAAAAATTTAAAACTATAAGTCTGCAAACCGAGTTAGCCTGCCTTAAAGAACGTGCGATCGGTTCATTTAAACCATAGTTCACGCGGTGATACGGAACATGAAAGATCTCACGAGACCTAAGGTCACGAGAAGGAGCATATAGAGCCATTTGAGAAAGTATAAAAGGACAGTCGATATGGTAATTGATAACATCCCTTACAAACATAATGGCAAAGTATTTCCGATGAACTTCTAAAGAATGAATCCCAAATAGCAAGCATCTGGTTATGTAAGTAGGCATTTCAATGTTCCAGTGCAATAGGCGAAATGCGCTTTTAGTGAAACGCCTTTGAATCTTTTCTATTCTGGATGATTGTGACATATAATAAATAGACTGCGGATTTTATGCAACTTTATTATTTATACCTATTGCGGAGACTCTCATGATGCGACTTTGAAAAATGCATGATGTCAAAATCAACTGGTCTTAACCGACTTAAAGAATAGTTTCCGTTCAAATGTTATTTATATACATATATACACACATATACATATGTGTATTTCATTAAATTGCATATAATCCGCAGTCTAATAATAAGGATCCCATACAATGCAACAATACTCCAGGATTGACCTTACAAAAGAGAAGTACAGAGCTCTGAGGGTAAAAGGATCAGAGAACCCCTTTGCATTCCTGGTTATAAATCCTAACATAGAGTACGACTTAGCGACAATATAGTCAATGTGCGCAGAAAAATCAACTTTGGAGTCAAAAATAACGCCAAGGTCCTTCTTCGTAGTCACTCTATCAAGCTGATCCGTCCCTATAGCGTAACGAAATGTAGTAGGTATGGCCAAACGATGGACAGATAGGCATTGGCACTTGGCAACGTTAAGATGTAAGTTCTTTTTAATACACCAGGCCGACAAATTGCATAAGTCCTTCTGCAGATTATCACAATCCAATGGAGATTTGATACACGAGTAGATTTTTAGATCATCTGCATACATGAGACATTGGGAATGATTCAGAACAGAAGGAATGTCATTTATAAATAACAAAAATAGAAGCGGTCCCAAGTGGCTTCCTTGCGGAACCCCGGAAGTAACCTTAATAGGGTCCGAGAGGGCATTATCAATTCGGACGTATTGAGTACGATTAGTGAGGTATGATTTAAGCCAGAATAGCATACTCGAGTGAAAGCCTAAGACCTCTAGCTTGTAAACTAAAATTGCATGATCAACTCTATCAAATGCTTTGGCAAAATCTGTGAAGATTACAACACACTGAAATCCATTTTCAAGAGAATTTAACAAGTAATTAGAAAAAATTACTAAATTAGTGGTAGTAGATCTACCACGGACAAAGCCGTGCTTCAACGGAGAGATTACGTCTCTCAAAATAAAAACCAACTTACTGTACACCAGCTTTTCAAAAAGTTTAGGTCGATATTTAGTGACTTCATTCTTGGACCCAGATTTAAATATGGGGGAGATAAAAGACTCTTTCCAACCACTCAAGAAATTGCCAGTTTCAAGAGAGCGATTAAAAATAATAAGAAGTGGTTCAGTAATAGCTTGTGCGCACTGTTTCAGGAGAAAGGGTGCAAAACCGTCAAATCCAGGCTGCTTGTCTGAGACCAACGATCTTAATTCATTCTCGACATCACTGCCGCTCAAGCGCAAATGACTCAAACTGAATACATCATGGTGTACTACATCCCCAACAACATGATGAACCGCTGGGGGAATGTATACAGATCGAAAAAAAATTGGCGAAAAGATTACAAATAGTATTAAGATCTGTTGAGGTTATATCCAAGTAATGCATGCTATTCGGAATACCTACGGACTTTTTTTTAAATTAATAAATTTCCAGAAACATTTACTATCCCTCTTCAGTTTAGATTCAACAGACATGATAGACTGTCTGTTATGGTCTACTACCCAGAGTTTTCCACATTAGTTACTACCTAGGAAAATTTAATCTAATACTAGCTTGCCCGGACCCGGCGTTTCCCGCGATACTATTAAATTTGTATTTCTTAATTTTACACTACCTCCTTATTGCACCCCCTCTCATATATCTCCCAACGGGGTAGGGGTGGTCTCATATTTGGAAATTTGAATAGCAGATTCGAAATCAGTTATTCCTAAAATTCCCTAGTGCGGATTTTCGGTGAAATCCCTTGAAGTTTAACTTTTCGGTCGCCATATTGGATCCGACATCTAACGACACAAAACGGAAATTTCGATTTTTTCGATTTTCCGGCTTTTTCTTTGGGGTTTTTGAGTTTTAGTGAGACTAACGCACAGCAATTCATTTTTATATATATAGAAGAAGATAAAGTTAGGAAGCAGAAGAGATTCCCGATTGTTTTCCATTAAGCACTTAAAGAGAGAAAAGGAAAGGGATAAGATTTAATATTTCATTCACTTCAATCATTTCACTTTCCCGCTTTTTAATTTCAACCAATCAGATAGATATTTCCCATGTTGTTGCTGTTATTTCCCATTATTGTTGTTGTAAATAGCATGAGCAGCACGTGGTTGCTTACAATTATTCCCAGTTTTTTTGAAGATATTTGGGTTGCCTAATGTTGTAGAAGGGTTGGTGTGAACCTTCGACTTAATGTGGCTCCAAATGAAATAATCCAAATGCGTTAGATCACACGATCTAGGCGGCCAAGCGATGGGACCAGTTCTGGAAATTAACGACTCACCGAACTTAGCGCGCAATAAGTCCATGTTAAGTCGGGAAGTGTGAAGCGGTGCACCGTCTTGTTGGAAATAAGGTCGTCCGCATCAATTTCATCAAATTCCGGGAAAAAAAATCGGCCAACATCGTGTTAAGCGATTGCTATTAATGGTAACGGCATCTCCTGCCTCATTTCGAAAGATATAAGGTCCGTTAATTCCGCCATACCAAGCGGTCAATTTTTGTGGATGCAATGGTGATTCAAGAACCACTCGTGGATTTGACTCACTCCAATAGTGGCAATTTTGCTTGTTGATGAATCCATTGAGCCAGAAATGAGCCTCATCTGAGAAGATGATTTTGCGATAAAAAGAGCCGTCGGCTTCCAACATTTCCAGTGACCAATCAGCGAACTGACAACGAATGTGATGGTCGGTTGGCCTGAGTTCTTGTGCCAATACCATCTTATAAGGACGCAGACCGAAATCCAATCGCAAAATTCGCCAGGTTGTCATCCTGGAGAGCCCCAACTCTTGAGAACGGCGCGGAACAGACGCATTTGAGTTTTCAAGAACACTGGCTTGAACGGCGGCAATATTTTGTTCACTTCGAGCATTTATTTGTCATACAGGCACCTTTGTATCGTGAAGAGTGAATTCACCTTTAAACTTTGTTATTATGCATCTTATAGCGCGCTCAGCAGGAAGCGCTCAGTATCGACAAGAGAATGCGAATTTGCGTAATGATTTTGGAAAATTTCCAGGCATTGGATCAAAGTGAAACGTGTCATCATGAAATCGCAAACCTTGCCGAACATAACTGCATAGACCTGTCGAAAAACCATAAACAAATATGGCCATCACGAACTATCAAAACCAAGTCATCCCTATTGGGAAACCCTTTATATAACGAGACTTACATATGGTATGGATATGGAAGAAATGCTTATGGACCAATTTTATGATGAACATATTTAAGCCATGACTAAGACAATAAATTCTAGACCATCTGCAATTATATTATAATCCCAGAGACTTAACATTTATGTTACTGCGATAAAATGATGCTCACAGCGACTATAAATTCTAGTTGCTGTGACTACAGTAAAGCTCACTATATCCTTAAATCTATCCCCTTGACTAAATTCGTCAAGATTGCTGACTATTTTATGCCCGGATTCGCACGGTGCAAAGCAATTTACCAATGTAGATCCTCCGTCCCAATTTCGGCTCAGGAAGTTGAGAATTTTCGGTCACCATATTGGATCCCCATTTTCAATTTCCATTTCGATTGTAGATTCGAGATCAGCGACTCCAAAAACATAAAAAAAATCGTTTTCATATAACAATCCTTTGAAGTTGAATCTTTCGGTCCGCCATTTAGCGTTTTTTTTTAAAAGTTGTCTTATAAGTGATAGTTCATATTCAGTTGATAAGCTTAAAATCGGTGCAGAAATAAACTTACAGGAGGAATCAGAAGCTTTCGCGTCAGCGGTTTCATTATACAGCGTGTATCGTATAACGCATGCAGAAATTATAGGGGGAATAGATCCTACCTAGCCGATCAAACAACTGTTTCCGAGTTACAGGGTGATTCATAAAAAAATTTAGTCAATTTAATGATATTGATGAAGAGGAAACAATAAATGTTATGGCAATTGTAAAAAAAACACATCGAACACATTTTTGGAGTGTAAGTGGGAATGAATATTACCCTAAAAATAATGCCAAAGTGTATTAGCCGTATTTGTAGATTGTGATATTTTCTTTTAAGGCAATTAAATTAATTGGAAATTTCAGTGGACAAAATAGAATGGAAAAAACGTGCTACAATCGTCTATTTTTCTAATAAAAAAAAATTCCAGTTGGTTCTCAAGCCTTTATTTTGTATCTCAGCCAAATTTGAAGTCCCTTGCTTTAATGTGCCAAAACGATCGCAAAAATTACAATCATATTTCAGAGGAATCTACCCCATAATGCGATTTGCGATTACGCCTAAAATTTCACTGCATCCATCTTCATCTATATCCTAATGAACACAGTGTAACAATTTTACATTGTAAGTCTCACACTGCGTCGTCCGATGTAGCATAAAGCTACTATGCAAAATCAACCGACAACTTTGTTAATTTCTTAAGTAAGCTGTCTTACTAAACTCTGACGTCGTTAAAGGACTCAAATCACGAGAGAATACGTCAGGATGGAATCTGTGCACTTTCTTACATAGTCGTGCACTTTATACCTATGAGTACTTTTAGAGATGCCACATAACTTCTTCCGCATGTGTGCCGTTCATTGTGTAATTCAGCTTCTCTCGTTCTTTGAAGCAGGCTGTTTATCGTGACGTGAATTTCCTTGAAGAAGAGTCCCTTCATTTGGGTGCAGATGATCAATAAAAATTCGCTCAGCAAATATGTGATATGGGTCTGACAGAAAGATTTTTAGTAATTCGGTTTCGAGGGTATTTCACGCCTTGCGTCGCGTCGTATCAAAACGATTTGAGCAATTCATCCAATTTAAACAAGTTGTTTTGAAATTTAAAACTGCTCCGCTTTTTGTACGTGCTTTATTTTGGAAACTTATTTTAGCTGAATGTCTTTCGACACAAAGTGTGCAGATATTATGCTAAGACCGTAAAGTATTAATTAATATGTAAAGCAAAGGAGAGCCAAACTGTGGTCACGTGCGGTGGTGCTTTACATATGTTACATTTTACTAGTTGGGTATTTTTAATCTACAGGGTGTTTCATCTATCTACACTTCACATTATCAAAAATTGAAGAAAATTGATGAAAAACAACAATTCTAGCATCAACAAAAAATCAGCGATTATAAATAAATGCACTCTAAAAAATTTTTCAATACTTTCAAAGTATTGTAGTAGGTCTAGCACTAACAGATTTTAATTTAGGAATGTGAATTTGCGTAGTCATATTAAACACTGAGTATGTAAGACTTACAACAGGAAATTTAGAAACGTGCATTTGAATGCCTGCTGATCTTTGTGTGGTTTCTGATGATTCGAACTCGAGGCTTCTAGTGTGGACACATCACCCTTAATCAAATTTGACACTTCATATAAACACACACACTTATAATGTGACTCTTTAAAAAGCATTCTCATTAACGTGGGATTAGAACCCAGGGCATCTGAAACAGTACACTCAGAAAAAAACGTTGTAAATCCAATGGGATATACATCAATTCAATTACTTTCAAATATGATTAACTTGTATTTTTATTAATACAGGATACATATTTAAAAAGTCACGTTATTATATAATATATATCGGTCGCTAATTTTTCCATCATCATTCCATTTATAGCAGACATGTGGAAACATTTTCCTGTTTTGTCATTTTTAATTTGATCCATTTAGGACAAATCATTCTTTCAAGGGCAATGAGCATTTCATCTAAAATTTTTGAAAAGTGGAATACTTCCTACATCGAAATCTTTCCCAGTTCCGTGTTGATACGATTCTTCCGCAAAGAATCTTAATTAAGATGCTAGTTTACATACTTTCTTTCTTAGTCCATAACCGGATGACTAACGTACTACAGGAACAAATTGTCCATCGATTTTTTCCACTATATAAGAATACGGAGTGGCTACTCGCATAGTCCTTGGCCTTGTACAATTGAAATTTAGGTTCGTGCAGATGATAAATAATTTATAATTTAATCAAATAAAGTTGCACATGGTCACAAAACAATTCGTAAAAGGAAAATTTGCCTTTCACAAAATAAATGCTCGATTATAGGGCCTTTCGGCAAACACGTTCTCAGAGAGACAACTGAGATATTCTCAGTTGACTCACTGAGACGGCGTGTTCTCGCACATCGTCTCACTTTCACATTGAGCAACAAAAATGAACGCAGCGCAGGGTAGAAATTGGTTGATAATTCGAGAGAAATTTAAATATATGGTGAATAAAATGGAAACATTAAGTGATTTAACTTTATGGGTTGAATTAGTGGGAGATGTTATACATTAAGGCGATTGTAGTTGAGCTTAAGATTCGTTAAGATTTGACAGAAACATAACCAATCTTAGGGAAATTTGACAGCAAATCTTAGCAAATAGCCTTATGGCTATTATAAGCCCTGACTATAATAGCCTTAAGGCTCTCTATGATTTGCTGTCACATTTCCCTAAGATTGGTTAAGTTTCTCTCAAATTTTAACGAATCTCAAGCTCGATTACAATCGCTTTAATGTGTTTTTGACACTTGCAAAAAGTGAGATCTCAGTGGTATAATAAAGCTAGTTGTGCACAATGTCCGCACATTTTAATGAAGAGCCACCAACCAATTTGTACACAAACGTCAATTTTGTCAAGTGCCGACAAGACTTGCCGAAAGATTTCGAAAGTTAACAAAAGATTAGATAAGACTATTATAGACTACGTATACACGGTATCCAAAGTCGCGACTTTGGCCTAGCGTAGCCCAAAGTCGCGTTATCTTTGTCGTGTAAATGGGCAAGTCCTAAATCTGGCCTAGCACCGATTGATTTGGGCCTAGCCTAGGCCTGATATATCTGCATGTGTGTCCCTCAAATGGCACAAATCTTACTCGCACACAGATAGCACACAAGGGCAAATTTCCTAGCCCACTTTGTATCGTTTACACGAGCAGCCGTGATTTTGGCCTACAACCGGTTTCTAGTCCTGATTTGGGACTGTCGTGTATACGTACTCAATGATACAGATAACGTAACAGATCAACCGGAAAGCTGTGCAGATCATGCTGTGAACATGGATGAATGATGTTGGATTTTGGATGGAACTGCAAATGTATATATGTACATGTATTGAAATGTGTGCGGGCGCGAAAAACGTTGCGCTGTCGACTTTTAAGTCGAAAACCACGAACAAAGTTACATCCCCCGTATTGAGTTGAATATTTGAAAGAGGGTTTGTGGGGTGGTACGCGAAAAAATTGGATTTTTCACACCCCAACCTTTGTACATTTTCAAAATTCCGATTTAATTATTTGGAATTTCACGAAAAAACGTTTTTCAACCCCCAAAATTTCGAAATTTTCGACCCCCAACTTGACTCCCAACTCGACTCGAAATTGGGGTGGGGGTTGTTAGGGGTAATTTCTGTAAGTTTTCGTTGTGTAGGGCTTTCCTGTCCCTGCTTTGCACGTGCAATTAATACTCGTAAATCGGGCGCAATTTCACAAAGTGATTTTAAATATTTATGGTAGGTTTTTTGGAAATTGTTTAGGCGGCGGCGGGTTTTTATAAGTTAAAGAATGAAGCACAGATCTCTAGGAAAGTTTGCGCACCACAACTTTCCTATTCACTCGAAATTTATGCAACCAACACGAAAAAAGTTAATCCGAAAAAAACTGTTTTTCAAAATTTTGAGTTTAATTTTCCTAGAAACTATTGACTTTGGTACTGCACAATTCAACATAATAATCTCTGAAGCTGAATTGTGCAGTAATGTAGTATCACTGCGTTTTGGAAAACAGTCTTTGATAACTCGCCCACCGGAATAAGATTATGGAATTTTTCTACACAATTTATTTATTTATTTATCTATGGGGTAAATTTTTTGTACGACCAACCTTTTAGGCGCAGTTTACGTTCAGCCCTTTTACCCACTAAAGTAATTTTCCCACCCCTCACACACATAACCAAAATCTAATTTGGCTGGAGTAAACTCTGTAAAAATAAATAAATATTCATTTTATAATAGATGAGACCCTCACCACGTGACAAGAAGAAGAATTCCAAATACAGGCCATACTTAATTGTGTTTTCGGTATGTGAGTTTTAAACAGTGACTTCCTTAAAACTTCGATATTTAAATTAATTGCTTCTTTCATTCATCCGCTGAGCCCAATCTACAAAAAATTAGTAAGTAGTCGTTTCAGGTGTAAGAGGATAGCTAAATATATAGAGAATTTGAAGGACGAGCAAAGTTCTCGACAACTTTAAACTTTTTACTAGTTGGTAAAGCAATTAAAGACTTAACAACGTTTGCTTAAATCTGATTCCTTCTACGCAGATCCATCAGTTAACTTCTTCAAAGCACCGAGTGTAGTGTTAAAATGGAAAATCTGGACAGTAATAAGGCCTTCAAAGGAATCTTTATAAGTTGGATAATCGGAGGCATGAAGCCTATTGAAAACCAAGGAAATATTTTCAACATCTATTCCATCTTCATAAATATAATTGTAACATTTTGTATGCCGTTCTCGTTAGCGGTGCAAGTATTTGTGGAGGATGACCTCCGAGTGCTGATGAATAATCTTTCAACAACAATCACCATAATTGCATTTGCCATGAAACACTACACACTTTTTTTCTGCAAATATAATTTTCGGAATGTCAAAATTCTGCTTGAGAAGTTGGACCAACGCATTGCAGACGCTGATGAAGCAAAATGTATTGAAAAAGTGGTGAAATTCTCTGCATGGCTATACAAGGTTTACAACTGCACTTACTACCCCGCTGGAATCTGCTTCATATTAAGCCCATTGATTTCTGACAGTAATCGTCTGGTTTTCGCGGGATGGTTTCCTTTTGATATGAGCATAAGGCAGCATTATTGGATTGCTTACGTTTATCAAGCAGCTGCCACTACTATAATTGCTCTGTTAAATATCGCTCTTGACATATATCCACCAATTTATATTTTAGTTGTGACTGCTCACATTGAAGTTGTCAGTGTACGAATTTCGAGAATTGGCAAGACACCTGGAGTAGTGTCCAGACAGTTGGTGGAATGCGTTGAAGATTACACGAACGTTTTAAGGTAAGTACAATTAGGCCTTAAAATAATTCACTTTATGGGGCTCTGGCTCTTGTAAAGGGTGGGTCATCTGTTGGTTTATTTTTACTTTCCGACTCTTATAGGACAGAAAGTATTGGAATCACGAAAAATTTAAAAAAACGATATTTTAATTTTAATGCACATATTGAGGTCCCCGGAGTTCATATAAACCATTTGTAGAAAATGTCCGTCTGGCCGGTACGTCCGTAGGGTTGTCAACACGATAACTCCCGAACGGTTTTTCCGATTGAGCTGAAATTTTGTACACTTGCTTTAAGCATCAATTGGCAGATTCCAAAAGTTTTACGTCACAATCCATCCCCTTCCTCCACCTCCTCCACCAACCGAACTATGCAATTACACAGGTTTACAAGGTTTTGGACCCAAGCAGGTAAAAGAGGTTTTTGAAGTAATTTTGGTTGCTGACTACGATCACAGCAGTCCGTTTTTGTCAATCAGTTCAGGTTATCGAAATAAAATATTAAGTTATTTTTAGATATTATAAAATAAATAATCGTGAATAAAATCGTGGGGCGCGTGAAATTTATATCAACAGTCAACCGCTCATATCATTATAAATGCTATTGACATATTTACTCAAATTACGCTACGCGACACGATTTTTTTTGTCTGATTTTTGCCCTAGATTGATGAGGGGAGTGGTGTGATGACTGGTACCTAGGGCCTACTGAATTATTGACAATGAAACATCATTTTATTTTTAAAAAATACCTAAAACTACAAATGAAGTGCAGTGGAATTGCGTCGTAGGTAATTGTTTCGGTCTATTTCACGTATAACAGACCAACAATAGGTAATCGCTGAGCATGCCCTCATCCCAAAGCCTTGATAGTTTTTCTCGATTGTCTGTAAATCTTGGTGTGGCCGCTCTCCTTGCTCATGTTGCTCATCGCTGGTATCGCTCAAGTTGTCAGGGAAGAAATCCAGATGAGAATGAAGAAAGTGGATTTTTAATTACGACGATTCCTCCAAATATTTGCCTGTAGTCGTCACTTTTTCTTTTGCCGAGGAAGTTACGAACAACACTCTTGAAAAATGCTGCTGCTTCTGTAGCCTATAAACATTGGGTAAAATTGTTGTCGTCAATAAATTTTCTAATATCTGGTCGAAAAAAGCTCCCTCTTTGATTTTCGTATAAGAAATTTTGAACCTTTCCTGAGCATATCGTGCGTCGCTCCATCCAATAAGGTCCACTTTTTGCGGTAGCCTCTTCGACTACAAGTTGTGCCGCGATTGATTGTTTGCTTCACACCGTTTAAATTAACTCAAATAAAGCAACTAAACAAAAAAAATACTTTCATTTCCAACAATCTCTCAAATTGTAACGTATACACTTTTTGATTCTAGTACAGAAAAATTCATTGATATGTCCACTACTGCTGGAATTTAAAAATTTATTTACCTTTGTGTAAACATTTAATGACGGAACAAAATTATTTATTAATATTATAATAATACAAAATGCATTTTCATGGATCACTCTTTTCGTGTGTGTTTTGTTCTAAGGTGAAACAGCGACTAACACCTTCACTTTTGAAAACTGATTGTTTCTTTGAGCACGAGGAATGAAATCAGACCTATAATTTGGATAATGACTTATTTCAGGTTTAACAGGATAGCCGAACATGTATGGTGGCAACAATTTAAAACGAGCTAATTTTTAATCAACTTTAACCTTCATAATATTTGAAAGAACAATTAAAGACTTAATTAAGTTGGTTTAAAACTTGTTCGTCCTACTCAGATCCATCAGTTCATTTCGATTAACCAGCTAGTGTAGTGTTCAAAATGGGAAACCTGGACAGTAATAAGGCTTTCGAAGGAATTTTAAGAAATTGGAGAATTGGAGGATTAAGCCCCATTGAAAAACAAGGAAAGGTCTTCAGCGTCTACTCAATCCTCGTGAACATTATTGTAATCTTTTTAATGCCGCTCTCATTAACAATAGACGTTTTTGTGGAAGACGACCTCCGAGTGCTGATGAATAATCTTTCAACAACAATCACTGCAACTACATTTGCCATGAAACACTACACACTTTTTTTCCGCACAAATAATTTTCGGAATGTCAAAATGCTACTTGAGAAGTTGGACCAACGCATTGCAGACGCTGATGAAGCAAAATGTATTGAAAAAGTGGTGAAATTCTGTGCATGGTTATTTAAGGTTTACAACTTCGTGTACTACTCGACAATGTTCTTCTTGATACTGACTCCATTTTTTTCGGGGAATAATCGTATGATTTTCGCGGGGTGGTTTCCCCTTGATATAGCTATAAGACGCAATTATTGGATTGTTTACGTTTATGAAGCGGTTGGACTCCTTATAATTATAACTCTGAATTTAAATACTGACATATATCCGCCAATTTATATTTTAGTTGTAACTGCTCATATTGAAGTTATCAGCTTGCGCATTTCGAAAATTGGCAAGATACCTGCGGTAGCAGTGTCCAGCCAGTTAGTGGAATGTGTCGAAGATTACTTAGTTGTTTTAAGGTAAGAAAAATTACATCTTAATATAATCCACTTCTGTGGTCCTTGCACTATTCCTTTATATACCTACCGGGGGCATTCAATGGATTTATATCGGGAATTGAGGGGTGGAACATCTAATGATAAACTTAGTTTCCTTTGAAAATAGCTCATATTCTAAAAACTGAGCAATAGCTCAGTCTCAATTTTTGCAAGGAAAAATCGAGCTAATGAGTTTTTATTGTTACCAAAGTGGTCCCCTCACCTAAATAAGTGGACATTTAGCCCAGTCATATTAGGGTTTCACCTCGGAATGAGAGATAATAAGCTGTAAACTCGTACACACCTTCATTTTGGTATTCTAAAAGTTGTCTCAAAAGTCTCATAAAATCTCGTGTCTGCGTCGTAAGTTATTCAAGGTCAATGGTCACAAAAATCAGTTTTTCGCTATTATCTCGGTTCCTATAGCTCCAATGATTGATGATGATAAAATTTGCGACAAATTTCGTTTTAAAAAATTTTTCATACGCCCAACCGTTTTTGAGATAGAGGGCAGAGGGCCCGCAGCGCTCAGCCATACTCACTGTAATGCAAGGTCAACCGTGAATCTCAGTGAATAATACCTTGTATAAAGTTATTAAATCATTGAAATATCATTAACAATAAATAATTTGTATTATTTATTAGTTATTATTATTCAGTAATAATTTTAAAAATTATGGCTGTATTTGTGAGTCGCCCTCACAGATATTGAAACAGTATTGTGCCGCAAGGTCAGAGGCGGGATGGGAGACTTCAAAGAAAGATGAAAGAAAAAGTGGAGGGTGGAATCGGTCGAGAGAGGAGTGAAGATGGTTGCGTTTAGTGACAGTCGAGTTGCCTGTAATTGCCTGTAGCGTAATTTGAGTAAATATGTCAATAGCATTTATAACGTAACGATATCAGCGGTTGACTGTTGATATAAATTTCACGCGCCCCACGATTTTTGTCTGATTAATCCCCTAGATTGATGAGGGGAGTGGTGTGATGAGTGGTACCTAGGACCTACAGAATTATTTTTTAGTTTTTAGTATGCACATTATCTTCATCATTATCATCTTTATTTCCAATAAAACCGTTTAACTTAAAAAAATTTTTTCTTATTTTTTTTTAATGTAAGTAAGTAAGACTGTCTCAACTCTATGATCCGCCATGCACCGTGTTCTACTTGTAAAGCCCTTTTATTTCATACCCATATTGAGGAGGTGTGAGAAAATATGTAATCCGCCATTTTGTATAGGCGGCCATCTTGGATTTACAATGATACTGATTATATTAAATCGTATTGTCATCAGAACTAAAGGTGTGTACCAAATTTCAGATGAATCTGTCGCAGGAAGGGGGTTAAATTTCAACTACTAAATTTGGCCCAAACAAACAAACAGGGCAAGCTAAATAAAACCGTTTAAAAATGAGGTACTCGACTGTCTATACTGGAAACGCGGAACTACTATACTATATTTCGGGTTCTGGTTGACTGTAAGAATCTTATCTTTTCAAACAAAAACGGGGGCGCTTTCCTATTTATAATCCGGAACAAGTAAATGCACTTACGAATTTTCAAGTGATCTTCCAGAATTATATCGAATATATTCGTGGAAAAGGGTGAGACAGAGTCAAACCGGCGCAATCTATACACAAAACGGATACAAGCATTATAACCCCAGTGTAGTCTGGTTGAAGCATCCGAATCCAGATACGAGTAAAGGCAAGTGCAGTAGTTTATAAGTGGTACGATACTAGTTTTAACAAGATGCTCCCGGACCCTTGCTGTTACATATATC
This sequence comes from Neoitamus cyanurus, assembly GCA_947538895.1. Lineage (NCBI taxonomy): Eukaryota > Metazoa > Arthropoda > Insecta > Diptera > Asilidae > Neoitamus > Neoitamus cyanurus. The sequence goes on from OX384540.1 coordinate 27,457,891, forward strand.
TCGACAGGAATTCCATCGTTGTCTAATAATCTCATAGATTTTACCTGCTAGATGGCCAACGTGGTCAGCCTAGGACAAAGTTTTAATTTAATTTAATTTAATTCAGCTTAATGCAAGCTATACAAACAAACATGCATACATAAATATAAACATAAGAACTTAAGGACTAGAACTAAACTAGGACTTATTATCTAACAGGGACAAAAAAAAGGGGACTTTAAGAGGGACCATTAAGGGCTTTCTTAAGGGAGGACTTGGTTAGGTGAAAGTCGAACAAGGGTGTGGAATTGGCTGTACGGATCATCCTTGAAATCGGTTCGGAAAAGCCATAATTGGTGCGGTGAGAGGAAGGGCGGAAGAGAGGTACTGATCTCAGGCGACGGGGATTGGTGTGGAGGGATATCAGCTGCAACAAAGAGGGGCAGTCAATGACATCGGTGAGGAGCTGGTGAATAAAGGTAATGTCTGCAGAGTCACGCCGGAGCTGGTGAATAAAGGTAATGTCTGCAGAGTCACGCCGCTTACTTAGCGGTTCTAAGTCGATCAATTTCAGTCGGACCAAAATAAATCACGTAGAACAAAACGAAGGAACCTGCGCTAGACAGATTCGATTCTATTAATGTACGTTGTCTGAGTAGGAGACCATACCTGACTGGGATATTCAAGGATGGGTCGGAAAAAAGAGACATAAAGGGATTTGGCAACGTATGGGTTTTTGAATTCGGTGGACCAGCGGAGTTTGCTTTGGCTAATGTACTGTCCATGTCAGAGCGAAAGCTAAGCTCGCCATCACAAATGACGCCGAGATCACGAAGAGAGACAACTGTAGGGATGTGCTCACCAGACAAAAGATAGACTCTAGGGTGGGAGGGAAGGCGTTTAGGGGAGTAAGTGATAGATGGGCATTTAGAGACATTTATTTCCAAAAAGTTTTTACTGCACCAAATGCAAAAAGAATCTAGGTCTGCTTGTAGAAGGGGGGGAGTTTTTAGCGCGGAGGAAATTTGTTTGGAGGAGATTTTCATATAATCGGCGTAAATTGAAAGGTCCGAATGTTTGATGATGCATTCAACATCGTTTGCGGACAGAATAAAAATCAGAGGACCCAGATGGCTGCCTTGAGGGACCCCTGACCGGGCTACAAAAGGGCTAGAGGTCACCGAGTCAAAAAGAACACTGTATTGATTTTGATTTAGGCAGGACTCCATCCAAGAAAGGAAACAAGGCTGGAAACCAAGGGAACGTAGTTTAAAAAGGATAATTTTGTGTGAGATTTTGTGAAAGGCTTTACTGAAATCAGTGGCAACAACATCGACTTCGTCCCCATTTTCCAGTACACATAATGTTCTGGAGACGAAGTCAGTGAGGTTAGTCGTAGTCGACGTGCCTTTAAGAAAGCCATGTTGGGACGGGGAGAAAATGGACTTGCAATGAAAGAACATGGAGTCGTAAACAATTTTTTCAAAGAGTTTAGGTATGCAAGATAATTTCGCTATGGGACGGTAGTTGGACACATCACTTTTGCAGCGCTTTTTGTGAATAGGTATAATAAATGAATCTTTCCACCGGAAAGGAAAAACGCCTTGAGAGTTTGACAGTTGGAAAAGAATGGTTAGAGGTTTGGTTAAGTGTTGTGCGCATTTTTTTAGTACAATGGCTGGAATCCCGTCAGTGTGCTAATGGAAGAAGAGACCTGCAAGGGGTCGATATTGATCGAAGCTAAAGATGTCTGAGGTCGCGATTGCATAAAATGGAACTAGTTAAAATCGACTGTAGAAGAGTGTTCACTGAAAGATTGGCTAAAATAGTTGGCAAAGAGATTAGCGATTATTTTGGGGTCGGCTGAAGAAACATCGGCGAGTCTGAGGGTCGAGGGATAACCGTTGGATTTTCTTTTGATGTTAATAACTTTGTAGAAGCATTTGGCGTCACAAATTAGGTCAAATTGCATCCGATTGAGGTAGTCATGGTAAAGGGATTTACTACGTTCAGAGAAAAGAGTCTAGGCTGAGAGATAAGAGGAATAATCTGTATCAGATCTGGAAAAGAGATAGGAATGCCACAATTTGTTACGTTTGTTACGGAGAGATCGTAGTTCCTTGTCATACCAGGGGGGAGATGAAGAGTTATTTTTCCGCGGTTGAAAGGGAACGGATTGGATTAGGCAGGTAAATAGTTCGGTATAGAAGAATTCAAGGGCATCAGTGACAGGGAGCTGGGGATCGAAGGAGATGGAGTTAAGACACGAATTTCTGAGTAGTAGATTCAGTTTCACGAAGTCGCCCTTACGAAATATGAAGCAATATTCCGGTGATAAGACGGTAGAGGGAAGGGAGACTTCAAAGAAAATTGAAAGAAAAAGAGGAGGGTGGAACTGGTCAAGAGAGGAATGAAGGTGGTTGCTTTTGGTGACAGTCGAATTTCCAGGATCGGTTGAAAAGATGAGATCGAGTTGTATATCAAGATTGTTGGTTACGCCACTGATCTGGCAGAGGCCGGAGTCCGAGAGCCGGTCAGCGAATAGTGCTCTTTACCAGAGGTTGCATTCTGAGGGACAAAATGGGCAAGATCTTCGGATTGAGTCCATTGTAGGCGTGGAAGGTTAAATCCCCGAGAACAATGACCTCATCATTGAGCTCAAGAACATTAAATATGGAGTCGACAACGTCAATGGCGAGTTTATAGACTTCAAGTGGTTGGGAGGGATGGATATAGAAACAGAGGATGTACAGGGAGTTCTGGTTTAGAGTTGTTTTGATGCAAACATATTCACAGACTGAGGAGTTGGAGGTTTAGAAAAGCGTAGCGCTGAAACGGTTGTGCAAAGCTATAAGGACACCACGACCGGAGAGGAGTGAATCGTCCGCGCAGCCGTCAGTTCGGAAGATGATAAAGTAGGGAGGGAAGATTTCATTTTTGCTTATGCTAGGGGTTAGGTTGGTTTCGAGAAGGGCAAAGATGTCGAGAGATGTGGGAGTTCTGACAAACTTCACTAGTTTTTGTGCGAAGGCTTCTCACGTTTTGGTAGTAGAGTAAAAGACAATTACGGGTATGGTTCGGGCAATGAGGAAGAAGGGCAATACCATGAGAGACTGTTGGAATGGTGGAGAGCGGGGGATGTGGTTAGGGTTAGGGACAATAATAGTTGCGGGAGTCATGGCGGCTTTTTTGAAGGTAACAGATTCGTCGGGAACTGACATAGAAGGCAAAAGCTTTAAGATCGTCAGATACTTTATTAGGTGAGATGTCGAATGCTTCAGGGTAGAGAGGTCGGGGGAAGGCCTTCTTGATGAATTGAGACTAGAACATTAGTTTTAGTTTTACCGTCAATACAGATTGAGTCTGATTTATCGTGGAGGTAAGCTAAGAGTAAACGTACATTGTCATAAATTCTGTGGTCACGTAGACACGATAAAAGATAACGTCCATCGCTGGAGTCGGCAGACCGCATTGTAAGTTACACTATAGTGGGAAGAAGGGGGTCAATAAATGATGGCTTGGGTACCTGTACGGTAGTAGGGGGTGCAATTTTGTGAAGGTTGACAGATGTTGAGGGGGGAGCACTGGGAGCTACTTTAGGGAGATTGGTGAAGGATTGTTCAGAGGTGTAGTTAGCAGGTGAAGCGGATGGAGAGAGAGTAGAATCGGGGACGGTGGAAACTGGTAGGTCTGGACTCTTAGTAATAGCAGGTACATATTACGGAAATTGGTTGAGGGAGGCTAGTGACCACGGTGGGTGAAATGGAAGAAGATGGGGTAGAGCGAGAAATATTAGTTGGATTGAGGGTGTGCGATTTGACGAAGTTAGGGTATTTAATCGCGGTACTAAAATTAAAATTGGGGAAAATACTAGCTTTTTGCTGTTGGACAAAATGCGGGGAGTAACACTGGGTTGGGTTTTTGTGTGATGAGGAGTTACGGATGTAGGTCTAGATTTAAGTTTGGTAGGATTAGGACAGATTTGGAGGAACGTGAAGAAAGGCGGGAGGTACTAGGAGGTTTTTGTGCATTCTTATTTTGTAATTTCTTAGACCTAAAGTTAGACTTAGTAAGTGTGTAAGTTTATCGCTGTTAATTGGGGCGAAGGAGAAACGGCTGACAAAATCTTCCGGACCCAGGGCGTATCGGCATGTCGTGGGGCACCCTTTAAAATCAGCAGGGTGGCCATCGATCACAGAGTACCATTTGCTTCGTGGAGTTTATGCAGTCTTTGGTTTCAGTCTATATTGCCAGTAATGATTTCATGCAAAATTATAATACCAGTCACTTCTCCACACCTTTATTCTGCACAAATCATTTTCGGAATGTCAAAATTCTGCTTGAGAAATTGGACCAACGCATTGCAGACGCTGATGAAACAAAATGTATCAACAAAGTGGTGAAATTCTTTTCCCCTCGATGTTTGTTGGAGGGATTGTTTACATTTATGAAGGTTGGTTTGCTCAATATATTGATATACATATGTATATGCACCAATCAATATATATTATTTGTGACTGCTCATATTGAAGTTATCAGTTTGTGCATTTTGAGAATTGATAAGGTTACCTGGGCTAATAGTGTCTAAGCAGTTGAATGAATGTGTTGGAGATCATTTAATTATTGTAAGGTAAGAAAAATTACATCTTCATATAATTCACGTATGGGTTCTAATAGCTCAGTGGTAAGTATGCTGGGCTATCACCTGGGGGTCCCCGATTCGAGCTTAGCTCGGATTATAATTGAGTTGCGTTTTTCCTGGTCGATGGTAGTTAGTCCAGTCAAATTGTATTTTCTGCTTGGAAACCATCCACATCTGAGTTGACGATGGGGATATGTGGCGGGAGGTGGCTATAGAAAACTAGAGTGTTTTGTTTTTGTATTCACAGACCTTGAGCTTTCGCCGCAATGTTAATTATTGTAGGAAAATCGTTTGCGTAAATATTTCACCTTCTAGGTACAGTATCTGAAAAATTTCCAAGAAAAAACTGCTTTGTTTCGCATAAGGTTCGATCTTAGAGAAAAAGTCATTTTCAGTAAAACAATATTTCAATCAATTACGTCGCGGGGTTTAGACGTAATTAATGTTAATCCATTTAAAAAAGATATGAAAAATTGTTCAACACAATCTGTTCAGAAAATTTCTTATAAAATATCTTATAAGACTCTTTTCCTAGCCTTTTAAGAATAAGTTTTCATATAAGCCAAGGAGACTATAGTCTATAATTCATAGAATTTACTTTGTATGGGGATTCTAACTTCTATACCCTTTGACCGATTGATTTCGTAGATTGCGAGAATGGTTAGGCTTAGCGCTGCTGTTTTTCTGTTTCTTCCGTTGTCGGGTATTTTGTTTTTTTTTAATAATTATTATTTCGACATGTAATTTAAAAGTTTAAAAATGGCTTGATTCGCTACTGGGGACTGCTGTACCTATTTTGACGGTCTTTATGGAACGGCACTTTGTTGTTCATGGTTTAGACTATAGATTTTATTTTATCGTCTTTTAAATTTAATTAAACAAGTTGTGTGTAAGATATCCACTCTATTTTTATTTTATTTGAAAGAATATTCTATGGCATTAAGTAGGGAATATAACGTAGTTGAATGGTCTGTCGCGGCTTTGCTTGGTGGCAAGTATTCGTGTGGGCCAATTTTCGATGACTTCGTCTTATAAATCTGGCTGAATTTGCTGGATGGCATTCGCTATGTTGACATTGAGGGTATTAATTCTTTGCGGCTTATTCGCATAGACCTGTTATTTAAAAAAGCCGTAAAGGAAGAAGTCTAAAGGTGTCAAATCGCACGATGTCGGTGGCCAGTTCACCGCTCAAATCGCTCGTGCAGAATGTCCGTCGTGGTATGCGCTGTGTGGCACGTAGCGCCGTCCTGTTGGAACAATATATCGTCTGTATTTATATCATCCAGTTTAGGCCACAAGAAGTTGCTTATCATCGATCTGTAGCGCTCACCTTTTTTCGAATACGTACCACCAAGCAAAGCCGCGGCGAACATTACTTAATGCCATAAAATATTTCTTAAAAAAAAATAAAAGTTGAGTGGATATATCACACAACTTGTTTTATATACATTTAAAAGTGAAGCGTCCTTATTGAAAGACCCTATATTTAGATGTCGACGTAATCTAACTTATATACCACTTAACCGTTTGATGCATATTATAAATATAAAAAATAAAATTTTGAAATCCTGCAACAAAAAAAAACTGATATGTGCGAATATTACAAGAAAATAACATTTTCTCTGATAATTGCGATGGAGAGGGAGGATGTATTACACGTCAACACCAGAGAGACATCAAAACAAATCAACGATTCTCTTCAAGACTCTTCAAGACGATCAACAGGTCGCATAAAGATCAAATCAATTGATAAAATTAAATCAATTCTTAAAATAACAAAAAATGTTGAAAATAAGGGAACAAAATTTGTTTGCCGTAGCCTTTATTCTGGCGCGATAAAATGAAGAATTATATTGAAATAATTTGAAATATTGATAAAATAATAGCAATGAAACTGGAAAAAGAGATTAAAAAAAACTTGTGACTCGGCAGTATGCCAGTACTGCCAGTAGGTAAGTTGGCTAGGCAGGGTCTATATAACGTCAGAATTGAAGGTGTCGTTTTAAGGCAAAAGTAGTCAAATCAAGGAATATTTTTAATTTAGAATTTATTTTGTAATAAGTATGTGTACGCAATAGCGGGCTGTTGATAGTTTTGAAGAAAATCGTTGGTTTCTTTTGCTGCCTCGCTCGTGTTGACGTATAATGCATCTTCCCTCTCCATCGCACTTATCAGAGGAAATCTTATTTTCTTGTAATATTCGCACATATCAGTTTTTTTTGTTGCAGGATTTCAAAATTATATTTAAGGCTCACTTGTTCTTAAAAAATTCAATTTTTTTTTGTGGTGGGGTCCGATATACAGAAATCTATAAAGGTAAAACTGCCACAACATCCACCATTACATCGTCAGCTATCTGCGTATAGTCTTTAGTAATATTCCTTAATGTACTTTATATCATACGACAGATGAATGCAAGTCAACAAAAAGACATCTGAGTAGACAATGGATAAAAATGGATAAAAATTGCAGACAACATAATGAAGTGATGTTCACAACACCAATTATCATAACCTATAAGGTATGCTAACACATGTGCCGCTATATGCTGTGCTTTTGTTCTGCAACCCAACACACTTCTGTACGCCCAAGCAATCACCGAATACTATAAGCAACGGGGCAGGTGTGGGTAAGGCAACTCATATGCTAGTTAGTTTTACCGACGTATAATGCACCTCTCCTGAGCATATCGTGTGTCGCTCCATCCAGTAAGGTCCAGTTTTTGCGGTCGCCTCTTCGACTACAAGTTGTGCGGTGATTGTTTGTTTGCTTCACACCGTTTAAATTAACTCAAATAAAGCAACTAAACAAAAAAAATACTTTCATTTCCAACAATCTCTCAAATTGTAACGTATACACTTTTTGATTCTAGTACAGAAAAATTCATTGATATGTCCACTACTGCTGGAATTTAAAAATTTATTTACCTTTGTGTAAACATTTAATCACGGAACAAAATTATTTATTAATATTATAATAATACAAAATGCATTTTCATGGATCACTCTTTTCGTGTGTGTTTTGTTCTAAGGTGAAACAGCGACTAACACCTTCACTTTTGAAAACTGATTGTTTCTTGAGTACGAGGAATGAAATCAGACCTATAATTAGGATAATGACTTATTTCAGGTGTAACAGGATAGACAAGCACGTGTGGTGGAAACAACTTAAAAACGAGCAAAGTTTTAAACCACTTTAAACGTCATAATATTTGAAAGAACAATTAAAGACTTAATTAAGTTGGTTTAAAACTTGTTCGCCCTACTCATGTCCATCAGTTCATTTCCATAACCAGCGAGTGTAGTGTTCAAAATGGGAAACCTGGACAGCAATAAGGCTTTCGAAGGAATTTTTAGAAATTGGAAAATTGGAGGATTAAGCCCCATTGAAAAACAAGGAAAGGTCTTCAGCGTCTACTCAATCCTCGTGAACATTATTGTAATCTTTTTATTGCCGCTCTCATTAGTAATAGAAATTTTTGTGGAGGACGACCTCCGAGTGCTGATGAATAATCTTTCGACAACAATCACTGCAATTGCATTTGCCATGAAACAGTACACACTTTTTTTCCGCACAAATAATTTTCGGAATGTCAAAATGCTGCTTGAGAAATTGGACGAACGCATTGCAGACGCTGATGAAGCAAAATGTATTGAAAAAGTGGTGAAATTCTGTGCATGGTTATTCAAGGTTTACAACTTTGTGTACTACTTGACAATATTCTTCTTGATACTGACTCCATTTTTTTCGGATAATAATCGTATGATTATCGCGGGGTGGTTTCCCCTTGATATAGCTATAAGACGCAATTATTGGATTGTTTACGTTTATGAAGCGGTTGGATCCCTTATAATTACAACTCTGAATTTAAATGCTGACATATATCCGCCAATTTATATTTTAGTTGTAACTGCTCATATTGAAGTCATCGGTTTGCGCATTTCGAAAATTGGCAAGATACCTGCGGTAGCAGTGTCCAGCCAGCTAGTGGAATGTGTCGAAGATTACTTAGTTGCTTTAAGGTAAGAAAAATTACATCTTCATATATTCCACTTTTGTGGTCCTTGCACTATACCTTTATATACCTACCGGGGGCATTCAGTGGATTTATATCGGGAATTGAGGGGTGGAACATCTAATGATAAACTTAGTTTCCTTTGAAAAAGGCTCATATTCTTAAAACTGATCTCAGTTCAGCTCAGTCTCAATTTTTACAAGGAAAAATCGAGCTAATGAGTTTTTATTGTGGTTACCAACAGTGGTCCCCTCACCTAAATAAGTGGACATTTAGCCCAGTCATATTAGGGTTTCACCTCGGAATGAGAGATAATAAGCTGTCACTAAAAGCAACCATCTTCACTCCTCTCTCGACCGATTCCACCCTCCACTTTTTCTTTCATCTTTCCTTGAAGTCTCCCATCCCGCCTCTGACCTTGTGGCACAATACTGTTTCAATATCTGTGAGGGCGACTCACAAATAAAACACAAATCAGCCATAATTTTTAAAATTATTATTAAATAATAATAACTAATAAATAATACAAATTATTTATTTTTAATGATATTTCAATGATTTAATAACTTTATACAAGGTATTATTCAGTAAGATTCACGGTTGACCTTACATTCCAGTGAGTATGCCTGAGTTGCGGGCTCTCTGCCCTCTATCTCAAAAACGGTTGGGCGTATGAAAAATTGTTTAAAACGAAATTTGTCGCAAATTTTATGCTCTACACTTTTTATAATAAATGTAAACATCATTGGAGCAATAGAAACCGAGATAATCGCGAAAAACTGATTTTTGTGTTCTTTGACCTTGAATAACTTACGACGCACACACGAGATTTTATGAGACTTTTGAGACAACTTTCAGAACACCAAAATGAAGGTGTGTACAAGTTTACAGCTTATTATCTCTCAATCCGAGGTTGACTCCTTTTTTTTGCTTAAATGACTGGGTTAATTATGAAATATTTTTATGGAATCATATCGAAAATTTTATCCAGTATTCTGTCATTCGAAATTATCTACAAATCACCTACATTTATTCACATTGAATTGGGAACAATTTGAATAAATCAGAAAATTCCTCTGGAATTAATTTGAAACTTTAGAAATAATATTTTCAGCGAATTTGAGCTCTGAATACATCAAGGCCAGTGGAAATTTTAGCAGTTTCATATTATTTTTTTCTTTTTAACGAATGCAACAGTAACCAGAAAATGCTGGACTGATGACGGAAAAGCTAACCTTGAAAGATATAGCAGCTGAAACTCTCTAGACTATTCATTCCACCTGAGCAAAGAAATTTCTACAGCTGAGTTATAATAATATAAATTCGACTATATCACTAATAATAAGATAATAATGATAATGTATTTAATAAATGCTGTACAAAGGCCTAGCATTAAAATGTGCACATTATAGGTGAAATAAGGAATAATAATATAGAATATACTAAAGAAAATTCAATATTATTAATAAAAGAAAGTATTGAAAAACTAACGAACAACCTGATATGCATAAATACAAATGAGGAACCGAAAAAAGTGACACATCATCAAAATAATTATCTATTAACACATAAGTCACGATACATCCCCTTAAATTGGCTCTCAGTTCTGGCAGTTTTACATTGGGTCGGCAGGGCATTGCAAAGCTTGGCTGCACAAACAAAAAATAAGTAAAAAAAAATTTTTTGAGTTAAACGGTTTTGTTGAAAATAAAGATAATAACGATGTAGATAATGTATTAAAACTAAAAAATAATTCAGTAGGTCCTAGGTACCAGTCATCACACCACTCCCCTCATCAATTTAGGGCATTAATCAGACAAAAAAATATAATCGTTGGGCGTAGTGTAATTTGGGTAAATATGTCAATAGCATTTATAACGATATGAGCGGTTGACTGTTGATATAAATTTCACGCGCCCCACGATTTTATTTTTTTGTCTGATTAATGCCTTAGATTGATGAGGCGAGTGGTGTGATGACTGGTACCTAGGACCTACTGAATTATTTTTTAGTTTTAATACATTATCTACATCGTTATTCTCTTTATTTTCAAAACCGTTTAACTTAATAATTTTTTTTTTAATGTAAGTATAGACTGTCTCAACTCTATGATCCGCCATGCACCGTGTTCTACTTGTAAAGCCCTTTCATTTTATACTCATATTGAGGGGGTTGTGAGAAAATATATAAGGCGCCATTTTGTAGCGGCAGCCATCTTGGATTTACAATTATACTGATTATATTAAATTGTATTCTCATCAGAACTAAAGGTGTGCACCAAATTTAAGATGAATCTGTCGCAGGAAGGGGGTTAAATTTCAACTACTAAATTTGACCCAAACAAACAAACAAAATAAAACCGTTTAAAAATGAGGTACTCGACTGTCTATACTTGAAACGTGGAAATACTATATTTCGAGTTCTGGTTGACTGTAAGAATCCCATCTTTTCAAACAAAAACGGGAGCGCTTTCCTATTTATAATCCGGAACAAGTAAATACACTTACGAAATTTCAAGTGTTCTTCCAGAATCATATCGAATATATTCGTGGAAAAGGGTGAGACAGAGTCAAACCGGCGCAATCGACACACAAAACGGATACAAGCATTATAACCCCAGTGTAGTCTGGTTGAAGCTTCCGAATCCAGATACGAGTAAAGGCAATCGCAGTAGTTTATAAGTGGCACGATACTAGTTTTAACAAGATGCTCCCGGACCCTTGCTGTTATATCTCGACAGGAATTCCACCATTGTCTAATAATCCCATAGATTTTACCCGCTAGATGGCCAGCGTGGTCAGCCTAGGACAAAGGTGAATTATATATCACACCCAAGTTTTTCACTTTGTTTGTAAACGGCACAATAACATCGTTTAGAATAATCGGCTGTAAGTCAGATGCTTCAATAACGCTTTTATAAATAATAATAGCTTGAGTCTTATTTGGACTGCACTTAGCCTATTGTTGTATGTAGGTACACATTCGAGATTCCGTAACGAATAGTATCACAGAGACAGATCCCAGGAGCAGTTAGATACATTTGTGCATTATCAGCATATTTTATTAAGTGCACATAAGGTCCAGGCAATCAAGAAATATCGCACATCGAAAATAGAACTAAGCCCAAACTCGATCCTTGCGGTACCCCGAAAGATAATTTTGTGCGTTCAGAAAGATAGTCACCTATCTGAACACATTGATAACGATTAATAGTTTTTTATCAAGTTTATCGACATGGGAGAGAAACCAAAACGAGACGCGAGTTTAGCCAACAGAACATTATGATCCACAGAGTCGAAAGCGTTGGAAAAATTCAATAACACAAGAATCGTAGCTCTATCCTGATCAATGGCATTTCTGACACTCTCAGTTAACCTCAAAAGTATTGTGAGGATGCTGTGACCCACTTGTTTACAAGGATTTTCTTTCTATTCAAGCAATAGGTAATTCCGATACAAATTCTTAAGTACATAACATATAATAGATTACGAATTTGGAAACAAAAAAATTCCAGCAGCCAAGATTTCTATGACAAATAAGTTCAAAGATAATAATTACTATATCTAAAATTCTATTAAAAACTAATAATAGGTAAGATGCCTGAAGGTATTATGACTCGGTTGTTATTATGGCCTACTTTCCACCGTTAACTTATGTTTGCGACAGGGCGTGAGTGAGGTCTATTTGTCGGACGACGAATTACAAATTTTCCGTCAGGCTGTATGCCGACGACTGTGCGGTAAGGTATAGGAGGCAGTTAAATCGTTTAAATAATAATGACTTCTAATGGAGTTTGAGGAAATTTTTTTAGTGGCATCTGCTTCGGAGCAATGAAATGCAAAGGGTTGACTATAAATCAGAATAAAAACATAAGTTTTACTTCGATTCGTTTGTTATTATTGCACCAGAAGAGGTGATTATCATATCTTACTCGAAACGAAGTTCGGGGTACCGCTTGCTTCCCAAAGATCAGCCGCTGTTCGCCCGTGTAAACAGCCACCGGAATCTTTATCTAAATTTGGCCACTGTATATCCGCGACTAAAGCTTCACAAATTTTTTAAAAGTGATTTTGGTTCATTTGACCGTTATAACCGTAGAAACGCTATGTGGCCCTTGTTTGGCCGCTATAAGGCTACTGATTATTTTTACTCGGACGGTTTTCTTCTCCTTTTCTTGACCAAACAATTTTGAAATCATTTTCGAGTTCCAGGGTTATTCATAAATTCGGGATGCACATTAATACTTTATTTTTATCTTTTATCTACCTCCGCCACTGCAGGTACAGTCACTTGCGAAAGTGAAAACAAGCTCTAAAATTTCGTAAAATTCACGTTTCTCCCAATTTTTCTCCGTATTCAAGCCATTAAGCACCTCTTTTTTATTTTTATTCAATTACCTATCTTATCGCCTTTCCAAAGACATCTGAACACGTCTACGTAGGAAAAGGACATACAAAACTATACGTAGGAAACCGTTTGCGGAACATTAAAAAATCTGTATTCGTGGGAGATTTGAACGTCGTTATATTTGTCGTTATGTTAAATGGAGTCGATATCTCACACATAACATATTTTATTTAAGGCGGTGTTCTGGTCTAGAATTTTGAAAAAATCGTTTTTTTTTGCATATTTTTAAAGATCAGACCTTTAAAAATATATCCTCCAAAGGAATTTTCAAAATTCCAAATATTTACAGAGTTATACCTATTTTAGTGACGGGACCTGCCACAGTGAATCGAACAATAGGTGGTAGACGTTCCCTGACTACCTGAGGATGAATCATCCTACAAAAAGTCTTTTATACACAGTTTGCTCTGAGCTATCGTAGAGTACGTGTATGCCCAATGTAAGGAGCAGGAATCGCCGATTAATGAAATGTAAGTACAGACTGCCTACAACTTTGCTCAAATCTTTAAACGCGTTTTTCTCAAAACTACTTTTTCCAACACGGTTGACATGATTCAAGTTCTAATGAACCGATTAACTTGAAATTTGGCGTGGAACTTTTTTATATATCCCTCTATCGTTGAAACTAGAATTATGTAAAAATTTAGTTTTATACTATTTTAAAAAAATTCAAAACTTTGAAAAAAAAGAGCAAAAAATCACTTTTTTCAATCTTTTTTTCTTTTTTTTTTAAGATCACCAGAAGGGTTGGAATCATGTCAACGAGGACGTACCCTTATTTTTCATTTTTTTTTAATTTTTTTTTGTATTGGTAACATAAATAAATATCTAGTAAAAAAATGGCTAGTAAAAATATTCCAAGTTTTTTTCTATTGAATTTTAAAAGACACTTAAAATTTGAACTTCTAGACTAGCATACCCCCTTAACATACATTTAAAAGTCGAGCGTCCTTATTGAAAGACCCTATACAAGGAGTCAATATGTCTCCATTAGGGTAAATATGAAAAATGTGGATATAAATGCGGCGAATACTATTTTTAGAGATTGTATTAGATTTAGTAAAACGTCTCAAATTGGCTTAGCTTACTCTATTTTATAGCGGTTATACAGAGACTGAAAGCTTGCCTTTCTACAGAAGGGCTCTTATACATTTGCTATACTGTGGCATTTGTTCTGTGATATTTTAAACCATTATTATCTGAGGATACTATCTAATTATACAATTTATATACCAGTTCAATATTATACTATATATCATTCTTTTCAGCCACAAAAAAAAGCAAAAGTCACGAGAGATTTTTTCGATAAATAAATAAGAAGCAGAAATATAAGGCATATAAAATAAATGCGATTTGTGTGAATTTCCTACTTTATAAGAAACAATCACAACTTTTTGATGTACGATAAATTTCCACTTTTTAATGTTCATATTTAAAAAATACTTTCTATTAGGTAATACATGGATCTTTGAACTCTCCATTAAATCTAGTAAAAAATTACTACTCTTAAAGTAGTAAAATTCAATTTACTTCGTAGAGTTCATTTTTTGGCTTCGTGTGACGCAATTTTCACTATATTTTATGTTTGTTAGTAATTTTTGGTCAACCTTACTGCCTTTCATTAATGAATCTGTTAAATACGCATTGCATATGTTCGTCGTCGTCGCCTTCCACATTGTATCCAGAACAGTCTGGTTAGTTTTAGAATCCGTGGCCAAACGCTCTAATTTGGTGTCATTTAAAAATTCTAGTAATGGTGGTGGTTCTGCCACAACAGAATCGTAGGGTTATAATATAATAATTAAAAATTTGCTGACATATTTAAATTTCCAAAAAGCTAATATGCCTAAAATATGCTCCGGAGTTTTCAAAATAATTTAATAAAAATAGCATCGAAATTCGTTTAGTTGTTTCGGGTAAAATTATGGATGTACAGCCATGCATAACAATAGTATATACAGATCAAATAGATAATCTCGTTTTGGTTACGACTCCAAGAAACTTTGACTTGATTACTGGCAATATTTGGGGAAAACTGTTTCGTGCAAATAAAGCGATTAATGTTAAAATACTAGCGGCAATACTAATGCAACAATTTTGATAAGCATTATGGGGTAATGGAAGTGCACAATTGTTGCATTAACTGTAAGGTTAATGCTAATGCTTTTTGACTGCTCTGCTTTTTTGGTGAATATTTAATGAAAGAACAAAATTATTTATAATATTAGTTATAATATAATAATAAAACAAGCAAATATTTTGATTTGCTAGACGCCACGCCGATTCGTGTGATTTTTCGTCTAAGGAGTCTAAGGTGAAACAAGTTTATTTTTGAAAATTAATTGTTTCATAGTTCATCCGTCGACTACGAAGAACGAAATCAAACCTATAATTTAGACCATGATGAAGTTTACAAGGCAGATAAGAACTTATTTGCGGTGTAAGAGGATAGACAAGTACGTGTGGTGGAAACAACTTAAAAACGAGTAAAGTTTTAAACAACTTTTAACTGCTTAATAGTTGAAAGAGCAATTAAAGGCGTAATTAGGTTGGTTTAATTCCTTTTCGCCCAACTCAGATCCATCAGTTCATTTCCATTAACCAGCGAGTGTAGTTTTCAAAATGGGGAACCTGGACAGTAATAAGGCTTTCGAAGGAATTTTAAGAAAATGGAAATTTGCAGGATTAAGCCCCATTGAAAAACAAGGAAAGGTCTTCAGCGTCTACTCAATCCTTGTGAACATTATTGTGATCTTTGTAATGGCGCTCTCGTTAACAATAGAAATTTTTGTGGAGGACGACCTCGGAGTGCTGATGAATAATCTTTCAACAACAATCACCATAATTGCATTAGTTATGAAACACTGGACTCTTTTTTTCTGCACAAATAATTTTCGAAATGTCAAAATGTTGCTTGAGAAATTGGACCAACGCATTGCAGACGCTGATGAAGCAAAATGTATTGAAAAAGCGTTGAAATTCTGTGCATCGCTATTTAAAGTTTATAACTTCGTGTACTACACGACAATATTCTTCTTGTTGTTGACCCCATTCTTTGCGGGAAACAATCGAATGATTTTCGCGGGATGGTTCCCCTTCGATGTGACTGTAAGACGCAATTATTGGGTTGTTTACGTTTATGAAGGAGTTGGTCTTGTTATAATGGGTGTGCTGAATTTAGCTCTTGACATATATGCACCAATTTATATATTAGTTGTGACTGCTCATATTGAAGTTATCAGTTTGCGCATTTCCAGAATTGGCAAGATACCTGGGGCAGCAGTGTCGAGCCAGTTAGTGGAATGTGTTGAAGATTACTTAATTGTTTTAAGGTAAGAATATTTACATCTTCATATCATGCACTTTTAAGGCTTTTACACTCTATAAGGGACGACGGGGTCCCCTGGGTGGTCGGGAGGCAGTGTTGTGCAAATTTTAATTGTTATTAACAATTAATAACCAATTGATTGTAATTTTAAGAACTAACAATTACAATTGCTTAATTGTCAATTGTGAGTTCTTACAATTGATTAATTGTTAATTGCTATTACGAAGAATTAAATGTGTTGCTGCGCGTGACTTGCGTGAAGAAGATTGAAACTGAAGTGATTATTGATCTCTGGAACTATAAAGCCTACAAACTTGAAATTTAGATAGTAGGATTTTTCTATAACGTAGAAGAGATTTTTGGAAATTCAAGCCCTAAGGAGCAGAAATACGGGATGAAAGTTTGTATGGGAGTTCCGTCCGTTAGCCTTATAACTCGAGAACCACTGATCCGATTCAAATTTTTTTTATACTAGATATGTAGGTATTAAACATGTTCTAGAACTGAACAAATTGGAATAGTCGAATTATTAGAATACCAATTTATTATATTATTCGAACATTCGAAGTATTTGGAATTTTTGAGTTTTATTCGGGTAGTTCAAGTAGTCATAACGTAAATTTTTTATTATGCACAATAAATTGTTTATTAATGCATTACTGTAACAGTTTTGATTTTTGCTTATTAAAAAAATCAAAAAATACAAATCATAAAGCAATGTTTGCCTTTAAAGTAGACATCAGAACGTGATTCTCGGGAATACTCCACAACGGAGTCACGTTACATGTAATGATTTTAAGGGGGGTTTATCGATCCTGCTTTTCAATAGGATCCAATAAACAAATTTAGGAATATCACGTTTAACATGGTGTGCCACATAACAGACAACGCGTCATATTCCGGAGTGTTTCCGAAAATTGGAACATACTTCTTCTTAATATTTATTTTTCACACAATTTCTGGCTTCCTAAGGCGCTATTCACTCTTACGGGGTTTTTAAGTGGTGCTTATCGAACCTGCTCTACACTTGGTGCAATAAAAATGTACTTCATATATCATGTCACATACCACATCTTACACACATATTACATGTCGTATCACATGTCACATATCACGTAACATCACCATGTTGTGGTTGCGAAGTGCGTATACCCCTATATAATTTTCTGATGTATATTTTAAAGGGAAATCATATAATAATGATTTTGTCAACCATGAGAATTGCTTGCAAAATTAGACCATTTTTACAATTTCTTTTCAAGTGTCTTGAAAGTCAAGAGTATTTTGTATCAGCGAAGACAAAGTGTAGAGGTGCACGATTTAGAATCTACCTAATTTCAACTAATGAAAAGAGTTCCACAAGGGTAAATACTAGGATCTCTCCTATTTAGCCATTTTAATTAATGAAGTACCCAGCGTTGTTGATAATTCGAAAATACATATTTACGCAGATGGCGTTCAGGTTCATTTTAATAGTCCTAATGGTCTGATGGATAATTGTGCTTATCGCATTAACCAGCATTTACAGAACATGCATAACTGGTCAAATAACTACAATCTTCAGCTTAATCAAAAATCTTATTGTCTGGTTGTTTACAGACGCGCATTGGAAAAATTTACTCTCTTGTGGTGATGTTTAACATCTCTGTCAGATTATATAAGAGTACACATGTACATATGTACATACAGTAAGTGACATGATGCAGAGATATAGAGACCTACATACCTTGTGCGACGCCAGCTGACGTTTTTTAATTGGCTAATATATGTATGTGATTGTGAATTAAACTTCATTTCCGTCGTTATTCCTTTAAAAAAGCATTTATTTCATCTTCAAAATAAAAATACGTTCAAAGTATTGTCCATCACTGGCGACTAATTTTTGCCATCTGTTGGGCAATTCCGTCGTTGACGGACAACGTCTCGAAAGAACGACTTGTTTTTTAAGACAATCTACGAATCAAGAAAATTGCCATCTTCAAAAGGATGGAAGTGTTTCTCAGACAGTCCATGAGTCATCGATTGAAACAACTGGGAATCAGAAGTGACAGTAATACCTTTTTCAAAATGTTTACTGACTGATTATTTTATTTTTCGTTTAATTGGAAAAAGGTGAAATGTTTCTTTTTACAAATATTCACCAATTAAGGAAATTTTACCTTTATAAACAGTTTAATATATACCAATTGAATTGCCCACTATTTTGGAAAAGGAAATATTAAGTTTTGCTCAGCATTTGTAAAAGTAAGCATTTAACCCGCTTGCCAATTAAACTAAAAATAAAATAGGTATTCAGTAAGCAGACATTTTGTAAAATATCTAGGTACCTAGTCAGAATAAACCAAATACATTTTATCTTCTAGTAGATTTCAGCGGCGACATACCTACATACATATGCAACATTTCGTATATCGATTTTGCTGTGGGTTTCCGTGGCATATGTCCAACGGCAAAATTTCGTAGAATGACCTCCTTTATGACATATTGCAATTTTGTTGAAATCGGAAGTAATGTAGTTAATCTTAACAATTACCGCTAATTTGAGGTATCGTCGTGTTGTGGCGGTTTACTAGTCTTTCCATACACTAATGTGTATTCTACAGTAGCGTACATTGGAAGTTGAAATAAAACTGAATAACAAAATTTTTAATTTAGGCTGCTAATCAACATTATCAATTTATTGCAGACTCTTTGATGAAATAAGCCAAGTTATTCAGCGCACTCTATTCATCCAATTTTTTGTGACGGGATTTGTTCTTTGCATTGCTGCAGTGAATTTGTTATTCTTCGCAGAACACGTATTCGAGATCATCGGCGTTGTGATGTACTTGGGAGCACTTATCCTTGAAGTATTTCCAGCATGCTACTGCATGAATCGTCTAATGGAATACAATTCAGCCCTTACGGGTTCATTATATAATTGCAACTGGGTTGGTCAAGATTTGCAATTTCAAAAATCTCTCATTATATTCATGCAGAGGACCCAAAAAAACCTGGTCATGTCGGCAGGAAATATTGTACCAATCGGTTTGGCGACGTTTATGGGGGTAAGAAAACATTTTACTAATTTCATTTTATTTTATAAATTTTATAACGGATTTTATTATTTCAGATAATCAAGTTCTCTTTCTCGATGTTCACCTTGCTAAGCCAACTTAATAAATAAGAGAAACAATTTGTTTAAGACGTTCGTTCTGGTTTGAATTTTGAAAATTATTGAAGAATTATAAATCAAATAAATTTGTTACAGTGTTTTAAAATGTTTAAAGTTGTGTATTTTGACTGTATATGTCTCGTATCCTTGCTTAGAAAGTTGTTATAACCGTAATATGTTGTTATTTGTAAGATTGTTTGCGTGTCTTTCAAAATCCTAGTTTTATTTTAATTTTTCTATGATAATAAAAGCTTTATCCTAAATGAGTCGATTTTTCTACACTAATCGCTATTATTACAGAACGAAACATTTTCAACGTCTAACTAGTTTGATTAGATAAATATAACTTTCTGACAATCCTCGACTTTTCAAGCTAAATAATATTCAATTCTTCACGAGATCGTTCGTGACTTTGCTACAACGTAAACTAGATTAAGTTCACAAAGTGCTAAAGTGGGAAAGTTGTTTGAGCATCGAACTAGTTCAACTCTCGAAAAAGTTCCAAATTGACTTTTTTTAGTATGTTTATTGCTGCAATCAGTGGATGTATTCAGGGCCTATAGAGCTGAACCAACAATCACGTCATTAGTCAGATACTTAATTAGTTGAACTGTCGAACTGTCACGTCTTAGTGTTAATCTTCCTGTTGATGCTGAAACAGCAACATTATCCTGAATGCCCATTGTCCATTAGATACGGGTCAGTGGGCAATGCAATCACTAGCCAGAAATAATAAAAATTGAACAGCCTCGGCTGATTTATGGTGTACGTTGATAGGATGAATGGAGAGAGAGGGCGGTCGAAAGGGTTCGGAATCGGTGAAATTTTATGATATCCCGTTCGGCAACAAAGTCCCTCATTTTGCTTGAAGGAAATAATCAGTTCTAGAACGACCGGGGAAAACTTTGGATTCACTGAATCCTCGGATTTTCTTTATAGCCTCTCTTGTATTTTTTTTTTAAGTTGGGTTATTGATTTTCTTCATCCTTATGGTGGATGACGGCAGCTATTTTTATCCTTTAAGTTCCCGTCTAATAGAAATTCCTGCACAGCTTGGTAAATGAGGAAGAATTTATTTGTTCCTACATTTTGTCGCTGAATTACTACGGCTAATCTCAGTAGACTAGCACACGTCGCATCTAAAATATTTTCATGTTTCCTAAATATTTATTCAAATCACGAGTCATGGTGGGAGAAATTGCAATAAATACAACCGTGCAGAGGAGGAAGAATTTTAGGATTTGTTAAAGTAGTTTAATGTGGTGCTTGTGCTGTCAGTATCACATAAATAATTGAATGAAGCGTAAAAGCCCCACTGAAGTTGGATTAAGAGGTATTAACGAAAACGGAAGCTGCTGCATTCACTGGCTGAGGGCTTAGGCTAAATTCATATTAAGATGAATGACATACACTTCTCATGTGCCACAAAGGAATTGGTAGATGCATATATGGGATAGGCATAACTGCATAATGCATTTAAGGCGTGCATATGCTGCTCGAATCGTTAAGTTTAAGTTAAAACTATTTAATATTCGATATGAAATATTTACAATGATTTGGGTACAGTGATGGATAGAAACCTTATTCTTTACAATCTGCGATATAGTTTTTAAGAATTAGCAAGATCATATTGTTTTGTAATTGAAAAAGTGAAGGGAAAAGTTAAATGGATGGAAATATACCCTTATTTAATCTTAAATCTATTTAGCTTCTTATACTGCACTTTGAGCCATATTATTCTGTCATTATTTCTATACGAAGAGAGTTGAAATTAAGGGATTATCCGAAATAAAGGTAGAAAAGATCCAAGCCAGGTTAAACATAATTTTTAGTATCTTATTTTGAGTCCTTGGCAGTCTGTTTGTGTGAGTTTTAGCACAGTCAACCCAAACAGGGGCTCCATAAGTCAAAAAGATATAAATATGAGTTTGTAAATAAGTAAATCGTTTTCGTCGCTTAGTTCTATTATAATTTTCGGTTTATGAAGGAATAGAGTGTTTTTATCAAACTATTTGCTTACTGAAGTGTGGCTGATATGTGTTTTCTAAATAGTAACTTTTTATCGAAGATAATTCCTAGGTACTTACTAGTTACAGGTGAAGAAAATTAATCATCCAGAAGCAGATCAGCAGACTGGACACGCGGATGGTAAAAACGGAATTATTTCAGACGGATACAAATACAACCCCAGCAGAAAAAATGGCTACATAGAACCGGCATCTATTGGTCTTAATTGGAATTAGGTTAAGAGTCATAATAACATATGTTAGAGCTTGATGAAGCAGATACATGTAACACGAATAAAAATATTGAAATAAAAAAAAATATTAAAATAACTAAAGAATATGTATGTTTGAAGCGTTTTGAGGGTCGCTCACAATTTTTGTCGTATTACCGTCTGAGGTAAAAATTCCTGTATCGTCTGCTTACATAGTAACATTACAGTTTGGAAGACCAGGAAAAACGGACGACGAAATGTTGTACAATAGGGGCTCAAGCACAGACCGCTGTGGAACGCCTGCTGGTATTTTATAAGAGGAAGACACACTAAACGATCTATGTGTCTGGGAAATTTAAATTTTACAAGTTTGTGTACAATACCATCGCGACAGACCGAATTACACGAAGCCTCGAAGCATTTGAAACAAATTGTAGTGCTAGAATTATTTGGCTTTGAATTACGGACTCACTTTAGACAACACAATCTTACGCTGCATAAACTTAAACAGGAATGAGCAAGACATTTTCTTTGCTATGGTAATTAAAGCTCGGGAGAAGTCCGCTTGCAAAGAAAAAATAATTCGGTTAATATACAGGGTGTATCAGTGAACGCATGCCAAAATGATACAGGTGATAGAGCTCACCAATACAAACAAAAGATCGTCCGGCAGGGGATAGGTAGGGGGGAATCTCGACAGTTTTCAAGTTACTGGTTGATTCATAAATTCAGGATGCACATTACTATTTTATTTTTATCTTTTAATCTAATTAATGCAGCGACATCAAACAACAAAGATTTCAGATTTTAAAATTTTCTGCAAAATATTTTCAATAAATTTGCATATCCTTTCTCTGTCTGGACGTGTTGTACCTCTATGGAAAGGCAACAATAAAAATAAAAAAGGGGTGCATTAATTACATGAATCTCGGAGCAAAATTGGGAAAACCTGAAATTTTGGAGCATATTTTCAATTTGGCAAATGCCTGTACCTGCAGTGGTAGAGATATCCACATTGATGGCATTTTTGAAAAGCACATTAAGGTAGTAGTTGTTGGACGTGAGTTTGATGTCGCTGCGTTAATTAGGTGAAAAGATGCAAATCAAATAGTAATGTGCATCCTGGATTTATTTATCACCCTGTAACTCGACAACGGTTGTGATCCCCCCCGTGCCATTCGAATTTTTGTTTGTGTAGGTGAGATCTATCAACCCTACCATTTTGGCATGCGTTAACTGATACATCCTGTATAACTTCCACCAAACCAACCTGGAGTCAATTCGGAAGCAACTGTACTTTCCTCCCATAAAAAATACTATTTCCACGAGGCTTCCCTAGCAAGGCCTGACCAAATTTCCTGGTGGGCTGCTACATATATCTTAGCTTAAGGGGACCTATATGGCTTAAATGGGGTTTTGCGGAGTCAAAAGATTTTTTTTTTTTTCAAGAAAAAAACCACATAAAATCTAGAAAATGAGGAAACTAGTATATTACTGAATACTTTAAGATTGTTTATGGCATATAAAAATCACAAAAATACCCATGGGCTCTTATGGGTTGAGCGTCTCTTGCAATGGTGGAATTTCACCGTTGCCGTAGCTTTTTTCCAGAACCCCTGATCTGAAACACATAAACAAGACATTTTCTGTTAGATAATACTTGACTGCACAGAATGAATTAATTAGTTTTGCTTCCTGCAATTATTTTTGATTTTGTGTAGTTTAGAGTTAAATTTTTGAAATTTTTCATTACTTACTGAACAAATAAATATTTTAAAAAATAATTATAATCTAAATATTCAAATATTTTTTAATTCATTCCATGACCAGATGTATAACCACCAAATTTCAAACATTTTGAGCAAACGGTTTTTGAAATTTTCTACGGCAACGGTCAAAACACAGAATTCCGAGCAAAATCGAATTAAAGTTTGACTTTACAGAAGAAACACAAAGTTTATCAACGAAAAATCTACTTAGAAACGCATTGATTAAGGTTTGTTTACACAAAAAACACAACAGAGAATCACAGGGAACGTAGTTGCACTGCTGTGAACCAAAAATAGCGCGGATGTAGCGCGTCGATTAGGCTTCCGTTATTACAGAGTATTTGAAGTACTTCTTTTTAACGAGAAATCTAAAAGTAAAAAAAGGCATAACTTCGTTATTTTCTTATGGATATGAGTTTAGTTTGCAGCGTTTTACTCGGAAATAGTTGAACAAAAATAAAAGCCAATAAAAAAAAATCGAAAATTAAGCCATATAGGTCCCCAAGGTGACCTTCTTCTAACTGGGGTACAAAAAAATCGATTTTTTTTTTCACGGAAAAACATACCTTAATATGTCTATAATCGTGTCCCAAAATTTCACGGAAAAAAAAATATGGTTTTCGAGTTATAGTGCTATATATTTGGTGACCTCCTAACTGGGGCAAAAAAAAACGATTTTTTTTTTTAACGAAAAATATACCTTAATATGTCTAGAATCATGTCCCAAAATTTCACGAAAAAAAAATATATGGTTTTCGAGTTATAGTGATATATATTTGGTGACTTTCTCCTAACTGGGGTCAAAAAGAATCGATTTTTTTTTATTTTTTTTTACGGAAAAATGTTCCTTAATATGACTAGAATCATGTCCTAAAATTTCACGAAAAAAAAAAATATGGTTTTCGAGTTAAAGTGCTATTAATTAATACTCTAAGTCTGCTCATTTCCTCGGTATTGTGCGAAATATTCCACTCAAAAACTCTTTTTTTCTTTAAACGCATTTTTCTCGACTTCATTTTTGCAATCGTAGTTCCACGATATCTCTTGAACCGCTCCACCGATTTCCATAAACCTTGGTTCATTTGGTTCAGAATTCAATTGTGCACAAATCTAACTAGGATATAAGACAAAACCCATGTAGTTTTTTTTTACAGCACTTTTTGTAAAAAATTTGTCGAAAAATTCTCGATTTTTGACTTCAAAAGGCTGCAATTTTTTTTTTAGTCGAGCGATTCCTTAGATCCTAGTTAGATTTATACATTCTAATGTCTAATTTAAGTGGTTTTTTGATTTTTCTGTGTCAGATGATTTGGCGAGCCGCAATCACGGAATTACGGAAAAAGGCCGATTTTTTTTGGCGCCCTCTGGCGGCGACGGGTGAGCGAGAAATGAAAAAATAAAAAAACAATTTCTAATTTTTGTTAAAGACTTCCAAATAAAAAAAGATTCAAGGTCATATGTTGTTTGGTTTTCTTGTAAAAAAATCCCAAACTTTTGCTTTTTTTTTAATTCAATTAGGAGAAGGTCACCTTAATATGAATTTGGGTAGGTCAGCAGCAGTAGGCTGCACAAATTGGGATAAATGAGGAATACAAATTAGTTTTCGGGCTTTTTAATACACAATTTCAATACATTTATTAATCAGCTTTGGAAATATGACAACACTTTTTGGGATAATTTCAGGACGTAAACTATATTTTCCTAGATTGTTTGAATCGGTACCTACTTCACTAAATAATTTGTTTAAATGAAAACCAAGAATCTATAAAGCATAGATGAATGCATGTAAGTACTTTACACACACTTTTTTTTTAAATTGTTTTGCTTTTATATTTTGAACGATACTTCATTAAGTTTATCATTGGCTTAATTAATTTGCATTAAAACTCGCTATATTTAGGTTTTTTTAAAATTCATTCAGCCCTTTTTGAAGACACTATTGGACTATCACTATGCTACAGTGTATTTCAGCTTTCTGGTCGAATAAATCAGAAGTAAAAAGACTACAAGATTACCAGACCGCCGACGCCTTTGGATTCTGCTATTCAACTTTTGGTCCCGAACGAGTCGAGTTGTAATTAATTGTGATTAATTCAGATGTTTCTTACTTATTCACGGTGTCAATATTGTTACATTTAACGATAATATTTTTAATATTTTTCCTGGGACTAAATACACTGGTGGATAAGAATTTTGCTCCAGAAATATAAATAGGTGATATCGACGTATTTTTTTCTGTAGGTTACGAATCTGAACACGACAACGATGTATCACGTATAGTTTTTGAGAAAACTGGTGTCAAAAAGTGACAAAATCCGCTTTTGGGTGACGTTCGTTAATTCATTAATAATGTTTAAGTTGTTCCAGAAATTTAATATATGTATATATACTTCAATTAATAGGACAAACCCTAAATTATGACTATAAAATATAATAATCTAAAAGCTCCTGAAAATCTTACGAGATGGACAATTTTTCTTTCCGGGTTTATATTTATGGACAAAATTCTATGCAAATCATCTATCAATTCTTTTGGTGCAAGAAAAAATATGAAAAATGCTGCCCAGTGTTATTATTAGCTCGTACTTATGTACGCAGAATACAAAGATTCAATCAAGGTTCCGCTGAGTATTAGACGTCCAAACATTCAAAAACCTTGATGGTGCTGAATTAAATTAAATTTACTTTCAACTTGGCTAAAACTATGACAACTATAAAATATTCGATTAGATCGCCATAAAACTTTTCACTAGTTGAGCTTTCTGAGTATCGTAAACATTGAAAAGGAAATTTTAATTATCTGAAATACATAAAGTTATTAAGAGGTTAAACTTTTTGTCACGAAATCTTACCGAGATAAAGGTGGACAGATTTATTGGTGCAATATTTCCAGCCATCATAACCAAGTCCTTCTGTGTGTTCTGCATGAAAATGATCAAGGTCTTCTTAAATTTCAAGTCTTGGTCAGGCCAGTTGCATTGGTAGATGAATCCCGTGAGAGAAGCGTTTAACTCAATAATTCGATTCATGCAGTAACACGCCGGGAAAACTTGAAATATTAATGCCACACTGTAAGAGCAGTGTACAACAATTTCGAAAAGTGAGGTTGCAAAAAACATGACGTTTATGGCTTCAGTGCACACAGAAAATGCGGTCACAAACAATTGCACAGTCATTGGGCCTTTGATCACTGCACTCACTTCCTCAAAAAGTCTGAAAAGTGTAGAATTGAAGTGTTAAAGTAAAATAAAAGCGTTAGATTACACAACAGAGCAAAGATATTTTTTAGATTGGCTTTGCCATTTGCGTTGTATAGTATGAAAAGTAAATTGTTTTAATTCAAATTAAATTAGGGATATCAAGTGTAATTTATTGAAATATATATATATAAGGAAACAACTATTTAAAATGTTGGACAAATATATCTCACCGAAGAAGATCCTTATGATCCTCGATACAAGCTATTAATTGGTCAGGACTTGTTGGTCCCTCTATCTTTTTTATTCTGAGTCCAAGTACCTCAATATGGACGGCCATAACCATGAGGAAAATTGTTGGAAAACTATCAAGGCAGGAGTTTTCCAAACCCAGAAGCGCCATCGCAGCTATCTGGTAACCATAGGCGATCCACCCGTTTGAGCCTACAGTCAAGTCGAATGGAAACCAGGCGGGATATATTAGCCGCTCTCCTGCAAACAATTTCACCATTGTGACAAGGGCATTTACTACATAATATGCGTAGAGCCAGGTATAATAGATCCGGTTACACAACCTTGCAATAAACTCAATGCAATTTTTTTCGTCGTGGCTATGAGCAGCCCGCTGGTCTAACTTTTGCAGAATTTCTGTCATTTTGCGGATATTGCTCGTCGCGAAGAAAATGGTAAAATGCTTCCATGTGCACGCAATTATGGATAACTGAAATGATAAATTCTCCATGGTGGTTCGAATATCGTTGCTCTCAAACCAACTCCCAATTAATGTGCAAGGATAAAATACATTCACAAATATATTAATGAATACTGAGTAAATATAAAAAATGACTTTATGGTTTTTAGTGGGAATAATTCCTCCAATTGTCCAACTTCTTAAAATTCCTTTTATGGCACTGTTGCTGTCTATAGCCGCCATGGTATTTTCACGTTTTGTGACCGAATGCTGTTAACTGACTGACTCGATGACTGTAACACCTTTCATGAAAATTGCCTAAATGACCATAATTGTGTAATTATTTATTATGCTGTTAAAAAGCTACGGCTGATGTAATTAATTTATTTCCTGTTCTTATGGTCTATATATACTTATATGCGTTATATGTATTTAAAGGTAGTATATCACCTCGCACGCATTTTACAAGTGCTTCGATTTTCACCCATTTTGGATATTTAAAACAAGGCCATTCCATATCCTTTCGTAAAGCGTAAAGTTCAATAAATACACATATACAGGGTGGTGCCCGAAATATGTAGGATCGATAAAGTATACTAAAAAAAGTGTCCTGAGCGACACGTGTTCTGACACGCAATATTAATTCTTTCTCACAATTGCTGTTTGGAATGTTTCTGAATGGAAGCATCAATTTTTGTAATGTGTTGCGTATTAAAAAGATTAAATTTAATTTCACGGCATTTATTGTGGGTATCTGCAACCTAAATTAGTGATAACATTGTAATTTAAATTAATTTTTATTTATATATTTCTGGTGACAAAATATATATGAAGCCAAAGCGTTATCTTCATTGTAATAAGACTTCTGCAATTGCACGGTTAATTAATTCACTATTTGATATTTGAAATTTCCTAGACTGCCGGAGAAATATATACTATTATTATTGATTTCTATTTCTATTGTGTAAGTTTCTTTCATATCATTTCATTTTACCCTCTTGTGATTCTTTTTGATTTGTATCTTATGAAATTCTTTCCACTATTTATATTTATTTTTATTTTGTTTTAATTTATTTATTTTTAATAATTTAGTACTTTTTTAGTAATTTTAATACTTTATATTTTATTTCCAATTTTTGCATTTTGCTTTTCTGCTTTACCTAGGTTTAGATAGATAACATTTCACACACAAGCTTAACTTCTGTGAAATGTTGACTTAATAATGTTTGTTCAAATTATAATGATCCTAAATAATGTGGTTTAACATATTTTCATAATTCTGTCATATAATAACGTCAATTTTTTTCCATCCATATACGATTTCCCAATTATGCAAAACAGAGCCCAATAAAAAAGCCACTTTTCCCAATTGAATTAAAATTATACCAATTAACAAACATTTATTTCAAATAAATTAAACTGTCGCACATTACAGAAAACCATGTTGCCAATTGAAGTAAACTTACAATACACATTTCAAACTGAACAAGAAAGGACATCTACCGAAAAAATATCGGAATTTTACTTGATGAACCAAATTTGTATTTGTAAGTATTTGTACCGAGCAGAGGAGTAATACAAAAATGTTAATTTTAAGGAGGGGCATCTAATTTTCTATAAGAAATGCCTCCACGAAATCAACTTATTGGAGACGACTTTGAATCGCAAGGGGAACTAAGCAAACTGTGACATTTCATCCTAAACAAATTGAACACAAATCTGAATTTCATGGTTTTTTGAAAGAGTTTCCGCAATTTTGTGGGAAACACTAACCGCAATTAGTATATTACCGGGAATATTTTAGCAACATTTTGTGACCTGCAGCACAATTTTACATGTGTGCAGTGTCAATTTTTTTTGTAACAACGTACCAAGCACTTAATATTTATATTTTCACATTTTACACTCTAACAGTACAAGTTTTCAGCAAATTTTAATTAATTTGGGTTATTTAAGACAAAATTACCGAATGACTTGGAAAACTTAATAAAACACACACACAAAATCATGAATCGTAAAATTCAAGTACAATATATATGTATGTCAAATATGAAAATACGAAGGAGAATCGTCGCTATCCCCGTTCTTCACTTAGCCATAAAACTAAACACTGGTCACATGTACAAGGATTTCACTTGTGATCCTGTCTGTTCTAAGTTTCAAACCCAAATTCTTTCCTGTTTCTAATATTTATTTCCCTGAAAACATGAATATTATTATAGATAAACCTTTCGTGACATCAAAATTTAGGGTGTTTTTTTTAAGAGGTGTATACATAACTTTAAAATGAAATAAATGCCAATAGAGTTTTAATGTGATTTCGGTCCGCTTCGACTTTTTTTCCAGGGGTTTAATTTGCCCCGGTCATTTTTGCCTTTCTAGGTTTCTGACTAATAGACTGAAATTTGCCTTTTCCAATTTATTTCATACACCATTTTATATACTATACAGAATATCTTATAGACTGAAATGTACCTTTCACAAAGTATTTAAATGCTGAAATACAACAGTGGAAAAGACCGGGCAAAATCGGCAGGGTGAACTTGACCCATTATAGATATCACACGATCGTGGAGGCCAATTCACAAGTCCATTACGCTAAATTATGCACTCATTGAATGTCCAGCAACTTAGCCACATCATTTCTGGAAAAATAAAAAAATAAAGTTGTGCTGCATTGTGCATTTGTTATCACTAATAGAAAAAATTTGGCTGCATATTTAAATTTTGGAGGTAGAGTTTGGTCCCGCCATTTTTAAAATAAATCCACATGAAATTATTTTCGTACATTACTCGGGTTGTGCTATGGCTTCCTGCTCTTTTGAATTTGTTTTTATACTCACACAAAAATATTGGCGCAGTAATAAAATTTTAAGAATATAAGTTAGCCCCGCCATTCAAATTTTCCAAAATATCTATTGAATGAAATATTCCTCTTTGTACCATGTATTTAACATGTACACAGAAATGGATTCCGGGTAATATCTGCGTAATTTCCGTGTTCATGGAAGTACACGGAGTAGACGGAATCCGTGTCCGTGTACACGCTAAATATGGTAAATTTATATATTCAGTCAGCAAACAGTTTGTAGAAGCAAATTTTCCTTTAAGATTTAGAGGTCGAAATATTGCATTTTTTTAAATTTATAATGATGGTATGCGAGTATAATATAATTTTAAAGATCAGCACACCGTAGCACAACCCGAGTAGTATAAGAAACCAATTTCACATGAATTTATTTTAACACTGTTAGAGCCTAACTATTTATAAGGTTCTAATTGTACAAGCGTGTCTAATCTTCTGAAAATATATATTTATATATAATACATCCTAGCTTGCCCGGGGCCGGCGTTGCCCGGGATGCCATTAAATTTTTATTTATATAGAATTTACACAAAATTCCTTCTGCACCCCCTCTCCTGTATGTTTCTGTGGGGTATGGGGGTGGTCTCATTAAATCAGGCGTAAATACATACACAACTCCCCCATAAATACCTTTCACCTATTTGTCATACGATTTTACTAAAAATAAATGATTTACTTCCAATCGCCAGAGGTAAAAAATGTCCCCACTTTCAAAAATTTCTCACTTTGAACACCTACAGTTTCTACATTTTAAATCTTTTTTTTTTATGTATTATTTTCCCTTTCTCGCAACCGTCTTTTATATATATATATATGTATATATAATATAATGATATTAACTGTAAACTCCTACCTCCATTACACTTCATTCCATTTTACTAAACAAATATCAATCATTAAATCTTCATATATGTATTTACGTAATTATATTACTCTCCAAGGTGCTGCCATTGAGTCCATCCACATTACACTACACTATGTCCATTAGTTACCGCGATATAAATATTTTTGTCCTCAATCTTCTAAAAAAATCAATGCGGTTACTTAGTTTTCACGGATAAAAATGTTGTTCACTATTTCAAAATGGTTTTCTGTTTCGTTTTTCACATATTTTTCAACAGTATTAGCACATTTACTTTTCTTAATTTTACAACCGTCCCTATTGCACCCCCTCTCTTCTATGACCCAGTAGGGTTGGAGAGG
Source organism: Neoitamus cyanurus (assembly GCA_947538895.1). Lineage (NCBI taxonomy): Eukaryota > Metazoa > Arthropoda > Insecta > Diptera > Asilidae > Neoitamus > Neoitamus cyanurus. The sequence goes on from OX384540.1 coordinate 27,489,360, forward strand.
TCTCCAATTTGGAAATTTTGATGGCATATTCGAAATCAGCGACCCCGAAGACCTTTGATGCGGATTTTCAAGGCAATTTGGAAATTTTGATGGCAGATTCGAAATCAGACATCCCGAAAACCCCCGAGTGCCCCTTTCCTTAAAGATTCCTTGAAGATGGAAAATTCGCCGCCATTTTGAATTCCAGAAAAATGGTATAAAAAGTATAAAAAACACTCTTATATAAAAATGCAACGTTGTGTAAAAATTTCAATTTAATCAATTGACTACTTTTTGAGTTTTGCAAACATATACAAATTTTTTCCAAACGGCATTACAAAAATACTAACACACATATAATAATGGAAGCAGGAAGCTATATTGTATATCTACCTTGGCACTGAGGTCTTCTAACTCAAACAACTCTCAATCAGTCATTTCATACAGCCAAATTATCAAACATCGATTACACACAAAACCATGATTGATTTTTATATATCAGAGTTTATTACAAAATGGACATCTCACACACAACTTGTTTCATTTACATTTAAAAGTCGAGCGGCTTGATTGAAAGACCCTATACATACTTGCTTTATTACCCATCTGCCAAATCCTTCTACGAATTCAAGCAGTGAACTAGTGCATAAGTGGTCGGAAAGGCAAAACAATTAACGCTGCCCTTTACGGCAGAACAATGAAAAATTTGGTTTTATTCGCTGTTATTTATTCTGAAAGTAAGTTCTCCCATAGTGGAATTGCTGCACATTCAGACTCAGCCGTTTCTGTTCGATTAAAGTTCAATAATTTTCAATATATCGTTCGCCTTTCTTTAGTAGAAGGATTTTTTTATTCAGAAAAAAATTTATTTCTTTATTCAAAGTAGGTACCACATTTTTCTAATTTTCAGGAAAAATACGAATTCCGTGTGGTAACAATTCCTCATCTTTCCTCATCGCCCTGAAGAACTGGTAATCTGATGGAGCAATGTTTGGCGAATAACGGCGGGTATAGCAGAACTTCCCTGTTTTGTACTTCCAAATAACAAGTACAGCAAGATGTGGTCTTGCATTGCTATGTTGAAGGATAATTTTGACATGTCTATTTTACCATTCAGGCCGTTTTTCGGTCAAAGCTCGCTACAAACGTATCAGTGCAGTCAGTAGCGATCACCAGTGACAGTTTCATTTGGTTCCAACATGTTCGATATTTGTCTTCTTTATTAATAATAAGCGGTGCCAAATGTAAATTTCAATTCAAACATGTAGTTTGGAAGGTACATTGAATTTCCTTTGAAACTAATGTTTTCCCTCGTTAAGAGCCAATGCATTCATTTATGAATTTCAAACCACTTTTCCGTATAGTTATGTGGTGTACCGGCCCATTTTAGTATTGCAGAAGGTTTTGTCTCATCGTATATAAATGCCGATATTGTAGGCATGAAGAGGCGCTCCAAGGCTTGCTTAAATTAAAAATTCAGATCCCGTAGAATAATAAAAACCCGGACTCTCCCAATTTTCGAGGAAGATGACGACTTTCCTTTTTTATAGCAATCATTAATAACTCCTATTTGGCTGTTAGGAAACAAAATATCCAGTTGCAAACGTGAGCCATTTTTATCCCAGACCTTCTTGGTATTAAAAGAATGTACGGTAATTTTTACTTGTCGTGAAACTCGCTCACAATCTTGAAGCAACGCCTTTTAAAGGAATATTTACGTGAGCTTTTTCCCTCCACACGGGCAAGTTGTTTCACGTAGATGCGCAATGATCCTTAAACGACAAAGTTGCATCCATTTGCATTATTTTTTGCTAGAAAGTTGTGCAAATATGCAGAGCGTTAGAAAAAGTACATCCTCCATTTATGCAGGAGTACTTATATTGCGGAAATATATGAGCAAAATAAATCAAATTGCCGCAGATAAATATCTGGGACTTAAGGAAAAGTTTTAAAGTTGCTACTTTCCTGGCATCAGTAATTTCCAACTTTGTATTGCCCGAAATTTCCATTCCAGCTTGGTTATTACAAAATTTCATGCGAAGCAATATTCTGATTTCGCGTAGGAGAGGAGAGAAGAGGAGAGCAGAGGAGCATTTCGAAAGTTTGCAAATAGCCCAGCGTTTTGGCCAGACCGAATTAAGTCAACTTTTGATTAAATTTTGCAGGGACCTACAGGGGTGAAGCCACTCAAGTTTTATGACTTTTTGACTGGATCCACAGAAACAAAATCTCCCCTGCATGATAGCCTCCGTTTTATACTTTACTAAAGATGTTATAAGAGGGATAATAATAAATTCATATAGAGAAGTGTAATTGGTTATTTATACACTGTCACGAAAGGTGCTTTGGAATAGTTTAATTACGAGGCAGAAGAATATTTTATTATATTCAAAGTTGCGATTTATCAGTATATATACATAACCTGATAAGTAAATTTCGACAGGCACCTAGACCATGTGATTTATCATCAAAATTAATCTCATTGTTGGGCCCCAACATTATAGCTTGTTTTTTAGACATAAAAAAACACTTTGAGTAGAAGTATGAAATTGGATTGAAATGCAAGCTAAGATTTTATACTTAAAGAAAAATGTAGGTAGATTTTTACAACCCTCATCAAAAAGCCGGAAGTGGGGTAGGGGTGGGGGGAATCAAGAAGGGGAGGAAACCAATTCTATTTAGGTTCTTCAGAGCATAGTGAACCTTCCTTGAAAATATTATCCACCAACTCCGTACACTCCATCTTTTGTAGTCAACTCTACGCCTAAATGGGCTGAAATCGGCTCAAATCGAAATTTTGCAACTTTACACCTTTCTGCAGGCTTAACTTTTTGTCGCAGCGAAAAATGTTACACATGAAACCAATGTCGAATTTTATGCTCTACAGCTTTTGTATGGATATATTTTTTATAAAGTTACCCAAAACGAGATAAATGTGAAAAACCAATGGTGGTATTAATTTTTCAACGTGTTTCGCGCTATAACTTAAAATATATTAACTTTACGAAAAAAAATGATATAACATAATTCGTGGAGAATTTCGATCTATCAAGATATGTTTAAATCTTTTATGCAGCAAGTCTAGAAGATAAGATATTTATGACGATTTACCTATGTATAGTAAATATATGTATATGGTATATATGTACATACATATACAAAGCTTGGGCCCCCGATCTGGCCAGGCCCACCAGGAGTTTTCTTTCTCTCACTCTGAGTACTAACATTTACATTTACATTCCTGATGCCCGATAGACCAGATTTTTACAGTCAGCTCTCCCTCTATTAACTTAAAATCCTAGCACAATTCAATTTTATCGTCCATCGTTCCAGCGATGGGGTGCTTTTTCCTCAAGTCAAACCATCATAATGCTTCTCATTGAAATGTTTCCAAAAAGAAATTTTTTAGGTACATAATATTTTATAATATAACTAGCTTGCCCGGACCCGGCGTTTCCCGGGATACTATTAAATTTGTATTCCTTAATTTTACAACGCAGTAGGGAGTACTGCACCACCGCCTCTCCTATGTGACCCAGCGTTTTCCTATTTGCGTGTTGCACATGTTTTAGATATTTTCCAACAGTGTTATTAAATTTAGTTTTCTTCATTTTACACCTCCTCCTTATTGCACCCCCTCTCCTATATCTCCCAGCGGCGTGGGGGTGGTTTCATATTTGGAAATTTGAATAGCAGATTCGAAATCAGTGATCCCGAAAATTCCCTAGTGCGGATTTTCAGGGAAATCCCTTGAAGTTTAACTTTTCGGTCGCCATATTGATCCACCATCTTGATTTCCAAAATTTTGATGGCAGATTTAAAATCAGTGACCCCAAAATCCCAAACCAAAAACAAAAGTTCGGATTTTCAGTGAAAGCCCTTGAAGTTTAACTTTTTCGGTCGCCATATTGGATCTGACATCTTGAATTCCAAAATTTTGAATGCAAGCTCGAGATCTGCGACCCCGAAAACCTCCAATTTCATTTTTCATAAAGATTCCTTGAGGTTGGAAAATTCGCTTCCTATACAAAACGGAAATTTCGATTTTCCGGCTTTATTTTTTTTCAAACCTCCCCAGTATTATAGCGAACAAAACAAAACTAAATTATCGAAATCGGTCAAGCCGTTTTTGAGATTTAGCGAGACTAACGCACAGCAATTCATTTTTATATATATATATTATAGATAGATGGTTTACTTTTAAGATAAAGCACCCAACACTTTTATACTCAAATAATATAATAATTACAAACATGGCTTACACTAAGACCCTTACGGGATAAACAGTGATAACAAAGTAGTAATTATTTTGTGCTTTTTAGTGGAGTACTGCTTTAGTTTTTCAAATTTTATTTTATTAATCATTTCGGTTCGCTATGCTGGGTGATTAGCCCGCAGTAGTCATCTTGACTGATGGGACTACTATCTAACACTATCAGGAAAAGCGCACCTCTAATATGACCCGAGATGATGGCCCATCGTACTCACCACTGAGCTTTTAGGCCCGAAGTATTCACTATATGCATAAAACATTTAACAACGTCTGCCTTCCCTTTTATATGTATGTAAATATTTGCCGGTTGGTTTGACTTTGAATACGAGTATCATGCCTCTCACCTTTCATTATTAGAAAAACTTATGGGCACCGAAGTAACCGGGTAGTAATCAGCTACCGACTACACAAGATTGAGGTCATAAATATACTTTTTTTAAATTTATGGGGGTATCTCCAGCCACAGAAAATTCGTCGTACTCGTAAATTACATTTGCAATTGCACGAAGTATTTACCGCTCGGCAGATCACTTTGCGCGTCTTTAAGGACCCCATACACGGGCAAACATATTTCGCGTGTATGGTGCAGTTTGGTGCGTTGCGCATCTGGTTGATGAAATTCAAACGCGGTCGAAAACTTTTGTGCAACGGGAGGCGTTGCGTAAATTATTTTGTCGTGTATGCCGATGTTGGCGCAATACCAATTTCATCGTCTTTGAATTGAATAGTTGCGTTGTTGCGGAACACGCACCTTCACATATATTTTCGTGACTAGAACATATGTAGATGCAACTGAAGTTTGCGCAATTCTTTGCGTAGTGTATGGCTTATCATGTATTTTTTGGAAAACAAAAATTTGCAGAATTTGTTCGATCGTCTATGGGCGCCTATGGCGGATTCAAAATGGCAGATAAAAATTTGAAAAAAACTACTATATTTGGCATATTGGAAATGAGAATTTTATTTTTCCGACATAATATTTGTACTCAGTGTCCTCAAAAACCCCCGAACAAGAATTTTGAAGAAAAATAAACCAGTAAAAAAGTTCTGTGTGAAAGGGTAAATTAAAATACTCATCACGTTAATGGGACATACTTTGCAATTTTAAATAGCAGCAACTTTTAGAAAAAAATGGAAATCGATCTCTCAAGCTCTTAAATTGAAGAGTAACAGTAGTACTAAATGATGTAACTGGATATACATAGGGACCAAAAAAACTTTGCGCACCCTGTACATAACCTCAAAGTTAGCCAAAAACGTCATATTTTGGGTACATAACTTCAAATATCTTAAAATCCTGACGTTATGGGACAATTTTGACACCGGATTCGGATTCTACGCAAAAATTTACTTCGGAAGAGATCCTCAGCTTACCAACAACTGACATGATACCATTATTTGCAGACCTGAATTTGTCATGAAGACAAATAAAATAAGAGAGAAAGCCACTGTAAGAAAACGGGTCACAAAAACACTAGGGATAATTAGTTTTCACTTTCTGCGAACATGGTAGGAATATAATTAAATACAAATACACGAAATGTTAGTCATACATTAAAGAAATTTTAAATTTTAGTTGAAAAACTAGCTTTTATCCGCAACTTAGTCCACGTATATTTCGGATATAAACTTTGTTAGATTTTAAACAAAAAAGGTTAAGTTAGTCTATGACATTTTAATGAACTTATTTTTTCGGAAATATATGTACATATACATATATAGAAAGAAAACAATTTCATTAAAAAATAGAGAGAATGTTAACAATATTTGGCGTCTGCGCACCTAGTGGGCCCACTAAGGGCCGATATCCGTGAAAATATTCGCGAAGGAGTCCTTCAGTGAGAAAATAATTTTTCAATTTCTTCTGGGGCAGCTCGGTACTGGAGGAGGCCTATAACAAAATCTCGAAATATAAGCCAGCAGAGGCGGGTTTTTTGCGTCTGCGCACCTAGTGGGCCCACTAAGGGCCGATATCCGTGAAAATCCAACAAAGTTTATATCCGAAATCTGCACTGATTGATCTTTCCAAATACTCAATCTTACCGCTGGTTGGGGACTTGAGTAATGAAAAGTTGAGTTTGGTACACTTACCACGGGTGGGGGTGTACCGGAGTGAAACCAAAAGTCTGGGCTCCCTGATCGAACTCGTTTATTCTTATAAATTACTTGCTATAAATACTAAACTATTACTGCCCTACCTTAACATATCGTAATGATGTCATGCATGTGCTGCAATTTTGTTTGTCACAGTTATTGGGCAAATGGGAAGTGCCCTCATTGCACTTGTTGCGTCGCTGCGCTTGATCCAATAACTGCGACATCGGTCGGCCCTGCACATTCAGCTGACTTGTATGTTTACTCGCGTAAACACTGATGAAGCTGCGGATAAAAGGCAATTATTTCCATAACACTCATTCCATTCCATTCATTTAGGATAACAATTTTTGGCCGCCATATTGAAGTTCAAAAATCTCCAGAAACTCCTATACACTAAATTATACGGAAATCCGCTCTAGTTGAGAATTTTCAGTCGCCATATAGTATTCGCCACCTTGAATTTAAAATTATCCCATTGCAGATTCAAGAGCAGCGACCCCGAAAACCTCTGTATATGTATTCATTAACACGGAAACCCGTTCATTATCCGTGCTTTCTTGTGCAACTTCACATGTAAAAAGCTCGCCGCCTCTACCGGGCTGGGATTAAGACACTCCGGGAAAATACTACTGGGGCCATTTAGCTAAGGTTTAAGCTATATAACGATATAAAGATATCGCAAATATCACTTATAGTTTTTCCCGTTATTTTCGTTGTAAAATGTTTATGCAAAGTTTAAAAAATATGTTTCCGATTCAAACATTCATACCTCCTTTACCGCCTTGGGGGATGAATGTTGAGAAATGCTGAAAAATGTGTTCCATTATTTGTCTTGTAGAATGTTTATGCTAAATCTCTAGTAAATCGATTTAAAAAAAATATGTATACCCCCTTTACCCACTTGGGGGTTGAATTTCGAGAAAGGCTGGGATACGTATTCCACTATTTATGTTGTAGACTGTTTGTCTCAAATTTCAAGCAAATCGGATAAAAAATATATTTTTGCCCATACAAATGGTTATCTTCCCTTTTACCCCTTAGAGTAAAAAAAAACTATACTGTCAATGCAGTGGTAGAGGCAGATCACCATTGGTGAGATTTTTGGAAAGCACATAAAGATAGTAGTTGTTTGGCGTGAATTTAATGTCGATGCGTTGAGTAGCTCAAAAGATAAAAATAAAATAATAATATGAATCCCCAATTTATGCATAACCCTGTAACTCGAAAACGATTGAGATAGATAGCAAAAAGAATGGAGAGAAACTAATATTTTATTCAGTGGAGGTTCATCTACAATATCCTTCTTGATTGTGGCAACACAAATCTCTGAATTGGATGATCCGTTTCGTTACATCGTAACTTAGCAGTAATTGGACTCCCCCGCCAGTTAGAGATAAACCAAGTAACCATGTTAATAAAAACGCACATTGAGTATTGTTGGCTGCCACCACTGCTGCCGTTCCTGTAGAATTTTCAATATTTCCCAAAAGATGACAAGGAAGAACTTTACCGTCTTGTCTAATTAATTTTCATAAAAATACATTGCTTTTTGTCTTTTTGCTATCTTTACTGCCTCCCCTGATCCATACCATGATGCATGCTCTGAATGTGATTTCTGATATTCTCTTGAGAAATGTTCTCGTCTGCCACCAAATTTCAGAGACTCGAGTTCGTGAAGCGCGTGTACGTTCATTGATATGTATGCATGTACCAACGTATTTTTCCAATGGTGACTTAAAACGACTATCTATCTATATCAAAAGCACCGACTTTTTTTTATCGCCTTATATTTTCAAGGCCTGGAATCCCAGTCCTACCATCCCTCAACTTAGTTGGGGATTCGATTGCCTCCACGGCCGACAGCATTTCCTCGTCTTTATGAGATAAGTATTCACTCCACCGTCCATCGATGTTCCAAGTTAATTTCAATTTTTACTACGCAAATCACTTGTAAATCACAAAAATTTTTGATGATATGGAAATTTTGTATCGCATTCTTGCACGTTTCTGCGCCCTCCCATTGAAGTCTCTTCGTCGAGCAATTTGATTATGCACACCTAACACAAGGTAAATGAAATTCTCCAGGTTTGATTTATATTGAGGACGCTTTAAAAATTCAAGGATTTGTCGGAATGGAATTTCCCCGGGGGGTTGATTCCTTTACCCGGCATGATTCCTCTCCTTTAACGTATTTCCCGGACCACCAGACACAGGTGAGCTAAGTGAATGAAAATCGGAATTGGTATTACGCCGAGAATTAGGAAGCACGGAAACAGGGTAGGCTCTAGAGACGACTGCACGATGTGGGATGAAAGTTGAAATATAGGGTCATGTATACATGCCAGCTGGACGTGGGAATTTCTTTAGAATGCCACGTTCCCTGCCTACGGAGATGTGCGCAATTAAGCTTAAAAATCGAATCAATCAATAACGATTGCGAAATTTTCGCCAATTGGTATAATTCGAGGATTTTATCAAATTTATTGAAACATATTGTTCATTTTCGCAGAAATTTCTCCTCAATGAAGCTTTGAGTGTCGTATAAAGGTATAAAGTATAAAGATTCTCTTCCTTGTGCTGCGAAAAATAAATTAGGCACATTAAACGATAGACAGCATTCGAAATAAAATAAATTGTTGATTCCCGGCAAATATCTGCGAATACTTCGCGAAATACTTATAACTGAAAGGCAGCGCCTGCTTTTGCGTCTTTAGTATATCTGCTTACTTTAGATTTCCTTTCCCTCAAGACTCTCTATGGAAATTGAACCCAATTTCAGAAACCAAACATCTAAATCTAAAAATAGCAAATTGGCAATCAGTCGTTCCGCCAGGTTTTTATTTCGTAAATCCTTTTTTCTGGCAAAATTGAAGATTTACCCACGCAAGTTTTAGCATCTTGCATTTTACTAGCCCTGCCAAACACATAAGCAGTCTTCTCAGAACGGAAGGCATACTTAGAACATCCCAATGTTTGCCTAGGAGGGATTTTCTTGTAAAACCTGAACAAAGGGGGACCATATCCCCCTTAATACTTCCTCGAGTAGATTTTCTATGATTTTCAGCAATTTTCGTTGCGATTGTGGGAAAATGTTAACATAAAGTAAAGGGGCTGTATGTCAATTACTTGTATACAGTTCATCCGGAAAATCTGCGCGATGTATTTATAGAATACAAAAATAACTTCTCGGGTGTTTTTATTACTGTTTTCCAATTTTCAGATTTATTGCTGTCCACATAAATATTCTTCGCGACTTTGATTTGAATATTAGCATGAAATGATTTTAAATATGTAAATACATACATATATTAATTTTAATTGCGAATCAATTGTGAATGGTGTGTAGTGAAATCGGAAAATTTCCTAACAATCGATCCAAATGAGAGTGCAAATAATGAAGTTTAGTACTCACTCCAGCCCAGATATTTAAAACTGGACAACATTCACTCAACTAGCTGAACGTAACGACTAGTAGCAAACAATGTAAAGCTGTAAATGACTCACAGTCGGAACAAACAACTTAAATCGAAAGATTTGATCTAGGGTTCTGCCATCCGAACCCTATAGCTGTAGTAGTACAATGAATGCAAGCACGCGTTTATACAGCACTTCTTATATCGGAAGTGTGACTAAAAATTTCTGATGCCTTCACCTTGCGATGCGGTATCAGCCACCAAATGTAAAAATTCAGAAATTCAGGCTGGCAATGTTGTTCTTATGGACTCATGCGTGTGGTGTGCCGAAGATGCGTATGTTGCTTTGGCTGTTCGCATGAGCGCTCCCCGGATCCAATTCTAAAAAGTGCGGGAAAGTTACGAGAACTCTGAACTGAACTCGGAAATCCGGAGATTTTTTAAAATGTTTTGATGACGATAGGGGCGCCCATTTTGCTCTCTTACCGCTGCAAGCAAATTACTTTGTGTTGTGCGTGAAAATGCGCATTAAAACTTTTGGGTTTTCGTACTTTTATTCATAGAATTCGGTCCGACGACTGTGCAAAGGCACATCGACGACGCACGCACGCTCGATCCACCACCACACATGAGCCCATATGAGTCCAGCGAAATGGTCGAAAAAGAGAAGGAATCGGAGCATTTTGTGTAGGCAGGCAATTTTTGTTTGTTTTATTTGTTGGGGCGGCTAACCCCACCCATTTATTTGCCATCTTTAAAATAAGGGTACGAGCAGGTTTTTTAGCGATATCACGGTAACTGTCAGTCGTATGTACATTTTCAAAATACACATTTTTTTGGAGAATAAAACTCTCTACTTCTTTCTTTCTACATACATTCTGACGTAAAAATATAATGAAAAACACCTTAAGGCAGGCCCCCATAGAATCCGGCAACGGCAAACGAAGCGTCGCCTTTGCCACAGAGCTTAAAGCATTTTGAGTCCGGCTCGCCGGCGTGTTGCCTCTAAATTTTAGAGGAACCTTCTATATTTCGTAGCGGCAATCCGGCGTGAGAGAGAGAGCCGGACTCAAAATGCTTTCAGCTCTCAAGCTCTGTGGCAAAGGCGACGCTTCGTTTGCTGTTGCCGGATTCTATGGGGGCCTGCCTTTAGAAGCCGGAAAATGGGAAAATTTTTGATCAAAAAATCTTGAAACGCTGTAATTTTTTTATTTTCAATTTTACAAGAAAAATACATTGCAGCAAATCTTGCAATAAAGTTTACCTGGTTATTTTTTCAATTATAATTTATTCTAAGATGTTTACAGGATCGAAAAGGAAGAGAAGTTAAGAGTAAGCCAGCTTTTAAACATGTGAAATCATGGGGTCAAATAGTCTGAATACGAAAAATATTTGTTCGTTCGCGATTTACTTGAAACTGAAGAATAAACATTCAACAACACAAATGATGAAACACGTATTTCTCTATTTCCCAAAATTCAGCTCCTAAAGGATAGAAGGGAGTTTAATAGTTAGAATGGGAATAAAATATTTTTTTGATCGGAATAACTTGAAACTCCATAATACATATAATGAAAAAAGTATTTCAGCAATTGCGTAAGATGAAATTATCCAAATGTAATGGAAATTTTTATATAATAAGAACACAGCTAGCATTTTATTAAAAAAAATCATTTTATTTGATTTAAATGTTGTGTAAACTAAACATTTCCCATTTGATACTATAGTGCGTTAAATACGTTAAGAACTAATGCACTTTGAAATTTCTATCTTTCAGTTATAAATACAGTTCACATTAGTTTGTCATTTTTCGATAATGCAAACCAATAATAACATTAGATACGAGTTACTCAAAATTTTGAGATAACGGGAAAATCTAAGATTTAGGAAGGAAAACAAAGAATAAGGTAGGAAAAATTGGTGATATAATTTATTAATAAAAATGTATAACAATAAGGGTTGTTGGGGGGGGCGTGCTAAAAGCATTGTACTAAGGAGCAAAGGAAATTGATCCAAAAATTGCGAAATAACAGTTAAATATACTACCAAATTGTTGCATTGCATTGCAATGTTGTAAGTTTTTAATGCAATAAGATCTAAAATGAATATTGAGAAAAGAGGAGGATAAAAACACACCCCTACTAGGGATCGTGCAATTTGCAAATTAGCGAAAATAGACCCTTTTATAATTTAAAAAGGAATTAAATACGAACTGAATCTTCAATTGCTTCATTGACAATAAGGAGAACTCGAGTTGGGGAAAAGTGAATGTGAAGACGCCCCAAAAATCACCTTTCCTAAGTACTCGCCACAAAATCAACAGATTAATATTTGGTAAGGATCATGTTAATTGGACTCCCGAGAAATGGGGTACTATACTGCGGTCAGATGAGACAAAAATAAGGAGTATGTTCGAAGGTCCAACAATGTACCCTTTGATTGTAGGTACACAATTAAAACAACTTAACATGGAAGAGGAAACCTAATAGTATGGGGTTGCTTCTCCTGGTATGGCGTGGGGCTGATCTCTAGATTAAGAATATAATGACTCAATTCACGTACGTGAATATATTGGAGAACATGCTTCCGTGTGCTGAAGAAAATACACCTATGTATAATATGGACTTATCAACAAGCCAATGATCCAAAGCATACGTCGAAACAAACAAAACAATTTTTACATTAAAAAAGTTCAAGTTATGATCTGGCTGGCACAGTCTCCAGACCTTAATCCCATTAATCACGTTTGGTGTGAAATAAAAAGGTCTACAGCCAATAAAAAAACCAAAAATAAACAAGAATTGAAGGAACTTGTATGTACAACGTGAGAATCCATACCAGTATAACGATGTAAAAAATTGTAAGGTCTATAGGAAGATGATGTACCAAAGTGATTAGTGATTGGTGCAAAACCCAATACTAATATGTTATATCTAATATATATATATATATTATTTAATTTTATTTTCCAAACCAAAGAGCGAAGAGAATTCCACCTAATAGTGAAGTCAAATATTAAAGTTCTTATTTTTATGTAGACTCATTTAAAACAAAATCCTTATTTTCTAAGATTAAAGTGAAGCTAGATATTTTGTGAAGTGAATTTTAATGACTTTTTATGATATTAAGAATATGAAAAGAAATAATGCTCTATTATACCTACCTATTTGTCGGAAAAACAGATTTAAATAATCAAACATTGTACTTTGTTCTTATTATTTTGCACACGTCGTAGATACCTACTTATTTAAATTTTAGTTACACAGCTTTATGCCGCCATTGCTTAAGGGCGGGGTAACGTATTAAAAAATTTAATTTTTAATTTTTTTTTTATTGTTTCATATGATTGTACAACATCTTAAGATTGTTGTGTCAAAATTTTAAACAAATCGGAGTAAAACTAACTAAGATTCAGAACTTTGAGCGTTTGTTGCTTTCATGTATACTACTCGATTTTCAGGTATGCAAAACTTTAAAGCGATTTTCTGCCGCTTGTCATTTTGAAAACCGGTGAACAGTTTACAGCAAAATCTACTCGACCGATTGTTTTGAAATTTTGTATACAGCTTCTTTACATAAATGACCAGGTAACGCTGGGAGCTTTTTTTTTTTTTCATAATTATAGATTTTACAATAACAAATAGGTTCATTTTGTAGACGAAAATCGGTGTTTTCACTTCTAAGTGTCAGTAAAAATTGAAAAATCGAAAAAAAAAAATTTCCTCCCAGGAATACCTTTGGAAAGCGGTTATCTAATGACACATTTTTTTTTTTTTAATTCATATGATCCACTCTTCAGTAATATTGTTCACCGACAAACAACTTTTTTTCGAGGCGCCTCCGAATATTTGCTGCCGTCGGCTTAATTATTTATATTTTGTTTTAAAATATTAAGGAAAATATTGTTCACAGGTTGTACTATAATGCTGCGATCGACTAATTAAATTTGTATTGCCTGTAGCGTCTGGAAAAATTCTTGAAAAAGGGCCTTTTTCACGCCGAATTAACGTTACCCCCCCCTTAAATGTCTTTCTTTAGGACCTTTAAATAAAATATTTCATGTTAGCATTGAGTTCATTAAATTCATCTTGTTTCGATTTTTACAGAAATTTTATCGATTTAGATTATAAAATTGACCAACGGGGGGGCCATAACTCGGTATTTTTACGATCGAAAAAGGGTAACAAAAGTAATAAACCCCAAAATTGGCAGCAAATGTAAGCAATATTGGTAATTTTATCGCGCTCAGCAGACATTGTGTAAGTAGGATAAATGCTACCCACGCGAACGCTTCAAGAATATTTCAGTTCCTGATGAAAACGATCCAACTGTGTAAATCAAGAATAAAGTGGATGCCCTGGAAGCTGCGTGGCATCGTAACCATGTGTACAGGGGATGATGCAAATAATTTCCAAATTATTTTCATGAATATAACCCAAATTTATGCATATGTTGGCACACTCGCTGGCATATGCGCCAGAGATGGCGGACAAGAGGTTTGGATACTCGTACATATGTGGAGGTTTCTTTTAAAAATTCATATTTTCCATACGAATTAAAAAAATATTGGATGAATCATTTTTATTCGGCTGACGAATGGTTCCGGATTTTAGTAGAGATAATTTGTGTTTTTACTTAGAACTTTTTCGTTAAGTACCAAACTTACATTTTAAGCATAGCAAGCGTGCAAGGGCTAGTTTCAGTAATTGTATGTACACAAAAAAAAATAAAACTTTTTTTAGAACAATGGTTGATAGGAAAAAACGGCTCTCGCGAAAATTTCCTATAAAAGAGACCTTAAACATAATTTTGAAATCTAACAACAAAATAAACTGATATGTGCGAACATTACAAGAAAATAAATTTTCTCTGATAAGTGGGATGGAGAGGGAGGATGAAGTAGACGCCAACACGAAAGAGACAGCAAAAGAAACCAACGATTCCCTTTAAGACCATCAACCCTCCTTCGCTCCTTCGCTCCTTCGCTCCTTCTCCATCCCACTTATTTTTTTGGGATATCAGTTTTTTCTTGTCGAATCGTATGTAGAGTATATCTGGGAATTATTAATTCAGGACGTGTTTTACCAAAAATCACTTTTTCTATAAATGGGAGGCGCGTACGCTGAGGAGGGGTTATAGTGGCGTTAGCCCCCCCCCCCCCTTTCTCCCCTGTCCTTAATAACTCTAGTCTTTTAAAGTTTTTCTGTAAATTTTTGAAACATCAAATAAACATTCCATAGTTCGTAAAACAGGCGACGAAATTTTGGCGAAAATTGCACAGTTTATATAACATATAATTGCATTAATGTGAAATGGCTGTATGGGACTCTTGCATAACTATAACACCATGTTCATTGATTATCTTTATTTATTAAAATATTAAATAAAAATTGAATGAAATGGTAAGAAATGTAAAATTAATAGTGTGTGGGGCCGCCGTTATTAATTATAAGCTCAGAAATTCAACTTGACATACTGTTCAGTGTTCACAAAATTCTTTATGATTTGTCTATCAAACACATTCCAGGCTTCAATAATTTCGAGTTTTAATTCTGGTATCGTAGAATATCTGTCGACACTTTACGCACAAGATTTGGCACCCGCTTAAGGACAGACTTAAGCTTTTGTCGCACAATGTTAGGATTTTTTCTAACCACACGGCGCACCCTACAACATTAAAACATGCACTGCATACCCTCTGGGTGACGGGAGGCGTTTCGTGGTGGTACGCTCTGCATCGGGTGCGCCTGATGCAACAAGCAGCTTACTTTTTTTCGTTCGATACAAACATAGAAAAATAATAAAAAAAACTTCGTTACGTATTACGTAAGTGTCGCATGGCGCTGTGATTCCACTCTATGGCCTAGACGAAATATTATTCAACCTGTGGTATAAAGACTGTTCACTTCGGCTCTCCTCATCTTTTTTTGACCTTGGTACCGTTATTCCACATAACCCCACAATCTTAGAAATCAATAGAATACTAGAGCATTGTTATTGAAGAGAGACGAACAATGAACACATCTTATTTTTCTCGCAAGAGTTAGCAATATCAAACACCAAAGGGGTCCTTTATGGTCCCACATGTCACAAATTATCGAGAAATTCACTACAAAGACTGAGACTTTAGCCCAACGAATCACCCCGTCTTGCAAGTCAACAGCGGGGCACACCATACAGTTTTTATATTTTATTATGAATGAATTTTATTTTCATTTATTATTATTTTGTTTACGTACACTGAAAAAGGAAAAAGTAAATCAATTTTGATTGTTATTTAAGTACATGAAATTTTTTTTACGAGTGGTACTCAGTGTCACGAAAATTATGCAAGGGGTACACAGATGTCGAAACTTTGGGAAACACTTGCTTAAAGTATTGCATGCTGCATTACGAATACGGCGCTTGTCGCATTTAGAAATCATTTGTGGGTCCTTCCTTCTTGTTTTTCGCATAACCCTTTGGGTCGGGGTTACTCACTATCTTGCGCGCGCAACTAATTTTCATAGCGATCGAGCTGAATCCAAGACCTTTCGTTTGGTACACTAAAATCTTCTCTTTTCCTGTCTCTAAAGTATTTATTTTGCGCGCGGATTTTCATAACCTCTTTAAAACAACACATAATTTTAAGACCATAAGCCACAACAACCATTGCAAAAATCCATGAATTGGGCTTCGAACTGCTACCCCATCCAGCATATTCTCCAGATTTAGCCTCATATGACTATTTCCAAACCTGAAAAAATGGCTGGGTGGCAAGAGGTTTGGGTCAAATGAAGAGGTCATCACAGAAACAAACGCCTATTTTGAGAGTTTTGAGACAAGCTATTATTTGGAAGGAATAAAAAAATTGAAAAAACGCTGGACTAAGTGTATAGAGTTAAAAGGAAATTATGTTGAGAAATAAAACGATTTTTTGCCGAAAAAAATATATTTTATTCAAAAAGTCACTGACTTATCGAACCGCCCACGAATGATAGAACTTAAGAATCCTCAGATATCGACCCATATTACCAAAATCAACTCTGCTCTCTTCTTCAAGCAAATACACATACAAATATGTACCTAGTTTGCTTCACTTAAGAGTTGCTTAGGCATTACGGTTGCCCTACATCAAAGACAATACATTTTAATTAAAGTCTATGGTTTTCGTCTGAATAAATTTGAATTTAAATTATTAAACTTCCCGTCGCGTCGTAGCCTAAATGTCCAGCGCGTCCAACATGGGTGTTGTTGTCTGAATGTTGCATAGAATATTGCATATGCCACAGAACATAATCCGAAGCACTTAATATATTTAAGTGAGTTTGCACAGTGACAATATTACAAAAATGTTGGAAAAAAGCACAGCTCTAAAGCAAGAGAAAAATTCTTGCTATTTGTCCAAATTATGGAAATAAGGTCGGTTTGGAGAGCTAAGGACAATAAAATGTAAATTCCGGGAAAATAAGCTCTGACGACCAACGTGGCATTCGCCGCAGATTGATATGACGGTTCACCGCACGGCGGCGGGCTAATTTGTTATTGTGATGAAGCTTAAGTAGGTTTTGATTTGAGCGCCTTTTAATTAGGTCGCACGAGCCTGACATACTCACTAGACGAACGCAAGGTACATTCCCTCAGTTTGCAAAGCTTTATAACACGTGAAAAATGATACCTACGAGTATCCAAAAATATTTTTGGCGCTTAATGGGTTCACAGATTTCCCGAACGGAAAATGGGCATCCCAAGGGTATTAACGTATACGGTAGAGATGTACAAAAAAAAAAAAAATCGTGTATACGTGATGCATGTTGAATTTTGCTGAGGTATTTTAATGAACAAGACAAAATGCTAATTTTTGTAGCACGTGTTTCAAAACACGAATTAAATGATTTATCGAAAAATAGTAAATATAAGAACGATAAAATGCCTCAAATTATAAATGTTGTTCTCCCGGATTTATGGTTACCACGACAACGCCTACAAAAACCTTAACGGTAATTTTGAATAATGGAGTTTGACAATTTTCATTTTCCTTTTCGTGCGAAAATAGAAACTATATCTAGATCGACTTGAAATACATTTAAAATTTGATTCCTGTGTAATGACGTAACCTATAAAAGTGGCGATCGGATAGATGTTTTGCTTTACTTACCTATTTGTTCGATGAACTGCGAAAGAACAAAATTCAATTTTCAATTCAAAATTAAAATTCAAACTTAACCACATATTCATAATTATAATTTATGTACCTAAACGAATTCTTTTTGGAAACATTTCAATGAAAAGCATTATGATGGTTTGATTTGAAGAAAAAACACCTAACGCTTTTACACTCAATAATATAATATAATATAATATAGTAATTAAAAACATGACTTACACTAGTTTAAGACCCTTACGGAATAAACAGTGAGAACGGAGTGGTTAATTATTTTTTTGTTTTTCAGTGTTGTACTTATAAAAGCGTGATTTTTTAGATTTTTGAACTATTATTGTATTTTTTACTTTTTAGGTTTATTTTATATTGTGACATAAAAAGGTCGACCTAATAAGAGCGTGTTATGACCGTGCTATAGCTAAATTTAATTTATTTTCATTGCCTCTTTAATTTTCTTTGTAATTTGAGTTTTGATTTTAATGACGTCACATAGCCAATCGTATTCTACTGGCCGTCACCTTTCATTTGATGGCCACATCAAGGAGGCTGTCAAGAGTCCTCCTTGCGGCGTCCGCCATATTGGAAATACTAACATATATTGTATTGTCAGAACTACAAACATTGCCAAGCTTCATGATGATACAACAATTAGAAGTGGTTGAAATTCAGTTTCTTAGATTCAATTACATATGTATAATAGTTACATACAGGTCGACCTAATATAAGCGTGTTAAAAACAAATAGGACTATTATCAAACAAATTCATATTCTATGCTAGAACATAATCGGACCGGGTAGAAGGTACTCAAACATTTTCATCATACAAATTCTGTGAGAACGGTCAAATATAAATTTATACATGACTTCACAGTTCGTTCGCAGAATTTTTAGGAATACAAATATGTACTCAACCCGAAAAGTACCAGTCGGAGGGAAGTTCCTAGAAATCACCTGTACCCCAATTGTTCGATGCCAGAGTTGTCCAGTGCAATGGTAATTTTGCTAAACATTTTGGGTAGGCAGTGATTTTCTTTCTTAACTCTGTTACGGGGTTAATGGTGAATATAAACCGGAGTTTTCGGGATTCTACTCCCTCCCATTTGTCCGCCATCTTGAAAATAATCGTGCGAGCAGTTTTTCAGCGATAGCTCGCAAACCGTCACTGGTACGAAAATTCACAAAAGAGATTTTTACTGAAAATGAAATTCTCTACAATTCTTATTAAATAAGTTTTTTACATAATATTAATAATAAACAAGTTACAAGCCGGAAAGGGCGAAAATATTTGATCAAAAAATCCTTGAGACGTCATAAATTTTGTATTTTCAATTTCACAAAAAAATTGCATTGTATATAATAGGATTTGATTCTCTATAAAAAATCTTTTTGAGAATTTTTGTACGAGTGGCGGTTAACGAGATATCGCTGGAAAACAACTCGCACCATTATTTTTAAGAATGCGGACAAATGGGAGGGAGTAGAATCCCGAAAACTCCGGTGATCCGTATGATCCCAAAAACTCAGTTTTATTTTCACCGTCGACCCCCCCAAGAGATTAAAAAAGAATCGCTGCCTACCAGGGGCGCATCTAGACATTTGGGGGCCCGGGGCAAAAAATTTTGGGGGGGGCCCTTCTTCTAAAATTTTTTTTTATTATTATTATATAAATTTATTATATATTCCAACTTTTACATTTTAAATTTACATTTGCCTCCTCGCTTTGATGGCACTGAAATCCTTTATAATTTTTTCATAATTGATTTCACTCGCTGTTTCGTGTTCAATGGAGATTGTCAGCAAGTGGTTCAACCTGTCCTCGCCCATCGTGGATCTCTACTCACTCACCTTATCCAAAATCTAATTCCAAAATCCTCTCCCTTTCTTCTTCCTACTTCCCGCTGCCTTTGGTCCTTTTCACCTTCCTACTAACTTAAAGTTTTAACTCTTTGTCTGTTTTCTTTTTTCCACTATCACTGTAGTTTTGTCCACTGACGCTATCTACTCACTAAATGTTAACCTTATTAATTTCCTATAAACTTCACTTGATCAATATCTCACTACTTTCACTTTTTCTCTAACATGCTTTCGACATTCCCGCCTCACATGGAATGAACTTCCTCAGTCTTCCTTAAACTGTCTACCCTTTATCTCTAATTTACTCAACAAACGATAACGTACCTACCTACTTTCCCCAAATTACGTAATGACTCATCTCTGCTAATTTACCTACATAATCATTCCCACATGTGCGCCACCGCGGATATCTTTCCCTTTTTCCTAATTTCATTTCCTTTGTCTCATTTTTCTAAATCGGGGAAGCCTGCGCTCCTCGCTGAAATTTACCTGCTATGAGCCCGAACCCCCTTATCTTACTTATCTCTACTGAAAAAAATGCGTTTAGACTTTCAGCCGGTTTTTCCCTCGCATGAAACGTAACGGGTATTCTATCGTAACGATATCACGGGAAAATTTTTCTTTCCCAAAAATCAAAAATTTTTCGTTTCCATCATTGTCACTCATTTCGAGAGCTTTTCATATTTTACAAATTTTGTTTTCTCTGTATCTGTATAAATCCTCTTTTATTTGTTTGTTTCAACTGAAGCTGAAAATTTGCTCCTAAATTAACATTATAAATTAGCAAAAATTCGAAGTATGAACTATTAAATATTTTGAATATTGCTAGAGCTATTTTTTATTTGAGTGAGTAACGTCAAATGAAACAATCATCACTCATCAAAGTCCGTTTTCGAAGTGTAAAATTCATACAAATGTATAGTAACTTTTCAAGTTCAAGGAACTCCAAGCAGGATGTTTTAGCATTTTCGATTATTTTTTCGCGATCCGCGCGGGGCCCCCTTGTACCCGGGGCCCGGGGCAAATTGCCCCGGTTGCCCCCCCCCCCCCCCTGGTTGCGCTCCTACTGCCTACCCAAAATGCACAGCTGACCCCTTTTTTGCCAACCATTTGAGCGAGTAAAATCTGAATTCGAGGTCGAATCGGAAGCATTTCCGAGAATCCAGCAGAATCGAACTGGATAGCCACCAAATCGGAAGGAAGTACCCAGCAGTTGACTGTACATTGATATTTCAACCCCAGAAGACTGAAAACCATTAGATGGCTACCAGGAACGAACTAGCGGTTATACCCACGAGACCATCGAAAATGCACATTTTCGTACACATAATGCCATTCGTCCCTTCTTTTAGGAGTTCGTACTATAAAAGCAGAGCCTTGACGAGGTTCTGCATAGTTGATCTGTCGCTGCCACCGAAGTCCTATAGTTCCCACCACAAGGGTAGTGAACTCTTGAACAACTAGTGTTAGTTTAACTTGGCTGTCGACGGTTATGAGTTAGATTTTTTATCCGTGGAGTTTTTCAAGGTTTGTGCCGACGAGGGATAGTCTTAAGTGCCTTTTTTTGTGTTTGTAGACACCAATTACGTTGGTTTTTGTGATTTGAGTTTAGTTTGTTTGATTTTAGGGCTCCGCACCTCAAAAGGAAAAAGGAACCCTTATAAGATTGCATTGCTCGTCTGCTTGTCTATCTGTCAAGTCAAGACCATTTTTCTCACGAACACGGGGAGGTATCAAGTTGAAATTGATACCGAATACTTAGGTCTACAGTCCTTTGAAGCTGTGAAACATCAAGCTTCTAAGTCAACGCAATCAAGAAATACGCCATTTATGTCCCATTTACCATATGTCGTATATTTTGACACTCGCAAATAAATCAAAACCTATAGGGCATTTCCCGTTGCCCATGAATCATGAAATTTGGCAAGAAGCAAGGTCGCACAACACAAGTAAAGGAAAAAGTCCGAAAATCATTAATAGTTCGGTCAAAATAGACATTTCAATTTACAATAATTCGCATAGAGCTGAAAACTGGTACAGACCTTGAGGACATTAGAAATAAAATACTAAAAGTCCCCATCGATCCAGCATCTGCAAAAAAAGTTATTAAAGGTCAAAGGTCAACAAAAATGTTTTTACAATTTTTCTGGCGAACTGTAATTTTTATCATAAAAATCAAACGAATCCCATTTGTGATGATGTGTTGTGGAGAAGAGTTGATCTTTTGAAATACTTCTGCGCAATTAATTAAATCATCTTTTTCAATTAATTTAAATTCCTATGTTTTACCTTTTCTGAAAACTGCTGATGTAGTATCGCACCCAGTTATTGCATGTAAAAATAAGATATGATTTTGACATTTTGGACAAGCAGATAAATTTTTCGATAGATATATTTCTGTTGGTTGTTGAGCTTTTCCGGGTTTCAAAATGTAAATAATCTTATCAATTGGAGTTCGTGCAATCAGTAGTACTAATAAGTCAACATCTTCACCGACAACGATAGTTGTATTTGTTGTATTGGATTGTACTATGGCTGTTTCAATTATGAGGACATCTGCGTCATCACCTTGTTTCACTAAAATATTTACAGCTGTAAATTTTTCGCATAACATTAAAATGAAGCGAGACCGTTTGTGAGTATCTGCAAGGAATTGTTGGTTGGTCATAAATTGATCAAAAACGACATCAGAAGATGAAGAGGTTTTTGTGGTTCGGCGACGCTGTTCTGCCGCTTTAATGTTTTTCTTATAATCAGTATAACCATCAAATACTATAGACACTCTATGACCAAAATATCTATGTACATACTGAACGTATTTACCAAATATTACGTTGAACGTTTCTTCTCGATCCCACACAACGCGGTGTAATATAAATATCCTCCTTCGATAATGGAACTAGCATTTGTGTTGTCAATTTCAATGTTAACTGATTCAAAGCAAATGTAATGTAATGCTGATTTCTGTGTTTTACGCATTCCAGTTTCATCGAAGAGTGATAATGGATAGGTGGCTAATTCATATTCAAAGAATTTTTCATGTACTTTCTCATCATTAACTTTTATGGTCCTACTCATGGTTAAAAGAAGAAGTACTTTATCAGCACGTTTAAATTTGATATTATTAAATGTTTCTCCTGTCATTTTAGACATAGAAACAATCCCAACATCAAGAGCTTTATGACAGTTAATTTTATTATCACCGACGACTCCACTGACAATTGATATGAACTTTAGGGAAAGGATCCTGTGATGAAAACCACTCAAGAAGTTTTTCAATATATTTAGCATATTTCTTTACTCGTGAATCAATTGCATCTACATGCTGCTCTGTTGTATCCATTCTAATATCAGCGAGATCTTCTAATCCTTCACATACAGTATTCATTGCATGCATGATGCAAGATGACTCATACTTCCTATGTAATGCAACACCCTTCGTTGCAAATACGATCTCCGATGGGCACGGGAAGACAAGAAGTTTTATTAAGAATATATGGATTGTAACCTGGACGGGCTTTTGCCTGGATTGCTATTATACAATATTATATTTTTACTCATATTAAACATCCGATCCGATCCCGAACATCCTGTGCACACCGGCGGTTTAGCGTACATATTATTGTTTTCGGTGATTTAGAATCTCAATATCTCAGGAATCGTGATTCTTAAAAAAAAGTATAAGGACAATTTTTGTAGATAATTTCCTGGTCCACAACTTTTGTGTAATCTGTTTTCATGATAAAAATTACCGTTTATCAGAAAAATTGGAAAAACCATTTTTTTTACATTTAACCTTGAATAACTTTTTTTGCAGATGCGGGATCGATGGGGACTTTTAGTATTCTATTTGTAATAATGTCCTCAAGGTCTGTACCAGTTTTCAGCTCTATGCGAATTATTGCAAACCCACCACTATTTTTTCGACTATTTTGACCGGACTATAATTTGTAGTTATATAACATCAAACAATATTCTTTTAAATTACAGTCATTTGATTTGCGGCAAATTACGGCAAAAAATTCGGATCAGGTTTAGATGTAAATTTTACATTGGCTTTAAATTTATGAACAAAAACAGAACCCAAATCTAACACAGTTTTTGTTTTGCGAGGAGAACATCGTAGTGCCTTGACTTACAGCGTTAAAAAATTAATCCAATAATTTTCAGTTCAAGATTTGAAGTGTTGATGTCGTGGCAATTTGATGCACTTTCTCCAATTCTAAAATCCTTGCTATTGGTACTAACGCTTTAAAATTTCAAAATTCAGTAAAAAATTTACTGCTAAATCGGAGCCATATCAGGTTGTGAACAGAACACAGCTAGTGATTTCTGTGGTAGACTTAAGCCTTCTGTAGCCATGGAGCAATTTATTCGCCTGCCAGTTATAATCTCTAAAACTATCAACAGCTAAAACTCGAAAACCCATTTCTTATCCAGATATTGCTGTGAAAGCCCGTTAACAGAGAAAAGATAAAAAGTGTTCATTTTCAGCACTGTTACTGATGGTTGCGCAAACTTAAAGCTTTCACCTATCCAAATAGCTAGGACTTCACATCAATCCGGTACGAATAGATACTCTACCCTGAGCATTCCGTTTCGATAACAAAAATTGTTGTGGCTTTATCGATTTGAATATTCTCCTGCATCCCACCAATAACTAAGTACATTCGTGGTGGGTGAAGGGAGGCGTAAGGGCTGCATTTGCATATCTGTTAAACCTAATATGGAAAAATCCAACTGTTGCGTAAGTACTTATATAGCAATTAGGCGAATGGGTTTTCCAGTTAAGCTCCAGACAAATGATAACGACTAGACACGCCGCTTTGGTGATTTATAGAATATCAGTGCTTATTTTTACACCGCAGTGACGTAGGAAATGTCTTTCTTAGAATAATCTAAAATTATTTAGCGAAGTGTTCTTTAAGCCAGTGGCGTTTAGTAGCCAGAATTTAGTATGCTCACCATACCCTTTTATTGGGGCGGCAGATTGTTCTCCGCCCCGAAAACACAATGTTCGAGGTACACCACTGCTTCAAGCTGAAGGATGAAGAGAAAAGTGGCCCAACTTGAGTGAAGTATAGAAATAAGACCTAACTAAAACTAATTATTTGCATTAGTTTTAGAAAAAATTCGCATGTCCATTTATTATTTCATATTATTTATTTAAGGGGGTAGTCTCATGTTCGATCTTCAAAAAATCGATTTTTTTTTCTTGCATATTTTCAAAGTTTAATAAGTTGAGAATATACTGTGAAAATTTTAGACTGATACACTAAGTCATATTAAAGTTACAGCCAATAATAGGGGAGAGCGTACCTTGCAGCTGCGCAATCATACCTCAATGAAAATTTTCTTCTCCAAACTTTAAACGCGATTTTCTCGAAACTACTTTTTTTCCGTCAGCACGGATGATTACAAAAAAACTATTAAACCGATTCGGCTGAAATTTTAACACAATATTCCACACATAAATGGTTCTAGCGGGTACCAGAATTAGATGTTTCTATCCATTTCTTTCTGTTTTATGTCGATTTTAAACCGAAAAAAACCGTCGATTTTTGAAAATTTTTTTTACAAGGCCACCATTTTGCTATTTTTCACTCAAATCTTTTAAGGGGAGGGTAAGGTTAATTCGTACAAAAAAAGGCACATTTTTGTGAATTTTTTTCGACAACTCAGATAAAATCTATTCATTAAAGCTAATGGTACATCAAAGTAGAACATTTGAAGAATATTTTGTAAAATTTTCATGTAGAAATATTGAAAAATAAGGCAATGGCAGCCATTATTAGGAAGCGTCTCAGAAAAAAATAGAATTGCGGTGCCCCTCATAACTTGGTGCTGGATCATCTCAAATCAAAAAGGAAATTTTTTGTTGTTAGATAATCGCTTTCTCCAGGTAACGCGGGAGGAGTTTTTCGAAATTTACATTTTTAAATTTTTGGGAACACTTTGAAGTGAAAAACGCGATTTTTGCAAAGAAAATCGGCTAATTTGTTATTATAAAATAAAAAATATTAACAAATTTGAAAAAAACTCTCCCGTGTTACCTCGTAAATTATGTACAGCAATAGTGTTCAAAATTTCGAAAGAATCGGTGTAGTAGTTTTGAACTTATGAGGGGCACCGACTTTGAAAACATGAGTTGTGGGAAAAACGCCTTAAAGTTTTAAACACTAAAAAATTTAGAGTAAAACGATCATAAGCGAGTTGCTTAAACTGCTGTATCTTCGATAGTTTTGCTACGATCCGTCTCAAATTTTCACACAATATTTTTGAAAGGTTCTTCATTTAGAAAATCGAGTAAAAAAAAAATTCGAAAAAAAAAATTTTAATACCTTACCCTCCCCTTAAATCTGCTACGGGCCAGAATTACAACCCTACTGAATAATAATCATTTTGGAATTTTGATTTCGGATGATTACAAAAGGAGCAATCAGGGGGGCGAGCCACTTACTTTTTTTTGAATGCCTGTGCGGAGTACCGCGAAATGCATCGCACATCGGTACAAAACAATACGTAAAAGGAAAATTTACCTTTCACAAAATGTTTTCAAACTGAATATTTTCCTTTTACAAAATATCTATGAACTGAAATTTACCTTTTTGTACCGATGTGCGATGTATTTCGCGGTATTCGGCACACGGAGACACACACACATGGACACACATGGTGCGCAAATATAGGCACTGCCCAATTACTGAAAATCCGCATAATACTTCATACATGAACTTCCAATTTTTTTTGCATCAGTTAGTGTCATCGGCTCGAGAAATGGCGAATACAACCTTAGACAACGAATTTTATAACCATCACTGAAAAATCACTATTTTCGTGTAATGTAGGACATATAATAAAAAACATGCCAGGTCAGATTTTACAGCGCTCCAAATCTTGCATATTAAACGTCAGTGCGATTATAGGCAGTGCAGCACATCGCATGGCTGAGATTTTACAATACTAAATCCACTGGTACGCAGCCTATCATGAGCCCAAATCATCATCTAATCGGCAAAAAAACTTCTTTGGACAAAACTCAAACTTTACTTCTTCGTCCAACGATTCTCCAATTTTGTGATGCCCTCCGAATAATACAATTTGTCGAGGTCCTCAAAATACGCCTCGGTTTTAGTGAACCAAATTTCCTTCCATCGAACCATTTTTTCAAGTTTGGAAACAGATAATAGTCGCTGGAAATAAATCTGGAGGTTATGGTCGATGAGGAACCAATTCGTAGCGCATTTCATACAATTTGGCCATTACGACTGCGCACTTATGCGCCGGTGCGTTATCCTGGTAGAAGAGCACTTTTTTCTTCGCCAAATGTGGTCGTCTCTGCTTTAAATCAGGGTCGAATCGAGCCCACAGCTCTGAATAATATTTGCCGGTGATGGTTCTATCCTTTTCGAGGTAATAATAGTAAAAAAACAGTCACCATCAGCTTATTGGCCGGGAGATCCATCTTGGCTTTCTTCGGATTCAATTCTTCAGGAGAAGTCCATTGCTTCGACTGTTCCTTGGTCTCTGGTATATGTTATGATGGATCCATGTTTTGATCAGGGCTACAAAACGGCAATAAGCTATTCTCCACTCATTGACGTGAGATGTCCACAGCCTCAGCAATCTGGCGCACCTTCTCTCGTCGGTCGTCAATTATCATACCATGGATTTCTTTAACCATTCCTGGTGTGGTGACCTCTATTGCACGATCTGGGCGCTCATCATAAAAAATGCTCATACGGCCGTGTTTAAATTCAACTTCAATATTTTCGTCAATTTGAAGGGCAAGAATGCAGATATATTATACTTACTACTAGACTTTTAAATTCCGACTGCCTCTTTAATCGAAACATATCAAAGCGCTGTGGAAATTCTACATGTGGACGACATTGTTATTGTTGGTGATTTCAATCTGCCGAGCCTGGACCGAAGACTTCATGGAGCCTGCTAATATTCACCGTGACGCTGAAAGGATGTTCATAGATAATTTTTGTGGCCTAGGGTTTCAGCCGGTCAATAGATTTGTTAACAGTCGCCAGCGCCTTTTGGACTTTATTTTTGCCTTGGAGCCTTCAGCCATTCATGTTGACTTGTGCGCTTTTCCGATTTCTAATGCTGTTCCTGAATATCGTGCGTTACAAATTTCAATAACCAATTGTAGACTGCCATCTGACATATGTATAGATTTTCTGAAATATTTTCGAAACTTTAGGCAGGCGGATTTAAATTATGTTTTGTCCAACGCCGATTGGTCCTTGGTTCATGAAGCCAATGTCATTGAACTAAGTACTAACAAATTTTATTTATTTTATTATTCTTAATAGTGTGTCACGTTGTGTGCCCTTTGTTAAGAGAAAAGAGACTATGCATTCACGCCGCCTTGGTATGATTCCGATTTAAGGGCTCTGAGAATTCAGCAAAATGCTGCTTGGAGGAAATCTCAACATACTAAAGAACATTCCGATTATTTAACTTTTATTCTGATTTGAGAAGGCAATTAAACACCTTTTCAAAGAGTCTATATAGCGACTTTTGCGATGGGGTGAGACTTACCGTTTAGAAGATATTTAAGCAAAACGAAAAATTTGAGCTTTGACCTTGAATAAAAAAAACTCCGGTCCAATTTAAAGGGAATTTTCATATTTTACTTGAAATGATTAGTTCAACGGATATACCAATTTTCAGCTACATCGGAATTATTCTTCAGTCTCAATTTTAATTTTAACTGGCAGAACTTGGCAGATTCAGTCCCCCACCCACTTGCCCCCATCTGAGGCATTCGCCCCGGTAGAAACAGAATTCATCATAGTACCTTAACGCATTACTATAGAGTTTTCCCATGCTCTAAGCCACGTCGAAAATCCGGCTCTATCTCTCCGTCTGCGACTTTATATGTACTTGTTTTATTTACATGTAAAAGTCGAGCGTCCTTATTGAAAGACCCTGCACATTATTTTAATTAATAAGATAATAAAAGGCTGCTGCTATTTATATTTGGTTCAAAGCATTTACTAACACAACATAAAGACTGTAGTTAAATAGGGTTCAGCTTCCATTTGCTCCACGAACGAAATATACATACGAATGTATAACATTAAAAATCGTGGAAACTGTACTAATTTTACGTACACTAAGCTTGTTAAAGACAACTTAAAATACCCTCAAAATGGGCATAAAATTCGCTTGGGTTACTGACTTAATCCGGCTTATTTATTTTATGATCTCAGGCATACTACCAAAATCTTCCTTATTTCGCTTTCAATGGAAAAATTATTAGGAAATAAATATGTTGGCATTATCAGGGGCATTACTGTTATGATTTGTAAATTCTGCTGATTGTGCGATAAACGGTTAAATTGCGTAGGAGTAAAATTGTGGAATGCTCCAAGTAAAATTTGATAATTAAGCAAATTCCTGGACTTTTATCATAGCTTTTCACCCTTCCCGAAAGAGCCCCAAAACGACGGGCTAACCTTGTTTGGGCAGCCATTTAAGTAAAATGTATATAAACTTGAACTCTAAGGTTTAACCCGAAAAAGCCCTTTATTAAGTAACTGAAAGGGGTTTTATCGAGAATCGAAAGGTACGGGTGATTGCTGATTTTGGCAATTTCTTCCCTTTAGTCCTGGATATTTTCAAATTTACATAAAATGCGTAACAAAAGGTACTCTGGGGAGGTTTTCTTCCTCCATTTCACTAGACGACTCAATTGGAGGACCTGGACTTATCCAATAACATCGACTAACTTCTGCGTGTCTGAAGCAGAAACACATTTGTGGAAAGACATTAATTCAGTTGTAGGCGGAAAGGTGGAAAACGCGTATATGCGTTAAAATTATGATTTATGGATTTCTGAAGGTGACTCCAATTGCCTTCGCCTTTCGAAGCAATTTATTTTCTCATAGGTAACATAAGAGGTGTTCTTTTCCTTTAGTTGTTGGATCTGGTAAAAGAATTGCTCAGAAATGGTTGTTAAATGTGTCAATGTTTCAGAAACGGAAAACGTTGTTATGGTCAACATTATCCGCTCATGTTGCTGACATCAATTGCCGCGGTAATACCACCGGAGCAATTGATGCCACCAACATGGAGCTTGCTAATAATCAAAATTTTCCTTCTACCGTACCCGCTATAAAATGGTACAGGCAAAAATACAACCCTATGCGGCGCAGGGGCGCAACTAGACATTTGGGGGCCCGGGGCAAAACATTTTGGGGGGGCCCTTCTTCTAAATTTTTTTTTTATTATTATTATATAAATTTATATTCCAACTTTTGCATTTTAAATTTACATTTGCCTCCTCGCTTTGATGGCACTAAAATCCTTTATAATTTTTTTATAATTGATTTCACTCGCTTTTTCGTGTTCAATGGAGATTGTCAGCAAGTGGTTCAACCTGTCCTCGCCCATCGTGGATCTCTACTCACTCACCTTATCCAAAATCTAATTCCAAAATCCTCTCCCTTTCTTCTTCCTACTTCCCGCTGCCTTTGGTCCTTTTCACCTTCCCACTAACTTAAAGTTTTAACTCTTTGTCTATTTTCTTTTTTCCACTATCACTGTAGTTTTGTCCACTGACGCTATCTACTCACTAAATGTTAACCTTATTAATTTCCTATAAACTTCACTTAATCAATATCTCACTACTTTCACTTTTTCTCTAACATGCTTTCGACATTCCCGCCTTACATGGAATGAACTTCCTCAGTCTTCCTTAAACTGTCTACCCTTTATCCCTAATTTACTCAGCAAACGATAACGTACCTACCTACTTTTCCCCAAATTACGTAATGACTCATCTCTGCTAATTTACCTACATAATCATTCCCACATGTGTGCCACCGCGGATATCTTTCCCTTTTTCCTAATTTCATTTCCTTTGTCTCATTTTTCTAAATCGAGGAAGCCTGCGCTCCTCGCTGAAATTTACCTGCTATGAGC
Source organism: Neoitamus cyanurus (assembly GCA_947538895.1). NCBI lineage: Eukaryota > Metazoa > Arthropoda > Insecta > Diptera > Asilidae > Neoitamus > Neoitamus cyanurus. Next base: position 27,520,063 of record OX384540.1, read on the forward strand.
CCGAACCCCCTGCTAAACATTCATATGCACAGATCTTGCTTGTGCACGATTCCTTTCCCATATTGCACAAATTTGGCTTACTCAACTTATCTCTACTGAAAAGAATGCGTTTAGATTTTCAGCCGGTTTTTCCCTCGCATGAAACGTAATGGGTATTCTATCGTAACGATATCATGGGAAGATTTTTCTTTCCCAAAAATCAAAAATTTTTCGTTTCCATCATTGTCACTCATTTCGAGAGCTTTTCATATTTTACAAATTTTGTTTTCTCTGTATCGAAAATCCTCTTTTATTTGTTACTTTCAACTGAAGCTGAAAATTTGCTCCTAAATTAACATTATAAATTAGCAAAAATTCGAAGTATGTACTATTAAATATTTTGAATATTGCTAGAGCTATTTTTTATTTGAGTGAGTAAAGTCAAATGAAACAATCGACAACCACGACAAAAACTCTGATGATTCGACCACTCATCAAAGTTCGTTTTCGAAGTGTAAAATTCAAACAAATGTATAGTAACTTTTCAAGTTCAAGGAACTCCAAGCAGGATGTTTTAGCATTTTCGATTATTTTTTCGCGATCCGCGCGGGGCCCCCCTTGAACCCGGGGCCCGGGGCAGATTGCCCCGGTTGCCCCCCCTGGTTGCGCTCCTGACTATGCGGCATTACATCGCCCAGCATAAAACGCGGCAAATGTTAAATCCCTAATACCCGCCATGCCCCCGTAGAATTTGTACCTGAAAAGGAAAACGCTGAGATGTTGCATTAAATTGCCCATGTACCAGCGAGCAAACAGCCTAACATTAACCGGCTGCATAAATAGTCCACACGTAAGCCGAGCAACCAAGGTAACCTTGGCCGTGCGTTCAAAATGCGAAAATAATACTCCCAAACGAATGGCTCGCTCTGGAATGCCCTTATAAGGTAACAAAATCTGAAATCAAGCGTCCCCAGTTTGCTCTATGAGTAACTTATTTTGAATCGACTGTACTACCCAACGGTTTCAAAAATAAACCTATTTAATAGTATGAGTGTGGGCTGAGGCGAACAGCCAATAAGGAAAAGATCGCCTGACAATTCTTGCGGGATCATGTACACACACCGACCTAAAAGTAAAGTTTTTGGATGGCTGGTGGAATGCGTAAACGACTCAGGCAAGCAGTTGGGAATTAGCACGCGGCGAGGTCGGTCGACTTTCTGAGAGGCGTTGTAGCACGGCACACGAAGAGGAAGGGAAATTAAATCGTTGCCGGAGAGTTTGCGCGTGTCTATCGGGAATTAATTAATTACAAATTAATTAGCGTGACAAATATATCGGGGAAACAATTTCTCATCAGGAATAAGAAAGTCCGTGCGTTCCCGTGCCCTGATCACTTCATTTAGTATAAGAGGACTTCTCTCGCTCATTCGCGTATGGTGTGTACCAGACAGTTGCCTTGTTCTTTTGGGGACCGATAGCGAAAAAAAAACAAAACCAAGTTCTGGCCGCGGAAATCCAAAAATTCGTTTCGCGTCGTGCAAAAATCGGAGTTATAACCACCTCAGGACGCCAAAAAGAACACGCGGTTCTTCTGGCCGAAGTTGCAGTGGTAGTGGTCTGCCGTATTGGAACCTTCAGGAGAAAGCGGAATTTTGGCAACAGATCGTTTAATTAGTGCTTCCGGCAGGAAGCCGGCATTTCTAAAGCAACTGAACGGAATTAATACATTTAACCTGCAATTAGGAAAGTGCTGGCGGTTGCGGTCTTGCATCTGCCATGATTTTTTTTTGTGTGTGTCAACTAGCTGTATGCCACGTGTAAAAGCGGAGTTACGACGGGAAATAAAAGCGATGTAAACTGGTGGAGTTTTAAGTGCTAAAGGTTACTTGCGCCAGTGATTCAATTGAACTCTCTTTCGCATAGAATTGTCAACCGTGGCCCAACTTCCAATAGATTTCCCTACTTCGCTTAAGGATTAACTCGAATTTTGGCGAGTAAGTACGTAATAACGTACAGACGTGCTATTTTAATATTTTTCGTAGTGGAGTGGTTCAACCACGTGTTTTTGTTTTGTCTCCTCACATAGATTTTAATTTTTGGTTTGAAACCGGGGAACAAGAGACTTAAATTGTGACATCATAAGTTTTGAGCACTTTTTGATTACGGTTTGGTGGCCTGCAAGGGATTACTAAATAAGTAAGAATTTTGTGAATTAAGTTAAAGTAAAATTCGGGACTGAAGATAAAACTAGGCAAATAAATAATAAAAAAAAAAAAAAGTAATGTCGATCGAAAATAAAAATCTGAAAGAACAAAAAGGTAATTAAACTGTGAAGAAAAACAAAAAAATTTTTTTATTTGTTAAAACAAAAATAGTAAAAAAAAACAAACAAAAAAATAAAAAGGAAATAAAGAAAAAAAAGGAAATAACATACTTAAGAAAAGAAAAAGAAATTTAATAAGAAAAATGAAAGCACAAAGCACAACAAAAATATACGGGCAAGAATAAGGAATAAACAACAAAAAATTAAAGTTTGGTGGCCTCATTAAAAATTAAAATAGAAAAGAAAACCCTAAATAAATAAGCTAAAATAATGTGAGTAAATAAATAAGAACGAATTGTGAAAAAATCAAAATAAAGTTAGAAAACAAAAAGTAAATAGACAAATTAAAACTGAAATAAAATTAAGAAAATTAAATAAGTAAAAATGTGAATGAGAATTTGTTAAACCAAAAGAAAATGAAATAACAAAAATTTTTAATTAGTTAAAACAAAAAAATAAAAATAGGCAAGTGAAAATGAACAAAGTAAATAAATAAACAATAAAAACAAAAGTAAATAGAAATATAAATAAATAGAATAAACAATCCAATGAATAGAAACAAAATAAAAAAACAAAGGAAAAAAAATTAAATACCTAATTAAATAAATAAAATAAATAAAACAGAAATAAAAATATAACTAAATAATAAATAAAAGAAAGATATAAAAGGAAGAAATTAACAAAAAGAAACCAGTGTGAACGAGACACAAGGGTGGACTCCGAGGAGGATAAAACGGGGACCTCCACCCCCCCACAACGAGGGAGCAACCCGTCTCTTCAATCAACCCTGGTGGCCGCCTACAACATAAGCTACTTGACCATCATCCATCACAGCCCAGCATCCTTCTCTCATCATTTTTTTTTTGTTTATATGTCTATATATACCTATATTTATTTATAAAAAGGAAAATTTCATTTTTTTTAATACATATTATAAGAAAAACAACAGAAATATGTGGCCTAATCTGAAGGGAACACAAATATAACAAATTGTTTTTTTGGAAGAATAGAAAGAAATAGATTACACTTTCTTGTATCGCGCATAATCAATAGAGGTTTTTATCTACTCAATTTACCCGTAAAGAGCGAAGTGAAAGAGATAATAATAATATTAAGTTAACGGCAATTATTAAATATTATATATATATACTCGGGCCTAATAGAGGCATAAGACCTACCGTAGATTAGCAGGGATTAACTTCATTTTTTTTTCTATTTTTATTTCCTAAGTTTCCTAATGTAAAGATTTTTGTTTATTTTTATTATTTATACCTATGGAAGAGATGGAAGCGTAAATCCTAAAGGAAATTAAAGTTATGTATTAGTTAGAGAAATTTTTTTTGTTGTTCCCTAACTCCCCTCTACTCTTCCAGCCTCCTCTCGTCGGGTTTTCGCGTTTTGTAAATTTTACTAGGGACCTCCCAAAATAATTGGGCCAATGGGAGGTCATTGGGCGGTTGGAGCTAGGCCAGGGGGATCCAATCCATCGGGATCCCTCTTTCGGAGAGTCATTCACGGCAGGAACAGGGGTTCCTCCTGCCGTTATCCTTCCCCCCTATACCTGCTGTTCCGTCTGCGCGAGATTTCGTTGCGGCCAGCTCGCCTCCGAGGCTAAACGCGGCTTTGGCAACCCCCCCACACTACCGCAATGCTAGCCTGCCAGCTCGCGCTGCCGCACACCTCGGAGCAACAGTTTTAGCCGGGCTGTTGAGAGCTCGCTCCCGCAACAACGTGCTGTCGTATAACTTACAAATCCATGTTTATTCTTTAAGTTCACACAGATCCATATATGTTATACATGATGACACTTTTATTTCTGTGCAAGGGCCGATCCAGGGGGGGGGGCATGGCCCCCTCCCTCGAAGATATTTTTCCATTTTAAAACAAGATGACATAAAAATTAACACTTTTTATTTTGCAATAATAATTTAATTTGCTAAAATCTATTTTCGTTTTGAGATCAACAAATCTTTGGATTTCGTTTCTTCACATTTCCAAATCACAATAAAAATTTACCGACAAATACTTCAAAGTATGATGTTCAACCGTCGATTTTTATTCGAAGCAAAGCGGTCAAAAATTTTTAACAGCTTATGACAATACGGAAAAACGTCTTTATCACACGCCTTCAAAAATTTGGAACAAGTTCCCAATGCTCCTTTTTTGGAAGCGCCCTAAAACCTTATGGAAATGTTCCATTTATGGTCGGAACGAGTGAATTAGGTAAGTGTTGTTCACGGAAAACAATACTATCCCAAAAATTAGCTTGTTTTAACACCAAAAATTGAAAATTTTGTAAAAGGAAAATCTTCTGTCAGAAGATATTTTTAAAGAAAGGTAAATTTTTATTACGAATTCTTTCGTACCGATGTTTAAAAAATTATTTACCATGTACATGAGCGGAAATTTCGATTGTAAAAAGCAAGGACGATGCGAATAGCCACTCTGAATAATTTCATATCTCGGAAACGAGACGAAATTGACTTTGATTTTTGCAATTTTTGGTGTTAAAACAAGTTAATTTTTGGGAATGTATTGTTTTCCGTAAACAATACTTACCTAATTCACTCGTTCCGACCATAAATGGAACATTTCCATAAGGTTTTAGGACACTTCCAAAAAAGGAGCATTGGGAACTTAAGCCAAAAATTCGATAAAATTTATTACGGTAAGAAAATGGGAGGGGGGGGTGATAATATAAATGGCCCCCCCTGTAAAAAGTTTCTGGATCCGCCCTTGTTTCTGTGTGATTTTCTTTTGACTGAGTTATGAGCTATCAAATGTTTGAAATGATTAATGGTTACTTTTCCTATGTTTTTTAGCAATGTAAAATAATAAAACATTTTCAAACAATTCAACGTACGAATTTTTAAACCCCCCAGTCCCCTTGTCGGCAAACGTGTTTAGGTAGTATGTATTTGAATGCCCCAAGGCTCAAAATCTAAAAATCTGTTCAACATCGTTCTTTGCAAGTCAGACATTTTGAATTCATTGATAAACGCCTGCTTGTGTTGATAACACGTATTGGGACAATCAACATATCAGTCCCTTGACTAGTAATTTCTCAATCATTCTTAATTTTATAATATTTTATATTTCTTTTTACCGCTTCACTTTTTTAGCTCTATTTAACGAGACCAAAAATAACTATATATTCCCACATATTAGAAAATAAGGTGTACATTTATAAAGACAATCCACCCAATTGACGTCAAAAACTAAACTAGGAGTTAATAATTGAAGATGATAATATAAAACATTTTAGAAAAAAAACCTTTTTTTGGTAGACATGAAAACTTATTAACAAAGATCGAGTTTTTCTAATTGTACCAAAGAAAGGATAATAACTAAGTTTAAAAATGCAAGGGAATGTAAAAGGTAATTCGTACTCGCCATTCCTACTTTCAGTAAAATGTATGTTTTATTGCTGTCATTAGTCCCCTGGTATACATTATATTAGTGCCCTGGATGTAATTTTTAGTAAAATTCAAATAACTGCGTAAATATTGATAGAAAGAAAATGTCCCTTTCTAAAACAGTATAACGACTATATTTCAAATCAAATTCCTGCTATATAATATAATTTAAAATATTGTAGAAGCAAAATCCGCCCAGAATTACAATCCATATAATGAAAATAAAAAAGTGAGTATTTGTATATACATATGTAAGCATTCGTCTACCTGCCGACTAATGAATTCTTAGGTTAAAAATCCTCCGAATTTTTGAAGAAAAATTTTAATAAATGTTTTAAAAAGTACAACCATTCAAAAAAATTATTCGATTTATTAAAAATTGCATACTACATAATTTGAAGTATTTGTCCCTCTTGTAAACAAAATACCGAAGCAAACCAATTTAACAAACTTATAAATATATACAAAAAAAAATAAAATTAATATACTAAAAATGTGTTTCTCTCTCCCCTATACCTAAAAATATTTATCCGTTATTTCGAATTTATTCACCACTAGCTTGCCCGCACCCGACGTTTCCCGGGATACTATTAAATTTGTATTCCTTAATTAATGCCTCCTTACTGCACCACCGCCTCTCCTAGGTGTCCCAGCGTTTTCCTATTTGCGTTTTGCACATGTTTTTGATATTTTCCAACAGTATTATTAAATTTAGTTTTCTTCATTTTACACCACCTCCTTATTGCACCCCCTCTCCTATATCTCCCAGCGGGTTGGAGGTGGTCTCATATTTGGAAATTTGAATAGCAGATTCGAAATCAGTGATTCCGAAAATTCCCTAGTGCGGATTTTCAGGAAAATCCCTTGAAGTTTATCTTTTCGGTCGCCATATTGATCCACCATCTTAATTTCCAAAATTTTGATGGCAGATTCAAAATCAGTGACCCCAAAACCCAAACCAAAAACAAAAGTTCGGATTTTCAGTGAAATCCCTTGAAGTTTAACTTTTTGGGACGCCATATTGGATCCGACATCTTGAATTCCAAAATTTTGAATGCAAGCTCGAGATTTGCGACCCCGAAAACCTCCAATCGCCTATTTCATAAAGATTCCTTGAAGTTGGAAAATTCGCTTCCTATACAAAACGGAAATTTCGATTTTTTCGATTTTCCGGCTTTTCCTTTGGGGTTTCCCGAATTTTCCTTTTTTTAAACCTCTCCTGTATTATAGCGAACAAAACAAAACAAAAAATTATCGAATTCGGTCAAGCCGTTTTTTGAGTTTTAGCGAGCACGTACCGCACAGCAATTCATTTTTATATATATAAGTTTTAATTCCTCGAAAAGTAAAAATCATAATTCAATTCGCTTGAGAACAAACACCAATCATCACATCGGTGTGGTATTCCAAGAAGCAGAGTTCCTATTGATTTTTGTAAAACATTCCTTAATTCTGCGACTGCGGCATTGGAACTTTCAAGCAGCGCACAAAAGTATGGGACCACCTAAAGATAGCTGCGTAGAGGAGTACAGCAACAGCGTTTATGAGGGAGAGCTAAATAAAAATTATAGCTATTCGTGAATGGCAGCGTGTAAATAGATGTTAAGGGGGGCATAGACATTATGGAAGGAACTTCGGAAAATTTTGAATTGTAAGGCCCCTTCTGATTATGTCTTCATACTTACGCCTGCACTGAGCGACCATACGAACACAGCCAATTCTAACACATCAGGGAATGTGGTACGCTAAATCTGGCTTACAGCCGTTCCGTGCTTAGTTCATATTTCCACGGTTCAAGCGCGCTCCACAAACTCTGGTACGGATTTTGTTCGAGGTTTGTATCTTTATGTGTTACACTGCTCTATGCTCCTAATAACTTAGGTGCGATTAATAATTGGGCATCTCTTAATGGGATAGTGTTCAACCCTGTAAAATCGAAATGTATCGTCATTTACAAACGTGAGTTTGATACCAGTCTGTCACCTCCCCTGATGCTGGATAGTAATCCGATAACATATGTTGAGAATGTGGTTAATCTTGGTATCACTCTTAATTACCTGCAAAGCAGTTGCTTGTTTTTTGTGCGCGCTATAAGATTATGGAATGGTCTTCCCGAATCCATTCGCTGTGCCGGAACTTCAAGTTCGTTCAGGGAGAGAATTTTGTCGTACTTTTCATCCGATTAGGGCTTGGATTTCTTGAGCTTCTTTCTTCTTCTTCTTCTTTTCCTTATGTTATACTATTTTGCATTTTAACTATTATTTACTAGTGTTGCATTTTGATTTCTATATTTACTCTTTGCTATGTATGTAAATGTCAAAAGAACCTGTTTTCTTATTTTTTTTATTTTAGTAATCAATGAAATGAAATGCAAATGAAAGATGTAACTATAAATAGGTGCACAAATTGTTTCCACCAAGTTATGGATTTTTACCATGTAGTTCCACACTTTATAAAGGGCACCATATTTAGATCCCGCTTCGTCCTAAAAGTCAGGCCGACACTGACGATGACGGTCGGAAACTACGCATAATTTTGTTGGTCTGTGTAGGTAACCTCCGACTGCCAATTAATTATACTATTGATTTATTTATAGATTTAATTATGAATGTGTCTTGTTCACATTTTTTTAGTTCTTCTGTACAGTCAGTCGGGTTTTTTGGTTTTTTAAATCAACTTTTTTATTTCTATCTTTTTAGTTCAGTTATTAAGTAAGATAGAAATTTTAAATTCACAATTTTTCGCGCAGTCGGGTTTTTTTTTCTTTTTTCAATATTTTTTTTTAGCATTTCTCATTCCAAATTACATTATATTATAAATATATACTAATTTTTGTAAGCAATTTGAAAAACCCGTTATGTCGATAACTTGATAGGTTTTGAGGGAAAATAAATTTTTAAAGACATATAATTTGGCGCCAAAAATCGGTCATTTTTATTTTCATGATTTTGATATATCCAGTGTCACTCTCGAAATTAAGACGGATCTAACGACACCTCTCTAGTTAAAATCCATCAAACCGTTTAGGCTACAGAGCGTGATAAAGAAATATACATACATATGTACATACATACAACAAACATAACCCTCCTTCTGGCGCAGTCGGGTGAAAATAACTAAAGTTTATCCAAATATTTCGATTGTCATCCGAACAATATTAAAAGTACCAGTAAAGCAGCTTTTCAAAAATTTTTTTGAGAACTTCAAAGTGATGCATTTATTGAATGCACTAATGAATTTTAAACAATTGGGGCATTTCACGTGAAGCGGACAGCGAAAAAAAAGAGACGTTCTGAAATTTGTTCATATTCGGCTTAATTGTACTTCTAGTAGGTATAAATGTGGACACACAATATTTTTTTTGTATGATGTTTATTTGTCAAGTTATTGGCTTCTAAAGATTTGTCGTTATTGAAATTCGTATTTTTTGGAAATAGTTTTTCGAATTAAAAAAGGTTTTTTTAAAATATTAAATATGGCGATTTAAATAGAAAATGTACTGTTCTTTTTAAATAAAATATAAAACTGGATTTTTTATTTTTTTTTAATATACAAAACCGGAAATAAACTTTTCAAATCAGAATTTTAGTAACTTCGACCAATTTGTTTTTTATTTTTTTTATTTCAAAATATAGCCTAAAGTACATTTATAATACACCAGAAGTTTTAAAATGGGATCTGCAATAGTTTAGGAGATAAATGAATTAAAGTACATACGTGTCGCACTGAGCGTCGTACTCTAGCTTCCTTAGGTCGACTGGTTTGCGCGATATCACACTAAAACGCTGCAATATTTATATTTACGTTCCTATTTAAGCGTATTTAAAGCTCTAACAATGTTGTGGGGTATTTATTATTCAAATTAAGATAGTACCTACTTATTGAACAAAAATATTAGTAGGAAGCAGTAGTCTAAAACAAATTTTGTGACAAGTAATAAAAAGCGACTGCTAGGCCATCTCTTAGATACGAGAAGTATTAAAATGATAAATAGAAGCTTAAAGAAGTTTAAATATTTAAGAAAAATATCTGAACATTTGGCTCAAAAGTTGAGATTTTCACTCGATGTTTATGCATGTGCCTCTTGTAGGAAAAGACTCTTATATGAAACACCTCCAGTACTAATTAATGAAGAACTTGTACAGTGCAGTCAACATCGAGTGAACCTTCGCAACACACCCAAGATGAACCGCTCGTTCCTGAAGATAAGTTTAAACACTATCAATAACTATCTTAAAATGTGCACAAGTCGCTCAGAGGTTAGAACAACAACTACAGAAATAACGGAAAATACGAAATGGCTTAGCGTCATGCTTCTATCTCTTTCTGACATAAAGCTTCTATTTGTCATTTTAATACTTCTCGCATCTAAGAGATGGCCTAGCAGTCGCTTTTTATTACTTGTCACAAAATTTGTTTTAGACTACTGCTTCCTACTAATATTTTTGTTCAATAAGTAGGTACTATCTTAATTTGAATAATAAATACCCCACAACATTGTTAGAGCTTTAAATACGCTTAAATAGGAACGTAAATATAAATATTGCAGCGTTTTAGTGTGATATCGCGCAAACCAGTCGACCTAAGGAAGCTAGAGTACGACGCTCAGTGCGACACGTATGTACTTTAATTCATTTATCTCCTAAACTGTTGCAGATCCCATTTTGAAACTTCTGGTGTATTATAAATGTACTTTAGGCTATATTTTGAAATAAAAAAAATAAAAAACAAATTGGTCGATTTACTAAAATTCTGATTTGAAAAGTTTATTTCCGGTTTTGTATATTAAAAAAAAATAAAAAATCCAGTTTTATATTTTATTTAAAAAGAACAGTACATTTTCTATTTAAATCGCCATATTTAATATTTTAAAAAAACCTTTTTTAATTCGAAAAACTATTTCCAAAAAATACGAATTTCAATAACGACAAATCTTTAGAAGCCAATAACTTGACAAATAAACATCATACAAAAAAAATATTGTGTGTCCACATTTATACCTACTAGAAGTACAATTAAACCGAATATGACCAAATTTCAGAACGTCACTTTTTTTTCGCTGTCCGCTTCACGTAAAATGCCCCAATTATCAAATTGATTATTATTATTATTTTGACTTCGAACTTTTTTTCCTTTTACAGGGTCTACACGTATCCACTTTGCATATAAATGGACCTTGTAGCGTTATAAACATGGGAGAACAAACATCATGTGGAAAAGCCATCGTAAACATGAATTAAGCAAGCAAACGTTCAAAACTTAATTAAACGTGTAAAATTTCCAAACACAGCGTTTTATTTGAACACGAGGCCACCTGACTTTATTGTTTCATTTGCTTCCCTCAAAATGGTCGAATACGTTATTACTAAATGCTGGCACTGGGAGGACCACAAAGCGAGCTTAACTACTCCCGGAACTTATAAAGTGCGTCTATTGTTTATTGACTTAGGTTCAGTTCTCCCACTCGTTTTCCTGTCCTTGGCTTGTATCAAAAGGTGAAACTTCCCGAAGTACGTCATTAATATGCGAGTCACCATACGTACTTACATATGTGTTTGGGGTTGCTGGGGGCATTACATTTGAATGGGGATTGGCATGAAACAGGGATTTTATTAAATGGACAGGAATCAATTAAGCCTGTATCACTCGGAATGTATCCACTCATGTTAATGCGACCTATTACTCTCAAAGAACCCGAGGACATCACTCCAGTTGTCCAGTTGCTGTTGTGGTTTATCGGTTCCAGTGACGAATTTTAGTGAAATTGTTTTTAGATTGTTTGTGCAATGTACAATATTTGCTGTGGTATTTAGAGTACTCATTAATGATTTTAATGTTATTTATCGCATTTATACAAGTATTTTGGCCGCACCAACTTCACCAAGCACGAGGCATATCCGATTTAATTTGAATGGTACAATGTTCTCGACAACAAGATGTATTTAATAATAATTAAATACGGCACAGTGTGCTTAACGCCTGTTCAATCTTTGATGGCATATTTTACGGAAAATTAATTTCTGAATTCTTTAATGTTCTGAATGTGCATCAGGGATTGAATATTCTCCAGTGTAATTGTAAGGTTACATATATGTAACGGAATCTTTCAAATTAATTTTCATCCACTTCCCAGACGTCTAAATACTTTGAAATTTTGCACACGTATTAAGAACAGATGACAATACAATACCTTTATAAAATTTCGAAATTCCATGATGGCGTATCCAGTATGGTCAAAAAAAAAGTTAAACTTCAAGTGATTGCCCTGAAAAATCGTGCTAGGGGGTTTCTGGGGCCACTCCGTTGGGACATAAAGAAGAAGGGGTGCAGTAGGGATGGGGATTAAATGAAGGAAAATAAATTTACTAATACTGTTGAAAAATATCTAAAAATATGTGAAAAACGAAAATAGAAAAAAAGAAAGTGAAGGAAGGCAATAGCGGTTTTTCGAAATCGAGGAGAAAAATTAATACATCTCTACATCTAAATGTCTAGGGTACGAAAATATGATTGAAATAATTTTATATTTAGTGTCACATATGACAAAGACAAAAGGAAAAGACTTGAGTTTCCACATTACTTTTAGACACGAGTTTCTTTAAGACTAAAACTTTAAAAATATAATTATAGTTAAGCACTAGAACTACCAAGACCGTCATATTGACGGTTTTCAAATTTCATGCTAAAAATTTTTGTTGTGCTTTATGTTTTGTTTTAGAACTTTATGACGACTTTTAATAAAATATAAGAACAATTATTTATTCCTATTTATTTAACTTCTATAATCAGTATGACCTATACTTATTTATAGCAAGACCCGTCAAAATAAGCAAAGTTTATTATATTTTATGGATCATCCATACAATGATGGACATCAATACGTATTGAATTGAATATTGGAAAAATTTGAATTACATTTTTCATATGAAATCATATTGATTGATCCAAAGTGTTCGGCGCCCGTTATGTTGGGATCTATTTTATTTCGATTATGATTCAGTTTAGATCTAATAGCTCTAACTGATAAATGTAATCGGGACGCAATCATTATCAGTTGTACTTCTGTAAGAATTACTTGAAAAACAATGCGAGTCTTGTGAGATTAGAGCCCATGTCTTTCGACCTTTGGTGCATCACCGAACGCAGGTGTTCATCTAAAATAAGTACTTGTAAAATATGTGCGTCATAGCTAGGCAATTCTATATCAAATGTGATATCCTATAAATGCAAATATAAACTGTTTTTGTTGATATTTTTATTAATAATTAATGAATTATTGTATTAAAACGTGTTTTTGTTAAATTATATTCTTTTATTTACATAAACTAAGCCAAAAGTTGCAATGAAAGCCATGATGATCAAAAACCTGTCAATTTGACGGTTACCACACCCGTCACTAGGTATATAACATAATTAACATCGGTAGTTCTAGTGTTAAAAAACTAAAAAATACGTTTTTGAAGCAATGTAAACTAAAAAATAAATGTAAAAATTTTGTTCAACAGTGATAGGAAGTGCCCCATCTCGAATTAATTTAATTTTTTTTAATAAGCTTAAAACGAGAATAAAATGATTGAAAAAAAAATTATTTTAATGTAAAAAAACGTGGGGTGCTTTCTACATTTTTATAATAAATCGACTTTTACGAATAGCTAAAATTAATAAAAATAATAAAAAATTCAGAACAATTGATATCAAGCACCTTACGATTTTTTTTATATTATAGGCATTTTTTGTCACTTTATTCTAAATTTCTTTAAATTCTTTATTATAAATTTATGCGCGCTGGAACACTTCCATCGCTCTTAAACAAAATCCCATATTATTTTTTTACTTTTTAGTTCACATTGCTACAAAGGTGTGTTTTTTTAGTTTTTTTAAACTATATCTAATTTTGTATTAACTTATTAGCATTTTTGTTACGATTTTACGGTTTACGGTAAGTCAGGTTATGAGAATGGTTTATAGTCAGATGTGGTCCTGGTAAGTTACGCCGCAATCTAGCTTCAATACCAATGGACCGATTGAGCCTTGAGGTCTGTTCTCAAAATTCAACCCCCAACGGGAAAGGGGATGTAAATCTTTGTATGGACATTTTTGGTAACCGATTTACTTCAAACTGTGCATAAATACTCTACAACACAAATAATGTAACACGCATTTCATCATTTCTAGAAATTCAACCCGTGGGTATAAGTTTTTGAAAGGGAAGAGTACATTTTTGAACTTGAAACTTTGGATAAACCACTTTCCCTATGCCACAACGAGCCACACACTACATAACAGCAGTAGTGGTTCAGTGGTAAGCAATGCAATGGGATAGTATGAGGAACCGTGGATCCATGGTTCAAAAACAGGTCATGTAAAAAATGTACTTTTTAACTTTTTCTTCACCACTAAATTTTTCTTCTTTCCATTTTTTTCCCACTCTCGTTTTTTTCTTTTTTCGGACTATTTTTCCACACTATTATTAAATTTGTTTCCTTCATTTTACACCCCTCCCTACTCCATTCCCTCTCCTATATGTCCCCACGGGGTGTGGGTGGTCTTATTATGTCATCACTTTCACCTATTCTTAATATTTCTTTTACTTTAAACAAATCAATTTTTTTATTAATTTTCAGTCCTCAGGGCAAACATTTTCGTCACTCTCAACAAATTCCCAATTTTATCACCCATAGTTTCCAGATTAATTATTATTTTCATGTTAAATTTTGCTCAAGCAGTCCCAAACATGTTTTGTGTTTTCTAAAGTAGTTTTCATATCTTTCCCTTACCCCTATATTCGCCAAAGATTACACAGTGACCCTCTACAATAATTTTATTACATCTTATTCCATTTTACTAAAAATCTATTATTATAGTAGTTATATTTTCATATATTCACTTAAATATACCACTTTAGAAGGCCCTTCCATTAAGCCCACCAACAATACACTACGTCCATTAATTACCGAGATATATCCATTTGTCTCCTCGATCTGGACAAAATCTATAATTTTTTTCGGGTAAAACAGTTTTTTAATTTTTTTAAAATGTTTTTTTAATTTGGTTTTTCCCATCTTTCTCGATATTTGTCTACACTCTTATTACAATTTTTTTTTCTTCATTGTACACCTCCTCTCTACTGCACTCTTATACATATACGAGTAGCCTAGCGGAGTGGAAGTGGTCTCATTAAATAAAGCATAAATTCATACTCAATATCCGCATACAGTATTTCATCATTTCTAATAATTCATCCTCCCGTATTTTGTATGAGGAAAAATATTTTTTTGATCCGGTTTGCTTGAAACTTTGCATCAACTCTCGACATCAAAGTCACGCCAAACAACTACTATATATCAGTGTTCTTCCAAAAAATGTCAACAGTGTTCATCCACCTCCACCACTGCAGTTACAGTCACTTGAGAAAGTTAAAAAATAATAAAATTAAATTATTTATTTACAAACGCAGGCTAGGGCGAAACAACGTTTTCCAGGTTTTGCTAGTACACATAAATAAATTTGAGTGTATTTCTGTGGTTTTTGAATTTTCAGCTTTTGAATCCTTTTTTCGTCGGCTAGTACTACGGTTTGAAATATTATAACTTTAATTCCAATTTTATTACCGTTTGTTAAAAAACCTTTATATAATATTGTCATAACAGTTTTCTACATATGTATATGTAGATCTATGCTAAAAAATAATTATGAGCTGATGTTTCGGCAGGAGAACCGTATAGGGGCACACGTAGTGTTGTTTTGATAAATGTCTTAATGAAACTTACAGTCCGAGATAGACAGGTTGTGACGGACCTTGCCAATGGGGTCATATAAAAGATATCGTTTACGGCACCATAATAAATTCCCGATAACAACTGACGATAACAATAATGTGTGTCAAAAACCTCAAGTTTGTATGGTATATCGACAACAATCTGTAACTTACACTACATATAATAAACCTTATATGTTACGAAAGGAGATGGGTTGACATTGGCCTAAATATCGTAAATGGGTGAAAATCGAAGCACTTATAAAATGCGTGTTAAGTGATATTCACGTATCACCGGAAATACATGTGACGTCAATAAATTACACAATTATGGGCAATTAGGCAATCTCCATGAAAGGTGTTACATTTTCAACAGCAGTCATCGAGTCAGTCAGTTAACACATTCGAAATACCATGGAGGCTATAGACAGCAACGGTGCCATAAAAGGAATTTTAAGAAGTTGGACAATTGGAGGAATTATTCCCACTAAAAAGCATAAAGTCATTTTTTATATTTACTCAGTATTCATTAATATATTTGTGAATGTATTTTACCCTTGCACATTAATTGGGAGTTGGATTGAGAGCAACGATATTCGAACCACCATGGAGAATTTATCATTTCACTTATCCATAATTGCCTGCACATGGAAGCATTTTACAATTTTCTTCGCGACGAACAATATCCGCAAAATGACAAAAATTCTGCAAAAGTTAGACCAGCGGGCTGCTAATAGCCACGACGAAAAAAATTGCATTGAGTTTATTGCAAAGTTGTGTAACCGGATCTATTATACCTGGCTCTACGCATATTGTGCACTAGGTTTCCTTGCCACAATAACAAAATTGTTTGCAGGAGAGCGGCTAATATATCCCGCCTGGTTTCCATTCGACTTGACTGCAGGCTCAAACGCGTCGATCGCCTATGGTTACCAGTTTGCTGCGATAGTGCTTCTGACTGTGGAAAACTCCTGCCTTGATAGTTTTCCAACAATTTTCCTCATGGTTATGGCCGCCCATATTGAGGTACTTGGACTCCGAATAAAAAAGATAGGGGGACCAACTAAAGGACCAGTAACAAGCTGCGACCAATTAACAACTTGTATCGAGGATCATAAGGATCTTCTGCGGTGAGATATATTTTTTAATGGAAACACCTATTATATATTTAGTATATGTATTTCAATATATTGCGCGTGATAGGAATGATCAATTGATTTAATTTAAATAAAAACAATTTACTTTCCATACAACGCATATAACAAACTAATCTAATAAGGCTCGCGGCTTCAAACAAATTTCTTTGCTCTATTGTAAAATCTAACGCTTTTATTTTACTTTAACACTTTTCAGGCTTTTTGAGGAAGTGAGTGCAGTGATCAAAGGCCCAATGACTGTGCAATTGTTTGTGACAGCATTTTCTGTGTGCACTGCAGCCGTAAACATCATGTTTTTTGCAACCACACTTTTGGAAATTTTTGCACAGTGCTGTTACAGCGTGGCTTTAATATTTCAAGTTTTCCCGGCGTGTTACTGCATGAATCGAATTATTGAGTTAAACGCTTCTCTCACGGGATTCATCTACCAATGCAACTGGCCTGACCAAGACTTGAAATTTAAGAAGACCTTGATCATTTTCATGCAGAACACACAGAAGGACTTGGTTATGATGGCTGGAAATATTGCACCAATAAATCTGTCCACCTTTATCTCGGTAAGATTTCGTGACAAAAAGTTTAACCTCTTAATAACTTTATGTATTTCAGATAATTAAAATTTCCTTTTCAATGTTTACGATACTCAGAAAACTCAACTAGTGCAAAGTTTTATGGCTATTTATGTAATTGTCATAATTTAAGCCATGTTGGGAATACATAAATTTAACTCAATTCAGCACCATCAAGGGTTTCTATCTTTCTTCTTTATTTCGTCGTTTATCAAATGCTCAGCACAGCTTCGATTGAATCTTTGAATTCTGCAGCATGTGTGAAATAATTAAGATAAGGAATGCTATTATTAAAAATTTATTATTCAATCTAACAAAGTTGGAAACGTGAAAAATTAAGAAACATAAGAATTAATTATGAGACTCCACTCGTTCCGCACCAAAAGTGGAAAAACAGAATCCAAAGGTGCCGACTGTCGGTCTGTCAATTTCTTAGTCTTTTAACTTCCGAAAGCTGAAATATAGTGCAGCAAAGTCATAGTCCAATAGTGTCTTCAAATAGCGCTTAATAAGATTTAGAACAAGATTTATTACAAATTGATGTAGGCACAAAGGTGAAAATACAACAATTTAAAATATAAATATATACATATCTATGTGTAAATTATGCAGATACTTATATTCATCTCTGCCTCATAAATTCTTCTTTTTCTTTAAAAAAATTTATTTACAACTGCTTTCACGTTTCATATTATCAAAATTGAAAAATAAATAAATTTAAATTGTGTTTAAAAAGGCCGAGAGTTAATTTGTAGGCACACCTCAATTATCCCAATTTGTAAAAACGCACCTTATCTCGCTGGCTGATTAGTTTCAATTATATCAAAATATAATTGTCCGAATAAATGGAAACCTGAATGACTTAAGTATATGGAATGGAAATATTATTTAGCGCTCGTACCTTTCAGGTCAAAATTTTGTGAGAATGTAGGAATACACTTGTTTGCTTACACGAAGCGTGAAGTAAAACTTTTTTTCGATATGATCATAGACAAATAAATATGTATAAGGACTCTTCGAACAAGCAAAACCCGTGCTACATTTCTGAGAGCTCCAAAGCGATGCTTCCACATCTGCGACGGCAACAGCGAGCTCGACGCAGGGGAGTCGAGTTGTTCAGCGCGCCCTGCTTTTCGTATGCTGTGCAAGGCGAATTCCGAGAAAGAAGACCATAAAGCAAGGCAACTGAGGGCTCGTAGGATAGCTGCGCTGACCTGCTGCATTGTTTGAGCATGGTAAAGAGGGGAAACCTATGTTATGTGAGGTGATTTGCATAATTTGATTTTCGTGGACTATTTTGCTTGCTGACCATGAGCTCATAGTCTGAAACAAATGTTCAATGATACAATATGGAAAGGAAACAAAACAATATTAATTTTGAAAATTGGTATTTACTCTAAGTATATCCCCACATTAAAATGTCGATTGTGCTAACTGTTTTCCAGATGTCGAGCAATAGCTCTAAACAGTAGAAAACCCACATTTTGAATATTATATTTTGTACGTTGTAGGAAGTAGCATGTTACAATAGTAAAGTTATTATAATATATTTGTTGTTTTTCTTCAGTGCCGATGGATCGCCATGGTACCCAAAGCCACATGACAAGATGTGCAGTGCGCACTTCATTGGAGACGAAAAAGCTGATGAACAGGTCAGTCCTAGTTACGCATAAAGAATATTTCCTGCTACATACACCTCTACAAGGGTTAATGCAAATTTAGCCATGTCAAGATATAAACGATACATGGAAGGCAGTAACAATTAATTTAATTAAATAAAAATTAATCTCAACCTGGTCAACTAAACTTTTAACAATTTTGGTAATGCGTGCATCATTTTCTTCCGTATTAAAACTCAAAGCAACAGCTTCCATTATTAACTTTAATGCCGACTCTCCCTTCAATTCCGAAACATCTAACGGCAGAGGATCACACCTGATTTTCTTTGGCGGCGGATACATTTCTTCAAAGTATTTCCCTTTCGAGTACTTTTCTTTGGCGAACTGTCTAACAGAAAACTAGGTCCACCCCATTGCTGCTCTTCACTGGTTTTGGAGAAGCTTTCTTCGTGGTTGATGTAGTAAATCAGAGCCGCAACATGTTTACATCCACCACTCTGAAAATAAACAAAAGGTCAACGTTATTAGCTTTATGGCTATAGAGTTACATAATCATATAGAATATATGTAAATGACGATGTTTCATTGAAATTATTTGTTTGTTTTCTTACTTCTCGTAATGACAGCCAGCCATGTGACATTTCTCAGTCCGCCGTAATTGCAACCGCTAGTTGGCGCTGTCATCGCGTACCCAGCCAATAGGAACCGAAACTAATAAAAATCTAGCCATGCGTTTCAAAGACTTAGAACACAAAATCCCAGTCTCAACTTTTTGCGAGATTAGCCTCAACTCAACTAGCTCAACATTTAGCATAGAACGGTGAGATTTAACTCAATTGAATCTTTGGATTTGTAATCTAGCTCAACTATTGAGATTGATCTCAGGTATTGAGACTTGTCTCATGAGTAGACTAATTTTTTTGCATACCACTATAAGTAATTGCTCTAAAAATTGAGCTCAAAGTCATTGCTCACCTTTTTGCATACATATACCATATAACCCATTGAACCATCAGCCGTACGGATGGCATCTATCATGGTGTTCTCGATCTAAATCCTTGTGCAAAAACATTTTTTGGAACTTTGCCTACTTTTGGTAGACAAGTAGCATCCTAAACAAAACCACCGTTTCCCTTCTTTTGTATAGCAAGTGTGTTAAATACCATGAACTAAGTATTTCGCTTGGACCTCTGTAGCATCGGCAATTTGTGGTATTTTGTAATGCGCTAATAATATACAATGAAATAAAAGCTTTTTTTTCAATTTTCAGAGTGTATAACTCCTTTAACTGCAAGAGTACCTCATGACCCACTCAATTAACTAACAAACCAGAAAATACATAGTAATTCTTGAAATCATTGTAGGTTCACGTCACAAAAATAATTCGAAGGCATTTTATTTGATCTCCCGAGTAGCTAAAACTTATGGAATCAAAGAACATCTCTGAATTGCGTTTCATCTTACAATCAATACATGTCAGTTAAATTAAAGCTCGTTTGCAGTTTGGCGACATATCATTCATGAAATCATTTCACTGCGGAGGGCATCCATTCTACCGTTGCTGCCATGTTATTAAAATGTATCTTCTGATTTCAGTGAAAGACACCGATGACGCTGTGCGAAGGAAATTATAATGCTCTGCGTAGTCAGAAAAAAAGGAATCGAGCAGTGCACATCAGTTTAAAAACGAACTCATAACTCCACCCACCGTACCAGCTTGCTGATATGCTGCTCAGTAATCAAAACAATATTTCCCACATGCTGAAAAATTTGAACATTATCCAAAATGTAATCTGAGGAAGAGGCTGAATTAATTTTCCATGATCTTTACGGACTGTAACTTAAATGTGGGCGCATATAAAAAACATTTTCCAGGATATTGAGGAGAAGTAGAGAAACTCATTTACCCTGAACAAATCGATTTGCATCACAATGGGAAATGGGAAAGTGAGAACTGTTCCTTTGGGAGGAAGTGTACAAATTGGGTATGGTGTACTCTGCGTTGTCGAAAGGAAATGAAAACTATTTTTCAAGCAAACTGATTCCGGGTATTCTGGGTTTTGGGTTAGATTGCTTCGAAAGTAGCATGCTGTTGGAGGTTCTTTAAAATTAATAAAATTACGATGCAACTTCAAAGCTTATTGAGTATTTAAAAATAATATTTGATAAATATTTATTTATTTTTCTGTCTACAGTTTCATCAAAACTCTGATTACTTCATGTTATAACAATCACCTTAACAAAGCCACCTTTTTATTTGGGCTTGCGATAAATGAAAATAGATAGTGGAGCATCGCGAATTAAAAGAGCGCGATATCGAGGAAATTATTCCTCAGAGATCGTATGGGTACCGAAATATTAAATTTACTCAATAATTCAGCGGAGTTCTTGCTTCTCTGACTAAGTCTAGGCGCGCACTGCGATTTCGAGCAGCAACCCGGCTAAAAAATCGTGGTAATGCATTCTCATGGGGCGCGATTAAAATGTCGCAGCAGCCAGTGCGCGCTCCTTCATTGAACTGTGTATGTTACATATCGTCGCGATTTTTTAACCGCACAGCTAAACAGCCGCAGTACGCGCCTAGACTAAATTGTTTGTTTTCACCACAACAAAAACCTCCTTACATCTGATTTAAAACTAATAAACAAGTACTAAAAAGTAATAAACACAGTTAATTGTCATTAATTAACTGCATATGCATATGGTCAACCATTTTCAGGTAGATACGAAAAATGGGTGTGGGTAGTGCAAGTAAAACACATTTTTGAGTTTGTGACAAAAATATCTCCATTTTAAATTGCAAAATCTATAGAAAACAGAAGTTGCATTAGGTAATATTCGTCCTTAGCATAATAACAGATATTTCCTCCTTTTACAAATAAAACGCATGACACCTCCTGAGCATTGAAAGAATTAAATGATCAAGAAAATCATGTCGTCTGAGCTTTAAATGCTCTTGAAGGAAATCACATAAGTCGTTTCTGGATGCCAATGATGAAAAATCTTTGAAGTCTATTCGTACGAGGATCGGACTTATGCAGTCTATCCCTAATTGTCAGGTCACCAATTATTGCATTGCACGTTGCGATCAATTAGCAAAAGCTGTCGGTATAGATTTTCGTCGAGCTTGTAGAGTAATGTTGCGATCCTGTGTCGAAATTGCTGGCTACAAACAACTCACCCAAGACTGAGAGAAGAAGGCACTACGCTGTGTATTTAATTAGTTACTTATAATTTTAATTATTCGTAATGCTCTGAATCTGAATCAGTGATTTCTCTAACTTGAGCGTTATTGCTGTTATTGCATAAGTTCCGAAATCGCTGTTGTCGTTGGAGAACTGATTGGAGAAGTTCTTGGTGTGGTAATTTCAGATATCAACTCCGTTTTTATCAAGCACGTAATAAGGAGACTCAGGAGAAAAACTAAAATCAGCACCCAAAAATATACCGTATTCACTAGGTTGATCGGACAAAGGTTTTTCTTGTATGATTAATTAGTGACACCAATTGCTGGTGTTTGACGATATGTTTAGTCTTCATTTTTAAGTTTTAGTATTAACCTTTTCTAATCTTCTAATTCTGTTTCCTTTTCCCATTTTGTTCACAGGAGTGTCTTGCAATCTTGAATCTTCTACGATTTTATTACAAACTTTCTGTTTGCGTCCTCTCTGAGTGATTCAATCAGAAAAGGAAAGACTAACCATTAATTCAAATTTTTTATTTTCTTTCACAGCCAATGAAGAACGATTACTTGATTTATAATACAATTCCCAACAAGTACACAGTAAAAAGTTGGCGGTGCGAACTGAAGAAAACATCGTAATATTTCGTATTTTAGTTTTTCATAAATAAATAAAGACTTATTCAAAATAAATCATCGATTGGGTTCGATCCGTGACAAAAAATTCAGGAAAAAAAAATTTTATTCAATTCCGTCAACGTCAATTTATAACGAATTCAATTGTGTTAAGGGGGGGGGTAACGTTAATTCGGCGTGAAAAAGGCCCTTTTTCAAGAATTTTTCCAGACGCTACAGGCAATACAAATTTAATTAGTCGATCGCAGCATTATAGTACAACCTGTGAACAATATTTTCCTTAATATTTTAAAACAAAATATAAATAATTAAGCCGACGGCAGCAAGTCTTCGGAGGCGCCTCGAAAAAAGTTGCCTGTCGGTGAACAATATTACTGAAGAGTGGATCATCTGAATTAAAAAAAAAAAATGTGTCATTAGATAACCGCTTTCCAAAGGTATTCCTGGGAGGAAATTTTTTTTTTTCGATTTTTCAATTTTTGCTGACACTTAGAAGTGAAAACACCGATTTTCGTCTAAAAAATGAACCTATTTGTTATTGTAAAATCTATAATTATGAAAAAAAAAAAAGCTCCCAGCGTTACCTGGCCATTCATGTAAAGAAGCTGTATACATAATTTCAAAACAATCGGTCGAGTAGATTTTGCTCTAAACTGTTCACCGGTTTTAAAAATGGCAAGCGTCAGAAAATCGCTTTAAAGTTTTGCATACCTGAAAATCGAGTAGTATACATGAAAGCAACAAACGCTCAAAGTTCTGTATCTTAGTTAGTTTTACTCCGATTTGTTTGAAATGTTGACACAACAATCTTAAGATGTTGTACAATCATATGAAACAATAAAAAAAAAATTAAAAATAAAATTTTTTAATACGTTACCCCGCCCTTAAACGGGCTTCTGCTCAGACAATGCTCTTTATGGAACATTAAATTTCCTCCGGTTGTCAAGTAGAAGATTGGTCGAATGGATAAGGCACTGGAATCTGGTGTGAAGAAACCACAACCTCCCTATTTTTTCATGTTTTCCGATTTGAACAGATATTTCATATTGTTAGGATGCTCGCTTGCATTCAGACAATACCCTTTATGTAGCACTAAATTTTTACCGGTCTGCCGGTCTGTCAGATAACCTAATGCATAAGAGAGTTCGACTCTGGTTTCAAAACACGAGTTCAAACCCATCTCCTCCATCGTAAGAAATTTTTTTTCATATACCGGGTGTTATACAACACCCTTGATATGTTCATATATCATATGAAAGGGTTTGACGTGTGGAACACGATGAGCTATGTGACGTTATTCCAAATCCAATACGACGGCCACCACAAAATGGCGGATTACCTTTTACTTTGTTTGAAGGCTTGCATTTAATTAATTTTGACCCTGCAAGTGTAAAATCAATTCAAGTACCTACGATCGCTGAATATAGCAGACTGCAACGTAGGAAAAGTAATTGATGACAATGTATGGGCTGCACCTTCCAAGGTCCTCAAAGTCCACCCAGTAACAAGTAATAAGAAGAACACCGAATCGGAAAAACTATTGAACACACGAGGTCTTCCATATTATGATGGTGTTTCTGTTATGTTAATGCAACCATGCAATGCATATTTAGTTGCCCTTCTGTGAGAATGAAAACTGAAAGTTTGCCATCTGATCATATCTTACGACAATGCTTGGAAAGGTACATACATATGGTACATACGACATCAGGCAAAACCACCCTGCGCCCGTCATATACGTTTACAATAAAAAAGTGACTCATGCTAAAAAACTTCCTGAAATAATTAATTCTAGTAACACTCTATAAACGGATTACAAACAAAAACTGATATCCCAAAAAACAAAAAATTAGAATGTTTCTAAGACCAAGTGTTGATAGGAAAAAAACGGCTCTGGCAAACATTTTATGCAAAAGAGACTTTAAATATAATTTTTATATCCGGCAACAAAAGAACTGATATGTGCGAAGATTTTCTGTGATAAGTGGAATCGATATGGAGGATGGCATTACACGTCAACACGAGAGAGATAGCAAAAGAAACCAACGATTCTTTCTCTTCAAGACTATCAACTGCCCGCTTTTAGCGAAATTTAAAAATTTAGATCGTACTCAAAACAAGTTCGCTGATGACGGAGCCCACAAAGGTATACAATGATGACGCGAAAGGCAAGCACTAGCATGCTGTCAAAAAAATTTAATTGACACAATAAAATAAAAGTGTTTATTAAATTAATTGATAAGATAACAATAAATGTTGAAAATAAGAGAACAAAATTTTTAGTGCCAACAATTTATTTGCTGTAGCCCTTATTTTGACCTGATAAAATAAGGAATTATATTGAAATAATTGATAAAATAATAGCAATGAAAATGGAAAATAAGATAGAAAAAAACATGTAAGTGCGAGTTTGCCAGTACTGCCAGTAGGTAAGTAGGCATGGTCTATGTATATGAATTGAAGTTGTTAGTTGTAAGGCTAACGGGGATGAGATAAAAGTACTAAAGTTAAGAAACATTTTTAATTTCAGAATATATTATTGTAACAAGCATGTTGTGTACGCAAATGCGGGCTGTTGATAGTCAACACTTGTTCTTAGATAAATTTTAATTTTTTTTTTTGCATTCTTATTACACCAATCAGTGTTTCTGCTTTATACCAACCATCACAGTAAATGCCGATGAGATCACTCTGAATTATTTTCCTTCAATATAATTCACACTTGGAATTAGAACTGATATCATAAGAATCCAGTCAAATGGAGGGAAAAAAGGGGCTTGGGAAGTTATGCAGCGATTATTTTTAAGCTGTCGATGAGTTGGTGGTGAGATTAAAAGTTACTTTCCGGACCCCCCCAATCTGTTCTGTACGTATATATTCTTCTTATTTAATTTGTTGGAACACTGACTTCCGTATTCCAAAAACACATTACGGATAAATAGTTTCTACTTGATTAGTTATAACATATAACACATTCAATTGGGTTTAAAGTTACGTCACATAGCTTATCGTCTTTCAATCGTCAAACCCTTTCAATTGATTGAGACCCATATCAAGGTGGCTATGACAAAAAATGGTAATTCGCTATATTGTGGCGTCTACCATATTGGATTTTGAACAATATTGAATATACTACATTGCATTGTTAGCGGATTTACAACGTGTACAAAATTTCAAAGCTCTATCTTAATTATAATAGAACTAGTCGAAATTTTGATTGCAAGAGATGACAAAGCAGGTTAAATAAAAGCTTGTGAAAAGCCACACATTTTTGCAACTTAAAAATATTATTCGACAGAAAGACGACCTTAAAGCCAAGCATTGCACAAAGCATACAAATGGCAAAAGCAATACAGCTGACGCAACGTTTTCTCACTCCCCTGAAATATATTGATAGATATTCCGTGCGGAGTACAAATATGTGCACTATGCGATAGATTTTAGCCTGGAAACCCCCATCCCCGTTTTCCTCTTGCTTCTGCATACATCCTTCTTTTCGCAGTTCAACAACCATGCCAGGCTTTCATTTACTGTGGGATTCAAGCTAACGTGGCTCTTTCCCAGATTTATAGAGAACTAACGGAGCTCTTGATATAACATATGGGGTGGAATCAGCCATGATTTATGGGAAAAGTTCCAATTATAAGGCAAGACACTTTTTGACGGTGACTTTTAGCTATAACGACGGACCAATAGAACAAAATTATAAGGGTTCTTTGCAGTTCCTGCCCAACCCTTAAAACAATACCTACTGCAGTGGCCTGATGAGGCGGCCAAGAGTGGTCAAAGATCGATAAAAGCCGGTATCAAACAGTTTAACATGTTCAAACCTTTTACTTATAATTTACAATTAATTTCAAAAAAAATTTGGCAATAAAAGAACACTTAATAAATAATTATTTCAAGAAACCCTATTAAGGTAAACCAAAATAGAAAATTCATATATATATATAATACATATGTATTACTAGAAATTGAAAAATAAACAAACTGGAATGAATAAGGCAATCATTATAATAAAATACCATAACCAACATACCAGCAAATGTGTACCCACCTACAAATGAGACCCCAATGTTGTTTCGGAAATACTAAGAAATCCCAAAAATTTAGCTTTTCAACGTAGCTTCTAAATGTGCTAAACAACCCCGCCCGTTGCACACCAAGAGACAAACAATCCCAAAGAGTGTAAAATATGATTCGAGTTTTGTGGTTCATCATCTAAGAAGGTGAAAACGGAGTGCTCAGGTGGAATTTTGAAGCACAAACAAGTCTGCAAGGTAGGAAGGCTGGGATGACTTCACCAGGTTATACAAGTTTGATATAAGTATCGAGTGAGCACCCCAAAACTTTGTCCCTGTGAGCAATAAAATTAAGACTAATGATACCCGGGTACTCGGGTATCAATTTCATAAAAATACTAAATTCTTGAAGTCATAACAGGTATCATACCAATCACATTTACAAAGCCGACTTTTTATTTGGGCTCGCGATAAATGAAAGTCGATAGTAGAGTATCGTGAATAAAAAAAGCGCGGCATCGTGGATATGGGCTCATTAGGCACAACCATAATTAGTACAATGACAAGCTGATTGGAAGAAATCATGATTCCTCAGAGAGCGTATAGGTACCGAAATATTAAATTTACTCAACAATTTAGCAGAGTTAACCATTCCCTGAAGACAATCAAACGCGAAGACAGCTCTGGAGTTGAAACACCTAACCTCCAAGGAATTAAGTGAAATAAGATGAAGTATGTCCAAATATAGGAGCAGAATACGATGCGGATGATATGCCAATTTTGACTCGAAGACCAGACGGGGCTAGCATATGTATGGGTCTTACAAAAGGGCAATATAGCAGTCGAGAGATATAGAGGTCATTAAATTCCTGAGACCATCTTTTAACGAACCCCAGAGTCGCGTGAAAAAGACATGGAGGTACACTTTTAGTGGAAGACAGTTGATGCAGAACCAGTCAAACCATCATAGTCAGAGTTATCGGATACTATGCGAAAAATTTTCGCGTCGTCAGCATAACAAAGAATTTTTGCATGAGAAGGAATCAGTGATACATCATTGATGTAAATAATGAACAGTAATGGTCCAAGGTGACTGCCCTGTGGTACACCCGACGTTATTTTGATAGATCAGAAAGGACGCCACGAAAGTGGACTCGTTGGATTCGTACAGTCAAATAAGACGAAATCTAGTTGACAAAACAGGAAGGCAAACCAAGAGTGGATAAATGTGTGCAAATGTAATCAATTTGCTTGCCAGATTCAATAGCTGGAATGCAAATATTGGATAATTCTATTAAAAGATTAGATGTGGTTAATTCACTTTTCATAAACTCATGCTGAAAGGGCATAAGAAAAGGTCTACAGTGACAGTAAATTGTATCACAGATAAGCGCCTCAAAGAGTTTGGAAATGCAATTTAAAATTGGCAACGAACCTGTAGTTAGAAATGTCGCACTTAAGGGAACCAGGTGCTGTAGCACCCATGAATATTAGGCATATTCAGGATTTTATTTGAAGGTGAACGTTATGAACAACGATATTTAAACTTTGTAGGTATATGATAATACTTAAAAAGCACACAAAAACATTTTTAAAATAACCAAAAAAATTTTTAATTATTTGAAAATATGGCGCTGAAGATGACCCCCTAACAAATAAGGACATAGGCGGCGGGTGAAGTTTTGGCTCTTTCACTTATAGGAAAAATAAAAAACAAAAAACTTATCAATCTATATAAATGTAGCTATCGTAGGAACCAGGAAAAAAGAAAACAACATTTTATGTAGAAAATAGCGCGTTCTTGAAATTTTAATACCGAAAACTGACTATTTTCCATTAGGTTTTTCATGTAAAAAATAAGAAGTTATTCAAATAAAAATTTGTTGGTGGTTCCGGCCATAACTACATACTGGTGTACTGAATAACATATTAAAATTTGATGATTCGGATGAACAGTTTTTTGTTTTGCATCCCGCCGTGCAGAAAAAGGTAGTTTCGAGATAAATGAGTTTAAAGTTTTAAGTATGTATCCATTCATGGGGTGGACCAACCGTGCGCTACCTGTTAAAAAGGCTGTAGAACCTAAAATACCGGCAATATCATTACAAAAACTTAACAGTATATTCTCGAAAGACTACACTTTCGAAATATTAAAAAAAAATCGATTTTTGGAAAATTCTAGACCAATGGGTGGGTCCCCTTAATGCCGTTTTTATGTAAGGCAACAATCCATGGACTTGGAAAAATACCACTACAAGGAGATAAATTAAATAAATAACATAAAACAGGAACAATTTCGAAATGACTTCTTTTCAGAAAACACGTAATATCCATGTACTGTAGAAAGCATTTTCCCAAATTCCTACTCTAAGGGTTTGAAATTAAATTTTATGAAAATTTAACGGTTTGTCGTTTTTTCCCGTTATTTTCCTAAGTGCAAGGACGAATTTTGGGACAAAAGCTACCAATCCATTCAACAATACCTCTAATTATTTTTCAGCAGCAATTAGTACTCGGATGGGTAGGAATAAATTTCTCAAAAATCTGCTTAGAAAAGAGACAATTAAAACTAACTTTAATAATGAGAAAATTACAAAATTGTGTAGTTGGGATTTTTGCTTTGAATTTTTTTTAACAAGTAAACCCTTACTCAGATAATGAAGCTATTTGACCTACATTTAGTTGGCAGAAATGTTTGCTTACCGCAAGCAGCAAGTGGCAGTTATTCATTAAGGTTTTGTTCATTGAATATTCATCAAAGTGCCACACTGCTGCACAGTTTTCATAATTCAGAAAGTGATTGAAAGCATTTGCAAAACCACCACATTAGGGCTCTCTTCAGCAATCGTAGCTTTAGTACAGGTTTCAAATTTACGCAGGAATCAGAAAATGATTTTCGTGGACAGCAGCGAGATCCTGAACATCTTTATAAAATTATGGACTATTGGCGGAGTTATGTCCACCAAAAAATATAAATTCATCTTTCCAATTTATTCGCTTTTCGTGAATTTTAATTTGATTGTTCTCTTTCCTCTTACACTGATGTTGGACGTTTTCCAGCAAGACAACATGGGAGGTGTCATAGAGGGATTATCAACTGCACTTGCCGTGGTTGGATTTTCCTTCAAGCAAACCACAATTTTCTCCAGCAAAAGCAACCTGCAACGTATAAACAACATCCTTCAGGAGTTGGACCAACGCATACAAAATAAGGACGAAATTCAAATTATTGAGGCCTCTGCAAAATTGTGTAAACGGCTATTTCTGGCATGGACCGGTTTTAATTATATGACGTTCCTGGCAGTTGCAATTGGAGGACTGTTTACAAAACACCACCTCATATTTCCAGCATGGTTTCCATTTGACCTAGATGCGGAATACAATGCTTGGATGGCCTCTGCTTACCAGATAATAACAACTGCATTCATCGTCCTGCAAACTGTGCTGCTGGATGTTTTCCCAGTAATTTCTCTGACAATTTTGGCTGCCCATATTGAGGTGCTTGGACTCAGAATTAGAGGCATTGGGAAAACAGTTGGTGAACCAGATGACAACTACAATCTATTAGTGGCTGGTGTACAAACTCACAGAGAAATAAAACAGTAAGAAATTAATTGATTTGTTCTGTCGTATACGAACAAAAATAACATGAGTTGCTTCTTCAGGCTATTGGGAGAAATTTCTGAGGTCACAAAACGTCTTCTAACTGTCCAGTTCTGCTTAACAACATTTTGCTTATGTACCAAAGCCATAATTATTGTCCAAATTCAGAGATCCTTCTTTGAAAAAGTCGCTGACTTATTGTTTATGGGTGCTCTTCTGCTTCAAATATTTCCATCGTGTTACTGCATGAATCGAGTGATTAATGTCAACAGACACCTTACGCTATCGGCATACGAATCTAACTGGATTACCCAGGACCTAACATTCAAAAAGGCAATGATTATATTTATGCAAAATACGCAAAGGGATGTGGTTCTCTTAGTGCATTTTATACCCGTCAATCTATCAACTTTTCTTGATGTAAGAATTTATGCCAGTTTTTGTATTTTGTCTCATGAGTTATTTCTTCATTTCAGTTGCTCAAGTTTTCATTCTCCATGTATACCTTACTCAGTGAGCTCAACAAGTAATACAAAATGTTATTTGGGCAAAATCATCTCTAAAAATAAATTAAGAATGACACCTTTAAGCACGCATTGATACAACTATTTTCTGCACTTGCGTTTTGGCACATTTGGAATTTTTGGAACGTTTTGAACTTTTAACTATAAGTATTTCCTCAATTGTGTTGTTTTATAAGTTGATTAATGACATAATCAATACTTTATTAAAACATTAAATTAATCACAATTGTTGGCAGTGCACCAAGTTTTAAAATTATGCAGATATCCTTTACAAATAAAGAGCTCAATTCATGTGCACAAAATATTATAGTGGCTTTTATTCATTGGTCCGTATTCTTAGGTGAATGATAAGTTAAGTTGAACTAGATCCTTAATGATTTCTTTTCTAAACACGTTCCTCTTCACAAACCAGCAAAAAATCAGCCAATCTGGTTCACTACTGAATTTCTTAAGGCTAAAAGCAGCATAGACTACTATTTAAAAGTGGGAGTCCTTCTGAGAATTATAGGATCTTTTCCGATAGTAATTCCGATGTGAAACACCTTTTTACCCGACAACAGAAGGGTTATGCGTTTATCAGTCTATGTATGTGTGTAAGTATGTATGTTTGTCCGGATATTACGGCCTAGAGCCGTCACAAGGGTGTGACGAGTAGAATACAATAAGATGTGTGACGTCATTGTAAATCCAATATGGTGGACACCACAAAATATCGGAAGGAGCGAACTTTATAACAAATATCGTTCTATGGCAATTTCTTTTAGAAAATCTATATTTTCTTTGGAAGGGAGGCGGAGTCTGTAGAAGTAATTCAGAATCAGTGTGGCTTAAGTCAGGGAATTCTTCTTGGGAAACTATTGAAGTAAAGTGGAAGGACAGCTACCAAATAAGGCGAAGAGAAATACTTAATTTTTTCCCACGACCGAAATTTTACTTGGATGGCCACTGTTTATGCATAGCAACGGAAGCCGCTTAGTAAATACGTGCGAATACTCATTATACATTTCTGAATTGACATCGATTTTGATATAAAATTTCATTATGTATTGTCTCCGGGAAAATCAAATGCTTTCTTTTCCAAATGGAACTCAATTGAAAATAAATTTGTAGAGGCCCGTAGAAAAGCCTATTAACGCAGATAAGCAGATTTTCTGAAATACTGAAATAGATAATAAGACCTTTTTTAACAACTTTTTAATTTATATTAAATTTCAATTTCAAATACATTATTTTTGTGTTTTTCACAGTAACATCGCTATGACTTTTTTTGAGCTCTGCTGGCTGTCATAAAAGTAAAAACGCAAATAAAAATGCAGAAGCAAGTGTGTGAAGGAAGTATTGATGGTGCTTAAAATTATTTTGCTGCAGAAGCAGTAGCGAATATTCCAGCTTTGGTAAATAAAATTATGCAATTTTGCATATTCGGTAAAATTACTTTGCAACCATCTTTAATTATTTGGAGGACAACAATGCACCGCAATTTCCCTAGTATACTATGCATACTATAGTATGAATTTATTTTTCAGCACACGTGCGGGGTAAGTGGTATCTTACCGCACAGGTTTCCATGCGGTAAATCATCAATTAACCACGGTGCGGTAAGTAGCCGATTGCCCACGATGGCTATTAACGCACTCGCTTTGCTCGTGCGTCTAACACCGCCATCGTGGGCAATCGGCTTGTATCGTAATATACTATTAAAATGCTATTGTATTAACTTAAAAAACCCTTTTGAAAACGAACACTTCTGGCAGTTTGTCCAAGCTTTTTTAAAACCCTTTATTTATAATAGCTTACCCTGGATGTATGTATATTGTATATATATATGTATGTAACGAAATCTTTCTAATTAATTTTTACCCACTTCCATATGTCTGAAATTTTGAACACGTATTAAGAACCGCTGACAATACAAAAATTTTATGTTTTCCTTCCAGTGAGGAAAATTGGAGGGAAGCTATCAAGGCAGACATTTTCCATTATCCCAGCTATCTGATAACCGTAGGCAATCCATGTGTTAAAATCTACAGTCCAGTCGAATGGAAACCAAGTCGGAAATGTAAATGGCTCTCCTTAATGCATTTGTACCAGACCGAGCAAGTAAAACGTTACATAGTACGAAGACAAGCCGGCTGCAAGTCTGGCTGGGGCAGAATGTGTGCACTTACATAACTTACTTCTCGTCATTACTCTGGGCGTGGTGATATATAATAGTTTATAGAATTCTTGTAATTCTGTGGATATTTCCACAGCGAAAAAATTGTGAAATGTTTAAACAGAAGTTATAAACGTCATATTTCCCATAATGGAGCTGCAGGTCTTTTCCTTTGACACTATCTCTGACTAGTGAGGATGGGTAGCACAAATTCACAAATAAATTAACGAATATTGAGCAAGTCGTAAAAAGGTATCTATGTATATTTTTTAGTGGGAATGATTACATCCAACTATTCAGCTTGCAACAAATCCGTTGAAGGCTCCATTACTATTGTACGCCATGGTCTAACCACTCTGTAAACTTGATGTTGTTAATTAACTATTATAATATGGGCACCAGGAATGAATGTTCGACCCACCATCGTTCGTCGACACTCTTCGAGGTTCCGTATTGGACGTAATTAGGTGTTAGATTATTTAGGAGATAGGCACGATTTATTTAATAGTTCCCATCTTCACACATTTTGAAGAACTTTCAGGACATACATAGAATTTGCTTGTTTTATATATACCTACTTAAAAGGAACTCTAATTACCATAGGTACAATGTACGGAATGTCCCTCCTTGCTGCACCTGAAACTCTTTACATTTAATTGGGTCAGATTGAAACGATTCAAATTTCGATCGTACTTTCAGTACATTCTTTCCCATTTCTGTGCCGTTTAAAGAACTTTAAAAATCAATATTGTCAGTGCTCCCCTAGGCCGCTTCAAGCCAAGGCCTTCATTGTGGCCAGCCTAATTAGAGGACATTGTAACTACGCACCTTATAAAAACACCTATCTGTGGTCACAAAACATGAGTATCCGACCTATGTATATGTAGGCTGTATCTTCGACCTTAACTTCTATTCTGCTTGACCGATTGACGACACGACGTGGAAACTCCACTTTATGTCCTCACTGACGCGTCGAGTCCGGCGTTGGTAAAAGCACAAGGTAAAGGTAGTTGACACTGTACCAGTGCTTGACAATAAATAACGAAACCACAAGCTGGAATATATCGAACTTAATTAGCCCATTATCTTATTGCAATTTTATATTATTTTATCATTGTGGGTAAAAAGGCATTCGTTTATGTTGTTTGAAACTTACAAAGGGATGTATTTATTAAAATTGGCAAGCAAGAATATAGTGAATTTAGGACATCACCCTGTCTCAATTATTGAAACATGTAATTGTCTATTATTCAGCAGTTGGCTTGGGGGTGGCTATTAAATTACTAAGTGTCAACTACTGACTTTGCTCCACTGTCAAAATAAAAAAATAAAAGTGCGCGAATATGTAGTGTGTGTTGGAAAAGGAGTTGTTCCTTGGCGGTATAATTGCTGTGTTTGAAGCGACTCAGCGATTTCAGCAATGGCAAAGTATGGTAGACTGTGAAAGTGGCCGGAATAAATGGATAAGCTAGATTTGGAATGGAAGGCTATGCTGTATCTTATCAATGAACCCATTAAAATGTTTCAGTTACCGAACTAAGTTCGATTTTTTGTGGAAGTAACTTCAAATTATTAAATTTTTTTTTGTAAACTTACTCAGGAAAAATATTTTTTAAACATTCAATACATTTTTATATTCAAGCATTAGCAAGGCTAGTTCATTAAATGGTTTTTCTCCCTATGCCAACTACTAAAACAAAAGGTTGTCAACTACTAATTTTTTGCCTTCGCTGGGTATCAACTATTGACTCAAATTTTGCTTTTAGAAAAAAATTATAAGTTAAAGAAAGGGAAAGACGATGTTTTTCTAATTTTTTGAAGCCTCAATCGCCTCTTTACGCGTTGTAGTTTAGAATTGAACTGAAAATCCTACTATTAGTAACCACACTTAATTAAGATTAATAGAGAAAAATTGTATAAAAGATATATAGAGTCATGTGGGCCAAGTGTGCGCATTTAAACTTTGACGCTTCAAAAACTCGAAAATTATTTGTAGAATGAAACAAAGCTGTGTTAATTAGTAGGACTGTTTAGTTGTAATCAACTTAGATACAATAATAGTATTGTCAGTAGCTTATATTTTAAGAAACTATAGAAAACAAAGACCGTTCCATACGCGCACACTTACCCCAGTATAGGGGCAAGTGTACGCAATAACAAAAACAAAATATTGAGCTATATATTCTTAGAACAAAAATAATAATATATAATTATTAAAATTTTCATGATAGGTACTTAAAGTAATCAACATAATAATCATCTGAAATCAAAATATGAAATCAACTTGAACTTAGAAATCCTTAGTTACTGTTCGTGCCACCAGGCTCCACAAAGGCTACATTCAATCCAGTCTTCAGTCGGTGGATCAGAATACTTTTCGCTACATAAGGGGCAGTAATACTCATTTTCGTCATTTTTTGGTTTCTTAAGAGTCTTATTTTTAACATTCTTTTTTTGGCAGTCTCAGATGATTTTGTAGTATGTAGTTTTAATGCGCACACTTACACGACAGGCTTCTGCGCACACTTAACCCAAACCATCGAAACATAAAAAAAATAGTTAAAAGTTTTAAAAGGTTAGGACAGTCTACGGCGCCAGTTACGATATCTTGCATGAACATAACACCAGCGACATCTCTACGTTTTCAGGGAGACGACAAGTCCAGCAATTTTAATCTGTCCTCATATGGAGGAAGATTGGTGCGAACCTTGACGAAGAGCAAACCGTAAGAAACGTTTTTGCACCGCCTCGCCTCGATGCTATTTATATTTGTATTATAATGAAGCCTCCACACTACGGAAGCATATTCTGAAATGGGGCGAACAGAAGCACAATACAAAACTTTAACTTTAACTGTAAGGTTCGTTGAAACCCGTCGGGTCCGTCGGCTATGGTCACATATGAAAGCATGTATTTCAAATATTTCAATAGTTCTCCGTCGACGGGTGACGGATTCTATGGGCGCGAGACTGAACTATCAAGCTTTCAGGCATTCATTCATGTGACGCATCTTTTTTTTACACATTTTCCGGTCTTCTTAATTTCTTGTAAAAGCCAGAGTCAATTAAGGGGGGAGATACCTATAGAACGGATGATATCAGAAAATTTTAATGAATTTCTTCTAAGGTGATAAAATAATTTGATCATTTATTAATTTTGACATCTTCTTGATACATTATTAAAGTGTAAAAACACATGTGATTTTTTTTTTTTACAAAATGGCGGCTCTGCAGAATATTTCCTCAAGCGACTGCTGCAAGGCATTGAAAACTGCTGCAGCTGTAAAAAAATTTCTATTTATCTTAAATAAAAACGTTTTGTTTTTTCTATTAGTGCTATATTAAAAGGAAGGATAAACCTATAAAATAATAAAAAAGTTAAAAATTAAAATTTATATCGGCTGTTTAATCAAAGGTCCAGATTTTTGGCTATTTTTCAAAAGTTTTGACCCAAAAAAAAATTATTTATTAACCCGGTATCTTTAAACTTTCAGGTACATCCTTTCGATAGTACCTACTATAAAGAGAAACCTCTGAATATTTCAGCCTAATCGGTCAATAACTTTTTGAGTTACAGAACGAGTAGTTTTTGAAAATACAGTTTCGAGATAATCGCTTTCAAAGTTTCAATACGGTATAACTATGTTAAAGTGACTTACCGATCAATCGGCGATTCCGGATCCATACAATAAACCTTCGGCCTCCTCAAGAAGCTGATTAACTTTGAGCTGCTGCTGTTTTCGAGCTGTACGAGCTGCTTTTGTTTTGGAAAGACTCATCCGGTTCTGTTTCACTATTCGTGCCTCATCGGTATTTTCGGCAAAAACTTTACAATAGGTGCCAACAATTATACCCAGCTCGTTCATAAGTTTGAGAATTGAGGGTAGCCTTCATTAAATATACCAGCAGCAATGAAAGCTGAAATTTCAACAATTTTTAGCCCAGAATTGTGGTGCTTCGGACATATTCGCCAAATTGTCGCATTGAAACTTTCGTTGGCATTCTGGGTATGGCCACCCAAGCATCTTTCCAGTAAATCATCTCTGGACAAATCTTCGTAAATTGGTAGAAGATTTTGTTTTATATCGTCGCCAAGTAATGGAGTAAGATCTTCAAACTGGGATCTTCTTTTCACTGTGAAAAGTCATTGCTCCGACCCAAGCTCTCCGACTACGTTAATGACGGTATGCGGGCTCTGACGTTTTTGACAATAACTCCATTTATATTAAATATTTCGATTTTTCCTTTTAACATTATATTTTTAACATATTATATATTCGAATTATGAAAAAAAAATGCTATTAAAATCAACTACTGATTATTCCTTTCGAAACAAAAAAAAGGTTTTTTTAAAAAAAATCATAAATAAGATTATCACTATCTAAGACCCAAGTGTTGGAGAAATATCCACATGTAATCAAAATGAATGCTAAAAAAGTTCGCGAATCAAAAACTGTTTCGGAAACTGAGCTTTATTTTTTGAAAGAAATATTCTCCGAACTAAACACACACTAAAAGGTATCAAACCAGTTCAGGGAGAGTTTCGCTAACTGAGATGCACGTGGAAAAGGAGTTAAAGTTAATTAAG
This sequence comes from Neoitamus cyanurus, assembly GCA_947538895.1. Taxonomy (NCBI): domain Eukaryota; kingdom Metazoa; phylum Arthropoda; class Insecta; order Diptera; family Asilidae; genus Neoitamus; species Neoitamus cyanurus. The sequence continues at coordinate 27,557,591 of OX384540.1, forward strand.
CAATTTAGCAGTCCCCTTATGACCCGGAGCATAAGTCGGCTTTATTAGGGGGGTTACAGCGGCACATTGACATCTCTAAATTTATTGCCTGAACTCTGGTTTAATTAATTCCCGCAAACAACCCTGGAATTCCAATTAAAGTGAGCATGTAAATCTCTCTAATGAATTCGATAAACAAACGAAATAAGCAAGAGGAAGACGACAGCCCAAAAAGTAATGCTAATTTGTCCTCCTGATCTAATGGAACTAATCAAATTTCAGCTCGAATTGTGGTTGGTCCTCCAAAGTCCCTAAATTGCAGTCCTCTGTAGTTGTAGCCCATTAGTCAGTGTTCCGTTTTCAGTTCCACACGACATAGGAGTTGTGAGCGGGTATAAATCGCTCAAATAATTAATCGTGATTAATGGTGTTTTCTTCGTGCATATATTTCAGAATCAATGCTTTCTACCCTATAACATCAATAAAAAAACTTTTGAACAGGACGAGGAGAACGACGGCTCTACTTAAAATCATCAGCTCCCACAAAGTCTGTGAAGAAAACGCGTTCAATTCCCTCAATTTACCACACCTGTTGCTTCGCAAGATCGCTGGGAATAAGGGGGCGTCACAAGACCGTTTATTTACTTTCGGTATTGCACCAGCTCTGCTCCTCAAATTGGGGGCGGAGGGTGGGAACGCCTGTTGCTGTTCAATATAAAACTTTCATGCACATGAATACGTTAATAGGTGCGACATGACGCCTCATTTTGTTAGGATAGGACGTGAGAACAGCGTTCTGAATATTCAATAATCGCAGCAAAGTCGGGATAAAAGCACGTAACCCGATAAATAGCCAGTTACTTTTAATAAGCAAGAAAAACAATAAATGGAAATGAGTATAGCTTTACGCTTACATGTATTTGCGTGCGTGCTGTGGTTCTTGCTACTCGTTCTTACCATTTACCACAGGCTATTCAAGATTAGGCATTTTTACCCTTATGTGACCTTGTAGTTGCAGAACGTATTGTTACGCAGGATTTCATTTTAATTTATTTCAATATTTCTGCTGAAGTGTGAAGGAGCTCCCCTAACCATCGTGCATCGATTTCCCAGGGAAAACTGCGGAGCTTCTCCCGTTTTTCTTCCCATCTGCAAAACTTTTACTTAATTGTGAACTCAGCCAAGCTTTGTTCCTTTGCAAAGACAATTTTGTCGAACGCATGCGTTGCGAAAGCTTAGTATGCTACAACGAAGGGTAGGAGAATTGCAAAGTTTTGGAATGTGCTGAATAAGTGTAAGATAGTTTCAAGGTATTGCAGGCAATTTGCAGATTGCAAAGCTCGACAAGAAATAATAAACACGTATAGGTATACTGCGAAGTAGTTACGCTTACTGATTTTCTGATGGATGGCTCAGAGCAGAAGTAAGTAGTTTTAATACGTTAAAGTTCTCAAAAATATTGCCCATATGTATGTAAGTGAGAGGATAAAATTGTAAGACAAATTAGATTATTATTTACGTTGTCCCAAATATTTATTATTTTTCGGTTTTATAATTATAAATTTACTTTCCAACCTGTACTGAGAATTTCAAGACATGTCGAAGAAAACGTTGAAAGGTAAAGATCTACATGACTTATTGACGTCCAGTCGGCTTTCGACATGGTCTGGGATGATGCTCAGCTACACAAAATAATGGGTTTTAATTTTCCTCATTATATAACGCGTTTAATTCAAAGTTTTCTAGAAAATCGCCAGTACAAGGTATACCTCGCACCTGAATTGTCCATAGCTAAAAATATATTATCACGGGTTCCTCAAGGCTGTGTTTTTGAAACAATCTTATATAATATATTTACATCTGACCTCTCATCAAGCTTTGCAGATGATATTGCTATTTTCAGCACACATGAAGGCGCTGCTAAGACCTGTGATAATCTACAGAAGGACCTTGAGATTCTTTGTAGATATTTTCATAATTGGACGATAAAAGTGAACTTAAACAAAACCCAACTTGGTAGAGGGTTTTGCTGGGCTTTCATAACTTCATACGCCTTAAACTTTTCCTTAAGCTCATTTACTGTACTGGCCTCGTACAAAATTACTTTATTTTGTACATCGTCCCGAATGCTAGCTATAATATACGCAACAAGAGATCTATCGTCAATAGATTTGCGACTCCCGATTTGCTTCATTGTGTACATGTATTCTAGCAAACTTTCATTAGGCTTCTCTTCCTACTCTTAAGCAACCGATGTACACTAAGGCTAGTCGGAGCTTCCTCGAAATCGCTTTCGAGTGTGACCTTTAATAACGCCCAACTATGGTTTCTTCTACTACTAAATCATTTATTCTACATAATATCACAAATTTAAATTTATATCAAATAAACTCAGTTTCTAATTGTTTAGGTAAGCTTTTAGATTTAATTTTTGTTTCCGACAATACTTTTGCGAGGGTGAACGAATCAATTGTCCTGTCCCATTACTTAGTTGCGATCTGCATCATAAAGCCTTAGAATTCAATATTTCTGTCTACAAGTTTTCTGACTTAAATCCCAGTATTATATCTAAAGAGTATAACTTCAGGAAAGCTAATTTTGATGTGTTAAATGCAGACTGGTCTGTCACATTAGGTAGTTTATCCTTAGAGGAAGAATATAACAAGTTTCTTACTATTATAAATTCCGCTATACATTTGTATGTCCCTTCAAAAACAAAAAACACTAACAACCATCCAAAGTGGTTCAATAAGTCTTTACTGCGTTTAAAAAATGCTAGAAATAAAGCTCATAAAGCATATAAAATTATAAATAGCGAAGCAAATTCAAACACCTATAAAAGGTTGCGTAGGGAATTTGACCATTAACCTAATCTTTAATTTATCACTTGGTGAAGGCCATTTTCTAGATTCTTGGAAAATGTAAATAATAAAAGCAATTTTTAAAAGTGGCGCTAAGCATTTAATTAGAAACTATAGAGCGGTTTCCTTAATGAAAACAATTCCAAAATTATTTGATAACATTATTGCAAAGAACCTCTCTTCCCTATGCAAATCTATAATTTGTCCACAGCAGCATGGTTTTGTAAAAAACAGATCGACTGTCACCAACCTAGTATTATTCACTAATTTTTGCTTTAATGTCTTAGAAAAAGGTAAAGGTTGACGCAATTTACACAGATTTTTGTAAATCTTTTGATAAATTAAACACAACCATTTTAATAAAGAAACTTTACCATATGGGCATTCACTCTAGTTTTCTTCAATGGATCTCTTCTTACTTGACCAACATATAACAAATTGTAGTGATGGATAACGTACATTCTAGGGAAATTGCTGCCGATTCGGGTGTACCGCAGGGAAGTCATTGCGGCCCTATTTTATTCATCTTATTCATTAATGATATAGTCAAATATTTCTCATATACAAATTGCCTTATCTATGCGGATGACTTAAAACTGTTTTCCGTCATACATGATTTTAATGATTGCTTACGGTTACAAGAGGACTTAGATAAAGATAATAAGTTATCCGAATGGTGTATTACTAATGCGCTACACTTGAATATTTCTAAATGCCGGACTGTTTCATTTTATCGCTCAGCAACCCGAATAGTATTCAACTACTCCATAAATGGTCAGCTGTTGGAGCATGTCAATGAGATTACTGATTTAGGAATAATTTTGGATAGGATCTCCTTCTCTAAACATATTGACCATGTCATATTTAAGGCAAATAAAACGCTTGGTTTTATTAAGAGAAACACCAAGGAATTTACTAATATTTTTTGTTTGAAGGTATTATATTTGTCTTTCGTGAGATCTCTTCTTGAGTCCTTATTACGCTGTACATATTAACAGAATTGAAGCGGTACAGAAATCCTTTAACAGAATTTTATGCTATAAACTAAACTGGTGGAAATCAGATATGCCTAGTTATGATTCAAGACGCCTGTTGTTTGGCTTAGCAACCCTTCAATATCGACGTGACTGCTGTTGCACTTTGTTTATTAAAGATTTATTGTGCTACGATATATGTGCATTGTCCTGAGCTTTTGAATTTAATTAATTTTTATGCTTTCGAAAAATCTCTTCGCCCAAACAATTTGTTAATTGCTCCCTCACATCGAACAAATTACGGACTTTGTGAAGTTATGACTAGATGTATAAATAAGTTTAATTTTTTTAATCTAGATTTCTCAATACCTAGATCACAATTCAAATGTAAGCTAACATACTTAGAAAATGTAAGGAATTAGGGTTACCACTTGTAGTAGTCGTTCTTTCTAGTCTGTAAAATTAATATGTAATTGATAGACTAAATAAATAAATAAATAAGTATTCGACCCACGGTCGGTACCTTAGGTGCACATCTCGTCAAAGACAAACAATGCGATAGGTTAAAGAAAAAGGTGAAGGAGTAATTACAGCGGTGTCAGAACCAACGTTGACCCAAGGACACCTCATTCAATCGGCTGGTATTCATATGTTGGACCGCAACATTCTATATAAAAATAATGTGAAGATTTTAACATGGCCTTGACACTGTTGGGCACCTGAACAATACAATAGAAACAGGGTGGATTATTACAATACATTTATTTTTATGTCATCAAGTTCTCTTTTTATTTCTTAAGTTTATTGAGCAAAGTAAACATTGAAAAGGAAAGTTTTAAGATCTGCAAGAACAAAATTAGAAATAATTGCAACAGTACAACTTCAAGCAAAATTTTACCTTTAAGAACGTCTGCAGGTTGACTCGTATAATATTCCCTGCGAACATGACGATTTCCTTCTGGGTTTCCTGTATAAATAATATGATCGCCTTCTTGAACTTCAGCTCTTGGTCAATCCAATTGCACGCATACACCGATTCGGTTAGAACTGCATTGCACTCAGTCATTCGGTTCATGTAATAGCATACTGGGAATACTTCAAGAATAATCGCTGCAAGATACGCTGTGATTGCCACCATCTGCGGTAATTCTGTAGTGAAAAATATAAGATTCACTGCTCCTAGGCACAGCACAAATGCAGTTATAAATATCTGGATGAATGACGTCAGTTTAACCAAAGCATCAACTTCATGGAAAAGTCTTTAAAGATATTGTGATAAGTCTACTAAGGTTTAAATAATTAAATATTAGTCTTACCGCAGGATGTCGCTATAATGTTCGACACAAGCCACCAGTTGACTGAACGTCTTTTGGCTACCCGTTCCCACATCCCAACCAATTTTGCTCACTCTCAGCCCCAAAGCCTTAATATGTGCAGTCAGTACAGATATGTAAACCGGAGGATAAACGTCGTGAGCAACATTTTGCGAGACACTGATCGTAAGAGCAAATACTTGATAAGCATATGCAGCCCAGAAATTTTCATCTACAGACAAATCAAACGGAAACCATGTAGGAAAAATTAGTTGTCTTTTGTATCGTAGGGAAGTCACGACGTAGCCTACGAAAGACGTGTAGAACAAGCCATTGTAAGCAATAAGCAAGCGGCGACAAAACTTCACGGAACTTTGGATGCACTGTATTTCTTCCTCGCTTTGAACACCTTGATCCAATTTTTGTAAAACTTGCAATATACTTCGATTTCTTTTGCTGAACAAAACCACGAAATGTTTCAATGAAAATGCTACCATTGTCAACGTCATCGACGAAAGCTGCAGAATAACCTGCATATCCTCTTCTTGAAAAATTTTACAAATAAAGGACATGGGCAAGTAAAAAGTCACCGTTATATTGACGAAAATTGAGTACATCATAAATACACTTGTATATTGTCCATCAGGCCGTATTCCGCCAATGGCCCACTCTCTCCAAATTCCCCTAAATGCTTGGATACTTCGTACTCCTTGCATTGTACGCACAACTCGAATCGCTGAAGGTTACTATTTATTTCAAAAGAAGTTCACCTCTTAATTCGGCGTTTCTTAATTCGATTTTAAGTAGGCAGTGAATTATACATTGAGTGAAAAGAATATGTAGCGCTCGCACGGTGTCTAGGATTTAATGGCTTCATACAATGTATTTTCATTTTTTCTCTATTTTTTTGTTGGGTAATGCAATTATAACATTACTAGCTGAGTTACTAGGTTTCGCACGGCGAGTTTGTCTATACTTTAATGATCCTATTTATAAATTTAATTTATTGCAATCGATTACACAGCCATACAAAAAATATGTTTGGGCCCGGGGATCGGACTATGTATTTCATATCTTTTTTGGGGTCACTGAAAATGAATCCGACATAACCTCAAAAAACCGCAGCAAAAATGAGAGAAAAAATAAAAATTTTTCAATCTGTGGATCAGAACATGTCTTTTATATGTTTTCGGGGTCGCTGAAACCTGACGTGATGGGGTTAAATCGACATCGGTTTCAGTTTCAGCGACCCCAAAAACATGAAACACATAGTCCGATCCCCGGCCCGGAAATTTTTTTTTTTTGTGGCTGTGTTATTTGTAGAGGAGATCCAGGCTAGTTGGCATACGGGGTAAGTTGACATTGAGCGTTTTATTAATTTCGTAGATGTCAGAGGTCACTGATGCTTATGTCACGTGATCATATAGTGCCGCCGCATATTCCATAAAAGTTTCAGTGTGACGTTACCAAATGTATAGTGAGGAGATGACAAAACCAGTTTTTATATTAGTTGAGTAACTTTTACAGCCTTCTGAATTTTTTTTTTTTTTAAATACTTGTGCACTAAAAAATGTGGTCTTTGTGTAGTGTTGAATTCTATATGTTTAGGGTAAAAAGCAGCATTTACATTGATATTCCTTACCTATTTAACCACTCATAATGGCTATGTTTTTCCTAAAAGCCCTGTTGGAGCAAGTTGGCACTCTGCAATTGGGGTATATGTTGGTATATGCTTATATAACAAAAACTTTGTATTGTCTTGTCTTGTCCTAATATTTTCGGAGATGTCGTCAAGACGCATATTATTTATAAATTAAGTTTAAGGCCCCGTTAAAAGAGATCCTTCTTATTAATGGTTTGTGAATATTTGAACTGAGAAATTCGAATTTCTTTAATTCCCTACGAAATGTTATATTATAATTCTTTAAGATTATTTAATAAAATTTATCACCGTTTCCATCGTTTCAACCATGACGTGAATATGAACTTTATAGCCCATATGCCAACTTAACCCAGCTCATGTGCCAACCTACCCCGCTAGTGAGGTAAGTTGGCATAGCTGGACTAAGCCGCTATAAACACTTTCAACGTGCCATGTATAAGGATTTCACAAATTATTGTTTATGGAAATTCTACCCGGAAACCTACTGTTTCATAGAAAGTGTTCGAAAATGAAATACGATTAAAGAAAAAAATTACAAAAATCGATAAGTCAAATCTATGCTAACCAGCCCCAGTACCCCCTACAGAGGTTTTGTTATCTGTATGCGTTACTTATTCACCCGAAAATATAGTTTTATCCTGATCGAATTTCCCCAATCTTTCTTATTAATCTAATTTAAAAAATTCTAGGTGCCTTGTTTAATTCATATAATAGAAATTTGTACATATAGGTGTGTATGTTATTTTTCATTGAAATCGAAAATTTCCGTTCGTTCTTCTAGATTTTTCTACCATCTTCAGAAATTGTGATAAGCCCGCATTTCTTTTATTTCATGGAAATCTACTAACTTAAAAATAGTAAATGTGAAAACGGAGAACGCTTGAAATTAAGAAAATTTGATTGCCTTTTTAAATTTTGCATTTCCGCTATAAAAATTCAAGATCCTAGAAACACTAAATATAATTTTCGTTATATTCCTTTGAAGGTTTCTTTGTGTTGATTTTCATTTAAATTCCTTGAAGTTGAATAATTTCGGTCGCTTGATCCGCAATTTTAAATTTGCAAATTTTGATAGCAGATTGAAGGCCAGGATCATCCAATATCGCTTACCTTTGAATTTCATAGCGATCGGTTGAAGTTTAAGAATTTGGGTAGCCATCCGCCATCTTCAATGTTTGAAGAAATGCACCAGGTCTTTTTTTATATTCATTTTCATTAAAGTTGTTATAAAATTAAGGAATTTCCTTCGCCATTTTGGATTCGGATTGGATTTAAATTTGTAAGTTTACAACAGATTCGAAATCAGCATCCCTAAAAACTCCCTAGTGTTGAGTTTCATTGCAATCCTTTAAAGTGTTAATTTCTCGACAGCCTTTTTGGGTTCGCCATCTTGAATTTTTGTAGTTTTGAATTCTGTACCCCCAAAGACGTGTTCATATTAATTTTCATCAAAATCGCCTAAAATTGAGGAATTTGAGGACAAAATGTTTAATTAGTCATTGTAGTTTATATTTATAAATGTTGTTTTGAAAAGTTTTTCCAATGTATGTACTTCTATTTTTCATGATTTTTTGTGTGATCGTAATTTCTCTTTAATTTTATGTTAACTTGTACTTAGTTTCATATTGTAAATAGACAAATAAACATAAAGATTACCCACTTCGAACAAGCAACACACAACCAAAAGTTCTTAGAGCTACACATAGATGCCTCCACATGTGCGACGGTAACCGGCGAGCTCGATGCAGGGGAACTCGCATTTGTTCGGCGACGCACCCTGTGGTAGAGCAAATATCGAGAAGGAAAACTTAAAAAACAAGGCAACTGAGCGTTCGTACAATTGCTTGAGCAAAGTATCGAAGGGATGGCTGTGTGAGCTAATTTGCATAATTTAAAAATAAGTATGTTTTATTTCCCCATTCAACTGGTCAACTCACCTTTTAGCGGCATGTATTTTTTAAATCTGATTGAAATTTATTCGAGAAATGCAATTTTTAATGAAAATCGCCATTTTTCGCATTTTTTTTACTACTTCTTTTCGAAAAACTCGTATTGAAACTGACATTTATTATTTCACGTTTTGTCAGACTCTTCTACATGAAAAAAACAAAAAAGTAAGTTCTTGTAGACCGCTTTAGGATGAATTATAACCAACGTAGATATTTTGGAAAACTGGAGGACATTTGGCTCCCAGTCTATGGTTAATGGCAAAAAAATTAACAATACGGTTCTACGGTCATAGGTGTTTTTGGTTATTTTGAAAAAAATTTAATGTTAAAAGGGAAGGAAAGTTTTCAGGTCGATAACTCAAACCATTTTTGAGATATCCTGCGCATAAGACAATCCTACAGCTTCATGGCCTATGGGGATTTCAATAAATTCATCAGTGCCATAGAGCGTATCTTCATTAGGTAATTTATAAACTTATAAGCCCAATAAAAGTTGCGATTTTTTGTGTACCTATGTAGTTCTGGAACAGAAATACCTACAATGTAGGGAAAATAATATATTAAAAAATCACTTTGTTTTAAAAAAAAAGCTACCAGTACAGCTTTGACACGAAAAATCTGGATGTTGTTATATAGAAGGCCGTGCGTTCGCTAATCTATTTATTCTATGGCTCCAAACGTACCACATTAAAATAATAGACTTAGCATGAATTGCTTGTCAAAAGCTCCTTTGAAGGCGGCTTAGGGCAAAAAACCGAATCGTAAACAGTCCTGTCCTATCCTCTGTCCCCTGTCCTCCTTAATTTCCGACTGTATTTCAGCAGGACCGAGAGGCTTTGGATAAGTGATTAAAAGCTTTCTCCACCCGGCAAAATTCGGACCTCATCTCAAGTGTATTGGAGGCCTGGTAATTGCTCCGGGCTGGGAAAATATCTCAAGTAATCTGGAACAGTTAGTTTGATGATTAATTGGCAAGGAAGTTGCGTCTTGACAGCTTCTTGTTTCTGGCAAAACATTTTGTCAGGATTTCACGCCTTGGCAGATTGAACAAAACGCTCGGGCGGTGGTGTGAGGAGATATTGTTGCGATTCGCTGGATCCTTTCTCTTTGAAGATTAAATTGAAATCAGTGGAAATTCATCAGCAGCACGTATCTGCAAATATTTGCCCCCATTTTGCACAAACAAAATCGGTAGGAGCACTCTTTTAAATGCACGCCAGACTAGATTAATATTTGAAATTTAATTCGCAATATCAAAAGCAATTTTCCTCACCAGTCTTGCCAATAATAGTGCCACGCTCGTTACATTAAACGCAAGCTCCTGGACCTGTGGGGTATTTGCGATAAAACTGAAGTAATCGATACTTTGGGCTGAACCCAACGGCATGCAGCGGACATAAATTTCGAATAAAGATGACTTTTCCATCTGTTATCCGAAAGACGCCCATTAAATTAGTCGCTCTTCTATGATTTTCTAATTTAATTCAGAATGCCCTCTTATGCCCCCAATTTCAGCTTTGAACAGCTCGTCGTCGGGCGGACTCGAACGATTGGAGCAAAAAGTGTGGGCCCGCACAGAAAGTTATTTGCAAGTTAATGGAATGTAAAATGGTTGGTTGTTGTAAATGCTTAATGGATTCAAAATAAGTCTAGGAGAATTGGTCGTGGGCAGCCCATACATTTAAAATTCAAGTCCTTCTATCTCGGAGAAAGTATCCAAAAAGACAGCAAGCGGCAGGAGGGGCTGCTTACCAACAAAACGTCTTTGAAGTGAGTTCGGCTTAGGCCAATGATTCTTTTCATTTAAAGTTGAGAGCACACTCACCTGGACCTTTACGTGGCAGCAGCTGTGTGAGCTAAATTAATAAAGTTTTACAAGTAATCTAAAATCTTAAATAAAATAAGGAATTGGGTATTTCGAATGAAAAACTTAAAGGTCTGGGTGGTCTTTACCTTAAGTTATGTCACCTCACTAGACGACCAGCGAAAGGAATTATTTTCGTATTTTGTGGAATTTATTAAGGCATCAATCAATTGTAGGGATGCTGTCCCAGCAGCGGCACTATCTCAGCACTTTATTTGATACTTACACTGGGAAAAATCTTCAACCAAGGGACCACTGTTTAAGCTTTGCAGCAATCTTATATTCTCGGGAAGGGCGGAATAGATTTAGAAAGACTTCTTTCCTCTCCTCCATTCTAACAGAAAAATTCAACGTCTATCGAGGGAAACTCAGCCTCGAAAATCAATTCATAAAGAACGCTTCGTATTGGGTGGGACTAGCACATTGTTTGGCTTTTCAACAAATGAGGAACTGAGATAAATGAATTGACGACTTCAAGATCCTTTTTGTATTCCTTCATTATAATTTTCTTTTCTTGTCGGTTTTTCTCAATTTGGACGTTCAACAACTTGTTGGGATTCTTTTTTCTCTTATTCCTGACAAAATGTCTAGGTCGGTCTTTTATGAACAAAATTGGAGGACAATGGGCTAGAATATTTTAGCGCGAACTTGGGAATGACTTAATGAGCAAACTTTACCGAGCTGGTCTTTGGTTCATCTTCCGCGTGATTAAATTTTCTCTACACTTTTGACAGTTGTTTAAAGTCATTAACAATCTTATTAGACAATCGTTTAGGGAATATATTAAAATATAAGGAACAAATGTAAATCTGCACGGGCGGACTTTCAAATAGTTGACATAATTTAAATGTTTCGCTCTACGACGTCACGGTATAGAGCAATTCAGGCACTGTCGGAAGTAGGGGAGCTGGGGGCTAGTTGTCACATCTTTTCGAAAAAATTTGAAACTATTTATTTTCCAGTGACTGATACATACCCGGCCGGTGTGGCCCGGAAATCTTTCTCTATATTCTTTAAAGTTAAAGGACGACCCACGCAAACTATGTTATATTGTTATCCACCTTTATTAGATAGGTACTTTGAGAAGGAAATCATGGGCGTAGGTGCCCCTATATTTCTTTATCGAGAAATAAGGCTCGCAATATTAAATTCGGAGATTTAACATAAAAAGCATTGATAACTTCACTTTCCTTACCCAGCAACACTGAGAGAAGTGTTGTAGGTGATATACTAATTAAAATTGATGTCATTTCAATTAAAAATGCAATCGAAATTCAGCTTATCATACGTATTAAATATTATTACAGAAAACTCTACGTTGTTTTTTTATTACAATGAGATTAATGTTATTACACTGAAATGATAGAATGTAATAAAACTGACTTTGGAAAAGTAAATATATTTCACTATAGACAAAAGTAGATCTTAATAAATATGTAACAACTCTAATTGAAGAATTGTAAAAGTTATTTAAATGTTAAGTGACGAAAATGCTTTCAATTACATTTTAATGGAATTCACTAACAAATTGTAAAGGCAATTACAATCATTTAGTAAATTTTATTACATTTATATAAGAGGAATAGTAATTTTTTTATACACAAATAAGTGAGACCTATAAAGAAAATATAGTCTAAATCGAAATTCAATGACTGATTAATGTGATTTTTATTTAATTGAAAATTTATTATTTTATAACTATAGGAGTTGTTACATTTTGTGCATTTTATTGTTTGGTATTGCAAAATTGTAGTATATATTATTAGGTAATCGGCAACCAAATTCATCATAACGGAAATTCGACGTGTTTATTCTATTACATGATAATATTTTTTTTATTTTTTTTTATAAAAGGGAGCGAGGAAATTTTTTAGTCACCATAATTGGCCGAGGCCACCCGTGCGCCGGACTCTTCCGTCTGCCTGGACCTACCGGCTAAAATTCCGCTCCCCGCCACCAGGAACTCCTCCCTGGGGCCGCCTAAAAAGACATTTCTTCAAGGTGGAGCCCATTAGGGGCCTCCCTCCTACGCCTATGGCACTATCTTTTGCAGGGCCTGGGTTCACCAATGTTGGCCATGACCCTGCTCAGCACAGCCGTCACCGCAACCGCCTTATCCGCCCGGCTCTTTATTTCTTCCAATCGAGGCTCACCCCCAGGTATTTGACCGGAATTTTATTTATTTAATATTTCAAATTCCCTATGATCTACCTACACGCCAAATGACTGTTTTAATTGTCCAACTCTTTCATTCAAACAGAGACTAGCAGGTAGACGGACGGAAGGGCGTCTTTAATTTTTTCCACAATTTATGTTGCGGAATTCTCAAAACAGAAAGCTGCTAGTACACAATGTAGAAGCTGGTTCTGTTTTATATAATATTAACAAACTTTCTTTAGGCCAATATCACAATGATAATGTCGGTACATTTCTTTTATGATAGACTAGCTGAGTTACCCTAGCGGGCGCGTGATTTTACTGAGTTTGACATTACAATGATACTATTTACACATTTATTAGTACAGAAGTTTTGTGATCTGTGTACGTTATTTATTCACGCTAAATTAATATACTATTCTTATCAAATCTCCTCAATCTTTCTTATTAATATAAGTTAAGAAATTCTAGATGACTTATTGAATTCGTGATTTTGAAATTCTTTTCAACAGAATATTCAATATCGCCTATTAAAGAACATTATACAGGGTGATTGGGAGATGGGTGCAAAGCTTTAAGGCGCAGCTAGTCGAGACAATTTAGAACCATTTAAGCCATGGTTGCCTTAGACGAAGTCTGACTATTTTTTTTTTACTAATATTTATGTTATTTTTACAAAATATAGCCATTATTTTACAGTTTTCGGCTAATTACAGCCAAATTAAATGACAATTAAATTGTTATTTATTTATTTAATTAAAGTAATGTGTGAGCCATCCAGCAAAACATGATGAAGCGTCTGTGTCATGAGGTTTTTTTTACAAACTTTTGAAGTTTATGAAAAAAATTTAAAAAATCAAGAATACCGTTTTCTGACCTCATAAAATACAAAAGTAAAAAGTCAACCATGGCTTAAATGGTTCTAAATTGTCGCTACTAGCTGCGCCTTAAAGCTTTGCACCCATCTCCCAATCACTCTGTATATTATACATACATATGTATGTATGTTATTTTTCACACAAATCGAAATTTCGTTCGCTCTTCTTTTGTTTGTATTCATTTTCATTCAAATGCTTCGAAGTTGGATCACCAAAATACCCTAGCTTTAAATTTCATGGCAATCCGTTGAAGTTTAAGAACTGTGGTAAACTTTATGGGTCCGCTATCTTAAATCCAAATCCCCTTAGTCGTCTTTATATTCATTTTCAACATTGCTTAAAGTGAAGGAGTTCCGGTAGCCATATTGGATCAGCTATTTTGAATTTGGAAAATTTGATTGCAGATTCGAAATCAGCGACTCCGAAATCTCCCTACTGCGGATTTTCAGAGCAAGCCCTTGAAGTTTAACTAATTTAATAACATAACTACCGGTAGCCATCTTGGAGCCGCCATTTTCAAACCTTACACTTTATCAAAATAACAAATAGCCTGCCTATATGTTAAGTTGGACTATGAACTACTTTGGATCAAAAAATTAAATCTATCGAGGCAACCACTTAGGCGTGATTAAGTAACAAACAATCACACAAACACACTTTCGTTTTTGTATATATCATAGGTGACAACAAACCATTTCTTTTGAAGTTCAGCACGGAAAACGGATCAAATTGTGGAATATTTATTTGCGACACTCACGGAAAAGGGACGTGACGTCAAGGGATTAAATAAACCTATTTGCAAACCCCTTCGCTCAATTATCGCAGCCCACAAGTTTCTCTGAAACTTTGGAAACTGCTAAAATTGCTCACATCCCGTAAAAGACCTTTCGCTTCCTGTTCAAAGTTTTTCCTTTTCGCTACAAAAATTAAGTGGAGATAAGCAAACTTACCCTATTAGCAATAAAATTTCACTAGATAGCTCCCTCCGATTTGTCTGGGGCTCCTTAATGCTTGTTCGGCAAACATGACTCAGTCCAGTTTCTTGCTTGATCAGCTCCAGGAGGTTGCTGAACTGCCAGCCAGCCGTCTTTGCCGTAGAGCCAATGGATCCGATGGCTTTGGCTGTGTTCAGCAATTTGGCCAATTACTTCGAAATGATGAATCCTTTCTAAACATAAACAGAAGCTGGCCTGCACTACAAATAGCGGGTTGTATGATTCAACAGGTGGTTGGGGACTTTTCATGGCTCTACTGAGCCGCAAAATTCCTCTAAGCTTTCATCTTTCTCATTTCCAGCGGCCGCTTGAAACGTCGGTAAAGCCATGGACTATATTAAGGTCATTCCTCGGAGGACTTTAGACGTCGGTCGCCGTTGTAGGGAGAATTGTTTTTCCCAGGCAACACTTTTGGGATATTGTTTTCTTTTGGGGGGTGACTTTACAAATTACGAAAACTTTACATGCTTCACATAATTAAAAAACCAAAAATGAAAATATTTTTGAGACTGCAGAAATTAACGTGATTACATGGAACTCTTGTCTGTTACTAAGGGTGGTGGAGGTATGGTGTTTCATTAGTTCTTACATCGGCGGTTATGTGAAATACTCGTAATAATAAGCGCGGGTTTTCTTACAACTTTCAGTAGAGCATATTGTGAGGTAAATATTTCCAAAAATGTAAAATGTTTATATTACCCATCCCGTCAATAAACCACTTTCCGAAAATGTCATACAAAATGTTAAGCTATTCAACTTTAAGCATCCTTAAAGAAAAAAAGACAACAACACAAATGTTGAATACACACTTTAAAAAATGCTAAGCAATATGTTTCCACGAACAACTGCCGATAATTTTCATTTTTAACTGTAGGTAGATAACAGGTGTCTATTTTTATTTCTGCTTTTTAGTTGTTCTTCTTCCCTTTCTTATGAGAGGTGGTCGCTTGAGCTTGGTGATGGGGTGGCGCCCCGTTTTGTTTTCGGGTTTTTGGGTCTGATCTGTGTGCACTGGACAGATTGCAAACTCTCTTGAATATTTTTTGCAGTAAAGCTTGCGGTTTGAATATTTGTACCCTCTATGCCAGGAGTCTCACCGAAACACCCCGAGGTATCCAGCGCCGGTTTCAATGAAACTCATACGTTAAATTAGACTCAAATCTAAGGCTCAGGTGTTCTTTCTCGGCTCTTAAGGGGGGAGATACCGTTAGAATTTTCAAAAAATTGAATATTTTTTTTCATAATTCGAATATATGTATAATATGTTAAAATATACTGTTAGACGCATACCGTCATTAACGTACTCGGAGAGCGTGGGTCGGAGCAATGCCTTTTCACAGTGAAAAGAAGATCCCAGCTTGAAGATGTTACTCCATTACTTGGCGACGCTATAAAACAACATCTTCTACCAATTTACGAAGATTTGTCCAGAGATGATTTACTGGAAAGATGCTTGGGTGGCCATACCCAGAATGCCAACGAAAGTTTTAATGCGACAATTTGGCGAATATGTCCGAAGCACCTCAATTCTGGGCTAAAAATTGTTGAAATTTAAGCTTTCATTGCTGCTGGTATATTTATTGAAGGCTACACCTCAATTCTCAAACTTATGAACAAGCTGGGTATAATTGTTGGCACCTACTGTAAAGTTTTCGCAGAAAATACCGATGAGGCACGAATAGTGAAACAGAACCGGATGAATCTTTCCGAAACAAAAGCAGCTCGTACAGCTCGAAAACAGCTGCAGCTCGAAGATAATCAGCTTTTTGAGGAGGCCGAAGGTTTATTGTATGGATCCGGAATCGCCGATTGATCGGTAAGTCACTTTAACTTAAAGTTATACCGTATCGAAACTTTGAACTCGATTATCTCAAAACTGTATTTTCAAAAACTGCTCGTTATGTAACTCAAAAAGTTATTGACCGATTAGGCTGGATATTCAGGATATTTAGAGGTTTTTGTTTATAGTGCTATCGGAAGGATGTATACCTGAAAGTTTAAAAATATCGGGTTAATAAATAATTTTTTTTGGGGTCAAAACTGTTGAAAAATAGCCAAAAATCTGGACCTTTGATTAAACAGCCGATATAAATTTTAATTTTTAACTTTTTTATTATTTTAAAGGTTTATCCTTCCTTTTAATATATCAGTAATCGACAGAAAAAACTTTTTTATTTCCGATAAATAGAAAAATGTTGACAGCTGCAGCAGTTTTCAATGCCTCGCTGCAGACGCTTGAAGAAATATTCTGCAGATCCGCCATTTGGTAAAAAAAAACACATGTTTTTTACACTTTAATAATGTATCAAAAAGATGTCAAAATTAATAAATGATCAAATTATTTTATCACCTTGAAAAAAATTCATTAAAATTGACTGATTTCATCCGTTCTAAAGGTATCTCCCCCCTTAAACGATTTGAGGGGACAAAACAGCCCTCCAAAGTTGGGTTTGCAACTCCATAGTTGACTATTATCTTGAAATATATGAAAGAAAATAAGGACGGAAGTGGCAACCCTTACAAAAATTTTTTTTCATTTTCGCGAAAAATGTCTGTTTTATCCGACAGAAGATCTGATTTTAACAAGTCTGTGGGACATGTGGTTCTATTGTGGCAAGTTTTTGAGTCGATCGGGTGAGTTACAGGAGGTAAACCACCCCAAATTTTACCAAGTGCCGTAATTCGGCTTCAATGAGAGGTAAAAGATCCGAAAAAATGCACTAATGTATATATTCTCACTACATCAACGAAGCACTTTGAAATAGGTACAAAGATCTTCTTGAAAAAAACACAATCATTTGATTTCAAGTTATAACTTGCATCGTTTTATTAAAGGAAATTAAGTAACATTGTTCCCAGAATAAAAGCATTAGCTTTCGTAAATTACACATTGTATAACCAGTTCACATTCGTTCGCTTCTTGACACTTATGTATGTCCGGGAAAGTGAATAAAACACCTAACACAAACACTTACTTAACCCAAATTGTAACAAAGTTTAAATTTCCCGTCACATCGTAACTGCTTAAGCGAGGTTTGTGATTACTACCGAAAATAGTAATTCGGAATATAGGCGCGTGCCTGCCCGCTTTTTTGTTCGCGTTGCGTATGTGTATGCGTATTGTAGTGTACTAGAAATAGAGGCAGAGAAATCACACGTATTCACGTTTGCAAACTTTGTTGGGAAGCCCTCATTTTTGTTATTTAGTTATTTTGTGTTATAACTGCATTAAAATTAGATTCTACTTTGCCAACAGCCTTCTTACATTTACTTCCCAACCTGTGATAGGGTTTCTTTCGTATAAGATAGTTAAAAGTACAATTTTTTAAAGCAAAAACCGTAAGCCAAAGTCACCCTCACGTAAGGACAACTTTGACCCAAAATTGGGACAATAATATAATGCACTTAAACCTAATTTTGTTTTAACTCGCGCATTGTTATTTGTTTAATATACTTCAGAGTTGATATTAAAGTCAATGTAACATTAATAGGCCAATAATAAAAGGAACCACACAGTGATTTGTGAAAACTGTTCATATTTTTGGTCAAAGTAACCCGCAGTTACGGTAATCATTTAAGGGAAGTTGATTAATGAAATCAAATTAATTCAGGGGAGAATTGCCATATTTGTTATGTAACATATCTCTGTCCTACCCAGCGCAAGATGAGAACAATGAGAACCTTGAACGCTTCGTCAAATTTGAAGTGGTTGTTATTTTTGTTATATTCTAGCATCCAACGAGAAAATGTATATTGTTTATTAAAATCTACTGCGATGAAATCAATCGCTTTATGTGGTCTGTTGTTCTAAGGTGACAAAATTGCTAGGACACGAATTCAGGAAATTCTTAATTGTCTTACACCATGCTAGTTAACTCATACAATTTTAAATTTACTTTGTCAAGTTTTCTGCTTCCCTTGTTCAATGAAGAATTTGTGCCCCCGTTTTCCGCACAATGAGGTAAGTCCTAAGTAGCTATTTACAGCAATGGTCCTCTTAACTTCTACAGAGAAGTAAAATCGCCATCCTGCTGAAACCATTCCACCCTGCCCACATCGCACAAAAGGAACATCTGGAGCTAAAATTACCTGAACTGAGCTCAGCGTTAGTTACACTAAGCACTGCATGCGGCTGCTGAAAGGTAAATCGCTTCGGTCTTGCTTTCATTTCAGTGTCGTTCTTCGGCATTATTTCCCATAAAGTTGAAGCAACGCGCTCTCCCCAAAAAATAATGTGGGATTGGGGGAGCTACCTTTGAAGTGCTCGCTTGCAATAACATTTATACCTTCTGACAGTCTGAAGAAAAAAGGTATCTCTGAATTACTGCATTTCGAGCCATAAGCCCTCCCCCCAACACAAGCGACATTGGTCTTGCTGAGAAATCAATAGTATTTTTTAAAGCAATTGGTGTTATTGAAGAATTTGTAATTCGAGCTAAATTACATTTGTTCCATAAAGTACGGAACGTTCTTTGATAAATATGGTGGCGAATTACACTGCACAAGTCGACTTTTTATTGTGTAATATGGTTCGCAATAGCACAAAATAATTGGCAATGTAACATACATATGAGGCACACAAGGGTTGTAAAATTGATTTTGATAAGTACCAGGGCTCGTGTTATAGGGAAGAGTTATGCAAAACCGGGTAGGGGGTAAATCCGGGTGCCTATTCAAACTTCACATCCATAAGTCCTAAAGATTTGGGACGCTGCAGGCCAATGATACAACAGAGTCAGTGCAACTGAACTCGCTTCGTCAATGGGATGAGACCAAAAAATTTTGTTGGTGGATTTATATCTGTAATTATTGCTGTATACCAGAGCAACTCTTAGTGAATTTATATTTTTTTATTTCCTTTATTTTTGTATAAACTAATATTGCTTTTTTTTGTGCTAGATACGGCATAGATATACATATTTTGTGTTTTTGCCAATAACTTGCTAATAAGCTAAGATAAATGGAGAGCACCATTTTTGATTCTCAGTCTTGAAATGGCTGCAGCTAGGCGGGCTCGTTGATTCCATAGACATTTTCCTATGTCTAGAGAGATGATGTTTAGGTAAGATAACGTTTCTACAAAGCTAGTGGTGAGTTTTACAGTCAAGTTGAGCCTCCTTGTATATTTCAGATTTTTGGTGGCTAGATTATTACAATTCTGTTAATTTTAACTAGTTTTTATGCCCGGCTCCGCACGGTGTAAAACAATTTACAAATACGTTTCTTCCATCCCCTTCAGAAAGTTGAGAATTGTCGGCTGCCATATCAGATCCGTCATATTTAATTTCCAAATTTTGACGGTAGGTTCGAGATCAGCGACGCCGAAAATACAAAAGGACCAGTTCTCATCCTAATCGCTTGTAATAGTTGAGAATTTTCGGTCACCATTTTACTTCTTCAAAAATTTTATCAGTGATGTTCCATATTCAGTAGATCAGCATTCTATCAGTGTTAGAATCATTAAAATCGGCGCAGAAATAAACTCACAGGAGGAATCACAAGCTCTTGCTCCATCGTTTTAATTATGCGGAACATTAAATTAATTAATTCTCTTTTATATTTCATGTTAAATGGTCGGTTTTGAATTATTTTGGACTTTTCCTTCTCCTAGACAAGTTGCAGACCAATATATAACATGCTCATCTCACTGAATCAAGTTAACCATTTAACATGACTATTCTACTCGTCAAACCCTCTCATTTGCTACCCATATCAAAGGGGTTACGCAGATAATCCGCCATCGTGGGGCGTCCGCCATATTGGATTTAGAATGATATTAAATATACTATATTGCATTGTTACCGGACTTTTATACATGTGAAAAATTTTAAAGCTCTACCTTAATCAGAAAAATGTAGTTAAAATTTTGATTGGAAGGTTGGACCTAAACTAACAAGTGAAATTAAATAAAAGCTTGTAAAAAGACTCAAGTATACGAGTAGCATAAACAATATTTAGGAGGACGCAAAACTGTCAAAAAGACAGCCACTCATGTCGTCTGAAGACTAGCAAGTAACAAATTCGCATGTATAGCGGCTTTCGATAAGGACGCTCCACTTTTAAATGTGAATAAAACAAATTGTGTGTGACATATCGACTTCATTTTTAGTTTGTTTGAAAGAATATTTTATGGCATTAAGTATGGAATAAAATGTCATTAAAATGTTGACCCAAATTTCGCAAAAAAAATCATCTTTAGCGACGTCAACGGAGAGAACTACTGATCGATGATAAGCACCTACATGTGACTTAAACTGGATGATATGTGTAGATACCGACGACATGTGGTTCCAACAGGACGACGCTACGTGCCACACAACGCAGGCCACGATGGACATGCTGTGTGGCGATTGAGATCGTGCGATTTAACACCTTTAGACTTCTTCCTTTGGGGATATCTTAGTCTATGCGAATGAACCAAGTCATAACGCCTCAGTTTATCTTGTAATATGTATGTGATTATCATTTGTTTGGACCACTAAAAGAAGCGCAGGGTGGGCAGTGGTTTGAGGACGATGTTGCTGTCGAACCGTTCATGCGCAATTGGCTGGCTTTTTATGATAGCGGTATTAAGAAACTGTCCTGTCCTGTCTGCATCGAAAAATGTATTTTAAAATCAGGACATAATGTAAAAAAATTACTGTAGTAATTTGCATTTTTGCAATGCTTTTACAAATAGAGAAAATAATTCAGATTTATATTTAATCCACCGTCGTACCGTGACAATTACATCAATGGCATCCTGTTTAAATTACAAATTTTATTGTCACGAGAAATAGTTATACAAACTATAAAAAACTTTGTTCACTTTCTTAGAAATTCCCACCCGAAGAAATTTAAAGTTGAGAGTTGCGAGGTTTTTGCCCTCCCAACACAGAAGTCACAACTTGCGAAGTTGTGTCTGAATGGAAAATTCCTTAAGAAAATTAATTCAGAGAAGTACAGTGATTTAGGACAGAAGTAAATTGCATGACATTTCTTCTGAAAGCAATGGGAATGAAAACTAAGGAAATAAGATGTCCTGAGTGTTGCTTTGCACAGACATACCAACATCTCACGTATGGTCAGAAATTTGTACCAGATTTATCAAGGGATTCCTTGTATTGCACAGTAAAAGTGGCAAAAGCAACTTCTAACTTAAAATGCACCATTATTAAAGGAAACCTTTGTTCATCCTGGAACGACAACAATGCTCATGAGTTTTGACTTGAATAGCAACTCTAATTGGACAGATAACGAAGGAAATATTCATTTTGTAGTTTTTCCAAATCTCTGCATAGAAATGGAAGCCGATTTACTTTTGTTGCCTTAAAACATGTGGGTAGAGCACTCCCTCTCCATCATATAGTGCTCTCTTGTTGCTAGGTGAGATCTACCCACTTATTTTTACACACCGTAAGTGAAACACCCTGTATAAAAAGACAACCCTATTTTTATTGGAAGCCGTTAAACGTAAAAACTATTGGACCCATGTTGATAACATTTTCTTATATGTTTTACTTATGATTCCCTGAGTCTGATAGTTCAGGAGGACTGCAAAAAAGGACCCCATAAGCATACAGGCTTGAACATGTTGTAAACAAAACTTTAATGTGAGCATATGAAAATTTCATAGGGGTGCCTAGCCGCTGTTGGACCAATTTCGTGTAATCTGCCCATTTCCGGCGCATTGTAATGGTGCAAAAGAGCCGAAAAGCACACGGGCTGAAAGTGGTACCAAATTAAAGCTTACTTATCCCTCTTTCGGAATGTCGATGCGTGCCTGGTCGGCGCTGGACCAATTACGAAGCAGTCTCAATTTTATGATTTAACGACAACCAACGGCGAATTTTATTTATTTTAAGGATTTCTCTCACATCATTAGGGCTATTGCCTTGAAATTGTTTGTAGTCTTATTTCTCTAATATACATGAAGTGTGAGAAGTATTTCCCCAAATTTAACGGTTTTTTTTCTAAGTAAATGGATGCATTTTGAATTGATTTAACATCACACCTCTAATTATTTCTAAAAAACAAATAATACCCGGATGGGCTCAACATGGTGTAAAAGCCTGATTTTCAATAATCACTGTTGCTTATAGAAAACCAAGTATTTGGTTTTAAACATCGTTCTTATTTTTTTTACATACATTTGCATGAGATATTTAGAATATTGTTAAATAGATTTGTTCTTCATATCAATTTACCTTTTTTTATAGCTCAATGTGGTTTTCATACATATATGTATGTAGTCCAAGCGGCGGCGACTGTAAAAAGTCGAGTCCGCAACGAAATATTCAGCATAAATTTCTTATACTAGGAGAAACCTAACTGACATGGGTTGCTTCCCCTCCCCTTTTCATCCCATCCCCACCCCTATTTCCGGCATTCTGAGAGGGGTGGTTATATACAACTTATTTTTTTTCTGAAAGAAGAGGACTTCAGCTTTCATTTCAAACAAGTGTCATGTTTCTACTCGAAGCGATTTTTTTTTAATCTAAAAAATCAACCATGAATTGGGGGTCTGTAAAATCATACTGTTTTTAAGTTTAAGCATGAAGCTGGGCTCAAATTAAAGCTGAAATTTCCTATTTTTAGAAAAAAAATAAGTTGTTTTCCATCGCCCCTCTCCTCTCTGAACAAGGGGAGGTGAGAAACTTTAATTGAATATTGGAGAAGAAGGAATGAAAACCAGATATGCAAGACCAAAATTGAAATTCCTGTTTGTAGAAGTACTCAATATAAAATTACAAGTGTTTTATTTTAAAAAAAAAAAAAGCATTTTAAATATAGTTATTATAGTTTAATTATCATAGATAACATCATCTGCTCCTATATTCTTCTTGGAATAGTTGAATAATTTAAATTATTCATTCAAATATACGTAAAAAAAATTAATGAAGTTAAAATTAAGGGTTATTTTATAAATAAAATATTGATTATTAAATATTCACACCAGTGCTGAGCCCATCCGGTACTATTTGCTGTTTCAAAATAATGAGAGGTATTGTTAAATCGATTGGTAGCACTTTTTTGAAAATTCATCCATTCACTTAGAAAAATAATGGAAAAAAGGAGAAAATAGTAAATTTCCAAACATTTGATTTCAACCCTTCAGGCGAGGAATTTGGGGAAATGCTTCTAACAATTATTGGATATTACAGAAAGCAGGCAACAAACAAAATTTCAACGCAATATTTCTAATGGTGTGGGAGAAATCCTTGAAATAAGTAAAATCAGCCGTTTGCAATTGAATCATATAATTGAGGACTCGTAATTCGTCGAGCCCCGACCAGGCACCCAACGACATTTCGATAGAGGGATAAGTGAGTTTTCATTTGATACCACTTTCAGTCTGTATGCTTATCGGCTCCTTTTCTTGCAGTCGCCTCCCCGACTATGAGTACCAAAGGCTATAATAGCTGCGTTATTTTTTAAGATAGTCTGGATCATATCAACTTTAGTATATGTAAGTAAAAACAAAAACAAGTGATCCTCCGATGCGATTGAATTACGATCCGATATCAGTATATGTTTTTCACCTCAGGAATTTTACTTGCAACTGGAAAAAGTGAGATTAAAGATTATGTAATTTGAGTGTGACTCCCTAAAGTAGTAAAGATACATATAGGCCGTCACATATGACGACCGTTTTATGCGTACAAACATTCTGACATTCTTGGGGCAATCAATTGTTTGTACGCAACAGTGTCCACCAGAGCATAGTGAACCTTCCCTGGAAATATTTATTTTCCACCAACTTGGTGCACTTCAGCTTTTGTAGTCAATTCTCCACCCAATGGCCTGGAATCGGATCAAATCGGACGAATTTATGGCCACTTTTCACGCCGATTTTGTAACTTTGAGCCTCTCTACAGACTTAAGGCCTCATTCATAGCGCGCACTAGAAGCGAAGCGAAGACAAGCGAATCTAAAGAGTGAACAAGTTTACCCATACGTTTGATTTGTTCACTCGTGAGATTGGCTTACCTTCGCTTCGCTTCTAACGTGCACTATGAATAAGGCCTAACCTTTTGTCGCAGTGGAAAATGTTGGATATGAAAGCAATGGCAAATTTTGTGCTCTATAGGTCAAATTTTTTATTACGAGTTACCTAAAACGAGATAAATGCGATAAGCCAATTGTGGTCCTCTTGCTCGATCAGTGATAAAATGTAATGCAACACCAGCGCGTTAGTGTAGGTATGCATTGAATATTCAGTTTGCCGCGTCATTTAAAGAGACAGCCGCTTCTCATGCTATCTGCTTAACCATAACTGAAATTAATAAATGGCATGTTAATATTCAATTACCTTATTCTCTGAATCAGCGTAATTTTCTTGCGTTGGAATGAATCACTACCTTCCATTCAATCATGTTGTCGCAATTTCTTTTTCTTTCGTTACGGTGACGAGGTGTATGGTTAATAAATAATTCACAAGATCAAGATATTTCAG
Organism: Neoitamus cyanurus; assembly: GCA_947538895.1. Taxonomy (NCBI): domain Eukaryota; kingdom Metazoa; phylum Arthropoda; class Insecta; order Diptera; family Asilidae; genus Neoitamus; species Neoitamus cyanurus. Next base: position 27,582,659 of record OX384540.1, read on the forward strand.
CGCAGAAAAAGCAAATTAAATTTTTCCCTCGCTTTGATTTATTTCTTTTTCGGCAAGGCACGAATTGAGAGCAGAATTCTTGCAGCTACTTCCTTATACTTTAACTTTTAAATATTAAAGGTGCTCGACGTGGAAACAGATTTACTAACAAGGCCCTCATAAATAAGTATCAAAAAATATTTAGAAGGATAATTATTAAAAAGTATTCAATACATTATGACAAAATTTTTTGAAAATTATTCTAAACTTAGGTATATTAGACACGGCATACATGTTGATAAACAGATCTGCCCACAAAAATAGCTTTCGTTTGTCTAATGGCATTCAGTGTCTCTTTATACCTGCTCTTAAAATAACTCCCTAAGACATCATATTCCTTTTTCGTTTTCAGTTTCTCAATTTGGGCTAAAAAAATGTCCCCGCTGTGCAAATTTGGCTTTTGCCACCTCCTGGGAGTGGTAAACAAAACATTTAAAAAAGAGCGAAGATTGACGAAAAGCGTTTAAAATACAATTTTTTTCCTCATAAATAAACATACCCACTTGATTCAAGAGGGCAGAAAGTGGAGCGTGATAAATGCTCCCAGGAAAATGCCAGACATCACCCTGGGGCAATATTATGATGGTTTCGTAGGTATTCTCACCGAAGGAAGTTAATCTCCACACCTTAAAGGCGAGCAGGTGAATTTATTGTCTGGCACTTTTTGTACCTGAAGTGTCTGGCGTTGACGCAGGTTTAGGCAAACAAATTCCATCCTCAAAAATTACTTTTATTTATGCGAACACCTTGATGACTCTTAATTGAACTTGTTTTTCAGCATTAAGCATTTGCCCTTAATTTCGCAGCTCTCGCAAATTTTTTAGAAGAGTTTTCATTTACTTAAGCCTGCAAGAATTTTTTTTAGCAAAAGGCAATTTTTCCCTCCGCACAGCGATATCTCCCATTCAAATCCAACAAAGAAAGGTACAGAGACTCATCTCTATTACGAGCATTCTTAGGAGTATCATAGAATGTTCTCTTTTATACGCAGTAATCCAAGGTCTTGCATGCCGTTAAGGCGAAGGCAATTCCATAAATCTATCTCTTTATTCATGCTCCTGGTAATTATATTAAATGGATGGATTCTGCTTTAAACATTCTTGTACATGTTTGTATATTTTGCGAATTTAAAGTCCTTTGAAATTATAGATAGCGAAGACAATTTTGTTTTGAACTCACATTTAAGGTTATGTTGTAATTATAAATTAGCGCCTAAATAAACTGAAAGCTTTAAAAAAAATTAATGTTGGATTTAGACGTCATAATAGATGTGAGAGGAAATTCACACATCAAAAAATGCTAAGCAACACGGGGTTTTTCCGTTGCCATTTCCAGGAACAATTACCGATCATTTTCATTTTTCAACTGCAGGTAGGCAAAAGGTATACGCATCGTATGGTCAACCCATTTTAGGCAGATTCGCAAAAGTAGTGGGGTAAATTAAATAAATAGCAAGTTAAGTGTCTTTTTCTTTCAATCCTGTGTAAGTTGTGTACTTCTTATTATTCAGTAACCAGCAGTTTTAAAGTTCTGAATTGGTCAGTAAGATATGGAACCGGGTCGTATGCGTTGCCATCTCACCTCTAGCGAAATGCATTTAGCCGTAGGAATGCTTCAAAGTGGTAGAACACAAGCTGATGTAGCAAGAAGTTTTAACGTCGATAGAAGTGTAATTTGCTGATTCTGGCAGCGACAATGTGCTTCAGGGAGTCCACGCCAACAACATATGGTACTCATCGGTCTAGGTCAACAACTTCGGCACAAGATCGATACATCGTCCTTCAAGCTCGACGGGGTCCGCTATTGACGGCTCGTCAATTGGTTGCAAGCCTCTCTACTATATCCATCTTTACTTAGCCTCGGTGATGTCATTAGTGACGATCCTCAGAAGATTTCTAACCTCTTTGGTGATTTTTTTGAAACTGCTTTTTTGGCAGACTGCGATTCCGTTACCTGTGATATTAGTTTTAAGACTTTTTCACATTTGAAGACGCTTTCGCCAACTTCTCTTACGGCTGCGGATTTATTTGTGGACGAAGCTAAGATTCTGACTTCAATCTCAAACTTAGCGGATAGTTATTCTAAGGGACCTGATGGCATCTCCGCCTCTTTTATTAAACGTTATGCCGTGCCTCTTGTTCCTATTTTTTGTTACTTATTCAATCTGTCCCTCTCCAGTGGTGTCTTCCCGGCATTTTGGAAAATGTCGACTATAATTCCGCTACACAAAAAAGGCTCTAAGGCAATCGTCCCATCGCCAATCTTTGTTGTGTAGCTAAAATCTTCCAATTTTTAATTTGTGACACCTTGTATTTTCACTGTAAACCTTTCTTGCAGTCTTTTCAGCATGGTTTTCTCAAAGAGAAATCCACCACAACCAATTTACTAGATTTTTCAAATTACTGCATCTCAAATATTGAAAAAGGTAAACAAATTGATTGTATTTTTACAGATTTCAGCAAAGCTTTTTGATAGAATCAATCACCGAATTCTGCTCTACAAGTTTAGCCTTCTTGGATTACCTCTCTTTACCGAATGGCTTGGCTAGTACATGTCCCAACGTTCGCAGAGAGTGTTATTTCGAGGCGTTCTATCCAGGGAAATTTCTAATATTTCGGGTGTACCTCACGGCAGTCATCTTGGCCCACTCTTGTTCATTATATTTATTAATGACGTGTCGATGATCTTATCAAATTCTAGAATTCTCTGTTATGCTGATGACGCCAAGATCTTTCGGGCTATAACCAGCGAGCAGGATTGTATTCTTTTAAATTCTGACCTTGATGTTTTTCATAAATGGTGTAGCCTCAACCGGTTGCCATTAAATATCGATAAGTTCAGCTACAGTGACTCCAAAAAGTATTCGCTCACCACACTATCCAGGCAACTTTTATTAATAACTTTTAAGGCTCGAATGATAACACAACCAAATGTTAAGTAGATTTGTTTATTCATATGTTAACTTCAAAAGTAAAAAGTTTCAAGTTCATCGATTTCGAATTACGCTTTGTATTAATGGAAATGCCGGCAGGCTCCTCAATTCAACGCACAAAAAGTATTCGCTCACCACTTTCACACTCACACACTCCCGGATTAAAAGTACCGCTAATTTCACAAACTAATATCCAGACGTAGTCTGCTGCTAAGCAATGCTGTTCTGAACGTATATCACGATGATTCATAGTGTATTTCGAAAAATTTTTAATGTTTTTTATAAAATGGGTAGAAAGCAAAAAGAAACAACTGAGGAAGAAAGAAAAATTGTGATAAACTCAGGAAATCAAGGACAATCATTGAGGGAAATTTCTAAAAACATCAACAGACCATATTCTACTGTTAAAGGAATAGTTAATAGCTTTTCAAATCGTAATACTGTAAATAATAGCATTAGAAATGGTCGCCCGAAAATTTTGAATGAAGCTGAAGAACGCGTAACAGTTAGAAAAATTGCACAAAATCCGAAATTGAGTACGCCAAAAATAGCAGGTTAAGTTCTCGTTGAAATTGAAAAGTCCGTTTCACCTGGGATTGTTCGGAATGTGCTTTACCGAGCAGGATACAATGGCGAACAGCACGTAGAAAATTTTTCATGACCGAAATAAACCGTAAAAAAGGGTAACGCTTTGCAAAATAGCACAGAAATAAAGATGAGAAGTTCTGGCGAAGAGTCATATTTACCGACGAAAGTAAATTCAATACTTTCTGTTTAGATGGTAAATGCAACATATGGAGAAAGGTCAATACAGAGCTGGATAATGAAAATTTAGTTCCATCGGTAAAGCATGGTTGGGGTTCTATTTGTGTATGGGGTTGTATGAGTACAAGTGGGGTGGATGACCTGGATATAATTATTGTTATTATGGACCACAAAATGTATGTAAACATTTTAAAGGATCATTTACACAAAAGTGCCGAAAAAATGAGTATAAAAGATAACTTTATATTCACCCAAGATAATGATCCCTAGCACACAGCTGTGAATACCAAGCTCTAGTTGCTCTATAATGTTCCACAATACCTTCAAACTGCTCCAAAATCGCAAGATAAAACTCCCATAGAACATCGATGGGATGTTCCAGGAGAAAAAGTAAAAACTTGTCACATTTCTAATAAAATACAGTTGAAAACTGCTCTTTTAAAAGAATCGAATGCATTATAGCATGCTATATCTGCACAAATAACGGAAAATCTGATAAAATTCATGTCACATAGATTGGAAAGCGTAATTAAGCAGAAAGGAGGACCTACCAAATATTAAGTAAGACACTTATTATTAGTATTGGTAACGAAAGTGCCAAAAAATGGCGTTTTTTTTTTATATATTGGAAGTGAGCGAATACTTTTTGTGCGTTGAATTGAGGAGCCTGCCGGCATTTCCATTAATACAAAGCGTAATTCGAAATCGATGAACTTGAAACTTTTTACTTTTGAAGTTAACATATGAATAAACAAATCTACTTAACATTTGGTTGTGTTATCATTCGAGCCTTAAAAGTTATTAATAAAAGTTGCCTGGATAGTGTGGTGAGCGAATACTTTTTGGAGTCACTGTACATATATGTGCTTCTCACGTAAGAAAAGCATCATCACTTTTAATTACAAGATTGACGAATGCTCGCTGCATAGACTTGACAAAACGAAAGATCTTGGAGTCTGGTTAAACGGCCGTTTTTCATTTGACGATCACATTGATGCCACTGTTCGCAAAGCTGGTGCTACTCTGGGCTTTATCAAGCGGTGGTCTAAGGAGTTCAAAGATCCTTATATTACACGAACTCTTTTCTGCACATTTGTTCGACCAATACTTAAATATGCGAGTCTGGTTTGGTCTCCATCCCTTAAATCGCACATTAATCGTGTTGAGGCCGCACAACGAAGATTTCTTAGGTTCGCTCTTCGAAACCTTCCCTGGTCTGACCCACTAATTCTGCCTCCGTACGTGGACCGACTCAAACTTATTTCACTAGAATCTCTTGAGCAACGCCGCAACAACTTTAAGATATTGTTTGCTTTTGATTGTATATCAGGTAACGTCAACTCCCCTGAACTTGTCGGTCTGTTTAACATCTGTGTTCCGGTTCGCCCGACTAGACACTATAATTTCTTCCAAACGCCTCTTCCTCATACAAACTACGGATCAAACGAACCTATCACGTCAATGTCACGCACTTTCAATGCTAATTTTCATCTTCTTGATTTTCATGTTTCAAGTCACGATTAAAGGTCAGCTTCGTTAAAATTGCTTTTCGCTTTCCGTATATTATGTAGTAATCAGTTCTTTGATGAAATCGAAATAAATAAATAAATAAATAAACATACAACGTCACGGTCAGTGACCAAACAATTAGGAATAGACTACAAGAGTCTGGCCTTCACTCTCGTCGTGCCTTAAGATGTCCAGCATTTCGACGTGCGAATCGAGTCAGGCGGGTTCAGTGGTGTGAGCAACATCAAAATGGGGGCACAGAACAATGGTCCAATGTACTGTTCACTGATGAATCTCTATTTGGATTTCACCCAGATTCAAGACGTGTGCGAGTTTGGAGGCGATCTGGAAATTCAAAAAGGCTCAGAGCTGTTCAGGAAGTCACCAGCTACCAAGGAGGTACCGTTATGGTATGGGCCGGCATTACGATTGGCGGTCGAACATCACTCGTTTTCCCACAAGGCAATCTAAATGGTTCAGGTTATGTTAGTGAAATACTGGAACCTGTTGTTCTTCCGTTTGCACAGGAAGTTGGACTCAAATTCATCTTGATGCAAGATAATGCGAGAATGCACACTGCAAGGAACGTTAGAGAATGGTTGAGTTCAAACGAAATCAACGTTTTACCATGGCTTACGCAATCTCCAGACTTAAATCCAATCGAACATGCATGGGATAGACTTCAAAGAAGCATTTTAAACGATTTGTCATCAGTTTCGTCCAGATGTGAGCTATGTGATCTGCTTCAAGAGCAACATACAACACGATTTCCTCGATAATTTAATTCTTTCAATTTCGAGAAGATGTCGTGCTGTTTCATATGTCATATATGTGCATATTGTCATAGAAGTACACTTTCCTAGAAATTTTACAAATAAACGAAATTTAAATTTTATTACAAAAGGAAAAATCTTGTTTTTCCTTAATAACCCCCCCCCCTACTTTTGCGAATCTACCTGAAACGGGTTGACCACGCGATGCGTATACGTTTTGCCTACCTGCAGTTCAAAAATGAAAATGATCGGTAATTGTTCCTGGAAATGGCAACGGAAAAACCCCGTGTTGCTTAGCATTTTTTGATGTGTGTAGTATTATATCAATGGATAATAGTAGATCCGTAAAATTTGGACTCATTCTTTTTTAACTCACAAGTAAATGATCACAAAAACGTTGTAATTCAAAATTGGAAACGTTAGAGCATACACGATAAAGTCCTTGTTTCAATCGAGGAACGTGATCATCCTTCGTTGACTGTTGTACTAGATTTAGATTGTATACCACCTGACAATAGTACTGATTGTTCTACGTATTCATTTCACTTTTCTAAAGCTAAATTTGAGAAATTATTATAAATTTATTTTTTTCCTCCATAGCTGACTGTTTTGAAATCTGCTAAGAACTTGGATGATGTTGGCAACATTTTTAAACGGTTTCATTTAGCTTGACCGCGTGTATATGCTTCAAATCTTGCGACAGCTTTTTCAACTACTTCTGCTAAACCGATTCTTGAACACATATTGAGTTCCCGTGACAAACAATATTATGATAGATTCACGAAGGTGTGATGATGGAGTCAGGTAGTGGACAGTGGAACTCCTCAACCGTTACTAGTAACCCTGTCGAGTTTGGACTCATTTGGTTGGTTTTGACGAGTTCTATACAGTATACAGACGAGGAGGGTCTGATGATGGAGTCAGGTGGTGAATAGTTTAACTCTTCAACCGAGACAAAAACCTAACTAAAAACTAGAAAATAGAAATAGGTAAAAAAAACTTTTTAAGTTAAACGGTTTTATTTCAATTCATCAGCTGTACCAAAAACTACAAAATAATTCGGACACTTATCTGGACCGCCTTGAGATTCTGACCTCTGGTAAGAAATCATTCAATACTAACAGTGCTGTCTTCTCATGTCGAAAGCCAACGGGCACTTTGTGTCGCTGCCTCAACGGAATAAGTAATAATCTGGGACTTTTAACTTACTAAATCAAAATCGTGGGGCGCATAAAAACCTGTATAACGACTGTATAATTAAATAAGAACGACATATCTAGCAAAATGTGTTTCCAAACCTACCAAAAGAAATATTTTAAATGCACCCCTGAAATAATTACTAATTCTTTCGCTTCGCACTTAAGTGGGGTTTACGATACTTTCTAACTGTGATATAGATTTTGACTATTTTAATTATCTGAAAAAGTATTCTAATTCTATCGTGATTGTCCCTTATATTATCGATGGAACTGTGTTCCAATTCTTATCTAAACTTGACGATAACTATTCGTGTAGTCCTGACACCGCATCTAATATTATTTTAAGTAATTTTCATGACTCTCTTGTTGTTCCATTAACTAATTTATTTAATTTATCTTTGTAATACTCATATATCCATCCACATTGCACATAGACAGTTCTTTTAATGTAATGAGACAAAAAATCCAAAAAAAAATTTGCGCCTTTTTTTCATTCAATTCCATTTAGTTATAATTATTTGTAAACAGCTATTTTGTAATATTAACAAAAAAATAAGTCAAAATGATTACACAGCCACACAAAAAAACAAAAGTGGGGATTACTTTTGATGCCATACGTCATATCCGTAGTATTTTGGCCTGCTGAGCACGAATCCGTTACCAGAATTGAACCATCACGTTCTGATTTTTTTCTTACATTTTTTTTTATTAATTTTTAGAAAAAATTCAGAACGTGATGGCTCAATTCTGATGACGGATTCGTGCTCAACAGGTCTCAATTCATATGAATATAGGTTTAAAAGTTAAAAATAAATTTTTTCCGAATTTTACTCCACAATTTTCTCTGTTTATAACCCACTTTTTGGAGGTTAGAAAAAAATCTGGACGTCACGGCTCAATTCTGGTCGCGGATTCGTGATCAGCAGGCCAAATTACTACGGATATGACATATGGCATCAAAAGTAATCCCCACTTTTTTTTTGTGTGGCTGTGTTATCTATCTCACAATTTCGAAAATTAACTGCTAAAAACTTGAAAATTGTTGCGGCCCGTATGAGGTATAGCCTGGTTCTAGACTATACATATGTTATATAAGTATATAAAAACGTCTCCTAAAACTAAGATCGACCCGAAACTGGTAAAGAGTGTTTGAGAATATGGATATTCGTCTGTTCTTCTCTCGAACATTTTTTGTGCCACCCCTCGAAATGTCTACAAAGTAGTTGTGCGAGCTTTAAATGGCGATTATACAGGGTGGCCGGAGAAGTGACGTCCAAAGGTAAAATTTAGGTGCCTCATATTGAGGGGTATCCGAATCACCCCCACGTATGCTCCGCGATTTTGCGTGATTTTCGAATTACAGGGTGATTCATAAATACGGGATGCACATTATTATTTTATTTTTATCTTTAGATCTACTCAACCCAGCGACATCAAACTTACCCGAAATTACTATTTTATGTGCTTTCTACTGCAGGTACAGTCACTTGAGAAAGTAAAAAAAATATTTAACATTTCCCAAATTTCACTTTCTTCCCAATTTTTCTCCGAAATTCATGTAATCCAGTCTCCTCTTGTTTATTTTTATTGAATTGACCATCTTGTTGGCTTTCTTTATACGTACAAGATGTCCTCTTTCAAGAAAAAAATTCCTGGATACGGGCCTGCATATTTCCCTCTGATATGGAAACAATCATTTGTGATACTTGTTTTTAAGAAGGGTAGTAGAGAGTTTGTCGATAAATACCGTCCTATAGCCAGGCTTTCTCCTATTCCTGAGCTATTCGAAAAAATTATTTGCGATATACTTAGCTTTCAGGTTGGGCATCTTTTGTCTTCCAATCAGCATGGTTCTGTTAAATATAAATCTATTGTGCTACTAATATTAGTGCTACACAGTTTCTTGGTTAACACCATTTATAGTTTATACTGACTTCGAAAAGCCTTCTACAAACTCTCACATAAAATTCTCTTATTTAAATTGAAGGCTTTAGGCTTTGCACCTAATCTTATAAGTTGGATTAAGGGCTTGTCCGAATCCAAGTCTTCATCTTCGCCTTTGTCTCGTTATGACAGTTAATGTCGTCAGCAAACAAGCTGCGTTATTATAACAAATAAAGCAAAGACAAAAACCTATTCCAATTAGTTTTTTTTAACTTATAATTAGATAGGCTTTTGAACATAAATGAATTTTTAAATGAGCCTAATTGCCAGCCAACTTGGCTGTGAAAAGTTTCCCTTTAAAAAGTTGCTTATGCTTCTTCCAAGTGGCTAAATTAATTTAAGTAAGTGTCAGCTTCACGTAAATCTACTTTACGAAGTCAATCCAAACCTTGACTCGCTCATCAACCTAGGCCAGGTTTAACTTTTATACTGCGTATCTAAGCTCATTGGCATAGACATGAATTCGAACGGAGCTTAGTTCGGTGTGCCGTCATAAACTGTCATAACAAGACGCCGATGAAGACGAAGACTTAGATTCGGACTGGCCCTAGGTCCTATTTGGAGGACAGGTCATTGAAAGTTTTGTTTCGTACTTTCACGGAAGTTCTATGTAACTTCTGGTGCCCCCAGGGGAGTCACCTTAGTCCATTACTGTTTATTTTATTTCTTAATGACGTATTTAATATTGTTCCTGACTCCAAGGTGATCGCTTATGCTGACGGTATCAACCTGTTTTATGTCATACGTAATGTTTATGACCGATCCATTCTCCAAAACGATCTGAATAAATTTTACTTATGGTGTAATAAGAACTCCATGTTCCTTAAGACTGATAAATTGTTTATTGTAACTTATCCAGGTAAATCATCTAGTCTATGTCCACATTATGTCTAAATGACTGTCCAATTTGTCATATAAATAAATATATAAATATAAAATGTTTTATGGAATCATATAAGAGAACCTTCAAATTTTTAATTTTTCTTTTCGTTTAAATCAGATCTTCGACACAAGCATGTGATTTTAGCGCGCTGGAATTATCCGGAAGACATTCCACAAATTCTTTCTCAGCTCACTTAACCCATTTTTGAGCTTCTACCACAGCAAAGTTTTAAGGAATACTGTAAATATTTGCAGGGCATTCCAAATTAAATTGGTCTTCCAATTTACGTTCTCCTTGTCATCTCAAAAGAAATCAGCTTTGCCATCAAATTCCAAGTTTTCCTTTTTGTCGTTCTTTCACAGGACATTAAAACCAGAGAACCTAGCTGGCCTTCATACCTGAAGACGTTTGTCCCTTCGTTTCACTAACGAAATTTTGCAAACTCCCGTACTTTAGGAGGGATAAATATTTTATGTAAATTATTCAACAGCTTTACCGAACTTCTAACAATAACTTAATAGAAGAAATAATGTTGGGGGTTCGTTGTATCCTTGTATCGTGTTCTCACCTGATGTTTTCTCAACTGCAACCCGGCCCGACTGATACAATAGCCCCGTTATGCCTCATTGCCCCACAAAGCATCACGCTCAATACCTCTGAGTGGAGCATATTGTACCCCGAATGCAAATGCTGTACTTTCTTTGAGTACGGAAGGACCCTCGTCCGCTCTGTGAACGGGATCCGTTTCGAAAGGCGAGTATCCGTGAAAAACACCCCCACTCACGTCAAACAAGGTGTATGCTGGAAACAAGTAGCACGTAAGAGGGCACAGACGGGGCCATCCCTCAGCTCCTTGCTCCAAGATAATTAGCTCCATTCACATGGAATGCACGTCCTTTCCGCACATCCATAAACTTCTGCAGGACATTGAGAACATTGCCATCCACCCCCTGAGATGCAACCTTCTTAAGATGGAATCGATGTACCCAACAGCATAAAACGTCTTCGGTACGTCTGCTGCAGTCGTATATTACGAAACCGAGCTAAATACGATATGAAAGCATGCATGTCAGTTGGCAGTCACTTCTGTACTCGGTCCCTGCTTAACTTGCTGGAATAATGACAACGATCTTCTGCTCCTAGTACTGCCTCTCCTGCTAGCAGGAGACTTCATTATAAATTTGAAGGCAGCTTCCTGCGGGTTTCAAGGTTTCGCCACGCAAATATGATCAATGAAAGCAACAATAGCGCTCTGCCAGACTTGTGCTCGAGGCGCATTTAATGTGAATTACGTCGCATTAACTGGGGACGGGTTGAGTGCGGTTAGAGTTAAATAGCTCTTACAAGATTTTCCGACGCACGTGAGGGAAATATTGCGAGCATTTCCTGCATTAATTTTAATGTCCTTATATGTAATAACCCTTTAAATTGATTTAGATTGTATAAGATTCGACGATTTCACTTTAATAATGTTTAAACAATTGTTCAACCCACGGCCGTGCCCGACAGAAAATTGATCCTTACTCTCAGTAGTCCAGGCGGCCTACACACCTACCTCGCTGATTTTTTTTCATATGCTTTATTTAAGCTTCCCCTTAGTGACCCAAATGCACAAACATCTTTTTGTTATAGGGCCCGCTCCAATGTTTTTGGCACTGTTGCCATTTTAGTTATATCTCTGTAATTTTTCAGGTTAAATTTTTGCCCTGATTTAAAAACCGGCATAATTCTTGAAATCTTAAACACATCTAAAAAGTGACCGAATCTGAGCGATTTATTTATCATAATTGTGAGAGAGCAAATCAGTGAACCTTTTTAAAAGACCCTTACACAAATCTATATATATAACAATGAATTGCTGTGCGGCACGTCTCGCTAAAACTCAAAAACGACTTGAGCGATTTCGATAATTTTGCTTTGGTTTTGTTCGCTATAATACAGAGGAGGTTTGAAAAAAAAGAAAATTCGGGAAACTCCTAAGGAAAAGCCGAAAATCGAAAAAATCGAAATTTCCGTTTTGTATAGGAAGCGAATTTTCCAACTTCAAGGAATCTTTATGAAAAAGGCAATTGGAGGTTTTTGGGGTCACAGATCTCGAGCTTGCATTCAACATTTTGGAATTCAAGATGTCGGATCCAAAATGGCGACCGAAAAAGTTAAACTTCAAGGAATTTCCCTGAAAATCCGCATTAGGGAATTTTCAGGATCACTGATTTCGAATCTGCTATTAAAATGTCCAAATATGAGACCACCCCCTACCCCGCTGGGAGATATAGGAGAGGGGGTGCAATAAGGAAGTGGTGTAAAATGAAGAAAACTCAATTTAATAATACTTTACAGTTTACAGTTAAAAAAGTATAAGGAATAAGTGAAAGTGATGTATGGGGTGTATTGTGTACGAATTTTTGGTTGATTCAATGACACCACCCCCACCCCGCTGGGTCACATAGGAGAGGCGGTGGTGCAGTAGGGAGGCGTTGTAAAATTAAGGAATACAAATTTAATAGTATCCCGGGAAATACCGGGTCCGGGCAAGCTAGTTATTAATATAAATGTTTAATGAGCCCAAACCAAAACCATTATAGGCTTGGGGAAGACCAGATGACTTTCTCAAGGTATTTCAAAACACTCGGCTACCAGACTTTATATTAGATTCTAAACCTATGCTTTTTCTTTGGTACATGACGAGCAAATGCATTCTCTAAGGCTAAGTACTCCAAGAAATTTGAAAACATATCCGAAAGATCACAGCCTTTAAAAATATTTATTTAAGTCATCGTAATTAGCTTGAGAAAAATTAAGCTCATAACCTACATCACAAATAGGTTATTCACCAAAGCATAAAATTTCAAAACATAAGTCAACGAATTGTTTTTGCTAGATAAAAACAAATGAGCACATCCTTACGTTAAAAATTAGTAGAAAGTGTCTAAGTCCGAATTTAAATATTTGCTATCCATATCAGTCGAAACGACACGAAATATGGCATCGTCAACGTAACATAAAACTTTTGAATAATTGAGGAACATTAAAAGTTCATTAACGTGAATATTGAATAAAAGCGGGCCGAGATGACTGCCTTCAGACACACCGGAAGTATTAAGGAGCTCATAGGATAACGATGCTTAAAATGATACTCGCTGAGTATCTTTAGGTAATATCGCAACCAAAAAGATAGTAAAATTTCAATCAGTGCAAAAATGTACAACTGGAGTTAAGTTATTCTTCAAAAAGAAATATACATAATTTTAATTAAGTTTAACTAAATTTACTAAAGAATATGTTTATAAAAGCTGTTTCAATTCATCGGTTATTGTAAAGAAAAAATTTACCGGAATCGAGAAATGCTAATCATTTGTACACCTTTGCTCTTCACTGCATGTATGTATGTACGGGATTCAAATGGGATAAGAAAGTTCTATTGATTATATTATTGAATTATTAACTATGTTTTTTACGTAACCCTAACCTCAAATACAGCAAATACGGATTAAGTGGATGAACATTGGTTTTATAGCCCAATTGTGCACATACTCGTACATATTTTTTCTAATAGCTTATAATCCTTAACGGATTAGAACCTATTCATTATTCACCCACAGCCAGCAAGGGCGGCATCCGATTTTCTTACATATGCTAATACGGCAGCATTCAATAATAATAATAATACTGGATTTCCTTATATTCTAAATTTAACCTAATTGTAATTAGTAAACAGTAAGTCTTTCACAGCTCCTCAAGTTTTAAATAACTATTGTGAAATCATACTCTTCTCACTATTATTATGCATGCACACAATGAGCAAATCCAAAGAGGAAATTTAATTAAATAGCCGGTTCCAATTTCCAGGGCTCTTTGCTGCATTAATTGATTGTCCTCAGAATTTCAGCATGCAGTGGAGGAAATGTATAGGTATTAGGTATAGCTCGTATTAATTGCCTGGGGTTTGCTAATTTCTCACATCCCGGCTGTATAATATAATACTCGTACATTCTCATTTTTTGCAACCGCTATCGCTCTGCCGTGGTGGCTCGAACGTGTTGTGCATGGCCATTACGAGGCTTACCCAGAGCGTAATTAAAAGGAATAGAAGTAATGCACCGAGCGGACGTTTATTTTAAGTTATAGTGAAAAATTAAGTTTACACAAGATTTTGTACAATAAGTATTTAGGGCTTAAATAGAAAGTGGAATGTATCGCAGCCCGTGCTACATTTCCAGTTTAATGTAGGGCTGGTCGACACTAATATCCGGTGGCTGAGAGCTGCTACTGGAGTAGTTGCCTTGACTATTGATAGACGAGCTGGGAAGACCATCGTCGTACTTCCCCATCTCCGCCTCAAAAATAATATTACTGACTACATGCTGGACACAGCTCTTAGCTTTCTCCGTTTTTAGTTTTCTTATCCTAGCAGCAATGTTCTTCCCAAAAAAATCAAATTCATCTTTAGGGGTAGAACACGTCGTCGAGGGCCTAAATAGTTTGCAGGCCTCAATCATATTCCGCTCTACACTTGACGGGCTGATAATGTCTCTGAATGGCCTTTTTATCCTTGCCGGTCTTCTAGGCCCGGACGCGTTCGGCGCAGGTCTATCACCTGAACTGACATGTGTAATATAGGGAGACCCGTCAGGAATGTGATGTGTGTCTGCCGATTCCAGGTACCCATTTTGATAAAGATCATTATCTTGTTGTTCCTCGGAATTTTGTCGTTTTTGTTTCTGTTGCTGGGGCTGCACTATCTGATGCTGTTGAACCTGGAGGATATGCTGCTGCTGATGTTGTATTTGCAATTGCATGTGCCGCTGTTTCTTGCCGTCCTCTTGGTAATCATGTAAAGCGTAGTCCTGAGTTTCTTCCACGTCAAGTTCTTCATCAACCTAAAAACAGAGTAATATGTTTTCCTTTAAATAAAATGAACATGCGAAAAAAATGATTAGAAGAATATAATAGAATTTTGCAGGGAAAGCCGAAGTCTTGTTTAAAAAAAATAATATGAAAACGTATACGTCCTGATCACACTAGCTGCACGACCGATCATAGATGCAAACATTTCAGATGATATCACGAATTCTGTTTTTTTTCAGAATTTTCTACATCTCTTGATTCTGTTGACCATGGCTCAGAAAATTTAGAAATGAACGTGATTTTCTCGGAAAACTTGAAGACTTTTGAAGTGATACTTTTCATGCGACAGCGTATTTAACATAAATTGACCCGATCAAACCTCATAAGTTGAAAGTTTTCGGTCGCCATATTGGATCCGCCATCTTTAATTTTCGTTTCGACAGTGAATTCGAAACCTGCAACCGCGAAAACATAAAAAGACCCCATTTCATACCTATCCCCGTAATTAGAACATTGTCGGGCGTCATATTTGTTCCATCTTTAATTTCCATTTCGATAATAGAAGATTCGAGATTCACCACCTCAGAAACAGGAAAGCATAAATTTATCATCGGTGTATGTAATTTCGCGCGATTTGTAGGAGATAGGTACCTGTCGTTTTCCGCGCTTCTTTCAATTCAAACTTCCGCACTGAGTCAAATGAGAAAAATGAACATATATGGTATACATACACTGTAATTGTGTGACTCGAGCGTTATGAGATCAATTTCATTCCATTTCAGTAATTTTTTGTAAGTATTGCGATAGTAAGTTTAGAATTTTATAAACAATATCGATATAATAATAGACACTTCATGCCGCAATTTTTTGCGTACTAAACTACTAAACATAAGCAATCTAGATGGGTCTTCCCCCTTTCGAGTACCTAAAACAAATTTGTTTATTATATAATTATAAAGTTTTAACAGTGTAATGTTTATGATTGCTAATACAGTCATAGACACGCCCACACGGCTTGTCATTGGTTGGGTGTTTTCTCTTTTGTTCTATTTTTCGGTAGGAAATTATATTTGAAGCGGGAAGTTCTTCACAATACGAAGGAATCTCAGTTAACAGAGGCACTTCTTGTGAATGAGCGCTATTCTACCTTCATAAATTTCCTTATAATTCTCCATATGCAAACAATTATATCAACAACTGAGTTGAGGACGTTCATTTACTCGAATGGCTCAGCGCAGAAGTTTTAAGTGGGAGACGATTGGTACCAACTGCACATATTAGAGGGAAATTATGTTAGATAGGGAAACGTTTCATGGTGAAAGCGTTACATGAGAAATAACTTTACCAAATTCACTCTAGCCCCCTAGATGTTGTTTACACAATAAAAAAAAACTTTTCTCACGTTGTGACAAAACTTCACACATTAGGCCTCTAAGAATGTTTTCGTCCATTGACCAAATTCACAGAATAGATGAAGGTGTAAAATTTTGAATGAAGCCTACGAAATGTGCTATGCATTGTTAAAAAAAAAAATTCCACAGAACGGACACGCAAGAAGTCGAACATATATTTTTATTCATTGCACATGCATAAAATACCCCAATAATGTTTGAATATCCTTTCTCTCATAAATGATGACCTCAAAAAATTCTAATTATCTGGTTGATGATTTTAAAAATAATTTTAGGATTTTGAACTTACCAGATGCAGCTCTAATATTTGCATCGAATTTGTAAAATTGAACACGTTATTTGAAATCACCAATCTAATAAGCCATAATACTGCATATGTAGGTATATACATAGGTATATAGGGTTTCCCATTAAGAACGTCCGAACTCCGAACTTTAAATTTGAATAAAACACACAATTTTCGAGCAAAAATGGTTCTGATTGCTTTATTTGAAAGATAATTTCATGCGAGTTATGATTTGAATAAAATATCGGACAAATGGCCACCGCAGCTCCTCTTGCACACATTCATCCGCTCGCGCCAATTTTCGATGATTCTGTGCAACATTTGGACCGGTATCTCAGCTATGGCTTGACGAATATTGGTTTCCAATGCCTCAAGAGTTGTAGGATGGTTGCTGTAAACCTTCGACTTAATGTAGCCCCAAAGGAAATAATCCAAAGGCGTTGGATCACACGGCCTAGGCGGCAAAGCGATGGGACCATTTCTGGAAATTACCGACTCACCGAACTTACCGCGCAATAAGTCCATGTTAAGTCGGGCAGTGTGAGGCGGTGCACCGTCTTGTTGGAAATAAAGGTCGTCCGCATCAATTTCATCAAATTCCAGGAAAAAAAAAATCAGGCAACATCGTGTTATAGCGGTTGCTATTAATGGTAACGGCATCTCCTGCCTCATTTCGAAAGAAATAAGGTCCGATGATTCCGCCATACGATCATCCACACCAAACGGTCAATTTTTGTGGTGTAATAGTGATTAATGAACCACTCGTGGATTTGACTAACTCCCTTAGCGGCAATTTTGCTTATTGACGAATCCATTGAGCCAGAAATGAGACTCATCCGAGAAGATGATTTTGCGATGAAAATCGCCGTCGGCTTCCAACATTTCCAGTGACCAATCAGCGAACTGACAACGAATGTGATGGTCGGTTGGCTTGAGTTCTTATGCCAATACCATCTTATAAGGAAGCAGACCCAAATCCAATCGCAAAATTCGCAGGTTGTCATCCTGGAGAGCCCCAACTCTTGAGAACGGCGCGGAACAGACGCATTTGAGTTTTCAAGAACACTGGCTTGAACGGCGGCAATATTTTGTTCACTTCGGGCACTTCTTTGCCTTACAGGCTCATTTGTATCGCGAAGAGCGAATTCACTTTCAAACTTTGTTGTTATGCGTCTTATAGCGCGCTCAGAAGGAGGATGATGACGACCGTTTTTTGCACGAAGCGCTCTTACAGTACCGACAAGAGAATGCGAATTTTCGTAATAATTTTGGACAATTTCCAAGTGTTGGATCAAAGTGAAACATGTCATGATGTAATCGAAAACCTTACTGAACATAACTGAACAGACCTGTCAAAAATCCATCAACAAATATGGCTGCCACGAGCTATCAAATCCAGGTCATCCCTATTGGGAAACCCTTTATATAACCAACCCGGTTACTAGTGCTTTTTGTTTCTCGTTTCTTGCGAGTCATGTTTTAGCTAACAGCCCTATTCTGGAGAAATGTTTATTGTTATTCAATAGCTTCTCGTATTTAGGCACCTACCATCATGTGTAGTGGTGGAAGCTATTATATTAACATACAATCAAAATCTATCTGAGCAGAAAGTATTGACTTGTGATCTGCATATGACTGGTCACAATTTCCCAATTTTAACACGAACCTTCAACTAAATAACGATTCATCAATGGATGCGAAAAAATGGTATATAATGGGTGATCTTGTTCATTACAAAAATAATCGGGCAAGTGTGTGTCGTACGCGCATCATCTTATTATCCGTAGCATGTACTAACAAGGAAACCCCTCGAGGTGTCTGGCGCCGATTTCGACAGATATTTTAAACCAGACTCAAATCAAGGGTTTACGTGTTTTTTTATCGGTCTTGAACGGTTTGAGGGGGTTAAACAGCCCCCCAAAGTTGGGGTTGCAACCTCATAGTTTACTATTATCTCGAAATGTACGCAACCGATTCGAATGAAACCAAGTTTATAAGTTTTATTACTCCCAGTAACGAGTAACCAGTAGTTTCTTTGACCCGGACAGACGAGGGTTGGGGGGTGAATCACTCCCGCATTTCTTTCAAAATGCAATAAGTTGAGGTAGATGTCTCCTAAAAATTGCATGTTAATTACTATCAGCTCGATCTGCGTTTTTTCGGAAAAATTCTTACGGGGTGGCAACCCTTAAACAACTTTTTTTTTTCATTTTCGATGGAAATAGTTTGTAATATGTCTGCGGGACATGTGTTTCTACCATACCAACTTTTTTGAATCGATCGGGTCGCCAAGAGTAAACCGGCCCCGAATTTTTCTAGGTGTCGTAATTCGGCTTCAATGTCGGCTAAAAAATCCGAAAAAAATCCATAATGCCTATTACGTATCAAGCACTACATGGGTGGCAACCCTTAAATAACGCTTCGCGAAAAATTTCATTTATGGAAATAGTTTGTAACAAATCTGCGGGGCATGTGGTTCTATAGCAGCAATATTTTTGATTCGATCGGTTACTAGGCTTCAATGTGGGCTAAAAATTCCGAAAATATTGTACTTATACATTCTCACGACTTCAACGAAGGAAACTTTTCAGTAGGTACAAATATCTTCTAGAATAAAAAACAGACAAGATAACTTCGTCCCTTATCAATTTTTTTCATATGAACTAGATACAAATATCTTCTTGAATCGTGAACAAAAGACAATCATTTGATTTCAAGTTAAGTAACTTGCATTGTTTTATTACATTAAATTAAATGTGACATGTTTTCCAGTATAAATGCATTAGCAGCTTTTGTGAATTAAAAACATTGTATAACCAATTCTCACTCGTTCGTTTCTTGGTATTTATGTCCCTTAAAGTTAATAACATACTTTTAGTTTTTTAGGGAGGAAAAAGCACGATGGCATAAAAAACCTCTATTTATTGAGAGATATGCAAATATCACACGATACATTCTCTTGTTCACTTTCAAAATTAAAGTGATTACAAAATTTTTCCCGACTGCATAAAATGAGATCATTTTAATATTATAAGTATAGGTAGGTACCTACCAAGAATTTTATTTGAACTTTAATATTGCAGGTAAAGCAGACGAGACCCATTCGCCATCCCAGTTGAAATAGTAAATACAAATGGTCCCGCTATCAACTAGCAACGCTTTATCTGAATATTGTCGCAAAAAGTGTTTCCCCACTTGGAAGCTATTTTTAACCAGTTATCCCTGGTGGTGTGGCTCTCGCTAAAGTAAAAGGGCAAGTAGGGAGAATGTATAAGTACATTTTTTCGGAATTTTTATCCCACATTGAAGCCGGATTACGCCACTTGAAAAAATGCCGGGGTGGTTTACCCCCTGCAACTCACGCGTTCGATTAAAAAAACCTGCTATGGTAGGAACACATGTCCCGCAGACTTGTTTAAATCTAAAAAATAATTAAATTTTTCGCGAAAAGAAATATAGTTTTTTAAAGGTTTTTTCCGGAAAAAACCCAAAAAAAGGGTGACTATAAAATATGCAATTTTTTGGGATTTTTTAGACCATTCCAACTTATGGCACTTTGAAAGAAGTACGGGCGTGATTCACCCTCAACCCCCGTCTGTTCGGGTCAAAGAAATTACTGGTTTCGTTACTCGCAGTAATAAAACTTTTGAACTTGGTTTCGTTCGAATCGGTTGTTTACATTTCGAGATAGCAGTGAACTGCCTGGTTGAATTTCCAGCTGTTTCACCCCGTCAAACCGTTTAAGGACCGATAAAAAAAAACACATGAACCTTAGATTTCAGTCTAATTTAACATATCTGAGTTTCATCGAAATGGGCGCCGAACACATCGGGGAGTTCCTTGTTAGTAGATTGCTTTAATCGAAAACTGATAATTGTGGATATCGAAAACACTTGGTAAGGTTGGTAGGATTTCAAAAATCTCTAATATATAAAATTCTCGTCTCACAGTGTTTGTAACAAAACTCCTCCGAAACGGCTCGACCGATTCTTATTAAATTTTGTGTGTATATTCAGTAGGTCTGAGAATAGGACGTAAACTATTTTTCATACCCCTAAGTGATAAGGGTGGTCCACCCCAAACCATTTTTTTTATTTTTTGGACAAATTTTTTTGTTTTAATGTTTTTATGATTCGGCATTAAAAAATACATAAAACTCTAAATTTTTACCCTTCTACCACTAACCCCTATTTTTAAACGGTTTTATTTAGCTTGCCCTGTTTGTTTGGGTCAAATTTATTTAATAGCGATATTAGTACTTTAATTTTAATCATTTTCAAACATCATACCAGTTACTACTCGATCAGTTATTCCCGCCGGGCGTCTACGGGTGTCACTTAGCGTTTTACTTTCTCAGTGCAACTGTCATATTTATTACTTCTTACTAGCAAAACTTTTGGGAATCATTTTCAATTAAAAGAGAAATATATGTATACGTATTTTATAATTGTGAAAGGTAGGTAAAATAATAAAAGAACAAATACATTATCAGTATACTGTTTTCTACCATTAAGTACTTCAATTTGATCCATTTGTGTGTTTTGTACAGTGAACAATGCCAGCAAGACGCAAAAGGGTCTGATTTTTAATTTCCACATTTCGATAGTAGGTTCGAGATTAGCGGCCCCGAAAACACTCTGCAACACAAATAATGGAACAGATGTTTCAGCATATCTCAAATTTCAACCGCCAAGGAGGTAAAAGAGGGTATAAATATATGAATGGGAAAATATTTTTTGACGGTACACTCATCAGGCATATGTTCAGAAAGTTTGCGTGACGTAAATTATCTGTCTATCCTCGGTTTTTCTGAAAAACTATAAGTGATGCATGCAATATCTTTAAACCGTTATACAGCTTCAGACCTTGGCGAAATGGCCCCGATATTATATTCACAGAGTGTCTTAACTCCTGCCCGTGGGAGTAGGTGGGCTTTCTGCATATAAAGTGACCTTAGAACAATCTGCTAATGAAAGGATTTCCGTCTTCATGAATACATATACGAGGTTTTGGCGTCGCTGATCTTAATTCTGCCATCGGTAATTGGTAATTCAAGATGGCGGATCAAATATGGGGACTCAACTGGAACGAAAATCCGTGTAATTGAATATAAGGGCTCTTAGGGTCTATGGTTTTGAAATAACTGCCTTTTTCGAAACTCATATCTTTACTTACACTATACCAAAATCTACACAAACATGTCAACAAATTTTGTCTATGTGCCGGAGCTAATCTCGTGAATGGTTGAACCGATTTCGATGAGGCCTTTACTGGAAGGCACAGCATTTTATCGTTCATGATGCTGGCTACATTTTATCCCAAGATTGTTTTGGGTTCCCGCGGGAAAAACGAAAAACCGTCTTCGCGCATGTAAGTTTCATTAGGTCTACAACAGTTTTAATTTTTTTTTCGACAATATAAAATTGAAAAATAAACAGAATGAAAATATTTCATTGAACTGGTGCATCGAGAATTAAATATCTTCCAAAGGATACAAATAGATGAATTGATGAATGAAAATGATTATTCGTCAATTTTACATGGAAAGAGAAAATTCCATTATGTTGAATATATTCCAGAAGAGGTCAAGCGGACCTTTTTATGAGCTTAAAAACTCTCACTTTTTTGATACTCTCTGAGAAACTTATATGGAAGTCTCTCTTCTGCAGATATGGTAATGTAAAATTTTTTTAAATGGAGGTAGAGTACTCCAGGATTTATATTGGGATCAATCGCGCGCTTAAAATTAAAGAAGACAGGTTACAACAAAATTTCAGTATCAATCTCCTTTATCCATTTAAAAATCGACCAATGAAGGGCAGTCGCAAACGTGTGTCTCTCTCTAAAACTAGACTGCGCTTCTATCAACAATTTTATTCATTTTGCAACAGTTTAAATTTACAAATGTAGAAATACCCGGGCAAAGCCGGGACGGGTCTGCTAGTAATGAATATTATTTTTCCCTTATGCATTTGAGCATATATGTGTTTAGTTCTTTGCTAATAATATACCTTTCGCAAGTAGATTAAAACTTTTTTTAAAATCTAAACTATTAATAAATGTAAAAGATTAAACAATTAATGAGCCCATTTTTAAAAAACCTGTAAACTCCATATTCAAACATACTAAATAACTTATAACTTCGAATTTTAGATGAGTAACTCCATCCTGTTAAATGTTATAAAGGCCACATACCATATTATGGTCTACATGTATTCTAAAAACTATTACGCCCATAAGAGCAAAATAAGAATGCAAGATAATATATTATGTAAGAACGTAAGTTGCTCCACCAGGTAATAATAAGCTTCGCACTAACAACCGTCATCAGCCGAAGATCAAGATGGTGTAAATTCTTTTATACGTCGCCAACAAGTGTTCGCTCCCAACATCCAGTTTCCGGCATAAAGCCAGCATTGAACGAGAGAGCGATGGAAATCGGATTTATTACGAAAAGCTTCTTTCATCAAACGATTTGCGAGACGCCTTGGCGCACAAAAAAAGGTGGCAAATTACTTCCCAAAAAATATTTCAGCCACAAGTGCAAGAGACTCACCAGACTATTCGCACTCACCTCGCCGTCTGTCTCGAGCTTGAGACTTTCATCGTCCATAAGAAAAGACAGCGGCCGATAAGCAAACCACCTCGACGTTGTGTCGGCGCCCTCGAATCTGCGGCGATTCCTGATTTTGGTGACCTCGCGTCTGAAGGCAGTGCGCAACGACTTTATTTTCCTCTTAATGAGGTCCACATCGCAGGCGTACTTGTTGGCCAGCTCCTGCATTACATTCTTCTTGAGAGCCATGTTCTTGTAATCGGGCAACTTGTTGTCCCACAAACTTGGGTTATTCCGATAATCCTCGATAAAACTCAACACGACCGCATTAGACCACTCCATGGCGGAAACAGATAACAAACTAAAATGGCTGGCGGCAAGTTGCTTGCCCATCAATAATTGTGCGACTAGAAAGAGAGAACTGTTGAACGGAAACATGTTCCACACACACAAACACCCCTTACATAATCGCCCTCTGCGATTGCAGAGCTCAGCTGCAGACAAACATTTTTCTGCTGCCGCCAGTCGTGCAGGTCAACATGTGGCAAGTGTGTAGTAAGCATGCCTCCACACCCAAAGAAACAAGCCGCAGCAGAACCAACACCAAACAACCCATGCTGCAGCGACTGGCACGCAGTGGATCCGACGAGGATGACCGTATCGTCGCCTGACGTCGACAAGCCACCACAAGCGAACAGCCAGATACACAGCGCCACCCCGCCACCCTGTAGCTGTGGGAACCTGCTGTTGAAGTTGATGGGCAAGAAGCGCTTCGCTAGTGCTACACACAGCACAGCAGCAGTAGTACCTCCATTCCATGCCAGCAGCTCGCAGTGGTGTGCCACTGAATGTCGTCATTCAACATCTTGCTAGTGCTTCTTGGACTCTGTTCAACTTTTCGGGCATTTTTCACACTCCTCTTAATAGTTCAATTGCTCGTGATATGCCCGCTTTTTATCTGCAGTCGTCACTTTACATAAGACGCAAAGTTTTGTTTTGGCTTGAATCCTCCTTGCAGATAAGATTTGCAAACATCGTTTGGCTTTTTCAACGTCTTAAGCTCGATGGATGCACCGAGAAAATGGGCAACGAGTGACGAATGTACAAATCTTGTAGTTTAAAGAACACGCGAATATGATTTAAGTTGAAGATTTCTTTAAATTTATTTGATTGTGTTCACGCAAAACCGAAATCATAATGGGAAAATTTGTATCTAAAATGTTCTATAGTTGACCAGAGACTTGATCAACTCCAAAATAGTAGAATCGGTTGAAATCTGCAATTATCATTAAGAAAGTCACATTAAGAAGTATTGATTAATTTGCAACAATTGGTTTAATTTATTCATGCCTAATAAAATAAAGGTGAGAGCGCACAATGTTATTGAGCCGTAAAGACTAGACTTTAATGGAAAATGTGGGAAATATGAAAAAATAAATATCGCCCAGTTTTAATGTGCATGTGGTGCTCATTTTTTAAACGGTTTTATTTAGCTTGCCCTGTTTGTTTGGGTCAAATTTAGTAGTTGAAATTTAACTCCCTTCCTGTCGACAGATTGATCTGAAATTTGGTACACAATTTTAGTTCTGATGACAATACAATTTAATATAATCAATATCATAATCACCAAGATAATTGCCTCTACAAAATGGCGGATCACATATTTTCACACAACCCCCTCAATATAGGTATGAAATGAAAGGGCTCTACAAGTAGAACACAATGCATGGCGGATCATAGAGTTGAGACAGTCTATACATACATTAAAAAAAAATAAGTAAAAAAAAAATTTTAAGTAAGACGGTTTTATTGAAAATAAAGATAATAATGAAGTAGATAATGTACTAAAAACTAAAAATAATTCAGTAGGTCCTGGGTACCAGTCATCACACCACTGCCCTCATCAATCTAGGGCATTAATCAGAAGAAAAAAAATCCTAAAGCAACAGCAACGGAGTGTGGGGAAAGTCTCCATAAATCCAAAAATAATCGCTCTATCATTGTTCCGCCCCATTAATACTATTTCCTTTATATTCAAATTAGTCTTTCTCACACCCTTTTTTCGCCCAGTTTCATTCGTTCTTCCTTTTAAATATAGTAAAACTTTTTTTTTCCCACCTATTTTTAGATATCTTCCCTAACTGATTTTTTTTTTAATTTTTACACGCTAATGTTAAACAATTATTTTTATTACTGGTATGATTTATACAATTTCCACTGTATCTCCTGTGTTATTTATCCGATTGGGAGGCATATCGGATGAATGAAGAAAAAATTATTTTATCTTCATGTTATATATAAGTGACCGTTTCAGCGACTGAGTTGCTATTTGTTTTGCTTATAACTTTGTTGTGTGAAGAGTTATTTATGTGAAACCAAATACAATCTCTTCCTCAAGGTAAGCAGAATTTAGTGCAATAAACAAAATTTTCTAATTATAAATCTATAAATAGTTATTTATTTCTGAATATAGATGCATTTCTTATAACTGACGCTGAAAAGCCCTACAAATAAATTCCTGCTAGTTGCTACTTTAGAAACTGTTTCAATTTGTTCGTTAAACATTTCTACACTAAATATAAAAACATTTCGTGCGGCTTTTAAGTCGGTGCAATTTTTGTTCAGATAAGTTTCGGGGCAATTCGAGCTTTGCACAGTTTCGCGCTCCCATTTTGTTTATGAAAAAAGGAACCTCTAATTCGTAGTCAGCTACCTGAAAAACCCCTTAAGGGGACCTATATGGCTTAAATGGGGTTTTGCGGAGTCAAACGATTATTTTTTTTTTAAGAAAAAAACCACATAAAATCTAGAAAATGAGGAAACTAATTTATTACTGAATACTTTAAGATTGTTTATGGCCTATAAAAATCACCAAAATACCCATGGGCTCTTATGGGTTGAGCGTTTCTTGCAATGGTGGAATTTCACCGTTGCCGTAGCTTTTTTCCAGAACCCCTGATCTGAAACACATAAACAAGACATTTTCTGTTAGATAATACTTGACTGCACAGAATGAATTAATTAGTTTTGCTTTCCTGCAATTAGATTTGATTTTGTGTAGTTTAGAGTTCAATTTTTGAAATTTTTCTTTACTTACTGAACTAATAAATATTTTAAAAAATAATTATAATCTAAATATTGAAATATTTTTCAATTCATTCCATGACCAGATGTATAATAAACCAGCATACCAAATTTCAAACAATTTGAGCTAACGGTTTTTGAAATTTTCTACGGCAACGGTCAAAAATCAGAATTTCGAGCAAAATCGAATTAAAGATTGACTTTACAGAAGAAAAACAAAGTTTATCAACGAAAAAGCTACTTAGAAACGCACTGATTAAAGTTTGTTTACACAACAAACACAACAGAATCACAGGGAACGTAGTTGCTCTGCTGTGAACCAAAAATAGCGCGGATTTAGCGCGTCGATTAGGCTTCCGTTATTACAGACTATTTGAAGTACTTTTTTTTAACGACAAATCTAAAAGTAAAAAAAGGCATAACTTCGTTATTTTCTTACGGATTTTAGTTTAGTTTGCAGCGTTTTACTTGGAAAAAGTTGAACAAAAATAAAAGCCAATAAAAAAAAAATCGAAAATTAAGCCATATAGGTCCCCTTAAGCCAAGTTACGTGGAAATTGGAGAAATTTTCACCTCTTCCGGTCACCATTTTGAAGCCGCCATTTTGTTTATGGAAAAAAGGACATCAAATTCTTGATTAGCAACCTGAAAACCCTTCGATACCAAGTTTCGTAGAAATTGGAGTACTTTACACTACTTCCGTTCGCCATTTTGAAGCCGCAATTTCGTTTATGAAAAGAAGGACATCATATGCATAATCAGCGACCCCAAAAACCCCCCGATACTAAGTTTTAAACTAATTGATAAATTTTAAAGACTTTTAGCTAGCTTTTCGGCATTTTGACCCACTGTGCGGCTGTCCGCTTCCTATTTTGCAACCACCTATCTGTCCGTGCTCTTGGAAATGATAATGTAATAACTACTACTACTAATTAACTACTGTAATTTCAAGCGTGTGTCCTATCATTCAATCATACCTGAAAATAATCGTTTTCATCTGCCCACCACTTGTAACCCCATCTGGTAACAAAAAGACCACCAATAAGTCTTTAAGGGGGAAGGCCACTGTGATGGGTAAAAAAAAAAAAATTTTTTTTTCCATCTTAAATTAAAGCTTATATATTCGAAAATATGTGCACAAAATTTCAGGTCGAAATTTCAAAAATTGACAGAATTACAGCCATTTTAGTATAGTAGTAGTAGTAGACCGACTGTTTACCGCTTGACGTCCCGATGAGAATGGCACGCCCCTAAGTCCCTTGTTCAAACGTATTTATCAATAGATGACTTATTGGGGTTCTTTTCTTCGAATTTCCTTTTTTATTGCTATATAAATATATTGTTCTATTGTTATAAATATAAATGAGCGAGAAAAATGGACTAAAAACTTTAAACACGTTTTTCTCGAAATGACTTTTTTCAAACTGGTCGCATCGATAACTCGATCAATTATTAACCGATTTTCAATTTTTTCTTTTTGTTTTGTTCGTATTTGCAGTGGCTATGGTAGAGCGTAGCCGATTTAAAAAATTTTAATTTTACTATTTTTTAGGCTGTTTTGAAACAAAAAAAAAAGGTCGAAATGATGGAAAAAATGTTCAATTGGTCGCCATTTTGTGAAAAATCAAAATAACAAAAATCGGCTACGTACGACGAAAACTACATTCATATAGATTATAAAGAACTTTTATTTTGTTTTTTCTGATAACCGGTTCTTGAGTTATCGATGCGACCATGGAAGGGCAATTTTTTTTTGGACTCTACGTAAACGCTCATAACTTTAAAACTATTTAATATTGTTTAATAAAAATTTATGCAAATATTGGTCAATGTACACTATATAAAATAAACAAAAAAGAATCCTGATATTCCTTCATTTTCCCGGCCAAAAAAATTCTCGAAAATCACTCATTTTTTCGGCCGTCACAGTGGCCTTCCCCCTTAAAATATTTCATTTCTGTTGGTCCATTCCGTGGATTGAACCGGGCGAACAGTCGCAGACACAGCTAATTGAGTATAATTTGTATAATTAAAATTGTGCAGTTATGCGAGAAGTACTTACATGGGATCACGTGAATAGTGTAAAACACCTGCAAACACGTTGCGGAATTTTAAAAACAACATTATATGATTGTGGATAGTTGTGAACTGCGGATAATTTGAACATCGTTTGCTGCTTAGATGGATTGGCCCAACTGTACTAAATATTATGTGAAAACACGGCCACGCGCGTCCCATCAAAATATATATTTAGTCTCTTATCTGTATTTCAGAATGAATGTGAATAATTTAAAAATATATTATTTGATAAAAAAAAAGGCTATTTTGCTTTGTTTTCGGCTTGAAATGAATCGACTCGACGACGACTCCAAGACAGAAGACTCGCACGAGTTACAAAGGGAAATGAGTGATGTCGTTGTTAGTAGCTAAATAAATTAAAATTGTCGGTGTTACATACCGACGCGAGTTCTTATGTCATGGAAAGAAGAGAAATATCAAAATTATAGCGTCCAGCGGTAAGTTTGCAACGCTAAACTAATTAAAAAAACGAATAAATAAACATACATAACGTTCAAAAATAATTTCAAACCCGAAATCACTATCTATAGATACAAAGATATCGGAAAACCGATAATTAAAAATCAATTATTACGTGTTTTGCTTCGGCATAGAAAATGCTTTTCGTACATTTGCTCGTAGTATGTAATTAAGACAATTGAGTTCCTCGATTTTCAAAGTGATTTCCTCCACACAAAAATGCACAACAAAAATGTTATTTATAAAAACTTACAGCACCGGGAAAAAAAGTTCACACTCATAAAATGTAAGCAAATAATCGCTTCGTCGACACCAAAAAAACCTAGAATCAAAACATACTTTGTAGAAAGGTGTATTTAAATGTTAAAATGTCTATAAACCAATTTTTCCGAAACCACTTTTCCTATTTTTTTTTAAACGCGTTTTTATCGGAGCCACGGTTTCAAAATCGGCCGGCAGTAGAACTGGAACAGTTTTCATCAGATTGACTTCAAATTTTAACTGGACCTTTATTATTAAATTATCAAACGAAGTACACATGATTATAGCGATTGTATAACAGGAAAAAAAGTTATAAGCCATTTAGTTCGAGTATTTTCGTCGAAAAAAACGGTTTTTTTTCGCGAAAAAAAATTCTAGCAATATAATCATGTGTACCTACTTCGGTAGCAAAAATCATGTAGATAATAAATAAAATTTTGTTTTTTTTAAATTACTTTGAACGAGACTTCCGTAGAAAGACCTTTTTTAAATGGTAGTTTACGCGACCTACTGTATAGCCGCCATTTTGGAATATTTTTCAATGAAACAATTTTTTTTTGTGGTTCAAGAAGTACTTAATCAAATGTGATATCATACTTATAAAATTTATTTTAAATGTATTTATGAAAAATCATTAAAAATAACCCTTATTTTTGGGCAATAAGCTGATAATAACCCCTTAATAAAAATAAAGGAACCTATGATATTTTATACATTTTTAATAGAAATAATTTGCAAAATAGGGATTCTTCAGTAGTGCGAACATTTTTTTTCGTGGCTGTAAGCACCAATTGACTGGTTTGGTCGAAAATTAAAAAAAAAACAGTGAAGCTAACAAAAATCAAAATATACTCGCCGTTCTATTTGTTTCCGAACTCGGTGACGTATACTTTTTTGTCTTCTGACCTGATATATTGCAACGTTGCAACATTTGCTGCATTAATATAAGCATATTGTATGCACGCTTTGTACTTTTCATAAATAACACAATTTGTGAGCATCCAGATGTTAGGTGAAACTCTTCCTTGTAATTATTTATTAACCAAAAGCTGTAGTAGTACAATCAATCGAAGCAGATTTTCATATTCAGACGCTTACATCAGATGTGTGCGATGAGGTGTGCTGTGCATGCGTTGATATACATATGTACATATGCCTTTTCAGCATGAGCGCTCGCCGTGCCGATTCCAATTCTAGGGAGTGCTGAAAAATTACTGAACTCGGAAGTCCAGAAATTTTTAGTTCATGGATTCATGCCTGTTTTGTTGATAACGATAGGGGCGCTAATTTTGGTCTTTTACTGCTGCATTCAAATAAATTTGTGTTTCTTTTGGGTTCTCGTACTTTTATTCGTTCATTCATAGAATTCAATCTGCATTCAGGTTAAAGGGTGTTTTCAAACTAGACGATAACGACACGATAACGATAGCACGATACGGCATATATGTAGTTATCGTTGAGCCTTTCACACTGGATGATAACAGTAACGACACAATATTGTTATTTCTTACTGTAGATTTGCCTTGACATTCAGTTTTAGCAAAGAATAGAAAACTATAAAGATCTCGCAGTCGGAACAAATACAAATTGAACCGATAAATTTGCTCTAGGGTTCTTCCGTGCGGATACCATACCTGTAGTAGCAGACGTTCATATTCAGGCGCTTCTTACATCGGAAGTGTGACGAAAATTGTCTGATGCCTTCACCTTGCGTGCGGTACCAACCAGCGTACCAACGTATAGAAATTAGGGCGCGCGATCAGCTCTTTTGTATCCCTAAAACTCACCAGATAATGCGCAGTTTACGTGGAACAGCGCCACTGTCCTGTTGGCTTGCTGACACACACCTCCTGAGAAGTAATGTGTAAACACAACAGTTTTATCGTATCATCGACGATTGACAATAGGTTTGAAGTTTGCCCCCGACCATATCATTGCGTGGACGACATATCGTCGACGATATCATCCACTGTGAAAGTGTATCCTTATATTCCCATGTATTTTCTTCCCTTGACCTATCGTGTAGTTATCGTTATCGACTAGTGTCCAAACGCCCAAAGGTGACAACGCAGGCTTGGTTCACGCCAACGCATGAACCCATAATAATAACATATACAACTTTGTCAAACCAACATGGAGAAAACTAGTTGTCTAGTTGTGGAGTTGAGGAAGGCTCTTAGGCTGATGTTAGGAAATTCCACTGTCAGATATACGATCTCACAATCAAGTTTGTGGGATGGGCCTTTGCTCGCAGTTGTAGTAGTAGAGCCCATTATGACCCCGCCTTTGATATTGCTGACAGTAACAGTAGGCTGATCAGATTGCTAAGTGGCGCAAAACATGGTATTAGCCCGCTGTATAAATATACCTCAGGAGAAAGCCTTGGCCCTCACAAAGCAAATCCCGATACACATGCTGTATGCTGTTGCGGGAGAGCTCCCGCCGTCCTTGAGGGCGGAGTTGATCACTGGTAAAGAGATTGCCGCAATACATGGGGATTGTTGGGGACATCTCGGGCTGCTCTAAAAGCACACCCTAAGCAGGTTTTGCTTCAGAGAGAAATCTTTGAAGCCACCAGGTTTGTGGTTCGGTTCCCCCTTGAGGTGCTGTGTTGTCGGTGGATATGAGTTTTCTGAGTTTTGGGATGAGCAAGGCCGGTGTGAATGAGGAGATTATGTGCAGACTGATGGCGAGGATGGGGTCCTCCTTCCCTGTTGACGCGGAGGTGGTGGCTACAGACGGGGCCACGCAGTCGCGTTTTTTGTTTTTTTTTTTCAAATTTTTTTTTAGCATTTCTCATTCCAAATTATATTTAAACATATAATTTGTATATATATTTTAAGCCATTTAAAAAACCCGTTATGTTGATAACCTACTCGATAGGTTTTGAGGGAAAACAATTTTTGAAGACATAATATGGCACCAAAAATCCGCCATTTTAATTTTTATAATTTTTTATATGTCCAGTGTCACTCTCGCAATTAAGACGAATCTAACGACACCTCTCAAGATAAAATCCATCAAGCCGTTTAGGCTACAGAGCATGACAAAGAAATATACATACTTACATACACATACTCGTAAAATATAACCCTCCTTCTGACGCAGTCTGGTAAAATGGACCCTAAGCTTGATATCTGAAATCTTGAAATATGTACATATAAAGAGATATTTATAACAAACCAAAATTCCTGTAATTTATGTTCATAACAATTATTTATTGAAAAACAACTTCTCTGGTTGAGATAATGAGTGTACAATGTATTAGTTGTGTTTGTTATTTTAGTTTGTTTTTTATATCTCCATCCCAATTAGAACTCATCCTTTGCAAAAGGGTGGTGTGGGTGGTCCTTTGCCCTAGAATATAAAAAAATATATGTATTAGTATTATAACGAATTATTATTTAAAGCAAAGGATGCTGATGGTGCACCCTCACGAATTTTAAATAATGACATCAATTTTGAAATTATGGAAAATTCATATGGAAAGCCACAAAGTTTATCATTAAACAAGTTAGTATATGATAATAGAATGAAGGTCCTAACCGACTTAGCAACAATATGGTTAAAGGGTTTGGCTCAAGTCCCATGCAAAATTGGCTGCCCTATGAAACTTTGAACGGACATAGATGATGCCTGAGCGCACTGCGTCCGATCGTCGGACAAATGTTTAAACTCCGTTTTCTCGAAACTACTTCTCCGATAATGGAGAACACGCTAACTCTACAGCCGTTTCACCGATTGCCTCCAAATTGCATACAATTTCTAAATCACATTCTGCTTCTGGTCACCAGAGCTTTTTTTTATTCATCTATCCGTTTTTAATAAAAGATATAAAATGTTATGTGAACAGATGTACTTTTCTCAATTTCCTGCCATTTTAAATCATTTTTGAAAATATCCGAAACGCTCTTATGATCAGATATACCTATTATCATCAACAAGAAATTTTTTTTACGTCACCCGCCAGACGACATTCTATTCACTTTAATTGATCATTCTTCAGATAAGCAATTTTTAATAATTTAATTCAGTTCAGTTAAGAATGTTTTATAAAATGCTCATATTCGACCCTACACCCTTTTAATGGAATATCCGTAACAGAGCAAAAAACATTTTTAATATGCGAGCAAGGATTACTAAATAATATTAGGCTATATATTATAGCAGTAGTAATATAAGAACGAAAAAAAACGTGTGGTTGTGAAGTTAATATTCAATCGTAGCAGTAGGACGCAAGTGCTTATTTGCAATTCTGATATGCCCATGTGTGTGTGTATCCGTACACGTACTATATGGACCTGTCGAATTTTAGTCTGCATAAATTGTTAATGCGTGCTTGTCTATGATACATAGACAGAATAAATATTAAATAGATATAAAACAAACGCAACACAAAAACATACTTTCTCAAAATTCATCACGGAAAGGATAATGAGGATGATCACCGGCATCCCTGAAATTTAAATGAAGAGTGCATAAAAAATCAATTAGAATAATAATCAGCCTAATTGCTGTAATTTTTAGAAGTAGATTGAATAAAAAGAGTATTTTTCTACAAAGCACTTGTACTCCTTGTAGCTCGATTTCACAAGAACAAGGACGATGTCAATTCCCCTTGTGCTCTTCTTCAAAGCCCTTGTACTCCTTGTAGTTCGATGATACAAGGACAAGGGCGATGTCAATACCGTGGATTTAGCACGTACACGAACACAGATTCCTTGTACTTCCTTATACCTTTATATTTTACAATGACAAGGGCGATGCGAATAGTCACTCAACATTCAATGTTAACTGAAGAATGGAAACCTCAATTGATTCCATAGTTCGGAAAGTATATGAAACAATCAAATTTTCAGGGACGTTTTTACACGGTGATGCAAAATAATTAATAAAATAACTTACGCATCCAAAGGCACAACTCTTCCGTTGCAATCGAAGCTGTCAATATTCGCAATATCAGCGCTGCTGAGTTCGAAATCGAAAACATCAAAATTTGCTGCAATGCGTTCCTTGTTCACCGACTTAGGAATGACAATATTTCCTCTCTGCAGTTGATAACGAATAAGCACTTGAGCTGCAGATTTATTATATTTCTTTGCAATTTCAACAATCTAAAGCAAATCATTAAAAACGATTATGAATAATTTCATTTCATAACTTTAATTTAATATTTACCTTGGGGTCCTCCATCAAAACAGGATCTTCAGGCTTAGCCCAAGGTCTGTTTGGGGAACCGAGAGGACTGTAAGCAGTGATGTGAATTTTCTTAGACTTACAGAATTCCATAAGCTTCTTCTGCGTCAAATAAGGGTGGCATTCAACTTGATTCATCGCTGGAGGAATTCGACAACTTGAAAGCACGCGCTCAATTTGTTTCTTATTGAAATTCGACACCCCAATGGACTTGCAAAGTCCATCATCAACGAGCTTCTCCATTTCTTTCCAAGTATCGATATAGTCAACATCGGAGTACAAGACTGTACCGGAACTGTCTTTAGGGAAGAGGTCACCGCCTTCTTTGTAACCCATAGGCCAATGGATTAAGTATAGATCGACATATTTTAAGCCAAGTTTTTTCAAAGTGGCTTCACACGCACAACGAACCAAATTGGGGCTGTGGAATGTGTTCCATAGCTTGCTAACAACAAATATATCCTCCCTGCAAGGAATAAATAGGTCATTTATAGCAATTACATTTACATTGATTTTCCATTATGGTAATATACCTTTTGATAACACCTTCCTTGATTTTTGCATTAATGCCTTCGCCGACTTCATTCTCATTTCCATAAACGAAAGCACCATCAATATGTCGATATCCTACGTCAATTGCGTCCTTCACAGCTTGGGTTACTTGGCCTTCTGGACTCTGTAAGCATTAAAATGCAAGCTGTCGTCAGTAATTTGTTTACTATTAAACGGAAAATGGAGTTTCGTGCAGATTTATTGATTAACAAATCAATAGGAAATACGTCAACGATTGGTACCGGGAAATAACACTTATTAAATTATTAAAGCCTTCAATATGAACACTTCAATTAACAAAATTTCAATCACGAAAACGTCTTTACAAAATGCAAACCCAATTGCAGCAATTTCCCTCTACATACTTAATTTGTGGTACGAATCCACAGATATTTTAATATTAGTAAAAAACTTCATTTTGGGAACTGGTCAGACTTTTGTATTCGTACGAAATGTATTTTGGTATAAGGACGACGTAATTTTGTTACCTAACACAAAGTCCTAAGTTTACAAAATTTCGTTTTAATGCACTGCTTAAAATACGTGTTGTTGAACACATCGTCTCCGTTTTTAAAGAAATTGAAAAATCATAAGATTTCACTTTCGTACTAATTTTGGTTCTTACAAAATTCAATCATCATCAAAAATGATCTCAGTTTTTAGCACAACTATATAGTATATAACAGTATTCTTCATAAAAATAACAAAGGGATCAGCTTTGGGTTAAGACCCCGCAAACTATTCATTGAAAGCTGAGAAAAGCCTTAAAAGCGGAGATACAATGTACGCGTTGCGATATTGTAGAGCTAGAATATGAGTTTGAATATAAGAAAACGCAGCCGCTTAGATATAATGTGCGCGTTCCGATTTCCTAGCGCTACAAAAGTTGATGCAACTTTAACTTTTGCAGCTCGATGGTTCGTTCCCATGTTTCTTTTTCAGTTTGGTTCTAGGGACGGAATAAAACTTGATATGTGGGACTTGTCATAAGTCGGCCACACTTGTAAAGGACGGTAAACCGAGCCAAAGAATACCTATGAACAAGAGGGGACACTCGTGACGTTTTCCCTTATCTTTCAACGACTTTGTTTACTTTTACCGGACCAGACGTTTCATTTTGTTAGAAATAGAAAAACAAGTAATATGTGAGAGCAAGACAAAAATTTGGGGGCTATGAAAATTGAAACGCTTCTACAGGGTGCATGATTTTAATTTGAGCAATTTCTATTTTCCAGCAAGGTACAAAACTTATTTCCTGATAATTGTCCCTCGCAAAGCCACACACCAAACGCCTTATATGATGTTTACCCATAATTTTTAAAAGGAAAGAACAGCTATTACTTAATCACATTTTAAGGAACATGTAGGGATCAGCTGTGTTGGTCCGTTCGCTTTGATGTTTTGCAGGTGGCTTCCTATAGGCCTCAAACTAAGGCAAGTTAATTATTTAGGGCGGCTGGGCCCTAGTTTGCGAAATATTCAACTTTTAATTTTGACGAAACGTCAAAATCAAAAGTTGCATATTTCAGCCAAATCTTCCACTTTCACTGGAATTACAGGTAGCCACCTGCAATTACACTCCCTATTACCCACTTTTTTTCAATTCACTGCACTCTAAACCCTGGAAAAAAAATAATATTAATGAAATATTAAATTGGAAACTCTTATCTGTCAAGTCTGTCCATTGTTTATATTTTATATGTTCTTTTCTTACATTGCAGGTGGCACCCCTGCAATTTGCAGATGGCTCCCTCTGGAATTTCACTAGTCCCTTTTAGATTTGTTAAGAAACATTTTTATTCAAGAATTTCATTATTATTGTTAAATATTTGCATTTGTTGTAATAAACAATTTGTAAAAGGTAAATACTCAGTCAGTAGATATTTTTCAAAAGAACGCAAGTTGTAATAAACAATTTGTAAAAGGTAAATACTCAGTCAGTAGATATTTTTCAAAAGAACGCAAGTTGTAATAAACAATTTGTAAAAGGTAAATACTCAGTCAGTTGATATTTTTCAAAAGAACGCAAGTTATAATAAACAATTTGTAAAAGGTAAATACTCAGTCAGTAGATATTTTTCAAAAGAACGCAAGTTGTAATAAACAATTTGTAAAAGGTAAATACTCAGTCAGTAGATATTTTTCAAAAGAACGCAAGTTGTAATAGACATTTTGTAAAAGGTAAATAATATAATATGTATTTTGCAAATATTTAACAATAATAATGAAATTCTTGAATAAAAATGTTTCTTAACAAATCTAAAAGGGACTAGTGAAATTCCAGAGGGAGCCATCTGCAAATTGCAGGGGTGCCACCTGCAATGTAAGAAAAGAACATATAAAATATAAACAATGGACAGACTTGACAGGTAAGAGTTTCCAATTTAATATTTCATTAATATTATTTTTTTTCCAGGGTTTAGAGTGCAGTGAATTGAAAAAAAGTGGGTAATAGGGAGTGTAATTGCAGGTGGCTACCTGTAATTCCAGTGAAAGTGGAAGAATTGTCCGAAATATGCAACTTTTGATTTTGACGTTTCGTCAAAATTAAAAGTTGAATATTTCGCAAACTAGGGCCCAGCCGCCCTAAATAATTAACATGCCTTAGTTTGAGGCCTATAGGAAGCCACCTGCAAAATTTCAAAGCGAACGGACCAACACAGCTGATCCCTACATAAGCCCATTTTAAAATGTTCCGAACTTTTTAAGTCAAATCAAATCTTTAAATAAAATAACACCACCCTGCACTGGCTCTCTAGCCGCATGAGCGCCGCACACATGAATCATTAGAAATCAACTCCAAAATGCAGAGTGAAAAAATGAAAGCAACCACGTACGTATATATCAATTACATGTGCGCTATCTGCGTTCCCCTTTCTTCATTCGCATTGTCCCTATGCTTTATGATCACGCGGAGAAGTAGTACTCTGATGGCTTGGTAATAGAGAGAATTAGAAATCACCTTTAAAACTCCATAGAAAAAAAATGCTGCATTTTGTATCTCACACTGTACATGCTGTACGTGAGAAATTTGTCCCGGCTATGGTTCTCTCTCTTAATTGCTTACGTGAATAGGATGGTACTCGTTCGTTTCTATTTTAGCTAATGGGAAATTTTTCTGAATGTGTTTTCCAGACATAGCATTCTAGTTAGAGCATTTCAGGCGTATTAGAGTGTCCCTTCTTGTTGATAGATATTCTCTGGCCGAGCATTCTGAATTGTACGTGTGTGCGAGGTGTGCGGATCCTTTCCCACCAGAGTCGGAACCCTGACTCATATGCACTAAGCCTCACATCAGATGTGTATAGGAAAAAAAAAATGTGGCGTCGCTCTCACTCCATCTTGCAGCACAACATTTCATGATATTCCACTATATTATGCTGAAGGCTCATGCCAACCGACCATAGACAGCTTAGAAACTTCACCAACTGGATTTGGAATAGTACCAAGTTGACGAAGCATTCCATAAGAAAATCACCTTTAGTGATAAAGCACACTTACTCCTCAACGTCTACGTCAATAAGCAAAAATCCCGGATCTAGAGAACAGAAAATTCACTGTTATGCAAGAACTTCCGATGCTTGACAGTTTTGTTTACCATGTCAACAGGAGGGATCGTCGGAAACTATTTTTTTTTAGAAAATAATGAAGAAACTTTTATGACTGTCAATAGCGATCGCTACCGTGGCATGTTGGCTGGAATTGGATGTGGTTGATGTGAATGTGAAATGTGGTTTCAACAGGATGGCGCGACCTGCCCCGCTGCGAACGTAATAAAGACAAACTCTATTATCTCTCGTTTTGGAGATCCAACCTGGCAGCCAAGTAGTTGCGCTTGGACTTCCTCCTCCGGATTTTTTTTTAAAGTAACGTCTATAAGAACCACCTTGAGACGATTCAACAACACGAAGAAGAAATCGACCGTCGTCAAAAGTTTCATCAAAACGTTACAACTCTCCCAACGAAACCGCGGTGGACATTTGACTGACATTTTATTGCATGTCCAATGTCAAGAATTAAACCTTACAAATTGCAAATCCAAGCTCTTGTTGAGCCACCCTTTAACTCCTTATCACACAATTTTTTAATAAAGCCAGGTGCGTATCTGAGGCGAGGCGAAATTAGTGCTCGAGACTGGTCGGATCGAATGCGCATGCCTCGGACGCACGTGCATATCTGAATGCTCGGCTTGCCTCGCCTCGGATGTGTAACCGGCTTAATTGCCGAGGTTCTGGTACGGAACCCTGTAACACAAGACCAACGTGTTCTTAACTCATATTTTGAACATGTTCCTATTGCCAGTGGGATAAGAACTACAACATATTACATAAAAAAAATATCTCAAAATTACCAATTACAAAGTACCTTTTGTATTTCAAACTGTTTTCTTTAAAATTGTCAATTAGAATGTTTTTCTGATTTCTAATCTAGGACAAACATGCCAGAAAAATCCATTAATTTCGCATAGTTATTCATCATAGTAACACCAACTGTGTGCTACTAATTTATTCATTCCATGTATTACAAGACATCTGATTTATAAACCAAACGCTAAACACATTCTATCAGAAGTATTCTACTCAAATTGCTGAGACTCTCCTTCGCTATATCTCAGCTAGACAAGTGCATTAATCTAATAATTTCAGGCTATCTGAAGAGGTAAAAAAAAGCTCAATCACATCTGAGTACTACCCGCCGGCAGTAGTAATCAGCCATCAGAAACAATCCACTTGGAATTTTCTAGAGGGGGTTATCAACTTTGCAACTATAGAAGTAATTACGCATTCTGAGCTTTTGTTTTTCATAACTAGTTGGAACCGCTTCTAATAAGCCTGAATGACCTTGAAGACACTCATTGGAACAGTGACAAATTGACTGTACCTGCATACATAATTTACTTAGCGATGTCGTCAGCTCGGACGCCAAAAGCCGGCCAAGAACTTTATAGCCAAAACAGACTTATATGCTTACACTGTTCTCTTAGATTCTCGCATTTTATTTCTGAGCAACTAATAACTCAAGCAACAGACTTTATACGTAGGAAAATTAGCGCAATTTATAGCTCTTAACTAAAGACAAATAGTTGGTACTTACGCCCCACGTTCCCAAGCCCAGGACAGGAACAGAATTTCCGCTATTCAGAGTAACTCTGGGAACTTTTTCTGCCATCACGGTAACCAATTAACAATCGACTTTCCTCAGAAGTTTAATTTTTCACTTTCGAGCACTTCCACAGTCACGTCAACTTCTGCGGTTTGACAGCCGGCATTCGGCAACCATTAACCAACTGATAAAACTTGGGAGCCAATTTATTGGATTTGACCGAGTAGGCAGTAAATCCCGTACTCCGTTAATATGATGAACGGTCTGTAGACGTTGGCACTTTACAGAGTGCGCTACAAATCACTGAGATAACACTAACACAGCAATTTAGATTAGATTAGACTACTTGGTAGATATGTTTCTTGTCAAGTGAAGTATGTACTTATTTCATTTCATAAAAAAGTAAACGATAGCCAGCAGTTAATAAGGCAGCGCTCGGAGAGTCGTTGCCTTTATTCAAAGCAAACGAATGTCAAAAGTATTTACGATATTTTTAGTTGGGACACAATTGAGTTCAGTTGACTCTTTATTTGACTAACCCGGCCTTTACACGAGACATTATTACTGTCGGACAGTTCTGTCTGGAACTGTCAAAAACTGTCCAGCAAGCCGATTTGCATTCGATGAACTGTCAACACAGTTCATTTCAAAAATGTCACACGTTGCGAGGGTTGCAATTACATCTTTAATGTGTTTAAAAGTGCTTGAGGATATTGAGAATGATGGAAAACGGAGACGCAGGAAAAGAAAATATTGGGTAAATCCGTTTCTTTCAAAGCGGGTTGATTTTGAGATTGAAGGGAATTTGTTAAAGGATTTGCTTTATTCTGATAATAAAGAGCATACAAATTTCCTCAGGTTACCTTACGATAAATTTTGGTCTGAAAATAAAGTTAATTTATTAAATTGAAATCGATGGCGGAGCTCTTGCAAGGACTTACCACTTCAAAATCACTTTTCGCCATTTTGATTTCACAAGCTGTCAAATTACTGCCTAGACAGTACTGTCGAGATTGCAATCTTGGCAGTACTGTCGCGACAGTAAAAAAGACGGGTTGTAGCAAAAAATGTATAACATAAAGAAGTCGCAGTCGGAACAAATAACTTGAACTGAAAAATTTGCTCTAGGGTCCTTCCGCGCGAACCCTATATCTGTAGTAGTACAATAAATACAAGCGGCCATTCATATTCAGACACTTCTTACATCGGAAGTGTGACCAAAAATTTCTGATGCGACGCGGGACCAGGCAGCAAACGTACAGAAATTCCGGCGCGCAATGTTATTCTTATAGACTTTTGCGATGAGGTGTTCCAAGCACGCGTTGAGGGCTGTATGAGCGCTCGCCGGTTCCAATTCTAGGAAGTGTGGGAAAATTACGAGAACTCTGAACTGAAAGTTGAGAATTACAAGCGCAGACGAAATTCTTTTGGGTTCTCGCCTTTTTACTCATATCATTCATTCATAGAATTCGGTCTGCCTTCAGCTAGAAGGCACATCGTCCGACAACGCAAGCGTGGTTCACCCCAACGCATGAACCCATATGAATAACCTGCGCCCGAACTTCTGTGCGTTGCTGGCTGGTACACATTTGTGTTCACAGCCGCGGTTTCTAGGAATCACTTCCCTGCCCTGACACCGTTCCTTCTCTTCCATCGATCGGAAAATATTTTTGAGTGGCAAATTAGGCTCGTGCAACTTCTTTATGTTATATATTCTTTGGTTGTAGGCATTTACACGAGCCAGTGACAGTGGCAGTGACAGTAACACTGTCTCGTGTACATGGAAATATGAACTAAGCACGGAACGGCTGCAAGCCAGATTTAGCGTACCACATTTCCTGATGGGTTAGAATTGGCTGTGTTCGTAGTAGTCACGCAGTACAGGCGTAAATATGAAGACATAATCAGGAGGGGGCTTACAATTCAAAATTTTCCGAAGTTCCTTCCATAATGTCTATGCCCCCCTTAACATTTATTTACACGCTGCCATTCACCGCTTGGCCTAGTACTTTTGTGGGAGATAAACAAAACCAGCGAAATTTAAAAATAAGGCCTTTTTCTTAATTTTCTGAAGTTAATGTAACTCCTTTTAATGCGGTTTGATGAAATAGAATGTTTATCACGCATTTCTATCCATCCACTCACCTAAAAAATGATTCACCACGCGGAAATTGCGTGTTGTTGCGACAACCCACCACAGAGCACTTCATATCGTAAATTCTCGTACAGTTTAGTTTTATTGCACTGCTAACTGCACTTAAACAACGCGTAAAGTAGTTCTTTATAAAATCCTCGTGGGCTGTTGCCACAATTATAATATACACTCGAAAACTTGCACTTTTCCGGTTTAATCAACTCAAACTTCGAAATAGCACAGATTGAATTTGACACTTCTATCAGGTGTTTTGTTCAGCTTCCCTCATACACGCTGTTGCTGTTCTCCTCTAGGCAGGTCCCACTAGGTGGTCGCTCATGTACAGGGTTCATACACGATACAGCCGTTCCGTGCTTAGTTTATATTTCTATGGGTTGACTCTTTATTTGACTAATTTTACTTGACAGTTCTTTCCATACGTTTCTATTACTATACCAGCAGTGAACTACAACAATATGCTCACAGGCCTTGCCTTGAGCTTGAATTTAACACAATAATTTTCTTAGGCGGACACCGCACGCTCAATATTTATCGTGATATTTATTGAACGTGTAGCCTAGTGTATAGATGGATCGCGAAACGGATTGCAGGATTTCTATATATCTTGAAATCTGGATCGCGATACGGATCACGAAAAATATTGAGCTTGCAGCGTCCGCCTTACAGACGATAAACAATATCTCTGATACGGCATCAACGCACACTGCGACCGATGTGCTTGCTCTTTATATTTTGACTCAATGGTCCCTTGCGTACAAAAAACAAGAGCTTACCCTAACAGTCTGCCTCCATTAGCAATTTATTTTATAACATCTCGCCTTGCAGCGCGAACTTGGACATTTGAAATTATGGCTGGCCAAGGTGTTATATTTCATTTTCCATCATGTTGATAAATAAACAGCATGCTTTGATAATGTTGCAGAAATTAAAAATGCTTAAAATGTTAGAATTAGAGGAATTACGTGTTTATGGCTTAGTAGCCCTTAATTATGGATTGTAATTCACATCGGCCATTTACAAATTTTTTAAATGGAATGATTTGCTTAATGGTTTGCGCCTGAGCTAAAAATGGTCTCGTTTTTCCGACCAGTCAGTGTGTCAGTTCAGTTCAGTGGGGTCAACAAGTTAGTGAACTTGGAAGGGGAAGTGTGGAATGTGGTAGATCGTCTAAAGAGATAACGTCAAATATTTTGTTTTTCAAGTCGTTTGTAAAGTTTTTGAAGCTGTGAAGAGTCATAATTACAATTAACTGGAAAATCAAATTGTTCGCAGCGGAAACTATTGCAAACATTTTCGTGTAAAAGAACAGTGCTTTGATTTATGCAAGTTGTGGAAGGTACTAGTACGACAGAGCTGCTTAATAATATTCTACTCGCACGGGTAAGTTCAAGATTTTTTTTGTAATAGCGTAACTTCTTTGAACGAATCTAATTTTGTGTACCTTACTTTTTATGGTAATTGCAATTTTCGTAGATTTAATTATTAATATTGTTCCTCAATTTATGATACCACATTCGGAGTAGCACAGGGCGTTATATTTCAGCAGTTGTAACTTTCCAACAATTATGCCCGCAAGCAATTACTGCCAGTAAGAAATAGTGTCGGACTATCCAAAAATTCTGCATCTGTGTATGCAGACTGCGAACTATGTTAAATACCTACTTTGATCACTTCGAAACATTCTATACGTCGTTTGGCCGCTGGTAAACCTATGAAATGAAATCAGACAATTCTGCACGATCCGGTTTTCTGTGAAAACACTGACAACAGAATTATTGTTGTTGCCAAGAAGACTGGTTCTTGATTGGTTGTTTCGGCACGATGACGATTTCAGTGGCGCACAGGGAAACCGTAATTGAAACCATATGTAATGGGAAAAATATGGAAAAGGAGAACATTCCGTTCGGGGTGCCCCTAAATTTGATAGTGGCTCTCAAGGCACTTTGTTATCCTAATCAACGGAAAATTATTGAAAAATTCCTACTCGTCCCGTTTTCGAGACATTTCATAAAATAGTACTTTTACAGTATTAAAACTGTCAACTGACTGACTGAATTTTATAAAGTTTAGGGGCACCTTGTATGGAAGTGTTGTTACGGAAACTATTTGCCCCCTAGTTAGATTAGAAAATGTAGCTATTTTAATATATGTATATGAAATTTTAAACCCATAGTTTCTGCAAAGATTTGCAAGTAGGTACCGTCAAACCTTGCTCGCACAGAGAGTAACACGGTACCATGACGATTTTCGTGGATCCAATGTTTAGCAAACGGTAAAAAGGAAGGAAGTAGTTGCCTTCATTCTTCAAGTGTCTGTCTAAATAATCAGGAGATTTCACCCTCTAGAAACATGGATTATTCCTGCATGACTTTAATTTATCATGGCACATTGAAAAATTTGTAATTCATTAATATGATCTGACGATATTGAATGCGATGGCTTCTGCGGATCTATTTTCCACGCTCGCTGCATTAAGCGCAGCACTAGATCAGCTGCTGTCAAAATTACTACCTGCAATGACTGCCTTGACACAAAACGGCATCATGTATTACGTAACTTGCAGTATCTAATGAGTGTGATAACGGATAACCACTCGCTCACTCTCGATAAATTGTCTCAATTCTCCTCTTTTATTCTAAATTTAAAAGTTTTATCTGTGATGAATACAAATGCCAAATTGGATAAACTAATAAACTTGCTGTCTGTGGCTAATTC
Organism: Neoitamus cyanurus; assembly: GCA_947538895.1. Taxonomy (NCBI): domain Eukaryota; kingdom Metazoa; phylum Arthropoda; class Insecta; order Diptera; family Asilidae; genus Neoitamus; species Neoitamus cyanurus. Next base: position 27,627,409 of record OX384540.1, read on the forward strand.
TGATACATCAATGCTGCAAGGGAAATCTCATCAGATACTCAACAAGATTTCTACTGTATCTTCTACACTTGACGATCTCCATACAATGGTTTCAAACTCGGATTCGGATTCTTCTTTCGCTTTAAATGCTAGTCTTGTACCCGTTTTGCCTGTTTCGTCGCAGTTTGAGGCAGGTCAAAAAGGACATTCCATCAATCCTTTTAAGCTGACAATTTTCGGTCACTATATTGGATCCGCCATCTTTAATTTCCATTTCGATTGTACCTTCGAAATCAGCAACCCCGAAAATATATTAGGGCCTTTCGGCAAGCACGTTCTCAGTGAGACAACTGAGACAACATTTTGAGCAACCATCTCAGTTGTGTCACTTGGGTAGGATAATTGGATTAATCAGCTGATTTTGGCATCGAATTTTTCTGGTCGTCGTTTCCACACGGCACGACTAGCCAAGGCACACTTTCAATGCTAAAATCCTTGGTTTAGAAAGTGTCTTGGCTAGTCGTGTCGTGTTTATCAGAATAACCCCCCTATTCTAGGTAAAAGATTTTTAGCAGATCTGCTAACCTGCTAATTTTAGAATAGCAGATGTCAAACAGAATCGGTATTCTGGATAGCAGATTTGTGGAGAATTGTTTGGGATAGCAGATCAAGCAAGCGGAGACTTGTCAAATTCAAAAATTTTATTATTTTGTTTTTTTAAGGAATGGGGAGAAATTCGTCTAGAATCGCTAGTAGACGAAGAGCAAATCCAAGGGAAGGGAGCGGCAGCTATTTTGGATCAAACGTAAGCGACGACGTGGACGACGCCGACTGGTCTGGGGAAAAACGCAAGAAGAAGCTGCAAACAGTCCACACTGATGGTAGCAAAAAGAACGGCAAGTCCTCCTGAAAGTAGCTAAAATCTCTGCAATGCGTTCAACAAAAATGCAGTTCAACTTTAAAGCCAAAAAGCAAAATAGCATATCTAAGAGATACGTTTAGAAATACATAGAAGTGCTGCTGTTCCAGCACGCTAACGATGGCCTCTTGCTTGTAAGACATGTCCAGTGTGTTTATTTAATTCCTTCAATATAAGTTTCTAGAAAAGAAATTAAATCCTTGTTTTATTCATGGCTTTTCATTAGGAATTGTCTTATTTGCAATCGTCAGCTTTCAGAAAAATTCATGATACAGGCAGCTCTCCATAGTCACTGCTATCTAAGGTAATTAAACTCGTCTGAATCCGTACTTTTAGAAGCTGTTACAATAAAGCTCTCAAAATTCACATAAAAATTTATTAGTTTCAACATTTCTCCTATAAAAAAAAAGGATCAAATCAACAGGGTCAGGGGCTCTCTGGTGTGGAAGGTTTTCGCTAGTCTAGTTTTGAATGTAATGAGCTTCCAGGTGCTACGCTTCTTATCTGACGAGCTCATGAAGCCTCAGCCGCGCAGGCAGAATAGAAAGAAAAAGATAATTCAAAGTGACCTTCATTTTCATGACTGGCGAGGGTTTTGGCGGCAAGCTGGAATAAAAGGAAGAAATAAAATTTAGCTTAATAAGATTTCCTCTCACCTATAAAGCCAAAGCCCTAAACGTTCATTTTTGGCAAATGCCTCGGTTCTTATAAGCGATTTTAAGTACTTCTGAAGATTGTTTTTGGGCGGATTAACCATCTTGCCGAAACGAAGGCTAATTAAAGTTTTGGATAAATCCACACACTGTCTGCAGCCAAGAGTATCCATTCGCGTCCACCTTAATAAAGGCATTCGAGTGAATGCGAAAAGGGTCGCTGGCATCCCTTAACGACGGAGGATTATTCTTTGATCTGAAATACTAAAATAAAAGAAATTAATACAAAAAGCACGTATCTTAGTATTTTATACTCACTTTTCGGCCCTTCGTGCTCTTTCTAAAACTGTTACTAATATAAAATTAATATTGATATCCATTTCATAAAAATTCCGCGACTTCAAACGAATTTAAAATGTCAATACCACCGTACCGTATTACAGCTGACACAACACAAGTAGCAATTAGCAGGTTAACAGCACCTCTGAGAGGAGCTGTTAACTTAATAGACTTTTAAGGTTAGAACCGTCTGTTATCCTTTTAACCAGAATACCAAAATCTGTTAATTTAAGTCTCCACCATGGAAATATGAACTAAGCACGGAACGGCTGTAAGCCAGATTTAGCGTACCACATTCCCTGATGTGTTAGAATTGGCTGTGTTCGTATGGTCGCTCAGTGCAGGCGTAAATATGTAGACATAATCAGAAGGGGGCTCACAATTCAAAATTTTCTGAAGTTCTTTCCATAATGTCTATGCCCCCTTTAACATCTATTTACACGCTGCCATTCACCGCTTGCGCCCCGCTTGCGCGAATTCTTATTTAGCTCTCACTCATAAACGCTGTTGCTGTTCTCCTCTAGGAAGCACCCCTTAGGTGGTCGCTCACGCATAGGGTTCATACACGATACAGCCGTTCCGTGCTTAGTTAGTATTTCTATGGTCTCCACGCAAGTTAGCAGATCAGCTGTAGTTAGCAGCTGTCAGTTCTGCTATGCAGAATAGCAATTTCTGCTATCTGAGTAGATAGCAGGTTACCAGCTGTTAACTTTTACCTAGACTAGCCCCGTAAGACCCATTATGTATGATTATGCCGATTTTAAGTGGGACTTTCGCTTGACAAGTAAATAAAATAAAATTAAAGATTATTCTGAGGGCTGCTCAAGGGCTGTCGCAACACACAACACACAACATATAACTGAGACAAATGAGACACAGAAAATCCATCTCAGATGGCTCAGTTGCTCAAAGGCTGCGTTCATTTTTGTTGCTCAATGTGAAAGTGAGACGATGTGCAAGAACACGCCGTCTCAGTGAACCAACTGAGAATATCTCAGTTGTCTCACTGAGAACGTGCTTGCCGAAAGGCCCTATTATAAAAGGACGCGATTTGATAGCAAACCCCCTAATTTGAAAATTTTCGGTCGCCATATTGGATCGGCCATCTTTCATTTCGGCAGTAGATTCCAAATCAGCAACCCCGAAAGCATTAGTGGACCAGATTTAAGAGCAATCCTTTGAAGTTGAGAATTTTCGGTCACTATATTGGATCCGCCATCTTTAATTTCCATTTCAATAATAGATTCGAGATCCATGAACTCGAAAACATAAAAGGATAAATTTATCATCGATTTATAATTTTCCTCGATGCGCAGGAGGTAGGTACCTATCGTCTTCCATTTAAAACTTTCGCGCTGAGTCAAATGGGAGAAAGGAACGGTTACACTGTAAATGTGTGACTTGAGTATTATGAGACAAATTTCATTCCATTTCAGTAATTTTTTTAGAAGTGAACCTTATGCGACAGTAAGTTTAGAATTTTATAAATAATGTCTAAATAATAATAGAAACTTCATTCAGCAATTTTTTGCGTACTAAACATAGGCAATATAGATTGGTCTACTGCCCAGAGTACCCAAATCAAATTTGTTTATCATATTATTATAAAGTTTTGACAGTGTAGTGTTTATGATTCTTAATGACGATTCATGGACACGCTCGCACGGCATGTAATGCCTTTAGTTCATGTAGATATTCCTCCGTTTTGACCATTATATTTCTGATGCCCTGTGGTGATTCTTGCTTTATTGTAGGTTGATTCAGTGACGCCTTAAATGTGTATTGACATTTGTTATTGTATCGCTTTTCTAATACCAGCCATGCCCTTTTATAATTGGTGTCGATCGTTTCAAATTGTCTCAAGAATCGTTAAGCCTCTCGGTTACCGGCAGTTTTAAGGTGACGCAATTTTTACACGTCTGGAATTTTTGGTTCATCATGAACTAATGATTTGAATAGATCATGGAACGATCTTCATGATTGATAGCTCCCATTGAATTTTGCGATGTTTATCCTTGGAAGTAGTATGTTTGGCTTTGCTGAATCGGAGCTTGTATTATTTCCTTCTTCTGAGTTGTTTTGTGGTCTGTTGTGTGGTTTGTTGTGTTTTCAATTTTTTCCTTAGGTCTGTGATAAGATCCATATACGTATCTCTTCAGTTTTTTTGTAGATGTCTTTGTTCATGTAATCCTTTGTTCCTTCTGGCTCATGAACGTAGATTGACGAATGGTTATCCGTAAAGCTTTTCCATAATCCCTCAATATTCTGAATTCTGATCTCGTGATAACTCACTGTCGCCTTATATGTTTTGTTAATCTTCTCGTGGTTGATAAGAGCCTTGGTAATTTGCTCGAGAAAAGATTTCTGCAGTTTGATTAATGACTCCATTATCAAATACGAATGTTGTGGACAATCCGGTTCAAATGACCAACAAATGTGCGTTCTCAGCACGAAGAAGTTATAACGGAATAAATAGTCCATCCTTTTAATAAAATTCACTTTATTGGCTAACATCACAGATTGTAATCGCAATCCTGAATTTCAGACGTCTTAGGCTATAATTCAACAACTCACTCGTTTATATAATTCAACAACACTTTGAATAACTTCGGAAGTTGATAGTTCGCGATTCTAATGTTATAATTCACTCTTATATCTAAGATCCTCACGCTGATAGAGATGAATTCAATTTCTGTTGCATCACTGAATGGAGTTAAATTCTGAAATGAGGTAAATGAGTCAGTTGCGGTATCTCGGATTATATTTCTGATAAATCTAAAATGCTTTTCTTATAGAATATACACTGCTGGTCAAACAAATAGGTACGAGCCGTTTCCATAGTAATTTTGCTTCCAAATGAATTAATTACAGGGGAACGAATCATTTAAATGTCTTTTACAATTTCGAAGTCAATGATGCCCAATTTTATTCTGATTCTTGAATGTGTTGCGGAAAGCTTTCCAGAAGAGATTTCTTAGTTGGCCAGAAGAATAGATATATGCCTAATAAAACGAAAGTTTACAGTCATATAACCAGTTCAACAAAAAATATTTTCAAAGTGAGTTAATTTTAAACATGTTTAATAATTACAGATCATTTTCTGTTGATTTTGTTATCTAAGAATAATGAAGCCCACTATATTTAAAAGGAGAAAAGTTCGGGTCCAAGGAAACGAAGTAAAACCTATAAATTACTTGTCAAAATTGTGAATGGGGTTAATAACTTTTTCATGTTAGCACGTATAAATCTTTAAAAAAATCTTTAGTAAATTTGTAAACAATTAAAAGGGATTTAGATAAATATTACATAAACATTAAAATATTTCTTTTTTTTACTCTTTCCCAGAACACACAGAACCACAGAACAGAGTGAAATTTGTTATTTAAAGTTCATATGGACGCAAATATCAAAACCCGCAAAATGTCTGTAACAACCTCAAACCACAAACTTGCAATAATCAACCGTAGTTGTAGTAAATTTTCTTAGCTAAATTTTGGTAATAGATGTTTCTGTCGAAAAGTTCACCGTTTTCGATATATTGGCAAAAAACCGTTTTTCGCTGTCCCAAGGCAGTCAGATTGATGGGGAATTCTCGCATATTATTTAGAATCCCAATTATTCCAACCACCATGTACATCCGGCGGGAAGATAAGAGCGCGTTTGACCATTGTCTTAGAAATGCCGACCTTTCCTGGCAGGCTAAAGGCAGCAGCACTAACGGGAAACCAAAAATTAAATAAACCATTTTGAAGGTTTTTTTCAAAAGCCACAACTTCGATATCTTGTAGTTTTCTCGTAAATGTGCCCGTTTACGAGAATAAATTAAAAAACATTAAAACAAAAAAACAATTTCGGAGCAATAAATAAACTCTGTTACTTTTACCCGACTGCGCTAGGAGGGTTATGTTTTCGAGTGTATGTGTGTATGTGGATTTCTTTGTGGTGCTCCGTAGCCTAAACGGATTGATGGATTTTAACTTGAGACTCGTCTTAATTGCGAAAGTGACACTGGATATGTAAAAATTAAAATGGCCGTTTTTTGGCGTCGTATTTAATGTCTTCAAAAAATTTTTTTCCCCTCAAAACCGGAGTGGGTTATTAACATAACGGTTTTTTTTTAAATAGCTTACAAAAATATATACTAATTATATTTTTAAATGTGATTTGGAATGCTAAAAAAAAATTATTGGAAAAAAAACCAACTGCGTGAATAATCTAAACTTAAAATTTTCAAACTTGCAAAATAAATGAACTGAAAAGATAGAAATAAAATTGTTAATTTGAAAAACCAAAACACCCGACTGACTGTAAAGAAGAACTAAAAAGATGTAAACATGACACATTCATATAATAAAATTTATAAATAAATCAGTACTATTAAAATTCAGCTAACTGGTCAATATTTGTGATAAACTGACAAAGTACAACTAAGCCTAACAGAATTATGCGTGGCCTCCGACCGCCAATTAGGTTTATTACAAATATTGACCAGTTGGATCAATTTTAATAGTACTGATTTATTTATAGATTTAATTATGAATGTGTCTCGTTTACATTTTTTTAGTTCTTCTTTACAGTTAGTCGGGTTTTTTGGTTTTTTAAATTAACTTTTTTTACGACAATTTTTAAATTTTAATTAAATTCCAGCTCACTGTACGAAAGCAATGAATAGGAACAAAGTTGTACTTTTAAAATCTTTCAACACGTTTTTTAAATTGCATTCTAGCTTCAACGGTTGCCGAGTTGTTTGAAAATAAACCGCCGATGATATATTTATCAAGATGGCGGCGAACACCACACCCCGATCTTCCCGACAACTCACCAGTTTACCTACAAACACTTCCTCCGCAATCCTCAAAAGATTGCTGACGTACCATAACTGTTTTTTTTTCTAGCAGAGGAAAATTATACAAGGTGACTGATACTCCAATGTGCATGCAAAGATATGACCTGCCACAAATTATTTTGATATTTTTATGTATATTCTTCCTGGAATATTTATTATGTCGTCTAGGCGTCCAAAACTATTCCTATTTTAAATAGTATCGTTAAATAGAAAAATATAGTTATAATTGTGAGATCTACAATTACTAAAAATTAACTATTAGTAATTGTAAGCCTTACAATTAGAATTAATTGCAATTAGATTTAATTAAATCGCTGAAATTGAACTTTTAAAGGCAATTAAATTTAAATTTAATTGTTGCCTGCAATCAAATAATTAATTCATTACAGATTTAATAAACATAAAGTTCTACCGGCAATAAAACATAATAATACGAAATGCCTAACGGGAAAAGAAAAAGCCAAAGCATTCACTGAAGTATTTTCTGCAAATAATACCATATCTCTTAGCCTTAGCGATCCAAGAACTATCGCCGAAGTTAAACAGGGCATTGAAAGATACTTCCAAAATGATATGTCTGTAACTGTTAAGCCCGTGAGACCAAGGGAAATTAAAACGATTATTAAAAACTTAAAGCATCGGAAAGCTCCTGGAATTGACAAGATCCCAAATTGTTGTATCAAATGGTACCCCAAAATAGCTATTGTGTACCTAACTTATATATTAAACTCCTGTCTCAAACTAAAGTATTTCCCGAATAACTGGAAAATCGCCATGACCATACCAATCCACAAGCCAAACAAACCAGCTGACCAAGCCTCTAGTTATAGGCCTATTAGTTTATTAAGCTCTTTAGGTAAAATCTTGGAAAAAATCATAAAACATAGGCTTCTAGATTTTATAGAGGAAAATAGTATATTACCAGATTCACAATTCGGATTTAGAAGTGTGCATTCTACTGCGCATGCTATTACAAGAATAACACAGCATATTAAAAATAAATTATCCTGTAAAGAATCGATTTCGCTTGTACTTTTAGACGTACAAGCTGCATTCGACACTGTCTGGCACGATGGAATAATTTATAAAATGATACAATTTGAATTTCCTCGTTATATCATAGCTATGGTCAAAAATTTCCTAAATAATAGATATTTTAAAGTATACGTTGGACAGGATAGCGCTCACACTTATAAGATAGTGGCAGGAGTTCCTCAAGGATCTGTTCTTGGGCCTATTTTCCCTATCTTAGAAAATTGTAACGTGTCTATTTTCGCAGATGACACAGCAGTATACACATCTGCAGCAAATAGTACTGAAATAATTGAAAACATGCAGAAGGGACTCGATACAATTGCCAATTATTTCCATAAGTGGAAAATAAAAGTAAATTCCGAAAAATCCCAGGCTATGTTTTTCACTAGAAGAAGGAAACCGTGTTGTTTACCTGCGAGTAAACTCAAGATCAATGCAGCTGAAATTGCGTGGAATGATCAAGTAAAATATCTGGGAATCACGTTAGACAAGAAACTAACATTTAATACTAATGTCTCAAAAACCATTGACAAAATTAATAGATTAGTTAGAATCTTGTACCCATTCATAAATAGAAAGTCAGCCCTAAACCTGGATAACAAGCTGTTGATATTTAAGGTAGTCTTCCAAGCTGTGCTTACATATGGAGCACCAGTATGGAATGGTTGCGCGAGTACACACAAAAAAAAATTACAAGTGGCACAAAATAAAGCGTTTAAAATGATTTTTAACCTCCCATGGTACTACTCCACAATAAGACTGCATCAAATGGCAGATATTGAGACCATTGAAGACAGGCTAACAAGGCTTACGAAAAATTTTTATGAAAAATGTGAGCATGCTCCCAACCCTTTGATTCGGCAACTTGCCTAGTTTAGATAAGTAATTAGTTAGATGAGATAGATCGTAATAAGATAGGGTAGTTAGTCATAAAATGCGTAATGAGGTTTTTTTTTTATGAAATTTTTCCTCGAAATGTGATATTTATAATAATTATAACCCCTTTGTTGGCCCACATATTTTTAAGATGTAAAGAATTAGCTAAACGTTCTAAACACTTAATAATAAAAATTTGTAAATCATATTGGAATATGTCAAGATAATGAAATAAATGATGATGATGATGATGATGATTACAGATTTAATTGATTAATGCGCAACACTGGCTTGCTATAAATTTATTTTTCAGGAGAATTGTCCGATCAGATGTCCCAACTTTATATGTCTGACAAGTATTCTGATGTTGTATTCATTGTTGAGAATCAGCGAATTCCAGCTCATAGATACATACTTGCCGTTCGAAACGAATACTTTCAAAGTCTTCTTTATGGTGGTTTGTCGGAATCAAGTCAGAAAGAGATAGAACTACAGGTACCTCTTGAAGCATTTAATGCATTACTTCGATACGTTTATTCCGGTAATCATAATGTAATGTTACAAGAATTTTTGTGTAATGGCTTTTATTTCTTAGGTCAGATGTGCTTATCAGAAATGCAAGAACAGACAATTCTGGAAATTCTGTTACTAACTAGCACGTACGGCTTCACCACACTCGGAGTTGCTGTTATCGAATATTTAAAAGAAATAATAGAGTTAAATAACGTATGCGCTATTTTTGATGCAGCATGGTAAGAAAAGGCTTTCCTTGTAATAGGTATATACATATGGCATATCGTTTTTACTAAGTCGGAGGATCCCGAGGTGATACTGATATGTCAATTTAATGAAAGTATTAATTACACGAACATAAAGACATAACTTGAAACAAGGGAAGAAAAAGCATTAGGGCTATTATACAAGTGTGTGCACTGAGAAACTTAAACATAAACATACTTAAATCAGCAAAATCGATTTATTTTAAGCTTATTTATTTAACTAGAATCTCGTTTATCTTAAATATGATATAAATATTTTGTTAAACCAACCCCACTTGTTTGTAATAAATAAGTAATATCCCAGCGGGAAATTTGGTCAGGCATTCCTAGGGAAGCGGGTTTGGAATCAGTAAATTTTATGAGAGAAAAATATGTTGCTTCCCTGTTGATTCCGGGGAATGCACGTATGCATCAACCCAATTGATCGCTGGGACCGAACCTTCTCCCTTTTGTTTTCAAGTCATGACTCATAAGAAAAACAAAGCGAAATCTTACTCATTCTTGTTTTATCTACTGTGCAGTAAAGTAAGGTGCGTATTTTTACGTTCTATTGAGTGATTTTGGTGCGTTTTTGCGTGGTGTTTATAATAAAATCAGTTTTGTGCTTCATAAAAGAGAAGGTAAGTTGAACAAAATGTTCAGTAAGTTGAACAAGCTGGGAGCAGTATGTACCTGATTCCGCTTGCATTCCATAGCAGCAAGCTGGGAGCAGTATATGAACCTGATTCCACTTGCATTCCATAGCAGCAAGCTGGGAGCAGTAAAAAAAAGCTTTTATACTGCTTCCTCCTGCGGACATGTAATGTTAAAAAGACATGGAGTGTCCAACGGAAGGGAATCACTCCATAGCTTCCAAGGAGTTGCTTCCGTTTGCATCTTTGAGCGCTTCTTTTCCCGCTGGGATACTTGACTACTAATACTTTAAAACAATTAAAGCTAACCTTAAATCAAACTTGTTCTGGGATGCTGAATCGCTGTCATTTCCTTGGAATAAACATAAGGAAATCATAAGATACTCTAAGAACGGTTTGCATTGCAATAGCTTCCATTCGAACATCAGTGGGAATTCCTGCGTCCGTACTGTAATACTCCATATTAGTGCAGGCGGAATCTTTTTTGGGTTGGATGTTTCATATAGGACTTATAATTTTGTTGGTAAAGCCTCTGCAATATCATAAGGAATGATAATTTTGATATGCGTCAAAATGTAAAAAAATCCAATAGAAACCGTTTTATTTTGTATTTTGTACTTTCTCTTCAAGATAAATCAAGTTCTATTGATATTAGAGCAAACTTAAAGAGAGAGAAAAGTTTTGTAATATAATTGCACACATGATAGGATAACTCAGAAATTCCAATATGTATTATTATTGTTGCAAAATAGGAATAGTTAATGAAAATAGATAAAAAAAATGTTTCATGAATCTTTTTCGGCCATTTACATTGTACGTACTATCTTGAAACTCAGGCCCAGAATACCTTGTACTATGACAAAGCAATATAGGAAATTTCATCCAAATCGGTTTACCCGGGACATATAGTGAGAGACGAATAAGTTATGTTGTGCCTTTAAGTACGGAAAAAATGATGTGTCGGAACATTTTGTTGATATAATGTAGCCAGTGCAACTTTGGCGACCTAGCTCGTTTCCTGAACAAGGCGTTACTTTGTGTGATTCAGTCAGGTCCTCCACACTCCTACTCTCCCGGACATGCTGGATTTGGCCAGTGCGCTTCCCATAAGCCCGACCTTGCAATTTGGTTCATAGGCGAGAGCGGCGGTTTAGGTAGCTTTGCTACCAGTGACCAATAAAATTCCTTCAACCTGACCTGAGTTGAGATTGATTTGAGATTGTGTAGTGGTCAATATGTATAGCCCTGAGAGCTAAGATCAAATAAATTACTTTGGTATTGTAAGTGCAAATGGGAAATACTCAGGTACCGAGGCATCGATTTATTAGTTTATAAAATCCTAGTCAATAATTTCTTCGCGTGGGAGTGAGCGGACCAAACTTGAACACCTACTCAGCTTCAGCAACTCGACCGACTGTTTAGCGAGAGAGAGAGAGAGGTCGATCGGATTCTGTAAATGGCCAGATGACCAGATGGCTTTCCGTTTTCGGTTTTGTGCTCAGTCATTCGTATTTCAATTTAAATTTGCGTTTTATATCGTCGCTACAGGTATACCACCCACGTTGTGGTAAAGGAAACAACAACGATAATCTATGTGAGGACATTGTAAATACAATATGGCGGATTACATTTTTCTTAACATCCCTTATGACATGAAGGGGTTTGACGAGCAGAATACGATAAGCTGACGATGATAATGTTGGTACCTACTTGCTTAAAATATTAAAGTTGCAAGGCCTATTTGCACCAAAGCGTGAATAGGCATAATATTTATGCGTTTGATAATTTGTTAATAATTGTTGTTGCTAATTTTATAAGGGTGGGTTATCATGACTGAACTAATTTATAGTTTTTATAGCCAATATAAAAATACACTCTTGGAAATGCCAACTATCGATCCCCATTGCAAAAATATAAATTTTAACAATTTAAACAACATTTAGGATGTTTACAAAATGGTCGCCAAAAGTACCTTATAAACAATGAAATTGTCACCCGGTTTTTGCATAACAGGAATTTTACAACGGGATCTGATAGAGGATGAATAAGCCCTCATTTTAAGCTTTGTTTTTCCAAATCTGATAATTAGATTCGGAGATCGCATCCGGTTTAAAATGAACGCGCAAATTGAATCGACCTTTGTCGGCTTCTGGAACAGATAAATTGATGATTTTTCTTTAAATTGATAAAGTAAATATCTAAATATGGAGACGATGGTGTGAAAAATTGTTTCAGCTGCGATGTATGTATGTGTCCAATTAGTAGTATGCACACATTTTCACAAAATATAAAAATTTTAATATAATATAATACTTTTAACTATTAATAGTATTTTGTGCAACTAGGGTGGAAACTCGCTTCGCTCGTGCGTCTAACCCTGCCATCGTGGGCAATCGGCTAGTTTTCACCCGAGTTGCACACTGTATTTTTCCTCACAAGTGCGGCGGTGGGTTCGATAAGGAGGTTGGGGAAGGAGGAGTCCGTGTGAGCGGAACGGGGGGGGGGGGGGGGGGGGGGGATTTAATTTTTCATCACACGTGCGCGGAAATCACTACTACACCGCACGGGTTTACGTGTGGAAACACGCCGATTGCCCACTGTAAAGCCTGTTGGGAATAACCCACTGGTAATTTTAAAGAACGCACGCGAGACTTAGAATAACGCACGGGTACCTGAAATGGAAATGCACTCAGAATATTTCTTCAAGAAATCCTTCATGGAGCAGTATACCTGAGTGCATTTGGGTCGCTCCATTAACGCAATGAGAAAGAGTGAGTACATGTCCCATCACTGATCACTGGACAGGAGTATGCATTTCTCGCTTGCACTTGCAATAGCAATGAGGTGCTCCAGATATCTACCTGAGGAGCACTCGAGAGTCAAAAGAGCCGAGTTTGCCCGGCTCTGGTTAAGACTCGTGCACTCAGAATATTTCTTCAAGAAATCCCTTTTTTTTATATACTCGCATGTGTTAAACATCCTTTTAATGCTTTTCAGGTACCTAAATAAATTATTTAAGCCGAGCATGAGTAAATATCACATGGTCACCAGAGTAGTTAAGACTATGTAATGTAATAGTATATTGCTTTGAACATCTGTACCTTAGATATCATAAAAACCTTTCTTTACTACTTTTCTTTAAGATACGTATATCTTTGTGAGTGATAATTACAGCAAAAATTGTTTATTTTATTTATACGCCCCGTTCCGCCCCCACGGACTCCTCCTTCCCCCACCTCCTTATCGAACCCACCGCCGCACTTGTGATGAAAAATACAGTGTGCAACTCGGGGGAAAACTAGCCGATTGTCCTTGATGGCACTGCCATCGTGGGCAATCGGCTAGTTTCCACCCTAGTTGCACAAAATACTCTTTTTTTATGCAGATCAATATTAACATCACCAAGAGTGCGTACAAAAGCTAGCAGCCAAACAATTGTATTCTTCAGTAGTGCCAAGAATTATTACAACGATTTTTTACAATTTAAAACTCTGAAACTGATTTGGATGAAATTTGCTGTTGTTTTTTTTTACCATTCTAACACATTTATTCAGTTACTGTTTGCTTAATTCGTTCCTCTTGAATTTTGTTGTACAGGCTTTGTGATTTGGAGGACCTTAAGGAAGTCTGTTGGGGTTTTATGGATAGGAACGCTTCTAATCTTTTGGCGCATGAATCATTTAATCGTCTCTCTAAGGTAAATGCTAACTTCGTACTTACAAGGATAAGAAATTGTATAATATAAATTATCATTTTCAGCAAATATTGCAAGAACTCTTGCGTCGGGATTCCTTTATCGCCCCAGAATTGCAAATATTTACCGCAGTGAGTGAATGGTGCAAACATCATCCCGATGTGGATGCTGATGTGAGCTTCATACATTTATTCAAGGTGTTCAAGGTATTATATTTTTTTTTTAATTCTCAGTCAATTACATGTTACATTCGGTTGTCTTTAATGAACGTTGACGAAAAATTGAAAGTCCTAAAGTCTGGCATTGTTAAACAGGAAAAAGTAATAGATGCAATGGAGGTGAGGGATGCAGAAGAAAAGGTCCCATATCGTGTTTGTAAGTATGTGTAAAGTGAGAAATATATATTCTGTGAATGAAATACTCGCACGATAGATATCAGTGGGTAAGGAAATTCAATAAATCAATTGAAGACAATTAAATAAACAAGTAAAATAGGAAACACAGAACGATCATAAACGAGACAACAGTAAGAATAGAGAAATATCAGCGAATTTTAGTAACTGGGAATTACAATTCAGAATTGATCTTGGGTAATTCTAGTCTTCTGTATACGAAATAATAAAGTATTTACCGAATTGACTACTATGTATACATATGTGATAAGTTGCTGTATTGTTCACCTTCAAATAGCCGTGCTGCCGATATCAGTGGTTAGGGAATTAAGTCCCTAACTATTGATGTCGCCAGCACAAAGCTGATTTTCTAAAACATGACCTGCCATGTAGGCACCCATGACTCTGCCCAATTGCCGCTGTCTACACACCTAAAAAAACAGCCATAATTATCGGCAGGAAAGGGCGAACTTAAATAATGCACACCTCGGCGCAGGTGCGGGCAAATGTATTTATATCGATCAACGTATTCGTTGCATACAAAATTGCTGTTTAAGCAACATTTGTTCTTAGATCCATTCCGGAATGTGCCAATCTGTATACACAGCTCGAAGTACGTGTTGTATACACGTAATGTATAAAAACAGTTTGGAACTATTGATCTATATAAGAAGTGAATATAAATAAGTATAGGACTATGCCTGTTAATATAGGCATAGGTTTACATAAAATCGTGGAATTTAATAACTTTCGAGCTGCGTAGTGGCCAGGCGCCAAGCCACAACATTTTTTAAACTAAGATGTAGATATTTGGAGTTATCTGAGAATGAAAGTGTTAGAGCTCGTAGGAGGAATAGACTTGACTCTACATGAGCCCGTATAACTTTAGTTTAGAAGGAAAGAGTCCCGAGACTTGGCTACATTTATTACATGAAATGTTTTTTGTGGCATTAAACTTTCTCTATTTTTAATTAAATACGCTGTAGGGTTCAAGCAGGTCAGAAAGGGTTTCAATGGGCAATGCTGTTTCGTAATTTTTATAGAAATGATCAAAAATGAGTAAAATAAATTTTTAATAACTGTTTAATACTATTTTTGTTAAAAACGGTAGCCAATTCAGCATTTTCGTCTTTAGATTCGTAATTTGGATATATTTGAAATATATGTAAACCTATCATCTATTTCTTGTACGGTACAAAATAATTTTCACCTGTGTAATATTTATTAGTTGTTACCTTTAAATATATTTAAAAAGTTGCAAAATTTGCACATCATGAATCAAATTTTATTAAAAAAATTCGATACATAATATAACGTAATGTCTATTTAGCAAATTTTAATAAAAAACAAAACACGATGAAAGAAATTTTATTTTAATCTACTTAAATTAACTTCCGTTTTTAATTCAATTGGTAAACTATTGAATAATTTTAAACCTTTATTCATAACTGAGTTCTGTATGCTCGTACGATTACATTTTGGAGGTCTAAGTCGAAGCAAAGGCGCATCGATTCTAATTAAAGTACACAATTACTCACATACTTTTCATGGCGGATTAAACACCTTCATAGGAAGATCATCTTAAATTTGATAAACGTTAAAATCAATTCTTTACTGCACAGTTCAAGTCTATTCACATATATATGTTATTGGAACCCTTGTTTCGAAATGTTTGGAGTAGCATTGTACATACAAATGACAATTCTCTACGTAGTTCTTGACTAGAACCGTTGCTAAAGACTTTTAGTACTAAGAAGTTACCAAAACGTTTCAGATTTTACTCTAATTTTATCTCGTATCTTTTCCAAAGCAACATATGCGTTGTATGCACGGAGAAGAGTTATACGAAATGTGACCTTTAAATGATAAATGTGAAAAAGTTGTCATTGGATTTAACGAGGTGAAATGTTGTTATATATAATAGCATTCGTTCTTCTTAACCAACAATCGTCAAGGATGGTGCAAGCATAATTGTCCTCAAAAAATATATATTACATTTGTTAACATTACTTTATATTTAATAGGGCCAGAGGTAAATATGGCCGCATTCAAATTTGGTTCTCAAATAATACAAGGAGTGTGGAGGACAAATCCTATCCAAGATAATATTCTTACCTATGATTTGGAAGGTGGGTGATGTGTCAAAATCTTCAAAACTGCAGATTTAAAAATGCTGAAACCATACAGGCTCCAACCTAGCTGAAATCACAAGTCCTTGTTACAGTGGTATTATTGTGGAATTGGGTATCACCAGCATTATAAATCACATAACATTTATGCTGTCACAAAGGGATAAACTATATTCGTATTTTTTGGAAGTTTCTGTAAATCAATCTCAGTGGAAGAAGGTAGCGGACTACAGAGATTGCCATTGTTATTCGACGCAGAAATTATACTTTCTCCCGGAATCTGTAAAATATATAAAACTTGTAGGAACGCGTGATGCGGTTAGTAATACTTTTCATGTGTTGTTTCAACTTTAACATTAACGAAAGTTTTTATTGTGATTACTAGGGTTTGGCTATCGTCGGTTTGAGGGCAATGTACACAGAAGTCATCCCGAATCTAATGAATGGTTTTACAACTGGAACTGTTAAAATATGCGGAATAACCAAGGAGGCACTAGAACAAGCGATATTTTCTCTTCGTGGCTACTGCTTTAATACCCCCCCCCCCCCAATAACCCCCAAGAAATTATACACCAACTCAGTACAGTGCAAAATTATCTCAGTAGAAACTTTTTATGAATGGACTTTTCCATTATTTAGGTCAACCTTACTACATTGGTTCGCTACAACTTTATTTATGGGATAACAGCAATATGGAATATAATTGTAACATTGACATATCCACGAATAAGCAAGAGTGGTGGCGTGTAGTGACTAAGGCAAATGAAAGAACAATAACAAAATGGCAAACTGTATCATTCCCACCTTGTCCAGTTGTTTTTATTAAAATTGTTACGACCGCTAATTGTACCATTAATGTGCGTATAAATAGCGGAACACTTTTGAATCCAATTAAGAAATTTCAATATTTTATTTTGTAGCCATCCAAGTGCATCTTTACAGAAGAAAAGCCAACATCTGATAGAGAAGATGTGTAGACTCACACAATATGATTCCGAAAACTATGAGTTCTTTTTTACGAGGGGTGTACTCATTTTTAAGCTGAGAAGTGCTTTAAGTGGCTTTTTAATTAGACAATAGAAGAATGGTTTATTTTATTTATCTATAATTATGAACTACATGCCTCGTGTCCCGAGAGTGCGTTTCAAGAAAGTTTTCTTAATGCTTGGGTTGTGAGACGTCGATGCTTCGACGCTTTATATTCGTGAGTTTGCTTGCCTACGTCTGTACGCTAAAATCTTCTAAGGAGCTATAAAGTAAAACTAGTTGCACACCAGCTATAGGTCAAAGTGGGCTTAAATTCATAATTAAATGCATTACGACTGTAGCTTCCAAACTATAACTTTTATCTAAAAAGGATATCTTAATCAATATTATCATTCGGTTCGGTTCGCTTCTCAATTCACAGAATAGAGTCGGTAGGCAGTACTTAAGATTTGTGTGCATGTTTTTATGGATCATCGTGTAACATGAGAACTATAAACTCTATGAGCCTTTTTAAGGGTAAGGTTAATCAGGAACAAATTACCTTTGAAAAATTAAAAATATTTTACATTTTCGGGATTGGAAAGACGCAACTCGCGATTAAATTAAGGTACCTTAATAGTGTTTCTTCTCGTTTTTATTTCACACAAAATAAACCGAAAAACCGTGTTTTTTGGCATAGAAGGCGCTTTGTAACGGTGCGGACGAAAAGCTTCCTTAAGAAGCTAGTAGAAAGTTTGGATCTGCTCTTGAATAAGGAGCTAACCATGTGCACGGAGATCATAGTTCGTAGGTTAGATGGTGCTCCATAAAAGCCTGCCAAACAATTTTTTGAATTTTTTGCTTGTCTAATCTTGTCCCCTTCTATCATCCCCTGAGCATTTAATGAATATGGATACTATTTATGGTTTTTAGAATTGAAGATTTCGGACCAAATATGGTGGTTATATTTTTCAAGAGTTCCTGGTAATAACGGCGCGGCGTGTAGTTCCTTTTTATACCTAATGATGATAAACTTGAGATTCGTCGCGTTATTGGAGAATTTCTTTGAAATGGAATTATTTGTTCGAAAAAACACTCCTCAGTTATTGTATTGTAGAACTTATAACATGTTTAATCCCTGACAATTTTTTTACAGCGTAGAACGGATATCCAAGTTAATTTTATAATGTAAATTTGTTTTTATACTGAATTGCATTATTTCTCGTTTACAAGAACCAAATGTTGTTTTATAGAAATAATATATATATTGTACTTCCGAATTGTTTTCTTTTTTTGCACATACATATGTCGTTTATCACTTTCCTGCAATACATGCTTGACTAAGATTTATGGGATAGTGATGTATTATGGAATTAAAGTTACTGTTTTCATACTTACGGATTCCGACCTAGTTTGATGATTGAAATTGTGATGTGGATTCAAAAACGCATAAAATTTGATCTGATTTAAATCATGCGTTTAATAGACCGCCACACATGGGATATTTTATGCGTACAAGCACGTGTCAAACAAGACTAGGCCGCCACACACGGTGACGGTTTTATGCGTTCAAACTTTCTAATAACCATGGGACAATCAATTGTTTGTACGCCACTATGTCCACAAACGGCGTCGGTTTCATTTGTGAATAAAATGTTGACATAGTTAAAAGCTGTATATAGGTTTTTGTCCAAATAGTTGGGTGATTTCACTCTCCAAAAGCACGAATTATTCCTATATTTGGGTATGAAATCTAGGAAAAATTCCCTACGCCAAAATGTAAAAACCGACAGAAATACTAGAAAAAGAAGATACTTGGGACAGTTTTGTGACAATCTTATGGTTGTACGCCAAGTTGCCCACACACAGTCACCCTTATGTTTGTACGATTAAAACCGTCCCGTGTGTGGCGGCCTAACCTCGTTCGTGTAAAAAAATGGAGTTTCGATTTTTGCTTCCAGTACAACATTTTTCCTTTGAATTCCCTTGAACGCCACAGATATCAAGGGGATGTCCAAACGACAGCTCCGACGGCAAAGGCAGAGAATGAACAGCGCCAAAGTTCCGGAGGCTAAAGCCGGGGGGCCTGCGGAGGTTGAGGGGCACCTTGGAATTGAGACATTCGAAATTGTTCATTATTTGAGTTAGCGTATTGAGTCCGGTAATTCTGATTTTCTAGTTTGAGGCAAAGGTGTAAAGCTTGTGGCAAATCTGCCGGTTCTCGTATACCGAGAAGTCTCGGCAAATCGCCATTCAAACCCCTGATAAAAGTATCGAACGCCTTATACGTCTAAGTTAGCAGAGTCAAGGATTCACGATTAATTTCCATGCAACCTATCTTATTCTGTATAACTGAAGAATTCTTGAACTGGGCGGTTCCCTTGAACCAGAGATGTCATTTGGTACTCCAGAGTAGGTAGGTCTCTTTTATCAGCGTAATGCATTGTTAGACATCGAGCTACGCACTTCCAATCCAACGGGGTGTTGTAGGACTCTAATACTACATCTGCCTGTCCGACAATTTTGTTACGTATAACACTAAGGATACCGTAATATTTAGGGGTGCCTCTGATGCTTTCGTATAAGTGCAAAGTTCGATCAGCGCTTTTTTCCATGAATTAAATTCGCCTGGTTGCCTAGTGAATTCTTTTAAACACCTCACCACATCAGGTATTTTATCTAATTCGTTTAAATTTTCACGAAATTGCGGGTGGATAACTTCATCTGTTTCAGCAAATTGATCAGCGTTAGGATTAATTATGGAATTAACGATTTGGCGACCTTCGCTTTGAAGAATGCGGTTTACCGCCGCAGTAACGATCCTATCTAGTGCCGCACTTGAGACAGAGGCTCTATTAGATGTTGAGGGTTGAGCCGTTTGGGCTTGGGGATTAGGATTTTCCTGTACATTCAGGATTCAAGGGGGTCTAATCAGATTGGGGTTAGTCATATTGAGAAATTTGGTCACTTCACGAATTATAACTTAAACTATTTTTAATTCTTGAATTCCCGCACAATACTTCCGGTGATTATGAATTACGTATTTAAATTTGTTTTATCGGAATTTTCTTTTCCGAAAATTGTATTGTATTGGTACTCGTTTGAAATTAAAAATTTAAAATTTGCGAGATTATTCGGAATTTTATTAAATATTTACGTCAACTTGGTCGTCACTTTCAATATAAAATTTCGATATCAAATTTTCTTTCTCCTAAGTACACACGTTTCACACTCTATATTATATTTTTTAGCGGGGAAGTTCTTGTTATTCAGGCCCCAATTTTTGGGAACGGGGTTCGAAACATTTTGCTGTGGTAATTAACGGAAAAATAATTAAACAATTCTATCTCGACCCGTTTTCGAGATATAGGTCAATTCGCAAGCCACCTAACGTTCGTAACTTTTGGGAAAATTCTATTAAATATTATAATTTCCCTTTTATAAACTGCCGGTGGAGTTAATTTTCCTTTTACAAACTACCGGTGGAGTTAATTAGCACAGCAAAATGTTTCGAACCCCGTTCCCAAAAATTGGGGCCTGAGTAACAAGAATCGTGCCTTATTATAACGCAATTTCTCAACGATCAGTCATGGGTATCCAAAATGAAAAATGACACGTCCTGGTCCTGAGAACTCGCTTTTCGATAACGTCGTCTTTCGTGTGCTGTTGAAATCACATGTTATTTGCGTATATTGCATTCAATTTCGTCGGACGATTATGCATACCAAAATAATTTTCGATTTGTAAGCGTAAACTGTGCTCCATTTTTGTAAATGGCCTTTACAATTCATGAGCGTTGTTCTGAATTTTAGTGCGGCATTCTATATCAGAGATATCAAATATGACTGACTAAACATTTGACAGACGGAAATGTCGCGCGATTCATAATTCAAGCTCATGTTGAAATACTCTCTATATAGTGCGTTGGCAGCGTAGAATGACTGGTCTCTCAGGTGTGTCTGGTGACCTTTGCGTAAACAGTAAAGATTAAGTAACCCTCTACGAATGGGGTTCAATACCAATGTTCTAACTTACGCCCTGTTTTCTGTAAGAAGAGGTGAAGAGAAGCTCCAAATGCATCATACGAGTAACATGACTGAAAAGGTTTAAAACCACTCCTCTAGTTCACAGCATTTTAATAATCCACTAATGCTATCTTCTTGCTTTTTACGATATGTTCTTTACTTTTGTTACTTTCCATTCCATAAACCGTATATGAATTGATTTATTTTTTCTCAATAGTTGGTTCGACAGTTTCAAAAATGTTTTCACAACTGCGTGACAAACGCAACCAAAGTTTTACTTCATTGTAGTTAAAACAAGTTTTATATAATTTGTTATGAACCTACGCGTTTCGCCTTATAAGGGCATGTTCAGAGGTTAGACTTGCGTAAATGGTTACAGGAATTTGTTAGTTGGCCTATTTAAAATTTACTACTACCTACTTACAAGATTTTTTATATATGCATGTGTTCACAATCATATAAATTATTTCTCATCTCAACATCACTTTTTCTACACAAATACTGCACCATACTCAATAACCCGCACACCAACCAATGCGAGTTTGCTTCCGCTTCTGACATCGTATAATCATTTTGCGACAAATGCCCTATCTGGTTAAAAATCGTATATACATTATTTGTCAATGGTGTTTTTTTGTCGGTACGCTATTTTTCCAACTTCAAAGGATCTTTATGAAAATGGGCGCTTAGGGGTTTTCGGGGTCGTTGATTTCGAATCTGCCATCAAAATCTCCAAATTCAATATGGTGACCAAAAAAGTTAAACTTAAAGGGGTTACCCTGAAAATCCGCATTGGGGGGTTTCGGGGTCGCTGATTTCAAAACTACCATCAAAATTTCCCAATTCAAGATGGCGGATCCAATATGGTGACCAATAAAGTTAAACTTCAAAGGATTGACCTAAAAATACGCACAAGGGGGTTTCGGGAACGCTAATTTCGAATCTGCTGATTTTAAACTGATATATACATATATGGATAACGACTTTTTACAATAAATTAAAAATAAAATAACTTTCATTTATAAATAATTTAAAATTCCACATTATTAAATTACCATTCGCACGGATCAGCTAGTAATCTATATTATGATTATGCCTTTGATTGAAATCTACCTGGCCATTGAGCAAGTGGGTACTGACATCAGAAGCGTTTTTAATTTCAAATATTTCGTACCTGTCGCATCATACATATATAACACGTCATGCAATAATTTGTTGCTAACTTTTTTTAAAAAGAGACAAGGCAACTATTTTTTAATTTCGTATTTAATAAATATAAACATATATTCTATGAAAATATTTTATGTTAAGATTCCTTTTACATTGACTTTTGGAGCTTCATTGACTTTGCTGAGAAACTCGTTGACTTCACAGCAGTACGAATAGCCCTTGCTGATATCATGTGGATGCCAAGTTAACCAGCTAACTTTATGGCAAATGTCGGTGCAAAGTATTTCATCCTTAATTTCTTCCAGAGTCACGTAGGGGCTGTTATACTCAACAAAGACAATACCTTTACCATTCGAAGGATTGTGAAGAAGTTTCCAGTAGACCCTAGGTACTGGAACGTTACCTTTGCCATCCAAACTCAATGGAACCATCTCCCCATGAATGTTTGGAAGGGTGTCTACTCCCTAGTAAAAATCATATTAGCACATAAATTTTTTCTAGCTGATATTGGCATTCAATCAACTTACATGGGTTCCTGTATAAATATCCAAATCCTCATTTGTCCTTCCAGCAAAATTACGAACATCCATCTCAATAGCTTCCCAGTTTTGGCCGTTTGAGCTTTGCCATTGTGGCGCGGCATTTGCGTAGTAAAATGTTGCCATTTGCTGAAAATTTATTTTGATGAAACTGAAGGGGTTGCACGATTCTATGTCGTTACCTCTGTTCCATAGAAGAAGTCCGCTTTTGGTGCCATATGTCCTTTGGCCAAAAAGTGATAGTTGTCTTGCTGAATATATTTCTTAGCCAGATGGGAAGAGCCCAGTAATTTTCCCATTACTGCTTGTTGGGAAGTTTTCCTGTAGAGACTATCAAGATTGAGATGTCTGCAATAAATGCGAGAGGTGATAAAAGCATGCATTGATAGAAGAAATTAAATAGTACCCGAAAAGATCACCAGTTGTCCAAGTGGGTCTTGGTACATGTTTTTGGTAACCTGCAGCAACTTCTTTTGTTAGGAGACTTTTGGAATATAAGGTTCTATGAATTTTAGTATCATGACACAATTCAATAACAGGGATGAAACCTGTAGATACGTCGAATCCAATTTGCATCAAACTGTTGTTAGTGTGACAATTTCCAATTCGTTGTTGAACAGTACTGCTCCACTGTAGCAAGTAAACAAATCAAAAACTGTTTAATGTTTTCAGAAAATTTGTACCTTTCTGCATTGAAATTCCTTAACGTCGTACGTCTCTCCATCCACTTCAAATATAGTACCCTTGTAGCAAGACGCTGTGACCTCTTCTCCGTTCACTCGAGGACTCTAGGATATCCAATATTTATTATTTATATTATCATAAAAATCTAGTATTTATCTATACGTACAATAAATTTATTTCCGGGACAAGCGAGAAGTACTTGTTCACCCTTGTGGAAAGTAATTCTTCCATCTTTCCCAATAGGTCTTATGAACTGCCCTGAATGCGGGTCCACAAACAAGGGAGGTGTTGGGGCTAAATGTTTGTTAACATCGAAAATGCATCCTATGAAGAACAAGATTTACCTACAAAGGTTGAACAAGATAATGCACGTGCGAAATACCTGCGTGATGTGACACTCTCCCACAAGCTAGACTTAGTAAAGCCAATAATGGCAATAAAACGTGGAGCACTTTCATGATGAAAAAATACTAATTCCTTCTCCCAGAATGGTCGGTACGAAGTGTGCCCCGTAGTAGAATCACATTCATGTTATATAGGCTGATGCCACTTAATGATAAAATATTAATATTACGTTTGACCATAGAGTCCCATTGTTTCTTTATCTTCTAAGATAAAAATATGATCACCAATCTAACACTTTCGAAGTAAGTAAAAGGAAAATGCTGCCGCCGTAAAAAAAAGTCGATAAGCTAGTAATTAAAATTGAATGAAAACTTGATTGGGGAAAAATGATTAGCTCTCACAAAGTTACAACATTGAAACGAGAGTAATTTTGGATATTTAGATTGGGAAATGGGGTTTACATTTTTCTAAAAGGCTGCGAATAAGAACTTTATTATGAGCTTTCGAGCCGTTAGCGAATTTGGTATTATGTATCTGTTTTAGATTAGTATCTATAAGTGTGGGTGGAGACTACTTTAGCTAGATCAAAAACTATTGGGTCTTTAGATTAAAAAGAAATGATGGGACTTAAGATGATTTAGCTGAGGCCATTTCGTGATATGTAGGTAGCTTTCGATTTCGTAATTGAGAGAGGCACGAAATCAAATTGGCTGCGTGTTGTCCGAAAGAAAGTTTTTACACGCTACTACTGTTTTAGTTCGTTCCAGCAGAAAGCATTTTCATCTTTAAATAAATTGAGTTAAAGTTGCGTTATATTTTAAATTTCTTAAAATATTAACTTACTTTGAGGGGTTATACATATTACACTGGTAATGGCACTTTAATCGGCTAGTATGAATTATGTTATTGAAGGAAAAGATTAATAAATATACATTTGTAGATATCAATTACTTTGCCAATGCACTCCCAAATAGTAACTGAAATATGTTAATAATAAAAGACAATAGAACTGACACCATTTGTCTGACTGTTTCTCGTTTAGCAAATTAACAATACATATAATCAACTGTATCAACAGACGACTTTGACATCGGCGTTTCTTGCATAGCACAAGGTCGCGCGTGGAAGTTCAAATTGTTATTACCGTAGTCTTGCCATTCAAAAATGTTTGTATATGTATATATTGCATATTCCATTTAGATGTGGAATATTGATTTTGATGTACATGTGGGGTTATTGTTAGGGTCAAGTAAGAACGCGCATTGTTTAGTTAGCAAGTTTAATTCAATTAAAATTAAGGTAAGTATAGGTATAGGTATAGTTCAAGTTAATACAGAGTTCATTTTATTCATAAAAGCCATTTTTCAATTACAGGCCAGGAGGAAATCGATTTGTGGACGCGATGCCGGACTCCCACCCAAAGAAGTTGGATGGACTACCGGCTAAAATCCCCCTCTAGCAAGAACCCCGCCCGGGACCGTTTACTACCTAAGCGTGTTAGCTCTCGCTTGGATTTGTGGCGGCTTGTTGTCGGTCAAAGTCTTCCGTCTTCGCCCGGAGTATGCTTTGCACCTGATGCGACATCGCTGCCCGGAGCATGATGCTTACTATGGTTTCGGGAGAGATCTGCTCGTTCTCATGGGCGGTTCCCTCAGGCCAGCTATTCCACTTCACGCACCGAAAGAAAGTGTGCTCTGCGTCGTCGGTTTCGCCCTGACACATGCTGTCCATCTGCCCCTCGTCTCGGCGTCCCAGGCGGCTTGCCAGTCCTGTGCTACAACAGCTCTGCTCCTCTCATGCCTCCTGAGGTAGACCGACCTTCGCTCCTTAGCCAGTAGGTCGATGGGATGACTCCAGCGATGACTAATATTGCAGGCCCCGACACGGTGCGGTGTGCGGATGCTACCCTCAGTGCCCCTTCCTCTGTACCCGTGTACCCCACCCTGATCTAATGCATTTTCCTGTTTAGTTTCCATACAGCAGGACGAACTGCACAAGTCTCATGACCAGACGACGCTTGCTCGAGCGCGGGCCGCCCATATTGGCCATCAATCTGCTCAGCGCCTTCACTCCCTTTGCTGCCTTGTCCGCCGTGTCCTTGATTTGCGCGAAGAAGGTCATCTTGCTGTCTATTTTTACGCCGAGATATTTGAGCGCTGGTGAGGTCTTCACCCACGTGGATCGGGATGGTTGTCGAGATTCTCTTTTTGGTCAGGACCACCACCTCCGTCTTGTGCAACGCGAGTGTCAGTCCGTTCTCCGTCATCCATTTATTTATGGAACGCATAACCCGGTTGAGTTATAGCTGCCTTTGGTGAACGTCCCGTGCGGCGATGAGTGCGGCCACATCGTCTGCGTATGCGACAAGGCGCGTGTCCTCCGGCATTTCCAGCCGTAGCAGTCTATCATAGTTAGCGTTCCAAAGGTCTGGTCCGAGAATCGATCACTGAGCTGGTCCCGATGTGATGTTCCTCCTGTGTTGTCCTGTTGTGGTCTCATAGAGGAGGCAATGGTTGCTGAAGTAATCCTCGATTAGTCTCACCAAATACCGAAACGAGTTTTCCAGCGCTTTCATAAGATCCTCCCATCGCGCGGAGTTGAAGCCATTTTTGACATCCAAGGTGACCAAGAGTACCACTCTACGGGAAAAGTGGTTGTGTTCCCCCTCCCTTTTTACTGCTTTGGTGACATCCTGGATCGCGACGATTGTGGATCGCTCCGCCCAATAGCCATACTGTCTAGGCGAAAGATCCCCTGCCTCGCTGATGGCCGCTGTCAGCCTGAACTTTATGAGTTTTTCGAAAACCTTTCCAGCGGTGTCCAGCATACATAGTGGGCGAAAACTCGATGCTAGACCCGGTTCTCCCTTGTTGTTACTGATAAGCACCAAGCGCGCAGTTTTCCAACATGTGGGAAAAACCCCCGCGGCTAGGCATGTATTGTACATGCGTTTTAGTTGGGGGGGGCTGTGGTAAACTACCTCCAATGCCTTTGCCGGTATTCCATCCAAGCCGGATGCCTTCTCGGCCTTCATAATAAGAATTGCTTTCTCCACCTCTTCAATGGTGAATGGTGGGGACTCTATATCAATGCCGTAGTCATTTCTGTTAGGTCTCTCTAGATGTGAGGGGAAGAGTGTAATTACATGCTTTAACTAACAATAAGGCGTTAACTTTGCAAGGTAAATATTAAATAAATAAATATTAAAATATTTCTATTAATTGACCAAACCCTCTTTTCACAGCTTAACTTGTCTACACGGCTTAACTCTGTGGCAGCCTATCGGTAAGTGAGTTCTTCTCTTGCAGCTGATTTTAGGGGATGAGCATAGAACTGTTGGTCATCCACTATCGTCGTTGATTGGGGAGCTGAACCTTGTTGCCACATCCGGCCTTCCTGCATATGCTCTGAATCAGAGCAACTATCGGCTTCCATCATCGACCAACGCTTCATTTGATTGGCTGTTGAGTTGGTAAAATTGGTAGGTATGAAGAGGCATATCACTTTTTTCGATAGGATTCAATAATCCTTTTTGCTTTCCTAATTTTCATGACGCCAGAATACATTGTACGCAATTAGATATTACAGACTCAATTCTTTTCCCAAGATGTGATATTCTGAATTTGCAAAAGAATCCGGTTAATCCAAGGAAGCTCTGAACGTGCTTTAACTTTCTTGGCACTGGAAAGTTTCTGACTGCCACAGTCTTCTCCATGGAGGGCTTAAGGCATCCACCTTAATTCAAGAACGTTTCCGAGCAACTGAATTTTCATTTTCAAACATTTGCATTTTTGTCATTTAATAATAAGTCCGCGACTCTGGCCAACATCGAGAGTACGACGCAGTTTATTTATGTCTTCTCTTTCTCATACTGACGGTATAATAATATCATCCATATAAACCAGTAGGACTCCTTCTTTAATAAGTGGGTGAAAAACCGTATTGATACACCTTTGAAAAATAGCAGGATAGTTACATAGCCCGAAAGGCTATTAAAATTGTCCATCGGGCGTGATAAATGAGATGTATTTGTAACTCTCCTACTATGTATAGACATGGAAAAAGTCGTTACGCAGATCCAGTGCCGTAAAAACTCTAGCGTCATGCAAATCTTCTAGCAACTCTTCAAAGACTAGTAATGGATGCCGATCCTTAAATATTTTCCGATTTAGCTTGCGGTAGTCAAAGCAGAGTCTATGTATGTGTTCCGTTTTTCTTCTTAGCCAAAACTACTTTTATGAAAATTTCAGATTTTTTTTATCATATTCAAAATTGTTGATAAGATTTAAAAACATTTCATGTCAACTCGATCTTCAGAGGATTTAAAATATGTTTATTGCGTATATTATCCTAAATTGTATACTACGGGCATTCGACTTCTTCCATGATCTTGCTCACTGGGCTAAGTCATATTTTTCAGAGTCTTTTCAATAAGGACGCTCTACTTTTATATATAAATAAAACAAGTTGTGTGTAAGATATGCATTCCATTTTTATTTTATTTGGAAGAATATTTTAGGGCATTAAGTATGGAATATAAAGTCGTTCAAATGTCCGCCGTGGCTTTGCTTGGTGGTATCTATTCGGGAGGTCCAATTTTCGATGACTGTCGCAAAAATCTGGCTGAATTTACTGGATGGCGTTAGTTATTTTCACTTTGAGGACATCAATTGATTGCGGTTTATTCGTATAAACCTGTGATTTAAGATAGCCCTAAAGAAAGAAGTGTAAAGGCGTTAAATCAATCGCACGATCTCGGTCACCAGTATCCATATCATCCAGTTTAGGCCACAAGATGTTGCATACTATCATCGATCTGTAGCGCTCATCACTAAAGAGATTTTCGATTATGAACGTTTCCCGAACGGAGCACTGATTTTGATAATAAAATTTGATAATTTGTACACGTTCTTCAACGCTATAACCTAACATGGTGATTTGCCATACACTACTGAACAATTTACAACAAATTTTACAGATGTTGCTTTCACAACATGGCCGCTTTAAATTATGACCCTTTACAAATCGTTCTTTAAAGAACGCACGCCCTAGTTAATGTTAATTGAATCGATACCTTTCAAAATTCTCAAAACGTATTTGGACTTTTGCCATTTATTTATTTGAATTTCGCTTGACTTTTCTTTAATTTTATAGTTTCTATTTATTTATGTATATTATGTAATCTTCTGCAGTATGATCAATAAATGTATTATTATTAATTCGTAACATCGAGAGCTCTCTCTCACCAAGCCTCAGCTGTTCGCTTTATCGGGTGAGTTCTTCATAAAGTTCCTGTCATCGAGTTGTTGAAATTGAAGGTCAAGATAAGTTAAAATGTATAGAGACCAGGGAATCTTTTAGATTAATTATTTATCAACGATTTATTAACAACAAGCGGTTTTAGTTGTCATCAAGCAATGCTATGAAAAAAGCGTTGTGGGTTTCTTTTAATATTGATTAGTTTTTTCTGGGGGATCATTGAATACGTTTCGTTTAAAATTGTTTACGATTTAATTTGGTGTCACTGAATACGTTCGTAAGTAGGATTAAGTACTGCCATATGAATGTACTATTTGTCTTCTTATAAAAGGGCCTTTCGGCAAGCACGTTCTCAGTCAGTGCGTATACACGACAATCCCAAATCAGGAATAGAATCCGGTTCTAGGCCAAAGTCACGGCTGCTCGTCTAAACGACACAAAGTGGACTAGGAAACTTTCTCTTGTGTGGCTATCTGTGTGCGAGTAAGATTTGTGACATTTGAGGGAGCACACACATACAGGTATATCATAAGTTGATCTGTTCTAGACTGTACTACAAAGACCCTTCTTAAAAAAAAGACCACTTCGAATGTCACTATTGGCGTGTGAGTATAGGTAAACATTTATTAAAATTCCCATATGCCAATAGTGGCAACTGGAAATAACCGAGGTTTTCAAACAAACATATATGTATGTATATCGACATATTATCATATCAAATAATACTAAAAACAATTCATCATGCAAAACCATAAATCTGCCCATCAGGGTTCTAAACTGGAGCATTATGCAATTGCTCTACCATTAGTTCAACTGGCAGAAATGAACGCGAACGAGAATCATTGATTGAAAGAGGAATAACTTATGCTTTATTAACTTTTGCAAGCAAATGTATGGTTTTAAATAAAAAAAAACTACATGACCTACCACAAAACACAAATCTCATGTATATTGGTCATCAGAACCACCTCCCATAGTGTTATACGTAAACAGGAGTCATTGATTTAAATAAAAATAACTTACGTTTCATTAACTTTTGCTAGCGACTGTACGAATACCCGGTTGATTAAAAAAAACTTTTTATTTCATGTACATACCCAGTAGGAAAAAGGAGTATAACATGATACATACAAGGGAGGTAGGGAGTGATCCATTTATGCTCTACCGTTATTGTAATTTTAACACAGCATGTTATTAGAAGGGAGCACTGGAGCGGTAGATTCGGTGAGAGAGCTCCTCGTATGCTCTCTTGAGAGCACTTTTGAATGCACCTCTAGCCGGAAATATGAGCACATCAACATGCATCCAAGAAGCCTCGTAAGGCAGGCAAAAAGTGCTCCCTTTAAGCTCTCCCTTCATTGTAATTTTAACACAGCATGTCATTAGAAGGGAGCTGTAGATTGCGTGAGAGAGCTCTCCTTATACTCTCTTGAGAGCACTTTTGAATGCATCTCTAGCCGAAAAATTGGAGCACTTTTTAGAGACGGTGAGCGCCTTAAAAAGGCAAGGGATTTTAGATACGTCGCAGGCGAATTGTCTAAATCGGAAATTATATTAATCCTAGTATTCTGTAAACTCACAGATATGTAAAAGGAAAATCTTCACTCAATATTAAATTTTCATTTTATTATAACAATAACATAACATAATAACTCAGGCACACAAAATTTCACTTTCAACTTTTAAAACGTTGTAGCTAGTGGGAGCTCTGAAAACGAAGTGAAGCCGAAATCATTCTCCAGAACGAATTTCACAATTTAACGCGAAAATTCTCACGTAAACGAGAGGAGGATGACTCTCCCTCTCAATCATCTATGAACGCAGTAGAAAACATACAAGGGATCGTTAGGGGAGTAATAAGGGAGTTTTAAACATTTTGAAAGAAGATACTCAGTTCAAAAAGAGCATTGCACTTTACTGCTCCCTTATGCCTCTGAAAGGGAGCACTCCGCATTTCCCGCTGGGTATGGTATGATAAGACCTACCACAAAACACAAATTTTATGCGTATTGGTGTTCAGGACCCATTGCCATTTGAGTTATTATTCTGAGCCAACATCAGAAATGCAAGATGGAGAATTCGGCACAAATCCCACAGAAGAAGTCAGTTGCCACAAGATTAAGAAACGGAGCACTAAATTATTTATTTATATAAAATCAATAACAAAGTAAACAGGTTCAGTTAATAGAAAAATTAAAAGGAATTGTATTTTAATGCAGTTTCCTTTCGCCTTTTAATTGAAGCAAGAACTCAACCAAAGTTTTATACATGTTTGTAAGTTTCGCCTTAAAAGTAAATAGCATATAAAAGCATATACATATGAATATGTAAATGTATTAAACACATATTTTCCACAAATAAGCTTATTAAACTTAATAAAAGATAATTACATGATCTTCATGAATAAGCTGTGCCGCACACGACCAATGTGAACGGAAGAACATCCGAAAGAATTTACCCGAAAAGAATGCATTTTCGGGTTCAGTAATCCTTAGCGTACAAAAACTTTGATTCCAAATTTCGTTTCGTGTTCAATAATAGCCTCCTAGGGCCCTTTATCTCATTTTCAGTATGCTGTTATTTTACATTACTAATAAAGTAATTCAAAACAAGAAATTCAGAACACCTTTGATACACAATTCTGTTCAGAGACTACTACGCTGAATTGTGCATCGAGGAGGTTTTGATGCATTTTTAATTTACCCAGAAATAAAAGTAACATGCTTTTTATAATTTCTAATAATGAAGAAAAAAAACGCTTCAAAATAATTCAATGCAAAAATTATCATGACCGAAACTTCAAATATCAAACGAAATCAGCTCAGTCCGAACTGTTTTATGTGATTTAAAAATCACTCCATGAAATCACGTTTATTTTGACTCAGTGAGAATATGATATGAATGTGAAATATATACGTATCAACAAGCCAAATCAAAATATGGACTAATAGAGAGCATAGGATATATGCTGAAGCTTTACCAATAATTATGTTATCGCATGTACGAATACGGAACTTTTATCGGTCGAAGTACTTGCACTTGATCTTTTCTTTTATTTCAAATAAAGATATTCTATCTGAGGTAACTTAGTTACGTACTTCTTGGTAAACATGTCGCGTGCTTTGAAGAAATGGTATTATCCCGACCACTGTTATCAAACAATTTCATGTACTCCATCGTGCATCAGATACCGAGTAAAACAGAACAAATTTCTGGACAAATAACCACTCTAGAAAAACCAAATATTTTGATTATTCTATTTCTGCAAAACAATTACAGTTTATTTAGTGTTACGTATAACTTACACCTATTTTTTGCAAAATATACCGATTCGCAATTTCTGCTATTTTGCAAGAAAAATAATCTAAGGAGTAGAAATAGGGCTTTCTTGTATAATTTCTCCTTGACCACGTTTCTTTCGTTTCTTAGCATTCTTCTTGCTTCTCTTACCATTTGGAATTGTTATTGGCGTAGCTGAGCCAAGGGCTTTCATATTTTCAAGAAGATCTTTCTGTTTTTCAAGCTCTTCTGCTTGAATTATCAATTGACCTTCCAGATCGGCTATCCTTTCCAGATCTTCTGGCCTAGACTCCCGAGATTCGTAGCGTGAACGAATATCTTCTAGCCTGAAATTCTAATTCTATTTGAAACAATTGTTTAGGAACAGCAAATATCTTACAGGTGGCTAAGAAGTTTGTTTTTGTTGTCTAGGGCAGATAGTTCGCACATAGCGTTATCTAATTTCTCTTCTAAAGTGGCCTTCTCTCTGTTCAGCTTGGCTCTAAATGTGGTGATGTCTTGGTTGCAATTGTTTACTACTTCACTAGAAGGAACTCTTTAATAAAATATAGCTGGGAAGAGAGAGCGCAAACAAATTAGTCTTACATTAGTTTCTTCTCCCAAACTGAATTGATATCCTTTTTTTCGTCCTCATATCTTTCACAAAGTAGTAATGCCTTTGTTGTAAATTCTCTGAAAGTGTAAATGGTTGTAAATTTCCTCCTTAGCTGTTAGCTGGTAATATTAGTACTGTACTTTCGATTTGGTGGCTAAACAAATTATTAGGAGTAACTCTCTTGCCTTGAAAAGGTCGGATCCGAATTATATCACACGCGTTTTCTACTGAATTGAACCTAGCCGATGGGTGTGAAATAATACCCAAACCCATATTCCAGAGAGAATTAAATTTTGTTTAAGGTCCAAATATAAGTAATTCGAAATCGGAAGGGAGCGGTAAAATTCGATTCAAAAACGTTAACTGCACTACACGTCTGTCCATTCTAAATGACCCTATCAGTATCCTAATATTTTGGGCATAACGATAAAAGAGGAAACCGAAAAGAGACTACAATAAAACAATATGTGAGAAATTTCTTAACCAAAATTGCAGTCTTTTTACGATCACTTACTCTTTCATAAGACTTGTATTTTCTTCGAACTTGATTTTCTCAGCATCAAGTTCTCTCTGCAAGTCTCTGTTGACTAATGAAATTTTATCCATTTCCCGCTGTAATTCGTCGAGTTGCATTTTATTTTTTGGCTCCTCTGTGTTCTCAACGACATCCTTTTCGTCCTTCTCATATTGAGCACAATCCTCAGAAATCTTTAACTCATTATTCGACGAAGATTCATAGATAGTTTTGGAACGAATACTGCGTTCAAAGAGAGCATTGTCAAGTTTTCTTCGAATTTCAATGGAATGTGATGCAAAGTCCCCAACATTATTTATGTCTGCATCATATTTCGCCTTCAGCTCCAGAAATTCATTCCGAAGTTTCTCATGATCGTGCTCTAGTTTCAGATAATGGTCTTCATACTCTTCCCTCTGCCCCTCAAAATTCGTATTGTTAAGGGTATTTACTTTTTTCTTTGGCTTACGTTTTTCATTTATGTTAGACACATTCTTTGATTTACATGAAACATTAGAAGGCTTGCTTCCGCTAGATCCCATAACTTAATATTCTCGAAAGGGTAGAAGAATATTAACACAAAATTGTGTTTCGAATTTGTTTTAATAAACCCGACCTCGAATGCGTTAATGAATAACAAGAAAAAAAGGAAATTTTCAAAAATCCTGTCCCGAAATATATTTGCGCAGTACAAAGAGCCGTCTGACAAAAGCGTTTTGTGACAAATAATTTTTCTGAACAATTGAACGTTGTAAAGTACTCGGTGCCTGTAATTAAATACAGTTGTGAATAGCCATGTGTTTTTTCAACTCTGTAGAAATAATAAAATTTAAATTACTAGAAGACCCGTGTGAGAACTCTCGTATGTGCAACCATCTCCTCCTTCCCAAGGTCCTATGCGGACATTAACGAAACGTGTTGAAATTACAACTAAGCACTTGGTCAAGTTATTTGAGAGAAGAAATACTTCTGTTGGACGTTTAATTTTAGTGGTAGTTCGCAAAAAAATGTTTTTATGGGCATCAGAAACACACACGCCCTATTTCAATCTGTTCTCCCTTTCCATTTTCTGGAAAATGTTTGCCTACACTGAGGGTACAACTACGAAAATGTAGGTTACCTGTAAATGTAGATTTCAAGAGGCAGGCAGAGATGCCCAGCATGTAGACCATGAGGGCCATTGTACATCGGAAGAGGTCTGTCATCAGAATAATCTCGTTACCCGTCATGAGCCGCTAAACATTTGATTTGTCTAACATACATAACTCAGTATTTTGGGCAACGTAAAGTTGGGTAGCTCCATAGGCAAAGAATATCTGTCAACAAGAGAGGACACTCTATACGACTGCAAATCCCTAACCCATATGTAATGTCTGTATTTGCATCCAGAAAAATTTCCCATTAGCTAACACAGAAACGAACGAGTACCACCACTGTATTCCTGTAGGAAATTAAGGGAGAGAGCCATAATCGGCAAAATGTTCTCACCTACAGCATGTACAGTGAGCTATAAAATGCAGCATTTTTTACAATGGATAAGGGGGACCACTACACTCGCGAGCAAAAGTATCGAATCACTTTGCATTAATTTCATGTGCATCCAATATCGTTGCAACTTCCCGCCTCCGTAGGAGATTCTTTCGGAGAAGCAGCACTGAGCATATCGTTCTTCTGGTCTCCTGTAGACTCTCCCCTTCGCTCGCATCCAATCAGACACATTCTGCACTAGTCCGAGAAGAGAATTGGGGTCCATTGCTCAAGGGTCCAATTCTTATGAATTTCTGCAACTGCTCTTCGGACTGTACGGGGCCGCGCCAGCAACCTGGGACCCGTCTCAGGCCTCCTGGGTGTCAAATTCGCTGCCTTGAGTCTTCTTCTCACTGTCCACTCGCTGGCAGCCACTCCTCGCACCTCCCGCAGACGCTACTGGATGGTAACTCCTGTATGGTGACGATCTCGGAGAGATCTTGAGACAATGAAGCGGTCGTCCCTCTCTGATGTGCACTTTCTGCGGCCGCTTCTTGGTCTTGAAGTAAAAGCTCCAGTTTGTTGGAACCTCTGGTAAAGTTTACAAACTAGATTGGCTCAGATTCACCTCGGCAGGTACTGAACGTTGAATACGCCCTTCTTGCAGGAGCTGGACGAGTACGGCGACTTGAGCTTCAGTGGCTTCCATTTTTTCCAAGTGTTCTTCACAGGATAATATGTGGAGATGTGTACCGGTCGACTTCTGATAAAAGTCTAATAAGAAACCCCCCCTCTACCCACGTTACATCGGGGTCAAGGGTAGTGCAACTCGTGCACGTCGTAACGCGTAAAGGCTCACAAACCGGGAAATTGCCCATAATCTGAAAAATCCTGGGCCAATTTTCATGTGTCGTAGCTTTTTATAAAGCTAATATTTCAAGAAACATAATTACATTTAAGTAATTTAGAGAAATAAACTGATTTACAAAGATATTGGGTGCACATGAAAAAATGCAAAGTGATTCGATACTTTTGCTCGCGAGTGTAGTGTGAAATTTTGAAAAAATCGATTTTTTTGCATATTTCGATAGTCTATACATTTAAAAATAACATACTAAAATTTCAAGTGCATATCTCAAACAGTTACAGCCATATTAAGAGCAGCCGCTCATCGGTTCGCAAATTGCGTTAGCTTAAGGACCGGACCTGAGTTATTGTTCCGGCTCTATCGGCCAGGAAAGGGAATCTGGTTTCTATTGTTGACCTTGAGGTATTGCGAAATGTGTGAATAGGTTAATAGGTGGGGGGTTTCATGTACGTGGCTGCTAGCCACATGTTTTGGAGCTACTAGACCCTGGCACATTTAAACGACTCATATAGTAACTTAAACTTTAAACGCGTTTTTCTCGAAACTAAATTTTTCCAAATTTGCTGCAGTTATAACTCGAAGACAAATCATCCGATCGATTTGATTCTTGTTTCAGCTTCATTCATAGATGTTTCTACGTACCATGAACCTCCAGTTTTCGGATCAAAATCAAAAATGTAATTTTGACAGCCCAAAAATCATTAAATTTTCGCGCGAAATTTGTAACTTTTTTTAGAAACTCCGCCATTTTGTTAAATTTTAATTTTTTTTTGATTTCAGGCACTGTGAAGGTCGCTATCACTGCAGCAGTGGGGGGACTTTTTTTTAGAGCCTTGGGAGATTGCAAATAACTCGCTAAATTTTCGATTTTTTGGTCCAAAAATGTTATCATGTATTTCTTATATATCCACAAATATATCCTTGAAACATTAAAACATTCTATGCAGAAGTTTTCTTTAAAAAAAATTCCCAAAACTCAAATTTTTTTCAGGCAGTCACACTAGCGGTGCCCCTTAAAGACGATTATTAGTCTCTCTACTACCGTGACATCTCAATTCAACATCCGCTGGCAATGATAATAATCCAGGTGGCAGGTAAATTATTAGGACAAATGCACCTACCTCGCTGATTTTTGCATATGCTTTGAGCGGAGCAAACTTTTACCGAGTATATATGCCGCCGAATCACCCTATGCTTATGACAAGCCTACCTACCTCGCTGATTTTTTGCGCACGCTTTAAGCGCCTCCTCAGTATCCCAAATGCACAAAATTCTATATTTTCGTTACGCCTTCGCGCGACATTTCAGTCCCTACAAGCACGGATCATTCCTATGTTCGGATATAAAATTAACTACTAAAGTTCTTATCTCAGAGCGATACATTTGATATTTAACGTAAAAAGCGAACTTTACCGAAGAAGTATACTTAATATGAAACGTCAAATTTGACACGGACGATGCCAATTCCGTGGATTTAGCATGACACGGACGATGCCAATTCCGTGGATTTACCACACACGAACCCGGATAACATGTACTCCTTGTACGTCAGATTTTACACGGACACGGACGATAAGAATAGCCACTGCCTTAAAGTTTTTTTCTCATCGTTTGGTGTGCTTCTTCAATATCCCTGTCTTGGCAACAGCTATCACAGATTCATTATTAGTTTTTCATTGCACTGTCTCCCTTCTTAATGTTTTCCATTTTTGATTGCAATAAATTTCCCATCGAAAAATGGGTTGCAGCTACTGGTACATATACAGTAACATATTCCCACAGCATTTTAAGCAAACAAACTGTTTCTACAAAATAAGTACACTTTACTTACACATTCAGAACACATGAATAATTGCCGCTGATTTGTTTATAACAAATTTGTAATAATAATAATTTCACCTAAATTGTAGCACAGTATAATATTGAAAATAATAAAAACCTAAAAACATTTTTTTAAGACGAAAGCTACGAACGATGGTTGCAATAACATGTAACAGTGCAAGGATAAAATATCTCAAAAGTCACAAATTTAATAAAGCAGTAATTCACTAAATAAACGATAAAATATAATCTCAGGAATTTTGAGGAATGTGAGATCCACTGGAGGTTCGCCCATGTATTTTTTAAACTTTTGGAATAAGAGAGGGCATGTCTTAACTTAAATAAAACTAAAACGAATCGCTGAAAGGAACGAGGAACCATACAAAATCGAGAAAAATTTAAATTTGCATGACGAGACCCGATGCAGAAATATTGTCACCGGCTCCAGCTGTCTGCTTGGCAACACGGCAAACCAGCACAGGTGCCAGGCAAACTTCGTACTCAATCAGCTCATCTGTGATTGTCATTGATTCGTCCCAGCAAGCGACTGGACTATTGGGGTCCAGTTCAATTCTTTGTGGAACCTTGGAATCCTCTAGCTTGCCATTACTGGATGTAGAAAAACTATCGTCAAGGATCAAGTTTGCAGACTCGGGAATGACCTGAAATTTTATTTACATTTAATATTTCCGATATAGTAAAAAAATGGAAAATCGTACGATTTCGGTGCCACAAACATATCTGTGGGCAGTCAAAGAAGCTTTGGCAGCTGCATTTCTGGTGTTGTTCCACTGTGACCCCTTGACCACCATGATAGCTTGGTAAGCCAAGGTGTGTACATGCAAACGGGTAAGCATCCTTCTCTTAGGTTCCAGTCTTTTATTGATGAGATAATTTTTGTTGATTAAACTAAAAAGTTTTCTCATTTGGTCCAACGCTGTAGCCACCCGTGGATTTGAGTCCGATACAAATTGAATTTTCCCAGTGGCCAGAACTTGCTGCAAATTATCCAACTCCTGCTCATTCATACCAATTGAATCGACATAGGGGATAACATGTTTGGAAAGAAGTCTCAAAAGTTCTATTTCCACATAGCTTGCCATTTCGAAGTGGACGAGTGTCGACTCTGATTGTGACGAGATCTGCTTTTGCACTTTTTCAAGTCGTGATTCCCTGACACCTAACAAAAAATGTTTAAAATCTCATCCCTATAATTATATCCTATTCACCTTCAGAAAATTTATAGCTATCCATCATTTGCAGTCCACTAACGACTAGCAGCCGTGGCTTGTAATTTGTAAGGGCTTTGTCGAATAACTCTAAAGAACTAATGTGTGGATTGTTTTGATCATTATGTAGAATGTATCGATTGGCACGTGGAGCTGTATAAGGGCCCCATGTTTCGCCTGACTTGTATTCAAGGATGAAATGAATATCATCTTCGTTTACGAGATCACCGGCAAGCTTTAGACCGTCCGGCAAATGTTTTCGAAGTCTGAAATAAAAATAAATACACATAAAAGCGAAAATTCTTTCTCAGACGAAGGGTTAAAAATCAGATAAATCAAATTAAAAGTGATCGAAGTGCTTGATGAAAGAATTAAAGTAGAGTAGGTTACGGAGTCTGAATTAATTTGTAGTTTTACAACCTGTAGACGTAAGGGATTATTGTAGAAAGCATGTTCCTAAAGCATGCCAATTTTACACTTTTCTAAATACGGTAAATGTGGGTCATTTTAAATAGGGGTTAATTGAAACCAAGTGATTATGCAAACTATCGTAGAAACTATTCCTACGAAGTGTTGATTTGAATGTAAAGCTTTCATACCAATAAAGACAAAAAATTATTGCCAGCAATTTGCATATATGTACATTTGTAGGGTCCATGGGAAAAATTACCATAGTCCACTGAGAAGGATTTTGAGAAAAAACGCAAATATCAATTAACCTACCGTATTACACTGGATGCCCAGATATCTTTTAGCATTGAAATTTCGGACTGAAGCTGTTTCTTCTATTCAATCGCCATATTTTCTGATAGTACTCGAAAATGGCATAAGATTGCACCACCAGTCGATTTTCGGTAAAAAATGGTGCTGTATTTTGAGATATTGGGTCTTTGCATAAAAACGAGCTTAAACTCAGAGTTCGAATTCAAGCAGTGAGTCTGAAGCATTCATCAAACCCGTTATCATAGTTGTATGGCAAATAATGAGATAAAAGTCACTTGAGTAAACTCATGATAAATGAGATCTGTCTCAAAGCTATGACCCCACAGTCGGTATTATTCATTTTGGCTGATAGTCCATATGATAAGAGAGAACGATCTGTGAAGGCACCAAAAGATAACCTGAGTACAAAAATTCTGAAAATGTACACAATTTCTTTAAAGAAATAATTCTATCGATTAAATGAAAAACTATCAAGTCACAACAGCGAACCATAAAATCTACTTCGGGCTTTGATCAGTCCATCCTAAATGCGATTGAAATGAAGAAGTCAAAGGTCCATTTGGGCTGCGCTTGTTCGGATAATTCTTTACAAGTGGGGCTCCCAGCGTACAGACGAGAGTCAGGATTTTTGCGGAATATATAATACCTAAAAACTTCGCAAGTCATTTAATTTACATATGAAATGAAGGTGCAGAGTGAAAAAATATTATTTTTAGACTTCTTTTCTTTATACCAAATACTAGCTTTCCCGTACCCGACCTGGCCTGTGATACGTAATAATATCATAAATTTGGTCTATCGAGTTATTATTTATTAATATAGCTGACCCGTACAAGTCAGTACAAAAATTATAAGTACTATTAAGTATTAATATGACACTAAAATAAGTAAAAAAAGAGGGTACACGTATGAAGTGAAACTCCTTTTTTAAATATATAATAAATAATAAAATAATAAAGCCGCCATGAATTGGTACAATCAGGCAGCATATTTGCTATCAGCGACATACCAACTTAAATGATAATCTAAAGAAGTTTAGTATGTATTTTGAGTCCAATATTTTGAAGCCTCCATCTTGAATTTCTAAAATTGGGCACCACATTGAAAAATTGGGAAAAATCAATGATTGCAAATATGTTAACAAAGTTGAGAAAAAGAAAGTAAAAAGAAGGTAACTTCTTTAGATTTTCATGAAAGTTGGTAGTGTCGGGGTTTTTAAAGCCGTTGATTGCAAATATGGTGCCAGATTGCACAAATTCAAAATGACGGCTTGAATATGGCGGACTTAATCAGCATTTATCACTGTTTCAAAAAAGGAGTTTCACTTCTAACGCATGTGGCGACCAAAATTGGTATTGATAAAAATCAGTGATTGAACTTATGTAAAACAAAGTTTGGAAAAAGGAAGTTTTACTATTTAAAAGAAGAAAGGAATGAAACGCGGACAAATTGGTTTAGTGAATGTGTGGATGAAAAGAAGCACTACTGAAAACCAGATTGGGTGATAAATGGATTTTGAGGGAACAGATGTGATTTTCAAAACAACCATCTTACGTTTGTATGACATAATTATGTGATTTTTCACTAATCGATGCGAAATTTAGTCGAGGTTAAGGAAAAAAATATGTATATTAGACGAGACCTTTTAAGGAGAGATAATGATTTTAGAGTCAAAAATGGGGTAAAAATGGAGAATAACGGGAGCGCACGCAAAATTGATTAAGCATACATATTATTATTACCAAAAGCTATGTAAAGTAAAAATTTTAAGTACATTTCAAGGAATCGTATGGGAAAAAGGAAAGAATTATCGGATAAAGATAATGAGATAAGATGAAATGAGAATTTTTATAAAAAAGCTTAATGTCACTTCGGAAGATAATAGGGAAGGTTTCATGTATACCGGTCCAGAAAAGTTTGTGCTTATCACGGATATTTGTAGGTGCAAGTCCCCATACACGAGCCAAAAGAATTTTATACCGCAAGGGGGGTAAATCTCAACCGTTTTCGAGTTACAAAGTGATTCAAAAAATTCGAAATTTTAATGGTATCGATTATTTCATTTGTATCATTTGATCTATTCAACGCAGTGACATGAAAACAAGCATGAGGAAGGATATATTGATAAGTACTCCAAATTATTTTGTCTCACGGCACATTGTGCGTGTGAATGGGGAGGGAAGACCGCTCAAAATTTTTTAGGAAACATGCGCATCTTATTTTTGAATGAGTCGCATCGGGCACTTCCACGTGCTAACTAACTAACATTTCATTTCCTAGTACATGCGATAACATTGAATACATCCAGTCGGAACCAATTCACAAGATTGAAACCGTCGGTTGCTTGGGAACGTAACTTATTAAATGTGGACAGAGAATTTACATTCGTATGTATAAGGATCGCCAAAATATGAGTACATCAAGCAAGTTTACGACTGCGTGGAGGCGAGTTTACTTGCTTGTACTGCGATTGCGATGAACGGACACAGTGGTCCACACAGAGTTCAAGGTCACATATGGAAACAAGCATTCTTATCGCTAATGCTCTGAAAAGATATTCGCTTGACTGAAGTTTGTAAAAGGAAAATTAACTCCACCGGCAGTTTATAAAAGGGAAATTATAATATATAATAGAATTTTCCTAAAAGTTACGAACGTTAGGTGGCTCGCAAATTGCCCTGTATCTCGAAAACGGGGCGAGATAGAATGTTTTCATTATTTTTCCGTTAATTAGCACAGCAAAATCTTTCGAACCCCGTTCCCAAAAAGGGGGACCTGCGGGGGGATTCTCTACCAATTTAGAGTTAGAATTTAGAGTCTAATTTCTAAATTTAGAGTGCTTCGCGATTCCCTACGAGAAAATGGTCTAAATTTAGAGCCAGTATGACAGTTCTAAGTTAGAGCAAAATGTGACGGTGGCGCCAACTTTGGGC
This sequence comes from Neoitamus cyanurus, assembly GCA_947538895.1. Classification (NCBI taxonomy): domain Eukaryota; kingdom Metazoa; phylum Arthropoda; class Insecta; order Diptera; family Asilidae; genus Neoitamus; species Neoitamus cyanurus. The sequence continues at coordinate 27,670,120 of OX384540.1, forward strand.
AATTGCGAGAGATAAATAAATGTACTAGAGCACTCTAAATTTAGAGAAATATTGCGATTCTGTAGCCATTTTTTTCTCTAACTTAGAGCTCTAAGTTAGAGCGATTTTATTCACATGTGGATTGTCTTGTGAGCAGGTAGCATTATCGCAACGGATAATACTTCCTACGCTCCTTTGGTAACAGCCAGTAGCGTAAAACCTAAGACAAGCCAGAATTTTTAGCTCCACCGGCAATTTTGTTGGTCTGCTTTGCTGTCGTAAATATGGGTTCAAGTTGGTGTATAAATAATTATACAAATCCTTCGATACCCGAAAGAGTTCTTTGAATCTAAATAAGCAAAATTTAAAACGCGCCACATCAAAAAATTATTATAATAAACCTTTCCTCGGGCATACTAAGAGGATCGCTTTCATCTCTTAGATGCCTCCTTAAAATTGTAAATCGTCGCCTTTCCAGTATTACTCTACTCATCCCGAACAAAACAATAACAGATGAATCGACCATATCTTATATCTTGTTATTGTTGTTGTTGTTTGTTTAATCTTGACCCTCGGTCCGAGGGTGTCACGTTCGTGACTTACTGGTCCGGCTTGGGTGCCATATGACCATTGAACTCCATCAGGAAAAGCCCAAACTCAACCGCAGGCCAAAATATATCTTGTTAATACAACTTTTTCACAAATATCACTGAAACTGTCAGATGTCATTTGTCATGCAAAAATGTAACATCTTGCCCGATATTCTAGTACATCTCTCTAAAATGCGTAGAGAATTCCGACTAGCTCTAAGTTAGAAAACTTGTGTGAGTTAGAGAAGCTCTAAATTCTAAACTCTAAATTGGTAGAGAATCCCAGGGCAGGTAACAAGAACCTCCTCGAAGTACGTAATGTAAGCAATGAAATTTTGGCATCCAAGCGGAAGTTGGGAAACAAACAATTCTTACTTTTCCGACATACGTGCAGCCAGGAGCACGTCAGCACCTTCTTTGAAGAATCTAATTCCCATGACAGGAGCATTTCCACCCAGAGCCCAAGTGATCTCATCCTTGTGCTTGGATGTGGCGATGCTTATCAGTTGTTTAAATAGTTGCGCGTCTGATATAAATCTCCTGGAAGAGAGAATATTAATAGTATGCAATCAAATTAGTCGCTGAAACACAACTATGCACTTACTCTGCTGCAGCACCACTGTTGAAATAGTAAGCGAAGCTCTGAATGAATTCCTCTTCATTAGTGATGTCGTCGACTGTGAAATCCGGACCGATGTTAAGCACCGAATTGGTGAAATTCAGAAAATTCGTGGCACTAATCAGTAAATCGGTGCAGCTCCCGTAGCCAACAGCGACCTTGGGCTTCTCGTTCCTGGCAATTCCTTCAATGGCCAGAAGGCCGGTCAGAATTGTCGACACTTTCTGGAGTTGTTTCAGCGTGAGGAATGACTGATAGACAAACGAGAAGACCGCCGCGAGCACCGAACACACTGTCACGATTCCCATGAACTTTATGAGAGACATCTTTAGAACTAAAATTATGTGTAATTATTCCACGAGCTTCTCCCTTGAGGAATTCATTAATGCTCGGCGCTTATCAGCTTCGCCGGGAAACAGCAACGTCACACAGGTGCAGATGATTTTTCGAAATGTCAGTGCCCTGCCGTGTACACCGAAACCGGACTGAACTGACAAGTGTAAGAATTGGCCTACCATATGAGTCTTTCAGTGTCGAGAAGTGGAGAGACATCTGTTCTTTGTGTGGAAGACTACTGGGGCCGTTACAAATGTTGGATAGAATGACGATCAGGCGAACTCAGCACGCTAAATTTTGTATGAAAATTAGTTTAGCATGGAGCTCAGTAGTAGGATTTAGACACTAAATTTTGTATGAAAATTTAACTAAATAAGCACACTTTACACATATTTCCAATCACAATAAAAATTTAACAACTGACCCGAGCGGGATAAAGTATAAGTAAATCACTCGTAATATTTTGCCCACTCATTATGCACAATTGAACAAAGTTTATTCATTTAAAATTATTAGGCGATATAGCAATTAGTACATAAAGCAAGACAAAGTTTACATAGTGCGCGTCAGGCCTCATAGCATAATGATTTCACACCCTCGGCCAGACCTGTCCCACAGGGATGATATTTAGCGTACAATTGTACCATAAGAGGTACAATGGTACATCTACATAAATTTTGGTACATTTGCAAAGAAATTTAGATCAGACAGACAGAAAAATGTGATAAAATCTGTTCACACAGAAATCTTTGCTGTTTTGAAACATTTTTGAATTCATCTGGCATTTCTAACAACAATTCGGGTTGGCAAAAATTTGGCAATCGTTATACGTATTAGAGTTTTCGATAAGAAGTGTTGTGACCGTTTCCTGGATTTAGTACCTGTGTCAGATGTTTCAGCTCAAGGATTATTTAAAAACTTTTTAAGGTCACTAAATGAACATGAAATCTCACTAGAAAATATATTATCCTTTTCTGCTGACAACTGTACAGTAATGATGGGAAATTTTAACGGTGTTCAAGCTAAATTAAAAAATCTAATTCCTAATGTTTTGGTACGGGGATGTATTTGTCACAAACTTAATATTGCTTCATAGGCGGCTTTTGCGAAACTTCCACTTGAAATTGACAAATTTATTAAAGAAGTAAATCTTCACTTTTACAATATTCCCACCGGAAAGGAAAGTTTCAATGAATTTCAGGAATACTTTGGGACTGAGGTGCATGCAATACTTCGTCATAATGAAACACGATGGCTTTCCAGGCAAGCGGCTATTAGCAGATTGTTAGAACAATGGGAGCCTCTGACGCATTATTTTAATCTAGGATATTTAGAAAATCATTATGCAAATAAAAATATTTCATTCATATGAAGGGTACAGGAAAAGAAGGGGCTCATTGCCAATTTTTCTATTTTGAATTAACTATACCATTCACTTCGTTTTTATACGGCCAATCAGACCACGTTATCTAAAAAATGCTAAAAGCAGCTGATTTTACGTAAGGTCCAAGTACAAAAATCCGATTTTAGAATACACCTTCTTTCCAGGTACATTTGGGACTTGGGCAATAAAATATTAAAGCATTATTTATTTACTAACTTAATGTAACTAAACAATAATCTATTGTATTAAATGTACACTGTTCCTTGTGTGAATGAAATGAATGAAATTTTAAGTAATTTTTAATTGTTTAAATTGAGATTTTAGGTTTAATTACTTGATTAGTCAAAACAATGAGAATGTTAATGAGCCCCTTCTTTTCCTGTGCCCTTCATATTCAATTGTCTAACGAACCCTGCATTTAAATTGCACTTCATGTTCTTAAACTATGTTTTGTAAATAATAAACGATTTAAATATTGAAATGCAGTCTGAAGATTATCGCATGCACATTTTTTTTTCAAGAATAAATTTATTATTCAAACATATATGTAGAAATTTTGGAACAAGTTCCCAATGCGGGTTTTTTTGGAATTGCCCTAAAACCTTATGGAAATATTCTGACAGAAGATATTTTTTAAGAAAGTCAAATTTTTCTTACGAATTATTTCGTGCCGATATGTACGAATTGTTTTAAAAATGATTTACCATGTCCATGAGGTCAAATTTTGATTGTACAAAGCAAGGACGATGCGAATAGCCACTCTGAATTATTTTATATCTCGAAAACGAGACGAAATTGACTTTGATTTTTTCAATTTTTGGTGTTAAACAAGCTAAAACAAGCTCATTTTTGAGAAAGTATTATTTGCGGGAACTTATACTTTCCTAATTCACTCGTTCCGACCATAAATGGAACATTTCCATAAGGTTTTAGGGGAATTCCAAAAAAACCCGCATTGGGAACTTAAGCCGAAACTTTTTTAAACAACAATACATGAATTCAACTCTAATTAAAAATTTCAATTTACACAATAACAACGCAATTCTAGAACTAAAGCAAATATTTGTGGAACTGAAGTTGATCTTCTTCTTCTCCTAAAGAAAAATATTCCTGACCTTGAAAAAATTGATTTCAAAACTAATGTTTTGAACTTTTCCATAACTTTCTGTGACACTACGCAAAAAAATCGATTTTAATAATGAAGTCCTTAATTTTGTTTCAAAATTTTCCGCCGAGAGTGCGTTATCTGGAGAAACTAATAGTACATTACCATTAATTATTAATTTATTTCCATCAAAAGAAATGCAAGGCATTGAACAAATGAACGACGAATTTCGATGCCTCGCAGAATTCGAAGAATTAAAAAAGTTTAGAAAATGTTCTATGTCAGAATTTTGGAACGAAGTCGGTGTAATAAAAAATATAATTCAGAATATAATAATGTGCATAGAATTTCGAAAGGAGTATTATCGTTGCAACATTCATCAGCTACTCTTGAGCGAATCTTTTCTTATCAAAATTTAATGAAAACTAAGTGCAGGACCCGACTTGCAGTAGAAACAGTTTCAGCTTTAGTATAATAAAAGCGAAAGACCTTTTAAGGGCAACTTCAACTTCTTGCTATAATTGTAATGTGAATAATAAAATACTGGACGATAATCTAAACAAAAATCAGGATGTAGAAGATCCAGTTCTGTAAATGTGCCAAATACATTTTTTTATGTAATAATTTCAAAACAGCTCTGAATGCCAAATATTTTATTTTATTTCCCTTTTTGTTACTGTTAAATTTAAGAATGCGTAAATGATATACTCGTATGTTTATATAATAATTGTGCTTTTTATGAAAAATTTGTAAGAGTACCCAAAAGAAAAGTAATTTTGTTACATTGCTGTTGTTTATTCTAAAGTTTATCTCGTCCATATAATTAAAAAAACTGAAGATACTTTTGTTTCAATATATCGATTTTTTGTAATTTTCTTACAAGAAAGGGGTTACTGTATTTAAGAATATGTATATGTAGCGTACCAGTCGCGAATTTGAAATAGGTTTTAAAAAGTGGTACAATTGTGTAAGAATTGGTACAATTTAGTATGCGTAAAAGGTACAATTCAATTTTGTGCCATATCATCTCTGCAGTGTCCCATTGTGCCATGAGAATATTTCCCGCGACGCGGTGTCTTTGCATGCAAGCAAGGAAGGCGCTGCCCTTACGATTCCGAATTAATTAAAAAAAAAAATTTAAATCACTGCGCTGCGCGGTGTACTTTACATACACCCTCTGTTGCTGTGCTGCTCATATGTTTGTAACGATCCTCAGCCATCCCACCCTGATAGAGACGCAGAATCAGCAGCCAACTATCGAGGGTACTGAAGTGAAAACCAAATTTGGATTCATTTCGTGCATTTTTTGCATGGAAGAAGTATGACGCGTTTGCTGCAGTTGGAGCTGGATTCATTAATGCTTCCGTCAGCGTCAAGTGGTTTCAGATCATGAAACTAAGAGAATTCAGAAGATAAATGAAACCACCTATTTTTCTTAGAAACTCATCGCCTATCAATGTACCACTGTACCTTGATACTGGGGTGTTAAAAAAAGTGGAAATTTTATTATATTAAATAGTTGTAATGTTGTATGTAATTTGTAACGTTTCCTGGTTCGGTTATCTGTTGGTATGTATGAGAGAATTTTTGTACAGCCAGGCAGACAGAGGTTGCATTTTATATAGGTAGAGCGTAGAGAAGTAAAGCGGTAAAAGCAGATGATATAATCTTTTATTGCGATTGTTTCCCCTTGCGTGAAATCCACACCATGCCACTTAATATTTCCTTAGAACCCGTATCGAAGTATTCGGAGTCCCTAATGAACCGAATGAGGTCTTTTATATTCACAGAAACCAGTTCGGTTAGGACGTTAAAGATGTATGTATGTTTGCAATTATAAACATAACATTTATAGGTACTGCTGATTGAAGCAGTTGGACAGAAAGATAACCGAACAATGTCATTTAAAATTACGGAATCGTAATTTCCGATAAGCTGGAGGATTATTAAGGGCCTGTCCGAATCCAAATCATTGTCTTCGTTTTTGTCTCGTTATGGCAGTTAAGTTAGAGAAAAAAACCTATTCGAATTCATGTTATTTGAATTGACTTTTGCAAATAAATGAATATCAAGCTAAGCTAAACCTAACTGTTATACTGCATAGCTAAGCTCAGTGGTATAGACATAAATTCGAACAGAGCATAGCTCGGTGTGACGTCATAAACTGTCATAACAAGACGAAGATGAAGACGAAGACTTGGATTCGGACAGGCCCTACTGCCTAATTTCCATAAGAAACCAAATCACAACCGAATCAACCAACATAGCTGCAGCTCTTTCATTTACATTGAAATTTTTATCACCTATCTCGCACATTTTGGTCAACATGCGGTAGCTCTCTGTGTGAGAATAACCATTTTGTGTTGCTACATGCAATCCAGCGCATCTGGTACAAGTTTCTGACTGTCTGACATTTCACAACACATTGCTAATAAAGTGTAAAGACGTGTTTTGTTAACAAATTCAGGCTAATGGTTTTTTGGTTCGATCGTGGTTTGGTTTCTTATGGAGAATAGGCATTAGTATCCAATTTGTTTTTTTAAATATTCCGACATTTTTCATAAAAGAGTCGAAATTTTACTACAACTGCGGACACATAAATAAAGTTTTAAAAACAAAAAAACGAATATTAATTTAACGACGCGAATATTGTGGCAATCAAATCTAAGCTTGAAACGTTAAACAAATTTTTCTCATAATGATGTTCTTCAAATATATTTCTTCTCCAATATATTTCGGGACCTAAATGAAATGTTGTCCAAACCATCTTCTTACAATTATATTATATAAAGCTATGTTGTAATTTTTTTTTGTCGGCATTTTAATTGTTTCGCAATTTTACCCAATTTTATAATATTTAAAATTTTTTCTGAGGGTTTTTTTTTAATAGTAGTATTACATCAAAAAATAATTATCCGAAACTAAAATGTTCCACTCAATGTTCCTCGTTCTGGAAGTTATATTCAAATACAAAGTAATATTCAAGTGATTCACCACTAACTAAATTCAAATTTCAAATTTTTTTATCGCATCGAGTGGGTTATGTGAGTTTATGACGACACACCGAGCTAAGCTCTGTTCAAATTCATGTCTATGTCACTGAGATTAGCTTAGCAGTATAACAATTAAGCTTGGCTTAGCTTGATGAGCGAGTGAAGGTTTGGGCTGACTTCGTCAGATAGATTTTCGTGAAGTTGGCAAAGTACTAATAATAAATTAATTGAGCTACTTGGAAGAGTTTATAAGCAACTTTTTAAAAGGAACATTTTTAACAGTCAAGTTGCCTACCAATAAGTCATTTAAAAAATAATTTATTTACAAAAGTCAATTCAAATTACTAGCTAAGCAAAATGATTCGAATAGGTTTTTATCTTTATTTTATTTGTAATAATAGTTTAGCTTGTTTACTGACGAAATTAACTGTCATAACGAGACAAAGACGAAGGCTTGGCTTCGGTTGGGCCCTAAGTCGTTCCAAAGTCGTGGAAATGAAGGCCTTTTCAGAAAAATTTTTCTGAACAACTACACAAGAGTTTTTTTTTTGTTAATTTTTTATTAATTGATACTAATTAAATCTATAAATAAATCAGTACTATTAAAATTGATATAACTGGTCAATATTTGTAATAAACTGACAAAGTGTACCTAATTGGCGGTCGGAGGCTACGCAAATTACGTCACACGAATTTAATGATTCCTCCCCCGCCCTTGTCACAGCTGGTCACATTTGTGAGGTCCCCCTCCCTAGTGTGACGTCACATATCTTGCAATTTTACATCTGGAAATTATTAAATTAAAACAGGAGTTCCGAAATTAGTTTTATTACCATTTAAATTATTTTTTAATAAATTTAACATCAAATCAAACATTTGAAAAAATTAACAAAACGAAAAACGATTAATTATATTAATCATATTGTCAAATCAAATAGAAATAATGAAATCACGGAAAGGCGTGGTGCGTGTGGCGGTATTTATTAAATGGCTCTTTAGGCGGTCGGCGCGTGTCACTAGTAGGGCTAGTGCAAGCTCGCCAACAAAACAATTAGAACCTTATGTTTATTACATTTTGAAATGTGACGTAACGAAATTTAGGATCCCTCCCACCCCTTTTCATACAATGTCAGACTTCGTCGACCCACTCCCGCCCCCTTAACGTGTGACGTAATTTATTGATGGCCCCTTATGTTGATAACCCACTCGATAGGTTTTGAGGGAAAAAACATTTATGAAGACATATAATATAGCGCCAAAAAAATGTTTATGATTTTGATATATCCAGTGTCACTCTCGCAATTAAGACGAATCTAACGACACCTCTCAAGTTAAAATCCATCAAGCCGTTTAGGCTACAGAGCGTATCAAAGAAATATGCATAAATACATACATAGGGACTCTAGAAAAACATAATCCTCCTTCTGGCGCAGTCGGGTAAAAAGAATGTCGAATTCATAATTACCGTCTTCTAACGAACAGATAAAGTAGATGAAGATTGGTTTTAAAATTAAAATTTAACTTGTTTTTTTATTAGTAAATTTTAAATTTATATTAATAAATGGTTGCTATAATTAAAGAAAGTGTTTACATGCAGGTACGCTGCCTACGCGTGAAACATTAAATGCTAGTACAGTGTAAATCAATGAACTGCGCGAGGGAAATCTTGTCCTTTTACAAAATATCTACTGATTGAATATTTGCATACTTACGAAATATTCTATAGATTTAATTTTGTGTTTAGGAGAAACATTTAATTTACTGAAGATTTTCTCATTGATTACAGAGTACCTTCATTTAACGTTTTACACGTAGGTAGGTACCGTGCCCGTATATAATCCCAACCATAATTAAATTATAAGAATGAATAAAATAAAGTAATTTTTCTTTAAAAAGTTAAGCAACATTTTAACTTCCTTTTCATACATTATTTATTAATTAAAATTCCAAATTGTAAAAGTGAACCTTAACGACTGGCATTTGTTAAGGACACAAGGACGCAAGTCAGATAAAATCTACTCTTTTAATTGACTCTGATTCACCTACTTGTAATTAACTGTAAAGATAATTTTTTGCAAAGCATTGCAAGCCATACGTCGTTATTCACACAAAAACACATTTTCTTATAGCGCCTTGATTACAGGTATAAATAACCTATGAAGAGCTAAAGGTTCCAGCAGTTCTTCATTAGCATTTTTATTGCTAAAAGGAATACAAGTTTCCGACTTATTTCTGTTTTTTTTATTAATTCGCCTAAGACCTAAGATCTGATAGTGTTTGTGACAACAAATCCTTGTGAACAAAACGTTTAAAGAACATATTAATAAAACTCCACTCTACTCCTACATATTCTTTCAAAGGTTATTTATTCTTAAATCTATCAATATCGTCAAGAAACTGGACTTTAAAAAAAAGACACTGCATCACACACAGGCCATAGGCGCGGCTAGACACAGAGCGCTCGGCAGCTATTTTATGAGCGACCTTGATGAGGTCTCTAAGTCGAGGATAGCGGATATCATTCGCTTTCTGAACTCCATGGAGTGGCTCTAATCCGTTGTATAGGAAAGAACCAACCAAATACCTAACAGATCTTAAGTTGTAGTTTCAAAACGGTGCGCTTAGTGCCACTTGGGCTCGGACCAGTTGGGCCTGAGTCGCCACGCCACTTAAACCAACCGACCAACCAACCAACACACACTCAAAACTAAACTTTCCTCAAAAACCCATCAATTTGCAAATCTCCAAAGAAATATGCGAAATGTTGTTGACCATCTCAATTACGTATTCATCGAAAAAAAACAGAGGAAAGTGGTAGATTTAAGTCACTGCCAAGGTCAATTAAGATACCTATAGGATAGGCGTTGCGCCACTAAACAAAAACGTGAATAAGCGCATTTTTCCCAACCAGAAACTATTGTGATTCCGATAGCACGTCTCAAGATGTGTTATTATTCTATTCACGGTTTAATTGCATGCTAGGAGGATTTTATCAATCGTCTGCGGAATGTAGCAAGTTTTGTGTGCCAGTTCCAATTACAATTCACATATAATCCAAATTTACTTTATATTCACGAAGTCAACTTTATAGCCAGTGTAATTTTATTAAGAAGAAAAAAATGCAAATTTCTAACTTTGTTCTCCACACCTGGAATTTTTTTTATAAGCAACACATAAGATTCTTCGAATATTTTTGCCATAAACAAAAGCGTGATCTCCAGGCAAACGATCTTTATTCCAAGAAGTCGTAATTCATTGTTTTTTAAATTTTTTCGGTCATGCTCGTTTATCATATAACTTGAATCAACGTCAACACAGTCTGTTAGCCGTCACCTTCGTTCACGAAGGTCTTAATGAACTTTAGGAATATTACCCACGTAAAATATTTACTGCATAAAAGTGCACTTATAATTTTGGAGGTGTCATTAAACTAATAAGTAACAGACTTCTTTGTTTCCCTGGAGAATTCCACAACACAATGCAGACAAAACTTTTCCAAAAATTCGCCTTTTTTCCAACAAACCGTTGATCCCCATCAGCAAAAATACAGTGTATCGGGTTGGTGGACGATATTTTCAGGAAAGATTCATTATTCTCTGAAAAACCTAAATAGCAAGGATTGCCATCCCCTTCCTATTCCCCTCCCCCATTCTTATTCCTTCCGTTCCTATTCCCCCCACCCAAACCTAAAGTTAAGTTAGGACTTCAGCTTTCATTTGAGTGCACTTTCATGTGTGTACTCGAAGTGTGTTTTTTATATAAAAACAAATCAAGATTTTGGGGACGCCGCCGTTTCCTGAAAGTGTCGTCAACCAACTCGCATAACAACTGTTTGGAATTACCTGTTTTAATTAGTTTGTGACGGAGAAGCTGGCTGTGTATAAATTAATTCTAAGATTGGCTTTTAAAATCGAATTGGGTCAGTTTTTGCATTCTCTTCTTCTTTAGGATGAATGAAACTTGTTTAGGGGTATATCGAGTTCAATTTACGCGTGTTTTTAATAGCCAATATGCAAAGTAGATGTCAGGAGATAGAATGTTAAAATTAACGATATTCGACTGTCAATATCTCGGAAACTATTTGAGCTATTTTTATAAAATTTGGGATTTTGGGCAACTGGACGGGGCTTAATATATAACCAATATTACAAATGTTCAGGTTAAATAGAATTTGAGTTATAGGGGGGTTGAAGTAGCTCGAAATGGTTTGTGTAATATAACACAGTCAGTGAGCTCCGAACTTGGCTTAGATTTAGAGTCCGCGTATAAATGGGCAATGTGCAATAATTTGAAATTTCTAATTTGAAATTTTCAAATCCGAATAGGCCTCAAGCATTATTGCCCTTTAAAAAGACCTTAAATACCAGCAACTTGCAATACATCGTGTTGAACCGGCGAAGTCACGATACCTTTTGTTGACAGCATTAAAAGTCTGGAAGTTGTGGTACTTTTTGTACACTAGAAGAGACCGGGGCTAGTTGGCATTGTACGTATTATTAATTTCGTAGTTGTAAGCGCAGCCTCACATTCCATAAAAGTTTCAGTACGACGACGTAAGCAAATTATAATAAAATGAGGAGGTGACAAAATCCTGTTTTCTCTTAGTTGAGTAACTTTTATAGTCTTTTGAATTTTTGTTAAACTTTTGTTGACTAAAAAAAATTGGTGTTTGTATAATGTTCAATTCTATTTATTTAAAAGGTATCATATATGTACGTAGATATTCCTTGCTTACTTGCTCTGAAATTGGGATATGTTCGTATATGTTTTGTTTAAATTGATTGGGGTCAAGTTTACCCTGGAAATTTTCCCTCGGTCATTTTTCCCCCGCATATTAAATTAGCCCCGGTAATTTTTCCCCTGTTGTATTTCAGTCTATAAAATATTTTGTAAAAGGAACATTTCAGTGTATTAGTCAGAAACTTAGGAAGGGAAGAATGACCGGGAGAAATTTAAACCCTGGGGAAAAAGGCTAAGGGGAAACAGTGGCTCGGGGAAAATTAGGGGCAAGTTGGTATATCTGGACTTGTGTCCTGATTGTATAAAAATTTCAAATAAGTCTTTATATAAAAATTGTTGTGCAAGAGTTACTTTTTCATAGGAAATGTTTAGAAATCAAACACTATGTATTAATGGCAAAAATGAAAAGCATTGATAAGTTCAAATCTATGCCAACTATCCCCGGTCTCCCCTACTCTGTCTTGGTCTTATTAATTATTTAGCTGGGAGAATTTTTGTATAATAACTAAGGTGGCATTCTTTCCAGAATAATTAATTTCAATCATAATTTAACGCCAGAGTTCTGTATATGGGTGATTCTCCAAAAGTTGGGCAACTTGATGTCATAATTCAATAGAGCATGCATTTTATTATTTTTTGCAAATATTTCATTACATTCCAAAAGGTCCATGCTCCTTTTACCTGCTCCCTAAATTACGATGTGTATTGTTAAAAGCAAGTTTGTAAACTAACACAATAAATGCTGAAAACATCAGGACCTTGGCGTGTCCCAACTCCCGAATCCCATAATTGAGTATGTTAAATTTTTTCCAATTAATTGGAATCTTACTATTTCACAACAAACTTTGAAACATTGATTAATTTATTTTACATATTTCATCATAAAATTGAATAACAGCAATTTTCAAAAAATTATTAACTCTGTGTTCACTTTTATCCGTCAGTCCTGTGATATATTTAGTTACTTTGATTCATAACAATGTGTGCCATTATTCGATTTTAAGATATTTGCTGCGTCAAAGTTGCAATAAAACTTGTATTTTCCAATAAATGGTGTATTTAATCAGTACTGTGATGACCTCGTCAGTTCCCTAGCATTCAAATTTAGAAAAATCCAGATATCTCAGAAAATGTTTGAAAAAGTGACCCCTCCGTCTGGAACAGTAATATTTACTATATTACCTACATGTCTTCATAATAAAATACTATTTCACCTAACTATAGAAACAAAATGAGGTCAAAAGTTACCCAACTTTTGTAGAATCACCCATATTTCATTTCGAACAACCCTTAGTTGAAACTTAAAGAAGCACAAATTGAAGCTACTGGATTAAACTTATCATATGGATTGATGTTAGTTTTTAAATATAAATCAATATCGGTTTTGTTTTCATAATTGCATTTGGCAATATTAACTTATTCATACTTACGTAGTTACCTATTTGTTAACTTAGTTCAGCTAGTCTTCTCATTGTTTTCAATGAATAAAGAGAACTGAAGAGAAACGTGGAATTTAATTTCTAACATTAGTGACTATACACCATAAAATGCAATTAAGATGCATGTTGCGTCGACCCTGCAAAGTCCTTATCTCTCGACTTTAAGCATGCGGCGACGGATAAATATCGAAGTTAAAAACACCCGATATACCCAAGAATTTATTCTTGTTGTTTAACACAAACTGCTTATAACCATCTAACGGATCAGTAAACTGCTTTGTGCTTGCGAATTATTTAACACCGAGTTTATCTTCAGTTCACAATAAAACAACCATTTAAAACTAACACCTCAAACTCAAATACTTTACTTCCGTCAAAATATAAGCAAAAGCTGTAAAACGCGGGGATGTTATGCTGGTTTTCTACAGGTTTGTTTTAAATCTTCCGCTCCAAAAGCAAACAAAGCTATGCAAATGAACTAGTGATTCATATTGAGATTAGTTTTGATAAATGCCAAGAACTGTGGCCTTATTTTGTAATGCGTGCTTTAATTGCCGTCATGAGTAAAATGTACTGTCGTAATTTTTTGTTATTCATTCCGTTATTGTTTATAGTAAATGGATTTACCTATTTTAATTCAACGACATATAACTGTATGTGATATACTAAACCCGAATTTTTAAAAGTCGAGTTTATGTAGGTCTTATATAAATGGAAAACAAATAAAAAGAAGAAGCATGCAGTAATAAGGAAGATATGCAAAAACAAGTCCATTTTATTGAACGCGTAACACATTGTTTACATATGGCATATATTTATAAAACAGGTTACTGTTGTATTTTTAGAGATTTTTGTTTTAAATGCCGGTAATATTCTGTAAAGGCTACACCAGTTTTTCTAGGGGGTGATAACGTTTGTTCTTTTTCTATTAGATAACTCAATCTATTATTTTTTTGTCCTTCATCCTGATTTAGAATTGATTTGATTATTTCGGAAGTTTGAAACTGTGGACTTCGTACGAGTATTAATTACACAGGCCAACAAAAACAATTTCTCCTACGAGAATCTAGACTCACTTAACCTTATGTTTTTCGGACGGTGAACATGAATCTGAAGTCGGAAATAACATATTTGTGGACATATTTTCGAACTAGATGTCAAAATCAGCTAACATCAAGAAAAATTCGGATTTGTGATATTTCCAGTTTAAAATGAATACACAAAATTTGGGTATTTTCCAATGTATTCTATTACTTCATTGAGCCCCACGTATGGTACGTTCGCTTTGCAGTATCATACGAAATTGGCGAAATTTTCAGAAAAGGTTCCTTATGATCGGAGAAACGCTAGTTAACATGGCTTTCCTCCCTTTGTCCACTCCGCCCCAACTCCATCCCTCACTTTCGATGTTCTAATGAGGCTGATTAAAGTCAACCTATTTTTGAAGTGAATCTTCCTTTCCGGCGACTAGTGCTCGTGTCTCTAAGCATCAGCTGTGGGCACATAACGCCAATCTGACAAGTTTTTTCTTCATTGTTATTATTAATAATTTAAAAACTACCCGAAAATTCACTTCGATCGACTGTCCTAGAAAGAGCCAGTTTTTTTCTATGAAGAGAGAATTTCGGTTTTCATTTGAGCCCAGTTTCATGCTTTTACACACACAGTTTTTTTTTAAATCTAAAAAACAATCCATGAATTTGGTGACACCAAATACTTTTGCTTTTTAGATTTAAAAAATCCGGCGTTACTACCCAGAGTTCGACACGCTCCTCGTCGCTGATACTAAGTCTTAACGATCCAGGGATGCAAACCAAACCACACGCGTGGTTGCCTCTCAATGTGTACTAAATGTACTAAACGACAAAATCATAATTTACCATGACAATCATGATAAAGAACAAATAAATATATGTATATTAAAAGGATTGAATCCTGTGAAAAAATTACATTCCCGAAGTAAGTATTGGCTTGATTATATCCATACCTCTTCGTAGGCTATATTTTCAATCATATGGACGACAAGTGGACCAACATATATGCATATGTATATAATATATGTTAGTAAATAGCTTTGTGTATACATGTCACTAAAATGAAAGATATTGGGACAAATAGGATAACCGAAAATTATCAGGATTGGAAGTCAGAGTCAGTGAATTCAAAGAGTTGCAAGGTCAATAATATAAAATAGAGGTTTTGTGTTTGGGGATATCGTAGTGCGAAAAATGTGTTTTATTTAAAAACTTCATTGCATTTAGTACAGTACACATACATTATTTAAATCATGTTTATTTAGTGGCATTCTATAGATGAATTACAGAAAAATAGGGAGGGATATATATACATATATACTTTTGTTGTTGTCTAGTGGTTCCTGTTAATTCAAAAGTATTAGAATCGTTCTTCTCCACTTTTAGCACAACGCATTATGAAATTATTTTTTCCATCTCCTTTCACGCAATTCTCTGAAACTGTGAAGCTGATATTATACACACACTATACTCCCTATCTTCATCTAAATAAGTGTCACATTTTAGTTTCACATATTAATCTTTATTTCTTTAATTTTGAAGTGAATTGTACCAATTGTGACATAACTCAAACTAAGCAGGATCATCTTTTTTTAATGTTAACAAAGGTTGATTATAAGAGAAAGGAATAAAAAGAAGCTTGTTAAAATGCCCCAGCTGCGATTTTAAAATTTCGCAAAATTTAAAAAGAATAAGCGAAAATTTTAGATCCAGCCGCAAACACTCGTAATGCCGATTTGCAATTTTCACTACAGCCTATTGACTACGTGTACACGACAATCCCAAATCAGGACTAAAAACCGGTTGTAAGCCTAACTCAGCGCTGCTCGTGTACAAAATGGACTAGCAATCGGGGCTTGTCCAAAATCCGGATCGTGTACACGGTAAAGAAAAGAGCGGCTTTGGATATCGTGTAAATATATAGACAGTATAAATGAGAAACTTAAGCACGATGCCATAATCAAACACATCAACATAAACACGACCTTATTTATATTATATATATATGTACATATGTATATATATATCTATATATATAAAAATGAATTGCTGTGCGTTAGTCTCGCTAAAACTCAAAAACGGCTTGACCGATTTCGATAATTTTTTTTTGTTTTGTTCGCTATAATACAAAGGAGGTTAAAAAAAAAGAAAATTCGGGAAACCCCAAAGGAAAAGCCGGAAAATCGAAAAAATCGAAATTTCCGTTTTGTATAGGAAGCGAATTTTCCAACTTCAAGGAATCTTTATGAAAAAGGCAATTGGAGGTTTTCGGGGTCGCAGATCTCGAGCTTGCATTAAAAATTTTGGAATTCAAGATGTCGGATCAATATGGCGACCGAAAAGTTAAACTTCAAGGGATTTCCCTGAAAATCCGCACAAGGGAATTTTCGGGATCATTGATTTCGATTCTACTATTCAAATTTCCAAATATGAGACCACCCCCACCCCGCTGGGAGATATAAGAGAAGGGGTGCAATAAGGAGGTGGTGTAAAATGAAGAAAACTAAATTTAATAATACTGTTGGAAAATATCTAAAACATGTGCAAAACGCAAATAGGAAAACGCTTGGTCACATAGGAGAGGCGGTGGTGCAGTAGGGAGGCGTTGTAAAATTAAGGAATACAAATTTAATAATATCCCGGTAGACGCCGGGTCCGGGCAAGCTAATATATATATAATAATAATAAGATGTTAAATAATGTTACAAAAATAAAACTAATTTTTAATTTCTATTCAATATTTTTTACAAATGCGAGAAGTAATTCGGGGCAAATAAGAAAAAAAAGCTGAAGTACCGCTCATTATATTAATTAAAGATATTTATCCTGGTGCAGAATGGGCAACCTTGTTTTAAGAAAATATTTTATAAATTTTGGGTATCACAAAATAAGATATTTTTATAAAAAATGTTTTCATATCCACCATTATCTTGAAAAACAAAAACAACAACAAGAAACGAAGTCCACGGGGTTGACGAACTGCAAAATAATAGGATATGCTAAATATGACTGAACATTCAACTGAAAGCTTTAACTATTATCTTAAGAAGACTTTCAATTCCATATTCCTCATAAAGGTTTGAATTACTGCCCGAGCAATTTGAAGCGCAATACGACTCTAATATTTTAAAGTTTTATAAGGGACAATAATTAGCCACTCGAATAAAAGGAAACAACCACCTATCTTTTTTAAGTCGCTTATATAATTAAAATAATGTGGAATGTTTATGAATCTTTTTATTACGGCTTCTTTGCGTAATAAATTAAAATTGTTTAACCTCTACGAACACGAAAATGAAATAAATCGTGTGAATTCGCTAAAAGGGGAACTAGTGGAATATTTTGTAAACAACAATATATGAAAATTTAAATAACATCTTATCCTGATGAGCTAAATGAGATTTAACATATGTTGCTTAAAACCCTATTTAAATATTCAAGTAGAAATTGTTGTTTGTGTTACGCATCACTGATGCCTTAAGTCAAGCATTCTTATAAGATCAGTCAGTGCCTTTGTATTGTAAAAAAATAATAATATTAAGTCCAACAAATATCACTCGTAGTAAGAATTCATTATGCAAAACACTCATGAGAATACTAAAGACATTGAACTTAGTACATTGCGGACCAGCCAGTTGTCGGCGTAAATAAAGTTCAGACACCCGAGATAATTTATTCATGTGTGCACCAGAGTTACATCAACCGGTGATATAATTGCTGAGATTCCGATCGGTTCCAATTAAATGTTTCCTTAAGGGGCTGTTTAACGCAAAAAGAAGGCATGTCGTGAAAGTTGCATTTTTTTGAGGAAATAAGTAAGATGGTGCCCTTCAGTATTGCTCTCTTTCTTCCCTTTTCCTGGGCACTTGATGGTTTCCGTTTAGAAGCAAAGACAACAGCAATTTGTACTCTAACCCTGAAACTGTTTAGTTTTTTTTAAAACTGCCAAACGAATATTTCCCCGAAACCGAAAGTTGTTAATCCAGACTACGATGCAACGTGATAATGACCTTGAAATAAGTAGCGATGCAATGAACGACTCATTTAGGCACTTGCAACTGGCTACTTAATGCTAGAATCATAAAAGAACATTAAGAACCTTTTGGCTGATCATGAAGTGATAAAGTTGGCAGAATTGTTCTCGGCTAGACGAAGCATGAACCAAGAAAGTAACGACATGCAAATTTATGCCGGCATATCGCGCTGATCAATACTGCCATGTGGAATTCTTGAGACATGGGATAGCGTTCTGTACGTGGACAGAACTGCGGCTCGCAGTGGTCATCTCGACCGAGAACAGGGAGTATAATATGGCGAGAAGTGGCGTTAACAATCTCATGTTTATTTGGGAGGCGGACGCGTTAACATGGACATGCGGGCACAATTATCGTTCTGGTAAAGAATAACACGTTGAACACGAAACTTTCGGTTTCATTACTCGTTCGGTTGTGATATTCGAATTGTCAATAGTTGTCGCGTATTTCCTAATTAGTTTGATAGTTGCAAAAGTGATACAAAGGATCATTTAGTGTAAGATCAATTGAGGATAGTGATCAATTTTTTAAAGCAAGAAAGGATATCATTTTGTGCGTCCGCCTAAAAGCGCTCTGAAATCACCGCAGTTGATTAGTAAAAATAGGTAATGCTAATGAAGTGCATATGGGTAACGTTCAATGTAACATAGTTGTGAACTAAAAATTTTCGTGTGACTATGTTAATTTGAATTTAATATGAAAACTAAATTTGTGTTCGTCCAGTGAAGTTATATACAACTAATGCATATATACATATCTTCAATGAAGACGACGGTCATTGAAAATCAAACGATAATTATTAATCAATTTTAAAATTTGCTAATAAATAAAAATCACAAATAGGTATTTTCCGATTCAATGGTTAAATTACTTGACATTGTTCTTTTTAATGAGTTCTGTGTAAAAGAACTTCTAATTATAAATAACTAAAATTTCGGTAATTTTTTAGAAGATTAGGGCTGGAGCGTCAATCGGCTCCAAACATTTTCTTGACCGTGTAGGACAATTTTATAGTGTAGTAAGTAGTATGGCAAGTTGATGCGGGAAGGGGTTTAAAAAACGTGTGACACAAAAAGGAAAGTAAACAAAAAGGTACGTAAAAGGAAAATTTGCCTTTTACAAAATGTCTACTGACTGAATATTTTCCTTTTATTTTACAAAATATCCACGAATTTAAATTTCATAAACCCCCTTCCCCCGCCTTAAATGACCTATTACTACACTAGAAAAATGCACTAGATGGTAAAAAAAATGTTGGGAGCCGATTAGGCCTGGAGCCCAACTTCCGAATAATTACTAAAATTTCTTATAGTGATGTGTTTTTTCTATTTAGGAATTATTTCATAATTGAATATTAAGTTGAAAAAATCAATAAACTATTTATATCTGCTATCCTGAACACAAGTTCAACGATCTTACAAAATTATAATAAAACGTAACAATTCGATGAATGTGCAGTATTTATAAATATGAACTAAACTAAAAGAAAGAGCGAAATATATTTATATTAAATAAAAATAAAGAACATAAATTATGTCATTAAATTATTATAATACATATTTGAATAATAAATTATTCAGATTGAGTACATGGTGAATTGCAAACGAATAATGAAAACAATTCAAGAATTGCCGGTCAAGTGCGAGTTTCACTCGCGGACCGACGGTTCTGTATCCCCGCCCCGTCCATATCTAAGAACTTATGTATATACTGCATGTATAATTTTGTTTGTAATACAACTTTGCTGATTTTTTCAAAATTGTGATAGTCGTAGCTTTGTTTTATTTTCCTGTGCTTTTTTCCATCGTGATACTATCAAAAAGGTTTCAAAATTTTCGGATGAGAAACTTCGGAACGTTTTCCCATGCAGTTTTGATAATTTTTCTGGGAGAAAGTGAGATTTCCTAAATTTTCCCTTATGGAAAAATACTAATGAACACTAATTTATTAAAACTAATGAAACACTATTAATGAAGTATTTTCGCGAACTAATGCATCAGTACGATTAGTGTTATTAGTGTTCATCAGTAGAGATCATATTTTTTTATGTCAGACTAAATAAGTCCTTTTCATAATAGATAGTGGTTTCAACATGAAATGCATACACTATAAACCAAAGTATCATACTACAAGCAACATTTACGTAAAAACATAGTTCCTAGACATTCCACCCAACATTTTGGCGGAACAACAACCATATGTGACTGGAACTTGCCGATTCCGAAACATTACGTGAACATAAAAACACATAATAAACGAAAGTACATCAACTTTGACAAATGCAAACAAATATTTTATAATAATACTGACAGAACACATAAAAAGACTGATTAAATATACTTAAAATATATGTCTTCTTTTTACCGTCATATTGCCAACATGGAAATACTGGCCAATAAGTTTGCGACAACTGCAACACGGGAAATGTCGAAATAAATCACTAAAAAACGCGAACTGATACGTGTGATTTGGCACCAATCGGACCCTAAATCATTTTAACTATATACCTTGTGTTCTCTGAACCTCACAGGAAACGGCCAAATTTCAACTTATCAATTTCTTCAGTGCTTATGAATACTTATATAATTATATAAACTAAATAGTCATATAATTATACAATCATCAGCATCAAATATTTTTTTTAAATGCATTAGTGTAACGATAATTGGTCAGCAGATTTCACTTTTCAAACACCATTAGTGTCTACATCGATTACAAGTATTCCTTTCACTAATCATTACTGAGAAGATTTCTGAAGACTGGACTAACACTCATTAGTGTCCAATAGTGATTATCAGTGTTCGAGGTTGTCTTGTGTGTCACTTGTATCTGAAATTTTATTACCATTAGAACACACGATTTGTGAGATATATTTTGTGTGAGAAACAAAAAATTTGTTGTATTTCCTATTGTATTGTTGTACTGAGTGTAAACTTTAATAAATTTTATTTACTGGAATGGGTACTAATAGGAAAAAAGCATGTATATCCCTGAAAATATTATAATACCTTCAAGATTACAAATGTGTTACTATTGTCAATTTCTATTTCTAAATATACGATCATAAAATTTGCCTTTAATGAATTATATACCTACATAACGTGTTTCGTAGTTCATGAACATAAAAATTTAATGGTCTCCTTAAAATCTCATATACGAGCACGTATTTTTATACATAGCCTTCTAATCGAAAAGTTATTCTTACAAAAAATTCCATTATTGGATTTCACCCTTTCAAGGCCTTTATGTAAAATAAAAATTTTCAGCTGGAAAGCGGATATCGAGATTACGCGTACGTCACTGTTCACCGGTTGACGTCGATCCCTTAAACGAAGTTATGAAAAAATATTTGTAGTGTTTTGAAATGTGCGAAATGAGCCCTTTCAAACGATACTACCTCACTCGACTACTTAAGTGAAAAACAATTTTTTACGATCCCCATTGGTCCCCTAAATAACCAGATCTTTTGCCACTTCTGACTCTTGGAATATGTCCGCGCAACCGAATGCTACTGTGACATATTTCGTGTCGAACAGAAAGATGAACGGACAGTGAAGTCTCGCCAATAGAGTTCCGTTGATACGGAACCATAAAAATATCAACATGTCACTTGATTGCAACCAATTGTGCATCAGCTGGTAAATAATTCCAAAGGGCATGACTTGAACAAAGAAATAACTCTTAGTTCTCACAGATACTCCAGTGGGAGATATGATGATGATAAGGTCTGTTCTGTTAACAATTTCATTTTAAAATTGCTATCATAACCGGCGTAAATTGATGAGTCGAATAACTTTAACATATAATCAGACATTTTTAACAAAATTTAGCAATCTGTAGATACAGTTTATTTACTTTCTTTTGTTTGAATAAAAATTATGGATAAACTTGTCAATTTAAATATTGTATTATATTTTAAAAAAGGGGAGAAAAGTTTAAAATCGCTAGATTCTTGGACAAAGGCAAATAGTTGTACATATTAGGTATGAGAAAAAGTAAGTTCCGTTTGTGTGGTGAAAAAAAATCTTTATTTATAAAATATATCTTTTTTGAACATCATTAAAAGTATGCTCCATCGGAAGCTACAACGTTTGCCCATATTTCTGGCAACTTGCGGATTCCTTGCCTAAAGAACTGCTCGTCCTTCAAGGCGATCCAATTATTGAGCCAAATATGGATACATTCAAAAGAATGAAACCGTTCTCAACTAAGGGCAGACTGCATCGACCGGAACAAACAGTAATCAGACGGTGCAATGTCCGGTGAGTACGAAATCACACCACACAATTACATGTCATATTATATATTGTGTGTGTACATATGAATAGTATCAAACAATATCCGACACGAGCTACATGGTCGTGGATATTTTTATCGAAAATCGTTTGAAAAAAAAAACAATTTTAGAAATTTGCGAAAATATTGAATATTGTTTTACAAAGAACATGCAGCTTTTTCGAGAAAGCATCATAAAAATTGTACCTCTTCAGCATAGATAGGTGTTTTCAAATTACCACTAAATTTGCATAGCAGCAGTAGTGAAGATACTTCCCACTGTTAATTGTGGTGATGGATTGGTGCATTGGTAGTGCATCTTTCACTATCACTGAATGATAAGTTGATGATGTGGATATGCACTATTCAATGCACTATGCATAGCTGACATGATAAAAATTACTGTTAAGGAATCATCTCCATTTCCACAGAACTGAAAATTGATTTGAAGATTAAGTAAGTTGAAATACCGAAAACTTCTGCATTTTATCGTAATAAACGGTTATTTTCTATAGTGTATTGTATATACAGGGTGTTTCGTATAACGCATGCAGAGATAAGGGGCTTGATAAATCTCGCCCAGGCAAACAAAAAATTGAATGGCGGGGGGGGATCTCAATTTCTTTCGAGTTACAGGGTGATTCATAAATTCAGAATAGAATCAGATATATTTGTTTAATAAATGTGTTCTTTTAATTAAAGCTTCAAAATGTTGGCCTTCTTCTTAAAATATATTAGACCACTATATTTATATATTAATGTTAGAAAATTTATTTTAAAGGAAAGTATCAAACTTTTTCGTAGCATATATATAACATTGTAATTTGTCTGCGCGTGGTGCTGTCCTTAGAAACCATGTATACAATTGTGGCCACAAAAATTGTCTTAAATTTTATATTATTAACTAGCTTTTACCCGCGACTACGTCCACGTAGATTTCAAATATAAGATTTGTTAGATTTTAAACGGATAAGGCTAACTTGGTCCGTTTATCTATGACCCTTTTTATTCTTTCTTAAGGGGTAACACCACTCTAGCGACCGAAAAAAACGCCTAATTTTGACAATTTATTTTGAAAGTATGGAAAAGGGATAGGATTTCTTTTCACGGGGTTTATTTAACAAATATTGAAGTATCAAAAAAAAATTTTTTATTATTATTTTAGTACAAAATGACGGCGTCAGAGCCAATCTTTTAAATCGCCTTTTTTTAAAACTCCTTCTCGGGAGGACGGATTTCTTGTAAAGTATAAGACCCGGAACGAGAAACAAAAATATAATTATGGAAGTACGTAGGATTTTTTTTAAATCAAATTTTGAAGAAATGTAAAAAATAAGTAGTAAATTGTTTATAAAAAAAAGTTTACGTTAAATAGAAAAACGGCTACGTACTTCCATAGAGAATATAGTTGTGAAGCTACTTTAATTTTAAATCGATCCATGCAACGGTGTTCAAGTAATCTGTCCTGCCAGTTTGAAAA
Organism: Neoitamus cyanurus; assembly: GCA_947538895.1. Classification (NCBI taxonomy): domain Eukaryota; kingdom Metazoa; phylum Arthropoda; class Insecta; order Diptera; family Asilidae; genus Neoitamus; species Neoitamus cyanurus. Next base: position 27,694,128 of record OX384540.1, read on the forward strand.
ATGTGGTTTCGAGAAAAACTTTTTTTTTGCAATGCCTGCACCATATGGCATAGGCCATCCGCGTTGCTGCTCGCCTCATCCTATTCTTTGCTGGATGATTTTAAGGACAATCGGGCCTTTCAAAATTCTAGAGTGGTGTTACTCCTTAATCACCTTTTTATCGGAAGTGTAAAGATAGATATATGAAAAACAGGTCATTAAAGAGAGGGTGCGTTAATATGGCAAAATCAGAAAATTCATAAATAAACGGACCAACTTAACCTTCTCCGATTAAAATAAGTTTATAATCGAAGGTAAAAAGGCAGTTATTTCCAAAACATTAATTTACGTTAAGAACTTTTGTTTGCCATATTGAAGTTTCAAATGTCGATGGCAAATTTTAAATAAGTCAAATTGAGAATTTTCAGTCGCCATATAGGATCCGCCATTTTGAATTTCCAATTATGCATAACCGATTTAAACGACCAGCCACCCCGAAAACACCTATATGTATGTATTCATTAACACGGAAACCCGTTCATTACCCGTTCTTTCTTTTGTCATTTCGCATGTACACAGCTGGCCCCTCCCGCGGATAGCGGTTAAGACACTTCGTGAAAATAGTACTATTGGAGCCATTTAGCTAAGTTCTTAAGCTACATAACGGTATAAAAATAATGGATGAAGAATGCTTATGAAAAATTTCAAGTAAATCGGATAAATAAAATATTTTTTCCCATACACAGATATACACCCCCTTTACCCCTTTGGGGGTTGAATTTTGAGAAATGCTGTTATACGTTATCTATTATTTATGTTGTAAAGTCTTTGTACAAAGTTGATTTTGAAAAATTCTTCCTTTACACTCTCCAAGGAACATGTCTTCCTAATTTTATGTTTCTGTCTTCAGTTGTTTAGTCTGTACGTTGTGTCAGTCACTCAGTCAGTCAGTAACGAAACTGTTTTATATAGAGATAACCACTTTGAGGTAGCATTTATTTTTAGTTTAACACGTTTTTCATATATTAGTAATAAAATAGACAGACCATTTTGTGTATATAACTTAAGTTATTGATTTATAAAACATTATACCACCAAACCATGACAATTAAATTTCTTTAATTTATTAATAAATCAGTATACAAGAATATAAAAAAATTATGAAACTGCTTCGAAACTCGTTGTTGCTCAGGAGACGTAATTTATTCGAACTAGACTTTACTTCTTCAAAATATTTTTTTATGCAATAACACTACATCGACGAATCACCATTTCCAAAAATAAGTTTGTGTGTTTTTCTGAAACTGGAATACCGCGTGTAAAAAATACAATGATACTTTTGAAATCAGTTAGTAAAATAAGTAATGACAAACAATTTAATAAATTACTTCTCGTAACAGAAATTTGTTAATAGCTATGCACAATGTTTGCCAAGGTGTGGCTCGGTGGGTTTTCTACTGGTTTACTATTTAAATTGATTGGATACAGAATCCACGAAATATAATTAATTGGCAACACTTCTGACTTCTAATTGCATGCAAGAATACAAATAAGAATGCTTAAAATGTTTGATTCAATAAGTATTATTAATTATAAGATCATCCCAATATAAATTGATTTAAAAAGTTTTTTTCTACTATTTTATATACGAGTCGGACGCGCACATGAAGGGTTCCGTACCATCGTACAAGATATAACAATAAGTACTTCTTAAATACTTTTGTAAAAGAAACAATTTTCTAATTTGCATGGCGGCCGTTTTGAAATTCGCCATCTTGGTTTTCATTATTTGTTGTTATAGCGGTAATAGAAATATACACTCTGTAAAAATGTCAACTCTCTACGTATTACGGTTCATGAGATACAGCCCCCTGACAGGCAGACGGACGGACGGACAGCGGAGGCTTAGTAATAGGGTCCCGTAGGGAATATTTGAATTATTATTTAACCGTTTTAAAGTTCGTTACTTTAAAGTAAAAAATATATATCAATGACAAATTGAAACACCACTTTTAATTAATACAATATTCTTGGTAGAAATTTATTTTTTAATAAAAATATTAAAATTGCAATCAACATAAAAATTAATAAAACAAAGCACCAGAAGGAAAGAAGGAAATTTCCATCAAAGAGTAATTTTTCATAATGTCTTGAGGGACGCACTAGTGAATGACATGAGTCATGAGGCCTTGGAAAAGAACTACCAAAACAATCGAAGTTTTTATTCAGGCCTCATGATCAGCCGATATTATTATTATATTGTCTTTGGTATTTAAATTGAAAGGTTTCCAAGAATATGTTAAAAATATCACTTATTTGGTTCAACCCATTATATTTATTATACAACGCATGCAAATCAGCCTTGGCGTCATCTTGGGTTAGCTGTTTTTTGCCTATGCAAATAAGGAGACTTTGTGCCTTTACGTTCTTAGGGTCCGGAATACCAAATTACTCTTCTTACCCTTGAACTTGGCACTGCAAAATTATCTCAATGGGCATCGACCGGAGATTATGTTTACTGTTTTGTAGCACAACTCTTCAAGAGTTGTTATATGCTAATTAAGTTGGCTGATATTTGCATACATGAATTTATTAATGGATGTTTATCAAATCAATTTTTTGTTCTTACTTGCGCAGGAATTCAGGAAAATTAAGTAATACTTTGCCGCTATGAGAGTTTATCTGCTTTGGATATTCCTATCTCAAGTTTGTGTCATCTTGGGTCAAAGAACACAGCTAGATGACTTGTCTTACTTGATTGAACCGCTCAAGAAATTCGCAGTTAACGTGTTTGGAAGCACAGGTGCGGACCCACGAATGATAAGCGAAAGTAGAAGGTTCGGGGTAAGTGCCTTAACCGATTCCTATAAGATTATTTTCTATAGCTATACATTTCCTTAGAAAACTCAAATCGAGATTCCACTGTCGACGAAATTCTTCTGTGATACCAGCGATGCAAGAAGTGTGGACAAACCGACGTCTGTTCACAGACTGCGACCAGGTGATATTGATGTTATTGGAGCAATGGGTGATTCGCTAACTGCTGCCAATGGGGCTATGGCGACTAACTTGTTTCAAGTAAACGTTGAGAATAGAGGAGTAGCGTGGAATATTGGTGGTCAAGGCGACTGGAGGACGTACATGACACTGCCAAATATCTTAAAGGAGTTCAATCCTAATTTGTATGGATACTCATTGACTGATAGCTTGTCCACTGATAGAAATTCAAGGTAAGCTGATGAATTGAGAGTAAAATATTGCATGATCTTTTAGCGAATCCACCTCTACTTTTAAAGTATGTAATAGTACAGTCAATCTGTCGAAAAATGAATAGTTTGAGTGAAAAAAGTCCAATAGTCGGAAATGTTGTTTTATTCGTTGAAGAATAATGTACTTAAGCTACCTTCGCGATGGGCACGTGCTACTATGGTGCGTTTTTTTGAAAACTCAAAAAAACTTCAAAAAAAATTTTGGAATGCATTTTTCTCGGAATGTGTGCATTTTACGGGAAAATTTTTCAAACAAAAAAAGTAGAGGACGTTGCGATCTACAATTAATGTCATTGAAGCAATGCTGTACAGCAACTCCACTCCACTTTTTCGCCATGAAAATATTATTTTATCGCAGCAAAAATGTAAATACAAAACTTGTTCCTTACATTATTATCAACAACTTTTATTTAAACATTTTTTTCATACAACTTACCGTTTTCAAGTTACAGTGCAATATAGCGTTGCGTATACAGCACCGTGCTGTTAACGGTAATTTCGTCGGTCCTACTGTGACTTTCTCTGGCGTCCATTTTTTCCAAATTTTCAAAGTGGCAATTAAACAATAACAATTAAAAGTTGGTATCTTGTTTGTATAAAACTATTACTACTAAATTTACTAAATTTTTTTGGAAATTTCAGCGCCACCTACCGTGCGCATTTCTTGCTGTACAGCATTGCTTCAATGACATTAATTGTAGATCGCAACGTCCTCTACTTTTTTTGTTTGAAAAATTTTCCCGTAAAATGCACACGTTCCGAGAAAAATGCATTCCAAAATTTTTTTTGAAGTTTTTTTGAGTTTTCAAAAAAACGCACCATAGTAGCACGTGCCCATCGCGAAGGTAGCTTAAGTACATTATTCTTCAACGAATAAAACAACATTTGCGACTATTGGACTTTTTCCATCACTCCATTGACAGATTGACTGTACCTACTAGTAAGCATTTTCTCGTTATCGAATTTTATGAAATGAAATTCACGTGTTCAATTCATAATTCTCTTCTTCCAATGTGTACACCATTTAATACTCTTACTCGTCATGGACTCGGAATTGTAATTTTAGTTATTTATCGGTTATAAAAAAATTAATTATAAAAATTTCGCAAATTTTCATCGTTTTTAAATCATTCGTAAAAGGTAAAAATGAATTGAGTTGAAGTCATACATCTTCTCTAAATAATAGATATAAAGCAAAAGTCACTTATCTACGTCTGTCTGTGTATTCGCTTAGTATAGGCTTTTTTTTTAGAGGTACGAGTATATAACTTTGAAAGAAAAAAATACTGTAAAAAAACCTTTTAAAAAACAAGATTTTATTTAGTTCAAATGTACTAAAAATAAAAAAATTGATTTTTATTTAATTATTCCATTACATATACATACTTACTTATGGCATTTTTAAAACATTTGAAGTGTTCACAAACTGTAAACAATTTTACAAAATTAAATTTCATGGATTCATAGCGCGCTCTCCATTGACTGTAACGTTCTGACGACTGGCCGGCATCATCTTTGATGAAAATGGGCCAATAATTCCACCAGCCCATAAAGTACACCAAACAATTACTTTTAGCGCGTGTAACGGCGTCTGAACAAATTCTTCTGGATTACCTGCACTTAAAATCTGACAATTTTGTTTATTGATGTGGTCATTCAACTAAAAATGAGCCTCATCGTTGAACAAAATTTTCTGTTGGAAATAAGGACCAAGCGTAATATTGTTTGCGGCCCTTTCACCGAACGTAGAACGCATATGATGCTCACGCGGCTTTAATGCTTCCACTAGTTGGATCTTGTAAGCTTGTAAGCCAAGATCTTTCTGCAAAATCTTCCATCAAGTGGATGGAGACAGCTCCAATTGCTGTGCACCATGGCAAATCAGTTCATTCGGGTCCTTCTCAACACTACACTCCACAGCAGCAACATATTCTTCGGTGCGCAGAGTACGACGTATTATCAATTAAAGTATGTGTGGTGCGTAAACGATCCATGGTTCATCGAATAACTGCTCGGAAGGACGATTATAACGACCGTAAAATGTAAGTGCCGTATGAATAAATTTCGCAAACTGAACCATGATTTCCAAAGTTGTTCAGACGTAAGTCTATATATTCATGGTGCAATGGCAAAATATACTGAGCACAAATCAATAGCTTTCAAATTGACTGTCACAAGAAACAGAGTTGCTAATTCGAAAAACAAACCTCTAAAAAAAACAGTTTACTTCTAAACTACTTCTTAGATTTGATGCGTCCATCACCATCATTTCGAGAATTTCTTCAGAAAGGTTTAGGTCTATTGTGCACATATCCATACATACATTCATATTTTAGGTAAGGTTAAGAGAGAATGTTGCCTTTTTGTAATTGTTACTCCAAGTTTGCTATAAGAATGATTTACTCGATATATCCGTATTTTGATGCAAATCATGGAAATCCAATCAAAACATAGGAAGACATAAAGACAAAAAAACGACCAGCAAGACCATTAGAAATTCTTATAATTACAATTGCACAATATATGCAAACAAGTTGTTGGTAATTAATTCTTTCTTAATCTTATCTTAATATGCATGTCCAAAATATGTATTTAATTCATCACATAAAATGCATTGTGTTCCAATTTTATCAAATTAAATATGCCAGAGTGACATGAATGCAAGCTAATAAATAATAATATTAGGTCATTGTTGTCTCCTTTTCTGCAAAGTTCTCCCCTCGGAAAATGTGTGTCCAACATATCTTAATTACTTCTACATTTTGTATCCCATTTATTATTTGTTCTGGTGTATCCATTAAAAAAAGTTAACCTTGAAGCCTTAAGGTGGAAATCCAGCGAGCGCTTCATGCTTTTCGAGCTTTACACGCTTTTGACAGCTAAATTTGAATACATTGCTTTTATACAAGCAATAAATAATTAAATAGAACCCAATAGAAAAGCGTTCGAAGCGCGAAGTTGGGTAATTTTCAACTTTTGAATGTTTCACACGCTTTGACAATCAATGCGTTCTATGTTTCCGAAAAGAAAATAATGTAAATGCTGTTTTTTATATTTTAACCGTCGAAATATCCTTGAAATTAAGATGATTTTTGAAGTTAGGTATATAACATATAAATATTATTTCATCGTAACGATATGCGTCCATTTAACATACTGACGAAGCATACATTGGATTTTCGATGCTAGCAAAGTTTTGAACGCTACAAAAATGGACAAAAGCGTGTAAAGGCTGGCTCCCATAGAATCCGGCAACCTTGACTTGAACCTCACCGTTTCCGCAGAGCTTAAAAAGGCTCGCTCACACCGCTTTGCCGGAACGAAATGTTGAACATTTTTCAACTTTTCCACACTTCAACCTCACCGTCGTCGCCCGTCGGCTATGGGTTCGCTCCCATAAGAAAGCATGCATTTCAATAGTTGTGCGCCAACGGTGAAGTTGAGTTTCACGGCGACGGATTCTATGGAACTAGTCTTGACACTATCAACGCTTTCGAAGCGTATGAAACGCTCACTAGGTTTCCACCTTTACATAATTTATATTATATTTACATTATTATTGTTATTAAAGATTAATATTGAATATTAATTACTTTCAAGGTTTAACGTGGCTGACTTAGGCGCAATGTCTGAAGATATGCCACATCAAGCAGGGAATCTCATCAAACGGATGAAAAGTAATCCAAAAGTAAATATGACTCACGACTGGAAGCTAGTGACGATATTTATTGGCAATAATGATTTCTGCTCGAATGTGTGCTTCCAGCCTAATCCTGAAGATGTTCTCAAGAAGCATGCAAGTGATTTGATTAAAGCACTCCGAATTCTACGAGATAACATTCCTCGACTTATGGTTAATGTGGTCCCACCGCCTAACTTAAAATTAATCACCGAGTTTAAGGGCATACCACGTCACTGTGTCCTTACCCACCTTGTGGAATGCTCATGCTTGTTTGGTTGGCGGGCGAAGGATATGAACATTTACGACAAACTTATGAGGGGTTGGATTGAAATGGACAAGAAGGTAGCAGACATGGATGAGTTCAATAGAGAGGTAGGAGTGTGTCGTTCTTCTTGCACTTGTGTTAATTGTTGGCTCTTTAAAGGATTTCACTGTCAATTACCAACCGTTTACGGCTGCACTTCAGTTTCCCAAGCTGAAATCTTCCAAAGTTGATTTGAGGTATTTGTCTATGGACTGCTTTCATCTTAGCCAAAGGGCGCATGCAAGAAGTGAGTTTTACTTGTGGAAAGTTACCGAATTAGTTGTAGCAACACATTTTATTTTGTTTCAGGTGCAAATGCATGTTGGAATAACATGTTGGAATCCGATGGAGAAAAAAAGCACAATTGGGATACAGAGTTCGAAGTCTTCAAATGCCCGACTAAAACGAAACCTTATTTAATGACCAGGGAGAATAGTAAATGAGCTTAGATGCTGTGAACCATTTTATTTATTGAACTGTGATTTAGCTTGTTTTTAAATAATTTTAATATATTTTTATTGTAATTTAACTTTGTCTTGTTGGTTTTTGTTGGTTCCCCTTTATCCCGTCAAAAGGTAGAGACCAGCTGAAAAACAAAAGCAGACCCGAGTGAAAAATTAAAACTTAAAACAAGCTGAAAATTCTACTAATTCTATGTTAATAGACAGTAGGAAAATAAACTTGAAGAAAACTGAAGTAGTGAACAAGAATCGGAAAGTCGTAAGCGAATTGAATTCAGATCGAAAATATACAAATAAATTGAAATTCGATTGGAAATTGAGAATTGAATTCATACTGAAAACAGGCTGAAATATATAAATAAATAAATAAAAACAAATATCCTACGACACAAATGTATGGCGTCAGTGGCATCTACATCTACTTTAAAGTAACGTAAACCTTAACTACACCACTATCATTAACGTAGTAAAATTAGTTAGTAGCGAATACAGTCTACATTTCTGCAGTACAATCAGTGATGGATTCAACGCTTCACAATATTTAGTACAACAAAATTAAAATTTTTATCAGTAGCTAGAACAACCAAGCTCGGTGGCTGTCAGCGCTTCACTAACCGTGCTAGTAGTTGAGTAGTTGATATACGAGTACGCTCTCTGCTAGATGTTAGTGGTGTGCGATATTAGGCACAGTTCCCCTGGATTTCCTAAAATCAAGACAATTCAGTCTCTTCTCAGTTTCTCGTTGGAAATAATGATTAGTTTTTGCTGAATAAGTCTATCTTCCGATTAAGTTAGACTAATATACAATTTTGAGTCTGACATCAGACTCTGTTTTGACTAAAAAACTGTTCCGTTTCCTTTCAGTCCTAATCCAAATTGGACTTTTTTTATGTAATATATTTTCAGTTTACTATCAGTGAGTTTTTAATGCAAATAATTTTTTTCAGCCTTATTTCAGATTAGATTCCGTGTAAAATTCTATTATCAGTCTGCTTTCAGTTTCCTTTCAGTCTTTTATTTTCACCCGGGGAAAAAATAAAATAAAATACAAACTGAATCTGTTTGTATATTTATAAAACTACTAGCTGAGTTACCTATTGACTTTACCTATTTAGGCATTTTATTTATTGAAATCGATTATTTACACAGAAGTTTTGTGATCTGCGTACGTTACTTATTCACCCGAAAATCGTCTATATAATCAAAACGCCAACGCAAGGGCTCATGATACCACCTGTGAGTTAATATCTGCACAGATTTTAATATTTCTAACACTCATAGAAAGCTTACCAATTGAATTTGGAACATCACTAATAAGACTTTAAAAAAGTTGTAATGGAGGATCCAATATGGCGACCGAAAAGGTTCCTCTTCAAAAATGAAAATGGGTTCATTTATGTTTTCGAGGTCGCTGATTTCAAATCTACTGTCGAAATTTGGCGGATCTAATATGACGACTAAAAATTCTCAACTTCCTGAATCGATTTCTATGGGATAGAGGATCCACACTGCTGAATCATTTCACAACGTGCGAAGCCGGGTATAAAAACTAGTATTGTTTTTTCTTATCAAATCTCAATCTTTCTTATTAATCTATGTAAGTTAAGAATTTCTAGATGCCTTATTGAATAGGTAATGTTGAAATTCTAAATTTCAACAGAATATTTAATATCAGCTATTTAAGAAATGTATGTACATATGTACGAGTATGTTATTTTTTATTGAAATCGAAAATTTTTGATTTTTGTTCGCTCTTCTAGGTCTTTCTTTCATACCATATTCTGATATTGTGATAAGCACGTATTTCTTTTATTAATAGTTAGAGAGATGAGTGCAACAATGTGTCAAGTGATGTCTATCGACGAAATATTTAATTTTGTGTAGATTATGCCCCCCTCTACAAATTATTATTATAAATGCAAGGTCTTGTCTTTTGGAAAGAAATGGATGAACCCAGTAAACTCAATCATAATTTCTATGAATACGGCATTGTTGTCGCTTACACATATAAAAACATTAAAGTAATATTTTCCGATTCATTTTGACCGCACTATTTTTGTTGATATTGTCCGTAATACTGTCCGCGTACAAGGCAAGCCGTACTCAAAATGTGCAGGTGTGAAAGCAACCGTCTGTCTGTGAAAAGGGCCTTTGGGCCATAGCAGACTACCGGTTGCTGCTGGTGCGGTTTCAGTCCGACGGTGCCTTGACCGAAGCAAACAATGCACACGTACTTGCGTTTACAGTCCGGTTTGGGTACCCCTTTGGTTTTCTCGAATTTATGGTTCCCTAGCCATTGTTTTCACATTAGAGAACGACGGGGTTCTTTACAAAAATTGGAAACAAGATCAGTGGCGTAGCTAGGTCCCCAAGGGCCCTGGGGCAAATCAAAAAATGGGGCCCCACTGCTACCTAAACTGGTTAGGTTTTATCAAGTAAAAATATTAAATATACAAATACTTTAAAAATGCTAAGTACTTTATCATCAGCTATTTTTAGTGCACTGCAGGGAAGGTAATAAAAATATTAAACAGTATAACAACATAAATTACAATTAATACTTGGTGTAGGTAAAAATAGTAAAACGAAATAGAAAATATTCAAGGGTTTATTATATAAAGGTCGGACCTACTAACTGACTAATTAACAATCATATTTACAGTCTTTTCCTAGCTTTAGTTTTCGCAAAAGTATCAATGACTTCGGTTAAATCCAGGCTTAATGCGGTATGCGATAAATGTCGGAGTCGAGTTTGGCCCATACTATTTCTTAAATAATTTTTTATTATTTTTAATTTGCTAAATGACCTTTCAGCTGCTGTAGAAGTGACAGGAATTGTAAAGAATAATAACATTGCTGTAAATACTTCCGTTAGGTCGCATTCTAGCACTCCATATTTGCTCATTATTTCCTTACATAATTGGTGAACAGTCCATGCTTGAGTTAATTGAGGTAAAACTAGGTGGTAAATATTAATAAATTGAAGTGAAAAGCTAGGGCTTCTTATATCTGAATATTTTCTTTGGAATTCGTCACACTTTTCTAATAAAGTTTCTTCATCAACATGTAATAAAAATGTTGGTGTTAGAAAATCGAATATTTGACAGACTGCACTCATACCAGTAAATCGTGTATTTAATTGAGCTATTAATGTCGACTGCTTGCCGGCTGGCTGCCACCTTGCCGCTCGCTGCCGTACGTACAGCCACTACTTTGCCATTCGATCGTGTTCGGTGTTCCGCGCCGCGCAGAAACACAACTTTTCGTTGCATGTCTCTGTGACATGCAACGCAATTCGGCAACTTGCGGCGGGTCGCGGCAGAATCGGCGAGTAGCGGCAGAGTCGGCGAGTAGTGGCAGAGGCGGCGAGTCGCGGCAGGGTTCTCAATGGCCGGCAGTCGCGGCAAACTCGCGAGACCACTCTGCCCAGTGCCAGATTTACCTACGACGGGGCCCCAAGCAGCCTCAGGTTTTTGGGGCCCTCATTCTAAAATTAAACCTTGCCCTCTCTAATATTTTAAAATAATAAATAACCAGTTAATTTTGCAAAGTCAATATATTATTCAGTTTACTTATAATTTACTAACTGAATTACAACTTTTTCCTACTTTTCTCAGTCGAAAATTGATGAATGATTTTTCTTTTTCTTGGCACATTGATGAGCGTAAGTAATTTTTGACGCGTTTCAATGCGCTGAACGATCCCTCCTCTGTACTATTAGTTATCGGTAGTGTAAGGAATAGCCTGATAAGGCATTCAACATTTGAGGCTGACAACAATTGACAACAGCTTCTGGCGGCAATGATAATAACCGTTCTCGAAAAAAAATCTTGACTCGAATTCACAATAAAACGCACGTCGATGAATAATAAAACGCACATATCGCTATCCGCCAAATTGACAACACTGGCAACCCACAGAAAGAATTTAGGGGAATTCCCTAGGTATAACTTTCGAATTTCTCTCAACTGAGTTGCCATGATTAAAGTCGGGTTGCAACCTGTCATATTTATTTTGAAAATGGGATAGGTTTTCAAAAGTTCAGTTCGATCGAGATTTTCTGGTAAGGATTCGAGGGCCCCCTGAGCTTGAGGGCCCCGGGGCACTGCCCCGCCTAGCCCCTTAGTAGCTACGCCAGTGAACAAGATGCAAAATGTGCAGAGAGCGGATTTCATTTACGTACCACTGACATCATATATTTGTATCCCGGGTAACTTTTTTTTTTAATTTATTTATTTATATATTTCAGCCTGTTTTCAGTCTGAATTCAGCACTCAATTTCCAATCGAATTTCACTTTATTTGTATATTATCAGATCGTTGCCGACTGTCTATTAACATGGAGAAATTAATCGAATTTTCAGGCTGTTTTTAGTTTTATTTGTTCACTTGGGTGTGAACGTATTGTATTTAAAGATTTGTGCAAAGTGCACTCTCTATATGAATGGATGGCTTCCTCTATTCTGACAATTAAAACCCAAATGTCACACATCGCATCTCTGATCTCCTAACAACATTTTTGTTCAATTCAAATCAATGTTCAATTTTATTACCCCATTTTTAGGTAATTTTCTTTCCTATCCATCTTTGCTTTGAGTTGATAAGTTACGGCACTCAGTCCCTGGTTTTAGAATGGAGCGAGTTCCAAATATGGCGCCCCTTATATGGGTAGTATGGAACTAGAATGCTCATACCTTTTTTCCTCGGACCGCATAACCGTGTTGATTCTTTCATGTCGGCCGCAACAATATTAAAAGTATAGGTAGTAAATTTACGAATCAGTGTGATATATGATTATTTTGAATGTGGGTTGGGGAAGTAAAGAGAATGCCTAAGGGAGGCTTTGTCAACATGGAAGTCGAAGGCTGCTGTGTTGTGGACTTTAGCATTCTAGTGAAGGGTTTGAATTGACCATAATTAAAGAAAAAAATCTAACGTTTCGGATGTTAGTGTTAAGGGAGATACTGTGTAGGAATTCGGGATAGTCAATAGAGTCTGTTAGGACTTCACGGATGAAGATAACATCTGCGACATCGCGAGGCAAGGCAAGAGGCTGGAGGTTAATTAGTTTTTATGGAGGAAGGTTGAAGTTATCTGTCTAAGGAAGGTCACGCAACGCAAAGCGGACAAATCTATTTCTTGTCTATAATTTTTTTCATGCACCAGGTGGAGAAACTGTTCAGGTCGATTTGAAGTAAGGTAGAGTGTTGGTAATTTGTTTTAAGATTTGAATGTCATCAGCATAAAATAAAATTTCGAAATGATTGATAACCTCACATTATCGACATCATTTATGGTTAGTATGACCATTAAAGGACCAAGGTGACTGCCTTGTGGGACGCCGCAATGGGATATAAATGGGTTTAAAATCATGGAGTCAAAACGAACCCTGTAAAACAAGGCCACGGCCACGAGATGAGGCGGGGTGGGAAGCCAAGTAATTTAATTTGAGAACAATGATTTAATGGAAGATTTTGTCGAGGTTTTGAGGTGAAGACCAGATGGACTTATAGTGGAAGGATATGGAGTCAAATATTAGGCTTTCGAAGAGTTTGGGGATGCAGAATTGTTTAGCTATTGGACGATAATTTGATATATCGCCTTTGCAACCTTTTTTGTGAATTGGGGTGATATAGGATTCTTTCCAAAAGTTGGGAAAAGCACACTGAAAGAAATATTTGACCATATTCTGGGAGAACCATACATATAGTCCAATTGACTATATACCAAAACTTGACGAAGCTTCGTTAAATATGGAAAAAGTGTTTATTAGAATGGTTTTCTGGACCATTTATATTGATGAACATATTTAATCCATGACCAAGTAAAAGGACGCAAGCGTCTATTTCATAGTTACCCGGACTGTAAATTCTAGACGCTCGCAACCATATTATGCTCACAGTGACTCAATACCTATGTTACTGCGATCATATGATGGTCACTGGGACTATAAACTCTAGTTGCTTTGACTACATTTATATAGGTTTTTAACTACTATATAGTAGCTTCGACTAAATTATACAGACGTTTGGGCCATAAGATATATACCATTGAAACTATATTATGCTTACTGCAGCTAAAAAATAAAGTTGCTGTGGCTAGAATTATGATCACTATATCCTTAAAATTTAGTCCCATTGACTATAATTTTAAGCATTTATGTTCACTTCATAGTCGATACAACTAAAATAAATAGAAGCTAAGACCATAATATGTAGACCCTTGCAACTATAATCATGCTTACTGTTACTACACAACATAGTTGATCCGACCAGAATTATGAACTCTTTATCCTTAAAATTTAGTCCCTTTTACTAAATTTATAAGGATACCGAGACCACTTTATAGTTGCACCAACTAAATTATGTTGAAGCTTGCTTATTTTCACTGCGGTGCTCCCTCAAATTTAAATATATAAAAAGTTTTTTAAAAATGTCGATACATACATATATTTATTTTACTTATACAAACGATTATATTTTAAATTGTGTATTATATTAAGTATTGTGGAAGTTCTAAGCTCACTTTTAGAAGCCGTGCAGAATCGACAGCAATAGTTAGCGCTAAATGATTTTACAAATCCAAGAGCCGAGTTAATACTCAAATTATCTCCCAGAAATAACGATGGTATTAGCTTTACCTTTTTATACTTTCCATAATCAGTATCAATTCCTATAGAATAATATAATTTGGTAACTGAATCGATAAAATTATGAAAAATTCTACTATTACCGAATTGTTTCCTGTCCTCTGAAAAAAACAGCATACCCAAGAAAATAGAAGATAATTGTGATTGAATTCTTCTGGGAAGGCACGGAATTTTCAAATAGACAGCTCCAATTTTATGAATATTTGCATGTGATCCTAAAGGATTATTTACCTCGAAATCGTCAAAGTAAATAAAAATTGGCAAATATAAGGTATTTTAAACGAAAAACACGTCCGCCTTTTAACAGATCACACCACACAATGTAATGAAATGACTCATCTCTGGCGTTGATGCAGTTCAACGGGAAAGGTTGTGTATTCCATAATATAGTCGCATACAACCATTTTTCTAGCAAGCTTTCAGCAGTTCAAATCCATATTATAGTTGCGATATCTTTCGTTAGTTCTGTGTGGTCATGAGATCCTTAGATATAGTCAATCGTAATTTTTTTTATAGTCAGGGGATTCCTAAATATAGATGCACATGCGTTTAACGAAGTAATATAATTAGTTAGTACGCGCACCGCAGCAACTTTTTAGAGATTGGTTTGCGCCCAAGGTTCTCTCGCCTATCTTATGGATACCAGAACTATATCTATAGATTCTCGTACTATATTGTAAAAATTATAGATTTCAAGACTATTTTATTGCCCAGTGGACCATGCAAATCCATGCAAATTTTTCTCAGTGCACCCTCGGAAAGAGAAAGTAGGAAAAGATTGGTGATAGGATTAATTAAATGGGTAGCACATTCCTTCCTCCATATTCCAAAATTTGGAATAACGGAATCCCATCAGGGCTGGGAGAGTACTGATTTTATTGGCAACAAGAGAGGGATCAATGGCAGTGGAAACAAGGGAGGTTTGTGCGCTGTTTCTCATAAAGGAAAGTAAGTAAGGTCGAGGACAAAATCGTGGTCGCTAAAAGATTGACTGAAGAAATCCGCAAAAAGGTTAGTGACTGAAGGGTTAGAAGGGGATGAGTCACGGAGTTTGAGGACCTAGGGGTAGCCATTCGATTTTCTTTTTATATTAATGAAATTGTAAAATTGTTTGGAATTAATAACAAAAATTATTTCAAATGAGGCAGTGCACTCCCCATGCACTCAGTCCCTGAGGACCTGACCCAAGGTTGTTTAGGGAGATGAATGGAAACGTGAGAAGGAGTAAATACTCTGTGCTGAAGCATGTATCCGTGAGAGGAGTTAGGATTTACAAAGGCAGGCAGATTGCTGAGGCCTTCGGGGATGTTTATAGGGACGCATATTCGGAGAGGCTCCCCTCTTCTTTTGGGGATAATAAGCTTAGAATCCGTCGGCGCGTCGCCTTTGCCACAGAGATTGAGAGCTTAAAGCTTTTTTAGCCCGGCAAGAGCGACCGGAACCCGTAGAATCCGTCGACGCATCCGCTCCCGCTCAGCTGTTTATGACGATTCGAGACCAACCGTCAACTGGCGCAGTATGCTCCGAAGGTGGATTAACAAGAAATCTACTACCAATTCGTAAAGAAACTAGACTAATGAATTCGGGAAAAACTCGGCACTCTCCAGGAAATCTAAACGAAGAAACAGCAAACCGAATAATTACAAAATCACCAAAACAATTCACAGATATCAAATTCAAACGTTTACTTGCCCAATAAACAGCTGATTCAACAAATCCCAACTGGCCAATCCCAACTTGTCAAAGCTCTCTCAAAAGCTGGCTCACGCCGGACTGCCGCAACGAAATATTGAATGTTCCTCTAAATTTCTCTCTCGCAACGCGCTGCCGTTGCGTCGACTATGGGTTAGCTCCCATATGAATGCATGTATTCAATAGTTGTGCGGCGATGGCGAACGCGACGTTTGATGGCGACGGATTCTATGGGGGCCAGCTTTTAGTGCCACGTACGCCACCATTTTATTTTTATGTCTGAATTAGAATAGGCCTTATACCTAAGTCATTCTTTTCAAGATTCCTTGAATTGGTACTCCCTGCCTTCTGTTTTGATTATTTATGGGGAAAGGATGTATAAGAATATTTCGAAAACAATATGGTTTTGAATCTTTCACTCATATTTAATATAGAAATAAAGCCTTGAAAAAATATGTTTTTTGAATTATATACACTTCATCTTGACATAATGACTTCAAAACTTAAAATAAGTATAAATTTGTATAGAGTTATTCAATAACATGTATTAGCTTTGAGGCACGGTATGGAGTGGTCTGGCCTATGTCTCATCTTGGTCAAAGCGTGGTGGAGTGTTCCCCAGCCGAAAAATAAGATTTCTCAAGTTGCAGATCAGTATGGACATAGCTTAGAGAAAACGTGAGCCTCTTGTGTCTGTCAACGCAAACTAACACCGAGTATATCAACCCAGCAGGAAATTTACACATGACGGCATCGAGGAAGTCCCCAGCAGGAAATTGGAGATTGCGTGAAATTGTACATCGATGATTTCATGCATGACTAAGGTATGTATGCCAATTCTGAGGACATAGCCATGCTAACAGGAAGGCATAGGAGTTTGTTTGTTTCAAGTGAGCTGAAGTTTTATTGGGGTTTTGTTGTTTCATGCGCTTCTCAGTAATCCAAATCTTCTTCTTTTTGTATTTTTGTGATGACCCCATACATTCCGTGGTCATGCAGAAAGGCATGCATGACTTTCCAATGACATCGCCGTGAGAAATGTCATCGATGTTGGAATGAGTATACATGCCCTTTTATTGATGACCCAGCAGGAAATTTACACATGACGGCATCGAGGAAGTCATCAATAAAAGGGCATGTATACTCATTCCAACATCGATGACATTTCTCACGGCGATGTCATTGGAAAGTCATGCATGCCTTTCTGCATGACCACGGAATGTATGGGGTCATCACAAAAATACAAAAAGAAGAAGATTTGGATTACTGAGAAGCGCATGAAACAACAAAACCCCAATAAAACTTCAGCTCACTTGAAACAAACAAACTCCTATGCCTTCCTGTTAGCATGGCTATGTCCTCAGAATTGGCATACATACCTTAGTCATGCATGAAATCATCGATGTACAATTTCACGCAATCTCCAATTTCCTGCTGGGACCTTATGTACTACACACACTTATAAGCAAAGTGTTAAATATCACTTGAATGTATTACCAAGCACCATGCGCTAAGTATGTATATGTACATATATATGTACATATATTTCGTAAAGCTGAGAGCTTGAGATTCATCTCTTTATGAATGAAAAATCACAACAAATGAGTCTGGACTCACGAAGAGGTTGATCTCATTAAAAAAACTCTAATTGAGCAAGAACCCAATTTAGTATTCATAATATTGTGATTAATCTTGGAACTGTTTTGTTTCGGCTCACACGTTCGTACATACTTGTGGCCTATTAATGAAACGAGCACTTTTTGTGAAACAAGTTTCTATAAATAAAATATGGTGGAATTGCAAGTTTTAGAAAGAGCGTGTTCAGTGAAAAAAACATTTTTTGCGACTATAGCTAATTGCGAATGTGCAACAGCGAATTTGTATTCCTTCATTTTAGGTATGAATAATTTTATTACATCTCAGGCTTGCCTAAAGGGATATTTTTATGTTTGCGATTATTGTCTAGGAAATAAAATATTAAATATCTCTGATATAACTTTTATTGCTTGGAAGTTGTAAATTATAGATTGTTTTTGTTGGTTTTAAGGAACAATTGAACGTATAGATCATATGTGATTAACTCTCTACTTAGCTCACCTTTTACAGGCAATAAAAAAAATATTATTAAAAAATAAACGAAAACCCGACTACAAAAAATGAGGTCATTTTAATAATAACTAAGAATTTTGTTTAAACTTTAATATTACAATTAAAGCAGATGGAACCGATTTGACGCCTGCTATAATGTAATATTAAATTTTAAATAAAATTCTTAGTTGTAAACTACTAAAAGTATTGAAATGACCTAATTTTTTTTTTAGTCCGGTTTTTTGATTATTTTTTAATAATATTTTTTTTACAACTTTACAGTTCCAGATAATATGTAGAAAAGGTAAGTAATGTCACGACATGATTCGAAAAGGCAGCTCGTACGTATACTCATAAGTAGTAATATTGCATAATATAGTACCACGATGATATTATTGTATCTACGTCCAGAAATTGTGTTTGTTATCCTATGGTAATGACGTCACCTAGGTTATTGTATTCTGCTCCTCGATCCCTTTCCTTTGATGCCCATGTCATGAGCGATGAGGCGGCCGCAATATTGGATTTAGAATGACATCGCATATATAATCATATTCTGCTCGTCAAACCCTTTCATTTGGTATCCTTGTCAAAGGCGTTGTAGAGAAAGAGGTGATTCGTAATTTTGGGGAGTCCGCCATATTGGGATTAGAATGACGTTACATAGTTTATCATATTCTACTCATCAAATCCTTTCAATTGATATTCATGTCATAGGGAGTTACGGAGGATAAAACAAAGAAATTGTCGGCTAACGGCGGCCATATTGATTTTTCTCAAAAATTATACATCCTATAGTACTCCCAAGATTAAGGCGAATCTAAGGGCACCTCATTTATGAAAATCCATCAATCCCTTTAGGCTACAGGGTGCGCCAAATAAATGGTCATACATATAGTACATATATATTCCTTTTGGGGCAGTCGGGTAAAAAGCATGTAATGATACAAATTAAGATAATGAATAAAAAAAATATATATATTAACTCTTGCAACCCTCATCAGAACGCCGGAAGTTGTGGAAGGGGGTCAACCAAAATGGAAAGGGAAGGTAACACATATTTAGGTTTGGCAGAGCATAATGAACCTTTCCTTAAAATATCGAGCACCTACTCGGTACACTTCATCTTTTGCAGTCGCCTCTCCGCCTATATGGGCTGTAATCGGAAGCATTAATGACCACTATTCGCGCGTAATTTGTTTATATGAGAAAACCATGGAAAATTTTGTGCTCTACAGCTTTTGTATGGACATTTTTTTAATTACGAGTTACCGAAAATGATATAAAGGGTGATCTATCTAGTGTTTGGATTTGATGCGAATTTTGCGTAAAGACCTTGCCATGAAGCCATATAAGGTCCAATTGGTACATCATCTAAAGCCGGTTGACCATCCGAACCATACAGGGAACGCCACAATCGATCTTTGCACCCTATCTTCGGAAATCGCAAAATCAGCAAAAATGGTGATGTGATTTGGCCGGCAAGAAGCTGCGGTTTGACGCCGTTGGACTATTATCTCTGGGGAGCAGTGAAAAATAAATGTTACGCCAACTAACCAGAAACAATTCAAGACTTCAAGTACGAGATTCAAGCTGCTATTGTTGACATAAGGCCCGAAACAAAAGAAAATGTACTCAAAATTGGGTGGACCGAATGACAAAAATAAATGACATAAGACAACCTTTCAAATAAATGTTCAACCATTGAAAAATATTGAGCCGTTTTTTTTTATATCAAAAATAAATTCCAATTTTGAAATGAACCACCCTTTAAATGCGAAAAACCAATTGTTGTCCCAATTTTTAACCTTTTTCGCGTTATAACTTTAAAAGTATTAACTTGACGAAAAAAAAGTTGATGCAACTAAATTTGTAGAAAATTTCGAAATCTAAAAAATTGTTTTTAAGGATTTTATCCAGCATATCTAGAAGGTGAGATATTTACGAAAAACGATTTTCCTATTATAAATAACATTGCGGCGAAAGCTCAATTTCTGTGACTACTGAAAAATAAACTTAAGCTTTACTAACACCCCCCACATATTCCCATCGTCAGCACTATTGTGGACGGTTTGCAGGCAGAAAATACAAATTGACTCGAAAACCAGTAAGCCATCACAACTGAGAACAAGGAGTATAATTATGGCGAGAAGTCGGGTTGCATTCTCATGTTTATTTTGGACGCGGACGCGTTAATACGGACATGCGGGCACAATTATCGTTCTCGTAGAGAATAACACGGTGGACACGAAACTTTCGGTTTCATTACTCGTTCGGTTGTGATATTCGAATTGTCAATAGTTGGCGCGTATTTCCTAATTAGTTTGATAGTTGCAAAAGTGATACAAAGGATCATTTAGTGTAAGATCAATTGATGACAGTGATCAATTTTTTAAAGCAAGAAAGGATATCATTTTGTGAGCCCACTGCAATTGATTATTACAAACAGGTAATACTAATGAAGTACAACTAAAGTGGCTTTCAAAATAAAAAACGAGCGTCCATCAGTGAAGTTATGGATTAGTGTATGGGCACCCGGCTCTAGCGAGTAGCTCCGCTACCTCATCAAATGCACCGCTTAAAAACGATGCATTAACTTACAATACTCTATGACCGCGTTTTCCCGATGCGGTTTGTTATCAGTGCGAAGTGGGAACGACAGAACTCACCACCCTCATCCTAGTTCTTCCATTCCTGACGAGAACAAACTTCACCGTGAAAATGCAGTCTATGCAGAAATCTGCCAGCTAGATCACTGCACTATGCCCATGCAAAAGTTAGTTGCTGTCGATTCTCTGAAGTTGTAGATCGGACCACGCGAAGCTGCGAAGTCGATTAATAAAGCCGTGATACTAAGCTGATCAAATGAACTAATTTTATTTAATTAATTTAACTAATACCGTCTTATATCGTCTTTCGTAAGCATTTACTAAATAGTGTAATTATTAATGAAAATAAATGAACTAAACTGAATTAAAAAATAAAAATCCGATCGGTAAACCCCCACTGTATGTGTATTTTAAATGAGGGCGACGATAATTGAAAATCAACCGATAATTTTATTAATCAATTTTCAAGTGCACTAACAAATAAAAATCACAAATACGTATTTTCTGATTCAAAGGCTAAATTACATGAAATTGTGTATTTAATATGTGTTTTTTCTGTATAGAAGAACTTTTAATTATAGGTAGCTAGAATTTCTTATAGTGATGTGCTTTTTTCACTTTAGGTATTATTTCATAATTGAGATAATGAATATAATAATAAAACTAATTTATTTCTGCTATCCTCAACACAAGTTCTACGATTTAAAAAAAAAACACAATAAAATTAGGATAAATATGCAAGATTTATAAATATAAGCTAAACCTAAGAATTAAAAAAAAACCAAACAAGACATCAATAATTCAGATTGGAGTACATGGTGAACTGCAAATGAACATAACGAAATCAATTGCCGGTCAAGTCCGAGTTTTACTCGCTACCTGCCTTTATATACTACTGCATGTATAATTTTGTTTGTAATAAGACTTTGCTGATTTTTTCAAAATTGTGATGGCCGTAGCTTTGTTTTAAACCCAAAATTCTAGATTATAAAATGCAAGGTTTTTTTGAGTCACAATTATGCCACAGTTTATCAGTGTTTGGAATTGTCTTTAGTACTAATTAGCTGTTAGTCAAAATTTGAGCCAAATTAACGGTACACATGATTTTGTAGCAACCGCTCATTTTGCAATAATCCACGAACCCATTTTTGATTATTTATACATATATGTGTGTGTGTTTTACAGACATCTATATATATAAAAATGAATTGCTGTGCGTTAGTCTCGCTAAAACTCAAAAACGGCTTGACCGATTTCGATAATTTTTTTTTGTTTTGTTCGCTATAATACAGGGGAGGTTTAAAAAAAAGAAAAATCGCGAAACCCCAAAGGAAAAGCCGGAAAATCGAAAAAATCGAAATTTCCGATTTGTATAGGAAGCGAATTTTCCAACTTCAAGGAATCTTTATGAAAAAGGCAATTGGAGGTTTTCGGGGTCGAAGATCTCGAGGTTGTATTCAAAATTTTGGAATTCAAGCTGTCGGATCCAATATGGCGACCGAAAAAGTTAAACATCAAGGGATGTTACTGAAAATCCGAACTTTTGTTTTTGGGGTCACTGATTTTGAATCTGCATCAAAATTTGGGAAATCAAGATGGTGGAAAAATATGGCGACCGAAAAGTTAAACTTCAAGGGATTTCCCTGAAAATCCGCACTAGGGAATTTTCGGGATCACTGATTTCGAATCTGCTATTCAAATTCCCAAATATGAGACCACCCCCACCCCGCTGGGAGATATAGGAGAGGGGGTGCAATAAGGAGGTGGTGTAAAATGAAGAAAACTAAATTTAATAATACTGTTGGAAAATATCTAAAACATGTCCAAAACGCAAATAGGAAAACGCTGGGTCACATAGGAGAGGCGGTGGTGCAGTAGGGAGGCGTTGTAAAATTAAGGAATACAAATTTAATAGTATCCCGGGAACGCCGGGTCCGGGCAAGCTAGTTATAAATAAAACTTGCCAAGCCAAAGATTTAGTAGTAAGCAAGCAATAATTTTTCTCTTTAAACAATTTAAACAACGTTATATATTTCTGAAGGTGAGTTTGTAGGAACTTTAATATAACTTGGTACCCACTTGGATCTCAATTCTTTTATACCCATTTGTTCTTTGTACCGAACTCGGCCCCTTTTTCACATTTATGGTTTTTGTGGGATATCCAAGAAGAATGAATGAATGAAGAGTTTCCATTCAGTAAGTTGAATTTGGATTGTCATCTGTGTAATACCGAAAACTTAACTGCAGTTTGTCGTAATAAACGGTAGCCTTGTAATTTACATATTGCAAATATACAGGATGTTTTGTATTACGCATACGCGATTCATAAATTCGGTAGCGACATCAAACTCAATCTAAACAACTACTACCTCAGTGTACTCTTCAAATGTGTCACCAATGTTGGTCTATGTAGCTCTACCACTAAAGGTACAGTCACTTGCGAAAACGAAAAACTCGAAAACGGTTGAGATTGCCCTCCTCGCCTTGCCATACAATTATTTGTTTCACTAAGTGAGATCTATCACTCGTCTTATTTCTGCATGCGTTATACGAAACACACTGTACAGCACATATGTATGCACACTATAAACTGGTTTTGTTGATTGAACGGAACAAGCCGTCCATTTAGTTATTCTAATAAAACTTAGGTGACACTATATTTAATTTGCAAAGACTTTTTTTCAATTGTGGAGATTTTTATTAAGGTTCAAATTTTTTCGTAGAAAATTTAACATTGCATTTTGTCTGCGCGTGGTGCTGTCCCTAGAAACCATGTATACAATTGTGGTCACAAAAATTGTCTTCAATGTTATATTATTAATAAGCAGTTAGTTTCAGTTTATTACGATTTCTCATATATCTCAGGTATCTTAAGTTATTCATTTTTAAAACATTTTACCCGCAAACCAAGAGAATTAAATTTCTTTAATTTATTGATAAATAAACCTACTATTCAAGAATATAAAAAATAATAATACTGCTTCGAAGCCCGTTGCTGCTCAGGAGATGCGATTTATTCGAACTATAATATACTTCTGCAAACTGCATCGACGAATCACGATTTCCATTGTGTTGTTCTGAAACTGGACTACAGCGTGTAAATACAATGATACTATGGAAATCAGTTAGTATAATAAGTAATGACAAAAAATATTTATAAATATCATTTCTCGTAACAGAAACTTGTTAACAGCTGCATGTGTGGTGCCAAGGTGTGGCTCGGTTGGCTTTCTACTAAAACTAAGGCGCATACTATTTAAATTTATTGGATACAGAATCCACGAAATATATTTAAGTGGTAACACTCTGTATAACCTTTTTGTGTAATTAATTATATTGTGATGTTAAATAATACATCACAACAATAAATCATTAAATCTGTACATTAATAACTTCTGACTTCTAAATGTGCAAATGTAGGAAAACAAATAAGAACGCTTAAAATGTTTGATTCAACAATTATTTTAATTGTAAGGTCACACGTATAGTTTTAGTACACTCACAGTAGTTCTTATTAAACATTTGTAATTTTTTATGTTTACCATATCTCAAACCTGTCTTGCCAAAATATAAATGTATTAAAAAATGTGTTTACTACTATTTTTAAAAAATGTGGGACTCTTGAAAAATTTGCTTTAGAATGTTGTTTTTCGATCAAATATTTCTAGTTTCTTTTTGCCAAACTCAATTATACATGCAAGATAATATTGTTTAGTTGTTCCCTACCAGGCATATGTGCAAGTCTACTTACTACACGTAAAATATTCTTTTTTTCTACTTTTTAGAATTCCGTGTTAAATTATAATTCACGATGGAAAAAGAACAGGAGAAAAAGTAGCCAGACACATTAGTAATTAGGGAAGGTGAAAGGGTAAGGTAACTGTTTGGTACCTCATCTGGTAGACTACTCAATTTAACACCCGAACCACCAGAAGTGAGATGTGGCAAAAAATTTTATTAGGAAAATTTTGAGCTTGAGTCATGAAAAATTCCACAGCAAGAAGACCAAAATGGCCTCCAATATTTTGGAAACTAATGGTTTTCCTAGACACCTAATTAAAAAAATTATGTGGCAAGCAAACAGGCCTAATGACGACGACGCGACGCACGGCGGGAATTATGAAACTGACAGTAGAAAGAACCTTTATATAGGGGCAAGATTTATACCGGGTAGGTATATTCGAGGGATTTCAGAACATATGCAGGCGGTATAACAATAACGTCAAAATAGCATTTGGGCCGAAAAAGACGGTGGGAAATCTCTTTAGTAAATCTAAAGACAAAATAGCGTTATTAAATAAACACAACGTTGTTTATAAAATACCCTGCAAGGGTAATAGTACTAACAACTGTCATCTAAATTATGCAGGTGCATCACACCAAATGTTAAAAAGTAGAATCTCGGGACGTAAATCGTATCTCAAGAACAAAAACAAAACCTCTATGCTGACCATTGTCTTGACTGCAGGCACACACCTGATTATGACAATGTTATAATCCTAACAACAGAATATATAAAGCAGAAACGCTTTACATGAGTAGCCGTACATACTCGTATATACAGGACTGATAACACGACAAACAGAAGTCAGATACCGAAAGTATTAATATTACATACTGCTCTCTGCTATGGGACAAGTGCTAATTACTAATAAATGGAGCGTCAGATAGTTTTCCGATCTAACGTTTTTAAAACAGTTTGACCAGTTAAACGCTTTTAATAGACCGGTAATTTTATACTATGCATTAATTTATTAAATTTTTGTTGATCTTGTTAACTTATTTATTAATTTTGAATCCGTTTAATAGCATTGTTACTTCTGTTATATGTGTTGACATTGCTATAGTTATAAATTGTAAGTACATTCCATTCACTTGAATCAGTTTGTATGGAAGTGGGAATTTCAATAGGCCTTGAAGATGGTAGGAAAAGAGCCCATCGAAACGATGTTGGAAAAAATTGACGCAAGAATAAAAATTTATTCATAAAGCAATATATTTTTTATTGGAGTTTTGATGACCTTACGAGCAGTATTTCTATAATAAAAAGTCCTTACAATTTCTTCACATCTGTTCATTTAATTGTTGTAAGGTACCGATACTTGAATTATTATTTAACGGTTTCAAATTTCATTACTTTAAAGAGGATATATTAAAAATATCTCAATGAAAATGTGAAACAAAACAATGCACCAGAAAAATTTCCTTCTAAGAGTAATTTTTCGAGAAGGGTCGCACTATTGAATTTCATGAGGCCTTACAAAAGAACCATTGAAAAAATCGAAGTTTTTATTCAGGCCTCATGACCTGCCGATGTTATTATTATATTATTTCCTACCAAATTGTCTTTGGTATTTAAACTGGAAAGTTTCCAAGAACATGAAAAAATATCGCTTATTTGGTTCAAACGATTATATTATTTTTATAACGCATGCAAATCAGCCTTGGCTTCATCTTGGGTTAGTTGTTTTTTTGTCTATGCAAATACTCTTCTTACCCTTGAACTTGGCACTGCAAAATTATCTCAATGGGCATCGATCGGAGATTATGTTTATTGTTTTGTAGCACAACTCTTCAAGAGTTGTTATATGCTAATTAAGTTGCCCGATATTTGCATACATGAATTTATTAATGGATGTTTATCAAATCAATTTTTTGTTCTTACTTGCGCAGGAATTCAGGAAAATTAAGTAATAGTTTGCCGCTATGAGAGTTTATCTGCTTTGGATATTCCTATCTCAAGTTTGTGTCATCTTGGGTCAAAGAACACAGCTAGATGACTTGTCTTACTTGATTGAACCGCTCAAGAAATTCGCAGTTAACCTGTTTGGAAGCACAGGTGCGGACCCACGAATGATAAGCGAAAGTAGACGGTTCGGGGTAAGTGCCTTAAACGATTCCAAAAAGATTATTTTCTACTGCTACATTTTCTTTAGAAAACTCAAATCGAGATTCCACTGTCGACGAAATTCTTCTGTGATACCAACGATGCAAGAAGTGTGGACAGACCGACGTCTGTTCACAGACTGCGACCAGGTGATATTGATGTTATTGGAGCAATGGGTGATTCGCTAACTGCTGCCAATGGGGCTATGGCGACTAACTTGGTGGAAGTAATCGTTGAGAACAGAGGTGTGTCGTGGAGTATTGGTGGCCAAAGTGACTGGAGGACGTACATGACACTGCCAAATATCTTAAAGGAGTTCAATCCTAACTTGTATGGATACTCATTGACTGATAGCTTGTCCACTGATAGAAATTCAAGGTAAGCTGATGAATTGAGAGTAAAATATTGCATGATCTTTTAGCGAAATCGCTTCCACTTCTTGAAGTAAAATACTAATCGTAGGAAAGTAGGAATGCATAAATCTTCTTTTGTAAAAACTCGGAGCAAAAAGTATTAAACAGGAATTCGTCTGGCAGTTAACGAGTGGACAACAACGCATAATTGTATGGCTTGTGCAAATTAGTTGTCAGTTTCTAAAACCAACTCGTTCTAATAATGACCCATTTCACACAAGACGTTAAAATTTATTTTAGATGGTCTAAGCTGTTAAATTATTTTCGCATGCTAAGTTTCGGGTGAGAAGACCAGAGTTTAAAGCTTATGTCAGTTGAAATAAGATTGGCAATAAAGTGTGGAGAACATTTATGCACTTGCTCGCCCGGACTCGGAATTCTAATTTGAGTTATTTATCGGTCATAAAAAAAATTCGCGAACTTTCATCACTTTTAAATCATTCATAAGAGGTAAAAATGAGCTGGAATCATGCATCTTCTCTAAACAGTATAAAACAAAGTCGATTATCCACATCTGTCTGTGTCTTCGCTTACTATAGGTCACAATAAATAAAAAAAAAATTATTTTTAAAACTTTCCAGCTGCAAGGAATCTGTGTAATTGAAATAAAACGCAATTATGTTTATGCAGTGTGGTAGAGTTTCAGAAATTTCAGCAGAATTCTTAATTAATGTCTTGAAGGTATAGATATTAAATGAAAATTTATTTAGGCTAATACTTATTGTACATATTTCAGCACTATTTCAACGACTAGTCCGTGATTGAGTTTAAATTTACTATTTCGATGTAGGAAATCGTCGTTATATTAAGGGAATAACTTGCTATAGATGTAGTTAAGATTTTTCAGCATGCATAAAAATAAGTAGGAAAATACATCAAAGTACTAAATAGTGCTCGGTTTGGTCAAATACAAACCGTTTTCATGAATGTAAACTAGCCTGCAAAATCATTTACACAGTAAGTTTATAAACTGTTAAGCCGACTCAGGTACTGGAATAACACCCCAGGATGCCGGCAATCAAAGACCTTCATGGGTGCACCGTATGAAAAGGTCGAGAAACTCCTCCACTTAAACAAACAGGAGCTCAGAACTATTACTGGGCTCTTCACTGGACACTGTTCCTTAAGGTACCACCTTAAAAAGATTAGGAAAGCTGACTCTGACACCTGTCGCTACTGTGCGGAAGCCCCAGAGACAGCGGTGCACATCCTTTGTCACTGTACAGCCCTAGCAAGGCTCCGACTAACTCAATTAGAGGATGCCTTTCCAACACCTGAACAGGTTTGGAAAACGACTCCCAATAAAATCCTAGGCCTCTATAAGAGGCTAAATTTGGGATAAAATATTGATGGGGATTCACAATAGATCCTAGTGGTCGCGGTGAACGATAGGCTTTTTCAAGCCTGAACGCCCCCTTTCAAACTAACTAACTAACTAACTTATAAACTGTTAATCATTGCAAATTTTTTGGCAAGTTGATTGCAATTTTGCAATTAGATAGTAGCTTATGGATTTGAATGATTGTTTTGATTTTTGGATTTCTATGGCCATAAAATAAAAAGTTTACCCATTGAAAATTACCGCAATTTCGAAAATCTGTGAATTTAAAATCAAAAATTAAAGTTTTTCGAAATCTCCACGAAAAATATAATTATCGGAATTTGTTAATATTTCTTTTAAGGAAAAAATGATTGTTATAGTTTTCGAGGTTGTTTAAAAAGAATTTTTATGAAAATGAAACTTTTTCAAATTAATTTGAAGATTGTTGAAGCTCCAAAAAGCGTAATAAATGAAAGCAATGGTAAATAATACAAATAGATAATTTCTTTATAGAAAATTATTTACAACAACAACTTATGCTAAATAATAATTATTATACATTATAATGACATGAATAATTTCAAAGAGTTTCAAATCTTTTACTTTTTAGTATTTTGAATATGGCAGAAGTTCCAGCAGGCGTAATAATAGTAGAGTATTACAAATACATTCGTCATCAATTTCTCAATCTTGATCAAATTTTTAACACTTATTTTAGCTATAGCAACCGACATTTTCTGAAAGTAACTTTAATATTTTCAGATCTACAACAGTTCATTCCCTGAATTTTTTCCGCGTCAACGACACGTTCATCGCAAAGATCACTTGCGGTATTCAAAATATAATTCAACTAGCTTGCCCGGACCCGGCGTTTCCCGGGATACTATTAAATTTGTATTCTTTAATTGCACAACGCCTCCCTACTGCACCACCGCCTCTCCTGTGTGACCCAGCGTTTTCCTATTTGCGTTTTGCACATGGTTTAGATATTTTCCAACAGTATTATTAAATTTAGTTTTCTTCATTTTACACCACCTCCTTATTGCACCCCCTCTCCTATATCTTCCAGCGGGGTGGGGGTGGGCTCATATTTGGAAATTTGAGTAGCAGATCCGAAATCAGTGATCCCGAAAATCCCCAAGCGCGGATTTTCAGGGAAATCCGATACCCATAACATGGCATAATTATGAATTTTTACAACAAATTTGCTCTTCTTCTTCCTGGAGAACGGGAACGCGGTTGAACGGGATAAAAAGTCCTATGTCCGTCTCCTGATTCTAAGCTACCTCCCCACCAATTTTCAGCCAAATCGGTTCAGCCGTTCTTGAGTTATAAATAGTGTAACAACTAATACGACTTTTTTTTATACATATACTAGCTTGCCGGAAACGCCGGGTCCGGGCAAGATATTAAATTTGTATTCCGTAATTTAAAACACTATTAAATTTGTATTCCTTAATTTTACAACGCCTCCCTACTGCACAACCGCCTCTTCTATGTGACCCAGCGGGGTGGGGGTGGTCTCATTAAATCAACCATAAATTCGTACACAATAAGAAGAAGGTTCTTTCATAAGAACCTTCTCCTCGCAATAACAAACCAAACAAAAAAAGAATTAGCGAAATCGGTCCAACCGTTCACGCGTAATGGCGTGACCAAGGGAAATAGGGATTAATTTCTATATATGTAGAATTCTCTGCTTCCTTAGCTATCGACTGGTGAAAAAATTATTCCAATTCATGCATACACTTTTCTTTAAATTTTGTCGGCACCCACCGAAAAAACCCAGTTTTCACTATTTTCACCAACCCGGCTCAATTTTCTATAGTGCCTCCTCTTCCTACCCCTGAGATACACTTCTGGGGGGTGTCACCCCCCACTCCTCCCCCACAACAAAAACACGTTTTCACCAATAATTCCCATATTTTCACCAACCTTTCTTTCACCAACACATTCTACACTACCTCCCTTTTCCAACGATACCACTAACATGGCACACGCATTACTAATAGTATAATTATGAATTTTTACAACAACTGCAGCGCCATCTGCCGGGCTGATTTGTGAATCTAAACTATCCAGGTTTAAACCTAAACGCATACAAAAAAATTCATTCAAATCGGTCCAGCCGTTTAGGAGGAGTTCAGTCACAACACACGTACAGTAGAATTATATATATAAAGAAAATATTGATAGATTTTTCCATAACTATTTGAAATACCATTATTCAAAAGTACAACAATTGAGAGCTCGTTCCTTCCACTTATTTTTCTTTTACACCTAGTTTTTTTCTGAAATTTTGTATATACTCGCTTTGCATGTAAAATAATAATCGTTTGTCGTATTACCTATAACTTATTATGCAATCTTGACTGAAGTTTTGGTGTTTATTAAAGATATATTGACCAAACGATTCTGCAAGGTTTAGCCGTTTAAATGTAATATTTGTAATTGTATACCTACCCATTTTTCGCTGGATTTTTTGCGTCACGTTTCTTGAGTTGAGAAAAGTTTTAAAGAATGTTTCACTGATTTAGAACCTATTTTTATGAAAATTTATTTACGTTGAGATCGGTCGCTATCTAGAATTTCGATATTTTATAAACCCCCTATATATTAAATTACACGGAAATCCGTTGCAATTGAGAATTTGTACTCGCCATATTAGATCCGCCATTTTGAATTTCGAAATTTCGATAGCAGATTCAAAATCGTCGACCCCGAAAACCTAAAAATACCCACTTCCATTGAACTCAGTGGAAGTTGAAACTCCAATGTCGCCATATTGGAGGCGCCATTTTGTCACCCTAGAATTACTGGCAACCTATATGTATAAAGTATGCAAATTTAGTTCAATAATTGTATCGCCTTGAAGGACGAGAATTTCTTTAGGGATGGAATCCGCAAGTTGCCAGAAATATGGGCAAACGTTGTAGCTTCCGATGGAGCACACTTTCAATGATGTTCAAAAAAGAGATATTTTATAAATAATGATTTGTTTTCACCAAAAAAAACAAAACTTACTTTTTCTCATACCTAATAAGTTACTATTAAAATATATTGTATTCAGTAATACATACATATAGTAGGTAATGTTTTTATGGCTTATGAATTAGTACTCTCTTTCTCTGCAACGCAAGTTCAATGCAAACGAACCTTTTCCAAATTAAAATTCGTAAAGAGTAGATTAAGGAATACCATAAAACAAGACAATCTGGAGTCATGAATATTGATTCAACATTCAGGAGATTCTAGTAAAACGACATTGCAAGACATTATAATGGAAATATGCAATATGGCTCCCGGTATTAAAAGTTATTTAAATGGGTGATCACGATCACAACTATTGCAAAACCATTTAAGAATTTATTGTAAACTTGAATAAATATAAAGTATTTAGTTTCACTAGATGTCCAATAGCTTGTCTTGAGTATATCGTAATATCAATATTGACTTTGGGGCCGTAATCCCCATCATACCAGGGCCGGTTTCTTAAGTGAATCCGCCACTGCGTGAGTGGCAACACATTATACAACACCACGGTATAGAAAGACAAGTATGTTGGAAAAGTACCTACCAGCGCCAGCGCCATGTTGTGCCATTTTTTAACGGGGTGTACATACGTATGGTTCCACCTATGTTTGGGTGTGCAAATTGTTCTAATTGGTTGATAATATGATAATGATATTTTTTTCCTTCAAAGTTCATGAAAAATAGAATAATTTTCAAAAAAAATTCATCACGCTATCGTAACTAGTAATATTTTTACATCTTTGAGTACTTTGCAATAGTAAAACGCCTCCTATTTTTGGACGTAAAAATTATTTTAATTAAGATATGTCCATTGATGTTTTTAAATCGTTCTAATCCTCAGCGGATTAATGATAAATATATAACAACGATCAACATTTCCTTTCAAGGTTTAACGTGGCTGAAATGGGCGCAATGTCTGAAGATATGCCACATCAAGCAGGGAATCTCATCAAACGGATGAAAAGTAATCCAAAAGTGAATATGACTCACGACTGGAAGCTGGTGACGATATTTATTGGCAATAATGATTTCTGCTCGAATGTGTGCTTCCAGCCTAATCCTGAAGATGTTCTTAAGAGGCATGCAAGTGATTTGATTAAAGCACTCCGAATTCTACGAGATAACATTCCTCGACTTATGGTTAATGTGGTCCCACCGCCTAACGCAAAAATACTTACCGAGTTTAAGGGCATACCACGTCACTGTACCCTTACCCACCTTATGGAATGCTCATGCTTGTTTGGTTGGCGGGCGAAGGATATGAACATTTCCGACAAACTTATGAGGGGATGGATTGAAATGGACAAGAAGGTAGCAGACATGGATGAGTTCAATAGAGAGGTAGGAGTGTGTCGTTCTTCTTGTACTTGTATTAATTGTTGGCCCTTTAAAGGATTTCACTGTCAATTACCAACCTTTTACGGCTGCACTTAAGTTTCCCAAGTTGAAATCTTCCAAAATTGATATGAAGTACTTGTCTATGGACTGCTTTCATCTTAGCCAAAGGGCGCACGCAAGAGGTGAGTTTTGCTTGTGGAAAGTTACCGAATTAGTTGTAGCAACACATTTTATTTTGTTTCAGGTGCAAATGCATGTTGGAATAACATGTTGGAATCCGATGGAGAAAAGAAGAACAATTGGAATACAGAGTTCAAAGTGTTCAAATGCCCGACTAAAACGAAACCTTTTTTAATGACCAGGGAAAATAGTAAATGAGCTTAGATGCTGTGAACCATTTTATTTGTTGAACTGTGATTTAGCTTGTTTTTAAATAATTTTAATACATATATTGGGAGTACAAATAGAAAACCACCGTTTTTCAAAATTAGAGGCTGTATTGTGGAAAAATTCATATTTATTCTTCGAATTATTTTCCATCGCTGGCCGCATATTTTTCCCATCCTTCTGGCAGCATACGGATTCCGCGTCGAAAAAACTGCACATCTTTTAAGGCGATCCATTAATAGATTTACTCCGGCGTCTCCGTAAGAGAGGAAGCTAAAAGCTGTGGCTAAAATCAAGAACAATTTTCAAGTTCCAAATGTACAAACATTGGGTGGTGCTTTCCAATGGGCTTCCACGCACCTATATTTGGAGCTCCAGGTAATTTACCCAAAGTCCAATGGTTCCATAAGAAGGGCCTGCATAACCCAATGTAGGTAAAATGCTCTCATGTTTTTCCTTTCTGCTTTTCCCTACAGAAAAATAATTGAATCACAACATGTATTCCAAATTTTTCCATTTTCCACTGTCACTCGAAACGCTTTTGTTGTAACTGCCAAACAATAAATTAGTTTCAGAAGATGATCGCAGAATTATAAGATATTTAAAAAAAAACTATGGATTTCATTTCATTTCAATTATATCGTTTGGTTATGCCACAATATCAGAATCTCCAGCTAGCCGATTTAAAGAACGACGTGCAGAACAATATGCTCTATACTCTCACCTGCCAAGTTGTCATTACCTAATATTTTGGTAATCTGCAGTTTGAAAGGTATTTTCTTTGGAATCACTAAATAAAAACCGGTCAAATGCGAGTCGGACTCGTATACGAGGGGTTCCGTATCATCATACAAGATATAACACTAAGTACTTTTTAAATAGTTTGTAAAAGAACCAAGAGAGGCGCTATAACATAATCGAAAGTTTTTTTTTCGGATTTGCATGGCAGTCATTTTGAAATTCGGAACCCTAATTAAACTATTTTCAACCCATTCATCAATGACCCTAAAAGATTAGGTACAGTAGAAGACGAAGGAAATATACCGACCAAAAGCACGCACACTGTAGAGCTCGGATGCCAGATGTCCTATTTAAGAAATCAGAGCATTTCGACAAAACCAGATTCTAAGGAGATTAAGCAAAATTTCGGATTTACACTCCACTACTCGTTTAAGTTATAAAAATTCTATATCGGCAAAACGGTTATTTTTTATATACCTATGCATGTATGTATTTTTTATTAAGTAGAAGTTCAATGTAACAATCGGTATGCAAGACATTTGAAAACTTCATACTTCAGTAGCAATTAGATTGCCGTCCAAATAGCAAAATATTTTTGAAAAATAAGAACGTACTGAATTTTATCCTCATAGATTGTGGTGTATCGTGACGATGTTTTGAATGCTTTAGCTATACCGGGTGCGGTTTTTAACCTGAAACTTTCAAATATCTCGAATAATATAAGCACTCTACAAAAAACACTTTCATAATCAAAATTTTATCATTCCTCGGAAGAAATGCATCAGTGCCCCTCCTCACATCTTGTAGTTGGGCGGGGAATAACTTCGAAAATTTCGTCGATTACAGCGCCATCTCTCATGAATCGAAAAAAATGTTTCAGAAAAATCCTAAGTATTTTTAGCCACAGAATTCGAATATGCAATCAAAAATAGGCGTTCCCCTTTAAAATTTCAAAGTTACTCCTTGCCACACCTACTTAAATTTTGATTATCTGAAAATTTCAGGTTAAAAAACTCACCCGGTATACAACATTTTTGTGTTATTAGTTAGTTTTAGTGGTTTTTTGATACAAGAATGTTGGGTGTTAAAGTTATATTTGTCACAAGAGGTTTTTTGATTTAACACGCAGTAGCCTGTTTCATACGCAATTTGCAAACCGCAACACAACTACTTAGGGCCGTAACAGACGACCGGTTACTACCGGTGCGGTTCCAGTACCTATACGCTACGTTGACGGAAGCAAGCAATGCACACGTACTTGCGTTTAGAGTCCGGTTTGGGTGACGCTTGGCTGATGAGCTAAACATTTCTAGACCCTCGCAGGCTCTGCTAAGTACAATTTAACTTTTCGCTCTTTTTGCACTTCTCTTAGGTATTTTCCCTTTATAGTTGAGATACGAGTGCAATAATGTGTCAAGTGCTGTTCGTCGACGAAATATTTTTTATTGTATTATAGATTATGCCCCCCTCTACAAATGATTATTATAAATGCAAGGCCCATATCAATCCTGGTGGCCAGGAGAGCACGTTTGAATTGTAAAGTTACAATACAAACCTAGTAATGTCCATGGCTGAAATTATAACACTGCAATTGGACGACCCGAAAATGATCACTATTCAAATTTCAGCCAATTCGGCCAATCCTGGCGGGTTTGGGAGAATTCGACTTCCATTATGTGGATAAATCATAAACCAATAAGGAAACAGTCAAATTATAAACCAATAGTGAAATAGTGTCACCATTGACCTGTAAATTGTGAAAATAAATCTAAATGGTGAAAAGATGAAAACACGGTGCAATAGAATGTTTTTATTTAACCATTCTGATGTATAAATGTTATTACCACTTAATGTCTAGCTTCTAAAAAACGGCTTAATTATTTAATGTTCTCGTTCATAATCGTTCATCCCCGCAAAAATTTTATAATTTAGAGTTATAAGTTCATATAGTTTATTATTAACATGATATTTTTCTTTCTGGGATATATAAAAAATTCTTTTTGTCAATTTGTCATTATTTCGCCTTACATGTAGAAAAATACGCGTACTATTCTGTTTAGTATTTAAAAGGGTTTTCGTTTAGCTTTTCTTTACTTTTACCTAGAAACGACTATTATAAAGGTTCCGTTCTTAAAAATCGATTATTTTATTTAATATGCAATGAGCGTGCGTGCATTTGCTGTTTAGAACTTCAATTTAGAACTTTTTCTGAAAATTTTCAACGAGATGGTCCATTTGAATGAATTTATTCTTGGGCAAGACCTCTTTAAACAACACAAGCAATATTGTCTTCTATTGCATACTTAGCACAAAATTTCGTTATCGTAAGCGTCTTTATGACAACAGAAAATTTTAAATTATTAAAAGACAACTTGTAGTGTCGAGACCACAAATCTCGCAT
The DNA here is from genome assembly GCA_947538895.1 of Neoitamus cyanurus. Lineage (NCBI taxonomy): Eukaryota > Metazoa > Arthropoda > Insecta > Diptera > Asilidae > Neoitamus > Neoitamus cyanurus. The sequence goes on from OX384540.1 coordinate 27,730,381, forward strand.
TTTTTTGCATTTTAGAAGCATGCCGGATGATTTTGATGTTAAACTTAAACACGAAATAGTGAGTGCCTCGACGTGATGGCGGATGATAAATACCATAAAAGTGCATAAACACCGCGAGCAGCGAGAATCTATGAAGCAATTAATTGAGCAACGTAACCTTTATTGGCTTTTGTTTTAATACGAACTGATGTACTCCTCTTAGAACTAACAGCATTAGTAGTTTCGTGTAGATTATGTAGGGTATTAAATATAGATATCACGTTCAATTATGGATGGGAAGCGAATTCTTAAAAATTATAGCTGAAATTTATAAACGGAAAATTGAACCAAAAATATGTAACAGTACCATTATATTAGTTCCTGCTTGCTAAGTTCTGCATCATTTCATTCCCGTGCTTATTAATAGGCATCAGAAAAAATGCAAGAAAAGTTGAGACAAATTAGTTTAAACTTTTAGCACTTAAAAGCTACTTTTACTCTGTCAACTTTATATCATGCTAATATAGGTATGATGCAAGGGACACTCAAAGTGAAATTGAAAATTGACTGGAGACTACTCTGAGATCCAATGCACGTGGAAAGCATATTTCAATTATCCTATTCTGCTATTATGATATCGTTTAGTGTGAATGTTCCACATGTTTCTTGCGGAATTGTCGGTAGAACCTATTGGCTATTTTTCCGTTCAAAGAGAAAATTTTCAATATGAGCTAAGTGAGAGCTAGGTAGAAATATATTTCACGTGAATTGAAACTCAGAATAGCCTTCACTTGCTTTTTTAATTTGAAAATTAGTAATCCTGCCTTCCACTCAGCCAACTACATAGAAAGTCTCATATCTCGCTGGAAAACAATATTTTATAATTCATCACCTTGCTAATATGTAGAAAATCACTTAACCATTCCAATGATTTTTTCATAAATTAATTATTACTGCTTTTTGCCTAAGCACGGTATCGCAGTGATGGGAAGTTCAGTATAGTGCTTGAAAGTTGAAATCAGTATGTTATCTAAGTAAGTTTGATGCCAATGTGGACAGTGATGATTTCCGGTATTTGAGTTTAATTGCGCTGAATATATAATTTTAAACCAATCGTCAATATCCAACCCTTTTCGTTCTTTTCTTTCAATAGCTCTGTCCTTGTTACAGCTTGTGTCCAACCTGGGTTGCGTAATTTGAAAATTTTAATGAAACAGGTTTGGGGGTTTTGATATTACATACAGCTGATTTTCTTGTTGTTTTTTTGTCGATTGTGAATTCGGAAATGAAAAAGTGGCATTATCTAATGTGTTTTATATGAAAAGTGTTAACAAATAAACCAAAAAAATATTTTCTGAAAAGTTCTATAAAACAAAATAATTAGCTAACATATAGAAACTCGTAACGGAGCCAAAAAGAAGTTTGAACCCTAATCTACAGTCTTAAATGCAAATAACCCCTACATCAGTTTAAGATGTTATCACGTTTGTGTAGATAGAAAAGCTATTATCATTATAAGAAGTTTATTTTGCTAAGGGATTTTCTATGACACATCCAAATGTTGTTATGTTCCAGCTAAGCTCCTCAAAATACAGATATTTTTTTAAAAAATGGCATGTTTAACCTGTTATTTCTAACCGATTATAATTTGAAGCTAAGAAAACCCAGCTAAGAAGCTTAATATTTTTTTCTGGCTAAAATAAAAAGCCAGCTTGATATTTTATTTTTAGAAGCCGGAATTATAATTTTGTACTCATTTGTCTGAAGAAAATGTGCAAAATTTATTATTTCTTCACGTTTACTCATGATTGCATATAAACAAAGTTCAAACAAAAGAGTGTTGTTGAACCAAATCAGTTCCCACATTATAAAGCAAACAGTTAAGTTGGACATTTATTTTTCCCAGAAAAAATAAAAATCCTCGAAAAATAAAAACCCAAACTGGCTTTTTGCATTTAACCCGAAAAAAATATCAAGCCGTTGTGCTTTTTTCTCTTAACACCAAATTATTTTTGGTCGGGAGTAACAGGTAAAGAGAGATATTTTCAAAAAAAGTCGAAATTGATACTAACAGTTCATCAATTTGTTGTAAGTAAAGGGTTATAGATATAATAATGAAACTCGATATATCCATGGATGTACATGAATTTGGGCCAAAAACAATTATAGGAATTGTTCTTTATACGTAGGAAGTTAAGGGGAGACCGTGAAAAATCATATGATAATTATTTGAACAGTGAAAGGCCTAGATCATCTACAAATGATCTCACAGAAAAAAATAAAATCTGTAAGTAGCAATAGAAATCACGCTATCTTTAACTTCACTACAAATTATCGTGGTAAAATAAACGATGAAAGCAGGGGCCAGTTCGCGCATTCCGACACTCGATGCGTCGATGAACGACGTTTGGAAAACAACACTTTTAAAGACATGTCGTTTTTCCGGTTCGCGCATTTCGACGCGAATCGTTTTATATTACTTGCACACAAGTAAAAACCGCTGTATATTCTCATTTACGTTTGAAAACAAGTTCTTAACGTGAATTTGTCTAATAATTACAATTTAGTGATAATCTCTTTTCACCGAGCTTCCGCTTTATTTTGTCTTTAATTCGACGCGAAAAGTGGCATCGAATGCTCTGTGTCGACGTGATGACGTGAAAAGGTCGACGCATCGAATAGCGTGAACCAAAATCGACGTTTTTGCGCCGTTTCATTCGACGTCGACCAAAGGGGCATCGAGCTATTTGGAATAGAATTCACAGAATTGATTCTCGCCTTCTGATGATCTCTGTCAGCCCTCCATATCATGCACCGATAAACAACTTAAAGTTATCCTCACAGAAAGATGTGAATGGGAAGAAACCTACCGAGCTAGCATTTCATTAGCGAATAAATCCGTTTGATGTATACGGATACCTGGGGGGTGTGCCGCTTGGAGGTTCTTCAAGTGGAGATTCTTGACATGAACATCTGTGCCAACCTAATTGATGAGAACATTCAGAACAAACATGTTGTAATTTTCTCAGATAGCCAAACTGGGCTGAAATCTTTGAATTCAGCACCTGTATCGTCGAAGCTTGTAAGCTAGTATAAAAGATCGCTGCAAAAATCTTTGTGGTAAATGAGGTAGCAATCGTTTGAGTGCAAGGCCACAGTGGCATTATCGACAGCGAAATTGCTGATATGCTGACCAGGTGTGACACAAGCTCACACATGATAGGCCCAGAACCTTGCGAAGGGTTGGCATCTGCTTTCGGAATCTAAATACTAGAACGTTGGGTGACACAATCGCACCTTGAGTGAAAAGGCAGCTTGCAGGCAATCAAATAGTTTCCTAATGTAGATCGACCCAAAAATAAGTAAATGGTTGATCAACTGCGATAGGAGAAAAATTAGTTTAGCAGTGAGTATACTCACTAGACATTTTGCAATTCGCTTTCGGAAAACGGTATTGAGTTTGTAGGAAAAAATATGAATCCACCAAATGTCCACCATGTCGTCCTATTGAAAGATATTAGGTTTTGGTCAAAAGGTAGTAAAGAACAACTGAAAAATCTGTAAAACATCTCAAGGTTTTTGGAATACAAATGGAAAAGAGCAAATAATCTTAAGGAATTTAACATGCATATCAAATAAAAATAACATACCACACATATGTATATGTTTAATGCATAGGCGAAAGGTTCTTTTATTTCAAAGTTTCCAGATTTTATTCGGTTCATTATATTAAAGGGATCAGGATGGCTCATAACACGATTTAGATCAGCCAATTTCATGACGTGTAGGGGTAGATTTTACTTGTTAAGGCATCAAACATTAAGATATACTAACTTGCTCGATGTTAGTCTTACTCATTCAATTACAAATAAAGCAAAGCGCGCAAATATTCAACTTCAGATATTTCGAAATTGTAGGCTTGTAGGTAAACATCAGAGCAATCCTAGCAAATTATGTTCATTTTTTAACATTATAGTTTCAGTTTAAGTAACAAAATAAGTTTGATAAGTAGTAAAAATTATTATATTTCCGAATTATTTTGTTGAAAATGATATTTATGTTGGGAATCAAATAGTTTTTTAACCTATCTTTAATTGGGTATAGATTGTAGAATCTAGAAGGATGGAAATAACAAAACGAGCTTAATGGGGCATTAAAGTAAAAGGTAAGGATAGTTTTCTGACTAATTCATATTTTTATCTCATGCGCATACCTCTAATAGAATTATTTTGACAACCAATGAAATAGACAATGCTGAAATTTCTTTTTTGACATCTGCAGGTCTGATTAAAATGGCTGCGAACGATTTCATGTACAAATATTTTTTAAACCTGAAATCTGTAAACTTTCAACAAAAGTGTGTCTTTAGAATTGAACATACATATCTATATAATCAAAACGCTAATGCGAAAGCTTGTAATTCCTCCTGTGAGTATATTTATACGCCGACTTTAATGATTCAATATAGCGACTGAAAATTCGAAACTTGCGAATTGCGATCAAAACGGGTCCTTTTACGTTTTCGGGGTCGCTGATCTCAAATCTATTTGATTCTAATTTTAAAATTAAAAATTGCGGGTCTAATATGCCGACCGACAATTTTCAACTTCCCAAACTGATTTTGGCGGAATAGAGGATGCGCATTGGTAAATTGTTTTACACCGTGCGAAGCCGGGAATAAAACCCAGTTCCTTTTAAAGTCCATTTTCATATATTCGACACCAGTGCTCTCAGTTCAATTCATACACGTATCAGCTGTTTGGTTATATCAGACACATCAGAGTCACGCATATTTATAATGTTCTGTGAATCAGTGGATTTATCGTTAATGCATAAGAAGTTCCGAAAACCCATTTGGGGTTTTGACAACTGATTAAAGCGGTGTTGGGCCGCTGATTTCAGTTATAAACTAAAATAGTAAACAAAATATATAAAATACATTTTGTGCAAAAACTATGATGGAATTTTTGAAATTTTTTTTGTCGTAAGTAGCACCGAACAATTTACCGCATTCGCCATTTTGATCTGAGACAGAGTTTCTATAGAGGCCTGCGTAATTAAATCATTTAAGGGATCGTCTCAGTGTGAAATTTTCGAAAAATTTACTACTAATTATATACTGTAATAAACATTCTCTCAAATTTTCAAATCGAAATTCAAATTATTACGGTCGCTACAGCGTTTCTTGTAGAAAGGGAACGGAGCGAGACATCTGCCTCGTTCGGCGCTCCGCTCGACCGTTATTCCTTTTGTTTATTACTGGCCAAGCATTTCAGTTCGTTTTCGACATCAACCACGGATAGACATACGAGTGAAACCCCCAAGAAAATAATAAGTAGAAGGGATATTGTATGGACCTGGCATCGCCGATTGATCGTAAGTAAACGATTTATCTAAAATTTTCCAACTTCAATCTTTAAACGCGTTTTTCTCACAATGGTGTTTTTCAAAACGGTGTCCACTCTTAAAGGAAGAGTTTTGAAGATATCTAGTTCCAATTTGGAGAGAACATTTCTAACGTCATGCTTTATCGCGCTATGGAAGCTTTTTTTTTTTATACTTCCTATTTTTTTTTACGAAAAACTGTCGAAAAAAGGGCCAAATCCAATTCTTTTTGTTCAAACCGCCGCCATTTTGTCAAATTAAACAAAAAAACCCCTCCATAGCGCCATAGCGACTTCCCTACAGATTAATAATCTTTTTGAAATTTTTGTTTCAGATCAAAATTGCGGCCGCAATCGTGGACATCGTACAGGACCTTTTTTTTTTACGTGTCATTTCAACAATTTATTCAACATACATACACCTAATAAATAAACATAAAAAAAATCATTTTGTATTCATCATGAATGTTTATAAAAAACAAAACCGGACCGAATTAGTTTATTTGAGCATTAAAAAAAAAAATCGCGAAAATCAGTGATTTTTCGGAGGGTCACACTGAGACGATCCCTTAACAATTTTAAACAAGTTATAAATATACATATGTACATTGTATGTTGTTGACGTGGCGGATCTGAATTCATGTGTGAAAAAATTAACGCATGGTATGTAAAATGTCCGCCACTACTGCCTTAACTGGTCATTATCTCACATAATAAAGACTTTAGAAAACGTGACGTCATTATCGAAAAAATTTACATATTAGTAAAATTAATGGATGGAAGATGAAGGAACGTGTTAACATCAAATAAAGTATGTTTCAATATTACGGATTCAGATGGAAAAAGAAATATTCAATATATCATTCGGGAGAAAACTCGAAAAACGCGACTTCGTGCTTGCAGCGAACAAGTCATGCAAAGACTATCATCGTTTGCATAGGAATGTCAAGCAAAAGACTTACAAACCCAATTTTTGTTGATCCTGGGGCGTAAATTAATCAATCACTAGCTTTTATGTCCGCTTCGCTCGGTGTACAACAATTTACCAGTGCGAATCCTCCATTCCATCGAAATTGGTTTAGGAAGTTGAAATTTTCGGACGCCATCTTTAATTTCAAAATTAGCGACCCCGAAGACATAGAGGCACCCGACTACTATGTCCTTTGAAGTTCAACCTTTTCGGTCGTCATATTGGATACGCCATTTAGCTTTTTCAAAAGTTTTATTAGTGATGTTATTAACTGAATATAATAAGGTTTCGATCGTTAACATCGGCACAGTAATAAACTCACCTGAGGAATCATAAGCTCTCGCGTTAGCGTTTTACTTGTATAGATAGATAAATCATGAAACTAAAAAAAAAACTATTTATTCGTAAATACATGTACTATGTCATCTAACAACTTTCATCTAACTGAGGCTATGCCCGTGACCGTCGAAACAGGGGGTAAGTAGTCATGTAATTCCTTTCAACTAAAGTCGAAACAATTTTAAATAGCTGAATGTCATTTATATCATTCTTATAGGAATTTTATATGCGTTTCAGCTATTTAAGGTCGTATATATCGATTTTGATCGAAACGAATCACATCACCACCCCTCAGAATGCGGTGATGATGGCTGGCGCCTCAGCGAAAATGGTGCATAAGCCCGGGTACGCATCTGATCTAAGGTGGCGCAAGTCGAGACCCGTTCCCAGAGTCGGAACCCTGCCTCATGCGCTCGTTCTCCTTGGCCACGGATAGATGTGTACCCGGCTTAACGTTCACCGTTGCACAGTGCTGTCTCTCTCTCTCTCCAGTCGCAATTGAAATAACGTCGCCTCGATGTAAACATACGCTCTAACAACGCAAAGGGACAGAACCCAGCGGTAAATTTCGTTTTCAAGCAAAGTTCTGGCTCGGCTTGAAACTGCACTAAAAGTTCAGGCGCTATTTTGTGTTCTTACATTAGTTTCTTATTGGAGCAAAGGTACTGACTGATCGAAACGCCGCAATTCTGTTTCTCGCCTAAAAATATGCAAATAGGTACGTTAAAATAATGTTTTATAGGAAATTACTTTATTCGTTTGCCCTTTTTTTTAATGATGTTCCAGATTCAGTCGATAATCTTTCGATCAGTGTTAGAATCATTAAACTCTATGCAGAAATAAACTCAGAGGAGGAATTACAAGCTTTTTCGTTAGCGTTCCATTTATATAGATACTAGCAAGTTAACATTTTAAAAACAATGAGGAAGAAATTGGTCACACTCAGGCTGATTTCGATTTTTTTATCATTTATCAATGATGATGCTTCATTCCACAGTCTTTGGAACTGAAATATCAGTTGCTATTCCTATCATTCGGAATGATTTGGAGGCATCTCCAACAAAATCACTTTCTTGGAAGATCTCGTGACCTTATAAGCTTTTGATATTTTAATATAAGAAAGTATGATTTATATTACCAATTGAGCTACACACCAAATTTTATGTCACTTCTTTACTTTAGAAATAAAAATTGAAAACAGTGCACATTTGACCAAATTTTCAAATTATTGTTCCTAAACACGTTTTCTAATTAAGCAATTCCGTTTCCGGATTCGCGTTCTTAGGAAAAAATCGCAAAATCACATCATTACTTGTTTGGCACACAAAAAAAGATTAAAAACCAAATGACCAGTTGGCAAATGTAACACGTATATTTTCAAAAATCACGTGTCTTACTGGCTTGCGTATCGCTTTTTTGATTTCACCAATGATATCTAGCGCATTACATAGGCCAATGCTCAATACAGGACGAAAATAAAAGAGACGGAGAATTTCATAATTTTGTATATTTGTGACCGACTACAAAGTATCTTTTAAAATAAAAACTATGGAATAATAAAAATAAAGAAAAAACAACAAAGGAAACGCCAATATTTGCTATAATACGAGTAACAGAAAAACAAACAAAATTTAAACATCAAGATAAAAAGATTTTAACTCAGTAGAATGAAGTTACGTGCCACTGGCTGGCCGATTTGCCGTGCGCTTTTGTTCGGTTCCAAAATTCGTTACGACTACATAAATGCTGGATACGTTAATCGTTCGCAGCTTACGTGTACTTCGGCTTAATACTGAAACCCAGCAAGTGCTGAGGAAAGTAATCAAAAAGGCCACCTATATTGATAATATCATTTATAAAAGCATTTACTTCTCCTAAAATTTCTTTTGTACTTAAGCCTAACGTTGGGGTTGGATCTCCCGAATAATTTTTTGTGTGATTCTGTCTGCAGCTAGTACGTAAATGGCGTTTCATTAATATAAGAGCTTTAAACGGAGAAAACATTGACATATCAAAATAAAATAATAAAAAATGATTTATAAAATACTTTTATTCTTACGGCTAGACATCGTTTGATTCTTGAAATTACTTTGCTTGCTTAGAAGGATGTAGAAAACAAGGCATACAAGACGTCCAAAAGAAATATTCCGGAAATGTCTTTTAAATTGCAGCAACGAAGCAAGTTGAAAGAAATATCATGACACAGGAATTAGTTCGGTAGCGTTTCCAATTCACTCTCTTACTACACTCAATTCTGTAATGTTTTCATTTCAGTCCATTGTGATCCTTACCGAATTGATATTTTGCTTTTTACAAGTTTCTGTGGCATTTCTTATGCGATAAGAACTTTCGTCTACCTAGCGCTCGTTCAGTTTCGCTTTCACTTGTTACTTTAAATTTAAACTTTAAATAAATTACTTATTAATTTGCTTAAAAGTTCGAATTGAATGCCTTCTACCAATTTGCCATCCCCGGCTTATTGAGTGTCATGAAGTATATCTGACACGACGACGCACCTTTGGCACTGCTGAAAAAGACTTTGTCATTCCTTTCGCAAAGGAACTTTAGACGTTGAGCTTTTTTGTGCATGAATACACCATCTAAATGTCCTGTTTCGACGGAACGAATCTGAAATAAAAAAAAAGCCTTTTATTGTAAGTTACTCAAGCATAGGGGTGTGATCTTACCTCGATTGCCTTATTGCCCCAGCCCATGATTTGGCCAGTTCCAATGTACGCCACAGACGTTGGCATTTCACCCCACTGTAATATATTTATGTGATGTCATAACAAGTTTACATAAATTTTTTTAAAAGTTAGATTTTGTTTGTAAATCAATATTTTCAGTGATTCCAGACCGTTCAACAAAGTCGCATCCTTTGCATAAAGCAAATGCTATCGTGTGTGTTACTCGACCTCTATAGGAAGCAACCCATTCTTTGTTAGAAGATGCATGCCTTTGTTGAACGAACCGGATGAAGATTTGAACGTGAATAAACGGGCCGCGAATACTACGGTCCTTAAATTGAATAACACCGCGAACAATGCGAAGAGACCATCATGATTCCATACAAGAAGAAAAAGTTGCGGCCTTTGTCAAAAAAAAGGAGTTAATTTCAAAGAAGTGCATAGCAATTATCTACGACAGTCTTCATAAGACCGAGAGTCGGTGACCATTTTCGTGTCTGATCTTATTCATTCTCATATTAACAGAATAAGTATTTTGAAGCGAGTAAGAAAAGATAGTCAAAGTACCGATGTTGTCCGTTGGGGCAATTTTGCAAAAAATTATTATAAACATGCAGAATTTCAAAGCATGCTTGTCTAATCTTTTTCGCCCTGACATTAACTTGGTTGTTAGTTTTTTGTACATCATTGATGAAAACATACTTTTTACGCCTACCAAATGGGGCAAAAGTGTTCTTACAGGCAATGAAATATGTCAGTTTAGGTAGGCCCATTGTCCAATATTATTAAAAAAAAATTATATGTAAAGTAAGCTAATATGGTAAGGAACAAGGAAATTTAATTCTTACGCCTGCAGGCCGGGCATTGCAGTTTTTACACTGATCCGAAAGTACAATTAATCGTGAGTGCTACACGACACTCTTTTGTTGCGACGCGACGACCGCTCAGCTATTGTCCATTTGTCAGTCCATCATGCGCCTACCTAACCTGACATATTTCATTGCCTGTAATAACACTTTTGCCCCATTTTCCAGGCGTAAGAGTATTTTTTCATAAATGACGTGCAAAACACTAAGAACCAAAAAACACTAAGAACCAAGTTAATTTCAGCGTGAATAAGAATAGACAATCCCGATTTTTTTTTAAGTCATCCTTATTAGCAGGTGCCCCAACCTCCAGGTGAAAGTGGGTTTTACACATAAGAAGGATGTGCTTTATCGGAAACACTTGTTTTCCTCCTTGTGAATAAAATTAGACAAGAAACCAGGTCACGGGTTCTCGGTCTACAAAATGTGTAGCCCGAAAATTAAAAATAAATTAAAATTTTCAATTGAATTCATAAAACTTGAAATGAACAAACTTTAAATTATGAGAAAAAATGATACTTGAGATCTAGCCGGCGCAGGATGATAGACAATGACACGATTTAAGGGTAGCAACTAAAAATCATCCAGCATTTTATAAAAATTAATTATGAACACGGAACCAGTTAACCGTACCGTGCTATTCGAGGTTTAAATATCTGTATATTCTATTTCTGCTCACCTGTAAGACTATGTTTTTAGAAACCCGACCGACTGTGTTAACATAGACACCTTCATTGTCGTAGCAAAGAAGTAGTTGCATACCATTTGAGTTGGGAAGTGCCACTATACAATGTGGCACAATTGCACCCTGAGTCTGAAAGAGGGTAGACCTTTGTTTTACACTAGTGTACTTAATCAGATGACTTACATGTTTAGGAAGATATATATCATAAACTTCTGCAGAATCTAAATCAACGGCATGAAAACCCTCAGCAGATCCGTATATAACTTTTAACCTTGACTGATCCTCAATTGTCAGGTCAACAAGAAGCGGACGGTGATCTAATTCACCAAAGTTCTGAAAAGACGGCAATTTTGATGAATTATTTCAAATCGTTTCAAAATAGAGTACCTTAAATGCCATAAATTTATGGTAGGGTTTTGGAGCCCATGCATATATTTCGATGGAGTCTTTCAGTGCAATCACAAGAAATTTAATTCGTTCATATTTAACTATTTTGAAATGCACGGCACCTTGCAGATCTCCGACATTAATCCAGCCATTCCTACGCTCCACTTGCTGTTAAAAGGTACAACTTTAGATCTATGGAATTATTGTCAAAGATTTACGTTATCATACATCTGAGAGACCATCAGTCCTAAGGATTTTTGACTTAAGCCAAGATAAGTAATAGACGCGCACTCGATTCTTTTTTCCCGATATCGTAACTAAGATATTTTGACCTTCGAGAACCTCCATTTGCTGGAATCTCCTCCGCGATATAAGTTGATAGACCTTCAAGTTATACGTGGAAATTAGTAATAAAGTTGGTATTCCTCATAGCCACTCACCTTCCCCTGTCCTGATCTATCTAAAAGCATAAGACCGTTTTCCGTTCCTATTAGGAGATTGACTCCCCAGAGAGCAGCACAAAGTATCTCAGAATGGAAACGTTTCTTATATTTTCGAATTTCTGGAGTATCACTAGCTGCATCATGCGAAGTTGGTGTTACGTTAACGTTGACGTGACTTTCACGGCGAGAAGGCCCCGAACCTCCAGATCCAGCTCCAAAACCGAATGTAAGAAAACTTCTTTGCTTCTGTTGCAACGCGTACGCGTGCGGGGGTAGCGAGGGAGGAGTAGACGATTTATTATTATTAATACTACTATTAGATTTGTTTTTGCAAATTGATTGATTGGGACTATTTTGCCTCGATGAAGAGGATGATACGGTGGATTGGGGGGAGGAGTTGGCAATGAAAGACTTGGAAGGTGTGGAATGCACTGAACTGACCGCCGCTCGATACTGAAAATATTTCAAAAGAGTTTCAAATTAGTCAGTGGTGTTTTTTTCAGGAAGTTTATTCGTGCGACATGCTATAATTGAAGCTCTGCAAACAAATATTCCCTTTACAAAGAAATTGTGTCGCTTAAAAATAATTGGTTTAAGCTGGCACGCATAAAGCATTTTAAATTCCGGGAATATTTATTTAGGCATTACTAATTGTAAAAAATAAATAAAATTCGAAAATATTAGTAAAGTTGTAAGGAAAATTAAATGTGATTAGTCTTTCCCAGACGCCCTATGGAAATCAAGTCCCAAAAAAGAAAATCTAAATGACATTACTTGAAGGAAATGAAATGAAATAGTTTTCTGGAATGAAGCAGTAGCAGTTCTTGACTTGATAGAGAAAATATGTTTCTGAACGTTTTCGATGTTTGAGTTACTGTGTTTCTACAAGAGCTTTGGTAGTTATCGCAATGTTCATAAAATAGGTTTTAGATGTTTATAAATGGTAATGTGAATAGTCCTTAAATATTATGGTGTCAAAGTAGAAAATGTTTTCATTTTATCATTCTTAAACAATCTCAAAATCATGAATTGCTATGAAGTTATGGAATATTCCAATGCGTGGCGCAATCTACTAATATTCCGAAAATGGTATCCGTGAATAAATAAAAATGTACTACATGATTACGGGAGGTTGTTAAAGTTAATTCCAATTAAAAATTGTTACTTCCAGAAAGGAATAATGCCAGTTCCAAATAAATTATTTTTTAAAGAATCAATATTAAAATCAAGAAAAAATATATGTAATGATAAGAAAAGAAAATCAGGATAATTTTCAGCGTGTGGATGATTTTGATTTGAAAAAAGCTCGTAAGTCCAAATAACAAATAATGTTATTATTTTTGTATTCAAGTTAAAATGTGCAGAATCGTTCGTCTCCTTTCATGTTTTCTATTATTTTCATACAGCTGCATAATTACAATATGATATGTCCAATAAACAATTTTTTTAAGTTGAAAATATGTATATTTATAATCAAAACACTGTGAAAATATAGCGATCTATAATAAAGATATACCGCTAACATAACAGAGCTTAGCAGAATCGAAGACTATTTTAATATGTTTTATTATTATTATTTAATATATTAAGTAAGCGTGAAAATTTGTTCGTAATCTGTTAATTAAAGTTGACTTAAAAGAAATCCCTCTAGTTTCCCTTCTCATTATTTTTTTTATTAACGTCAACTTTCTGATTTGCATTTTAAAAGTTTGATAATACTGTTACATTTTCCGCACTCTTGTTCATAATACCACGTGCTTCCATCGCCCTCGATATCGGAAGTTGTATACACAACCTGCAGTTTTCATAGAAACTTTCCGGTACATTTTTAAAGCCTCCGAATTTGAGTGAAACCTAGCTCGAAAACCTCAAATTGTTGGTAAAATTAAAGTGCACACCCCACAAGGGTTCGATCTTTGCTGAGTCATACTTATAAATTAAAACTGTTTCAGAATGAATGAAACTGTTTCATGCTCCGAGAAGATTTTTCATTTTTCACCTGGGACTCGAAAATATTCCGGGGATAGAAAGTAACCTAAACATGAACGGCAAAATACTCCAGTTTCCAGTAAAGGTCCCATCGAAATCGGATTCTTTACGATTGTAGCTTTTTCAAGTAAATTCGATTAAAAAACCATTTGTCCCCATACAAGCTCGTATACTCCTTCTACTCCCTTAGGGTTGAATATTGAGAAATGCTGAAATATTTTCATTATTAGTAGAGTATTTATGCTAAGTTTCAAGTAAATCCGGTTAGAACCTACTACTCTACACTTTTTTTACGTGTTTTATCAATTATCGTGTCAATAAATTACCCGCGAAAAACGTCTGCTGTCATTGTCATACGGTTCTCACCTGTTGAATTCAAATTCAAAACGAAAATTTGCCTTAACTTTTAAGTGGCTTATTTAGGTTTGTCAGAGCATAGTGCACCTTTCGTGAATATATCGCCCACCAACCAACCAATCCATCTTTTGCAGTCAATTCTCCGTCGAGATGGGCTGCAATGACAATTTTTTTCAACTTTGCGCCTCTGTAGATCATCTTTTGTCACGGGGACAAGTGTTTATATGAAAAGTATGGCAAATTGCTCCACAGCTTTTTTATGGATTTATTTTTAATTACGAGTTACCCAAAACGATATAAATGCAAAAAACCAATAGTTGTCCACAATTTTTTAGCCTTTTTGCGCTCTACTTTAAAAAGTATTAACTTAACGAAAAATTTGATATAACTAAATTGGTAGAGAATTTCGATGTCTAAAAAAATGTTTTTCATCTAGTATATCGAGAAGATGAGATATTTACGAAAAACGATTTTCCTACTATTATTACAAAAATTAGTGCCAAGGAATTAGCCACAGATTTAAGGAGGCACACCAATATGTTTGTTGTGTACTCATTAAATGTTAAATGTTAAGAGTAAATTCAAGATGTTGCTCGATTGGTACAATTGCAGTACCGAAATTGTTCCGGAGAGAGGAGTCATACCAACCTTGGGCCACGGCTCTGCCCAGGAACACAATGATTTTTCTTACGTTCACTGTGAGTACTAACAATTAAAATACATTTCATCCTTTTTCTCAATAGGCCAATTTTTTTTGCAGCCAACTCTCGCTCTGTCAGTAATAGGCTTTAGAAGTAACGAATCTTTATGAAAATAGATAGGGTTCCACTCTGATAGATGACGAACAATAAAAACAAAGTTATTTAAATTGGTCAAGAATTGCGAACTGTTGCGTGTCCTCATACGTACAAACATATGTACAGACCAACGGACGAAGACGATTGTCATTTTTCAAAGGCAATTCAGATATATCATAATCAAAATTTAAAAAAAAAAAAAATATATTATCATCTTTATATATAATTTATAATGAAAGTTTATAAGTTGTAAAATTGCCCGAGCTATCATGAATTACTTCTATCATCAAAACTCGAGGCTGATGCGCTTGCATAAGCATATATATGTAGTATATATGTAGATAATAGAAGATACATCCGTGGGGTAGAATATGGCTTAATTAGCAGTTAAGCAGGCTCTTGTATGTGGTGTTTTGTGAAACACCCAGCTGTTAATTTATTTGTAATCTGAGATACCTTTGTAGAGATTTTCTACGCTCGTTTGAGATTGAAAACTATCAGCACAGCTATGGACTTGATAAAACGATGAAAACACGTTCAAGTTGTCCGCAAACTGATTATCGGTGTTTCGTGTTTTAGAGGGCGATGAAAACGTGGTATAAGTCGAACTGCATAATTGATGTACTCGAAACAGAAACGCCTCATGTCGAATCGATGGCACTCATCATCAACTTTAACCGAATTTACTTTTTACGGTGTTTTGATTATAAATATTGTATAAAAGATAAACTAATCTCTAAGCTCTTAGACAATACCATTTTAATAAAGCATCCCCCGAAATTTAGAAGCTATAGAAAAAAATTAATGTAAACTACAGTTGAAAAGAGGTTTAACACATTGAAAAAGAAAAAAATAATGGCACTTTTATTTTAAGTTTGATCTACTTTATTTTTTTATTAACGGTTGATCGAATTCTGGCTGGACACTCTGTATAAAAGATAAAATATTATAAAATGTAAAGAACAAAGCAGGGTTTTAATAATATTTTCGTCACTAAAAAATGCGATCTTTATATTACCACAGGAAAATTAATTTTACAGAAAATATAATTATTGCAGATAAAAGATACATAGATAGCTATTTACCTATTTAATGAACATTGCCAATTGATATACGTTAGTTGCATAAATTACGCAAAATGAGGAAATTGCTTGCATATATACCAAAAATTTGAAAGTTTTGCTAATTAGAAAATGCTGCTTCGAGAGTGAATTATCTACGAATTCCATTAAAAAAAGAAGAAACAAAAACAAAAAGTAGCAATACGTATAGAACCTAATTCCATACATAAACGAGTCCTTTAAGAGTACAAATGTGCGTTGTGAATAATACTTACTATTTTCTACGCTTTCATATTTTATTCAATTCAAATCCGTTGAGTGGCCATCAGCTCAAACGTCGCGGAAAGACAAAACACAAGAGATAATGAATATTTGTAACTTCGTCAAAATCTTTGCTTTTTAAATATTTCTGTCTCATAAATTAAAACGTTGAAATTTTAAAAATGCTTTTCGCAGTCTTTAGACTTGCGCTGAGTTATATTCTACAGAGAATTGTTTAACTCCAACCAAGCAAATTATTAGTCACACAAAACAAATGTCCTGTTGCTGTTATTATTTAAGGAATTATTTTTAAGAAGTTTAATATAAAAGCCTTATGACTGTCCGATCAAATGTTTCGTGAATGCAATGTTTGGTTTAGAAGTTTCCAACCGGTCCTGAAGTATTAAATAAATATAGCAACAAATGGGGGACTCACCTCTTCGCTGGATGATTTATCATGGCGTGGAGGGGTTGCAGGCGATGCTTGACTAAGCAAATCTGGTAAAACACTACTCGTCCGAGTTCCAGGTGTTCCAAGACCACTGCTACTTTCGCCACTTCGATTCTATATTGGAAATGTTCAATTGCTTAGTAACATCACAGTAATAATTTTCCTTAATTTTTAATATCTCCAAAACCTTTAAAGCCTCATCCAAATTACCAAAGATGTTAATTTAAATATGATTTAATGCAGAGGAACCAGAAGATGAAGGATTCTAGATGATTTTACTGGAAGTTGTTAGTTCATATAAACAACTAAGTGTAAATTAGTAAATGCGCTTTATCCAAACTTAATATTTACGGTTGTATTCGAAGTTTTCTTTTCTTTACTACTGTGCCGAAATCCGTTTTTATATACACAAAATATTATAACTAAATTCTCTTATTTAATATGTTTTAATAGTCTTTAAAACTCCTTTTTAACCTTTTACAGAACCTAAATCAGTTAGTTACAATTATCATATAGTATTGACTTTTATTTACAGAGGCTTACATTGACTTATAACTTTTTATTCTTTTCCTTATACGCGAATACATATAAAGCGCTCTCTCAAAATTAACACACAAAACCACCAACTAGTTATTCGTTGATTGCTGTTAAGTCAGATGTTCAGTAAACATGAATTACATAATTAATGCAATATTGATTTATTGCTATAAATAGTATGTTATTAAATATAATTTGGAATTAACCGTCCAACTGCAGGGCACATGATATTAACGTTCCAATTATTTAACAAAAATTAGTGGGCCACGCTATTATTTCCTGCGACTGTAACATGACATAAACACAATGTTGTATTTTTAATTTTTTTTTATTTGTCTTTTATATCCTTTTTAATGTAATTTTAAGAACGCATCTGCGTAACAAAAAAAATAGCAATTGGAGGATTAAATCAGAAAATAAAATACAGTTTCAACACATTTTTTTTTGTATTAATGGAATCCAAAACTATGTAAAATATATGATGTGATTTTATTGATTCATTTTTGTTTTCAACACTTCCAGTTAGTTCATTGATGTACTCGAGGCACTCATTCGCTTTAT
Organism: Neoitamus cyanurus; assembly: GCA_947538895.1. Taxonomy (NCBI): domain Eukaryota; kingdom Metazoa; phylum Arthropoda; class Insecta; order Diptera; family Asilidae; genus Neoitamus; species Neoitamus cyanurus. The sequence continues at coordinate 27,748,135 of OX384540.1, forward strand.
TGTACATTTTGAAATGTAGTTTTTTTAAGTATACTTAATTCTTGAACATTAAGCTCTTTTTATTAGTTTTTCAAATGCATTATGTAATTTTGAGTTGAAAAACGGCTGGGGTAAACACATCATCAATAGCAGTATTGCACGTTATTAGCGAAAAATTACACTTAATAAATCTGCTTTAAAACTTAAAATGGGTAATACACAAAAAACTTAAGTGGGTAAGAGTACAATTGAGAACTGCAGAACTACAGAAATAACATAAAATTTTAATACGCTCGACGACCCAAGCAGTCACATGGCGAATAAACCCATTGAGATGTACATATGTATATAAAAATTCCCCCAAATTAAGCTGTATGAACAGAAATTTGTTTCAACTAAAGGACGTTTTACCCGGGATGTCCTGAACAAGGAAGCAATTATATAGCTGTCTTTTTTGTCTTGCAATGCCGCCTATAAAACAAAAAAAAACTCAAATTGGAAGTCTTCGATTCTGACGTTTAACAAAAACTAATATTAGTATCCGCTATATTGAACTGGTTGAAAGTCAATCGATTTAGACGCGGCAATATTAGTAGCTATTAATGTTACCAATAAAATATAACGAAGGCACAAAAAATTTTTCCCGTATGAGATAGTGAAACAAGCAGTCCAGTAGTTTATATGCCATTGACAACTATCGAAAATGGTTCCACTATTTAAACTGTGGTTTTATATACATTTCGCAACAGTTCATTCGCTAACTGGCACCACACATAAACTTTTCTTCTATTGACTAACAGAAAAATAACTGGATAAGTAGAACGACAGAAGAAGCATTTGCACGGTTTCTTCAAAACATTTTTACACGATTCTGTAATACATTGAGAGATACAGACGACTGGAAATAAGAATAAATCTTTCGTGAGATTGATCTGAAATTATCGTTGTCAATAAAATTATTCTGGTTTTATTATAAAAAAAAAAACAAAAAAACAAGAGGAAAAGTTTCAAAGTACAGTATACATACAGACCGAATACCCTACATTCAGACGGAAAGCTCACACAAAAATTAAATCGATGCAGGGATCCGAAAATCATCTAGAAAAAGAATAATTCTACACATAATAATAATGTGAGAAGATGTGATGGATTTCTCTCCAATAAAGTTGAAAGTTGAACATAAGATAGACATATAAAATCTTTTCTGGAGGATGGATTATTTCAATAAAGCAAAAGAGCAGCTACTCTACTATAGGAGTCACACATGGTGAAGTTGTGAGGCCTATACTACTGTATATATACGGCTAGTGAATCAGTAACTAAAGGAATGCAGTAGATGCGGATGGCATTTTGACATTCAACAGCAGAACGGATTCTCTACAATCTTGGAATGGATGGGCTTATTTATTACCTGGATACAGAGATTGTTTGAACTGAGGCAAAAATGGGTTACGAATTGCAATTACAACCCAACAAGGAATTTTTTTACGTCACTAAAAACGATGAATGCTTCTTGGACTAATACCCGAGACAGATGGATGACTTCAAGCATACTTGTAAACTAAACCTGAGCGTCAAAAGCTACTTGAAAATCTGGCTGACAACGAGAAATCAGCAAGTAGTTTTTGAGCTGTAAGATTACCTCACTTGAATTGAGAATTTATAAATTAACTCAAATAATGGATAAGGGATTACTACATAATTTATTGATGAAAATGAAGAATATTATAATGATTTTACAATATCTTGGCGGATTTGTCAACTTTGACGGCTGGAAATACTGGATAATGCCACGCTCTCATCTTTTACAATTTGCCGCAAATCACGTCCCTGCAAGCTACTTGCAAATAAGCTTCCGAATGAAACTCAAAGCTCTTAAGCAGCATTTGGGGTGAGTCATACTATCTTATCAAGTAGCGTTTGCGGTCTCCGGTATAAGGTGACGGTCTATTAAAAGAAATATGGGCGGTAACAAGTTACATATGCCTGTGGTGTACTCTTACTTCAGGAACGCATTTTTTTTTAAATAATAAAAAGCTTATTCCGAAGAAAAAAAGTTACAGAATCATATAAGCATATTGACAGACTGATAATACATTATATAACAGTTAGTAAGTATTACATACATATCCATTAAATTTTGTGTGACGGCTTTGTGCTCGAAGAATTTCTTTGCTTTCAGTTGGTTTTTCCATATCATCCTATTGTAAGGTAAATTTAATTCACACGCATATTTTAATCAGTTAGTTAGCCCCCAAAAAAAGACCACCACCCCTAAGAATTTATCCAAATATCAATTTATTTCATTTCATTTTTATAATAGTGTTTTCCAAATGTTCGCTAGAAATCGAAAGTATCCTTTTGGGAGTGAGTACAAGCGATAAGTTGACAGCGAATTATCAAATGATTTCTTAATATATTTAATCGCTTTCTTTCAAAACTACTATATATAATCACAGCAAGTTTTATAGCCAAATTTTAAAATTTCTCATAAAACTAGTTATTTCTGGGAAAATAAAATTTGAACAACTTGGCCGTTTGACCAGAATTAGGTGCACTTTTTGAAATAAAAATTTTTTTGATATAAATAAAATTAAAGAAATTATATCCACGGGGCGAAGCAATTTGTTGGGAGATGTTAGGTTGTTTTATTTTGTTTGTTTGTTCGATATTTTTTAATAATACATAGTATGCTTATAAGTATCCCACCGTTATGCTCATTTTGAAATTTGATCAATTATTAAAAATCGATATATTTTCTTTTCACAATACTGTGCTTCCCTAAACAGAATATTCAAAATATACACTCGATAAAATCAGTTTCGTCTCGTTAGCTAACACATACATCCCAAAAATGATCTCTACAGATGTACTGACTATATACTTAGTTACAGGTGCATTCTTGATGAGCTGTTATTATTAAATCTACGATGTATGAATTTTTTAAAAGTATTACTCAAAATTAACATCTACATATTTGGAATATATATTAATATAACCTGTTAAAATATTTCACATTACGAAAAATAGTAGTCAAAGGAATGATAAATATTAATTTCGTAAATACAACCCAATGGCCATTCGAATACAACCATATTTATTTGAAAGCAATAGCAGTAGCGCAAGTTAATAGAAACAGAAGCTTACTACATCAACCAAGCCAAGAGAAAAAGAGAATAAAATCACCAATCTTGCGTTCGTTTATCTAAACTAAGAAATCCTTCTTTTCTAATTACTTTGTCAGTAGCGGCAATAATGCGTCACGAGCACTTATTCTGTTAAAGTGACAGTAATATATTTGTCCTTAATAAGATTAGTAAGTTAAAATGCCAATGTCGTTTGGTTATCGAAGCGGTATATTAAAACATCGCCGAAATGTGAACATTTATAATAAAGTCAATTGGAATGGTTTATATTTTTAATAGCTTTGATTCTAGAAATGTTTACATTTAATTAGTTAAAATATTAAAACTTCACTGCTGGACGTCCACAAATGGTGGGGGTTCTTTACTCGAAAAACACGTGTTCAAAAACATAAATTAAAGTGATAAATGAAAAGGTAAAGAAATAAGGTCTAGATGTTAAAATGATACAATCAGAAACTTTAACTCTCGCTAGCATGCCCAAATATGTGACTGAAAAATATCATCTGTCTTATATATTAATGTAGTTTGCTGATGGCATGCATACGTTTATCTGTAAAATTAAGCGAATATGTAATTGGTGTAGTGTTGTCGTTACTTTTCTACATGCGTTTCTTAATTACCAGAACGTTTACAAGTTTGCAGTAGCTTTACCTACAAGTCAATTCCTGGCCAAGTTATATCGCAATTGGCAAATAGGCCTAAAAGTCTAACCTGTATGCGTTCAATATGCTTTGTACTCTAACAGGAATGTAGCTACTTTGAACTTTACAATATGCATGGTGCTATACACTACTCATTTTTGTGGCTAAATAAATATGGCATTCTTACAACTCCGGATTCCTACAACCTTAACTATTTATAAACTAATGAAAATAATTCCAAAACATATACATGAACAACTAAAAATAAAAAAGTAAAAATAAACTAAAAGTGATGTGATGAAACGACAAAAGAATTAGAAACAAACACAAAACAAATCAATTAAACAACAATGAAAGTGGTAATGCTATACTTGATAATTGGTGATTTTTGCCATGTACATATGTGATTTTAGGATTACAATGTAATAACATGATTTCATACAATATTAATATATGAGCAAGACAAAATGCTGTAACATGCAGAATAATTTATTCGAATGGATGGTGTCGCTTAAACTTTTCATTCAGAACGATAAGACCATTATAAACATTGATTTTCTGCAAAATTTTATTTGTTCTAACATATTAGGTGTAATATAAATTTTGTAATGTTTGGCAGTGACTTCTACATAACATTTATACAGATAAATTTTTATCTGCAACACGATTTAGAAAATACCTTATTCATTTGTGCTACTTAAACAAAGCGCAGTGTTGTGTTTTAGTGCATACATCAATGATTGAGTTTACTGATTTTGGCCTTAGATATGTATGTCCTCAATAATAATAAAGGCGTAAAAGATATGAGTTCTATTTGCTTTATATGATTGCAAATAGTAATGCGGGTCACCAACTGTGTAGTAGCTTAAACAAATTACACCACTTTATACTTGAGTCCCGAGAATGAGGTGCTAAATTTGTTTGCTGTAGCACCTCGGTAACCTCGTTTTATTCCTAAACATTTCTCTTTTTACAACCCACACCTCCGCTGCATGCTGTGTGGTAAATTTCGATAAAAGAAACTATTAAAAATTATTTATATTTTTAGTACTAGGAGGAAGCATACAGATTTAGAAGAATAAAATTATATGAAGCCTCAGTATTTTAATTACTGCGCCCTTATACCACCCCGACGTAACGAGTTATATACGTAAGTATATATAGTGAAACTGCATGTACTGACTACTAAATGTCAGTGCATCGTATATCAACTATTGTGTAAATGAGCGACAACATATTTTATGTGTGCAAGCAACTCCTATTCTTGATCCCAACGGAATTCAAATATTGTATACTAACATCTCTGAGATTCTTCTGAGCCATACGCATACATCTTTTTAGTTCTTTTTTGCAGTCAGACGGATTTTTTGGTTTTTTAAATCAATTTCTTTTTTTCTATTTTTTTCAGTTTATTTATTAAGATTGAAAATTTTAAGTTTACAATCATTCACGCAGTCGGGTTGTTTGTTTTTCGCAATTATTGTTTTTAGCATTTCTGATTCCAAATTGTATTTAAACATATTATTTGTACCTATATATTTTTGTAAGCCATTTAAAAAACCCGTTATATTGATAACCTACTCGATAGGTATTGGGAAAAAAAAATTTTGAAGACATATTATGTCACCACAAATCGGCCATTTTAATTTTTAATAATTTTGATATATCCAGTGTCTCTTTCACAATTAAGACGAATCTAACGACACCTCCCAAGTTAAAATCCATCAAGCCGTTCAGGCTACAGAGCGTGACAAAGAAATATACATACATACATACACTCGAAAAACATAACCCTCCTTCTGGCGCAGTCGTGTAAAAATACAACCAATATGTTTAAAATCATGGAAAAAAATTTATCATTAGTCTTACCAACTATCGCACGCAGAGGAATCACTATTTTGAAATGAAGATACAAAACATTAATTTTCTTCTCGTCATTTTTCTTAAAAGAATTAATGGAATTCAAATTGAAAGCGAGAATTAATTTCTCGCACGTGTAACATATTTTTGTTGGTTGTATCCTGTACGCATGGAGGTCTCAGCTAATGAGTTTGTCCCACCAACCTTATATGCAGTCACCAGTATCATACCAAAAACTTGAGAAAATAAAAATATTAGTAATAATAGTATGATACTGATGGTGTTGGTAAGGTACTGATAGTGCTAGCAAGATCCTAGTAGTACTATAGTACTCGTAATATTAGATGACACTGGTACATACCAGTACCAATTTGTAAATGTTGCAATATCAGTATCGATACTAGCTTTTATCCTGAAAAATTTAACAAACACCAATATTGGTATTGGCATCAAGTTATAATCTACGATGTGTTTGCCTCTGAAGATTTCATATATTACAACCTGAGAAATGAAGACCTCTTCTTTAAAGTATGTCTCAAATTGAGGTATTTTTATCATTTTCGTAATCGCTAAAATAGTCATACCTAATGACGAGATCTCAGTATAATTAATATTTTCACTCCGAAAACAACATTTTACTAAAAGCAGTAGCTGAGATTCTGTTCATTTGTACTGTCCCAATTTCTTCTCAATTTGGATCGGTAACTAGCTTCAAGATGTTATATATCATTAGCTTATAGATTTTTGCTTTATGTCTTTTAGGTTAGCAGATGCCACTCCATCGTTAAATTGCAGAAGGCTTTGCATGGAAAACTAGAAAATACATCTTGCTCGCAGTCATTATGATTTTCACATTCAGCTTAGCATTAGTGCACACTGCTATTTTTAAATTTTTAGAGGCATTTAGTACTATTTGTTGGTTTTTTTCTCACACGGGATAAAAATTAATACTCGCAGGAAGCATTCGCTTAGTTGAAATAAGTTGGGACACGTGAAATTCGTTATTGCACTGTGTAGCATTCGTCACTGCACTGTGTAGCTTTTTCACGAAAGTTAATATATGAGGGAATGTCGAAGTTGTTGATTTCCAACAATGCAAGGCCACTTACGCTACTGACTTGCTTTTCGGAACACATTTAAAATGTGAGCAAGAAATGTTTGTGAGTGATCTCTTACTTATTTTTTAATAGCCGGAAAACACTGGGTGCAGGAGCTCTTCCCACTTTATACCTTTAGTTTGCCACTCTTTCATAGGATCTACTAACTTCAATAAAAAATACCCAATCTTCTCGCAACTAACAATAACAGTATTAGTTACTTTCGATAAGTATATGATCCATGAGCAGACTGTCCAGCGAAAACGGTTTGTGATCTTCAAACTTAGACCATTAAAAATCAAATCGGGCAAACAGTGGTATTAGTGTTAGTGACACAAGTGATCTATAAATGGCAAGAATGTACACCTAAACCGGTATAAGTAATATGTTGTTACAATTGGTTGATGAGTTACTGGTGTTTGTTGAAGTAATTACTTTTCTCAACCCCTAATATTAATTTTTCCCGCCCGTAAATATTTTTTTTGTTTCAATATTTGAAATTTTGAAACGCATCAAACAATTTTGCGAGCTTTTTCAATGTTTATAATGATCTCCTAGTAAATGTTATTAAACCAAGACTTGTAGAAAAAACTAGTCACAGAATGACATTTGTCTGCTCTTATCATTTTACCTGCTGTTGTTGCAAGAGCAGTTGTTGCCTTGTCGCTGAATTCCGAACGAATATCACCGATTCAGTCTTCTCTCGTCTTGGGCGGAGGAAATCTAAATTTTTCGCGGTAAGTGTGCTACTCCAGCTTGACTCAGTTTTATTTGTTGCCACTTTAATTGGAGTTTTCGAAGATTTCTCTGGTGATGGTTTATGTTGTTGTTCGCGGTTTGGAACAAAATCAGTGAGAACAGGTTCACCCTTATTTTTATTCCGTTGGAATATGCCACTCGATCGTTGCTGGACTTGTGGTGATGCATTCAAATTGTTTAATCTCTCCCCAAGGACAGCTGAGTGCCTCTTGGAAAGCGGGAAAAAGTCTGAATTTTCTCTCCGAAAGCCTCTCACAAAATTAAGTGGCAGTTTCGAATCGCTATCCTGTCTCTTATGATTTTTGCTATTATTGCTAGCCTCGGATGAGCTCGACTTAAGATTAGCTCCAAAAAAGCCTTTGGTTTTTGCATTTGTTATGATTGCATCGGTTTTGACTCTCTCTTTCAACTTATTATTGAAATCTTCAGATTGTTTCTTTTGGCTAACATTACTTGTGGCTCGCATTTGCTGTCCACTACTGTTACTAGAGTTACTATTTTTGCTACTTTTTTCCATACAGCTATTCGACTTCAATGTGCTACTGTTTGACACATCCATTGATGTTCTGTTGGGGAAAAATCTCTCGAAATCCCAGTCTCTAAGTAAGACTTGATCATCATTATCTGAGACCGTTGATGTTGACGTTAGTGATACCTGGCGCTCAAGTTTCTGTACAGAATTTTACGAATGTTTTTGAATGTTTCGTGCCAGCCATTACACATATATAGTACAAACGTGTGATATATTTTAATGTGTTTTAAAATGTTTGTTCGTTTTCAGTTTGAAAAGAGAGAGAGAAATATATATGCATATATAACGAGTATAGGATACGTTAGGAGTATTGTGTGAAAGATGAGAGCGCATTTAGATTTTGTACGTTTATGTGGATTGATTTTTAAAGACGAACGATGTAAAATAAAGAAAATAATAAAACATATTTAATAAAACAACATTAATTTTAGATATGTTTCTATAAAGAACCGCAACCACTTGTTGGTTATATTCATTGGCATTAACGACATGTATACATCGGTACGATAACTCGCTTAACGCACTTTTTTTACATTAATGTAGAATATATTTTGATCGTCGGAAAATATACGTCTTCAGACGATACATAAATAAAACATTGGGCATGATTGCTTTTCAAAGTTTATAGTTTTTTAGTTTGTTTTTAATATGAACTTATTATTATGCCACAAAAGAAACTAATTGACCTATGTATTTGAATGGAACATTGGGGACAGTGATTAAACGAGTTTTCGTAGTGGTAATAAATATCTAAATGTACATAGATAGGTATACAATTATTCAAAACAACAGATTTCCACCCCAATTAATTTCTATGTAAAATAACGAATTCAAAAAAATCACCAATTTTCTATACTGATTCAAAACCGATGATTCTAATTATTTGATGGCACTATATTGCAGAATAACTTACCCGTTTCATAATAAGAGTCCTGTCTCCAGCTTGGTCGTCGTCGTCAGGGGTTGGTGGCAAAGGTCGATTTGGCGGTCCTCCAGAGCCATGTGATGAAACGGGTGCGCTCGATGTGTCTTCCGTCAAAGGACTTAGTCCTGGCCTATATGAAAATTCGGGACTAACAAACCAAATCGAAACAAAAGCAATGAGGGAGCAAAACAAAAATAATGAAGGGAGATGAAGAAAACATAGGTATGAGTTTGTATTCTTTATGAAGTGACAATGAACGAGGAGCGGATGCCGAAAACATAGCAGTCTTACTTACAGTGGTTTTGGAGGATCGCTAGCGAGCAATGTTCCATCGTTTCTGCCTCTGTCATTTGGCTCATCCGGTTCGCTGTCTGTGTCACTGCTATCAATTGGATCCAGGGGATTTATAGGCTGTGCGTGATGATTATTTGAATTTGGCGGAGCTGGGGCCGGCTTAAGCTGTACGGGAGTCGAAGACGCATTAGATGATTGACGGTTGTTTCTCGGTGGCGCTTCGGGCTGAGCCTGTTGAGGTGTAGGCTGTTGTTGCTGTGACTGTTGGGAGACGCCCAATTCATTTAATTGTGCAGCTAACATGTCCAAATCCTATGGTGATATAGGATCGTTTTTTCGTTGGTTGGTGATTTTTGATAATAGGGAAACACGAATTGCAATATTTTGCAATAAAAGCCACAAAGTACAAACGGGACAAAAGCCAAGCCGAAGAGTCGTATAGAATATCTCGACTAAATTTAAACCTGCACTATCGGTCGAACTTTGGGATACCATTCTAGGTATTTGAAAAAAGCAATGCATGCGGTTTTAATAAAAGCTTAGATAGATGTTCTACAATAACGTTTTTTTGTTTATAAATGAAGAATTTAAAGATATCTATTATTACCGCTAACGTACCTTCGCAGGAAGGCAACATATAAAGATATGCGACTCTTGATAGTCTTCAAATAATTTATATTATGTGTTCGCTCACAATTTTGAGGGCCATTCTGGATTTTGGCTAGACAGGGTAAAATCATAACTGATGACAATTCTTTTTTATTGTGAATCGTTCATCAATACACTGATTACTACAGGCAAAATTAAAAATACAAGAAATTCTCAATCTGGTTTGGTAAGCCGTCTTCGGTTGTTGTCTTGAAAAATTAAAATAAATCAAATCAAACCTTCGATTGTATAAACGAGATATCAATGAGATCGGCTGGATATTAAAATACTTTCTGGGGTGTGTTTATTACTCTTGTTATATATTATTGTAAGTAAAATGACAAATCGTTTATTTTTCGGACAGCATTCTTGGTTTGGACAAGTAACGGTGGAAATCGAAAATTTGGCTCAACGAAGACATTTATTAATTATTTTGTAAAGTTTATGCCTTTCCGATTATAAATATTGTATCTAAATAACCACCCAGCGATAACACACCAATACCGACCGTAACTATAAATTGACTGGGAAACGTACCTCGAGAAAAACAGCTGATTTCATTCAACAAAGGCATGCCTCATATCATAACAGATCTTTAGTACACATGATAACTGTAGAAGCGAATGTGTTTTTTTTTAAATTACAATAGATAGCATGGAATAGTGCACAGGTTTTCATTGAAATCGGCAATCTCATGCGTTATTTTGTTTAATATTTTATTATCTGACAATCTACCCTGTAATTGTTACAAAAAATTTTGTGAATTGCTTGCAATTAGTCTTCAGTGCAGTGACAAGGGAAAGAGCGGAATCCGCCAAAACCAATTATAGTTAGTAACTCTACAATCTTGAGGAATAGGATCACCCGGCACATTGAGTTACACCTTCGATTAAGAAACTTCGAAATAAGGAACTAGAGATGCAGATATGGATTACAGGAATTCACAGATACAGATCTAAATATCCGTTTACGATAGTTCTATTATAAATTGCATCTTTCTGTGTTCAACACCTTCGCTACCAGAGCCTGAGAAAATAATCTTATACCAAGCTAAGGCTATTTTGTAGTTATCATATGACTTTAATTGGCATAGGGTTTTTTAACATATAACATTTCACATAAGTAGCTTTACAAACTGACGCATATTTGTGACGCTGGATTATAAATTTGTTCTGCACAAAATTAGCGCAACACGTGATCACAAACAGATAAATTACGTACTCGGCAAATTTGCCACGCTGATAGCGAACTTGTTAAGGAAAGGCGCGTGCGGTGGCTGATCGGATGACCAACTTCCAACGGTGTTTTGCAAAAGAGAACACTGTTCTTCCGCTTAAACGGAAGAAATTCTTCACCGGGTTCTGGGTCATCCGATCTTCCAGCAATCCCTAACACTATAATACAATTCTAAGTAATTCGAAGTGATTCGAGACGCGGGGAAAAACATTGAAGGCAGAAATATTTATAAAATAGTTCGATACCGAAAAAAAGTATTAAATCTCTATATAAAAAAGCTAAACAAAAAGATCGGGCGTGCAGAATCATTTTCATCAAAATCAAAAGATTTCGGTGGGAGTAGGGTGAGTATCATGAATTTTAGTGCTGAATTGTGTGGGATTAGAAATAAAATAAAAACAAAATACCCACCTCTGGCCTCCTTGGCGGAAGCTGTTAACATTTTTATATACAACAATTTTCCGAAAGTTCCATATGTAATTAATGTGTTTTGTGTATATTGCCAATGATTTTGTTGTGTTGTGCCATCAGTCGGCATCAAATTTAGAAGAGGAGAACACAGACATAAAATAAAACACAAGTAGTCGGAGGAACACAGCAAACAATTACATGGAAATAAAGGAAATTAATATTTAAATAAAAGAAAAATAGTACGTTAGTAGTTTTCTGAAGTGTTCCCCTACGAACCATTGGCTTGAACATATTCTGCGAGTTCCTTTGCTGCTGTTGTGGCGTTTGCTGTTGGGATTGCGAAGAAGAGCTGGAACCTTTTGGCGTTGGTGGAAGAGGTCGATTAGCATGCTGAGGTGGATCTGGAACTACAATTAACCGCTGCGGAAGAGCTGGTCTTGATGGCGGTCCAGGTTCTTCTATTTGCTGCCTCTGAACATGTTATTATATCAGAAATAAAAATTACTCAAATATGAATAGTACAAGACATACCGGTTGCGGCTTTTGATTCCTATTCGCTTGGGGTTGTTCGTTATTAGCCATAGTACGACCTTCTTGGATTTGTTGAAAATTTCTTCGTAACGTATCCCCACCAGGTGCTTGTATAATAGACGAAGGTTCCCCAGCGGTTTGTGGTTCCTCATCATCATTATCAGATCCAGAGTAGCGATAGTCTTCTCGCTCCTTTTCTTGTTTCCTCTTTTTACACCGATCAATGTGATCTTTAAGTTGAATTCTAACTTGTCTTTCAGTCGGTTGTTCTTTAATAAAGGGATGCTTTAAAAGTTGCTCTGTGTAAGGCCGCTGATGGTAGTCTTTCACTAAAATATAGTAATAAAGATAGTTACCACCCGTGTTCTGTAAAATTATGTTAAACAATTAATGAAAAATAATGATTTGATGGGTTTTATTAAAAACGAAATATTATTTTTAATAACTCCTAAATTAATAGGACACAAGAGCAGAAACGGATGCCAAAACTTTTACTAGTAGCTCTTAGAGCCTTCATTGAAATCATAAAATCCTTAATTTCTAACAGGGCTTCTTTCTCGAGAATAAAAATCTTAATCTTGTACTGTATAATGAACTGAATTGAATTAATATTTTAAAATTATAATTAACTGGGTAAGAACTGTATTCTATCCCTTTTAAGTTTTATCAGTTTGACAAAGGAAACTAACTATAGAGCCTTTTAATTAAATATATATTTTATTCAAAAATATTAAGGACTCATACAAATTTTATATCCAACATTTTTTGCAACGCAACTCTTTTTATTAGGTTCTTAAAAAATCCCTGATACAAAAATTTCTAAAGTATAATGATTTTCCAAAGAATTCCCGGAAAGCCACTACTATGATGAAATTTTGTAATTATTATTGTGACGTCATAATGCCGCCGTTACAAATATAGTTAAAATTGATACAAATTCTTAATTACTTTGCGTTGCATCAGTTCATCGTTAAATAACCTTAACTCTAGGAGACATTGCACGCATGCTAAAGCATAACGAAACCACAATCCAATGAAATTATGTTAAACGCGATATACTCCATGAAATACAAGGTCGATGCTATTTGTTTTCACCGAGGCGCTAAATACGGGATTTGACATGTTTTTGCGTTCGGAGCTTTGGCATTGCGCTGCGAAAAACCACCATGGTATTTGCGGTTATTCACGCCTAATTCTCACTGCGGTGATCAACATTCACATCTGGTGAATACTATGGACGAGTGTCTGTCTCGCAAAGTGCTTCAATTTCATCAGTTTTGCAATCCGAGTTTTAATTAACAGAGTGTAGCCAATTCAACTTAATCGTAAATGCAAAACGTTTTCAAAGAGCAAAATTGAATGTATAAAAATCAAAGGATGGAAGTCGAATATAGAGGCAATGAACTTAGAAATCAAAAACTCTAATTATAAACAGCCTTCAGATAGAGGAAAAACTAATTATATCAATATGCGGAGATAATATTGTTTACGGCGAGTGCAGCAGTCCCTTATCACATGAACGTAAAAAGATGAAAAGTTGGAGATCAAATTAATTGAAAGAGACAAGGAGTCGGGCTGATTGGTCAATAAAAGCAGAAGTTCAAATTAAATCACGCGAGGAGAAAGCAGGAGGCAAAAGTGCAGCTATAAAAAGTTGGAGGCCTCGGAAAGCATGAGTAATTAGGAAAAACTTACCAAGAACTGTGTCAATGAACCCATGAAACTTTTTAGACCACTTTTTCGATTTTAGTCTCGGCGGTGAGTTTCTTGGAATTAAGAAAAGTGCTCGCATCGGATGTAGATCACATAACGGCGGCTGTGATTCTGCCATTTCTAGAGCTGTTATACCTAGGGACCAGAGATCTGATCGGTTATCATAGGTTGCGTCAGGATTCTCATCACATGCTATTACTTCGGGCGCCATCCAGTAGGGGGTCCCTGAAAATATCATGAATATTGAAATAACACTCTCCGCTTTGCCAGGTCATTTTAATTTTTAGAAAGCACATTAAAAAAAATTTAGAGTACTTAACTAAAGCTAAGATTTAAGATTACTACTTACCTATGAAAGTATTTCTCCTTCCTATCGTACGATCTAACTGTGCCGATACACCAAAATCTACTAGTTTTACTTCAGCATTATCAGTAAGCAGAACATTTTGGCCTTTGATATCTCTGTGTATAACTTTATTTGTGTGCAAATAACTAAGCCCCCTTAATATTTCCCGACAAATATACGCGATCCATTCTTCTTTAAGACTTTGACCTTTTGTTGATTTGACTAAATCTGTAACTGATCCTGCACCGCAGTACTCCATAACTAACCACAATTGATCATCTTTTCCCGGAGGGGATTTTTTAATAAATGCACCATAATAAGTGGCGATATTGCGATGATTGGAGTATTTCTTCAACACATTTATTTCTAGTTTTATTTCCTCCTCCTCGTCCTCAGTTACATCCATTACTTTAATGGCAGCTAATTGTCCAGTCTTTGTATGACGGCCCTGAAAGAAATATTATAATCGTTATATTTTAGTACAAGTATGTAATATTTCATAATTAGAAATGATTAAGATGAATTATTACTTAAACAATCCGTTGTTATCTCGTATATCCGCAATCATTAAATAATCGAAAATGTGAATTGTTTCGTTTAAACTAAAAACTAATGAGTCACGGCTTTTAGTTGGAAGTAAATGGATAATAAAAGTTCTTCAGCCGCATCTTTAGTCAGGGTGGGCTTCAAGGGTTATGTGGCTCTTAAAAACAAAAGTTTTAAGAAAAAAAACAAAGTAATGAAACGAAACACATTCTCGAGTTCAAAGCTCTGCCACTTCGCAGAAATACAAAAGAAAGCGGATTCTATTGAATTTTTCCCTTATAACTATGTTAATGGTAATTTCCAGCCAGACGATATAATGAGCACTTAACTCATGGGAGATTGAACAAGAGTTATGTCGATGCCCGACTTTTCTTCGCTACACCCAATAAATTCATGGTTAGGCACTGTTTATGTGCTGCATTACATAAACATAAAGCGGGTATCAATAGAGTACAGGAGAATTTTGAGAATTTGTGCGATTGTTGACTGTTAGGTTCGTCAAACACTCTATAAATCTCATCGTCTATGGCGAATTATGCGGCCTTAGTGCACATATATTTTTGAAGCCTAAACTGTTGACAGGTGACACTCATAATAATTGCTGAAACTCTAAAAGACATGGAACGGGGGGCATACTGCAAACTTACTCACAAAAGCGCAATTGTTCGGCAAATTTGATAACTTGTGGGAACAAAACTTGGCAAAACAATAAGACCTTTGATAGAAGAAATTTGCCGCAAGACTTAAGTTTACCCATGGCTTAATACCTGCATCAAGTTAACGAAGTAATTAGCTCACCGAGTTATCGCTGTTCTTCGCATAACAACCTGCCTGGGACTTCAGTTAAATCAGACTGCTGGTGCCCTACTTTCGGGCTACCTGGCAATTCAATTCTTGAAACTGATAATAAGATGTAGCGGGAAAAAACCTCAGTTAGCGACTACAATGACTAAAGGAATTTTTCATAGATTTCTTCGGTCATAAATCACGAAATTTATTAATTAGAAAGGATTCTGTTGTAAAATTACAGTACAGAGTGAAACCACCAATTACCGGACAAAAATTAAGAACATAACTATTTTCCTAATATGCCACTGCTTCACATTCATTCTAATACTTAATCATCTCCTGGTTTAAAACGAACTGAAATAAGAGAAGTACTTGATTTCATACTATAATTTACTGGTTATTTCTTTTCGCGTATTAAATGTATAAAGAATAATAAAACTCCCAAGTGTATAAAGCTAATTGTAAGAACATATTTGTTCCTAAAATTCAGAAAACGTAAAAAGGCCTGCTTTTCCGATCGAAACACTCATCAATTTTTGTACCTCGTTTTTACAACGAGCAACATCCACAAAAATTATAACGTTACCTTTATAATGTGGAAAATATGAAGAGTTTTGCTTTTAGCTCGACAATAAATTGAGAATTTCGAATTTCCTAGAAAAACTTTTCCATAAATGGAACATTAAAAATACAATTGCTAGAAGTTATTTCTTTGTTTGCACTGCACATTGTTTTATTTTGCTTAAGAAGAACTTTTTTGTTGAGTAGAAGATAATACTTTTTAGATTAGAACCACTTTTTCTTTTTTTCTTAGTTAATAATAAGTTTCACGGTAATGTAGAGTAAAAAAAGCTGCTCTTGTTTGTTTCAAGTTGTAAAGTGCTCCAAAATCTGCAGAACGGTGTGGAAAAGAGTGACGTTCCACTGATATATCAATTACTAACCAACATTTTGCACCAAACCTTACAATTTTTAAAGCAATATATGGCTTAAAGTTTAAAAAAAACATTTAAACAAAAAAATGTTCTAAAAATTATTGTCTTCAATTTTCCGGGGCCATAAATCCAAAAATTTTAATCCTACGATAAAAACTCTAGTTCACAAAAAATATAGAGAATTTTAAGACATATGACAAAAAAAAATTTATATTCTTTAATTTTAATGTAGCCTTAACGAATCCGAGATAATTGAAAACAAGCAGTTTTACATTTTTCCAATTAGGCGGACACTGCACTAGGTGCAGAGTATAATTTTACTGCCGTAAGTACCACAAACAAACCCTCAAAAGCGATAAGACACGAGCAAATTTTTTTAAAATTACCGAACTAACTTGGATGGCAGCCAGCGATGGTAACTGCAGCCATATAAAATTTGGACCACGCCGGAAGTGCCAGCGCTAGGATACCTGCCGTTTATAGTAGTTTACATACAGGGTGTCCCGTAAATAGTGGATAACCTGGAAGCCAGTGACAGGATAGCTGTCAACTATCAAATAAGCACAATATACCCTGTTCTGTTTTCTGTATAATATTCATCAGTAGTTGTGCCTTCAGTTGTTGGTGGTGTACAATTTTTGTACCAAACAAGACGTGCCAATTATTTTAAAAACTTGCTATTTAGTCATGATTTTAAATTGGTATCACTCTTCATATTTCTCTTTTGAAATAAAAAGATATTGCTATTAAAATGGCAAAGAAGCGGTTTCAGAAATATTAAAAAATTAATTAAAATTCTGTCCAGTAAAATGAGGGCAAACGGGTTCCAGCACCAATTTTAAATTTTTGGACTAGAATCCTAAAAAACGCTAAAAAGATGCCAAATAAAACGAAAGAGCATTTTTACAAAATCGGTCCAATAAACCCTAATAGAAATTCATCAATTATTCCAATTCTTATTTTCCTCGAATTTTCTATAAATACAAATTTTGGCTCTTGTACGTATTTTTTTATCACCAATAAATATTATGGCAATATTATTAAATTTTACTTATCCATTTATTTTTTTGTTTAAAATTGGATAACATTTCCAGAGAAGAATAACCATAGAGATAAATATAAATTAAAAAGATCATGCAATCACTATGCAGAACCCATCATCCAGTGATGAAGCATTTTCGATATAAATTTAAATGGAATTAAAACGGTTCAATTGAGTTATTAAGGGATCAGTAAAATTTAATAAAGACCGAATAAAATTATAAACGACCTAATACCCCTGAATAATGCGGGTTTGTCAGAAGAAGCTAAGCACGCTTCAATTTCACTTCACTTAATGAATGATAATAAGCGACAATAATTTCTCTCCTTAGGGAAACCAAGCTTTGAATTTATTACAACAAGACACTTTAAAATAACGACAAAATGCGTTAAATATGGAGAAAAAAACTGAAGTGACTACATAAGTAACATTTAAAGATAAATTTAAGAAAGTAGACATTTATCTAAAGATTATTTCCAGGAATGCTATGAATACTCCTGCCCTCATTGCATGCTATTGTAACAGCATTAGAACTGTCTGCATACGCAAAGTGTACGCGCAATTATCAGTTCTGACGGTCGATAGCTTGCCCACATTCTTTTTTGTAGCGTATTAACAAAGGGGCACAAATAAGCTGTTACAGCCACGCTACCCTCACCTTTGTTTTTCACCCCTTACAAAACCATTTACTTACGGCACAGTGGAGATATTATGTTGCAGCCGGAGAGCCTATATGTGTTTAGGAGTATATTTCATTCCAACATTCCGCAGATAAAATACATTTATTGCTGTGTGCAATTTTTGTCTGCACAACATGAAAAGATTTTTTATCTAAATAGTTTTATTGAAATTCTATTCAGGCATCCAATTTTTTATTTCCTGACAATATATTGTTATGCATTGAAACTTTGAAAATGAATTATAATTTTGTACACATACGTAGGATAAACCAACAGATGATTAAAGTTCCATTACTTCAAGCAATACAATACAATAAGCAAACCTTCGCAATTAAATCAGAAACTTTTTATAGCGAACGTCAGACCTTATACAAAATTACAGATCATTTGCATAATTTGAGAATGACGTCAAAGAGATAACTTTCTCTGTTAAGTACGTGTGGTTTTAAAATATGTTCGTATATATAAATTTATGTAGGTATATAAAAAATATAAATCCTACTTTTACATGAAAATCAAAGATTTCTATTTGTTTTTTTTTTTTTCAGAAATTGAATCGCCTGGAACCATTCGAAATATTTTTATATTTTGAAAATAAAACGCTAAATAATAGAATATATAAAAAAAAAGTTATTCAAGTTATCAGAAATAAATAATAATATAGCTCTATTAGGTCTATTACCTCACTAAAAGCGGAGCAATAGCCTAAACAAAACGAGAATTTATTATCGGAAATTAAATTATTAATTCTTGTCACAAAAGCGACTGACACCCGCAGCAATAAATTTAATTACAAATTTTAATTGTTGAAGCTCTGTGACCATGAAATAGGCCGCAAGATGCATTTAAAGCGTGAATTTCAGAGTAACCTTATTGAATAGACCGGATGGCGGTGCAATAAACGAACATTTACGCGAAGAAAACACAAAACCAGTGGCGAACTGCATGTAACGACAAATTGACCCTAAGATATGCTAAGTTCAACGACTGACATTGCAACGTGGGACATCGATAGCGCATCGAGTACAGTGCTTCACTCCAATGTATTTAATTCAGAGAAATATTTGAATAAGTTGATAGTTTGACGGGTAGTGGCGAGTGCTGAATCTTAAGATGGTTTTACCGCCTGTAGTACGCTATCGCCACGACTTATCTCGCAAAGTGAATTGTTAAAGACAGATTTGAACTAAAACAGAGACAGGAAATGCCTTCTGACTAACCAAGACTACACTTTCAGACTATTTTCTTACCTTGTACACTTGGCCATAAGTTCCATTGCCGACCACTTCAATAAGTTCAAAAATGCCAGCGGGATCCTGAAATTAAAGGCAATATTAGTAAAAGTAAAGCAAATATGCGCGAGCTATTGTTCTGGTACAAAGTCGATTATGTTGGTTATTAGACCATAAAACCCCAAATGGACCGCGAACCGAGCTGATCGCCATTTAAAAGTTTAATGAGGTATTCGCTTGTGTTTGAAGCTGTCCGAAAACATTCGCTATGGGGCTCAGTAAAAATGATTTGATCGAAATAAACGAAACCGGATTTCGCCTAAGCATGGCTCATTCGGTAGTTGGATTTCTGTAGTTTGCGGTTCAACTAAGAGTTACGCAATTTTTTCAACTTGTATGTTTATGCAGGCCTGAGAGCGTGAATTGAATGCTGAAATGCAGGATGCTTTTCATTAGGTTCCCGGACGGCATCGACATTCACAGCATTAGCACCGGCCATAGTTTAATAATTGGCGACAAATTTAGCGTTAAGTAAAAATTTCATTTGAGCATGGGTCCTTTGATTTGGAAACTTCCCTGCACATAAAATATATATATAATTTTTATTTGAGAACTGTATAACCCTGGAAGTACATATGGGGTGTCCTACATCCCAGATCATTTTTCAACTCGGAAATAAAAGTGTTTTCCGAATAGTCCGAGTACTGGGTCAAAGAATTTTTGAAGTGATTTCGTTTCTTTATTCCACGGTGACAAGTATGAAAAAGTTTGAAAAATCTTTTGAAATAATTGTATTATTTATATTCTTTTTATTGAATAACTAGCTTGCCCAGACCCGGCGTTGCCCAGGATACTATTAAATTTTTATTTATCTAGATTTTACATACCCTCTCTTCTGCACCCCCTCCTCTCCAGTATGTTCCAACCGGGTGGGGGTGTTCTCATTAAATCAATCGTAGATTCATACGCAATACTCCCCCACATGACTTTCACCTATTTCTTTTAGTTTTTTCACTATAAAAAATCATTTTTTTCATTTATTTCCAATCGGCAGGGGTAAGCTTTTTGCCGCTCTCAAAAAGTTTCGACTTTCAACACCCACAGTTTCTTTTCCTACATTTATTAATGATTTCATCCCAAATTTGGCACACGCATTTCCCCGCATTTTTTCTATTTTCCAAATTTATTTTAACATTCTTACCCCACCTCTCTTTTTGGAAAAAGATATACAGTAAACTTCTTAGTCTTTTATACTTCATTCCATTCATTAAATGTTGATATGTATACGTAATTCTAATTATACTACTATCCAAAACGCTTCCATTGAACGTGAACCCCACCACAATACACTACGTCTATAATTTTTTCGAGATATTGCAATATTTCTCCTTCATGTTGAAAAAATCCATCTTACTTCATTTTCACTGGTAAAAATTTGTTTCGCCATTTCGGAATGTTTTTCTATTTTCGTTCTTCACATACATATGTTATATTTAGATATTTTTCAACAGTAATGTAAAAATATTTTTTTTTATTTCACACTCCCTATTAATTTTGATGTCATATTCGAAATCAGCGACTCCGAAAATCCCCTAGTGCGGATTTTCTAGTCAAACAATTGAAGTTTAACTTGATTCCTTGAAGTTGGAAAATTCGCTGCCATATTGGATCCGCCATCTTGAATTCTGGTAAAATTTGTTTGAGTGTAAAACCTTCCCGAGCGAGTGCACAACAGCTCACCAAAATGTTATCGCAATCGGTGAAGAGCATTCGGAGATTAGCGATTAGGAACAAACGAACATTACATTTTTATTTATATAGATATTTAAAAGTATGGCTTATTACCTTCGTTCTTGACGAGTTGGTGAAACTCTTTTTATACCAGAAGAACCTGTGGCGCAGATTTTTTGTAATTTTATTGTATCGTTCTTTTTAGAAAAATTAATATAAACAATGTTTTACAGTATAAAACATTTAAAAAAAAGCAATCCTTTATTTTCAATTTCTTCAGATGCCAAAATAAATATATTTTTTCAACGATTGGAAAGGACCATTAATACTGCGTTAACGAAGGGATCTTAAGGGGGCAGAATTTTCAGAAAATCGATTTTTTATTTACATAATTCGAATATATAATATGTTAACAATATACTGTCAAAAGGACAAATCGAAATATTGAATATTAATGGAGTTATTGGGAAAAACGTCAGAGCCCGCATACCGTCATTAACCAGTTAGTCGGAGAGCTTGGGTCGGAGCAATGCCTTTTCACAGTACGTTTGTGTATTCTTTTGTCTCATAATTTACTCCCTTACTTGGCGACGATATAAAACAACATCTTCTACCAATTTACGAAGATTTGTCCAGAAAATATTTACTGGAAAGATGCTTGGGTGGCCATACCCACAATGCCAACGAAAGTTTCAATGCAAACTTTGAAGGCGATTATCTCGAAACTGTGTTTTCAAAAACTGCTAGCTCTGTAACTCAAACAGTTATTGACCGATTAGGCTGAAACATTCAGAGGTTTCTCTTTATAGTGCTATCGGAAGGATGTACCTAAAAGTTTAAAGATATCGAGTTAATAAATTTTTTTTTTGGGATCAAAACTCTTGAAAAATAGCCAAAAATCTGGACCTTTGATTAAACAGCCGATATCAATTTTAATTTTTAACTTTTTTATTATTTTATAGATTTATCCTTCCCTTTAATATGTTAGTAATCGACAAAAAAAAACTTTTTTATTTCCGATAAATAGAAACATTTTGACAGCATCAGCAGTTTTCGATGACCCGCGGGAGACGCTTGAGGAAATATTCTACAGAGCCGCCATTTTGTAAAAAAAAAACAAATTCATCCTTTTGTACACTTTAATAATATATTAACAATATGTCAAAATATAATTATTTAATATGCTATAAAAATCTTTAAGATCATTGCTTAACATGTAAAACTAAAATTCCTACATAATTTTTCATGAGAGCACACATTTCAGCCAATAGTGTCATCTTTAAGTGCGTTTTTCAAGGTTAAAAACATTTTTTTTCTTTACAAAACGAATAAATGCACCTTAATCTTAAATGTTTGAACTATTAAAAAAAAGTTTCTATACTTTTATTTAAAAAAAACAATAAATAACGAGTTCTGACGAGTTTGTTCGTGTAAAACCTTATAAACAATGGTATAGTGTCAGTTTATGCCATAGTATCTAGTTCGAATGTGTATGACATACAATGAAATCTGACAAAAAATATGTCATAGGGATTTTTTCATGATTTTTTCCGTAGAATCCTATGGCGGTATTGTTTTTTCGAAGTAACCACTTTTATACTGATTTGTTTAAATAATCAAATTCCCAGTTTACATATAGGGAAGTTATTGTAATGGGTGCGAAAATCGAAATCGTGGTTTTCAAGATATTTTGAAATTTGAAGGCCACTTTTTATGGAATTTTTATACTCTTTTCGATGGACTTGACGAGATATAGGCGAAAATGTCAAGTAAAATATTCTTTACCATGTTATTCTTATGTAAAACTAAAAGGCTCGATGAGTCACCAGTAAATATTGATATTATGAGCTCTACGTACCAAAGCGTAATTCTCAAAGCCCAACAGTTTTGTTTTTCAAATAAAGCGTGACCAATGGAAAATTAAATTAACTATGTCCTTCTGCTTATCTAAACCTACACAAGGAAAAGGATAATTAAAAAAAATGGAGTTTGAGAGAATAGAATAATTTTCAAATTTATTAAAACATAATTCAAAAAATTTACAAAACGAAACTAATATCATTAATTATCTACTCAATAAAGACGCATTACAAGGTCTGCAGCCTCAAAAAAATCACTCCAAAACCCTTGAAAGGTCGTGTAGCACGCAGCCACCAGCGTTGTTAGGAATGAATGTTTAATGCTCAATAAATTCATTCCGTCCTATTTAACTTGGGAATGATGTGAGGATAGCACGTAGGGGTTGGTTATGTCTATAAAATGGTTTTACGACTTATTTACAACGCAAGCCGAATCATAACAGTGGAGCACTCTTTTGTGGTAGGACAGAACTTCTTTTTATATATAAAAAACTTTAATATTTCTTAACAAAAGTGTTGCAACTAATTTATGGATTCATTTCATTTTTTCATTAGTAAAGTTAGATTTAGTATATTAAGAAAAAAAAAAACGAAATCTGTAATACTAGTAACTGTTTATACATGCATAATAATACGTTAACTGTTTAAAAAGCATGAAAAATGTGACTACAAATCACATAATAGTGTTACAAGTTTATAGGACCATTCGCAAACCGCGGGCTTAGACAAAAATGTCATAAAACGTTTGCTAGTTTGAATTAACAAAAGCCTCTTAAGAAAATTGTTTGCCTTCAAGCTGAGCTATGACATGAATCACTGGTCAGTCAGAAGGTGGTCACTGATCAAAACCGAAGTATTAATGTTCAAGTTTGGCACTAACTTTTACTAAACCTCATGATAGCGCAGGAGCTCAGAGCTTGCAGGATAGAATATCCCCAAACTCAGTCAATAGTGAGTTCACTATTCACCTCAACACATTAATTCAACAAGGAACAATAAAAAACCGATTATGCATCTTGATAATGATTGGCTCAAATACAAAACAGGAAGAGGCCAAAAATTGAATTGAAATGAATAATCTCGGCTTAAATAATTCAAAGCAGGAAGATTGTAAATTTAAATCGATCTTCAAGGAAAAAATTAAATTCTTAATTCCAATAAATCTTGAAGAACAACTTCCCTGGCACAAGTATTCGAACCTAATTCTCGATTGTAAATGTCTTGTACGGGGGAGCAGCTCCGGGTCGCACAGTTGATGACCATTAACCTTTGTTATCAAAGGCTCATTATCTTGAGTGCATCATCGTTGGTTCTTCAAGTTTCTTAATAGAAAAAGGTCAATTGATCTTCGTTCGTCTTGAATGCCTTTAGATATTTCTCTCAACTGTTGCTGCAATTTCTGGGCGCATATCTCTTTGAGTATTTTGACGTTGCTGAATGGTGGAAAGTTATGACCGATGAATGGAGAGTTCCGCCTGTTGATACTTTTATGATTATTTACAATTTATCCTTCCAGTTAGAGACGCAGCTGACACAACTAAAAATAAATTCGATTGCGATGTGGAAATAAACAGTTAGAACTCATCGCAGAAGTTGATGTAAATAGAAAACAATGAGAGAACGCAACGAGAAATTACTGGGAAATCTTTGAGAAAACTGTAATAGCCGATTTGCATAATTCTTGTAATTTTGTGTAATCGTTTAAATTTAGATTTGGTCGTGTGTGCAGCAAAATGGAAAAGGTAAAACGAGCTGTTAAAAACGCCTCCGCAACGTGATATTTTGATTAGTTGGCGTAAAAAAGCTTTGCGTCGGAGTATTAAGGTGAAAACTTCGACTCGAGCGTGAGAAAACTCCAAAACTATAATGTGAACTGATAAGGTAATGGAGCCCAATTTGGAAGGCATGCGAGTGTGACCTAGCCTACCACATACTGCTGCCAGATAAAATATTACATTTCACTCAGCGAATGGTTTATGGAGGCGGGTAAACTTTTCTGTGTTTTGTTAGTCATCAGGTCATAATAATTAGGAGACACCCAATCCGTCTGTCTACTGTTGTCTCTAGATAATTGAATAATAAAGTAACTTGTAAAACTGCCCGAAACTAATAAAACTTTTAGGGACTTGTCATTACTCTGTAATAAATTAACACATTATGCAGAAGAACGTTTTGCAGTAATGGAATAAATTATATGATAATTAAAAGCTGTTTCCGTGAATATGTATCTACTCCTTAATATATATATACAGGGTGACCGGAGAAGTGACGTCCAAATGTAAAATTTAGCTGCATCATATTGAGGGGTATCCGAATCACCCCCATGTGTGTTTCGAGATTTTGCATAGTTTTAGAGTCAGCGTGATTCATAAATTCGGGACACACATTATTATTTTATTTTTATTTAAATTTTCAGATCGTAGAATGTGCTCCCTAAGAAAATCGGATAAACGCATCATACTGACTGAATATTTTCCTTTTACAAAATGTTTATTAAGTGAAGATTTTCCTTTCATTCTATACATTGCTCGGTCGTTTTACAAAATGCTTAAGTTATACACATTGACCGTAACATACATATATACCAGCGACATCTTAAAACTCCCCAATGGATTTCAAATGACTTTCAAATATTAATCAGGCAATATTTCTTCGCGTGGATCTTCGACAATATCCCGTAACTTCATTAAATTTAATTTAAATAATAAATTATAAGTAAATAATTTACGAGCATCTAAAGACTTTGGATATACTACGTAGATATTGTATGCATGTATGTTAGCAGCTTAAGTGCCCACTTTTAAACTAACTCAGCATACTATGCCTAATACGAGCTTTTCAGGTATTCCGTTATTCATTTTGTAAAAAGGAATACATACTACAATTTTCTCTAGTAAATATTAACTGAAAGCACAACCGTCATACACTTGAATAAACAAAAACGAAAAGATCTGAATGCAATATAAAATCTAAAAAAGAAGCTGAAATTATAGGCCCACAAAAAACTGGGTACTCTTAATTTTATTATATGTATTATTACTATTTTATTTCTCTTTTGACGGCTGCCACATCGTGCGAGACAAACTTATTGAAGATCACTTCCCTAGGACGACTCATCTCTCGTTTTTACAATTTGCGCGGCGCGGCGGCCAACAAGATTACTATGGGGCTATTCGAAGCAGAGTTTAGTTTACGTTAACAAGCCGCGGACTCTAGAGGCCTGTATACATACAATATATTTGGCAGGAAAACATAACATCAGAAGTCTTGAAAAAGTGATGATAAATGCCGTAAAACTTTGTAATTTTGCATCAATGCTAGAAGCCAACATTTAGCCAACATAACTTTCCGCACTTAATGCAACGAAGTTTAGAAATCACAAGATACATATAAAATAATAAATTTAGTATTTTACTTTAGTCATATTTTTTTGCTAAATGAATCAAATTCAAATTCTGAAAGATGCATTCTAATTGGCACAATTAATTAAGTATTCTTAAGTGTACTTGTCCTATGGTGAGGATCTTCAATAGATATTCCTTCAACGAAAAATGGGTCAGCAATAGGCAATGTCGAAAGTCGAGACCTCGAGACCCAGCTCAGTTGTGGCAACAAGTAAACAATTTAGATTCTATTCATTCAATTGGGCTTATTGCCTCTCGAGCAAGCAGTTGATTATAAACTACGAGTAGCGACTTCCATGTAAAGGTACGCAGTGCGTGTATCGTCCACCCGCACTATCAATTCTGCGATCAGCGAATAAAACTGAATATAACATAAGGTTACTTTCAAGAACCGGTAATTTTTTGCAGTTGTTTTATCTATTTCGAGAAATGACTAACAACGCGCTTGCCACACCGCTTCATCAGCACTGAAATATTTAATTTAATTTAATTACCGGTTCTCCAGCACCCATTTATCAGTGCAGTTCACCTTAGTCGATTTAGGAAGATTTTTTTTTTAATTCGCGTTCCAGCAAATTATGCTTTAGTAATATGGAGAAATACATATGTACGAATAGCAGCCATGTAGACGCGCTCGACTCGAGATCTTATCGCTGCGCACAATACGCCTTTTGATATTGGGCATTGCTTATCTGCTGGGTTCATAAAGGCGAAAAAGAGAAATATTTATTTTTTACGTGATAACTTTTATCGACGGGTTCGTGTCAAAAATGATGAAATTCGCCGGCCACAAGAAAGCAATTCGGAACAAGCCAAGTTCTGATAAAAATCGATAACACATGTGTGTCGAGTCGTCCGCATCTGCAGACAAAGGATTTCTATTGCAAGTGAAGTCAGCCAACACCATTTGGCAAGATAGTGTCGCCAACGAAAAAATCTCGAGGCTCAGATAATTTATGATACTTTTAAGGGATTTAATGCTGAAGTTGGCACCGTTTTTGCGTGTGCGTTATTATTACATTTTTTTATTTTTTGAAAAAGTCACTCAAGTTCATCGCTGCCACTGATCTTGGCCATGTGCATCGAATATTTTTTCCCAGCTGCTTTTGTTAGTGGAAGTCTTTGTCAACCATGACATCAGGTCACGCATGAATTAGACTGCTTAATTGTTGAGGAATTGCTTAAGTGGAGCCAGTAAAACCGAGCGATAAAATTTCGATTGTTTGTGGGTGAAAGACCTTCAATAAAACCAATCTCTTTGAGACGTGTACTGTACATACATGTACGTATTAACTGGTTTTGGTCAAAGAATGGTCAGAGATATCAGAGGTTCACATCCAATTGGATTCTCAAAATTGGTTCAATCGAAAAACTCGTATTTCGGTTCGTAAAATTTTATCAAATTTAATCAAATTTTCAGCTTCCTCTTTTGTATAGTGAATTATATATTATGAATTCTAATTTAATATAAAAAAAAATGGTATTAATTTAAATTCTAATTATAATAACATTCAAAAGCTATTCCAACAATTATTTTTAAAAAATCAATAACAAATTAAAATATTTGAAACTTCGAAACCTACAATACTATCATGACTAATGCCCGATTTATTCATAGTCGTAGTTATCTAGCCGCCAAGTAAAGTTAATAATTGATTAATTAACTAATTAATTCATTTCAATTTTTGATTCATTATCTGGAAAATAGCGAACTAAAGCACCCTCCAATGTCAATAAGACGAAAGTTAAATGTGCGAGAATTTCGAAAGTGCTCAAAAAAAAGTAAATATCGTCGACCAGATACTTACTTCATCATCTTAATTTTTCTACAGTAAAATACTTCTAATAGAATTTTTAAATATATGCTTGAAAATCATAATATGTACATATAATATTAGTGATGTGCACAATTTCTATTCAGTATATATTTTTGAAGCGATTCTAGGAAACATTATAGGGACTTTTTATGAGAATTCAATAATTTTTCTTAAGGTATTTTCCTCAAAAAATTGATTGTATTTTTGCCGTCATTAAAGTTTAATTTTTTTGGACAAGTAGTGTATACTGATAAAATTACTGAGGTCTAATCTACTGCCTGGTTTATCAAGCACGTAGTCACGTTAAAATTTTAATTTTTTTATTGAATATTTGCGAATATTCTGGAGGGAATTTTTAAAAAGAATGAAAAATGAAAACACAACAGGTAATAGATTTTTAGTTTGTGGACGAAAATACAATTTTCTATAACTAATCAGGATTTCACAAAAGAAGAGAAAACGAATTTTACTTATCGGAACTATTTGGCTATACTTTGCCAGCTGGTTTTTACGGTTCCGTACCTCATAAGGAAACTTAATAGGATTACTTTGTTGTCCGTCTGTCTGTCAAGACCCTTTTTCTCAGGAACGTGTGGAGCTAACAAGTGTAAATTAATATCAAATACTTAGGTCTACGGTCACTTGGGACTATAAAAAAATCAAGCTTCTGGGTCAACGTAATCAAAAAATACGGCCATTTATGCCGCATATTTTGACACTCGAAAATAAAGCAAAACCTATAGTGTACCACCCGTTTACCGAAGAATCATGAAATTTGGCAAGAAGTAAGGTCTCACAGCACAAATAAAGGAAAAAGTCCGAAAATCGTTAATTTGTAGTTATATCAAATGAAAAAAAATTTATTTTTTTTCAATTAGTCATTTAATTTGCGATAAATATTCGGAACCCTTAACGCGCAAGCCTTACTCTTTTGTTTTCAGAGTAGCAAAGTTTGGACTGTACAGTGTGTACCCTACGGGGGCCCTTAACAATTGTAAACTGACTGAAGCTTTTGTGTTTTTGTTTTTAAGCCTTTCGCGACTCGCGCCGACTATATATCTACGGCAGGCACTTATTTCTATATTGGTGGCGTAATAGTGGCTAGTTGGGCTATGACGAGAACATTTTCTGGTGACTATGTCGTGAAAGTGATAAAAAAAACTTAATATAAACATAAAAATAGGACGAGCCATATCTAATTAAAAAAAAACGGAAGGACAAGTGTTTCTCAAATAGTTTGAGATTTTTGTTTTATCCGCCAAGCATATGTGACAGTCAGATATCAGTTTAACATGTTAATACCTGCCATTTAATCATGGACAGATATAGGCTCCAACACCACATTATTCTTTATTTCCAAATGTTCGTCATATTGCAACAATTTTACGTATTCGTCTAAATTATGGTCGTCATAATCGTTCAGCTCGGTGCACGATTTAACAACTTGTGAATAAACTTGAGTCACCATTTTCATTGCAAGATGTTTCCGCACCATTGAGACAAAGAGCGGCAAATAATGAATGAGCGCTGCTGTAAGTCCGAGTCTTATCGAGAATCCAAACTTGTCAATTCCGCCACGTTCTCAGCAATTGAGTCTTTTCAGTGTCAATATTGTGGCGAATTTTGAGAAAGAATCTTGTCCTACCTGCGTTTAAAATATCTGATTGACCCAAGAACCATTATTTTCTACGTAACTAATTCACTGAATGGGCACAAGAACAACTTGAAATGGATCCTGAATTTCAAAAGAATATTATGTTCAGCGATGAAGCTCACTTTTGGCTGAATGCGTTTATAAGCAAAAGCACAGAAATTGGGCTGATAATCATCGCCAAGTGATCTAGAAATAACCATCACATCCTGCTAAATTGACTATTTGGTGTGGATTTCATGCCGTTGGTGTGATTGGTCTGTATTTATTTTTCACCTAAGAAGGCAACACACTTACGGTTAATGGAGACCGTTATCGTGCCATGTTGACGGTTATATCAGGCATAAATCCCACTTGATCTGGCAAAAATGTGGTTCTAACAAGATGGTGCCACATGTGATACATATTAGATAAAAAGTCCGAGGAAGATGATTATTTCAAGAAATGAGCTGTATACTGTTCATTGGATTCAATTTCTGTAACAGCTATTTATTAGAAACGCAACAAAGACACCTTAACCACCTAACGCCACCAGATGCGTCAAAGGATAAAATTAAAAAAATCTGAATTATTTTTTCAAATGAAATACTTTTTTTGTATACAAATACATATTTTGAATAATTTTCAATTCAATACTCGAATTACGTTAAAAGTGTGAACTATGTATATTAATTAACACTATTATAAACTTTGCATACTCTTTGAATTAAAATTTTTAACAAAAGTTTAGAAATATTATTGCAAAACCAAAACGAATGCAAGAGCAGGTAATTCTCAAGTGCTGCAAGAAAAGCAACACAACAAAGCATGAATATGAAGATCAACGCAATTACCTTTGTGCATTCATATTTGGTCTTAAAGGCGTCTGTTCAAGTGTGGTTTTAATAAACGACTATTTTCTTCGTCTCTGCTCTTTGTCCTCAACTACAAGGTAATAAATCCATTTAGGGTAGTCACTGGGATAAGATCATATGAACACTTTTGTTTACAGACTCAGTACACCGCTGTTGTCATCCGTTCGAGGTCTTTCCGCGTTCGAGTAAACAAATTGTTAGTCAGAGTCCGTTGTACTATTATTATTTCGGTGCAGATTCCAGCACTACAGTGTGCACCTTTTTCTAACGCAAAAGAAATATAAAATAAATATTTATCCGCAGTTAATAAGAATTCCTTAAAGACAAACCGAAAAATGCTCAGATTTCCATAACAAAAGAGTTCCGGTTAAGACTTCAAAATTCCAATAAATAAGTAAATAAGCAAAAACAGCTAGCAAAGCAAATTAATTAAAACATATAATTAATTCATCAGATAATGATAACATTTCTGCGACAAACACATCTTTATTACTGTTTTCCGGAACACGTTCGCCTTTGTCCTTTTGTTTGAAATTGCAGCCAAATTAAAATTGCCTTTGCCTGTAAACTACTTGCATCCGGAATCTTTGGGTTTTTGTTAATTTCAGATAAAAAAAAAGTGGAAACAACAAATACCACTGAATAGAATCCGTCCAAACAATGTTAGGGAGATGTTTCACTTTTGAAGTTCGGTCTAATTCAGATATGCTGTATGAAATTTTAAAAGCATACATATGAGAACTGGTGTTTATGTTAAGTAGGTATATAGACCTAATCAAATTTATGCTGCAATTGTCCGAACAATATGGAATTGGCATAGCTCTATCAATAGACACTATTGCAATATCAGCTCATGTCATATGTATATTCTATTAAATAACAACCGCATATAATTTCAAGACGCCTTTAGAAGGAAATTCTAACCAAATTACAAAACTTCAATAACCGGATTAGCAATAAGTGTTGGACTTAAGTAAAAAATATTAAACCTCAACCAAAGTTGGACAGGTAGTTAGTTATACAAATTAAATGCAAAGAGGGATAATAATTAATCGAACGAATAAAATCTCCTAAGTAACGACGCCTATATATCATAATTAAGTACAGTTAAAATATTATTCCAGATTGGTCGTTAGTGTGCCTTGCAAGATAACAATACGGCAGTCATACGCCTACAGAAAATTCATACGAACGAATCAAGAAACACTGACTTGTTTAATTTCGCTAGCTGCAGAGAATGAAGTGAAGAGCAGGGAGTGTTTCACAGCTTTAAGCAATGAGGCTTTTTATTGTGCGTCATTAAAACCTCTATTAACATTTTTATGCGGCAAGAAAATTAATCATAGCAAGTTGAGAGTGCAGTTATGCATAAAATTATTGACAAGACTGGCAGTAAATCGTAAAGGGATGGTATATCTCCCTGCAAAGTGGCTAAGGAATAAGCACATGGATTGTAAAATTGTTGTCGTTAAAGGCAGTTCCTCTTACATCGCCATAATTTGTAAAGGACGTCCAGTTGAACTTTAACGACGGATATTTATAAAATCCTCATAAAGATTTTACGAGTACGCCGGGCAGTTGAATGTGGTAGCTACAAGTGCCTTGGAAGATTTTTAATGTAAAATAACATTTTTTTTGGTTTTCATACACTTGTCTATAGCCCAGTAAAATTAGACTTTGACTAAGAAAAAAGTCCGAACGCTTGTACCCTTGATGTGGTTATCAAATGGAAGGTTTCGACGCGTAGTATACGATAAGCTACGTAACGTCATTCTAAATTAAATATGGTGGACGCCGCAAGATGGCGGATCTCCTTTTTCTTGACAACCCTATTGATGTGGGCATCAAACGAAAGCTTTCGATGAGTAGTATTCTCAACTCAAGATGGCGGATCACCTTTTTCTTCACAATTCCCTTAATATGGGTATCAAATGAAAGCTTGCGACCAGTAGAATACGATTAGCTATATGACGTCATTAAAATTAAAACTTAAATTGCAAAAAAAAGCTCATAAGGTAATTAAATTAAATTAAATTTAGTAATTTAACACGGGTTTTTATTAGGTCGACCTTTATGTATGTAATAATATAAAATAGGACTAAGTAAAAAATAAAATGTTGTCGCTTCGCTCGTGCGTCTAACACTGCCATCGTGGGCAATCGGCTAATTTCCACCCTAGTTGCACAAAATACTATTTTAGATATCCACAATTATCAGTTTTCAATGGCAGCAATCTACTAAGTAGATGTTCAACAAAGAAATTGCATTATTCACACTTCAAATTGACTTGATTTCGTAGCGTGTACTAAAACGCATGATCAAGGCCTATTACTTACTTATGAATTATTGTTTAGTTTCGACAAAATTCAATGAGGGTGAATTGTTTTTATTTTTACAATCCTGACGAAAGAAAAAACAAACTCTTACTACTTACATTAGTACATGATACGGAACCCTAAGTTGATGCTTGTACGACACGCACTTGCCCGGTTTTTTTATTTATTGTAAAAGAAAAGAGATATCCGGAGATTTTTTTTTATTGTTCTTTATTCTTTATACTTTGAACATTAATTTACAATTGTTTATTTTGTTGTTGTTTTAATTCATTTTAATGGCACTGGAGCCAGCACGGTTTGCACACTATACTGGTGACCATCATAACTCAACTAGGTATGCACATTTCATCATTTTCAAAATATTCATTTTCTTATTAAACTACATTAAATTTGGGGGGCCTCATGTCCAAAAACAATTTTAAATTGACTAAAATAGTTTTTTCCAATTTCCTGACTTTACATGCTTTAATCTACCCTCTTTATTAATCGATTTTTTTTTTATTGCATTTTCGTAAAGTATATATATACAGAAATATCATATTAAAATTTTATAAAGATCGGAGCAGTGTAACTGTATTTTTGTCTCAAAATTAGTCGAGTTTAAATTTTTGATAGAACAACATCTCTGCGCGTTTGTTTATAATCAAGAAGTGCGGCGTGCCGCCGGCGCAGCACTGATGCCTCCAAGAAAGCCAGAACATATCGCAGGAAGGCTACTTTGGATGAAAATGTGCATTTCGAGGAAGAAGAAGGCATAGTGTATGGTCCAGGCATTGTTGATTAGGCTTAGGTGAAATTTTTCACGATGCCATTAACAAAACTATAATCGCGTTTTTCACAAAATAACTTTTTCGACACCGCGTTGATGAAATCTCGGAAACTACCGAACCGATTCCCACCAAATATTTACCAAACATTCTTTATGACTACAGCTATAGCGCATCGAGGGGGTTTTTCAAAATTTTGATTTTAAAATTTTTTTTTTGGCCAGAAACGGTGAAAAAAAAATGTTTTTTTCGTAGTTTTTCAAAAAATGTCCGCCATTTTGTCAATTTTGTAAAAATCAAAAATCGCCCCCGATGCGCTATAGCTATTAATATATTGAACCTAAAACTCTTTGCTTTTTTTTCCCCCGACCATGCATCTCGGAGATTTCATCAACGCCGCACACCCCTCTCGTTTTTTGGATCATTTTTCGACCAGCAGTTCCATGCTTAAAATTTCACAAAAATGATATAGTTCGAGAGTGTATTTATTGAGTGTAATATTTTTTTTTTTCATTTTCATAACTTAAACCTACCGAAAACTTTATTGAAATTAACCTTTTTTTTCCCTCCGAAAAGATGGTAGATCCCTTAAAGCTTTCAATGTGCATACAAAATATTTATTTTAAAATGGTATAAGGCTCGCAAAAACTATTTACTTTAAGGTGAAAAAAACTTTTAATTTCCAGGAAACAGAACAATTGAGTGAAAATAATTGCAACTTATGTTTAAACAACAATTCTAGGTTCATACAGTAGTAGCACTGCTCATAATAGCATATTGTATAGTAGCCAGCTATCACGAGAAACTTATTTCTAAAAGATTTACAAGATAAATGCACACGTGGAACCTCTGCGAGGACTCGATTTTTGGCCGGTGCAGCGTTATGTTAAATGGGCAAACAAACAACTTTCCGCTTCGAATATCAAAATCGGAAACAAGTCAAGTACGTCGGTTTTTTTTATGGATTTTAATGAAACTTTGTATAAACATTCCCTTAGTGTGGAAGTTCCAAAAAATTTAACTTAAGACATTTTTCCAATTTTCACATTTTTTCACAAATTTTCAGTCCGTAGAAATTCTGTAAAAGGCATATTTAAGTCAGTAGACATTTCGTAAATGGCAAATTGCAGTCAGTAGAAATTAAAAAAAACAAACATATATTCAGTCATTTCCAAACTAAATTTTTCGGAAAATATTGCTTCCGCGAACAAAATATTTATGCATTCGTTTCGACACTAAAGGAATGCTTCTACAAAGTTTCACTAAAATCCAAAAAAAAAAACCGTTTTGAAAAAATATAATTTCTGAGTAGGACTTGGTCATTATAAAAACTTTTTTCCCGCTGTGCAGCTTTCAAATTTTCTGTATAGAGTAATTTTAGTACATGTGCCCTAGCCGTAGATACATATTTTCAGTGGAGAGTTGGAATTGTCTGCATACTGTATAAAATACGCATGTCAAGCCACCTGTGGCTCCGTGATCCGCGGCCGCGAGCCCACTACGAAACGCTTGGCAACCGGGACATTTTAGAGAACGGCGTGTTCAGCTCTTCACTCCCATGCAATTTCGTAACGATAAGCGATGAGGTGTAAAAGTCGTTAAAATTAAAGTAATAAAAAAATCGGTTACGGCCTTTAAAAAGGCACATTGAAGCTGTTATCGATCGCATTTCGCGTGCAGCATAGAGTCCTTCGTAAAATTCAAAAGACAAAAACTTGTGTTTTGAAAAAGCCGAAAAATATTTTTTGAAAATGAAGTACCGTGAAGGCACAAGTTACCTGATAGGCAGTTACCAGGACCACATAGAAAGGCACAGCAGAGCTACTTCGACTCTGCTTCTTACCTGGCAAGTGACAATGCAAGATACGGGTCGATTTTGTGCTACGGACTTTCCTACCAAATTGAGCTATCTAAGCAATGTACATATATGAGTGGCGTAACCACGTGAAATATCATATGCACACAAAAGCAGCTATCCGGTTGTTCTAAGTAGACAATAGCTGCTAGCAGAAACCTCGAACTCTTAATTTGTAAAGGGGGTCGGGAAGTACCCATCTGTAAATATTATTAAATTTCGATGGCTGAACTACCGATTACCTCACCGAAGAAATCTAGTTTGCAACAATTCTCCAATTTTTGTATCGTTGAGGAAGTACGGGTATGCAAGCATTTGGCAGTCGGCCAAACTAACTTTCTTGTGATTGTTTGCCTCGGGAAAAGTACAAGTTTATAATTAAATACCTGGGAAATTTTGAAATGCATTCGCTTCTCACATAATTTGCAATAGGTACTCCGAGAAGCGTTTGCAGCCAATAATGCCAATAACCGCAAAAAATCAACATTATGCTATCGGCAGTGGGTAAGACGGTAGCCCTGAGCTTACTTCTCCCTTGCCTTACAGTAGCACTGAGTCAGGTGTTTAACGCGGAAGTCTCACCCGGTGACAAGGAATTTCATAGTTTTATGCAAAACAATTTGTGCCCGAGCAATTCGCAGAAAATGTCTCACATTCACCTCGTTGGGCAAGAGCAGGTTGCTGATGTTTGGGTCCGCCATATCTGACGAGAAATTTACCGACGATAAATATTCAAGCGCGGTGTGCATTTGGAGGATTGCTGACTGGAGACGGAGACCTCGTTTCCTAGAGGCAATCGATTGAGCCGAGTAATCAAAGTGAGTCACGCCGCTCCAGCCGAGCCGCTACGAGTTCTTTAATTCGCAGTTCACACCATTCGGAATTTCCACGGGACCACGGCGGGTCATCGCCCGATGCCCAGAGACCACTTTGACATCTCCTCGCCAGCAAATAGCGGGAAAGTACAAACATTTTTGATAATGCTATCACATACACCTGTCACGGGCAATTATAAACTTATTTTAGTCCATTCCTCCCGGCTGACCGGTGAAACCATGCGAAATAGAAAAAGGCATGGAAAACATTGCGAAGCGGATTAGCTCGGCTGCATGGTGGAAATCACGGCGCGGCAGGCAGCGGTGTAAAGGGAAAACAAATTCTCCCACTGCGTGGTGGGTTCATTGAGTCGGGTATTGGTGGATTCGCTCAAATTGTTGACATTTCATGCAGCATGTCTGCAACTCGGTGCGCTGTTGTCAAGTTTGGTGTTGTTCGCTGGCAGCCAGACAACGAACGGCGGCAGCGGCAGATAAACGCTGCATGTGTGCGTGTGCCGTCTATGCATGGTAAAGAATGCAATTTTCGCCAGCTCCAAACTATTCGCCGATTTTTGTTTATTATTTGCCGAACGAGCCAATCGATGCAGCCACACCTATCTGGCGAGCGGACAGGTTCCGTGCGACGGGCTCGGGCGGCCTAACCAGAACTGAGCTTGAATTCTCGCTAAGAACACAACTCACCTTTAAGGCATTCAAATCGATATCGTCTAGCGAGCAATTCACCGATGGGGCCAATTGGTGCGCCATCTTGATGCTTTCTAAACTTTTCTTGTCTTTTTGCCAGTCGAGCCGAAATCCAGTCGAGTGGATGGCTGGTGCAGGGTGCCAGCGGAAGCCTGGTGGCTGGAAAAAATCTCACACCTACGAACACACTCACATCCACCGATTGCGGAAAATTTCAACTGATTTTTGCGACAAAGCCAACGAAAAGTGCAACTCCAGCCGCTGGCCGCTACTTGTGTCAACTAATCCAGTGCGGGAGCGCCACCGAGAACAAAACCGGACCGGATAAAGAAACTCCAAAATTCCTACAACTTCTCTGCTCCACGCCCGACTTTCAAACCGTGCTCGCAGCGCACTCAAAATCTGATTCTGATAGGAGGCAGCGACCTGCTGCAAACTACGCCGTACTCGGATGCCTCAGCACTAGGTTCACATATTTTCTAACTTTCGTACATTTAGAAATTCACTAATCACAGAAATTTGCTGAAATTAAAATTTGTTGAAATGGATCGCGCGAATGACAACACACGGACACGACGACGACATTTCAGAAGCTGACGCACCCTACTGAGAATGAGGTGGATTCCGTTCCTTGACTCTTGTTCTCGCTGATTCGCTATGCAAGAGGAGAGCAGAGTGGTGAAGTGCTTGCAGAAAACCAGTTTGACACTTGCATCAGGCAACAGTTACCCACATGTTGGCATTTCACCAGTAGATGCCACTGCACAAATGAGGGTTGTGGTCCTAGCTGATAACAGGGTGGCCCACCTAGGAAGAATGGCAAATACTTTGGGTTAACAAATTTCGTTATTGTCAAGCAAAGGTAATTCTGTCGATTAGCGGCTTCCCGTGTGCCGCGGCAATATTTAATTAGTAATAATTTTGTTTTAAGCCAATTTTGTTTATGTGTAGGTACTCCCTCATCCATACTCATTACAATTTTTGACCAGAACTTCTGCTTATTCGAAGCATGAAATAATATTGCTCTTTTGACTAGTAAGTTCAAGGGGGTGGGTATTGCGCTTTGAACGTACGTAATTTTTGGAGCAAGATTTTAAGATATTTTTTCTCAAAAACTACAAAAGATATTTTGATTTTTGTTTTTGTTATTTATTACTACAAGCCTCTGGTAGCAAAATATATTTTTTTCATTGACAATACAAACAAATTCCAGCTGTCAGAGCTGGTCAAAGTAGAGATGTTTTTCGCGAAGGGGTTAACGGCCACCATGATTTCAGCCCTCAGAGACGTCTGAAACAAAAAACTCCGAATTGTCGTTAATTTGTATCCTATTGGTTATCGCCCGAACCACGGAAAAGTCAAAATATAGAAATTTGCAAAAGTTATGCAAATTTAAAAAAAAAAAAGTTCGATTTTTGGGGTTTTTTTGCGAAGTAAATGTTGGATTAAAAAAAAACTATTTATCGCATAAACAAAATCGTGATTCCGGCGATAGCGGATGATTCTGTCTAGATTTAAAGAAAATCGGTCAAGTAGAACTTGAGATGTCGTGGGCGCCGTTTTGAAAAATGCTGTTTCGAGAAAAATGCGATTAAAGTTTTGGATTAAGATAAAAACGTGAATGAATGAGCCCGCCGCTCCAACTTTGAGGCATCATAACTACGTCAATTTTATGAATTTTTGAAAAATTCGTTTTGGAATACAATCTTAAATACATTAACAATAGAAATATTTAAAAAAAAAATTTCGATTTTTTCAAAATTTCAAAGCGCAATACCCCCTTAACCAGAGAAATTGGTAACCGTGTGACCATCGATTCAGAACATTTATCAGAACAAAAAAAAATTTGTTTTGCAATGTTGTTGGAAAGAAAAAGTCAGAAAAGCCAACCGACTCAGCAACTCCTACACGCGCCAGACCCAGACGGCCGAGACAACGCAAATATTCGCAAAATAAATCTGAAGACGCCGCTAGTGGTCGAGGCACCTGCGACGCCTTCAGTGGACAACACCGGGAGAGTTCATCAGAGTCCTCCAGTGTTAATCAATTAAGCTAGACCTATTATTCAGGGACCGTACCAGTTTCTAGTTTTTTTGATAAAAGCTCCTTTTATAGTTAGGAGAAAAAAGCCCAACGGTTTGATATATTTTTCTGGGTGAAATAAAAAG
Source organism: Neoitamus cyanurus (assembly GCA_947538895.1). Lineage (NCBI taxonomy): Eukaryota > Metazoa > Arthropoda > Insecta > Diptera > Asilidae > Neoitamus > Neoitamus cyanurus. The sequence goes on from OX384540.1 coordinate 27,787,442, forward strand.
CAAACTTGGCTTTGGCCAAAAATAAAAAGCTAGCTTGGCCTTTCAGACATTTACTGCAACTTTATAATTCCGACTTGAAAAAATATTAAATTAATCTGAGCTGGGTTTTCTTTGCTTCAAATCATTTACAATGAACGCGAATACCGTTCCAGACGCTAGATGGACCACCCTTTATAATTGGCTAGAAATAATAGGTGAAACATTCCTTTCTTAAAAAGAAGCTAAATTTTGAGAAGCTTAGAAGAAACATAACGAAGACATCATTCTCAACATTTGGATGTGGGTTTTAAAACTATACGGTGACAACTTCCCTCAGACTTAAAATATGCCATTTTCGGTCCCTGCATATCTTCTTTCCTGTAGGTTTCAGCAGCATACGGAGTCACGGTGGAGTCATCATTATTCTTTTTAGTATAACTGTATTTTCTGTTAGCAACAACGAAGGCATAAACCCAATACATATTTCCGTTTTTTTTGCTTAGCGTGAAAAGCAGGAACAATAATTCCTTTTCAATATTAGACATGTTTCTAATTCTATATATTCAGGGTCAAAGGTCACAAAGAACGGGGTTTTGACAGGTTTTTTAGAACACCATAACGAAGGTGTATACAAAGTTTTAACTAACAGATTTTTCGAGGAGATCAAACCGTATATGTATACTGGGATGAATCGTGCAAAATTGGCATCCGAAATACAAAATGCATCCCAGCTACATACATATAATTCAGGGCTGTTACTACTCGAGTACTTCTGAACTCAATTATTTGAGTATTCAAGTACTCGTAGTGGCTTGGACCGAGTTTGAGTAAAGGAGTTTTGAGTACTCGAGTACTTGAGAGCAAAAGGATCCGAGAACCCGAGTGATGGAGTATTTGAGTATTACAGTATTCAAGTACTTGAGTATTTGTGTCCTGTACATTAAGAAATAAGAAATACAAGTTAATAAATTGTAGACTTTATATTTCATTACAATTTGCAGTTAGTCACAAAAAATTAAATCTTTATTTTGGAAAAGAAATACAAGAATGTTAGCATTATCGGGATTTAAGCAACTTCTGCTGGAGCTTACTATATTTCCTGCTGTAGAAAACACTCGTTCAGATGTAGCAGAGGTTGCTGGTATATTAAGGTATTTTTTTGCAAGACAAGCAACACTGGGAAGTGCAGTTTCTTGGCAGTCCCACCATGATAATGGGTTTTGTGTTAATGGAATTTGTGGAAGAGCTAAATAGGAATTGAATTGAGATAACACATCCCTTGTTGATCCACTTTCATTTATATTAAATAAAAACTCTAGTGCACTTTTTCGTTGTTCCTCTTGGCTGGAATCTCCGTCTTGCTCATTTTCAAGTTTAGGCAGCCTGTTCTGGTTCAGCCAGCAAGTCTTTATATCGCGGATCAAAAAAGGATGCAATCTGTGACACTTCTATGTACATTGCTTAATCCTTCAGTCCACTCCATATCAAACTTATTCTTTAAGGGGGGAATACCAATTGACCGGTTCAAAAAATAAATTTGTTTTTTACGGAAATGGATTCTATAACTATTCGAAAATGTAACCACGAAATTTCAGGCCGAAATTCTGCGAATTAGGTATTTTTTTAAGCGATGGAGTATCGCCCGTTCATGGTACCTACGCTCGAATCCCAGATTTCGTTCCACCGCGCCCGCAAGGCCGATAGAATGCTATTAGTCATTTTTGAGCCATAAAAAACTTTTCGTGAATTTTATAAAAGCTTTCTTTTTCATTTCATCGATTTTTGGGTGTGTTTTTCGAAGAATGAAAAACAGACATTTTTTTGAACTAAAACTTTATACTCGTTTTCCCAAATCTCATGTTTTTAAAACGGTGTGACAAGTTGCGAAGAAACGGCTGGACCGATTTTCATGATTTTTCGCTGGTTACAAGATAATGCAATTCTCTTGTCCTTGACGAACGATTTTTTTTGCAAAAACAGTGTTGTTTTCGCAAAACTGAAAAAAAAATTAAAAATCGATTTTTTTTAATTATAAAGAAAAAAAAATTTTTTTTTAAATAACCGAAAACGTCAAGGACAAGTATTTGTCATTAGGAAACTTATTTGTAATCACTTTTTTGTTCTAGAAAAATTTCCTGAGGTGTTATCGTGCACACCGCGAATTTGCAGACTCTTTTGTGCACGCTTCTAACAACAAGCCAAATGCAGATTTCGCAATAATTGTTTTTTATATTTTTAGAAATACAACATGCAACCTATGTACGAAATTTGATTTTTCTATCATTGATAGTTTGTTCCCAATCCACGCCGAAAATCAAGTGACCATTTCGTACATCTAATTGGTATTCCCCCTTAAATCTCGTACAACAGTTGACTTGAAGTCTGAATCCCCGCCAAAGCAGCGTAGCTCATCGAGTAAATATGAAGACATAATCAAAGGGGGATTTTAAGGCTTTAGGCACACCGGCAACATGTATCGCCGCTCATTTCTTAATAGATCATGTAAAAAAAATTGAAAAGAAAATAACAAACCAACGTTTTTTCTATTATCTCTTGTACACAAATTTACCAAGCATATTCATCATTTCCATTTATCAAATAAAACCTGCGCCACTTCATAAATTATATTTTATTGTTGATATTGTTTTACATTATGCCGCAGAAGTGACGTAACTCGAATTGTTTCCTAACTTTTCTATTGGCTTGATTTAAGTTGCCGACGACAAAAGTCTCCAGTGAGCTCCCTTCGACATAAGCTCACAGGTAGTGGAACAGTTTTGTTGCCGAGCTGTCGCCGCCCTGCGGAAATTTCTGTCTCCGTCTCCTTGTGTCGCAGAAGTGAGCGTGCGTCGCAATGGAATTTGCCAAAGCGACAGAACGTCGGGGTACAGAAAGTCAAGAAAATACCTTAATATAGGGGAAGGTGGTCACCCTTCGTACACTTTTTAGATTTCTATTTTTAATTCTGTAATAAATTGTCAATATTATCTAGTTTATGTACCTAAATTTAACAAATATATTATAGCTTGTAACAAAAAAGTTTGAAACTGATATGTCAAAAGGTTAAAGGGTTATGGCCATTTTCCTACGATAAGATTTTTGTACGAATGCTCCCCACGGGTGGGGCACTTTCGTACAGTAGTAGTAGTACTACGTTTCATTGCTTTGGCCCTGGTTTTTCTTTCCTGTTCTGTTTTTTTCAATTCTTTCTGTGTATGTCTCTCTTTTATTTCATTTTTTTCAGGTGTATTTGTATATGTACGAAATTTACCAGCTTTTCTTCCTTCATTTGTTATTTTGTTTCTAACAGCTGTAGGATAAGGTTTTTGACTTCTGGTGTTATGGGAAGACAAGTTCTCAGTTGATTGAGATTGAGCCTCAGCCGCATATTTTAATGTATTGGAGGTAAATAAAATCTAAAGGGGAACTTACTAATACGAATGCTCCCACGTAGGTTTGTACGAATGTACCCGGCCACGGACAACATTAAATTACAACTTTACACAAATCCTAATAAAGTTTAAGATATTCTAACAATAAAAGCTTAAAATAAAGAATGTAAACTTTGATCAATCATGATTAATTCGTCAAAAATATAAAAACTCTACTTTTAATCACGAATTAAACCTGAGTCCAAAAATTTACTTACCCAACGCGAAAACACGTTACGTCTTGTCAGTTCACGCAGAGTGGCGCGACTTGCGCGATGTTTCACTGTCAACAAGGGGGCGGGTATATCTATGTACAGTGTACACATGCAAAGGCGTTTTTGTGTACTGTATAGTTTTTCTGTTATACTAACTGTACGAATGTGCCCCGCGTACGAAGGGTGACCACTTTCCCCTACCAGCATCCTCTGCGACAACTGAACGAGTGTTTTCTACAGCAGGAAATGTAGTAAGCTCCAGCAGAAGTTGCTTAAATCCCGGTAATGTTAACATTCTTGTATTTCTTTTCCAAAATAAAGATTTCGTTTTCTGTAACTAACTGTAAATTATAATGAATTACAAAGTATACAATTTGTTAATTTGTATTTCTTAGTTCTAATGTAACATATTAGACCTGCAGGACTCAAATACTCAAATACTTAAACACTCCCAAACTCTAATACTCAAATACTCCCTCACCGAGTTCTCGGATCCTTTTGCTCTCAAGTACTCGAGTACTCAAAACTCCTTTACTCAAACTCGGTCCAAGCCACTACGAGTACTTGAATACTCAATTCTCCGAGTCATTCTTAGAGCCCTAATATAATTATATGACATGAGATAATTCATGTATTTCCTCGGAATATTACAAATAAGTACTTTTAGTTTCAGTCAATAGATCTTCTGGATGTCGTTCAATTTATATTTAATGACCAAGCTAATATCAAGGACTCCACTAAAAGGAAAATAAAAGGCAAGTTAAGTTTTAAAAACTCCGTTTAATCCTTTAATAAATACAAATAACCGATAAATACTTTTCGTTTACTTTTAGTTCATACAAAAGAAAGGGCAACTGATTTCTCGCTTCTAATGTCATTTACAATGATTCACTGTCTACACTGGAACTAAATCGTTCAGCATATAATGTACGTAAGGGCCTTCACTTTAGCCTTGCTTAACTATTTCCTGGATCTCGATTGATCCATTGTTGTTCTTGTCTATTTTACATAGTAGGTTTATGGTAATCCAATGTACTGAGCTGAGTTACCAATGGCCTCACAACCACCTACTCTCTTGGCTAAGTTGACTAAAATTTTAGAAATTACTATCTAAATGAGTGCGTACTTACTAGATACATTCAGAACATAGACGATGTTTATATAAACATTGGTTGGTTTGGATACAAATTGATGTTCTTAAAATATCCAATTTGTTTATAAAAAGCTATTCACATACTTACTAAGTACTCGTCTGATCTGAATTGTCTCTCTTAATAAATCACAGCTACTTAAGGGTTTCATATATAGCTATAGATTTATACTTCTTAAGACGGCATTGGACATTACTACATGATTTGGTAGGCTCTTGTTTTAAAGGATGCATATGTGTATGTAAGTCTCGTTGTATATCAGGAGGTATGGTGTCTATATTTTCGTTGCATGATTTCATGTAAAAGTAATTACGACAAATTTCGAAGATGCTATCTCCAAGTAATATATAAATTGGTTCACATAAAGCTCATCTTTAAAAATAATACGTGTCGATTTATCCACAGACGTTCATCATATACAGGACAATTCATCCACAGACAAGTCGACAAACAAGTTCCGCTTCGTTTAGAAGTTTTAATCTTGGATAATATTAATGATAATAATAACAATTTTATTGGCTGCATAGATTCACAATTGTTAATGTATAGATCTAAATATTGGCACTATTAAAAAAAAAGTACAAGAGGTAACGATAGTGGGAAATCAGTGAGAATTACATAACTAATGTAGGGTATACAATTATTGTACAAGCGTATGAGCAAACTACTTTCAGTTGGCGAAATGAGAAAAAGAAGAAGAAATAAACTAAGGCAAAAGCAAGACAGTATTATATGAAAGAAGAAACAAAGAGTGAGAGAATGAATGTAACCGCAAGATGTGCTATCCACGATTGCCAGCGTCAGTGAGCAAATTAAAAAAAAACTGCGAGAGGCTGATCCTCGGACGTTAGATGGAAGATCTCTCTTCGATCTTTGGGAATCCCCAACTTCTTGGTTTGTTTATTTGATTAAAAAAAAAACCACTTTGAGTAGGAGCATGAAATTGGGTTTAAATGAAAGCTGAATTCTCTACTTTCAGAAAAAAAATAGATTTAATCTTACAATCCTCATAAGAACATCGGAAGTTGCGGAGCGGAGGTGATGGATCAGGAGGAGGCAACCCATGCTATGTATTTAGGTTTGTCAGAGCATAGTAAACCTTTCCTGCAAATATTGTCCACCAACTTGGTATACTTCATCTTTTGCGGCCAATTCTCCGTCTAAATGGGCTGCATGTCGGAAGCATTTATGACCACATTTTGCGCCGATTTTGCAACTTTGCGGCCCTCTACTATAGAGGCCTAACTTTTTGTCAAAGGGAAATATGTTATGTATGAAAACAATGGCGAATTTTATGATCTACAGCTTTTGTATTGATATATTTTTTATTGCGAGTTATCTAAAACGAGGTAAATGCGCAATATAACTTACAAAGTATTTAAAAGTTGATATAACTAAATTTGTAGAGAATTTCAAGACATGAAAAAATGTTTTTACGTTTTTCCTCTAGCATGTTTAGAAGATGGAAATGTTAACCGGTTCACAACCCTCTAATAGCCACACCTCCGAACCATCATGGCTGACAACCACGATCCGCTTTTTCAAAGAGGTCTCAATCGAATAGGAGCTATTTCAAATGGCCTCAGATCAACTAATTTGTTTGTCCTCGCATCCCGGACTATAAGTCATAAACAGAAAATCGTGATCGAAATCACTTGGAGGGGATAGCTGATTATGAAATAAGACTTTTCTTAGATCAGTTGTAATCTAATTGCGATGGGTTATTGGTGTTAAAGTAAGTGGGTAAATGATTCACTATCTATGCTCTCTAACCGCGGCTTTTAAATGTTTTTTTAGCTTCTGGGAATTTGTCCTTCCATTTTGCTAATAATTCTTGGAGAGCCACTTCTCTTATATATATAATATTTTCGATTTTTTTTCGAGAGTTATTAATATTCCGCAACGCCGGGTGGTTCTAAACTATCCTAATATCGGTAATAAACATTTTTTCGGTGCACATGCTTTGCATAAACAAATTATGTACTTCGGAAACTCATGGTTACAACAATCGACGTATCGTCATACGGTCTAACCGTATGATTTCTTGTCGACCAGATTTGTGGATACGATGATAGTGAGGTTTAAGAAACGATATAAAGAATAATCGATCAAAGCTCAGCCAATTTTAAAATAAGTTGGCTTTATAATCTGGTTTTAAAAAAATACTTTTATGATCTACCAATGTAACTTTATTACAGTCGCCTTTATGAACGTGGTGTTTTTCAATGGTAGAGAATGCATGTTTTTAAATATGCTGGGGAGACCGAAAGCATTGTGAAGCGCTTGGAATAAGAGTGAGAATGCATTTTAAAGACCTACTGAATAGATTGACATTACTGTCTTGTTTGGAGGCCCGATAGCTCAGACGGTAGAGCGTTGGACTAACAATCCACGGGCCGCCATCTCCAACTTGGTAAAAAGCTGTGGGAGGCGCTGTTCCCAGGGCAAGCAATAGATTACAGTCCCATCAGCTGGGATAGCCACTGCGAGCTAATCACTCGGTATGGCGAAAAAAAAGGAAACGATTTAGAGATACTGAAGCAGAGCCTGGCGGGACTTTGTGGAAACCCTATGCTCCCAAAGGGAGTAGTAAGAAAAAAAAAACTGTCTTGTTTAGTTCTCTATTTTTAAAAAGTTTTTGTAACGATCAAAGCCGAAAAGTGCATGCGGGGCGAAGTGCACACCACGCGGCCGGGTGGGCATGGCATGGGTAAATTTCTGCTCCATTTTCTGATATCGTTTTTCTGCAGATAATCGTGGCATTATGGCTGTAAAAAAAATTAGGCATCGTTAGGGAAGGTGGCTGGCTAAAAATCGCCAGGAAATCAACAATGCTACAGATATTAATTCCACGCATACATGGGAAAAACCCGTGAGTTCATCAATTTATCAATAACAGAAAACGATTCAATATGTTTATGAGTAATCAGTTCTTTTTTGTTGCAACACTTTTCCCCGGGGAGTATGAACTTTGCCTCTGGGTTTTCTGCATGCCCGATTTTGCAACTTTTTCCTACTTTGGTTATAAAAAGAAAAATATGCTATGGATCACGAAAACGAAAAAAACGTTAGCATTCTTGGGAGATTTGCCTTTGTAAAGACTTCACAAAAAAATATGTTGCCAGGGGAGTAGTCTGGAGAATATGTTAGTTAGGGAAAATTATGAAAACAAAAGTTATTTATAAATTAAGTTGATCTATCACACTAGATGATATTTTTCTCAAATTCCGCAAAATGCTCGAATAAAAAAAATTAAAATAGAATACAATTTTTTGAAGAATTGATAATTTTCCGACGTTCTAGGATGCAGCCCCTTACGCGCGAGTTCGACTCGCACTTGCCTGATTTTTTTCAAATAAAACAGATTAAAACTTCAAAATAACATAGTTGGTGAAAATTCGCCTCCATTATGTTAATTTTTTGCGCAACCGGTTCATAATTCTTCGGGATAATTACATAGCGGTATTTAATGATATTTACTTTGATTTTTTTTGGTTTCAAATTATTTTGACCAGCGATATTTCGCATGCCAAGGCAGCAACTTTTCTGAGAAGCTCTCTTGCAGCGACGGATATTACATTAGCGAATTGAGAAAAATAATATTTTATGTTTGAAGCAGTTGAAGATGAGAACAATAACAAAAAAGTTAAAATTTGTTGATAATTTTTTATTGAGAAGAAAATTCTCAAACATTTGCCATTGTTCCTACTTCCACTCTACAGCGTGGGGGAACACTGTAAAGAGCTCAGCCTGAACTAAGTAGGCGCGAAATGATGATGAACATTTTAGTCATGTCAGATTTATGTATTTAATTATCAGTGCGTTAATATTTTCGAAAAATCAACACACTCCTTTTTCTACCATCTACTATAGAAATATTAAGGCTCTACGGCAAATTTATCTGATTATAATTTTGTCTTTGGTACAATTTTTCCTTTAATATGTTTTCTTAGTTTGTATTATTTTGTCGTTTTATTATTTTTCGTTTTTCTTCTTTTGTATCCTCAAAACATATGACTAGCTTTTGAAACGTCGAATGTACTGTAAGAATATATGCAGGCGCTTGTATTTTGAGGAAAGAGGATTACGCATGTTATAACCTAGTTTGAGAGCCTGCCAAATTTCATTTAATAGTGTCCCACCTATGCCACCTTTGGCTTACTTTAATTGTGCAGAAGTGTATGAAAAGAGTTTATAATTTTAATTTTTATAAAAAACGTTAAATCACATGATTGTTTGATTAGATTAAACTGCAACGGTTCTGAGTTAGTTTAGAAGAAAATTTAAGCAATAATATACTTTAGGTGTATATATATAGTTGAAGCAACTTTATAAAGCTTAAGGCATAAGAAATATGTAAGTTATGTAGTTGTGCTAGGTGGTTAATTATGTGAGTGTCCTTATACATCAGGATAACGTTCAGTAAATTTTGTAGCTTTGAGCTGTAACCATTTCGAAATATTTTACAACACAATCGAAAAACTAGTGTGATCGCAAAGCAGGATGCAACTTAACTTAAAAATTCTCTATGATAGGGTCACATATTGTTGTTTGTAACAGTTTTAGAGCTCACAGTTCTTAAGATCACAATTTTAATAAAAATCACGTATTTACATCAGCGGTGCACTTAGAGGTTTTTACAAAGCCATTAAGGTTACATGCTATACTTGTTCAGTTAACTTTAATATCGACGCGTTGTCCATCTCCTTTCTTCCTTAGGGGTAATTTCAAAAGTATTAAAAGTTCGATAATAAAGTTTTCGGAAATTCACTAAAATGTCTTAAGTAGGTAAGTACAACTAGTCGGGGTATAATACAATACACTCTATATTACATAAATGATCCTTCAAGTACTTATCTTTAGTTGGCAATCGTACGACTTAATAATTCGAGGGAAGATTTTTGCTTCAACATGTAAGAAAACCGTAATACTGTTATAACGTGAAGAAGAATAATGTTTAACTGGTTTAGGTGAAAATAGAAATAGTGTTGAGTGTGTGAGGACGCATACAATTTCTACTTCTGTCTTTAGTTAAGTATTTATCTTTCTCCTATCTAGTAGTAATCGCCCAAACATTTTGAAAGTTAAAATACTTTTTGATTATATTTTTAATATAGTTTAGATATAAAAAAATAGGAAGTTTATGGAGGAAATAACTGTATACATAAAAAGTTTAATAAATAATGGTCCAACGTTTAGGAAGGGCTTGAATAAGAGCCTAAGACCTCTTTGTAAAATTTTATCCTTGTTCATATTTTTTTCTCTCTCTAGTAAATGATAACGAAATTGATGTGATGTAGCAGGAAACATCGACGTTGCGATTTTTTGATAAAGACTTTGGTTTCGTAAATATTGGGCTCTTTAACGATTGTCGATTTCATTTGACAATTGATTCTTAAAATCTGTCGGTTCGATTGAAATTGAAAATCACAATAGGGCCCATTGCTCACTGGAAATTTTAAATGATAAATCCTATATGATAGATATGCTTCGTTCATTTTGTATGTAACTTTAGATTGCTAATCCAAATTAAGATTAAAATGATTTGAAACAAATATTATCCCTTTTTTCTTAATTTCTTAAATTTGGAAACAAATCCGAGAGGAAGAAATCTGAGGATTCAAAAGGCTGAGGAAAAATTTAATATTGTGTTTCCAAATATATCGCTGTCGTTATTCTTTCTTGTTTTCGATGTCATACTGGAGATATTTGCAATGATCAGAAGAGCCGAAAAGCCTAATCACTTCTGGTCACTTTGGACATAAAAAATGTCCTTATCTTCCCAAAATGGTGCGCTAAGCTGCAGTCATTGGAGCAGACGTCTCAGGTGGCTAGAACAGGGACGAGGTTGGATTCGTATCACAGCTGGCGCTAGTAACTACTCAGGGATCTATTCTAGGACCCCTGATCTACGAAAACCTACTCAGATTGGGAAAGTATGTATGTTAAGTGGGCTACATAAATGATGTGGCAGCACTCATAGGAGCTAAAAAAGAAGAGCGTGCTCAGATAAACTGGACCAGGTAATGCAGACCATTGTTGAAAAGATGGGTGGATTGATGGATGTCATTAACTGTGAATAAAACAAAGATCATGGTACTGATGAAAATGTGAATCGTTACCATTCTCCTTGTGAGAGGTGAAAGGGAAATCGGAGCGAAACTGACAGTAAAATATCTTGCGATGATGATTGATTCGAAGTTGATTTCTTCGAGCAGATCCGACAGAAAGCGGAAAAGATTTCTAGCTAAGTAAGCTGATGGTTATTCTGCGTTATGGTGTAGAGGAGTCCTGAATAATGAATCATATTGCAAAAGATTGTAAGGATATCCTGCGCATACCGCAGTCACCGAGCCTTGGTAATTGCCGATTGGCGATCTCTCTGAGGAAGACTCAGGTGGGGAAGCTAGCAGAGTGATGGGAAGGGCTGGATATCTAATAGAGAACGTTGAATGAGGAGAGCAGTAAATGATGAAAGGCTCATCAAGGTTTGGCCTTAGATCGAAAGGCAACATCCAATATACTTTCATCGGATGGGGAAGACAGGATCCAAGGAGTGTTTCTACTGACCGGGTAAGAACGAAGAAGTAGAGCACATCCTCTTAGAGTGTCAAAGGTGGATATTGAAAGAACGCCTAAGACAGTTGGAACTACACAGTCAGAAATGTGGAGGTAGATCTCCGCGAGAACAAAACATCTGGACGAAGTGGCATTGTAGAAACAGGGAGTGAATGCATAACGGATCTCGTCCGAAGTAATGTGTTAAACGGTTTCAAGATAGTTTCCGAAAAACAAAGAGAGGTGGTGTAGACGGTAAACTGCGTCACAGTAGTTCGACACTGCCTCTTGAATTGTGCACACACAATCTTGTAAAAAGATTAATTTTTTTAGAACCATGCGAAGGTTTAAAAAAAAATTAGTATTTGAACTTTTGTTCTCCGATTGCTTTCACAAGACAAAAATTAGCTCCACGGGAAAATATTTCTAATGCAGTTGTTAAAGTAAACCTTGTAAACTGGAAATAAATTTAATGCGTTAATCTTTGCAGTTCCAATTTGTGTCTTTTATAACAAGCGGCAGATCTTCTTTTATTGAGCTTTCTCTAGTCCAGTATTTCTAAATCTTTACGGGTTAGCGATACACTTTGAACGGCCTATAAATAAACTTCTTCGGTCAGTGGTAAAAAGATGACCTAAACGAAATTTTAATTAGAGCCTATTATAATCTTAAAAACAATTTATTATTTTCGCCATACACCGGTGGAACTATCGATACACTGGGAAACACTGCTGTAGTACACAAAATAAGAATTCATATGCCTAACTCTAATTTCTGAAACATTATTTGTATTTTTTTTTAGAGCAATGTTGGAAATGTAAAAACGTAGCTGAACGAACCGTTGTAGCTTTTTTGGCGAAGTAATCGATCAATTATTAACACAAGATGAGGTAAAGAGTCTATTTGTCGTATCTTTTCTCAATACAACTGTGTTGATGTATTTTTTCGAATATGTTCGTGATATTTTTGTGACCTTTTTTTCAAAATTCATAAGTACTCTTTTTATAATTCACGGAACAGATGTTCAATGACCTTGACGCATTCAACAATTCAAAGCGTTCTTAGCATGTGTGTGAAGAATTCTTGAAGATGAAGAAATTACTGTTATAATATATTTAAACTTGTTTTAGTAAAGATATCCAAATTTGACACAATTTCAAGTTTGATATGGAAACAATATTATTTTTTCACATCTTATATCGGCTTCAACGAAAATAAAAAACATCCTTTTAATTTAAAAAAAAATTGACTTCCTCAATTTCGCCTAAGTAACTGCATTTCATTTTGAGTTTCTTTTCTAATGAAATTCAGCCCTTCCTGTGGATGGTAAGTAAAAAATTAATTATTTGAAAAAGTACATATGTATACGTGTTCGTAGCTAATAACTGTGCGTGTAAGTTTCAAAGAACGTATTAACGTATATAAAAAACATAAATGTGAGGTAAAATGAGTGTATTTGAAAAACAGGAAAATTCCAAAATTCCTACCTAACAATCCGAAAGTCCTCTAAAGTTTAGAGCAGCAGATTAATTAAAGTACAGCAACGTTCAATAAAAATCCATAGAAAATATATTCGCTTCGAAATAACATTTTTCTTAACCACTTTCTTATCCTTTAAATAGTTCTAATGCGATTCTTTCGTTAACAGTTTTAGTTTCGCAAGACTGAGATTCTAACATTTCATTGTTGTTTACATTTCTATTGTAAGCTGATCGTTATTTCAAGTCAGCCCACAAATTTTGTGCTTAACTGAATTTACAGCTTATTCTTTGCTTTAATCTATTTTTACTTTTGTTACAAGCCATTTTGCATGTTTCATTCGCTTGATTAAGAAGGCATATTATATGTAACGACCGAGCAACTAGTGGGTATTTACTTGCTATTGTTACTGTTTATGTTATCGGCTAATAAACTATTGTGTGTAAAAAAGAAATTTGGAGATTCGTTTACAAAACTGGAGCCATACTATACAGCTGATAATTTTGTTAAATGTTTATTGTATTGGTGCCTGCTCTCGTCTTACGTAAAAGCAACATTTTGTTAAATATAAAAATTCAATAAATTTAATTTTAGTAGTCGAAGAGGAAGGCATTTTTATAATATCAAAAGATTTTTCTCAACAGTTCTACATTTTCAATAAGTTTGAACATTTACAAAGATACAAATCTTAACAATAATCGTATGAAAATTAGAAATCAAAGAAACTACAGAAGTCTGAAATTAAAATGGCGTATATTGCACCACTCTCAAAGAATGACAACTCAAAAATTTTGCTTTTGCAGCATTAGGTAAACAAAATCGAAAGATACTTGGAAATGAGTCGAATTTTTCTAATTTTCATATATCCTGATATCCGATTTTATCGTATACATGATTGAAATCCATGTCACCGTTACAACCCAGGATTAAGGACAGTTTCTGGTCTTGGACGATCGAACAAAAACGTTTTATACAATTTTTCTTGACCAAAGCGCACAAAGATGAAGTTTGTTTCCCTTGGACGCCTTACAAAAATCTTCTTTAAGGATGGAAGTTTTAGCTCCAGACATAATAAGTAAAAAAAAATATTAATAAATTATATAAAATTACCAAAACAGTTTTTTTTTTTACAAATAATACGAATACATGACGGATTGAGAGATCGAATAGAGATTGGATTGAGTTTTGATCCGCATATTTGACTACTTTGGATGAAAGGATCGAGCCAAAAGTGAATCGAATTGTCTGCCCGTGTTCCCAAACGTTTCCTCTTCGAAATTGTTTAAATAAAATAACTGTTACAAGCAAAACAAATCCGACAAAGAAATTAATGCTGTCGAAAGATGCTCAGCGGCAATTGTCAAATCGATTACTCGATACAATCCAGCCGCATATACCGCATATACGTAGTAAATGACCGTATTTTCACGGCAAGGATTTCATGCTTTCTATTCTTCCATTCCGTTTGCTCTCACTTGAGCGATGGGAGCTTTGACGAGCGGGAAAGAACCGGGTTATCTTCATTTATTACTTCATTCTTTTCTTCGTTTCTCAGAATTTACCTCATTCGGCGTGTCATTTTCACCATGCATGAAGTTGACCACTTTGATAACTGTGGCCTAATTTTTGACGAGTAGTCCGAGTAGTTCATACGTATATATGTATATGTCGTCAGTGTTTGCGCCACGCAAATAAAAAGGCAACACGCTGTTTTTAAGACCCGTTCACTCATCAGCGATGTTCCTTTCCACTCCACACCTCCCTTATAAAAGTTCTCGATCCTCACGGGGAAAAAATCCTACCGTGATAATACGCTCGCAGTCATGCCGTAATGCAAAAATAGGGAGTTTACTATTTCGTTCGTTTTTTAGACGTTTCGAAATACTAAAGGTTTTTTAATATAATTTTACAAATTTCTCGATTTTGTTGAAAAGAAAAATGTAACAAGAAACAGTTACATGTTTTTCAAAATCCTAGACCAGGAACTTCCTCTAAAGAACAACATTTTAGAAAATGTAAATAATGAGGTTTTTATATTTTGGACTGATTTGTTTATGCCTCAATAACTTCAATTTTAGTCGGTAAAGCGCAGACTTTCTATAGAATTCACTAGTGCAGATGGGATCAAAAGGAAAGATAACTTTGAAACTATTGATGTCGGGAAAATTTTTATAGAGACATTTTTGAATCTGACCCTATCTATAATACTTTAAAATGGCATATTTGCAAATTAATAAAAAAACAATTTTTATGGTAGGAAAAGCATTTTGGAGGGGGTCTGAACTTAAGTCCTTTACAGCGACATGGATGAATGTATTTTCCTTTCTAAATGTGCATCATGACAATTGGTATTAAATTTTGATTCGTTATGAAAGTGACGCACCTCCTTCTTTATATTAAAAATAGTATAATGTAAAAATTATTTCGAAAAACGATATATATATAATAACACAAATTCCACTTTCAACAAAATATTATCAGACTGACTGTCAACAAAAAGCTACTATTAAAAGCAAAACGACGCACACACGAGGCTCTAGGAGTACACTGTTTCTTAACTGGTTAATGGATCGGTTCTATTCGATTAAAAAATGCATTAAGACTCCGGATCTTCACAAAATTTTCGCAAGAATCCTATTTAACTTAACAATTTAAAAGTAGAAGGCGGTTCGACTATGCAACGGACTCCATATTCGTCCCTACTTTTTTAGTTTTTTCGTGGCAACGTCTATCAGTTTGTTTAACTGTAATTTGCTATTTGTTGTTGAGTTGCTCTTATTGTCTGGATTAGATACTTTAGGGTTCGATGTTGATTGGAACATTGATGGGTCTACAATTGGTGGGAGCTGGATGTTCAGTGGATCCCTGAGACGTCGCAAATCATATTCAAGTTCGTTGATTTGTCTTTTCAAGGTGTTGTACGTGTGCAGGTCGAAGCCTTGCTTTTTGGCACGCTTATGAATTGTAATGAGGTATTGGCGGTCACGAACGTCTGGATAGTTGTATTCCTAAAAAGAAATTTATTGATTAGACTTCTTGACGTACATAGAAGGATATATATAAAAGAATTCACTTAAATATTATTGCTGGGGTATTTTAAACTTCTCGAATTTTGTTTTCATTTCCATTTCAACTGCATAGTAATGGAATAAATTTAAAAACTTCAAAAGAAGACTGAAGAACAACTCAACGGCTTACCTGTTTCGTAATGCAAAAGTAAGCGTAGGCAGCCATCGCCGTGCCATATGTGACGAAGTATGTCACAGGCTCCATGATATCCCAGGAATACTCCCACCAGGTCAGTCGTGCCAGGATACCAAACTGAACAGACATTAATCCTAGACCGACCCATGTCATGAGGTTGGTTCTCCGTATCGCTCTGGTGTCCAGCTCATTTTTCTCCTGGAATAAATTCAAAATGAAATCAATGAAATGTTGCATTCAAAGGACAAGGCGGAGGAGGTGAAACTCTGAAAAAATTTCCATTAGCTTAAGACGGCGCCTTTTGAGGATAAATACGAAATTGGTATTTCCGAGAGAGCAGATGAATGGCATTGATTTTGAGATAAGCAATAATAAATTCGGATGCAATTGCTCGAGTTTCTGCAGGGCGCTTGAACCCTTCCTCTTTTGACTGAGGTAGCACAACAGAGGCAGATTATTTTGAAATTTCAGTTGCTCTCTTCGGCGTAATTTATTGCAAGAAGATACAAGGAGTCATTACGAACGAAATACACTCACGAAAGTTTCCTTAAACTGAATTTACTTCCAAGTTGCTTCTTTAACTTCATCTCTTGCATCCATTTTTTGTTCTGTGCACAGGTAGTCGACTTTCGGCAAACTCCGATCCATTTATTATACATGTGGGTAAGAACAATCGAGGTCGAAAGTGCAGAGTGCTTTTTAATGTTTGCTGCTTCTCCATTCTAAAGCGTCTCTTTTTGCTGGCGTTCAAGTAGAGGTGCAATAATATACCATCGCGCGGAAGCGATAATAAGTATACTTGAGCTAAATGGTTCTTGAACTTTCACGGCATAATGTCACTTCAAAAGCCGTTTGAAAATCAATTGAAAAGCAAGCACAAACTGCAGATCAGATGATCTCCCCAACAGCTCGATAGTAAAGAAATCAATTTATCTTTTGTGACATGAAAGCGAGTTCATTTCGGTTTCAGTTCAGCCTGAGCATTAGCTTCATATCTGATTTAGAATAATTCTGAGCACCTAGTGGTTGGAAGTAATCGGCCGGTGTACAAGCACAAGTGCTCTCCATTGAAAAATGGGTGTATCATTTCAGGCTGAAAAAGGGGGGATGCATTCCATATCGATGCAGCGTGCGTTTGGGTATGCCTGGTAGATCTGGGAAAACTTGATGCGACTTTTCAAAAGATACATATGAACGGATTAAAATTTCGCTACTTACCAGTTCCAGGGGAGACATTTGGTACCTTAAGTCCTCCAGTCTCTCTAGAATTTCCTTTTCTTTCTTTATGTGATATTCGCCGACATGGAGTGCCTCGTATAGCTGCAAGGAAAAGGAAACGTTTAATCTTCGCCTATCTCCTTTCAAAGGATTACATATAAATAACTATTTGTTTTCCTGGGCTTAATTTCAGGACAGCTCTTAGGGCGTTGAAAACCTTAAAGAAAATGTTTGCTTGCGGACTAGAACTCAGGTGGGTTAGGCATGTCAGACCTGATTTACTACAAACACAATCAAGAACTCTACCCCTGGAGGAAATTTATATAAGTATTAACTTAACTCAAACAAGATTTTGCTATATTCCCTTATCTCGGTTTTGCATGAATGTTCAATTTTATTAGAAGTGTACTTTGGGAGTGTTTTCATTCACTTCACAGTAGAGATTTGTATTGCGATAATGAACAATATTTCTCTTAAGGGGTCAGTTTATTGCAATTAAAAAGAAAACAAAATAAATATTTTCATTTTGCTTTAAAAATCTTTTGAATGCTTGAAATTAATTTGCAAACGTTTTTATTTGAATACCTAAAGTAATTTCTACAATACCACTGGCAGGCAAAAAAAAGTGTAAAGCGAATGTAAAAATTTGTGTCCAAGAATAATGTACAACCAGAGAATACCTTATTAATTATAATTATTTGATATTGCCTAATGCGTGACGGAAGTGTGGTTATGCATTAAATATGTAGTAATAATTAATTTACTTTCAATTCCGTCTGTTTTTCATTTTGAAAACGGCGGATATTCTAAAAAAAAGTTATTTTGCATATTGGACTTTTTTTTTGCACATATCTCGAAAACGTAATAGGGTGATTTTTTTCATTATTTTTCCCGTCTTCTCAGAAACTGTTCTCAAATCGAAAAACCTCGGATATGATAGAACTGCCTAAAATGTGTATCCTTGCTGCATAGTATTATAGTAAAAAACAAAGATGTAAATTTCAGTATATCGAGTCCTTCCCGCCAAATACCTTACACAAGTTCCCAAGTTTTCGCAGCATTGATATACACCGTTACAATCACAAGTAGAGGAATATTATCGTATGTTTTTTATATAATTTCTCTGTATCCTAAGGGGCTAAGTAATATAAAATTTGAGAGGAATATTTATCGCAAGGGCCGTTCCATGTTGTTTACGATAATTATTAATTTCGCGGCAATGTAAAGAGCATTCTTGATTTGAATGCCAAAGGATGAATTCAGAATATAGTTTTCCCGTAAATTTGTAACACGTTGATATTTTGCATAGGCTTTAGTATTGATATCTTTAATAAGATGTGAGAGCTCCTCATCGATTTGTCCGTGGCGGGCTAAATTATGTGGGATCAAAGGTAACGAAAAAAGTTTTTGTGCAAAAATCTCGAAAACTGTGAAATTTTCGACAAAAACATGTATGTATCACCAAATATTAGCTGAGACAACTTCCAACAAAAGTGTAGTGTTTTTTTTAGTTCACTACTTTTTTCTGTACGCGTAACCGTTTACGAGATACATTTAACACTTCAACAAATCGAGAGTGTAACTCTACTCACTATCTGGTGTTACATTTAATTTGATAAATCGGTATCTCGAGCAATATGCTTTATATACGAAAAAAATGCTTCAAATAAATCCTCAATATTTGTAAAGGGATCATCCACTTGTGATAAAATTAGTCCGCGCCTATCACCCACCCCTTGGGGATGGGGCGGAGGAAAACTTTTGACTTAACCAGTTAATTGTGATTGGCGAGTGTACGCGTTGTAGTGAAATGGCAACATTTCGGATTATGGCGAGTATACTCTTCTCTAGTCTAGTAAGTGACTATTGGCTCTATAAATTGCAATTCGTAAATTTGAATAAGTAAAACAAAGAAATATAAAATATTAATAATTATTATGAGAAAGCTGTATTTCTTTCTATTCTAAACGTTTTGTTTTATTTTTGTAATCATTCCTGAAACCGCCTCGGTTTTATGTTTTGTTTTAGCAATATAAGTGGCGCCGTGCCTTATTCGCAAAAAAAAAAAATTGAGACAATATCAATATCTCATCACACTCATCAATCCATTAAAGTCGTTCACTAGTGAACGAGTACCACCTTTCATTATTTTTTCATATTCCATAAAAGGTTACACATGAGGGTTTGTTGTATTTTTGATTTCAAATATGCCCAATTTTTTAAAGTCAAGATCAAAGTCCCAATATGAAGATCTCAAAATGGTAAATTTCTTGAAGTTTAAATTTCAATAGTTGGGACATGGTGCCTTTTCTACGGTGAATCCAAAACTAAAAAAGAGCTACTGAGAATTCAGCAATCTATAAGTGTGTGTTATGTACATATGTAGTATAGAGGGTGTCCCAATAAGACTGCCGGATTTAAATTTCGGTATATTTTTTATTTACAATATTGGCTACCCTAAAAAATTCACATATGGCGTCTGCCAGTGTTACACGCGACAAAAACACATTGTAATTGTCAAAACTCATTATAAAACTAGGAATTGAATTTTTGGTCGAAATAATGCTTCAAATAAGCAATTACTTCGAAGATTATTAAAAGAATATAAAAAAAACTGGTTGATTGAGAACATGAAATCTGCCTCGGCGTCTTGGCGGAACATAGCTAAAATGAGTGAAAGTGTTTCTGCAATCCCAGTAACATACATGTATATTCGTCATTAAGAATCAAGAATTACTCGCTCACAGGAGGCATTCCTCTCTCCTGATAATTGGTGAAATCCTTAAATATGGCTTTAGACATTAAGTACAGACCAAAAATGAAGCTAATATCTCATAGTTTAACAGATATTGAAGATTCTCCCTTCTTTACCCATTTTCCTACATAGTGGTTGAATTTCGAAATATTCCTTGTTAGTGAGTCCTTAAGAAAATAATAAAATAAAAGACCTCTACAATTTTCTGTCACTATATCTGTTAGTATGCATTTGAAAAAAAAAATGGAATTGCAACTTTACCGGACGATTTACTATAAAGCTATTCATTTTACAGAAAAAGGTCTAAGCACTTTTTTTGTGCAGAATTTTATAGTCTACAATGTTTCCTCGAAAAGGTGATATTTCATGAGATATTTGCAAAATAAGAGAATTAATCCCTTTGAAACTTTTAGAATATGCTTAGGACATCGGAATAAAGGTCTCCAGAAAAATCCAGCTTGTTCGAACTTTTTTCGTAGTCAAATTGTAAGTGTTATGTTTGGTTAATAGCTGTTGCATTTATTTATTTCTTATGTAAAGGATTTCAAAGTAAATGTGTGTTTAAAAGTTAAAGGGTTAATTTTAAAACTTAAAGATGACGGATACAATTTCGCAATTGAAAATGTTTAACTTGAAGGGATTTTTGAAAAGTTTACATAAAAGTTTTAAGGTCACTAATATCAAAGCTGTTATCTCTTATCGAAATGCAAGATCTAAAATTGATATCATTATGGCAACAAATATTATAAATCAAGTGTGGTGGAGAGTCCTTCCATATCAATACATATCTTCGTTTTGCAGTCGATAATGTAATATAAAAATAATTATTCTTCCCGAATAATATAAGCTTTGTCAATTTCTACAGTCAAAAATATTGGTGGGGGTGGGTGAGGTGAATTTATTTTATAAGATGTAGGTATACACAAAATTGTGCCTGGAATTTTTCAGCGGTTAAATGATTCAGATTTAAAAGATGGCAGGCGAATAATGCTAATTTTGCTCAGATTTTCATGGAAATGCCGGAAGGGCATTTTATAAAATGGGTGTGTGAGGTTGCTTATCTTAAATATTCTTTGGAGTTTTTATAGAAAGAGTTTCTTAGAACGGATGCTTTTAAAGCTAAATTTGAGAATTTATTACGAGGTGCCTTATTTGCCGGTAAAAAATGTGTAAGAACACGTACACCAAAATGAACAAACAGCTTTCCCAAATACATCGGAAATATTGATAATGTTACAAGTTATTTTTGTGGGCAAATTTGTTTACTTTTCAAGAATGAATACGCCTGAGCAAGGCTCTGTTCGTGTCTACTAGTAATGTAATAATCAAAGGAGGACATTTTCATATTTTTAGATGTTATTTCGCTTCCAAATGAAGATGTTTCGGATAGCTAAAAAGAGAAGCTTTAATGTATCTCATTGAAATGAATCAGAAAAATATAACATAGAGTATGGTAGGATGTGTGGTTAGACAAAAAAGTGGTTACGGATTCAGATGCGAATTAACACGGTAATACACATGTACATATATTTATGTATATTATCAATTGAGGCAGGTCAAAAAAATAATTAGGTCGAGTACAGATCGGCCACTAAACCAGAGATGCAATCATTTAATGCGTTTAAGTGCCTGCCTTCCTTTCTCGTGTTGGCCATTTAGAAAATTATACTTGATATGGGTGTACGCAGCGTAGACTTTTGCATAATTATAATTATTATATAGGTGGGGTTTGGCCCACAAACTCCGGTTAACCTTGGTCTAATAAAATATACATTTCATATCATGGAAAATAAATTGTGACAAGGAAAGAACTTGAATTTTATAATATTTAAATCGATCATTTCATCAAGTTCTTATTATTTCAGAGCAATCCAGAGATAACAAAACTGAAAATTATTTGGTTTTAATGTATGTTTAAAAAAAACAAATTTTTACTGATATTCTCATCAACTCGAAGTAGCTTCAGCAAATAGGAATAAATCGTTAATGTGTTTGAGTTTATTTCATGTTAAAATTTCCTTCCATATTAGTCCTACCATAAGGCTTAAATATTTAATAACCATTGCTTTTTAGGTTACATACAATTGACTCGACTTGTCCACTACAAACTATTATAGGGAAACCCCGCAAAACTTATAACGCTAATGGGTGCATTTTACTCTTAACTCGAGGTTTTTTGATGGGTAGGGCGTGAAATTCACCCTGACGATTTTCACCCGGCTATATTTCCGCTTCTAATTTTTGCCGAGCCCCTGTTTCCCCTTAGCTTATTTTTCCCAGGGGTTAAATTTGCCTCGGTAATTTTTCCCTTCCTAAGTTTCTGATTAATAAATTGAAATGTGCCTTTTACAAAATATTTTATAGCCTGAGACCGGAAAAATGTCCCGGACAAATTTAATAGCTAGGGGAAAAATGGCCGGGAGAAAACCGCCAGGGTAAACTTGACCTCTAATCGATTTGATGTCCAGTTCTCTGCTCTTTTCCCTTCAGCTTAGGGAAATATATACATACATCCGTCGCTTCTATAGGACACCACGTAGCCGACACCATCTAGAGGACACCACGTAGAAGGTAACTATTGCCCTACTCTGTATCACTAGCATATCTACTAATATCAAAATTGTTAAGCTTCTCGAGCATCGTCATAATCTAAGGGTTAGCCAATGACATAAATAGTTGGAGATAAATAGAAGAGCCCTTTACATATCCATTCAGGAGGACCGGCCAGCCGGAATCTCAAGACCCGCAGTCGAGGAACTGGGGGTATACAACCAGGACCAGAACCAGATGAATTATTTTCGACAAATTTTGTTGTTGCCTTTTACGTTAGTATGTTTAGTTTATCAAAGGAGAGCTAGGAGCCCCACCAAGGACGTACTTTCACAAATAACGGGTACTTTACTCTAACTTGATCATAGGTCTGACGACGTACAGTATAGAATAATGTGTTCCTCATTCTCAACAACTCCACATTTGTCACATCTATCATAATCCACTTTGCGGATAAATTAAAGATTCAGGTAATAAGTTTCGTGCACTAAATCTAACCAATTGTCATAACGACATAACATTGTCACATAACGACGAAGAAGGTTTGTCCTATCCTGTCTCTCTATAATCTAAGGCACTATTTCCCAACCTTTTTAAACCGTGGGCCCTTAGGAGTTCAACAATGATTGGCATGGACCCTTTGGAAGAAAATAAGCAATATATAATTATTATATTTAATATAGATAATATGGTCACGCGAGCGCAACGGGAGAGAAATTTTTTGTGCGAAAACAGGACCTCATTTATAAGGGAGTTTTTGTCTTTTCATTTAACCCATCTTGGGCTGTGTTTCAACAAATTGGAATATCTGTTATTGCACTTAGATTTTAAAAAAATGACAATCACAGAGTTTAAATTTACGCTTATTTGGGCTGCACACTGCTTGAATTGACAAGGCGTTCACTTGCGGGTATCGAAACTTGAAACGCGAAAGAAATTTAATTTAAAAAATTATATAATAAATAAGATTTTTCGTCTTTTTATACGCATATTAGAAATTGGGCTCAATATTTTGTTTAGTGCTATCCCTCAATTTGACAAATTTTTTAAATCATATTTTGTCTCTAGTATTTTTTCCTGTTAAACACAGATGCTTGTATTTGTTTTTATTAGATTGAATAGACATCTGAAAACAAAACTAAAATTACTAACATACCACCTTTAACTTGGGTAGTTTTAATAATTAACTGTTTTCTTTAATAGGTCGCAAATAAAAAAACAAACTGAGTTATGCATGGCTAAAAATGTTCTAACTAGCATGACCAATCATCCCCTTAAAGCATTGCAATTAGCTTCCAAACACCCTTTATAATAAAATATGTTTTGTTTCTACGTTTTTAGCAAAACGATCTATAAAAAAATTGAGTGTTTTCGTAATATTTGAATATCTTGTGTAAGCTGTACCTAATAACCACTGCATAACTTACTTACAACGAAGCCCACATAATTAGAAAAAGTCTGTATTTTCTGATGTGGACGATCAATTGAGATTAATAGAAGGAAGTATTATTATTATACTTAATAAGTAATAATATATTATTTTATTTTTAAAGGCTAATCCATTTCCTAATACAACATGCTTGCAATATATAATTCATTATTTGAATCAATTGATAACCAGAAAAAAGGAAGAAATAAAAGAAAGATCTAAGATATAAAAGAAAATAAACTGCATGTAATTTAAAGAAAATAAACTAAGCCAATGACAATGATGTCGTCTGTCTCGAAACGGCAACTGTTTGATTTTCCTTCACGTGTTTCATGCTTTCCTTATTGCCATTGTGAAGATGAAACTTCTTGACATAAAATCTGGTTTAATGCTTATAAACGTATTCTTAATTTTTATGAAATCATTATTATCTTTCTAAGAAAAATATCCTCAAACAGAAAATTTATACAAAAAATTACGGTAATTTTTTTCTTAACATATGTTTGCCAAAGGAAGAGCTTCATTGACCAAGGGCCCCTAGGCTAGGCCACATGACTCCAGTGCACTGCACCATTTGATAGCTACGGCAGTGGTTGCTTTATATTATCTGATTGATTAGGTTCATTGACTTGGAATATGGATTTTTTTGGTAATGGACGTAACCGTACGATATGAGAATTTGCCTGCTGCGATTTAACGGAAAACTTTCCAGTACAAGGAAATATTAAATAAACACTCACTCACGTACCAACCAAAATTTAGTTTGGACAGAGAAAAATGCTTCTTCTGCGACAGCTTGGATTGTACATACATACACTGCGGGACACTTGATTACCCTCACTTGAAATTTTCATTTAAGTCGTAGTGCTGTGGAACTACTTTTTGGAAACAATTATCACAGCATTTATTACCTCTTGTTACATGCTACCTGATGACGGAAATGAATAATTAAAAAAACAGGAGAGGTAAAAATTCCCATGTTCAAATTTCGGGCCATTTAAAAAGGGACACTTGATTACCCTCATTTGCAAAAAAATTGAATAAAACAAATACCTGTAATATTTTTAATAGTTTTATTTAATGTCAATATTTGTAGGCCTTCCGTTTTTACGTACAACTTCCAACAGTCTATTTGGTAAAGAGTTATACAAACTTTATAGATAATCTAAAGAGATTTCTTCGAAAGCTCATTTATGGCTGCAATAAGACTTTCTCTGCTTTCAAATTGCTTTCCTTCTGCATAAATTTTTCGTGAAAGTCATCCCCAAACATTTTCAATAATGTTAATGTCGGGAGAAACAGCTGGCCAATCCAGAACTTGTACATTTTGGTCTGCAAACCATTGTTTTACATTTCTTGCTGTATGGCTGGGTGCGTTGTCTTGCTGGAAAATTCGTCGTTGACCATTGAACATTTCATCAAAATTGATTTTTTGGATTTCTAAGAGTTCGATGTAGTCTGTTGACGTATGTCGACCTTCTAGAACAACTAAATCTATCGCGCCATGATACGAAATTGCAGCCCGTACCATAACAGAACCAACAGCGTTATGACGATGGGACAAAAACAGCTCAGATTTCCTCAAATCATGGAAATAATGCTGAAAGCCATCAGGCCCATCCAAATTAAATGTTTTCTTATCAGAAAAAACCACTCGCTGCACTTCCTCCTTCCACCTCAAGTGAGAGCGACAAAATTCTAATCTGCCAACTTTATGTCTCTGAAGTAAATGTGGTTTCTTTTGTAGTTTTTACCGTCGGATATGCGGACACTCCGCACTCTTGAATTACTCCACGAACTGTTCGGACACTGGCTGAACCTCCGACTTTTTCCTTTATTTTGCGTACGGTTGCTGCAGAATTTGACGCTTCGCGTAAGATGGACCTACGCTCTCGTGCTGTTGTGGCTCTTGCAGTGCGGCCTTTTCGGTTTTTTCCGTAATTTTCGGGATCTTTGAGCAAGTTGTTAATTGTCCAAGGATCTCGTCTAATTTTTTTCGCATTTTCTCTATTTGAAAAATTTTCCTGCTTGAATGCAAGCATTTTTCCCATTTCTTCTTTTGTCAGCGTTTTACCACGACCTATGTTTGCTACGACGCAATAAAAATTTAAGCAAACTCAGACAAATAAGCAGCACTAGATAAATAAAATACACTTTTACTAATTTTGAAGCATCTTCACCCTTTGAATTTCTAAAACAGATTAGTGAGGGTATTCAAGTGATAAATGGCCCGAAATTTGAAAATGGGTATTTTTACCTCCCCTGTTTTTTAATTACTTATTTCCGTCATCAGGTAGCATGTAACAAGAGGTAATAAATGCTGTGATAATTGTTTCCAAGAAATAGTTCCACAGCATAACGACTTAGATGAAAATTTCAAGTGAGGGTAATCAAGTGTCCCGCAGTGTATGTAGGTACATATATAGGGTCTTTTAATAAGGACTTTTAAATGTAAATAAAACAAGTTGTGTGTCAGATATTCACTCCATTTTTATTTTATTTGAAAGTGTGTTTAATGGCATTAAGTATGGAATATAACGTTGTTTAAATATCCGCCGCGGCTTTGCTTATTTAGTCAACTTATTACTTATTTAGTCAAAACAGAAGCTTACGTTTCTTTAAAAGTCATGCGTACTTTCATAGGTGGGTGCTGGCCGTTAAAAACAAATGTATAAGAACTAAGGGAGGACATTTTGAATATTTTTTAATTTTTTCATATTCTTTATAGCCTAAGGAATAAAATACATATAGGTTTATTCACCTAATTTGTATTCACTCTCTTTTAAGCAAGTGTATAAGAGTGTCAGAACTTATGACATGACTGTGTAAATATGTAGATATATATGTAGTTTTTATAGTTTAAGAAGAAAATGATAAGCTGCGAGAAAATAACAACGATGAGGTAATTTGTCTAGACTTTTTATCACTAATACATTTTAATCCGTTCAGGTTTCAGTAAATGGGCCCCGACTACTGATGAAAATAATTAAATTTAATTTTTTATTCTTTGATTGCTAAATTTCTTGCTTGCTTTCTTTTTTCATCTTTTTTTTTTGCAATTTAGGTTTAACTTAATCTTTATAATTATTATCCATAGACTGGTTTTAAACTTTTAAACTTTTGCTTTAAGCATTAATGCACTTATTTCTTATTTCAACTGTGAACGACGCACGCTGTTGCTTTTAATATGCTTCATCATTAACGAAACATATACTCGTACATTTTCAGTTCTTCACTATTCACAGTACTTTTTATTATCGGTAGAGCATGTATTTACTACGGCTTGCTGCGTTTATTAGTGTTTCATTCAACGAAAACAAAAACCCAGATTTCTTGCTTTGAGAATCTAAATATGTAAGATAAGTGGTTTTTGTAATTACCTGCTTTTAATTTATACAAGACTGGGTCAAATTCTTAATTAATTTATGAGTAACTAACATTTTCTTTCAAAAGAAACGAACTTAAGAAACCGAAGTGGGAGAGCAAACACCGTTTCAACTTCAGCAGTGCATCTTAATTGCATCTTTTATGCAAAAAAACCTGACTACCCGGGTTTCCGTGGGTGGTTTTGGTCTCTTGTGGCGGCGATTACATTAATGAAGGAACCCTACAGCAAAAGCCGTGAAACCGCTGTGTAAGCAGTCTGCAATAATCGCACCTTATTCAGGGCACAAATGACGTTATGATGAATGTGAATTTTGAATAGTCCTTCATCCTGCAAACAAACCTTGCAGCATTTTACTAACAACACAATAATTGCACTTGATTAAGAAGCGAGATAATAATTTACAAATCACGACAACGAACTTATTGCTATTCAATCTTGCAGGAGGTGTAAATACAATCAGCAAACTTTCAACTTTTCATGGCGCTCTCTGGTATTTATAACCAATTCCGGATTCCCATAATTGAATTTCAGTTAAACGAAGGGTCTCTGATTATATAAATAATATAAATAATAAATCGGTTACCAACAAGCTAATATAACTTCAAGGATACCTGGCGAAGAAACGAACTAATTTTGTTTGGTGAAATAAATTAACGTTCTTTTTCGATTGATATTATTTTTTTTTGGTATTTTGGAAACGGATCAGTTTTTGATTTCATACTGAGGGGCGTGTTCATTAATTTCGTATTTGTATGAGATATTCCGAATGGAAACCCGTGCGGTAAAGTACCACTTATCCCGCACTCGTGATAAAAAGTAGCATACGTAAC
Source organism: Neoitamus cyanurus (assembly GCA_947538895.1). NCBI lineage: Eukaryota > Metazoa > Arthropoda > Insecta > Diptera > Asilidae > Neoitamus > Neoitamus cyanurus. The sequence continues at coordinate 27,815,629 of OX384540.1, forward strand.
TAGGACGGTAAGTAGCCGAGTAAAAAAGTGTCGAAAAGTGCACATCAGTAAAAACTCCATAGCGGCATCGAAACGACGCCTAGAAGAAGGTGAATCTTTACCATCACCAAGTGTATCTCGTAAAAAAGGAATGAAGTGTTTGATTTTAAAAAAACTGTGTTTATTTTGTGGCCAAATAGCTGATGGAGCAGCGGAGTCAAAAAATAAGAAAAGTATCGTAGCACGTAAGTACTCTGGAATTTAAAGACAATGTCATCAAAAGAGCAGAAGAACGAAAGGATTCCTTAGGAGAATTAGTCATAAATCGTGTAGATACTTTATGACTTATGAGTATGAGTTGATCGCGGCTGAAGCAAAGTACCATAGCGTTTACTATAATAATTTTTTGAATCGAGCACCAGTTACTGAGAATAATCTTCGCGAAGATAATCAAGTTACTCAAGCAATGAAGGAGATTTTTTGTTATATAGAAAATCACGATGATTCGCAATTTACACTAAAAGAACTTTAAAATATCCTTACGGACTATGTCCCAGATGATAAGACTATTATAGCAAGACTTCAAAAAAATATTTAACTGATATAGTAATTACGAGAAAAGTAGGATCATTCACTAACATATCTTTTCGTGACACACACACTAATTTATTATCAAAAAGTTGGTACGACAAAAAAAAAGTACTCCAGAAGTAGAACGATTACGGATTGTCGAAGATGCTGCAGCTATTGTTATACAAATTATTTATTGTTAATGATATTTCAATGATTTAACAACTTGATACAAGGTATTATTCATTGAGATCCACGGTTAACCTTGCATTACAGTGAGTATGGCTGAGCGCTGCGGGCTCTCTGCCCTATATTTCAAAAACGGTTGGGTGTATGAAAAATTGTTTAAAGCAAAATTTGTCGCAAATTTTATGCTCTACAATTTTTATAATAAATGTTAACATCATTGGAGCTATAGAAACCGAGATAATCGCGAAAAACTGATTTTTGTGACCTTTGACCTTGAATAAATTACGGCGCAGACACGAAATTTTATGAGACTTTTGAGACAACTTTTAGAAGCTTATTATCTCTCATTCCGAGGTGAAATCCTAATATGACTGGGTTAGTATAGGTAGCCTCCGTATATAGTCTGTATAAGTAGCGCAAACGTTGTTTGTTCATTCTTGTGAACTCCAGAAGGTTATGGGACACACTATAAAGGACGAGTAGTTAGAGCTACTACAGAACGATAACGGAGGAATATTTTGCGCCTTATCTCAAATTCTTCAGAATCAGCTCGTCAAATTGGACTACAAATAGGAACTTCAACCCGACGAGTGGTCGTCATCACAAATTTTAGAAGAATAAACCTATTAAATAATAATATTCCTGCATGTGTGGTGTTACGTATATTTGTCATTTATGATCATGTAGGTACTTATTCAAGTGCTCCGCAGTGTATTAGGTAACTTTCATCAGCAAATAATTTCTTAATACTTATTATGGATGAAAAAGTTCCCTGATTTAAAAAAAAATGGTTATCCAGAAATTGGTCACCCTGTATGACACAAAAACAGATTTTGTGACATTTGACCTTGAGTCCTATTTTTTAGCACAAGTCGGATCAATGGGCACTTTTGACATTTCATTTATAATATAATTATGTAATTATTATATTAATTGATAACGTAGTAATAATATGATGGCAGACGTATCATAATTAAAAATTTCTGCCACCAGCTATCTAACTAAAAGTTAGTCAAGTTTTTAGTGCTTATCTGATGGAGTCAATATTGGTAAGGTACCTAAGCTACTAAAAGAATAATTCATAATTACCTGCGCGACTAAGTTTCGGACGTCTCCTAGTTTCGTCAGTTCTTCGGACGTTAGCCTTTCTCGTTTTGGCGGAGTTACTCTATACTGTTTGTCATTTATGTGCAACCTGTAAATAAATGGAAAAATGTTCAAAACAATTTACATTTTAATATCATAACTTAAAATCAAGTGGAACGATCAACTACAAATATTCTACGTGGTTATCCCTTTCGCCTGAAACACGCCACCTATCTGTGTATTTTCCATAAAATAAATGAAACCCAAAGTGACCATAAGTGGGGACACGACTTCGAATCAGCTTGTAAATAACCTGCTATTACAGGCTCCTAACTTGATGTGAATTACAATAAATGGCGAAGGACTATGCATAACCGATAAGCAATTGGAGGGCTTTTATTGCGGCAATTTCTCTCTATATATGAGCCGTTCAAATTTGGCAAGCAGACGCTGTTACACTTCGATAATTATTGATGGGAATATGTTGATATCAACTCTTGAGAGGTCAAGAGCAGTTGTTACGTATACAGACCAGAAGTTACACGTAAGCCACGAATATTTGCGGGAATTGTGAAGTATTGAGTTGTCCTTCGAAGAACAGTGCAGATAAAATATGTATTTATGAAGTAGTGTAGTTCTGCATGAAATAGGCTGTCCATGATGCCAGAAGTGCTGTTTTTACGTAATACACATTTTATGGACAAAGTTATAAGACCACAGTCGTAATACGGGGAAACAATTGAAATTTGTTTTGATGAATTAAGAACAAGGTGGTAATAACCGCCCAAAAAATTACACTCTTTCTTTTATGTCCAGTCCAACAATAACTTCTCTTCGTTCGGAATTCCCGTTAATAACTGGTAATAATTGACAGGTCTTATTAGGGGGTTTCATGAAAAACCTTTGTAAGAAGAAGACAGCCACCACTTCAGTTTTATTTAAGCCCTTAGTCTAAAACCCAATTACGGAGCAATACCAAGCCCTCCAATTTGGTCGAGAAACACTAGCAATTAACAGGCAATAAAAGGTCGAACGCGAAATAACAACGCAGTCTGTGTAGTTTGTACGTGGGTGGTGCTCTCTGGAGCATCCACAGCAAAACAAGTTATTAAGATGGTTAAATAATTTTTCTTTAAACCCAACAGAGTAACCAAGGAAGTGATATTAAAATGAAGACTTCAATTTCTCCGTTGTCTGTTTGTTTAGACAGTACAACATAACGAAGATATTAAAATGCATAACGACAAATTGGTGCGAAATGTTTGTTGAGATGAAGTTGCTCTGTGTCTGCTTGGTGGGTGCATGAATACATTTTAAATTGGGACAAGGACAATTTGAATTTATTGTGCAATTTATGCCGCTGCTTTGAATTAACAGCTAACTTAAACATGACTTTGTGTCAAGTGTGGCTCGCAATATGGTCAATTTGTAGCTTATTTTTGGAATGGATTACACGGATTAAAGAGCCACAACGTACGAATTTCAGAAGAATATGTTAAAACTCACGCACTTTTCAGAACGAGTTGGAATTCAATAGTATAATAGAAGAAATGATATGTTTTTAGTAGAGTTGGCGGTAGATATGTTGTATTATTTTTTATGTTCTTTTAAGTTATTTTTCAGGCTCCGTACCTCAAACGGAAAAGAACTATGTAACCACAAGATGCAGCCAATGTGTGCTTATGAAAAAATCAAGTTTCGGATTTATTTGGAAAACTTTTTGGTTCCGTAAGTTAAAACTCCCGGCTTTATATGATCCACTAATCGAATTTCAATAATACCTTAAGGGAACCCTGCCCGTTTTGGGGATCGAAAAATCGATTTTTTTATAATATAATTTCAAATTAATCTACAGGAGATTCTTGATCAAACTGTAAAAGAATTTCGAAATTCTGAGCACCGTAAGTGCCATAATTTGATATTTGAAAATTGCATTGTGGGGTAAAAAAACTAATTTTGCACATAAAGTCGCCGCTCATGAAAAGTTGTGTGTTTTCATCTTCCGGTACACTTTGCTCAACTTCTACTGATCACCGACCTTAAAAAAGAGGTGTATTAATTACATGAATTTCGGAAAAAAATTTGGAAAAACGTGAAATTTAGGAAATTTTGGAACTTTTTTTCAGTTTCGCTAGTGTACCACTGTACCTGCAGTGGTAGAGATAGATCAACATTGGTGGCATTTTGGGAAAGCACATTAAGATAATAATTGTTTGGCGTAAGTTTGATATCGCTGCTTGAGTAAATCAAAAGATAAAAATAAAATAATAATGTGCATCCTGAATTTATGAATCACCCTATAACTCGAAAACTACGCAAAATAGCGGAACATATATGGGGGTGATTTGGATACCCCTCAATATGAGGCACCTAAATTTTACCTTTGGATTTTATTACAGCCACAACAAAAATCTACATTTGTATGTAGAAGACGCTTCGAGCACTAAAAGTTTGATTATTATGGGTTTGTTGTAACTGCAACGGCTTGCCGCGGGGGCGTATGAGCACATATTAGAAAGCTTAAATTTTATAAATCGCGATATCTCAGGAGTGGCGAGTCCTAGGGAAACAGTATATCGACCATTTTTGTAGTTAATTGCAAGACCTACCTTTATTTGTATGAACCATTTTTGCGATAACACTTACCGTTAACGAGAAATACGCGAAACACGGATATGGTTGACCTTTGACCTTTAATGAAATTGTTAGCTCGAGTCGGATCGGTGGGGACTTTTGATATTTCATTTGTAATAGTGTATTTTAGGTCTGTATCAATTTTCAGCTCCATGCGAATTTTTCCGCATTTAAATATATATTTTGACTGGACTATTAATACTGAATTTTGAGTTCATATGAACCGCCCGTGTGTTGCAAGCCGTCTTAAAGCGAAGTGGAAGTGCGCGACTTTTCACTTTACTTTTCTGTTATGGAAATTGATCGAACAAACAGGTGGAAAATAATCTCTTTATTTTTTTAATGGTATAATTTATAAGTTTACAACACGGACCGAACTAACAGCTTCGAGGAGTGGATCAAGACTGCTGCTGCTCTGAATTGTTATCGCTGGGAGTCGGGAGAATGGGACGCTAGGAGTTCTGGGAATCGGATGTCTGTGGGATATTTTGTCTAGAGCTGGAGCAATGGTAATGTAATATGAAGCAGTGAATGTTCACTGCTGATGACAGCTAAACTAAATTCTTAGAATTAAAGTGGCTGGGAACGTCATCAAAGATAACGAAATATTCTTAGAATTGAATATTGCTGGGAATATGACTCGCGTAAAGCGATTTTGTCAAAATACTTGGAAAGTCCAACAATTCCAAAAAAAAAACTTCGGAGAGAGATTACTACATTGGCAGGGACATCAAAATCAGTACAAAGGTATAAAAAAAGCCCAACTTTATATGTTTTTCGGACTAAAATATAAAGCAAGCTTAGCGTTCTATTTTTTCGAGCCAAAACAAAAAGTTTTAAAGTTTAAAATGTTTTTCTAACAAAAATAAAAGGCCAACTTAACTGTTTGTTTTATAATGAGGGCAACTAACTTGGTTTAAAAACACTCTTCTGTTTAAGTTTGCTTATATGCAATCATGAGCAAAGATGAGCAAATATTGTGCGCATTTCCTTCAGACAAGTTACCGCAACTTTATAATTCCGGCTTGACTTCCAAGCTGGCTTTTTATTTTAGCCAGAAAAAATACGAAGTCTCTGAGCTGGTTTTTCTTTGCTTCAAATTATAATCGGCTGGAAATAACAGTTAAGACATTATTTAAAAAAAAAAGCTAAACTTTGAGGAGCTTTGATAGTATTTTCGGTGTTTAATCGCAATTGATGACGAAAACTATTGCAAGCAGACTTTTCACAGATACCAGGTGACGATTAGGTATTTTGCTGCAAAAATTCGGAGCGGAGTGCACAGAAATATTTCAACGAAAGGAATGACAAGACTTCTGAAGAAGTACATGATCTGGCAGGCGATCTATTCTTATGGTTTACGGAACAGTGAATTTATTGTTAAAGGGACAATAAACTCAAACTTATACATTAATTAGTGTCTTTACACCTTTACTTTTATCCAGCAACATAAAGGGTCTATTATTTTCTGGCCAGATTTGGCCACGAGTCATTACGCAAATACAACGATAGAATGATACAGAACTAATCAAGTGAATATCATGCCAACAGAAACCAATCCAGCAAACTGTCCCGAACGTACAGTAGAGAGATATTGGGCACTAAGGCTTTAATGAAAACAAAGAATTTTACCAAAATTGAGTTTAATTTTAGAAATAAATGCAAATGAGCACACAAAATTGTTACTTATATAACTTCACTGAATGTAATGAAAAGCTTGAAAAAAAAAACAATAAATTATTATACTTCTTTCAAAACAAGTTTAAGCAACAAGAAATAAAATACACAAATTTTGTTCAATGGTTATTTTTTTGTGAACCACTCCTTATGTTATGTAAGGTCACGTTATGCTATACAAGCCAAAAACCATTTAAAGCAAAACTTCGAAAGCTTTAACATCATCCTCACAATAAATTTTCTCAAGTGGTAATTAGATGCACAAAAGCTGGAGATATGCATATTGTGCAAATATTTACTCTACTTATCCGTGAACCCAAGGAAAACACCGTCTGAAAAAATATGTGCCAGTATGTCTCAAGAAATCTTTTAACAAATCTCAGAGCAGCAGAAAATTAAATATAAACAGCCACGAGTCTGACGAAGTGGAAAAAATTAATAAAAGGATTCCTCAGAAAAAGGAATCTGCGATATTCTTCTGCATACACAAGTTCGCTGTCTTATGAGATGCAAAAAGAAACCTGGGAGAATATCCATGCAATTCATGCACGGATAGGCACTTTTATACTTGACAAGGCTCATTAAGTTCGCGTCGCGCGAATGTGAATACAAATTATAATACAATTTTAAAGGATTGCACAAATTAGCTCTAATTTTTTGGGCAAATAAAGGAAATATATTTCCTGTGAGAATGTGAATCAACAGGTCAACATTGTTCTGAGGCCCCCAAAATCACAGCCACGCGTATTTATTAGGAGTTAAAAAACATTTTTGGTATTTGTTAAAAATAAATTCTTCTGCTTATTCACAAAAAAAAATAGATAAAAAAGATTTTTTAGTTATATATTTTTATTGCACAATTGATGATGTACTAAAAGCTAGAAAATATTTACGGGCAAATCTGGGGCTTTGATCGACCTAAAATAAAATTGTGGGGCGCATTTAGTAGAATACTTTGATTTGTTGAAGCTTGGAGATCATACTGTTATTATGTTGTGTATTTTCTACTAAATACGTCCCACCATTTTATTATAGTCTGATCAAAGCCCCAGATTGGTGCTCCATAATAATTGCTTTCAGTAGGAGTTAGTCAAATATTCCATGAATGACATAGGGCAGTGATAGCGAATGCTATTGTACCGCGGGTCCGTTGCTTCAGCAGCATGGCGCAACACTCTATGCAAAAAGTTAAAAAAATGGCCCTTTTGAGACAACAGTTTCAAACATAATTAATCTAAACAATCCAAAACATCTCGATCATCTGAGATCCAACATGTCTATGGGATTACGGAAAATGTTTACTTCAATAAGATAAACCTTTTACGAGAAAGCGGAAAATTTTCTTTTATTAATTGTAACATAATAATCCGATAAACTAAAAATCCTGTATATGGGACGTTCTTTTACAAACCGAACACCTTTCTGACCGACACATTTTTGATTTAGCTGAAACTTTTTTTACGGGTTCTATATTGAAAAAAAAGAGACACGTATTTTTTGATTTATTTTTTTTCACAATATTTTGGACGCTAAAAAGTATTGAAATTCCGCGATTTCGGTGATTTTGTGCTTAAAGAGGAATTTTCAAAAATTCATAACTCCGGTTCTATTTAAGCTACAGACTGTGCTTTTTTTGCATTTTGAAGGTAAAAGAACAAGCTTTAAGAAAAAAAATACTTTGGAGAAAAATTATTAACAATTTAAGATTGTTATTAACAATTTAAATGTTTAAATTGATTTTGAACAATTGCCCCCCCCCTCGTAGCGAGTTATTAGTATTACCATCGTATTCTACATCAAATTTTCTATTAGAAACCACTTTTTTTTTTCTGGGGTATTAATTATTACTATTAGAAATAAATTAATTTATGTAGTGCGGCACGTCTTATCGGCGCACGGATTCTACCGCACGGCTTATTTTCTTCTCCACATCTTCTCTTTCCGTTATATAAATAATTATTTGACATCTTCAGTTAAACAATATTTGTAAGCACAATTAATATCATGCATAATTAAATAAAAAAAGTAGTAAATACAAAACATTATTGTAGCAAATGAATACTGTTATTTATTAAGATTTCAATACATCATTATTAGTGACTAAGTACCTCGTTCTAAGTGACATTGTACAATATTTACATTTACTCTTATACTATACGTGTATAGTATTATTTTATTAAAAAATTTTCACAATAGTTTTCTTTTCATACAATGAGAATTGCTTTGCTTCCAATTCTTGAGGAGAGTTTGGAACTATACAATGATACTTTAACGTGCCTTTTATCGTTGTAGCTTTTTGGAAACGCGTTAATAATCTTTTTTCTTCCTCTTCATAATCATTATTAGTTGAATAGCGACACGTTATATTTGGTAGAGCTTTAGACGCCCAATTGAACAACTCTTCCGGAGTGCGGATCGGTTTATTTACCCTTTGAAGAATAGCTCTAGCAGCAAGTCGTTTTAATGTTCCACCTATTCCGTCACATGGTCCTTTACCATGTGAGGTTGGAAAAAAGTGCCACTCAGCTGCTATTTTAAAATATGATGAGTAAGATTTATAAAATTTTCTTTGTTTTTATATAGTCCGCTTGCACCATCCGAAAAATATGTATATTATCTTATCTATGTCTTTCAAATTCGTTTTGATAAATTCTACGAGTTGTCTCTGAAAGAGATGAACAGCAATAGTATCGTGACGTAAACATTCAGAAATGGACATATTTAATGCGCGCAGAAAATGTTCATTCACTTTTCTCAATGTTACTTTTCTTCTTCTCGAATGACTAATTAACTTAAAGGGATTAAAACACGAGTCAGTACCAATGTTTGTGCATTGTAATTCATCATTATGATTTTCGTCAGCACTTTACCAATAGGCTCACTAGCCAAACTTACGAGCGGATAAATTTGATATGAAAACTCGCGGGCGCGGTAAAGAATGCTTAGCCAGATACTAGGCTGTATTCGGCTAACTGTTTAGTTATACGTGACTATAATTGCACTGGAAAGGTATGTGTCATTGTGAATAATTGTATTTAAATAGGCAACATACGTGAAAGTTCGGTACGACTACGGAAGGAAGTAGTTAAGCTTCATCTATTAATAACATAACAAAGTACTCAAGTAATACAAAATGTCTAGTAATAATTTTTAATAAGATTGTCTCAGTCAGTAACATCTATTTTGAACTGATTAATATAAAAAACTATATGTATTATAGAGAAAAACGAAATTATGCAAGAAAATATGACAGGCGATAGAATCCGCGCACCGATAAGACGTGCCGCACTACATAAATTAATTTATTTCCAATAGTAATAAATAATACCCCAGGAAAAAAAAAGTGGGTTCCAATAGAAAATTTGACGTAGAATACGATGGTAATACTAATAACTCGTTACGAGGGGGGGGCAATTGTTAAAAATCAATTTAAACATTTAAATTGTTAATAACAATCTTAAATTGTTAATAATTTTTCTCAAAAGTATTTTTTTTCTTAAAGCTTGTTCTTTTACCTTCAAAATGCAAAAAAATACAGTCTGTAGCTTAAATAGAACCGGAGTTATGAATTTTTGAAAATTCCTCTTTAGCACAAAATCACCGAAATCGCGGCATTTCAATACTTTTTAGCGTCCAAAATATTGTGACAAAAAAAAAATAAAAAAATACGTGTCTCTTTTTTTTCAATATAGAACCCGTAAAAAAAGTTTCAGCTAAATCAAAAATGTGTTGGTCAATTTTTGTCAAAATCTGTACGATTTGTAAAAGAACGTCCCATATACGAGTAGGTTCATCGCGGGAGTTTTAGTTTTTCAAAACTCCAGATACGACTTCGAAATTCGGGAATCAATGGAAGGAATTTTGCTAGTAATTCCTGTGCCAGTAAGGGGTATGTCTTGTGTACCAATATCATCTCTTAACTTATGTGTGTATGTCGAAACTAGCCCATATCCAGATAAGAGCTCGCCATTCAGCGGATAAAATTCTTATAAATTATTCAGGAACGTACGGAATCATATCGAGCTGAGGCAATTTAGGCAGTAATCGGGTTTCTCCCTAAGATTTCTTTTATTATACAGCAGCGGATGAGCCTACAATTTCGGAAAGAGCTGCATTCATACTGAATGCTGGATGGAATTTTATTTCCTTTCATGGCAAGCTTTTTGGTTGATAGTCCGTTGAGAGCAGGTAATGTGCGAGTTAGAAGCGTTTCAGATTAATGGGGTACCTTCAGTCAGATATTAAATCAAAAGGCGAATTGAACAGAAGTGTAATAATTTAGCTGTTTAATTATAGATATTTCGGATGTCTTGGGGTAGGTTAATGTCCTTAGAGTAAATATATTGTTGATCTATTCGCCATAAATTCACTTAAAGGATTAGATGGTGGTTATTATGCACACCACTCAATCTTGTTCGGTTTGATTTTTTAAAAGTTAAGGGAGTAAGATCTTCGGCTCCATTAGTGGTAAAGCGTTTAATTTGGTCTGCATTTTTACCGTTAACGTTATATACATATGTATGTAGTCTAGTATAAATAAAGTAAATATAATTACGACTTACAGGACGATAAACTGGAATTTGTTGATGTTTTTCGAGCAAGTAAAGGCTGTGAGAAGTGGGGGAAAGCCAAATCTAATCACTTTAAATATAAGGGCCTCGTGCCATACAGTGTCAAACGCTGCCTGGATATCAAGCAAAACTAGCCCAGTTGTTACATCAATTTTTTGTGTTTGTATGTACATCCGGAGTTTTGATTTAAAGAGTGATTAATACACGGGACGGTTTTATGCGTGCAAGCACACGTACAAACATAAGATTGACCGTGTGTGGGTAGCTTGGCGTACAATCATAAGATTATCACAAAACTGTTCCAATTATCCTCTTTGTTTGATATTTCTGTCGGTTTTACGTCAAATATCGCTCTGACATAAGAAACTTAGTACGGAATTTTTCCTGCAGTGTATATCCAAATAAAAGAATGATCCGTGCTTGTAGAGAGTGAAATCCAGCGATTATTTGGACAGAAATTTTGTTCGCAAATGAAAAGCGACGCCGTGTTTGGCGGCCTAATCTTAAAAAAGCATATAACCTCTAATATTTCGTTAACCACAGCAAAATTGAAAAAAAAAATTTTATATGGCTTTTGTGATCGCCCCCAAAATGTTTGGCCTTAGGGTTGGAACTCTTTGTATATTATACAATTTTACCTTCCCTCAGGTATACACGAAAGACCCTCAGGGTTATAAAACTCAATATACTTCAACTCCCCTCCATTTTTCATCCATTGTGCATATTCAAACTCCCCCACTTCTTCCTGGGAACTTTCACAATTTAAGGGATTTATTCGAAATAGGTATCTACTTCAACTGAATAGAAATTTACCAACGCTTCCAGGAAGTTTATGCAATCGGATCATTAAAATCTGAGCGCGAGCAGGCGGCTTTTCAACAAAATGAATTAATTTTCCTTTAAATTACCCTGCTCGCGTGGCACAAAAGGCACCAGTCTCCCTTTTTCAATGCTTTTTGTCGTCGCATATCCTCGACGTCTGGTGTTAATATGTCATCAGTGCTTCAAGTACAAATCTCGCCATAAACGCGCTTGACTCAGTCAAATGGATGGTGGTAGTATATTTTCTACGGCGTCACTGTTCCGAGAGACCAAAAGAAATAGAGCAGAACTGTTACATTAAGATGATGAACCTGTTGACAAATTAGAAACATAAAATATTCACAAGTATCTTTAGCCACAAGTTTTTTTTTGTGAAATCTTTGTTCCAGATATTGCGTATGAAGAACATCCTGAGCTACGCTCACAATAGATTTTAGGGGGAAAATATGTTGGCTTTTGTTTTCCTGTTAGGAAATAATAGCTGTTGGTGAATAGAGAGTACTCCGAAAACGTACAATATAACTGAATTGATGGATAGGATTGGAGTACCAAAAGAAGTATATTCATAAGTGCAGATACATATGTAGGTACACTCTAGCGGCCACAAAAATGCACAACGGTGAGTTGTAGTCATATGACTGAGCTATTCTGAAACAGCTCGTGGAATAGGTTGTTCCAATTGTAGCATATTGAGGCCATAGTTAGGAAACACCAACGGATGGAAATAGATAGCCAACAATTGGGGGAGTAGAACTGCCAACTAATGATTTGAACTTTTTTGGTAATATGTACATAATGTAGTATAACATATTATATTATGTATATATAGCAAAAAAGACAAGTCCGGAACTGCAGAAACTGATTATGGGGTCGAGAAAGAAGCTATCGCCAGTTACTTAGTATAACAGAGTGACTTGTAATTTGTCCCTACAGGAGTTATTGCTTTACGCATACATATTAGTGCCTTTTGCCGCAAAAAATTAAAATCAAGTTATTTTCATTAGTCGCAGGAATTTGCGGACACACTTTTTTTGAAAACATATAAGATACTCCAAATTTTGGTCGTTTTTCAATCCAGTCGCGAACTCATTGCTGTTCTCCTTTTTCTTATTTCATCCCTAATATTAATTTCTACTACGATTAGGGTCGCCATAATTTTAAGCCACTAATACAGGACAAATGATAAATTAATATACAGTGTGTCCCAATAGTTCCGGAACGGGTAAATAACTCTTCGGGGTATTACATTTTGTGAAACATGTTAAATATTAAATTGAGGTGACCTTGAAACACTCTGTGGAGGTCAACTTCACGGCTTTATCTGTGAACCCAATTTTATTTACTTTGAGGACTTTGAGGGTATTCATTATTTGAGATTTATTGGCATAGACCTGTGATTTAAGAAAACCCCAAACGAAAAAGTGTAAAGGCGTTAGCGCCGTCTTGTTTGAACCACATATCGTCGGTATCTATATCATCCAGTAAAATCATCTAAAGATGATTTTCTATTATGAACGTTTCTCGAACGGAGCACTGATTTTGATAATAAAATTTGATGATTTGCATACGTTCTGCAACGCTATAGTCTTGCATGGTGATTTGCCACACACTACTGAACAATTTACAACAAATTTGACTAATGTTGCTTTAACAACATGTCCGCTATAGCCAAAAAGCCAAATTTCGAGTGTCCAGATTGAAAGACCCTTCACAGGCCAGTTACTACACTGATGAGATCGGCAATTTGAAGATCCTTATTTTACCTCACTTTTATTTGGAAGAATAAGAGTTCCCAGTAAACTTCACACTTCATTCTACATCCAACAAGGATTTAACCTACTGACTTTAAGGGGGTCTACTAGTGTGACATTTTTCAAAAATCGATTTTTCTTTTTTTGCATATTTCGATAGTCCATACCTTTAAAAATAACATACTAAAATTTCAAGTGCATATCTCAAATAGTTTTTGAGTTACAGCCATATTAAGAGCAGCCGTTCATCGGTTCGAAAGTTGCGGTCAAAAAACAGAATTCTGAGCAAAATCGAATTAAAGTTTGACTTTACAGAAGAAGCATAAAGTTTATCAACGAAAAAGCTACTTAGAAACGCACTGATTAAGGTTTGTTTACACAACAAACACAACAGAGAATCACAGGGAACGTAGTTGCTCTGCTGTGAACCAAAAATAGCGCGGATTTAGCGCGTCGATTAGGCTTCCCTTATTACAGAGTACTTGAAGTACTTTTTTTAACGACACATCTAAAAGTTAAAAAAACGGATAACTTCGTTATTTTCTTACGGATTTGAGTTTAGTTTGCAGCGTTTTACTCGGAAATAGTTGAACAAAAAGAAAAACCAAAATAAAAAAAAAATCGAAAATTTCCCATATAGGCCCCTTAAACTTTAGACGCGTTTTTCTAGAAACCACATTTGTCAAATTGGCTGCAGTTATAACTCGAAGACAAATCATCCGATCGATTTGATTTTTATTGGAGCTTCTTTCAAAGATGTTTCTACGTACCATGAACCTCCAGTTTTTTGATCAAATCAAAAATGTAATTCTGACAGGCCAAAAATCATTAAATTTTCGCGCGAAATTTGCAATTTTTTTTAGAAACTCCGCCATTTTGTTAAATTTAAATTTTTTTTTTAGCCCGAGGGTCATGGTACGGGAAAAACCTTTAAGTTTAATAAACTTTTTTGTTTTTTTGATTTCAGGCACTGTGAAGGTCGCTATCACTGCAGCCGTTTTGTTACTTTTTTTTTTGGAGCCTTGGGAGATTGCAAATAACTTGCTAAATTTTCGATTTTTTGGTCCGAAAATTTTATCATGGATTTACTATATATCCACAAAACTATTCTTAAAACACTAAAACATTCCATGCAGTAGTTTTCTTTTAAAAAAATTCCCAAATATCACCTTTTTTGAGGCGGTCACACTAGTAGACCCCCTTAAGGGGAGAGTTGGAAGTATCAGAAAACAGGAGTCAGTGAGAACCCCTCTAGAGAAATTTTGCATTAAGTTGCCCCGGTCATTTCACCTTTCTAAGTTTCTGCCTAATAGACAGAAATGTACTTTACCCTTGTACAGGGGAAAAATGGCCGAGGGATATATGACCGGGGAAAGTTTAATAGCCAGGGGAAAAATGACTGTGGGAAATTTAATAGGCGAGGGAAAACTGGTCGTGGGAAAATCGGCAGGGTAAACTTGACCCCCAATCTAATCCAAGATATGTTTTCCGAGGAATTTGATTTGAGGAAGCAGATATTGGTCAGTTTTTTTAATATTGCTGAAATTGTTCTTCTGCTCATTTTAATAACAATATTTTTTTTATTTCAGAGGACAAATGTAAACAGTGATATCAATTTACAATGTTAGTTAAATGGGCAAGTTTTCAAAATAATTGGCACGTCTTGCTCGGTACAAAAATTTTATATCACCAACTATTAAAATTGCATCATAAAAATTTTGTAGTCACATTTTGAGAAATATAATATTTCTCCGAAAAAAATACAACTGCTGCTGAAACTACTGAAACAACTACGAAAGGATATTATTCAAAAAACAGAACACAAAAATATTATCATTTGTACAAATGGTATGCTACCAATTGATATAAGGTAAGAATTTTGGAAAAAAAAGTAAAAGCTTAAATAACTCGAAAACCGTGAGACTTTTCATACGGATATGTTGTGCTCATTCGAGAACTAATAAGCTGCCCTATCATTAGTTTTCAGATTATCGATTACTTACGGGACACCCTGTATACGTAATTGTAGGGTCGAGTATGCGCTTTGCTCGAACGTTTCTCAGCCTGATATCTCGAGAATTATAAGTCCTATGTAAATTTAATATAAGAACATTTATAATGAAAATTCAAGGAAAACTAATAGTTTATTACATAATTGAGAAAAACGAGTTTCGCGACCTTTAACCTTCGCACATATGCAACGCCGACACGATATCGCTTAGGACTTTTGAGGCAATAATTCTCCTGCCCAAATAAATCCGAAAGACATATTGTCCATTAGCATTTTGTACGAAGATTGAATCTTATTTTGCCTAATTTGCCTGGGCCAGTTATAATAAAAAGTCGTGCCAAGGTTCCATTTTTTTTTAAACACGTTACATACTTTGCGAACAATTTTTATAAAAAAAGGCTATACATATATAACGAAAATGACGTTTATGTGTAGATCGAAAAAATTAGAAGTTTTTTTTCAAACCAAACATTCTTCAAGTAGCTAACACGGCCGTTGGACAATTATTTATCTACACATAAGTTTTATTTTAATATGTATCTTTGTTAGTTTGTAATTTTTTGGAACACCAATTTATATATGTATGTAAATTCAACATACTTTTCCTAAATCCTAAATACACCATTTTTGAGCCGGTTACAGTGAGCTGATGCTTTTTCACTATAAATGTTCTTACACTTTTGTTGTAGTTCAAATGTCCACAATTGTATTTGTAAAGTTTACATATGTAACTCCCGCTCTCTTGAAATCAGGTGATAAGTCCCCATTCAATTCGCAGATAATCACTTACTAAAAACTTAGTGTATACATTTAGTAGTATAATCGAATATGATTACGCACAAAATGCAATGTAGACGTCCATTAAACAACTAATTTGCTTGGCTAGCAACTCTCGGAAAGAGACGCCTGCAGCTGCAATCACAATGCAGATGAACTCAAAGTTATACTTTAAAATCTGCACCAGTTGAACTTCCAGAGGATAGGTTATGTCCATAACCCTGCGTTAGCAGAAAATGTTCGTAAGTCAAACAAACTGCTGACAAAAGCACATAAAGCTTTCCCAAGTGTTTCATTTCGGCACTCAAGTACAAGTTGTAAATGCAACAGATCCCCACAGAGCAGGGGTTGACTAATCACTCATCAAAATGCTTTAGGAAATTCAACATAGTCTTTATTTCGATTTAATTAGGCTAATTTAAAGACATCCCTGAACGTAAAGCGGAAAGTGGCTCAAATTGCTTGTGGAGAATACTCCGACCAGAATTCAAAGTGGTCACCCTCCCAGAAGCTATTTGTTGGATTTAGTCCAGGTCGTTTCTGCCGAACTGTAAGGGGGTTCTCTTGCTCTCTGTCCGGGATCAGGTACGTGATTTAACTGAATTAAAGTTTTTGATGAAAGTTTCGGCGAGATAAGCCTGTCTGCCTTCGTCTGATGATTTGATGATATTGCATTATTGCTCCTCACCCTATTGACCAGGCATTTAAGCAAATACTTCGAAGCATGTTTGTGTGATAACTTTTTGGTAATAAATTGTGGTAAAATTTAGAAAGTATACTTTTTTTAAAACAAAAAGTGTTTATTAATTTATTCACAATTTCATCAAAATGCTATACAATATAAAAAGTAGAAGAGAAAGTATAAAACAAAATTATGTAACCAAAGACTAATTTTAACAATAAAAGATCTATTATTAATATATTAAAGTCCAAGTTGTCAAATCTGTTGATACAACTAGAGATAGATATGATCGACTAATCGTAGTTAGTGACGTATTTGAGGAATGCCGAAATCACAATTTCTCAAGGAGCGAGTAGGAATTGCTTAAATGAAAAAAAACAGCAGAAATCAATACAATACAAAACAGTGAAAAAAGTTTTGGAGATGTTTCATGGTGTCAAGCTTAATAAGTTTAAGTCTGGAGTGCGAAATAGACAAATCAGCACTGGAAAGTCTCTAGGCGATCAATGTAGATATAATATGTAAGGTGACCAGAGGCAAAAGATAATATGTACAATTGTATATTTATATAATCGTATTCTAAAATAAGCCTGATTAAAAGTACAACTAGTTATACCATCTCTCGGTTTACGAACTCTGCCGCCATAATATGTATTTTCTATTTTCTGATTCACAAATAACAGGTCTGTTTGGTAACTTTCAAGTACAACTTGCTGAAGTAAGAAAAAATTTCCCGCTACAACTTTTCACTGATACGAGTAACTTCCGCATACACAGATCTTTGACACAAAATAACAACTCACTTCATTTTACTGAGACTTTTTGGCATAAGTGAAAACAAATAAAAGCTTGAAGGGCAAATTCACAGAGCTGTCCATTCCTCTTTGTTAAATAAGTTACCATACATTTTCACGTAATGAAACGAACATTTTTTAGTTACCCAGCCAGACCTAACATTTTATTGTTGTGTTGTCAGGTAGGTTTTTGTCTCGTCGGAGCTTGGATTATCGCGCATTTGTATTTCTTCCGTCATACAAAAATTACATGTGTATATGTATGTATATATTTGTGAACGAACGAAAAATAACATCGATACAACAAATTTGCACAAAAAAATTCCAAAAATGCATAAAATACCCTACCCAATGGTACAGATGGAAATTATTTATGTATAGTTGTGTCCTCTTTTGAAGAGCACAGTACAGACTATGTTAATTCGCTATCTGCAGAGTTTGTAAATTTGTTCATAAATATGAAAAGGCCTGACAAGCTTTTCGGGAATGAGTTTATCTTCTATTTGTGAGAGAGAAGATCTAGTTAGTTACTGGAGATTTTCGAAGATTTATTCCTTTAATTAAATCAGACGCAAATATCCTGCTATGAATTCCAATGAGATCCTGATATATGGAAAGTGCGATTGCAATAAAAGCCCCGCCCACAAAGCACAGGTAATCTCCTGAATATTGCGAAAAGTTAATTTTGAGCTTCAACATTTTTGGAGGCAAAGAAAATGCTCACGTAATGCTGGTTTATTGAGAAGTTATTCACACAAAAAACAATTTCTGAAACTCAATTAAATTAAGTTTCTCGCCTAAGGAATAAATAGGTAAATACGTGGCAATTTATTGGATTTCCAGATTGTACTGTGTTTGTTTCCGCAATTCGAGTGGTGATCTATTGGTCGGAAGGCGAGCAATGGGGAGCGGTAATGCAATTTTTGTAATTTTCATACAAGAATGGTAATCACATTTTCCCGTGAAATCATGTGATAAAATAAAATGAAAACAGCATTTATGCAGGATATGTGGTAGCTGCGGTTAAAATAGCCTTCTATAAACTCGTACTAATGTGTAATATGATGTTCCACAAATGTGGGAGAAAAATCTACATAATTTAAATAGCAATGCATCTTCATATTATGTATCCGCTTTTATGATATTTACGTGCACCTTTTGTGCATATATACATATGCATGTAAACCATAAATCTACTTTGATTTATCTGTGCAGTTGCAATTGGGATTAATATCACGAGTGAAGAACTTATTTCATTCTCTTTATATGCCTCTACAGGCATATTATATGAATTTGAATATGTGCATTCTTTTGAAAGGACATATTGTACAATGTGAGAAGTTTTAATTAGGCTTACTTGGAATTCGATAGAATGTGAGTAAAATCAGTAATATATTTCACAAAACCACAAGTTACAACTAAAAATTTATACTTGTGGATCACAACTACAAAGTCCTACGAATTTGGTTTTAGAAAGTACAAACAATTGTTTCACAAATTTGTGCTTAGAGGCAATGTAAATACAAACAATGTATTGTAGATAAACAACTAATATTTTACAATTTCATACAAGTACTGTAGCACGAGATTTGTAAACAAGTACTTTCTTACAAA
The DNA here is from genome assembly GCA_947538895.1 of Neoitamus cyanurus. NCBI lineage: Eukaryota > Metazoa > Arthropoda > Insecta > Diptera > Asilidae > Neoitamus > Neoitamus cyanurus. The sequence continues at coordinate 27,834,786 of OX384540.1, forward strand.
TTTATGTAATTGTAAATTACACTTAGGAGCAAAAATATTGACTCACACTATAAGCGTGCATTCCAGCACCTAGCACTCAAAGTTTATAAGTAAAAGTTAATAACAATGTTTGGTAGCATTTTAAACCTTGAAGAATCAGGTTTAAATGACAAAAACCATTCCTGTGATATGAAATTATCATTGAGATATACTACGTAACAATGAAAAAGTCAAAAATACCTGTAGGAAAATCGGAAAGCAATTTGAAATCAAGAAGAATTAAAATTTATATAAATTTTATTGATAAAAATAAAAAAATTTACATATGTCAATACTCTGTATTCCCTCCCCTTGCACTGCTGATGGATTCTAAGGGCTAAAGTTAGCTTAGCTCTAAGTCGATCCTAACTCTATGCGCGAAACCAACTAGTAAAGGACTGTCGCACAGTGGGGCAGAATCCCGATTTTGTGGCCAAAAATCCCAAATTACCTCTATGGGGGTTTTCGAGGTCGCTGATTACGAATCTGAAGTCAAATTTCCAAAATTCAAAATGGCGGTTCCAATATGGCGGGCAAAAAATTCGAATTTCTATTAATTTGACTGAAACTGGTTACTCGGGGGTTTTTGGGATTGCTGATTACGAATCTGAAGTCAGATTTTCAAAATTCAAAATGGCGGCTCCAATATGGCGGACAAAAAATTCGAATTTCTATTAATTTCACTGAAACTGGTTACTCGGGGGGTTTTTGGGATCGCTGATTATGAATCTGAGGTCAGATTTCAAAATTCAAAATGGCGGATCCAATATGGCGGACTATACGTTGAAAATATGAAGTGAAATCTCAAGTAATTTGGTTTTCGAGGTTATTGCTTACGATTCAGGAGTTAAATTAGAGCAAAAACATCGTAAAAGTATTGTAAAATTGATATGATAAATTCATTAGTGTAAATATAAACTTTCCACGAAAATTCTGCTCTTGAATCTTTAAACGCATTTTTCTCGAAACATCATTTTCTAACACTGTCATGGGCCTAAACAAAAAACTATTCAACCGATTGCTTTGAAATTTATATATGTTCTTCTACTTATTAATATTTATCGTCCGTACCAAAATTGCTTATTTTCGAAATTATTTTCTTATTTTTTTTAAACGATTTGTACCAAAAGAAACCAAGATTTTCGTAACTTTTTTTTCTACAGTCTGCTATTTTTTTGTTTTCCAATGAAATTGATTAATTCTAGTAGGGACGATAGCGACAGACCTACTGAACAATATTCCGATTATCGATATTCCGATATCCGATTTTGTTTTCGATTCCCTAAAAATAGGTAAAATTTATGCGTTCACATGAGAATACCCCCTTAATGTCGCGCCACGCGTTTTTCCATAAAAATTAGTATCACTACTCAGGCTGCAGTCGACTGCAGCCAGTTTTTTAATATGTTATATTTAACATTGTACACTATCAGTTCCTTGTCGAAACAAGGCGGGACCTCGGGGGGATATTTTTAAAACTCAATTAGAAAATCGATTTTATATAAATATAAAAAAAAAATACTATATACTTGTCGCGAGATTTAAATATCACAAACATGAAATGAGCAATAATTATGCATAACCATATATTCTACATACCTCCAGAAAATGAATCCATTTTGCCGAATTCGAATTGAACTAGTTTCCTCAGTTTCGCAGCACTTCAAACAGGTAAGAATTTTTCCACGCGCACACTTTTTTCGTGCGTACTCAACGGAGGCTGAATGTCGACTAATGTCGAGGCGACCCTAGAGCAGGTATTTATCTGCCCGGTCCGAAATTATGTTCTAGGACTATCCCTAAACAAGATCTGAACGTATATAGACGAATATACACAACTCAAAAATTTGATTTTTGGCCAGGTTTTTGGGATTCTGCCCCACAGTGTGTTGTTGGGAACTTAAGACAGCTCAAGGTAAGTTCGAAACAGAATTAATGTAACGTTTTATTTCTTGCTTGTGAGAAATTTCGTGTCACGAAATGTAATATAAACGACGCTAAATAATTTCTTTTCAATTACAGTCACGAGCAAAATTGATCACATGTTTTCACCATATACGTTTTTCCTTCATTAACAAATTGAAAAAAATAAAATTCAGCTGCTGAATTAACTTAATATTTTTATTTATTTATAATTCGATTCGAATCGGACATAATACATATATACAAATTGCAGACAGTACTTAAAGTTTATGGTTTAGGAGCCATAGGGTGGTCACAGACAGATAATTAAGCGAAAGCGGGTACTGTTTGGACCGCTTGGGTACGAAACGTTAAATAGAGAATCAGTTTAGGATGGAACATCACTGTGACGGATTTAAAAAATCGATATATTTTTGCATATTCTTAAGTATATATCTTCAAGAATATGTAAACTCAAATAGTATTTTGTGCAACTAGGGTGCAAACTAGCTGATTCGGCTACTTTTCACCCGAGTTGCACACTGTATTTTTCATCACAAGTGCGGCGGTGGGTTCGATAAGGAGGTGGGGGAAGGAGGAGTGCGTGGGGGCGGAACGGGGGGTGCGGGTGACGGAGACCCCTCCAAATAAAAAAAACAATTTTTGCTGTAATTATTTCTCAAAAAGATATACGTATCTTAATGAAAAGTAGTAAAGAAAGGTTTTTATGATATCTAAGGTACAGATGTTCAAAGCAATATACTATTACATTACATAGTCTTAACTACTCTGGTGACCATGTGATATTTACTCATGCTCAGCTTAAATAATTTATGTAGGTAGCTGAAAAGCATTAAAAGGATGTTTAACACGTGCGAGTATATAAAAACAAAAGGGATTTCTGGAAGAAATATTCTGAGTGCACCAGTCTTAACCAGAGCCGGGCTAACTCGGTTCTTTTGACTCTCGAGTACTCCTCAGGTAGATTTCTAGAGCTCCTCATTCATTGCTATTGCAAGTGCAAGCGAGAAATGCATACTCCTGTCCAGTGATCAGTGATGGGACATGTACTCACTCCTTCTCATTGCGTTAATGGAGCGACCCAAAATGCACTCAGGTATACGGCTCCCATGAAGGATTTCTTGAAGAAATATTCTGAGTGCATTTCCATTTCAGGTACCCGTGCGTTATTCTAAGTCTCGCGTGCGTTCTTTAAAATTACCAGTGGGTTATTCCCAACAGGCTTTACAGTGGGCAATCGGCGAGTTTCCACCCGTAAACCCGTGCGGTATAGTAGTGGTTTCCCCGCACGTGTAATGAAAATTATGTTGAAATCTCTAGGAACGAAAAAGTTATAATATTTTTAGTATGAGGAGGTAGAGCGCCTATTTCAATTCAGTCCTCGTGGGCCCAAAACTCGAACACTAATGTTCCATTTTTTTTGTTTCATTTTAGTTTAAAAAGTGTATTTTATTGGGTTTATATGCAACTTTTTTTTAAATCTAGCCTAATTCTACCCAATAACCTTGTCCTAAACTTAACTACTAACCAATTTTTAGTCCCACCTAGTAATCTATTCTTATTCCTATTAAGTCTAATATCACTGTTTTTTTAAATGACAAGAATGCCCTCCTTGTCATTTTTGTTACCGTATTTAGTTTTGTTTATTATATTTTTTTCACATTCCTCTTCCCCTTTTCTGCATAGGTTTCTAGCCACCAAAAAGTGGAGGGCGCCTCCATAGCTTCGTTGTCGCTCATATGTACAACAGGTTGTCATTTAGCTAAGAATTAAAACAAAATGGGTCCTTTTAACGATAAATTCATATATTATTATAGTTTTAAGAGAAACACTCGGTTTTTGTTTTGAGATCAACTACGCCGCAGAAATCGTGCCCGCTGTTAAGGAAAATATGTCATATGGATGTCAACGTTGTATTTAAACTCTCGATAAGTATTGGAATTTTTTAATATAAATTTATTTATTAAATTAATATAGTCCAAGATATCAAAAACAATATTTATTAGTTAAGACATAGTTATCAATAGAATTAGTTAAGCCCTTAACTGTGATTTTCGTGTTCAAAGCGATAGTCTATTTGTTACTTATTTTGGACATTACAATGTAGTAAATAATAACAAGAAGCAAGTATACTAAAAGCACTTACCAAAAGGGTTCGTCCATTAAACTTTCTATTGAACAAGTTGATGCTATCCGAATCCCTTCAATGTTAAGTACGGCTGCACGATCGATTCCGCGATCTTCTTGCTTAAGCATACAGATCAGGTCGCCTACATTATGTGAAACAGGCTTGAGTGCGAAACGACATTTTTCATTCCGGCTAGGCAGTGGGACTGTTAAATGTGGTAGGCCCTGTATGTAGTTAACAGATACTTCTGAAAAGAAAGAAAAAAACGCTTTAGTTCAATCCAGTTCCCAATAACAACAGCATGGAGTATAAATGTACATGTATAAAATATTGAAAATCCAGAAGGGGTGTCGACATTCAGAGACCGTTAACGCGAAATTACCTCAAAGGCGTGAGGTAAACGTGAAAAAACCGATCAGTTTTCCGTGCAATGCAGACGTTTTCCACGATGAAGACAAACCGTGACGGAATGGAATTTCAATGATTTTATCAAGGTTTTGGTATTTTACAGCATGAGAAGGGCTCGTCACAATTGTAAGCTTTCTTATGCCAGGGAGCGTCAGTTTAAGGGAAACTTCCTCAGGATTTATACTTGAAACGCTGTCACTTCGCGTGCCTTGAAGCGTAACTTTTCCTTGTCGTGAATTTTTATCAAGCCTTTAATTTGCATAAATATAGGGCGCCTGCATCGTCTGACGGGGTGACAAGGCTGTCTTAACGGATTAAGAGCGTCTCGCTTCGTCAACAATTATTTTAAATGGATTTTCAAATGAGCTAATACAACAAGAAATCTTGAATATTTCACTTCAAAAGTATGTAAACTTTCTTAATTTTGAAATTTCCGCTGAGCTTGTTAATTTTCCAAATTTTTTAACTCGTTTATTTGCGAGCAGCTGCAAACGTGAATACTCTGGATATTTCATTTAAGCTTAAATTAAGAAAAGTAGATGCAGCCTGAAATTTTGATGTAAGCGCAACGATGTAGTTTTCATTCCGCATTTAATTGCATTTCTGAGTGCTTTCTGTGTGGTTTGGATGCTGGTGTTTTTACTCCAAGAATTTCTCTATAATTCGATAGGGAAGGAGAGTATCCCTTTATTTTAAAGTTTATGGATGAAAATAATTAAAATCAGAGCTAGTTTCAAATGATAATGTTGCTGCTACTGAAAGGCAACGGGCGAACGTTTATTGAGTTTGGTCTACATACGAGTAGTATCGATAGAGGGGTCTTTTTATGGACAAAACATATTCTTATGGAACAAAACTAAAATTGTGTAGAGAAAGTAATTAAAGTTCTGGAAACAAAACGTTCAAATAACTAAAGGCTTCTTCATTAAACGTGAAGCGTAAAGGTAGGTATGTAGTATATGCATGTACACGCGTTTTTCTCACAATTACTTTTTTGCTTGGTGTTAGTGATTCAAAAATACTACTGGATGAATCTTTCTCAAAATTTTACACAATGTTGTGATTTCCGTCCCTGCTAGAATTAATTTTTTCAATAATAATTTCATATTTATTAAATACCAATAACACAAAACAAACATTAATTTCTCAACTTTTTTCCAAAGCCAGTAAATAATTCAATGCAGATTTTTTGAGATCCGCGGAAGCGGGTATTTTAAGGCTCACACCCGCGGATGCAGATGTCAGTTTATATTTATATAAATTATGTAATAATAAATAAATAAAAAATGTCCATATGATAAGCGCGTCTAAACACGTGATTAATTTACAATCAACAATTCTAAACAAAACAAGCCTGTCACCTCATGACACATGCTTGCAAGTGATCGAAATCAAAATTTCTCAGCGAAAGTACCAAATGCGCGCGCAACACGTGTCATTCGCACAATTTTTAGTGAACCCAGGGAAATTTGAAAGCATTTGACCTCGAAAAATTTCCTCCTAGCTGAATTTTTGCACAGACAGTCTTTGAGGTATACCAAACCCAAATCCGCATAAATCAAAATATGGCTACCCAAGAATTTGAAGTCAAACTTTTTCAAATATCTCGCGTTCGGTGCATCGGACATCCATAAGGTCAATGAAAGTGAAAGTTGCAGAGGATTAAATTATCTACAAGATGGACCGGAACCTCGCCCTTTTCAAGACATTTAAGGTCAAAGTTTCGCCCGATTCATAGGAAGTGAGATAGGTATTCGCGAAAACTCGTTTCCATGGAATCTTGACGTTGGCCTTCAATATCTTGGGTAGCCAGCCATGTTGTGATTTTTGAGAGTTTTGTGATTTTTGCAGATTTGGGTTTGGGACACCTCTAAGAATGTTTGTGCAAAAATTGAGTTTGAAGAGAATTTTGTCGATGTTTCTTCCTTTTTCTTCTAATTTACCTATGACATATTATTTTAATTATAACAATCAGTATTATTTTATATCACCAATCTGAAAGTGATTGAGCTCTGGTTTAAGATTTGTCCGTGCGGGCTCGCTGTCATTTTAGGCTTGGTTGACATCAAGCTCGTAAGGTCATAATTTTTCAAAGGAGGAATATACGCGACAAAATATTTGTTATACATACTTACTTCTTAATTTTAGTCTTATAAATATTGGGTGACAAGTCCATTGCGGAATTGAGTGCGCAAAATAAGTTATTCGAGGTCAAAGGTGGCGAACATCGTTTTACTTAAATATCTCGTGATCTATTGCCGGGCTCATGCCAATTTTTGTTATCATCAAAGTATTTATTAAAAAATTCTGCACGAAAGCGATCAATAGTTTCCGAGATTAGAGTTCGAGGAAGCTTATGTACAAGCAAGTCGCAGCAGCAAGTAATTTGCCTTCATCGACTAATCATGAGCAAATGGCTGATAATCGATTAATAGTATTTTGGACATTAATGTATGTTTTTTGTTTTAATTTACAAGTAGAGTAGCATAAACATTTACTAAAACAGCAATTTAAACACAACGTTTTCCAGAGATAGGACAAAACTTAATAAAACAACTCTCTAGATTCCCTTCAAAATGTACTTAGGAGACATGCGATTGTTTGATTCTGCGGGTGTCGCTCATCCCTCACAATCACTGTCAGCGCCGCAAATTTTTCTTTAAAATGAATATTTATTATCAAACATTTATTGCTATTTAATGCATAAACGAATAATACAAAAATAAATAAAAGAGTATTATCTACAACCGACCGGTGCGTTTGAAACCCCCCATGAGAGTTCGCCACGTTTGGGAGTGTCTCACGGTCAAACAATGAATTTTCGCTCATAGCCTCTTCGACCCAATTTTAAGGAAAAAGCAAAAACAAACGTGTAAAAAAGTCTACGAGTATTCATCGTTATTTAATTAAATTCTTACCCTCGAAAATTGAAAAAAAAACTTGCAGTTATGCACAGAATAAATAAAGTGTATCGATTAGAATCAAATTCAGCCATTCGGCAGTACGAATAACCATTTTTGCGTACAAAATACCGTAATGCACTTTTGACACAATATTGATAAGACCAAAATAAAAAAGTATGATAGTAAGGATTTTTTTTGCAGATTAGATATTTTTAAGCCTGAAGTCAGACTTGTGCCAACTTCGTAAATAATTACTCTTGGGTGAAGCACATATATTAATTTTGGGCGTAGGTCCGATTTCAGCATATATTTTTTAGTACATATCAAAAATTAGTTTTATCGATCTACCGAAAAGTACATGCTCTTAGCTATAAAATTCGTATAACAGAACTTCTAAAGAAAGCATATTTCGCGAAATATATTATACATATCTAGTAGATAGAAAATGCTCTAGGGTTAGGTTGATACATTCATATGTGCTCCAAAGTTCTGTAAGGAGGTGTCAAAAAAGCAATCGTTCATGATTGCAAAGCTTTTCGAGTTTGAAATTGTCTATGGTTCTATATCTTTTGAGAAGATCTTAATTAAAATAAAATATTTGCTCTGACTCTACGTCAAAGACTTAACTATAAAATAATGCAGATACGAGTATATCTATTTTCCGCAAGCACAAAGGCATTGAATGGAAAATTGACTGGGCAGAACATCCAGTTTGTCCTGGCTGTATATTATTGTCCCCGGATTAGATCTTTCAGCCATAAGAAGGTGGTAAAGGACAGTTCTTTTGTTTGCCTAAAACCAATTGTTGTGACCATCCTTTTGTGCGCCACTTAAACACAATGGGAGAAGACACTATTTGAATGCAGCAGTGGGGAGCAATTGTAAACAAAGTGATTTTCCTGAATTCCAACCAATCCACCCTGCCAGAAATGCTGAGATGCTTTAAATTCAAAATAAGAGAAAAACAGCTGGCAAAAATTTTCCCGTGAAAATTGGTTGCTTACCAAAGCGATTCTGGGTGCAGTGTGGATCGTTGAGAAGAACTCCATAAAGCACTTTATGCAATTACGCTGGAAGCCCGTAGTTTAATTAGTGTTTGCTCGAAAAATAAATATTAAAGTTAGATGCTGAACAATGGCCTGATTGTGTTTTGCTGTGAGAGGCTTCGTACCAACTACGCTAATAAATAAGACGTAAGCATTAACTAGTAGAATACTTCGTTTTCATTCATTTGTATTTTATTTCTCATTTTGCGGGTTCAAAATGAAGATTGGAATTGATTGATAAAAATTGTAAGCCTTAGAAGATAATAAGGCCGTTAATATTTCATTCATTAGTATTTATGTGCATACATAATTCATATCTAAATGTTTGCGTCATTTTAAACTAATGTTGTGTTCATACTTTTCAAACGAATCAACCTATGCCCGTACATACTATATAGGCCGCTATTGTTCAACCCATTTGCTGACACTGAATTCTTTAAAATGTTAGAAATAAGAAACTAAAAAGCTGGTACCTAATAGTTTCTTTTGTACTAAAAACTACCTTTGCAGAGGACTCGTTTACCGGAGGTTGGAGCGGTAACTGAACCTCCCCGATCGATATTCAAGAACTATGTTAACTGTGCCTTCGTAATGTAATCCGATAGTGCGACAGTGATTGGTATAAGTTGGGGATTTTTGTTTTGATATAATAATCAACTAAATGAGCATGATACTATGGATGAATTAACCTACCGCTACAAACTCCAAATGACCAGGTGGTCGACTTTAGGGTAAACGGGATTTTCTATCAGGCACAAACAAACAAACATTACACTTTACTAATTTCCTTGCGTAGTTAGGTAGAAACGGTACGAATTGAAAGAAGGTCAGTAACATTTGCCTTAAAACCGTAAAACCATAAATCCTTGAAATAACCTCTTCCTTTACATAAGACAAGCAAATAATGAGAGCATTTTCTACAAATATGCGTAGCGCGTACGTGCATCCCAGAAATCACGACCTTCTAAAAAAATTTGAAATATAATTACACTTGCTCGCATGCGTTATTATGTCAGTGCTAATTAAGCCACGCGAAATAATCGACTTACACCTCGTGTGCGAAAAGAGATAATTCGAAAAGCGGGCAATTGCCGGTACGTTGTAAACTATGTCTATATACTTGGAGCGCCAAAACAAGCCAATGTAAAGTCGAAGTTCTTTTTTTAAATCTCACCGTACGCTGCTCCAGAAAATCTCTAGTGCATGAAGATACTTCCACCTAATCTGCAAGGCTATTCAGCGGGTTATGACGAGAGATGAGTGCTGGAACAACACCGGCGCGGCGACCGCACTAAAAGTACCTTGCATGTTTCCCACTTACACTACAGTGCGTAATTCGGGCACTTGAGCACTTTGGACCGATTTGTAGCAGACTGCCTTCAAAGCGGCAAAGCATGCAAGTTCAATGTAATGAAAGAACAGAAAAAGAAATTCTTTAATGAGGCTCAAACGTCGGGGGATCCGAATATGGGCATCTCAAAGCGATTCTACGGAGCTGCTCAGTCAATTCCGCGATTTTCACTATTTCGGTTGCCGCACCACCGCCAACCTGCTTCCGCCTAGACCGCGTAATCGATCGACTTTGGAGTTAAGTGATTATTCCAGGGACCTGACCAAGAGCTCAATCAAGTGAGAAACTTTCAATTTTCGGAAGTTCGGCTTGGGTTCATCAGTCGCCGCTCGGTCCTTTGTTGCTTTATTGAACGCGTTCGAGTGAACAGCTTTCTCCGGGCGACCGATTCAAATTCAAAGCCGGCTTGGGATAAAACGGGTAAACCAGAGTGCCATGAAAGTAAATGTGATGTGGTGTTTTTGCCCGAATTGTGAATAGGAGGACAACCCTTGTTCGACGTAATTAAACCGACAAACTTTTAATTAGCTACCTAGTGGAAGTTTCTCATAGAGGCAGGGTGCTATTGGTCGGGGTCGGGAAAAATCCACCACCTCATGGACATGGTGCTTCCCCAACAATATTATGGAAGTGAAAATGCTGATGATACACATTCAAGAATTCCAGATTTTCGCTAGAATCCTGCATATAATTTAGCGCGAGGGTGACGCATTCATTTCCATCTACAGGCAAATTTCTTAAGTCTTGTCTACACAAACGGTGTTATATTGTTAGGGCTTAGATAATGGTGACAGGGCTATATATGATGCTACAGTGCTGGGGAAAACCTTTTTCCAAACAAGACAAAGAGATACCTATTAAAATTTCGGAACACTTTTAAGAAGTTTGTTAGTTAAAAAACTATATACCTATGTACATACATTGCACGGAGTGTACTGCACAGGAGGTGTAGTGCTAGACCTTGCTTGAAACAACTGAATGTAAAGAAGAAAAGATATTGGGATATTGTATCCTTTCCAGTTGAAGTCGACGAAATTCCTGCTTAGGTGCTGTTGCGGGCGTATATCTGGTCGGAATATTCCCGCCATAAAAACGTGTATTCCAGCTCGAGTTACAGCACACATTAGAGATAGATAGAGTAACAGATAAGATTCCGACAGAGTACTCACGACTTCGAACAGTACGACGGGGAAGACTTAAAATCGATCATTTGTTTGCAAAATTGATGCCAAAACTTTGCGAAATTGTGAAGAATTCATTATTACCTTTAAATGGGCCAATTACATATTTTCACTTAATTGTGGGCGCTATTCCAGACGAATTGTCTATCTCTGCTACTTAAAGTGTTATTTATCTTATTTCTTATTAAAAATAAGAAATTTAATATAAAATTTTTCTTTCATACGGTAGCTAACAACAATTCGCATATTACAATTTATCGGCGTTTGGATGAAGTGGGGTGGATCGTATAACCAGCCCAAAAAAATTGACAGAAATAAGAATAAAGTTGGACAACAAACCATTACGTTAGGTTCTATGGTTGGTAGCGCCAACAAATTGTATCGTCTATAGTAGATCTGTTTGCGACTTCGTTTTGTTATGACAGTTAGTGACGTCCTACTGAAGTAAACTCTTTTCAAATTTATGCCTATATCATTGAGTTTAGCTATGTGGTTAAACCAATTAAGTGGCTTAATGACACATAACATTCATAGCAACCATCGGTCCTTATTTCTTTAAAAATGAGACAGGAGACCGCGTGACGGTCAATAGAGATCGTTACTGCGCCATGATCGTTACTGCGCCATGATCGTTACATATTTGTTCGAAAATATGGATAAAATTGATCCTAGCGAGTGATAGTTTCGACAGGATAGCGGTATGTGCCATACAGCGACTCAAACCACCGATTTATTGAAATTATCATTTGATGAATATATGATTTGGAGAAAGGCTCTATAAATTGGCGTCGAAGGTCGTGTGGCCTGATACCTCTCAACTATTCAGTAGTTCATGTTCCTATAGTTCATGTTGATAAACCAGCCAACATTGTACCTGTTATTTGTGACACACTGCAAACACTGCCCGAAGAAGTGCACATTGGTGGTGCCTATATGCCCGAAGTCATTCTTGAATATTAATGTCATGTGTTGGTCTTTCGTATAAAAAAAATGTCAACTTAACTTTTAGTGTTATTTTCTTTAATTAAGAGTTCTATGGGGTTTAAAAAACACCCTTTATATAATTTCTTGATGCAAACACATATAAGGACACGCACAGACTAAAAGCATATTCTCAGTATTTCATGAATACTTGAACGTAGCTTAGCGATAATTTTACAGAATAAAGGTGTAACGTATTGTAGTATACGTGGCCTGTCAACTAAGTGTCTGACCAAGGGCGCCTGGAAGAGGGTGGAAAGAGTACAACTAACCGCTGTAGTTTTTGGTGCAAACGTTTCAAAAATGCAAAAGTCAGTTGTACTTTTTACGATAAGTCAGTTGTAAAAATTTTCCCTTTCGGTTTGCTCACAGATTCTCCATTAAATCGTTTTCACAACGGCATTTCTCGGTGTTCCAGGCCTTGAATACGTCTGAATACGATTTGGTTTCCGGGGAATATACCTAAGCGAATCGATTCAAATATTATTTTTAATTTTGTAGTAAATTGAAATACTCCATTGCTAATAGATAATTAATTTTTTTGTTAGGCTTGGCACTAAAAAATGCATTTGATAAGGAAGGGGCAACAATTTGTAAAACCCGTATCTCCTTGGCCAGTAGTCGCCACGGAATGCACATCCCCCACCCCTTTATATTTTTTTGCCGGCGCCCATGTATCTGATTCTTGACATAGGCTATAGTTTAAATTGAAAAAGTTTGTTAGTTGAATGTCCGTTAACTACAACATATATGACGTATGTTAGTATTAGAAAATATTTTCTTTAAAAAGAAAATTTCCTAAAAAAAATAAGAATTGGATTTCGTGAAACTAGCTGACCCGTGCGAATATTCCGCACACTATCGGTCACCTAGTATGTTTAATTGTAAAACATTTAAAAAGTAGATATTTAAAAAATTATAGATATTGGCTTTGTCAGATTGGATTTTTAGGCATATTTCGAGGGCTGCCAATATAAGTTGAAGGAAGAACAACAGGAATTCCCCCAAATTAATAAATGAGAAATCATTCTGAAGATTATGTTCCCCGCTAATGACGAAAAATAAACAAATAGTTTAAAATTAATGTTTTCGTTAAAAAAACTTTATTTTAAAAACTAGTTATGAAAACCGTATTTGCGGTGAAAATGTAGCAGGCGCCATCTGTTGACAATCGGTTTAACTATCATATACAACAGATCTTGTAGCTGATGTATCAGTAGAGTAAACAACTCCAACCGACAACTGTCATAAATGTTAGTTAAACAGATTGTCAACAGTTGGCGCCTTCTACATTTTCTATGCAAATCCGGTTTTTATAAAAAGTTTTATAACGAAAACATTAATTTTAAACTATTTGTTTATTTTTTGTCATTAGCGGGGAACGTAATCTTCAAAATGATATCTCAATCATTAATTTAGATATAGTATTAAGGGAGATATGGCGTAGTACAAAAAAACACCTTCAAGAAATAACATACATATATCATTAATAAATCACAGGAAATATATGGAGAATTTTAATCATTGCATCCACAACTTCGTAGTCACTCAGCGAAATTATGATGTTGAATAAAACAATCGAATTTAAAATACTTTACTTTTGCTGTAATTTGTTTCCACAAAATATCCGTTATACCTAAACCTATTTTATCATTTATCACTAATGTTCCATCAGACTGGTCGAAGGAAAACGTCGCATATTAAAATTTCAGAGCCCATGTTTAGTACTAGGTAAATATATCATGACTGTCCCTTGCTACTAGTGTACAAATTCAAAGCGATGATTATTCAATTTATGCGCAGCTATATTACAGTACGCTACGTTTGCAAAGTATGCACGTTTGAAGTATGTATTATAATAATACATTAGAAAAACGCTTATTTATGCTCAGGTACGAAACGTTGTTAGGGACCGCGTAACCTAAAGCTCATCACAACCTGAATGATAACGTAACTACCGAATGCACCGCGTGTGGCTGTTTTTGCCTTTTGTATCCCTTTTACGAGCCGGGTTTAGTTTTGGAATTTCTTTCATTAATGAAACATATTTCAGGAAATAGTATTTTGCAGGTCAGGATTTGAAATTGGTTATGCATCTCTAATCTTATGATTTATTTAGAAGTATACAGTACTACAACAACAATTTATGTTTAGCTCATTAAGCAAAAATTGATAAAAGGGACAATTTTAATCTCATGAAACTCTGCCCACTATGACGCTGTCCTGTCCATATTTTGCGGAAATAACTTTAAGATGCAAAATTAAATGACGATTGTTCTGCTAAATTAGAAACAGTTTTTAAGGACAAACTCCTCATCTAATTTTTACCAGAAAAAAGTTTCTTCCAGAAAAGCAATTTAGCTGATTCAGATGCTTAGGTGCGCTCCGACTCGACCCAGCAACATTAATTTGCTCTTTGTAAGCTCATCATACCATTTGCAAGTGAAAGAGTTGTCCTCAAAAGCATCCCCTTGGCTGTGTTCCAACATTTTGCCAGCGCCAAGCACGACAGACTAGTTGACCACAAAACTCTTCATATTGAAAACTTTGACATTCAATAAAATTCTAGGCGCCATTGAAACGGCACAGGTTCGAGTGCTGAAGCTACGAGCAGCAATCGCTCGTCTACGCCGAGATAACATCCGCTCCGGCGAGGATGGGGCCATCGTCGCCTGACCCTGGTGTGGAAAATGGGAAAAACTGCACATATCCTTCTGCTGATTGGTAGCTCATATTTAGCGAGGAAGCCATAAAAACAGATATATGTACTCGTAGGTCGCTAATTCGCATATGTAGGTCGACACAAAAATGTTTTGATAGTAATTCTCCCTGGTGTATCTGGGTGCAGATCCCACGCGAAGTTTAAAAAAATATACTGCACCGACGTTTAGGTTTAAATTAAGAGCACCTTCTGCTGCAGGGAGAAAAAGATGTCTGTTATTACATATTCTTGCAATTAGGGCGCGTCCTTTGGGTATATGCCGTAATTAATTTTCGAGGGAAACGAACAGCAATAATGACTTGACATGTTTGAATATGAATTGGCCTTTCTATAGAGAAATTTAGTTTTTGATGAAATTAAGGAAGCCGTGGGGTGGATATGATTTCGTGAAAATTATCTTCGGCTCGATCCATACGTGCAGACTTCCTTACAGAACTTGAACTTTGGAATATTTTCTTTTTTCGGTAGTTTTGTGCGTGCGGGAGAAGATAAATCATCACGAGCTGTTAGAAAATATAAATCGGTGGTTCACCATAGGTTCGGGACAAAGTCACAGCCTCTGCTATGGTGGCACTATGGTTAATGGCCTCAGGAACTCGCAGAATCGCAAAGAAAAACGGTAAGTTCAACGCTACTTTAAATATTTACATTAGACAAATAACATAACAATTTTTACTGTTAATTTGGTCTATTTTTGTTAATAAAATCGTATTTAATCGCTATTGATTTTACCCTGATGTTGTCGCAATAACAATTCCAAATTATTCACACTTAATTCATGATATTATTATTAACATATCTCGCCATATTTTATGAAACACTAGTTGGCCCGTGCGAAATTTCGCAACAACTAAAGAGGTCGGAGGTGCGGAGGCCGGCTGTGGGCGAATAGGACATAGTTGATCGAAAATATAATTAAGAAATTTTAAAATATACAAGAACTTTTCAAGTTGTTAAAATTTCGCAATAAAACGAAAAAAGAATAACCTTGTACGCCGAGCGAGCGCCGCACACAATCTATAATTATCGCCTGCGAAATGCAGAGTGATAAAATATAAACAATCGTGTACGTATTTATTAACTGTATGTGCGCTACCTTTGTTCCCTCTTTCTTCCATTCGCATTGTCCCTATACATTATTATTGCCAGGGGAGGTAGAATTGAGATGTCATGCTAGTAGAGGAGAGGCCGCACATAGTCTTGACCTTAATTATCGCCTGCGAAATGCAGAGTGAAAAAATGCTGCTTTTAAATCTCACAGTGTACATGCTGTACGTGAGAAATTATTGCCGACTGTGGCTCTCTCTCTTAATTTCTTACAGGAATACAGTGGTGGTTCGGTACTCGTTCGTGTCTGTTGTAGCAATATCTGGAAAACACATACAGAAAAATTTCCGATTAGCTAAACCAGAAACGAACGAGTACCATCCTATTCCCGTAAGCAATTAAGAGACAGAACCATAGCATAGCTAGCAAAAATTTCTCACGTACGGCATGTAAATACAGTGTCAGATACAAAATGCAGCGTTTATTTACTATGGAGTTTTCAAGCGATTTCTAATTCTCTCTATTATCATGCCATCTGAGTGCTACCTCTCTTTGTGTTTATAAAGCATAGGAACAATGCGAATGAAGGGGGAACTCAGGTAGCGCACTCGTAGTTGCATATATACGAACGCGGTTGCTCTCATTTTTTGACTGTGCACTTTCACGTGATTTCTACCGATTCTCAGCGACTGTGTGCGGCGCTCACGCGGCTGTTTGTGGTAACTAGATTATTTATTTAGGATTTGGGGAAACGATATGTTATTCACCATACATTGAAATAATATTATAGAAAATTTTATTAAAAAAAAAAAAATAAATGACAATTTTATAACATGATCATTAAAGAGCTATAAAAAAATTTTTGCCCAATGGCCGGATCGCTTTCTCGAGTGTAGTTTTCGTTAGTCGCAGCGGTTTTTTTTAATTTTTTCTCGCGAATTTTCAAACCAAAAATCGATTCTGGTATGACTTTTACTTTAAATTTACAAACAAAAAAAAACCTACATACGAGTACAACGATTACCACTGCGATTACAAATAATTTCTTGTTTTTAAATTTAAAGTCGGACAATTGTAGTTCGTGTTATGAAGTCTACCAGGTTGAGAAAAGTCGTTTCGACAAAAACGCGTTTAAAAGTTTAAGGCCATGAAGAGAATTTTTGAGCAAAGTTCATTCTGTAAATCGCAGTAAACGATGTATGAACATTAAAATCTTTGTATCGCCAGTATATTGATCGCATGAAATCTAATATTAGATCTAACCCTAAGCAGTTTTGGAATTTTATTAATACTAAGCGGAAGACTAATAACTACCCATCTGTTTTAACTCTTGACAATGAAACGGGTTGTGAACCTTCTGCTATTTCTAACCTTTTTGCTAAACACTTTAGCAATGCCTACTGTGATGAAATCTGTGATATAGACTTAGACTATTTTAACTACTTGACTTGTCTTCCCATACAATCTACTAACATTGTTCTTGACGTCTGTACTGTTTTAAATTATTTAAATAAAATTAAGGAAGATTACTCGGATTCCCCCGATAGTATTCCTGGTGTTGTCCTCCGTAAATGTGGTGTCTCACTTGTCGAGCCCCTTACGTTTTTGTTTAATTTATCGTTGCGTTCATGTACTTTCCCTGATATTTGGAAGTTATTTTACGTTATTCCTATTTTCAAGAAAGGGAATAAGAATTTTATTGAGAATTACAGGCCTATCGCTAAACTGTCCCCTATCCCAAAACTTTTTGAGTCCATCGTGACGGAGTATCTGACCTTCTATTGCACCTCTTTTTTATCTGAGAAGCAGCATGGCTTTGTTAAAGGTAGGTCAACAGTGACTAACTTAGTAGAATTCTCTAATTTTTGTATAACGAATTTAGAAAAGGGACAACAAGTTGATTGCATTTACACTGATTTTAGCAAGGCATTCGACAAACTCTCCCATAGAGTGCTAATTTTTAAATTACTGCGACTTGGCTTTTCCACCGATATGGTTCAATGGATTAAGTCATACCTCACAAATCGATCTTTTAAGGTTGGATTTTCTTCCACCTTGTCTGACAGTGTTATCGTATTGTCCGGGGTTCCACAGGGTAGTCACCTTGGGCCCTTGTTATTTACAATCTTCATTAATGATTTGTTCCCTCTAATTCAAAATGCACATATCTTAGCTTACGCTGACGACCTGAAGATTTTTAGTTCGATCGAATCCTTACATAATGCCTATAGACTACAAGAGGACCTTATTAAGTTCTCTGAATGGTGCTCCAAAAATCATATGAAGCTGGAAAATGCAACCTGATTTCGTTTAGTAGGAAGAGTTCCCCTTTGGATCATCCCTACAGGATCGACGTTCCTTTGTCTCGACAAGTACGCGTTATTGATCTAGGCGTCACTATTGACACAAAATTTAATTTTGGAGTCCATATTAATGACATTATAAATCGGGCTAATTCAATGCTTGGTTTTATTAATCGCTGGTCTAGAGATCTAGATGACCCTTATCTCCTCAAGACTCTGTTCTGCGCTTTCGTACGTCCTATATTGGAATACGCGTCAATAGTGTGGATGCCTCATTATCAAGTCAACATCGACCGCATTGAGGCTGTACAAAAACGGTTCCTACGCTTTGCCCTGCGAGATCTAACCTGGAATGATCCCTGTAATCTTCCACCTTACAAGGACAGATTAAAGCTCATAGATTTGACGTCTCTCTCTAAACGCAGAGAGGTAGCAAGTGTTATATGTATGCATGATATCATTACTGGCGCTATAAATTCACCTAATCTTTTGAACCTTATTAATATAAACTCGCGTCCTCGCTTGACTAGAGGACAAAATTTTCTATATTCTAATTATCATAGGACCAATTATGGCTCTTTTGAAACTGTATCTACCATGTCTAGAAATTATAATTCTTCCTATTTTTTAATTGACTTCAATTGTAGTCGAGTAGCGTTGAAAAAAATATTATTTGTAAATTAGTAGAATTTTTGTTAAAACTGTTCTTCAATTTTTTATTATTCATTATTATATTATAGTTTTAAATGTCAGATGGTCTGTGTACCTGCTGATGATCATAAATAAATAAATAAAATCTTGATATTTACCAAACTTCGTCGATTCCCGGCCCATAAGACGGACATCCATCATCTGCGTTCTCACAGGGGTTTTTTTTCTATTTTTTTGTGGCCATTCTCGTTAAATGGCTGCGCTCCCTACGCCCAAGAAAACGGTTATAACTTCGGCATTTATTCGACTTGTGAATTAAAATTGTTTCTTCATAGTTTTGAAAATATGTACTTTCAGAAAATGCACATAAAAAAGAGTTTTTTTCAACTCTCCACAGTGGTGTTCCCCCTTTAAGAGCTTAGAAAATGGATTACCACATCCTGATTTTAATTCAATCAACAAATAAAACAGAGATTTTTATATACAGGACATTTTACTGTTGGAGCAAAATAAATTTAAAAAAGTTTGGAAAGAGAGGAACAGGTTTCAAATAAAATTAATTTCGTTGACAGGCACGAAAATCAAAACGGTTAGAAATCGTATCAGGCTTGCTTTTCAGTTTGCACAAAATTGAGTACGAACAGCTTCATCTCAAAATTGAATTGAAATGTAGAGCCGAAATTCTAAGTTTCCAGCATAGTGTGTCAAGAGTATTACCCCACTTGGTGTTCGTGATTATCTCACTAACGAACACTAAGGACTTTGTTGTAGTTTTAAAAATTGTTTTTTATAAAAGAATTTAATAAGTTTTTTAGGACTACTTAGTAAGATAATTGAATTTGCTGAATAAACAAAAAAAACCCCTCCAAAAAATTCGCCTTCTTTTTTTTGGAGCTCCTTTAGTTGTTCGTAACCTTCCCTTACAACGTTGTAGTCTGACTAATTTAATTTCTCGTGAGCTTTGCATTATCTATAAAATTCCAGAAATTTTAAGTAAATATACTCTTTCCTCCATTTCCTCTAAAATTTACCAATCCAATGCTATTCGAGGTAGGATTGCCAGTGCTTACGGGCGAGCAGTGGGAAGATTAAGCTACCGCCTCAAATCTATTATTTCTCAGGCAAGTTGAATGAGCAGAAAGTCTTGGCATAGTACTGTGTTAGCCTTTGGGAGGAACAACCACAGCCTTCACAAACCAAATTTACAAAAGAGCACGAAAGTTGGAAATCGGTTTATTAACAGAAAGTTTAAAGGCCTTGTAAACACGTTTTTATAGGATTGGGGCAGAAATAACGCAGCACCAAAAGAGGATTTTCTTTGGTGTACTTTACGACCTTCACCAACATTCCCATTGCATTAAATTCCCAAGCTAATTCGCATGGAAATGACACGTCTTAGGAATGAAGGCAAGAAGAAGTTATCGATCTCCTGGGAAAAGTATAAACGACATTAAATCTAAACATTTGTCTAAATTAAGTTTTTTCGGTTGCTCAAATTGTAGGGGCAAGGCTCTGAAAGGGAAGGTAATTTTCCTTTGAGTTATGCGTGGAATTTTGGGGTAAAAATGTGAATTTTTCGCCGAGGGTTACGAAACTTTACTATCTCAACCTTGTCATGGTCCGGAATACCATTAAGCAGATTACACTTAATTTAGCCCCAAATTGATGTTTGTTGATAAAGTCGCACCCTCAGATGTGGCAGCACTTCCGGGGAAGTTGCCAAAGAAAAATGTTACGACCTCTTGAAAGCAATAAAAGATGCTGACGCTTCGCCATCATTATTTAAAGCACTTGTTCCAGAGATTAACTTTATTTCGGGTACGGTCGGCCCTGTTCTTGATTAAAGCAGCTAGAATACTTATTTTTAATTAAGACATTGTATCTTGGGACGAAATTGTTCAATTAAAGAGGAAATTTAATCATAAGACATTGCGGATCTTTATCGTGATACTTCACAATTTATTTATGGTGCAAGCTGTGTAAATAAATTCAATTTTTATTATTCAAAACCTTAATATTTTATTATAGAACGAGTGTAAAACTCTTTGGGGAAACAATAATAAAATCACCTAATGTTAAAGCTGCTTTTTTAATTGGAGGGTGATATAAATCGGAATTATTATTGCATTCCAAAATACAAATTAACAAAGTTATTGTTCTACGATCCTCCTGATTTGGATATATTATAAATTTTTTCCAGCGAATAGGAAGTTTCTTGATGCCATATCGTATCATAAAACGAAAGATGTTGTGGTTCCTGCCAATTGCGCACGCACACAATATCGTGTCGTGGCCCATTAGTGGCGCAAATAAATGATAATCACATGCTGATTAGTCGGGACTAAACTTTTCTTGAGTTTGGACAGGTTTAAAAATCCTCGTCTTTTTCGACGATATGCGAGTTTTGTTTCTTCTAAAAGTAAACTTAAGAAGCAATTTCAGTAACAGTTGATCGACGATCAGATTCGAGAAGGCTCTGTCCTGCTAAATCCGAACCGCTCAGTGGTGTTAAAGTTGGAACATTGCGGTCAACAGTATATAGAGTAAAAACAAGAGAAGACCTACTGACTGTTGCATCATGGATAAGGAGACATATTGTGTTGGAGACTTCAATCAAATCCCTGGACAAGAATATTATGTGGCGAGTGAAAGAGGACAAGTAGAATAATGTTTTAAAATCAGAAAAGCCCCAAATTAACCTGAAAAATTCCTAGTGTGGCAAGCAATTTGTTGCTATGGCAAAAAGAGCCAACAATTTGTCACTAAAGGCACAGCGGCATACATATGTATATACATCGAGGAGTGTCACGCTTGCTACCGTTTGTTGAGAGTCATAATGTCTCCACATTTGACTGGCCAGATCTGGCGACCTCACCTTACAGTAAGAAAGCAATAGAGTTTTATGTTCAAAACAATATAACTATTGCACCAAAAAAAGCCGTCCAGAACTTTGGCCCATTGAAACGTATTGGGCAAACATCGAAATAAAATTAAAAGGAATTAAGAGTATCCAGCATACAACAGTTTCGACAAAAGTGGAGACAACAAACAAATACTCTTATAGAAGGATATGTACGAAATCTAATGCAAGGCGCAAAATCAAGAGTCCTTCATTTTTGGAAAAATAAGTATTATAGATTTAATTAAATTCCTCTTTTTCCGATTTACTTCCGCGGCTTACATATGAACATATAAAAAATTGCATATTTTTTTCTGTATGCCTTCTCATCATAAGTCAAACACGAAAGTTACTCAGAATGACCTTCTATTTGACATATTTCAATTTCATCGAAATCCGGGCGGGAAGATCGTTTTCCGAATAAATACTCTGTAAATAATTATTCGACCAGTAAATTTTCTGGCAACATCCAAACATTTACAGTGTAGGACCTACAAAACTCATATACGTTGGCAGAATCCCTCATATGTTGCATACTCAAATACCTCTAGCGCCTGCACTTTATTACTAATAATGAAAAAGCAGAATTGTGTTCAATTTATTTCAAACTTTCACACCTCAACCAAAATCTTAGTAATCCAGCTAAAATTGGGTAGGTTAAAAACTCATTGAGACATTTGAATGCGAAAACTCCATATACTGACATATACATATAATAAAGCACTCACGATACAAATAGGCCCTTCAGGAAACGGTATCATATGTATGTATATCTTACATTTGTTATAAACTCTTGTATTATAAGCTTCAATATTATCCAAAGACTTGGAAAAACCGAAAATAACTGCAATATCAAAACCGAGAAAACCACCAAGCGACCCGTGTAATTATCACCTTATCAGCTTAATAAGTAACTTGGTTAAAATTAAAAAAGTCAATAGGTCCCGTCCTCTTTCATTTGATATACAAGCTATATTCGAATCAGTCTAGTACGATACTCTTACACATAAATTAATCAATTTTGGATTCCCTAAACCCCTAATAATCTATGTCCGTAACTTTCTCAGTGGACGGTGTTCTAGGATTAGCATCTTCGACATCGAAACAAAACTCCGCCGAGCGTTGTATCGCAGGGTTCAGCATAAGGACCAATTCTATACAATATATATGTAATGTACATTGCAAACTTTCCTACCTAACATTCCTAACTGTTTTCGGTCTTACGGACGATACAGCCATTTTCAGTTCACATGAGGAACGGCCTCACAATTATATAGCTGACTATTTTCATAAATTAATTGAAAGAAAAGAGATTGAGATCATACACATGCACTGGCGAGTAACTGTTTAAGTATACCCCAATATATTCTATTTTCTATAGAAGTTGGAGAAGAATCCCCAAATAAATCGATAATGATTTTATGACTTATGGAATTTCCCCATAAAATGTAGTTCATAGAATGATCACATATGCAAATTTTTACCTGGATGCAGGATGCATTTACATAAAATTGTTAAATTATACCAAAATTCAATATATGTATGGTACACACAAACATTTGAAGTGGATCTCATTCTTTCCAAACTTTATTTACAAATACATTGTGGTTGTCTATTTTTAAGGAAATGATTTAATATAAATTATGCTTACTCTTTGTAATTTATACAAAGTCGTCATTTTAATAAAGTTTTCCTGTTTCTTTAATTGGCTAGAATATTCAAATTTAATACTACAAATATGAATCCCTGCCATTCAACCCTTTCTAAATCCTAAGAATTTAATATTCTGGAGATTTTCTGTGACACCTGCTCCTCTGATAAGGTACCTGACATTCCTTGTCTGTGTATCTTATAGTTTTCCACCTATAAAATATTCCGGATTTTCTCCGCTTCTCTTTGAAATCCAAAGAACCCTTATCTGTGTAAGCTGTAAGGATGTGCAGTATTTTCGCAATAAAACCAGAACTATTTGCAGCGTTCTGAATTTGATGGTACGGAAAGAAAAATAAAATATTATACATACTCGTCCGTAGGAACTAGGAGCAGCAGAACGATTTTCTTTGCGGGAAACTTAAGAAAAACATGTTTATTCCTTGAAGGCTTCTCTTGTTCAAGTGGTCTGTTTCTCATGATAGTATGTTTCGAATGAATCTGTGGGCAAAATCTTCGTGAGAAATTCTTTCACAAGAACGCCCTTTTATATTGTTTTATGATTCGTCTTGATGACTTTGGCCATCTACGCATTCTTTAATATATCCAAAGTTCTGCTACAAAAGAAATTTGATAAAATATTTTTGTATCTCGACCATTCCTGAAGAGGCTGCATATTAAACGAAATAAATATGTAATGTATGTAAAAGTACAAAACATAAAATATATTTAAATTTAAATTTTTTGTTCTATGTATATACATTAGGGTGTCCCTTATGTATATGAGGAAATAGATGAATAGATAAGCTGAATAAAACAATTATCAAATTATGAAATATAATTCAAGGAATTTATTGAAACTGAGCATTTATTTTTATTTAATGTGAGATAAAATACACTATAAAAATTTTTAGCTTGTACAACTAATTTCAATATTTCCCCTCACCATCTCAGACTATTGATCAAGCTGTATGTAAATTGCCGTGAGTATATCATATTAATATATGAGTTAAAAAAATATTTTGTATTATTTATTCACACAAACAGCACATATCTGTAAAACTTGTGTGGACAACGCATATAAGTGTTAATTATATGAGCTTTTGACCCGACTTTCCAGCTCGGCTCTGGCTCGGACGTAACCATCATTTTTACGTCATGTACAATATTGCAATAACAACTACTTTTTCGATGGAATTTACCATTTAGGAGATGTTTAGGAATAAAAACAAAACATTTGAACTTTTACCTTATATAAAAAAAACTCCGGTCCAATTTAAAAGGAATTTTCACATTTATATAATATTTAAATGATTAGTTCAATGTATATATATGAATATTCAGCAGCATATAAAGATATTTCTTGAGCCTCAATTTAAATTTCAACTGGCAGAAAATATCACGTTCAAGTGCGTCTGCTGCCCACTTCGCCCCCACCTGAGGCGTCCGCCCCCGGGAGAAACAGAACCCCCTTATGCATCACTATTGAGTTTTCACATACACTCAGTCACGGTGAAAATCCGGCTCTATCTCTTTGACTATAAGCGGCCGCAGTAATTTGCAATCATTTATTGGTTTCGTCGGGCAAACAAGCACTTTTTCGAAATTGGTAAAAACGGGGAAAATACTTCGGAACATGTGAGACGACTTGTGATTTATCATCGCTAAAAAGGGAAAACATTGAGGAAAATTGGTGAGTTAAGTTTAAGCCATGCTACAGTGCAATTTGTTTGTAATAGATATTATTTGGAAGGAACAATTGAACATAAATCTGTTAAGGGCTGAAAACCTAAAATTACGAGCAAGACTTTCATTTGTATAAAGATAATGATCCGATAAAACCCACAATGCTAGTTGATTTGCAATGGATACTCAACCGCAAACTCCACATATCAACCCCATTTGGACAACAAATTAGGCAGAACCATTCAATCTACATATGTATATAAAAAAAATTTAGTATTCGTTTGTTGCTAATCGCTAATCTCCGAAAGTTCTTCATCGATTGCGATTAATCTTTGGTGAGTTATTGTGCGGTAGCCCGGGAAGGTTTTAGACACAAAAATTTTTTTCTAGAATTCAAGATGACGGAAGCAATATTTTCCAACTTTAAGGAATCTTTATGAAAAAAGGCAATCGGAAATTTTCGGAGTCGCTGATTTCGAGCCCGCCATCAAAATTTCAAAAATTCAAGATGGCGGATCCAATATGGCGACTGAAAAAGACAAACTTCAAGGGATTTCCATGAAAATCCGCACTAAGGGGTTTCTGGGGTCCCTGATTTCGAATATGCCATACACCCATAGGAGAGGGGTGTAGTAGGAAGAGGGTGTAAAATGAAGAAAAAGAAATTTATTAATACTGTTGAAAAATATCTAACGAAAATATAAAACCTTTCGAAAGAGTGCAAAAAAAATTTTAAGCGTGAAAAAGAAGTAAGGCAATAATAATAAATAAATAGCATGGATTTTGCCGAAATTGAAAAGAAAAATTGTAATATATCGGTAATTAATACACGCAGTGTTTTGTGGGTGGGAACAATGGAAGCGCTTTGGAGAGTAGTATAATTAATCATGATAAAATAATAATAGTTTTTTTAGTAAAATGGAAAAAGCGAAAAAGAGGTAAAAGTTTACTGTTTATTTTTTCTAAAAAGAGGCGTGGGGGCAAGGATGTGAAAATAAATTTAGAAAATAGCAAACATGCGGCGCAACGCGTGTGGCAAATTTGAGATGAAAATATTAATAAATGTAGAAACTGTGTGTGTTGAAATCGGGAACTTTTTAAAGTGGTAAAAAGTTTACTCCTGCCGATTGGAAATAAATGAATAAAAATTTATAGTAAAAAGAGTATTAGGAATAGGTAAAACTGATGCATGGGGGTATTGTGTATGAATTCACGCTTCATTTAATGTGACTACCCCTGACCGCTGGGACATACAGGAGAGCGGTTGCAGAAGGGAGGGTGTCTAAAATAAAAGAATACAAATTTATTAGTATACCGGGCAACGCCCAGTCCGGGAAAGCTAGTTTTCAAATATATTTTTTGGATCTTTCGATTAGCTACCCGAGAAGATTGTAAATTTTGTGTACTGTATTCCAATAAATAGATTATTATTATACATACATATGTACATATATAATCACGTAATAATTTCTGAAGGTGTAATCTTTTATAGGTTTAAATAATCATTAATACTATACGTGATAGGAGTTTTGCATAAAGCGACACGTGAGGTTAATACGACTGTACCTCTCCTCAGCCTCCAGTCTAACATATACAGGTCAACGAGGATTTTGTTGTCGAAAATGTAATAGAGCATCCCTATAGGATTTTTTCACACATTACGAATTCGAAGACTGAAATGTCAATTGGCTACGTTGGATCAAGTATTTCACGATCGTGCACTAGTTGATCACTCCATGGTAAACACTTCTGATGCTCTTTACTTACTGGAAAAAGAAAATAAATATCTATAGGATTAACTCAGTACAATACAAATCTTAAAATTAATATCTTCAATTGATTAATTTTAAGCAAAATAGCAAGTGTTTTGGCCATTTTTATATAGAGCGAGACATTAAAGTGTTCTTGAAAGACGGTAAGTAAATTGCATAAAAGCATTAACTTTAAGCCATAAACCATAACCATAAAGATTAAAAACGGTGAAATTCTTACAAAACATTCCGATAGTCTAAAGTTTGTTATAAGCAGAGATTAGCTGTAACGCAGGTTTATAATTTAGTTGTATTTTATAGCTACAGGCTAGATTGCATGCTTTCGTTTGAGCTGCATTAAGGGTTCTTGTTAAATTTTATTATATCTATCTTTTACAAATATTCTAAAATAGCAAAAATACGGGTTTTCTTCTTACCCTAAATTTTCTTAGACCAGCATTTTCTTATTCAAATCCGGAATCCACAGAAAAAACCCTATTGAACTCCCCTAATATTTTTAAAGTAACACACGTACAACATATTGACTAGTGTTATTCACCATGTTTTAATATCTCATTACTAAACACAAAGTGTTTTTGTATCAAGAACAATTTCCTCCTTAACAATTCATTTTATTTCAATTGGTGGGCAGTTGGGGTGCTAACGATGTATAGCATTCAATGGTCTTCATTGCATCAATTCCAAACTTTGTCAATAATTGGGCATGGTGAAAAACTGATGCAATTACTCGTTCAGCAATTCCCTTTACTTCCCTAACTTGGTTTATGATGAATTTGTCGAAATAAAATGTTCCCATCGAAAATACCTTTTGCAGCGGAACGTGTCTACCGAGCCTGCTATGTGCTGTGGTAACAACCACGTGTTGAAAATATTCGGTTAATCGCATGTTGACGATTAAAACATCACGACGTCATTTGCATATTTGTTATCACCAATTTATGGTTTGACCAACCTCTTACTAAGTATATGGAAAATGCATTAATATACATCATAGCTTAATTGCTAGTATGAAAAGTAACGTGACAATTTGTGCATTAGTTCTGGCGGTACAGCGATTGATAAAGGTCCTCTAATTACATATCCCGTCGAGCAGGACACGAGCATTTAGCATTTCAGCATGGAAGTTTGCGATTACAGGGACTGACCTGCATTCCATTAACCCAAATTACTGAATTTTGTGGGTGGTCCCTGCACGGACTGCGCCGAACAGACTCCAGACTCCAGACTAATGGGATTTTCATTGTTCATTTCGAAAAGTTTAAGCCGGACGGAGGAAATTAGAAGCAGCCTTTACCCACCAAATAGAACATTAAAAATCAAACCGTTTTAAAAGCAAGATAAATCGAGTTTAAAGTTTATCTCGAAATTGCATATAATATTTTGATAGGATTCCCTGGGCCAAGTGCATTACTTTAACTATTAATGAGGTTGCAGGTGGGTAAGGCAAATACCGCATCGATTTTTAAATTAAAGAGCTACTTTATGTGTTCATGTGTTTAGGTTGGTACGTCTCAAATTTTTTAGGGCATTTAAGCATTATTTAAAAAGTTTTTTTGAGAATTGTCGATCTGGTGAACATATAAATTCAAAATAAGTGTGTAAACATCTGTACCGGGACCCCGTTTTTTAATAGTGATAGAGTTAATTGCGATTGCCTGCAACGAATATAAGAAGGAATGAATTGCCATGAAAATGAACACTAGGAGATTTTCGCGGTCGCTCATCTCGAATCTACTATCGAGATTTGGAAAATAAAGATGGCGGATCCAATATGGTGACCGAAAATTCTCAACTTCAAAGGATTTCCGGGTAAATAAATATGTAGGGGTTTTTTATATAGTACTTAGGTATACTTGTACTTACTGACGCAGATGTTTTGTTACTTAGAATTAGTGTCATCACTTTGGGGTATGAGTTCGAGGAGTTTCAAGATTTACTGAAAGACCAGACAACTTCAGCATTGCTTTTCACTGATGTTTCAAATGATGACGAACCTGTTTGTCTGAGCATTTTAACGAAACGAAGAAGATTCACTGAACAGCCCTACATTTTCCAGATGAAATTGGACAACCGCATTTAAAAATCTCCATATTATCGAGTACATCTCGAAAAATAAATTACTACGACCTGATCAAATTGAGTTTCGGATGGGACATAGCACCCTCACTAAGCTCTTAAAAATTTCAGACGATATTAGAATGTATAATGATATATCCACTGTCCTGGTATTATTAGATATATCTAAAGCATTCGATTCTGTGAATCAATATTTACTTATTGATTAGCTTAGATCGCAATTTAGGTTCTCATCAACGTCAGTTGAACTGATCAATAATTATGTCACTAATCGCCACCAAAGAGTTTCCTTAAATAATGATCTATCTGAGCCAAAGAAATTATCACCAGGCGTTCCTCAAGGATAAATTCTGCGTACTTTACTTTTTCCATCATACATTGATGATCTTATAGTATTTCATTAAAATTAAACTGTGATATTTTAAAACGCTTATGATGTGCTACTTTATACTGCTGCACGAAAGACTGAACTCTGTGATATTAATTCTGATCATACAAGTATTACTGAATGGGAAATGTACAATAACCTTAAACTTAACCCTTTGAAATTCCAGACCATTATAGTGTCTAAGAAGTTACTTCGTAAATTATGCCACTCTTTGATTACTGCGATAGCCTCTATACTGCATTAAACGCTTCTAGTTTTGCAAAGCTCGATTGGTCTTCAATTCATGTGTGCGATTTGTTTTTGGCTTGTACCGCTTGACCGCATCTTACATTATGCTAAAAGTTTATGGTATTAGCATAAAGGAGCACTTTGATTTTAGGAACTGCACAACTATGTTTAAAATCATAAAAGATTTTACTCCGGGTAACCTCGCTGACAAGGTAAATTATCTTACGACGAACAATGAATCTCTTAATACCGAGACATATGTATGTAGATACCTACAATCAAAATACTAATTTTTCGTGAAAGATTGCCGACGGAATGTAAGACAGGTCTTTCAGTATTACATATTTAAATGTAGGCGAGTGATGAGTGAATGACTGAATAATCAAATAATGTTAGTTTAATTTATGACTTAACTAGATAATAATTTCTATTGTATGTTTTAATTTGCAAAATTAACATATTTAATGGCGTAGCTTCTTTTCTTGAGCACATGTACACTGTAAGGTTAGGGCTTACACTATATTAAATAAATTATTATTATTATTATATTGGCAAAATATAGCAAAGAGAACACATTTGAAGCACTGCTCTGCATTCATATTCCGTATGATGATAACAACATTGTGAACGAATTTTATGTAATTTTTAACATTACACAAATAGGTGGCCCTTTGTAGCGACAAGCGATAGAATGGCTTGTTATGAGGTTGTAAGTTCGAGCTCATAAATCAACGTCTAAAAGTTCATCGAATATCCGCGTTGAGTTTGTGAATTGCAATGCGTTTTATGTTCATTAGTACGGGGAGATAAAATGATGCCAAACCGATAACTAGTTGAGTACCTATTTCAAACTCATATAAAATCTCTAGGAAGCACGTTCTGGGTAGGTACTAGGAGAAATTCGGGCAATCAATTCAATTTAACTGCGTACTTAATTCAGCTATTCGATGATGGAGCTTTAAATAAGTGTGAACACTATACGACTATTAAAATGAATACCATACTGATCCCTAGAAAATTTAAACATTGCTATGTGTGAGGTAGTGAAGTCTCCTTTTAGTGAATATATTGTAGGACTAATGGAAAACAATTATACATACAATTGTGTTCAAAATAATAGTAGTGCGGTATGGCAAAATGCTTTACAAAAATATTATTGGCATGTTTCATCATGCAAACTTGCAACGCACAACGGTGTGCACATGTATAACGGGACTAAACAAATAAGAAAATATTTGCGTAGCTGTAGCTGCAATAGGCAATATGAGATATATTAGTCATTGTTGCTTTTCCAAATGAAATAGACCTGTTCTCAAAAATTTAACCTGTTCTAGCAAAGTTTAAGTTTTGGAAAAATCCAAACTTGAAGTGCAAAACAACTTTTAAGAAGAAACTTAAAATGAACATATGCATATATTTGTCTAAGATAATTTTATAAAAATATAACTTTTAGTAAGCAGAGCTAAATATTGGAGACACTAAAAAACAGAATTCATTTGAAAGCGAGGAGACGGGAAAATATATAAGAAAATCTAAAATATTAATGGATGTACAGGCCCCATGATTGGAAATGTAATAAAGTCAAATAAAAATCCAGAAATATACGGAGGCAAAAGAAAAACATCAGCAGCAGATGATAGACGCATTATGCGATACAGTAAAATTGACCTACTGCATCTTCAAAATTAATTCAAAAAGAGTTTCAACTTTCTGTTTCGACTTCAACAGTTCGTAGACAGCTAACGAGTTAAAAGGTGCTTCTTTTTTGCATTTTTTTTTGCATTCCGAAAACACCAGAATATGCCCGTAAAAGGATTTCGAAAAATTCGTTCAATTAGGGAAGTTACAGGGCTTAGAAGTTCGAAGAGCACGAAGATTTACTTCGGTGTAATCATATTTCAAAACTTCAAACCTGTTTTTTTCGAAACCACGTTTTTCGAATCGGTGACCACGATATCTCGAATGCTAATGAACCGATTCAGTTGAAATTCTTACAGCATATTTAGTACAATTGCCGCTATACCCCAATTATGTTGATATGTATTTTATCGCCTTTTTTAGAAGCATTTAAATAGAAAAAAAAAACGAAAATCGCACTTTTTTACTTGTAATTAAACAACTTTTCTAATTTTCTATATTTAAAATCTCGGTGGTCCCGACTATAGTCAACAGAGGAACAATTTTGAATTTCATGTTTTTGACTCCCCAGAGGGCGGCAATCGTGGTTACCGTTTGCACCTGCGCTTCGGACACCTCAAATTCGAATTCGCGCACAGACCATAATTATTTTTCATTTTCAACAAAAGAAATGTATTGTTATAGTAAAAGGTCGAATGAATACATACGGGCGATTCTCTGTAAGCTCGTAATCGGCTGTCCTCAGCGATTTTTTCAAAAAGTAATTTAATTGTTTTTTAAAAAATCACTCCCAATGAAACTTTAACCCCGAACCTTTACGGGCCCATTGTTTCTAGAACCATAACTATTTTAAGTTTTTTTCTAGACGTGATAGAAGCTCTAAAAACACAGTCCCCTGGCTGTCCCCATCACTGTATTCCCACCTAGAAATGAGATTTTCGAAGAAGTTATTGAAACTACATACATTTGGCAGTTAATATCATAAAGAAAGATAATTAACTTATACTATTTTCGTAAAACAAGGTCTCAATTCGTATTTTATTTATTTAGTAAAGTCCTGTAAACTTTGTCCCCAGAATCTCCAAACAGTCCCCTGCCAAAAAGTTAAAGCCATAATAAAAAAAAACTGTGATGTTTACAAACGTTTTTTTGAGTGAAACGAAACGCAAATGTTGTAAAGTTGGCAACGATGCTGAATGCGGCGGCGAGACGCCACTTTTTTTAGTGTCAGAGCGTCATTAGTGAGGTGAACACGCGTTTGGACCGCTACCACGAACAGTCCCCTGGCAAGTAATAATATTTATGTTAATTACTTTAATTATCTCTATATATAATTTATTGCTTTATTATTTATGTCTAAATTGATTGGTAGGTTTTAAAAAAACTATTTTACACCAGTTTTGTAAATATTGTGAAATTTACCCGAAATAAACAGTCCCCTGCCTGAAAATGCAGCAGGGGACTGTTCTACACAACAGGGGACTGCCTAATTTTGACAATTTATTTTGGAAGTATGGAAAAAGGGATAGGATTTCTTTTCACAGGGTTTATTTAACATGTATTGAAGTATGCAAAAAAAATTGTTTGTTATAGTTTTAATACAAAATGGCGGCGGCAGAGCCAATCTTTGAAATCGCCTCCTCCTACTCGGGAGGACAGATTTCTCGTGAAGTATAAGACGTGGAACGAAAAACAAAAATATTTTATAATCTATATACTATTGTAAAATGACTTTTTTCTAAGTACAACAGTCATCTGTCTCACTTAACAGCCCCCTGCGACGTTCAAAACAGTCCCCTGATGCCTCAAACAGTCCCCTGTCATGATTTTTTAGAGAATCGAAAATAACTCGGAAAATACGTATTAATTCAGTGGGCCTCCTTATCTAACTAAAATAATAGTTAATTTTCTTCGAAATAGAATACGGGTTTTTGGCAAATGTTAAAAAAAATTGCCAGGACAGCATTTGCATGGGACCTGTACGAGCTTACAGAGAAATGCCCATACAGAAAGAAAAATCTTAATTTCATATGTTGCCGAGAAAAAAATTCGTGGAGTCTAAATACGGCCATCACTACAGAATACCCCCTTAAGGCTGGCTTAGCTTGATGGTTTGGGTTGACTTCGTCAGGTAGATTTGCGTGTGAAGTTTCCAAAGTACTTAAATTAATTGAGCTACGTGGCAGCAACTTTTTAAAAGGACCACCTTTAACAGAAAAATTGCCTGGCAGTAAAGGTAATTTAAAAATTTATTTATTTACAAAACTCAATTCAAATTACGATCGAAGCAAAGGAATTCGAATAGGTTTCTGCCTTTGCCTTACTTGTTATAAATAATAGCTTAGCTTGTTTGCTGACGACATAAACTGTCATAACAAGATAAAGACGCAGACTTAAATTCGGACAGGCCCTAAGTCCTCGTAAGGTCCTCTCTTACCTCTCTTTGGTGGGACTGGCTCCCGTCACTATGTACGGCTGCCACTGAATAGCGAATATCATGAAACGTAGACAATAAAGGCGATTTAAAAATAATGACATAGGGTTATAAATAATTATGGACCAACAAGTGTATGTCGATATGTTAGATAGAGTTGTTACCTTAAGCTGAACCCGAAATGCCACTGAAATTGGTCCTACAACAAGACAAGGACCCAAAACACAAATAAAAGGAAGTTATGGAATGGTTTCGGGTCAAAGGGATTGAACTCATGCTGAGATCATTATAGGTTTTCCCTTCCCCTCGTAACTTTAAAATTAATTATCTTTTTCGTTAGTTAGTCCAATGTTGCTCTTCGCACTATTATAAATATATACTATATTATATTGATTAATATTTTTATAAATTGAGCTTTTTTTTGTAATTTAATTACAAAATTAAATGGCGGTGCACTAACCGTCTGTAAAATTTCATCAGAATCGATGGAAAGATGGCGGAGTTATAGCGTTGTGATATATGGACAGACAGATGGACATGACGAAATTATGAGGGTTCGGTTTTTCCATTTGGCTACAGACCCCTTAAAATGGTCCGAAGAGTCCTTAGGAGTTGTTGATTACAACAAATAATAAATATTTAAGTTTACTATGAAGTTGCGGGGAAAAATGAATGTTCAAAAGCCCAATTCGCCTTAAATTTGTTTTGCACCACTGAAAAAGCCAGTGGAACGTTTTGAAACTTCTCCGTCCTTTATTCTTGTAATGTAAAAAAACAAGGTAAGAATTTCTAAGCAACTCAGAAGCACATGCCTGAAGTAGAACTTTCACACTTCTGGAAATTTTAATTAAAATTACAAGGCACAAACTATTGAAGCAAAACAATTTGTGCCGCAGATGAAGGATATCCTCGTGCAGCCGTCACGCGCCATCATATGTACGAAGGATGGATTAAGTGGGTTGAGTTGAGATGGTAGCAAAAAAGCGGGTTGTTAAAGAGCCGAGTGCGGCGATAAATTTCTGGTTCAAAAGACAATGTTCATTCTGTCCTCTGTGCACAAGCTGGAGTGACACGGATACCAACAACAGGCGCCCCTGGAGTACTTGTTAGCACCAGACCTATACGGTGAGGAGCAGAAGCTGTATGTCTGCTTAATTGAAGTATGATTGGGCTATGCTCCAAGCTCCAAGGGCGCCAAGAGACAACGAGACACGTGGGATGTGCAGGCCAAGTCGGAAGTGCCGATAATTGATTTCTCAAAGTGTGCTCGTTGTCTGGCCTATTCAGGTGGAATTAACGCTGGCGAGAATCCCGATCGGTCACGCCCGTGCTAGAAAGATGTTGCCAGCCAGGGAATGCCGAGCTATGCGCAGTCCCTTCGATTATCGGGGAGCATTAGTATGCGGGTGGCGGTAGTCAGCAAATTCTGGAATTCCCTCTGTTTTTCACGTGGAACACTTCTGACAAGGGCTCTGTTTGCTCTCGAAAGGCCGGAGTTATTGCCACAAAGCTGCACTTTGACCGTCGTCGTCGTTAGTCATATCATAACTCCATAGACGGTGTTTTCACGCAGCTCTAGTTCCTCTAAGCGATCTATTTATTTCCGCGAATGAATACGGAATGTGAAATTAATTCTGACCCATAAATCTGGATCCGCACCATCCACTTTGGTGCATTAAGTTTTCACGAGATAAAAAATTGCACTTGTACTTGGCGAGATTGCATTCCTTGGCCACAACACCATGCAATCGCTGTACACTACTCGCATGAGGTCGATGGTGGCTCACCAGAGACTCTATTAAACTGCGCCATTCTTAAAAGCAAACTTCACGGAACGGGGGTTCGAACCCACAAACATAAATTTTTCTCTCCGTTAGAAATGCAATATCGCGTGTCATAACTAGCCTCTGCGGTGTTTGTTAAAAGAAGGCACTATTTGAAATTATTCAAGATTTATCATAAAAATTAAAATTTTTATAAAAGCGAAAAAATGCATTTTGTGCGTTTTAGACTCCTGGGCATTTTGAATCGTCACGATTTAAAATGTGTGAAATTTAAAATAGATCAAAATATTACAGTCGTGAAAGACGGGTACAAAATGCAGAATATACCACTTTTATTGCAGCTATTCAAATATGCAGCGTTTTCTAAAACATTTTGCGCTTTTACATTATTATTAAGGTAGTCAAAGCTAGTCCAGTTACTATGCCGAAATTCTCTATGCTGAGTATGACAATGGTACGACGCCGGCGATATTTGAGAGGCTACTGGGAGGTTTAATGCCGTGTTGTCGGGATTTTTGATTGACCGCATGATATTGAAATATATGTTGGCGTCGGTTTTATTCAAATAACTCGGCATTCATTTGAGCTTGAATTTTTTTTATAAAAACGTTTTAAAGACTTTTAATAGTACTACCATAGACAAGTAAATATAAGGATTACCCACTTTAAACAAACAAAATGCGACCAAAATTTTGGGGAGCTCCCTGAGGGCTCGTACGATAGCTTCGCTGGCTTGCTTTTAGCATGATACAGTAGGGATGCACCCCCAGTTTTTACACTTTGCGTTCGGATAATATGTAATATCAAAATCCCCCCTATAAGTCTATAAAGTCTTTTCATGCATGTATCCATTTGCCACCCCACGAATCAATTGTTTGCTTATTGCCTTCGCCCTATGGTCAAGGGCTCAGTTTACTTGGTTTTTTTTATCTTCTTTCTCGGAATTCACCTTGAACAGCACATGCCCACACGAAAACCAGAGCGCACGAAACAACTGCGACTTCTCCTGCGTCGAGCTCGCCGGTTGCCATCGCACATGTGGAGGCATCGCTGTGGAGCTCTTAGAAATTTTAGTCGAGTTTTACTTGTTCGACGTGGGTAATCTTTATTTTTATTTCTCTATGGTACTACATACAACTTTGTTTATGAGTACTTTTGTCCTATGAAGAATGGCTTTTGAGTTACTTTGCTTCAAAGAGTTTTTTTTGTTCCAAAACTGTCTTTAATAATTTTAACTATAATGGGAATTTTTTATTTAGATAATTTTTGTATTTTACTCTCATAAAAAGCCACTTTTAGTAGAAGAATGCATGACATCAGAGTTGTAGCTCTGGATAAAACCTACAAAATGGTTATTTCTTGTTCGTTTCGCATTAATGCTGCAGCTTGTAGCGCAGCCGGCATTGTCGGTCTTCGGCGCACACACAACAAACTCGTTTTCTCGCGATATTGTTAGGGCCTACCTCGTAAATCGAGAGGCTGAAACAGAACAGCTGGCAGCAGCATCTCATTTGACAATTTACATGAATTTCACATTTCAGCGAAAATTGATTAGTGGAATTTAGCAATTTAATTTAGATTTTGTTTATTAGCGACGGATCGGCGGGTTTTCCGGAACCGTGTGCTATAGTTTATTCAAACCAAGCGCCAAAATAAACAATAAATCGAAATTGGCAGCCCTGAAACGGGTTCGTGCTGTTGGCAGTACCGAAGCAGAGGCAGCACATGTATGGATTTTGAGGCGAGTCGAGTAGCTGACGCTGCCGACGCCGCTGGCGCTACCGTTGTTCTGTATCTGCCATTATAAAAGCATTGCCTTTAAATAATTATCTGCCGCCGCTGCCGGCTGTTCTATTTCTGGCTTTACTCGCAGCCCGCAGGGTTCATGGCCATCGTAAAAATACTAAGTATCGTACGCTATTTACCACGGGCAACACAAATAACCCCAAAAGAACGATTCCACACCAAATATTTATTGAAAAGTAATCTTGGTGGCTAAACTCTATGACAGTCCTTGTTTTTCTTTTGCTCACGAATGCATATTATACAAATTCCAAAAGCCAATTTGTGATCCAAGGCTGATATCAGCTTTATCTTTTGAGACAACTATTCACATAATTCGAATCTCTTTATGTAGGTGCATCGAAAGGTTGAAAATATTGGTTTGAGAGGGTTGATTAGGACACTTTAAAAAGTCGATTGGGTAGGGGGTCGTTTTCCGTTCCTTTTTTTTGATAAATTTTTTGTCTTGCTTTTTAAAAAATGTTTAATGGAAAAAAGGATACATTAATTAATGGCAAAAATTTCGCATGGAAAACAATGGCGTACAATCAATCTATTGGTATATAGTGGTGTACATCTTTCCGAGACATACATAAATGTACATACATATATTAAAGAGAAGTGAAGAATCATTTTTTGAACTCATTACCTTTTGCGCAAATTGCCAATTGAAATCCACAATCAATAAACAAATTAGTCATCAACCAATTCCACAAAATTAATCGGATAATTCAATTTTTGTATTCCAGCTATTGAATCTGGCAAGCAAGTTGATTGTACTTTTACAGACCTAAGCAAGGCGTTTGATATGATTAACCACAGAATCCTTAACTATAAGCTGTCCGCTCTTGGTTTCCCTTCTTGCTTTGTTGACTGCATTTTGTCATAATTGACTGGACGTACTCAGCATGCCCGTTTTCGTGGTGTCCTTTCTAAAGCCAGTCCCAGACAATGCGTGCATTTGGACAAATATCTGCGTCTCCCAATTTGTCAAATATTTCCCTCGATTTGCTTGTGCTTTCGTTCTATTTGGAGAATGCATGTACCGAATATTTTCTGCGTTAAATTTGTGTTCCCACACCATTCGTTTATTCGTCAAACTTATTCACGCAGTTCTGCGCGGTATGCTTTACACAGTTTCATATGCTGTCAGTTCCCGATTGCACAATGGAGAGTAGAAGTCAAGTAATAGCTAGTGCTGCTGCTCTTATTATGATGTGTGGGTTTTTACAATTAAAAAAACTAAAAAGACGAAAGAGAAGATGACGGATGCTATATTTGAATAAAAGCCGAAATATCAGCCATGGAATTTATATTTTTGTGTAACGGATTTTTTGGATCCCATATCACAGGGTCAAGTTCATAGAGAGCTATGAACTGAAGGGTGAATTCATTACACCATTCCATTTTCAATTTGTTCAGCTAAAACAGCTTTTACGCTTGCTTCTGCCCGCTAAACCGGAGGCTATTACACGAATAATCGTCTGCTTCCCATTTTTATGGGAAGTGCACGCATAACAAATATTTCCTGCGTTTGTCTCCCACATATCTCGCCAAAAGAGAGACATAGCATTTATTTGGTGCAAGAACGCAGACACAAATGACGAAGAAAAAGGACGCATTACAAGCTTTGGCTAAAGAGTACGCATAACAATTATTACTCTTTGTAGCTCCCACATACCTCGTAAAGTGAGACTCATTGCCAAATATTGGACAAATGCGCGCATTGTCTGGGACCGGCTTAACTGTATTAAAAATACGTCGGATTTACCACAGGGCAGCCACCTTGGTCCATTATTGCTCATAATTTACAACAATGATGTATCATTGATTCAGTCCCACTCGAGGATTCTGTGTTATGCTCACGATGCGAAATTTTTTCGCATAGTATCTGATGACTCTGACCGTGATGCTTTAAATACTGACTTGGATGCTCCATCAACAGCATTCCACTAAATGTGAGTAAGTGTACCTGTATGTCCTTTTCACGCAAAAGGAATCCAATCCACCTTATATACACGATTGACGGCCATTCTCTTGCTAGACTTGACAAGGTAAGGGATTTAGGGGTTATTCTTAATTCGGGTTTTTCTTTTGAAACAAAGCAAACGCGACCCTAGGGTTCGTTAAGAGGTGGTGTAAATAGTTTAACGACCCCTTATCTCTGCTGCCACATCAACCTTATTGAGGCTATTCAACGCAAGATTTTACGATTTGCTCTTCGTGGCCTTCCTTGGGAGGATAGCGTTTTCTGCCCCCATATTTAGACACGTTTCAACTAATTTCGCTTAAGGGGACCTATATGGCTAAATTTTCGATTTTTTTTATTGGATTTTCTTTTTGTTCAACTATTTCAGAGTAAAGCGCTGCAAACTAAACTAAAATCCGTAAGAAAATAACGAAGTTATGCCTTTTTTTACTTTTAGATGTGTCGTTAAAAAAGTACTTCAAATATTCTGTAATAACGGAAGCTAAATCCGCGCTATTTTTGGTTCACAGCAGAGCAATTACATTCCCTGTGATGCTCTGTTGTATTTGTTGTGTAAACAAACTTTAATCAGTGCGTTTCTAAGTAGCTTTTTCGTTGATAAACTTTGTTTTTCTTCTGTAAAGTCAATCTTTAATTCGATTTTGCTCAGAATTCTGTTTTTTTACTTTTGCCGTAGAAAATTTCAAAAACCGTTAGCTCAAATTGTTTGAATTTTGGTGGGCTGGTTTATTATAACATATGTACATCTGGTCATAGAATGAATTAAAAAATATTTGAATATTTAGATTATAATTATTTTTTAAAATATTTATAAATTCAGTAAATAATGAAAAATTTCAAAAATTGAACTCTAAAATACACAAAATCAAAAATAATTGCAGGAAAGCAAAACTAATGAATTCATTCTATGCAGTCTAGTATTATCGAACAGAAAATGTCTTGTTTATGTGTTTCAGATCAGGGGTTTTGGGAAAAAGCTACGGCAAAGGTGAAATTCCACCATTGCAAGAGACGCTCAACCCATAAGAGCCCATGGGTATTTTTGTGATTTTTATAGGCCAAAAACAATCGTAAAGTATTCAATAATAAATTAGTTTCCTCATTTTCTAAATTTTATGTGGTTTATTTCATAAAAAAAAATAATCCTTTGACTCCGCAAAACCCCATTTAAGCCATATAGGTCCCCTTAACTTCTTGGAGGTTAGGCGATTCAACACCAGAACTGTCTTTACGTTTGAGTTATTAACTCTGCTGAATTATTAAGTAAATTTGACATTTCGATACCTGTACGTTCTCTGAGGAATCATAATTTCCTCCAACCAGATTATCACCGTACCAATTATGGATTTA
The DNA here is from genome assembly GCA_947538895.1 of Neoitamus cyanurus. Classification (NCBI taxonomy): domain Eukaryota; kingdom Metazoa; phylum Arthropoda; class Insecta; order Diptera; family Asilidae; genus Neoitamus; species Neoitamus cyanurus. Next base: position 27,875,125 of record OX384540.1, read on the forward strand.
ATGAGCCCATATCCGCTATGTTGCGCTACTTTAACTCGAAATACTCCAGTATCGACTTTCATTTAACGCGAGCCAATATAAAGAATCGGGAGTTCGTTAAGGTTACAGGGAACAATGCTGTTGTAGTCCGAAGTAATCAGTTTGTGGATGAAATTGTCAGAGTTAAAAAAGAATGAAGAAGAAAAAGAAGAAACGCCTGACGATCTTTTGTTTATTGTCTGTTTTTAGATGACTTTAAAACTTTCAAACAGTTTTGCTTTTCGATGTAAGTTTCACTACATTGAATTAAAAATTTTCTTGAGACAAATGCAGGTAGATGCAGATTATTCAATACGCCGCACTTCGGTATGTCACAGAAGAAGTTAATTCTGGTCATGCGAAACCTGTTCTAATTAAAATTCAATGCCATCTAAGTTTAATTGTGGGACTTAGACTCAATACAAAGGAGAGTTCTCAGAGTTTCTCATAGACGTACATTTCAGTACCTCATTGCTCAATATGAACATTGCCATGTACCAAAAAGTATCAACAAAAGTATCCGAAATTTCATGAAGTTGTTATCAATGACGCGCTAAAAACACGGAATTATTCTTCTTTCAGAGTTTTGTTAAATCAGCACATATGTATATATATTATATATTGTACGTATGTATTAACATGGCTGAAAAAGCTTAGGATTTGCCATGAACTACTTGAATGAAACATGCCGGATAGAGAACTTTTATGGTATTCTCGCGACAGTGCAAGTACTTAATCCTGTCGACATAAGATTTCAAGGAGCTATGGGTGCTTTGTAAACAACTTGTTTCAAATGAACATGTAGGTACAAGCACACAGATATACAAAGTTCCACCTGCTTTTATTAGAAGTATATTTGATAATAGCTGTGCCAAAGTGTTAATTGAGGAAAGCGGTGAGCAGGTAGATATGTTTTGCTATTCATACATTCACAAAACGTGTTTCAAATGTCTGTCTGAAGACAAATAGAAAAAATGTATGCCTGCCTATAAGGTATTTCACAGTAGGATTTGTATAGGTCCGTTTATTAGAATTTAATGTACATAAAGTAAAGTCACTTTAAAACATCCTTTAAACGCAAAGTAACGTAACATGAGCTCCTCTGGAAAAAAATGAGGTACTTTCCCAAACAAATGCGATACTTCCGCGTTAAAAAAATATCCTGCTTTAGGTCTGATGTGCGCTGTTGTTTTCATGAACATTTAACCTCCAATATCAAATCTCTCCCATTACTGAGTTATTACGTAAAGTAGCTTATTTTTTATCTTTTCATTTATGATTACATTGTCAACCCAAACCGTAACAGAGATCACTTTTGGCGACATCTGTTCAACTCGACTTATTCAGCTCTAAAAATTTATTAAAAGGCATCTCTTCTCCTGACGGAGGACTATTGTGTGTACAAACAAGCGACCTAGTTAATTTCGTTTCGGTCCACTTTGCGAGAAGCAGTAAACTACAAAATTGGGGCCATCAATAAGGTTTCGAAGGCTAATAACATGGCTCACAAAGAAATTTCTTATCTGATGGAACGTTACTGCAAGGAATATTTTCTTGGGACCTACCTTTATGTGACAGACTGCCGAACATAAAATGGAGTATACCCATGATGTCACACTGGGGATCAATCAAACCACTGGGTTTTATTGAACTGTGAAAGAACTTTTATCGGTTGGGAATCTCTAATTGCCGGCAGTTGCTATAAAAATGAACGTTTTATGACTCTCTTAATGGACCGCGAGGGAAAGAAAGGGAAACGCAATGTAACCAGTTGCATACTTTTATTATACTTGCAAATATATAGGGTGAGATCATATAACACATATTGGATAAACGTTGTTGGAATATTTTACATAAAAATCGTCTAACAGCGAAGAATGGAGACGCAGAGCGTTTTATTGCAGCACAAGTCCTTTTTGTGGTTGAGCATTATAAAAATTCAATAACCAATTTCTGTGGTTTTAATTGTTCATTATTCCATTAAAGGAAAATAAACCGACGTAATTAAAAATGGTTTGAGTGGCGCGGTACTCATGAGAATTGAAGTGTAATCATCTAAGCTCAATTTAATTCAGTTTCAAAAATATGTTGCATTGTTTTGATTAAATTTGTTTTATAATGTTACAATGAGGTCAAACCTCAATCAGTAGATATTTCTTAAAAGGGCAATATTTTCCTCGCCCAGTTCACTGATTTGAACATTTCAGGTTTTACGCGTAGGTAGGTACTGGTACCATAGGAACATCCAAATAATATTGCAACAAAAGAATTGATAGATGATTTGCATAGTTTTTTGTCCATAATTTTAAACCCTGAATGAAAAAATTTTCCATCACGCAAGATTTTCAAGAAAATTAGAGTTAAAAAGTGAAAAAGTGAATAAAAAACAATTTTTGCATTTTAAAACAAAAATTAGTCAAGTATCGTACAAAGTCTACACATACCTTAAATTAAAGATTGAAACATCAACTATTGCCTAAAAATGCAGTTGACCCAAGAGCTTTAAGAAATTTTTCTAAATCTTGAATTTTCGTCAGCATATGCTTTTCGCTTGCAGGAAATATGGAACGTTACCCTTCATTTGGCGCATGTATATGAAAACATGTTCTACTAAAGAAATATGTGGAGCTTTAGGTTTATCATATTTTACAGTCATAACTAAGGGTGACCACCTATTATTTGAGGTGTATATTAAATTTTTGGAACTACTTAACAATTTTTAACGAATTAACGAAAGCGGAAGCGGATATTTTCACTTTTTGATACCGATTTTCTCAAAAACTATACGTGATGCAACGTTTTCGTTTTCAGATTCGTATTCTATAGAAAAAAAACATCGATCTCACCTATTTATATTTCTTTATGTTCGCCGATTACTTAACAAGTTTTCACAGTCCGCGAAACGCCCCACTAAAAATAATAATAGTGATACCTGCACTACAATATGTGCGTTTCATTTCACGTATTATAATCGAAGTCAAAATATGAACAGGGGAATTACAGAAAAATGTAGAGATACACACATATTAGGAAAATTTTAATTGATAAATCTATTTGTTAATTTCATAACGATACAAAACATTTGGAGTTTAATCTTATATTAATTAATTTTGCACTAAGCTTTAAATTCAAGTTCAATTTTTAATAGTAGGATCAATATGGCAGGATGATATCGCTCGAGAGACATGGCAGAGAATTACATTTTTCCAATTTTGTGACATAATATCGAAAGTATAAAAATATTTTCTTAAGGGGTTATTACCAGCTTAATTTTTTCTTTTCAATTTGTTTTCTATTGGCTTAAATAATGGCCAAACATCCCTCGAATCAAACCAAACTTTGTAGAAAGATGTATTGAAATGTTAAGATGCCTCTAAACCAATTTTAGACATCTTAACATTTCAATACACCTTTCTACAAAGTTTGGTTTGATTCGAGGGATGTTTAGGCATTATTTAAGCCAATAGAAAAAAAATTTAAAAGAAAAAATTATGGTGGTAATAACCCCTTAATAAAAGTTATTGATCTTTAATATTGTGAATTACTGGCACGCTGCACTATTTAATTATTATCGATTTATCTTATTAATAGACGTAAGGATGCGATCCCATTTGCAATTATTCACCCTTACATTATTTTCGAGACATTTAAAGCACATGTTTTTTTTATTTTTAAAAATTTCTTTGAAAGATATTTAAACCGCAGCTAGTTTGAAAAACGAATAAAGCAGTAACCACACCCACTTAAGCAAATTCCAATAATAGTTCGGAAGGACCTAGCGTCAAGATCTTCCTGAAATGACTGCAAACTCTGCAGTTTTCCGCATTTCTGCGTTATACCAACTGTGAATGGAATACGCCAAAGGGAAATGTAAGTTAACTCAAGGTTCTTGGCATGAAGCTCGCTCCAATAATTCATTCAAAAAATTAGCAAAAAGGCCAAAGCCAAGTCGTACTTATTTCGTAAATCGTCTCCTGCCAAGCCCAAGACGGCTACCATCGTTGGGAACTGAAGCTGGAGCCGGAACTGGGTGTACATAATGGTGATCCAATTACGCTGTTCCAGATGTACGGATTAATGGTGAAAATGCCTGCCAGTGAGGGGTCTATTTAAAATTTCATGCAGTGTCAACTGGTCGGAAAGAGGTGAAATGGAAAATTTTATGGCGATAATGGGATTTCGCGAATTGAACGAAAAGCGTTGCTCCAGAAAACGCTGATTAATTAAGAAAGTTCTCAGGCCAAACAGAATCCTGGCGCAAATAATTTTTATTTGGAAAGTTTCTCAGTAGAGCCATTACGATTTATAAAACCGTCGGCCTACTTTTCAGGGGGCTTTTGTATTCCATTTACAGTGAAAACGAGGAATGCCTCCAAAAATCCATTAAATGGACTTTGTGGAAATCCAGACTTATTACAATTTAAAATAATTTTCCCAGGAGTACTTCATTTAGTAAATTCAAATGAATTAGTTCTCATTTTCAGTGTATTTTGTGATATCTTCGTAGAGAAAATCAGATTTTAAAACAGGAATATATTTTAATACTTAACGCCATGCGGTAGGGGCTATTTAGGTAAAGAAGACGTACACGTGAAGCCTCTACTTTTAATTACATTCCTCCCTTCCACGAGGATCTGCGACAATATTTTAGGGCCCATCCCATAAAAAACGTTTGTTCATCATAAAAACAAATAAAAAAATTTTCTCAGTAGCTTGATTTTAATGGCCATGAATTAATAATTCTTCCTCATAAAGAAAGGACATCACACAAAAAATTTAAGTCACATTTTCCAGTAACTTGCCTTTCTGTTCTAAATTTTCTTTGCGATATGAAAACTGCTGCGAATAATAAATTCCTCACTCAGCTTTATCATTTCCTTAGCAGGAAAAAAGCTTCCCTTCGGTATATTTTTGTCAAGGTGTGGAGATTCCTTCCTCGAAACTTTTCTCACTTGTTTCTTATGAAAGGACCAAACTGGAGCGGAAACTGGAGAAGAGGTCATATTTCAAACTTTATTCTATTCGAATGAAATGTGAAAGGGGCTGTGGCACAAGTGTACAGAAAATCTGCTTTTAAAAAATTCCTTATACAACTGTTTCAAGGAAAAAGGTACGTAGAGTTATTGTTGCAATGCAAGGATAGTTACACAGTTCTTAGCAAGTAAGTATTTTAGACTTAAACAACAGCGCCTTTTTCTGCTTAGCCTACTTAAAGCGTTTTCATGCGAAAATTCATTCCCTATACGCATACGAAAGTCAGTGTTTGGGGGTGAAATTTACCCTGTCGATTTTCCCCTGGCTATTAAATTTCCCTCGGTCAATTTTCCCCTGTCTATAACATATTTGGTAAAGGGCCAAAAAGGCTAAATTAGACCCCCTCCCAAGTCAGATATTATTTTTTGTACACATTAAATTTAGATGGTGAAATTTGCTTTTCCTGGATTGGATTATTCCAGAAGTTCCTTTTTATCTTTAATCAAAACACTCTTTGAGAAAAAAAACTAAATGGGTACACCAACGTCGATTTTTACTAAATTATATACCGCACGTATTTATACCACACTGATGCATAATTATAGAGTGATTCTAAAGTTATAATCAGACAGAAGTACAGAAATATCTTATATTTTTAAAATGCTTATCCATACAAAGATAGAGAAGAATGTAGAGAGTATTTTAAACAGCTGTCACCAATCTCAATTAGAAAATGACATTTTATTGCGCTTGTTAGCGGCTGCTTATCTTATAGAAACCAGAGAAAACGCTAACCCATGATGACCAAAATAAGCGAGATAGGTGACAAAATTGCAATAGAAATGAAAAAGCTGCAGCTACTTCGGTTGATTTGATTTTATATAGAGATTAGGCATTACTCGCCTCAATAGTCATTTTGCTGGCATGCGAAACACATTTTATATAGTATAAGTAGAACTAATAATTAGAGAAAACAGAAAACCTATTATACCAATGCAAATTGACATCGCTTCGAAATAGACGTCTTACGGTGACGGCAATTCATATGACCCTTTAATTTGGTAACGAGGTGAGTGAGTGCCTAAACTGCCGCCATAAATTAAAGTAACCAACCTTATCAGGTGGGTAAAGAGCAGGATATGTATGTCACAGCAGCCGTTGCAATAGAAGCTGTCTATTGGATGTAGGAGCCATTAATTGGTAGCCCGGCTGTCTCGAACGGCCACAACGACCTTTGAGGTAAGGCATCTGCACAGGAGCACATTCCGAAGATAAATTGCGGCTCGCTAGGCAGCCGAGCGGAAGCGAGTCACAATCGAAGCAAAGCGTTTAAAGTGCCGCCTCCTCAAGTATGCCGACTGCAAATTTCACTTTTTTTCATTAAAGTAGGGAAGCAATTTTATTACCGCATTCAAGCTGTTTGCTACTTTTTATGTTAAACCTTAAAAATGATGTCATGATTTGCACGGCGGCGGTAAGCAGTAATCATCTGTTGCTTTCAGCAATTCTTTCTTCACAATGGCCTGTAAAGTTTTGCAGACAGGTGAGATACATCAAGGTAAATGAAGACATTATCAAAAAAAAAAGTGAAAAGAGGTAAACATCCCAGGTATTTGTTTAAATTAGAGACATTTTTTCCACCGTCCATTTGGCTCTTTGCCCAACTGAGGTACCTAAACATGGAAATGTAACTTTGTGACTCGAAAAATGTCATCCAGGAGAAAATTCCTCCGCCCGGCAAACTAACATACTTATATCTATACGGCATTTCGCGCCCTTAATAAAGAACAAAATTAGGAAGAAGAAAATGGCAAGTAATTCATTTTCAGTGTAATTAAATTCTAAGATAATTAAAGTCAGTGTAGAATGAAATTTATTATCAAAAAATAGACTTTTCTTGTTTAGTTTAAAACATAGTTTAGTTCTTCGTGCTGTCGTCCTTTGCATCTACCATATGTACATTTGTTGGTGCAACTATAAAAATTTCATTCATAATTTTTTTTTAATCTGAGCTTAATTCACATAACGGAACATTCCATAGGCTGTTCACCTTTTAAAATGGTTAAATAATTCGGAGTCCAAATTATTCAGAATTTCTGGCATACGCACTTCTCGACTAACTAATAAACTCCACTCTTGCTTCACCTGACTGTCTGTAAAAGTTCTTATATAAAGGAAAGTATAACAACTTGAAAAGGCAATTCGTTTTCGTGATGACGACTTTATGCAAATAAGACCATGAAACGTTAGCAATCAAACATTATTAACTCTTATATGCTGTTGTGTAAATTATTGTTGGGCTCACTGAAGAATTGGAGGGCATTACTTGAATGGAAACGCTTAATTTGAATGAAGGAATGGAGAAGAAGTGTAAAGGAGCAATATTCCGGCACATTTGAATTTATGACGATTGTTAAGTGGCACAGCAATATGTAAATGTGTCTTCAAGTATTTTAATAAAAAATTGATTAGGTACACCAAAACCACAAAAAAAGAAAGGTCCTGTGGTTGAAGGGTAAGATACTGTACGACATGGTTTTTGGGTCGCCGAATCTGAATCCGCAGCCAGAATTGGCCCAAGACGCAAGGATTTTTATATAATCTGAAAAAGTGAATAACAAATAGAATTAAAAAAAAAATTAAAGTTTATACGTATTTCCGTGTTGAATTCAAATTTGAGATAGTAATACAGCTACGCAGACGGAGTGTGGATATAAGGTCAACAAATGTTGTTATAACATAAAAAAAATCGCGATAAACGCAAAAAAAATTACGCAAAAATTCTTGTGTCTATAGGTCCAAATTCTGGCTGCGGATTCAGCTTCAGCGACCCAAAAACCATGTCGTACAGTATCTTACCCTTCAACTAAATAACCCCTTCTTTTCTTGTGGTTCTATATTAGTTTCACTAATGTGATATTTGTTAAGGGTCTTTCAATATGAAAATTGTTTGGTTATAGCGGTCATGTTGTTAAAGCAACTTCTGTCAAATTTATTGTAAATTGATCAGTAGTACGTGGAAAATCACAATGGAAGGTTATAGCATTCAAGAACGTGTGGAAATCATCAAAATTTATTATCAAAATCAGTGCTCCGTTCGAGAAACGTTAATCACCGAAAATCATCTTTAGCGACGAGCGCTACAGATTCTTCTTGTGGCCTAAACTGGATGATATGGATACAGACATGTGGTTCCAACAGGCCGGCGATATGTGCCAAACATTGCATGCCACTGTGGACATTCTGCACGAGAGATGGCGAGAGGCGACGCTAACTGGCCACCGAGATCGTTCGATTTAACGCCTTTAGACTTCTTGCTTTGAAGCTATCTTAAATTACAGGTCGATTCGAATAAACCGCAAACAATTGATGACCTCTTAAATACGTGCCACAAAGCAAAGCCGCGGCGGACATTTGACTGACGTTATAATCCATACTTAATGTCATAAAATATTCTTTCATGTAAAATAAATATGGAGTGGATATCTAAAACACAACTTGTTTTATGTACATTTAAAAGTCGAGCCTCCTTATTGAAAGACCCTGTATAAGGATGAAAATGTTAAAGACAGTTAGTTTTGAATTTATTATTTAAATTTACATAAATCTGAGTAAATTTCCATATTTCTCGTCCACTCCTTTTGTCATGCCTTGTAAAAAAAAAAAGCTAAATTGACTCTGGTAAAGTGATGGGGTGGATTCTAAAACATCAATTTTTTTACGCAAAACAGCGTCATGGTCTTATAAACCGACGCGACTATAATTTGTATGAAAAATTAGGGAGTTCCAAATCTAAAAGATTCGTTAACGTCGTCTAATTTACTCAAAAATATGTTAAAGCAGAACATTTATTATTATTTAAATGACCTCACAAAAAACACAATTTCCGATAGTTTTTGCAAGCCGCATCAACTCATTTAATTAAAAAAATATTTTGATTCGGCTGTGGTTTACAATAATATCCTTCTGCTGCGCATAATATCAGTGAGTACTTCCGGATATGCCCAGATAAGTTCATTGTTACATTTTAAATCGATTTCTTCCGCGTTTATTGGTCACGTCCTTAGCGATACATGCTGGGTTGAAACTTTGTGACAGTGTTTTTAAGTGGAATTTCCTTCTTCCTGTGTACTTGTTGGTTCTTTGTTATTAAATTGTCTGCTGTTTTCCATATGAAAGCCGCACAACTGAGGAGCTTTGTTTTATGTTTTATATTGAAATTGTTCCTTTAGCATTATTGATTTGCATTTCTTTTCTGGTCAGAATAATATGGTTATGAAAAATTTCATACAAAAGCCGTAATTTTTGGTAGGGAATTCTTACACTATTGTCGAACAATAAAGAGGATAGCTCTTTTGATGGAGCACAGAGGAAGGCTTGTTTATTTTTCAAAGCAAATGTATTCGTCAGTTAATAAGAAAAATATTAAAAATATTTTCATTTAGGTGAATTCACACTTTGGATTTGCATCGCGGATGAATTCACCCACATCAACTAGTTCTATAGAGAAAGAAGTAACAGTCTTTGCTCTTACTTTGGATGAAATGCATATTAAAAATCTTTCACTAGGAGTGAATTCATCCGTGATGCTCATGTAAAGTTCAAGGTGTTATCTCTTTTTAGTTTAAATTACACTGGTAAACATTTTTAGCATTTTATCCATAGATTAGACCCCTGTAAGAAAACATGTTCCATCTTGTAAGATTTACAAGATAATTAGAGCTAAAAAGTCAAAAATAACTGTAAAAAATACTTTTTAAAAATCAAGCTGTTACTTAATTCAAATATAAAAACACAAAAATAAATTTTGTTTACTTTTTGCATTATCTACATACTTATGGCATTTTAAAAACTTTAAATTGTTTACAAACTGTAACGAATTTTACTAAATTAAATTATTTGGATTGGATGTGTTGTAAAAGCATGTTGCGATGTGCTATGTTGAATTTTAACACAACATCGCAAAAAGCTTTTAGATCACAAACTCGCAGTGGATCCAAGAATTTAATTTAGTAAAATTGATTACAGTTTGTGAACATTTTAAAAGTTTTAAAGATTCCATATGTATGCGTCGAATTTGTGTTTGAATAGATAAAAAAAAATGATTTTTCTATTTGTAGTACATTTGAATTTAGTAAAAGCCACATTTTTAAAAGGCATGTTTTACAGTTAATTTATTATTTACTTCTTAGTCTTAATTTTTTAGTTTTAGTATACCCAAATACAAATAGTTATTTTGAAAAAGTTTTTTTACACATAATTTTATTTTAAATATGTTAGTGAAATATCTTCAGGCAACTTACGCTTGTCCAGTAGGAAAATATTAGGGCTTTAAATAAGGCATAGTACGTTCGACAGTGGTGCCCTGCATCTTGTGCACAGTGGAAGCCGAGCATAATACCATGAGGAACATTCTGCGTTCGATCGAAAGAGTATCATGGCTGTATTTATGTAGCTTGAACCTGTACAGATTCAGCGGCTCACACCTTTGCGGTCCCAAATAACGGGTTCATATATATGTATATATGAATATATCACTATTTTGGTATTCACAAAATTTTTGCATCGCATGTGTGACAGTTTTGACTGGTATATTTGCGATTGCAAATCAGGTGTTGCAAAATATTTTTTTTCCGAATTTTTAGATGCTATATGTAGTTTCTGATTTATTAAATTTCCCACGCGTTCGGAAATTAGCAGACAGAGTACGTAAAGGAAAAATAATTCAATATTTCAAAGAGGATAGTCAAATTTTTTTTATATATACCATACATACATACATAATGCATTTAGATACAAACAGTATTTTTTAGATTACCGTTGGCACACATATAGCCCTTAAAAATTCATATTCCCGTTGCATTAATTCTTATTGCGATACTGTCCCAGCAATCTTATAGTTTGTACAAAATTGGACACAAAAAACATCGCCGCTTGCCTCTACTTGCAGTACGCATGCGAATTAAATTACTGACGTTTAAATTTAATTTTTAAAATGATTACATTTTAATTAAAATTTTACTTTTAATAAATGCGGCCCTATATCTACTTAAATTTTCTAGTCGAGCATTCGGTCGCTCTAACTCTAATCTGTCTTGCCGTGACGATTCTTTTCGACGACCACGTGTTTTTTGCAATCTTCTACGTTTTGCTTCGTCGTTTTTATTAGGAATTTTTTGTTTGCGATTTTTCTCAGTGATCTGCGTACATTTTGAAACTAATTCAAATACTTAATTTTCTTTTTCAGACAATCAAAAACGATTAGGTACTTGATTTCTAATACAATTCCCAACAAATAATATACATGCTTCATCAAAAACATTTTAACTAAGTATTTATAATGAATTCAAATCGTAAGTCGTACGCACGAACTGTTATTTATAAGTTGTCAAAGCTGTATAAAACAAAATGGCTAATGCTCGTTTTCGGTTGTTTTAAGGCCAAACCATAACTTGCACACCGTTCCGTACCGAAACCTGTCAAAACTGGACGAAAGGAAGCTTATGTACATATATTCGACAGGCTGTCAGTGTGATAAATCACTGCGATTTATGTATTATTAAAGTGCACAACATTAATCAAACTTTCGAAAAAATGTATATCCTCATCCATTGTCCCTATTTTCAGCTGTTGTCATTTTGCATATGCAAGGTACGCTCCAGATTGACGAACGAACGACGATTCCCATTGTGGTTTGGAGATAGGTTTTGTGTGTAGTCGCAAGTTTGCATGGGCTTCCGTATGGAGCGGTATGCACATTATGGTTTGACCTTTAGTCGTAAAAATGGGTATGTGAGTTACGTATCCATTAGAGACCTTTACCACTTGTGCTTGTGAGATGCGTATCCAATAGAGACGTGGGCTACTGGTGCAATATTTTTTTCTTTTTAACGAAAATTTGAACGCAAAGTCATACGGAAGCAAAAACGCATCGTTTGGTGTGTGGATTATTAAGTATGATGCAGTATTTGTGTATAAAAAGGGATGTTGAGGTGAGAAATAATATCCATGATTTTATGCCAGAAACCAGCATTGAACCCAAAGCTGAAATATGGAACTTGGTTGGTCCTGTGATGGCTAAAATACAGGTGAAGAAACATATCGAAAACCTCATGAAAAGCTGAGAATAATAAAAGCGGAATTTGTGTTTATGAGAACAAAATAAGATTGCAAAGAAAACTCTCTATTACAGTTTTTATGACACAAGTGGTTGCTCACAATGCAGTTTCGCATTCAGTGCTGGATTTTCAATGGAAAGTGCGAGGTGGCCCTTAAATTTACAGGTTTATTTTCAGGCTATAACAAACATTTGCTCATTCGAGCTGAAAATAGCAGACAGGCCTTAATGGACTAATTACTTTTGAGTTGACTGCAATTAAAGAGGGACATCGCCCAGGACGACCAAGTAACTGGATTAGGTAATAAGACCAGTTTGCGTGGCACCCTGAATATTCAATGGTGTCCATTGATCAGACCAGTGATTTCCTTTAAGTCCTGTCAATTAAACTGTCGCGTCGCCGTCGGTATCATGGCCCTATATACACTGTCCTAGGGTGCTGACTCGACTCCTTAAATTTGCTCACTGTTGGCTCCTCTCCAGAGTACCAGAAAATAAATCTGGGTGCAAAGGACTTTTTCTACGAAATGAAGCTATTAGTGTGCAGCTTGTGTTTAAGCAGCTTTTCTTCCGTTGCAGCACTTTCGTCTTGCAATAAATATACGGAAGATGAACGAGTTTTGTTTCCGGACGCAAGCATTTTCATAACGACACGAGTATTGTGGGCTCTGAATGGCAACAACTGGAAGGTGCTGGAGCAGGATAGCAAGGAGCAACGGTGTCACTATTCTGTTTTGCTTTAAATGAGTGTCGTGGCGAAATTCACTTTACGTGGAAAAAAACATTTTGGTTTAATGGGATCATGACGCCAGATTATCAGGATATTCATATTTCGCTTTTATTACATTCAGTTTGCATAATGTTTATGGACGTTGTCCGCTTTTAACTTTTTTCATGGAAATTTTGTTTTAAATCACAAAACGTTTTTATTTAACATTTTCCCGTCTGTTTGCTGAACTTCGTTCTTTTAAATAAAGAACATGTTAAAGCACATGACAATTACGACATGTCCATTAAGCAAAATTTGCATAAATGGGATAAATTTCGAATGGGATAAATTTCCAGTTGATGACAATTAGTGGATAATTAATTGTAGTGACTAACCACGTACTACATGTTCCCAACTTTATAATTTTTAGTGTATTCCATTAAGATGAACCGGATTTAAGTGCAGTCAGTATCGACCTGATTATGAATTCTGGTGAAACCCTATCTGCACAAAAATAAATGCACTGGAGGTACAGCGGCGAGCGAATATAAAATTCAAAGACAGTAGAGCCAAAAAGACAATTTCCGAGCTTATTATTAAAAATTCATATTTTAAAATTCATAACTTTTTTGGGAGTTCCCAGGGGGTTATACGAGTATTAAGCGTCTTTTGAAACATGGTATAAATAGAGCATTCGTTATGTTTCAGTCAATTTTTGAATGTTGATACGTTATCACGAGTAAAAATGATTTGTTTGCGATTTATTCGCATATACCTGTGATTTAAGATAGCCCCAAAGAAAGAAGTTTAAAGGCGTTAAATCGCATGATCTCAGTGACCAGTCTCTAATCGCTCGTGCAGAATGTTCATCGTGGCATACGCTGTCTGTGCATGCGCCTTGTGTCCTATTGGAACCACATGTCGAGCATCCTTATTAAAATATAAATAAAAAATATATATTGCAAATATTCAAACTATTGAGAAAATTGTCAAGTTTTTACCATATTTTACTTTCTGTTTAACAATATTCCTTAAGTGGGCTGCTGTCCCTCCTAAACATTCCAAATATGCAAAAAAAGAGAATCCGACAACATGTTCGAACATTGTCCAGAAATGTAAGATAAGACTTAACTCGGTTGTATAATAAAACACAATCACGTCTTTCTTAAATAGGTCCCTAGTCATCGGGGCATAAAGGGAAATTAGTCCTCAGACGCTCTGGCGAACGAAAAGACGGAATCAATGCCCTTAGGACCAGAGCTGAGATGGAATGAGATGTTTCAATTTTGCTACCTTTAGACACTCCAAGTGCTTTATTAATCGTACAGACGAGAATATTGCAAAGCTTGTATTCAGTATGAGAAAAGACTGCAGGGTTCTACGTAGTAGGGACGGCAATAGGGCATAATCCACGTGGAAGCCATATGCATATCATAGGCATTATCAGTGACCCAACATGTCAACATGTAGCTCTAGCGGAGAAGAGGAGCTCTCTACAGAGAATTTTCTTTGTCAGTGTCCTGCTATCGCTCGATTCCGTATGAAGGCGTTTTGAACTGATATTATGAGAAAGGAGGAAAGCTTAAACGTTTCTCACTTGAATTCCTCTGAGTTGTTTCTAATTTACCATATACGTGCGTACCTTTGCCAATGAAAGAGTCAGAGAGCCAGAATAAAGGAATGCTTTCTGTTTGTTAATTTTGGACTTATGCAATGAAAATGTTGCCATAGATACGATAATCACCTAAGCATTTGAGCACCAGACTGAAATGCATGCAACCAACTTTGCCTGCCGAAGTCTCATCGTGCTCAAAATAAATGCGGTAATAAAATTTCCAAATGAATTTGCTATTCGGGAGACCACCGACGACCATTCGTGCTCAGCAAAGTCTAGAAATTTTAGTTCTTTAGTTTTATAATGGAACGAGCAGCACCAACAGTTCCAGAATTTTCTTCCTTTCAAACTGTTGTGCAACCGCTTTAATAAGCCAAAAAAGTTCTAAATTGCATTTCACAATTCAGCAAATTCAAAACGAACGAATAAGCTCTAGTGGCTGGTTCCGTATTTCACTCTGTGCTGCCACTTGCATTTAGATTATGTCTTTTAATATGTAAATATCTGGATTTCATTAAAAAAAGGGAAGGAAGGATGATGATGAAACAGGTATAGATTGTTAGCTTAACAGCGACATTAATCAGGTACCTCCCATTATATACTTAATATGTATTACTTTACCGAGACAATTATTTTCAACACAGTAAAACAATTCTTAGTTATTAGGATACTTTGTTTGAACAAAAAACAGAAAGATCCGAATAACATTTAAGATTCGATTTTGTTATTCACTCCTCATTTCATATTTTTGGTTTTGAATTAAAAAAAAAATTTTCGCTCATATCCGCAAATTGTTTCCCATCAAAAAATATTATTGATAGCAATTTCAAAAAGGACGCTCGACTATTAAATGTAAATAAAGGAAGTTGTGTGTGAGATATCCACTCCATTTTTATTTTATATGAAAGAATATTTTATAACGTCGTTCAAATGTCCGTCGCGGCTTTACTTGATGACACGTATGCGGGAGGTCTAATTTTCGATGACTTTATGATGAAGACTAAAGGCGTTAAATCGCACGATCTCGGTGGACAGTTCACGTCGCCGTCGCGCGGGATTGCCATGCCCTGAAATGGCTTGTGCAGAATACCCATCATGGAATGCACTGTGTGGCACGTAACACCGACCTGTTGGAACCACATGCCGTCTATATCCATACCATCCAGTTTGTGCCACAAAAAGTTAATCATCATCGATCTGTAGTACTCGCCGTTGACGGTTATGGCAATGCCAGCTTCATTTTGAAAGAAGTATACATATATATCATATATCACTTCATTTAAAAAAAGGGCTTCGTCCCTAAAGAAGATTTTTATTGGTGAAATTTGTGCCAACTTCCACCTGCTCCAGTGCGAATTAGCGAACACACGGTGCTGTCTATGGTCATTTACCTTGAATGCCAGGGTAAAATGGATTTTATACGTCGCAAAATAGAAATCGAAATGAAACAATAATTTATTAATTTTGACGATGAGGATGACATTTCATTGGCCCAATCGATCAGAGAAGCAAAGCTTGTGGACAATAATTTGAATTTTTAAATATTACATTCGATGATTTTGTCGACGTTGTTGAAATGAAACCTTGGTAAATTCGGGAGAATTATGTGATGAAGATTTTGCTGACAACTCGAATATTTCACAAGCAGATAAAAAAGGCATACAACACCGTTGACCCTGCCTGGTATACAATATGAGCCAACGTCAACATTTTAGACCATTGAAGATTTGAAAGTAGTGCAAAACTACATTTCATTTAGCTGGATGAAAATCACATTAGGAATGTTACATATAATATTGGAATGAGCTTTAAAAATCTATTTTGTACAGTTTAAAAAAAAAAACCTCGGACTAAATTAAAAAATTATTTCATTTGTCTTATGTACACTATGAAACATTGTACATAGATACATACCACCTAGGTACAAAGGTATGTACATATTATGTATAATGCACTTAACTGCTTCTGTATTAATTGATGTTTATCATGAGAGTAATTTATCTTTAGTGTACATAAGTAATAAAATGCATACACAAAGTTATGTTTTTCACCTTATTATTAAAATAAAAATCGGCTGTATGTAAGGACGGGAATTTGCCGATCCCTTGGTCATCGTTATAAGCGACTTCCACTGTACTAGCACTATTCACCCCTATAGAGGAAAAAAAAAGTGTGGGAGCGTATGTATTTGATGTTCGCACCTATTAAGAGTTTCGACTTACTGGATCAGTAAAACAAAACAACATATAAAAAACTGGGGAAAATCGAAGGAAGTAGCTCCATTTTTTATTTCCAAATTAGTATTATAAATTTTTACAGCTTCAAACACATTCAATTAACTTTTATACACCCATTTTGCCGAAAAGTGACTTGCGCTAGGACACGTCAAATCGCTTAGTAGTAGCGCTTAGCGTAAACAGTTTTATGAAAGGCATTTTTGCAGCGAGAGGAGCAGCTGGCAGACGCGCTCTTGAGGTAGGAGCGCATAGCCTAAACATACCCTTAGAGTTGGTGAAAACGAATCTGTAATCGAAATTTAGAATTTCAAGATATGCAAGATTTACAGAATTCCACGAAAATCGATAATTTAGGGCTCTCAGGGTTGCTGATTTTGAATCTGACTTCGAAGTTTCGAAATTTAAGACGGTGGAATATTAACTCCAAAATATATCGATTTCGACAGATTATTATAAAAATTCCAATTGAAGGCTCCTAGATTTATTGTCTGCTTTTAAAACCACAATTCAAGATTGCGGATCCGACCGAAAAAATGTTGCAATGCAAAAGTGCAACTTTGCGATACTCCATAAATAAACTGATAAAATAACTATCCGATAGAAACTATAGTTCTGCAAATTGCAGTTGTACTTTTCTGTTTAGTAAACATTTTTGATAGTATCCCACGAAAAACACGTTATGGCTGAAGGGACTAAAACACCTAGCCTTAATTAATTATATCGTTGGACATTCCATTTTGTACTTTATTTAATCATTTACAAAAAATGTAGATACGTAAGTGTACACATATCGTCCGTAATATTGCCTACCGAATATCTGAGAACTAGCCCGGTGACGGCAAGCAGCTTGGACCCTACTCAATCTTCTTACATAACAGCACAGATATAAATGCTGTGCTTATGGATGCGTCATTTAATGTTCAAAGCAGAACTCCATTTCAAGTTAACTTCCCAAATCGATTTTACTGGATGGTGTAAGCGATACATCCGATTCATTACACTTTACGTGTTTTCGTCTCGCCATTACACTAATGAAAGTTGCACCCGTCAGTCGTCACTGACTTCGGCAATTGTTTTGCTATGATACCATTGCGATTTTAATGGTTGATTGAAAGTATCTGGTAATCTGACAGTTGCAATTTCTTTCATGATATCTTGTTACATACATGTATTCGGCATTCTGGTGCGGATTTTTCGGGCTACACTGGTGTATTTTGTCTTGTTTGGGTGCCTTCCTCGTTGTACATGCCAAAAGAAGCCGTGAAGAGCAGAGCTATTAGCAAAAAGCTCTAATGGGATCCTGATTAAATGCTTCTGCCCTGATGTTGAACCCAAATTAATTAACTCTTTTTACGATGACTCGCTAGTGCTTACAGTGCATCTCTAATGGATTTTTTGTGGGCGGGTTTTTACCAGGATATTTTGCAGTAATTTTAGTGATTTTATCTTCTACAACAACGTGTGCCTTAACGTTTCTATTATAAACACTCGTCTAGATTAGTCTACGCTTCAATTACTTTACAAACATTTTGTCGGCATCTGTCACCTCAAGCATGGACGGGCTGTATGGAATGCAAGACTTAATTAAGGCTCTCAAACCATTGAAAAATTTTAAGGGAAAGAGCTCGTACCTTCGCAAGTACCTAAAGCACAAAAATGTCAAGTGGGGCGCAATTTATTCGCTACCGTCTCTTAGCTTTGCATTGCACTCTATGCTGACACTTTTTAAGGATGTAAACGTAAAATGTTCTTTTGCTTCCCTTATTTTTTGCTGAATATTTAAAAAAACAAGCCACCGCGCGGGCGACATGTTGCTTAACGATTCTACTGAATTAAAGTTTAAGCAAGAGTGTTATCGATTTCTGAAAAAGAAATGGGACAAAATAACGTAATGGCCAACAGGTGAACATGTTAAGCATGTGAATTCCTAATTCTTCCGTATATGGGACGTTCTTTTACAAATCGTACAGATTTTGACAAAAATTGACCAACACATTTTTGATTTAGCTGAAACTTTTTTTACGGGTTCTATATTGAAAACAAAGAGACACGTATTTTTTTATTTTTTTTTTGTCACAATATTTTGGACGCTAAAAAGTATTGAAATGCCGCGATTTCGGTGATTTTGTGCTAAAGAGGAATTTTCAAAAATTCATAACTCCGGTTCTATTTAAGCTACAGACTGTATTTTTTTGCATTTTGAAGGTAAAAGAACAAGCTTTAAGAAAAAAAATACTTTTGAGAAAAATTATTAACAATTTAAGATTGTTATTAACAATTTAAATGTTTAAATTGATTTTTAACAATTGCCCCCCCCTCGTAACGAGTTATTAGTATTACCATCGTATTCTACGTCAAATTTTCTATTGGAACCCACTTTTTTTTTCCTGGGGTATTATTTATTACTATTGGAAATAAATTAATTTATGTAGTGCGGCACGTCTTATCGGTGCGCGGATTCTATCGCCTGTCATATTTTCTTGCATAATTTCGTTTTTCTCTATAATACATATAGTTTTTTATATTAATCAGTTCAAAATAGATGTTACTGACTGAGACAATCTTATTAAAAATTATTACTAGACATTTTGTATTACTTGAGTACTTTGTTATGTTATTAATAGATGAAGCTTAACTACTTCCTTCCGTAGTCGTACCGAACTTTCACGTATGTTGCCTATTTAAATACAATTATTCACAATGACACATACCTTTCCAGTGCAATTATAGTCACGTATAACTAAACAGTTAGCCGAATACAGCCTAGTATCTGGCTAAGCATTCTTTACCGCGCCCGCGAGTTTTCATATCAAATTTATCCGCTCGTAAGTTTGGCCCTGTGTGTCTAAGCTAGTGAGCCTATTGGTAAAGTGCTGACGAAAATCATAATGATGAATTACAATGCACAAACATTGGTACTGACTCGTGTTTTAATCCCTTTAAGTTAATTAGTCATTCGAGAAGAAGAAAAGTAACATTCAGAAAAGTGAATGAAAATTTTCTGCGCGCATTAAATATGTCCATTTCTGAATGTTTACGTCACGATACTATTGCTGTTCATCTCTTTCAGAGACAACTCGTAGAATTTATCAAAACGAATTTGAAAGACATAGATAAGATAATATACATATTTTTCGGATGATGCAAGCGGACAATATAAAAACAAAAAAATTTTTATAAATCTTACTCATCATATAAATGATTTTAAAATAGCAGCTGAGTGGCACTTTTTTCCAACCTCACATGGTAAAGGACCATGTGACGGAATAGGTGGAACATTAAAACGACTTGCTGCTAGAGCTATTCTTCAAAGGGTAAATAAACCGATCCGCACTCCGGAAGAGTTGTTCAATTGGGCGTCTAAAGCTCTACCAAATATAACGTGTCGCTATTTAACTAATAATGATTATGAAGAGGAAGAAAAAAGATTATTAACGCGTTTCCAAAAAGCTACAACGATAAAAGGCACGTTAAAGTATCATTGTATAGTTCCAAACTCCCTTCAAGAATTGGAAGCAAAGCAATTCTCATTGTATGGAAAGAAAACTATTGTGAAAATTTTTTAATAAAATAATACTATACACGTATAGTATAAGAGTAAATGTAAATATTGTACAATGTCACTTAGAACGAGGTACTTAGTCACTAATAATGATGTATTGAAATCTTAATAAATAAGAGTATTCATTTGCTACAATAATGTTTTGTATTTACTACTTTTTTTTATTTAATTATGCATGATGTTAATTGTGCTTACAAATACTGTTTAACTGAAGATGTCAAATAATTATTTATATAACGGAAAGAGAAGATGTGGAGAAGAAAATAAGCCGTGCGGTAGAATCCGTGCGCCGATAAGACGTGCCGCACTACATAAATTAATTTATTTCCAATAGTAATAATTAATACCCCAGAAAAAAGAAAGTGGTTTCTAATAGAAAATTTGATGCAGAATACGATGGTAATACTAATAACTCGCTACGAGGGGGGGGCAATTGTTAAAAATCAAATTAAACATTTAAATTGTTAATAACAATCTTAAATTGTTAATAATTTTTCTCAAAGGTATTTTTTTCTTAAAGCTTGTTCTTTTACCTTCAAAATGCAAAAAAAGCACAGTCTGTAGCTTAAATAGAACCGGAGTTATGAATTTTTGAAAATTCCTCTTTAAGCACAAAATCACCGAAATCGCGGAATTCCATACTTTTTAGCGTCCAAAATATTGTGAAAAAAAATAAATAAAAAAATACGGGTCTCTTTTTTTTCAATATAGAACCCGTAAAAAAAGTTTCAGCTAAATCAAAAATGTGTCGGTCAGAAAGGTGTTCGGTTTGTAAAAGAACGTCCCATATAGGTTAGGTTTTTAAACTCGTTTAAATTCACTTAAACTTGGTAAAGAGAACCAGAATAACTAAATATATGTATAAATTTTGAACAGAAGCCATTTTATGGGGTTTAAAGAGACCACCACAGTTCTATAAATACCAATTAAATATTTTTGCTATTTAATACATTCATATACAGGGTGGCCGGAGAAGTGACGTCCAAAGGTAAAATTTAGGTGCCTCATTTTGAGGGGTGTCCGAGTCACCCCCATGTACATATGTATGTTGCACGGTTTTGCGTTGTTTTCGAGTAATAATTTTTTTAATGGGGTTTTGAAAATTTTCGACCGGATTGGCTTTAAATTTTTTTTAAATCTAAATAGGCCATTCCTTAGTTCCTGGGTGGCTTTAAATATTGCGCTATCTAGACTCTAAGGTTTCATAATAAGTAAAGTGGTATTTAATAGGCTATTATTCGCTGAAATCAGCCTTCAAATATACTGAGGTGGAATCCTAAGATAGTAATTGTTTGTAAGTGTTTCCATCGCTTTCCATCCTTTACAACTTTTCGCAGGGAATTTTCTGTTTCTTGCAAGTTTCTGAGAGAATTTGGTTTTTTGTTTTTTTATTAAATACTAGCTTGCCCGGACCCGGCGTTTCACGTTTAAATTTGTATTCCTTAATTTTACAACGCCTCCCTACTGCACCACCGCCTCTCCCTTGTGACCCAGCGATTTCCTATTTGCGTTTTGCACATGTTTTAGATATTTTCCAACAGTATTATTAAATTTAGTTTTCTTCATTTTACACCACCTACTTATTGCACCCCCTCTCCTATATCTCCCAGCGGGCTGGGGTGGTCTCATATTTGGAAATTTGAATAGCAGATTCGAAATCAGCGGTCTCGAAAATTCCCTCGTGCGGATTTTCAGGGAAATCCCTTGAAGTTTAACTTTTTCGGTAGCCATATTGGATCCGACATCTTGAATTCCAAAATTTTGAATGCAAGCTCGAGATCTGCGACCCCGAAAACCTCCAATTGCCTTTTTCATAGATTCCTTGAAGTTGGAAAATTCGCTTCCTATACAAAACGGAAATTTCGATTTTTTCTATTTTCCAGCTTTTCCTTTGGGGTTTCCCGAATTTTTCGTTTTAAATCTTCCCTGTATTATAGCGAACAAAACAAAAAAAATTATCGAAATCAGTCAAGCCGTTTTTGAGTTTTAGCGAGACTAACGCACAGCAATTCATTTTTATATATATAACATAGATTATCCCTTTCCTTTCCTCCCTTTAAGTGCTTAATGGAAAACAATCGGAAATCTCCTCTGCTTCCTAACTTTATATTAGGTTAACTTTGATTCAGTTTTGTTCTGTTTGTTCGATCCACCTCCTTCATCATAGTTCTTGGAGTGTCATGCGACAAAAGTTCGATCGTGTAAATTGGGACTTATTCGCACAAAATTTATATCTTTTATTCTAGGCTATTTTAGATGTAAATATTTGCAGATGAAGGATCCGATTTACTTGCTTCAAACCGATTTGCCAAAGATAAGGGAATTACGCTGCCCACCCGCCAGTTTTTTTTTCAGAATGAATTCTTCAATTTGTGGGTATAATAACCTCCTTCCGTAAGCCTCGTTGATACCATTCGGCTGGACTATTTTATTTTATTTAGTTATAGCACTGCTGTACAGACAGAAAGGCAAGGGTGCCTCAGCATAGCGTTTCAATTTTTCCTGTTAGGAGGTTCAGTCTGTATCCCCCAAATATGGTAGAGCGTATTCTATGGAATGAGACTGAATAGTCGGAAGAAGGCTTTTGAAGCAAATGGAGGAAATTTGATTGTGGCCCTCGAATGGACTGTACGAATTAATTTGGTTTAGATTTAGGGGTAACATAGCCGTAATATAAGTAGAAAACATAGCCATTTTTGTTCTTTATTTTTTTTATAAAATGTATTATAGTTAGAAAGCCGAGAGATAAAACAAATTATTCTTGATACCCTTAACATTATTGAACAAAGGTTTAAACACTCAAAATAAAAGAATTCTAAGAAATCTGTTTTAATGTCCTTCGATCCAGCAACCTTTCAAATTGAATAGAGGGTCGAGGAAAATGCTTTCCCTTCATGCCCTCTACACAGTGGAAATCGAAATTGAATTTGCTCGTATTTTATTTTGTAGCAGAAGCACATGCTTTGAAAAATGTTTTCCTGGTTAAATTGAAGCCGTTGCAAATCGTACAAGCTTCCAAGTAATTCAAACTATGGCAGAAATACTACATTCGAGGGTAATCGGAAATATTACATTGGCAAGTTCCATCGAGGCATAGTACTAAATAATGGAAAATTATATTTTATTTTCTCAGCATCAATCGAGTTTTCTCCTTCTATAAATTTTCCTATGTACGTTTGCAAATTACGAATAAAGCACCTTAAAATATTGCAGCCGAGAGAAACTCGTTTCGGGTTGAGCTGGGAATTTTGCAAGATTACCGGTGCATACAGCCGGGAAATTGGCCGCAGTGTTGTTTTAAGGCACGTCTGTGCCGGCCAATATCATTTTCCTGCCATAAAGTGGGCTCTCAGGAGTGCTCCTAAATTTTGAAATATGTGTAGAAATGTAGAGGTCGGTCGCTGATACTTCCGAATAATTTAGTTAAAATTTGGACTTGAAACTCACTTTATGCAGATAATAAGTCTTATATATATATTCATGAATAAATTAATGAACGTGTTGCGGATTTAATGAATTAATAAAAATATGCAACGTCGTTTGAATGAAACAAATTTTGAACAGGGGATAGAGCGAGAGTTGACGAGAGAAGTTGATGTAAATTTGTAGGGAATTTCGGTATTGAGTAAGAGATTTCACTATGTCCTCCTAGATTTGCGTATACTGGCTTGCAAATACTATGTCCTACTATTGTATATTATAAAAATGGCGAAAGCAGAATCCGGGTAAAAAAAACACGGCTGTGTTAAAAGTCCAAGTGCACGTAACATAAGTTAATCAAGGTCAAAGGTCGCGAAAGTCAGCTTTATGTTATAATATGGAATATCTCGTCATCTATAGGTTCTGTGCCAATTTTAGTTATTTTGAAAAATATTCACTATAGAATTCTGCACAAAAGTGTTATATTATATAATATATGTACAAAATTGACGTACCCACCAATAGTTTTCGAGACATGAGATCGAAGAAGCTGGGCAAGAAGGTCAGGTTACGTGCTTATTTGACGCGGAGATATGTAGATGTTTTATCGTTTTAGCACAAGTGATAATTTTGCTACTCAAGTCAGTGTAATAAGTCATTATGGGGACGTATTCTTATCAACCAAAAGATGTTTGGCTTGCACCATCCAGAGCGTGACCGTTTGAAGTGGGAAGAGAAAATAGCTGTAGTTAATCAATATCCCAGTCAGGCTCCATATCAGTACGTGCCACAGCAGTAATTATTAATCCAGGTGGTCATATCGTGCCAAAAGAATTTGCTTCTGCTTAAGCACTGCTAGCGACTTCAATTGCAATTTATTTTATGCGTGACGACCAAGAAACTCTTGAAACGATGTCAGCGTTATTAGGGGGTACTGACCTGGGATACATATCACAACAAACCTGCAGTCACCTAAACTTACAATTTTATTCAAATTATAATTATGTCCACGTAATTCGACTGATGTTTCGTTTTCCGCAGTCCACAGATGGAATGTGTGCAGACTTACCGAAATTTTTTAAAAGTAAATTTCTCTTGGAACCGTACCAACCTGTAATTAAAAAGAAAAGTGTTATAAGTAACCAAAAACAATTAATAATGCAATCTGAAGTATTGCTTTATTTAAAGCATTTATGGAGTGGTATAGTAACCTCTATACACTGGAATGCTTTCGGCAAAGTTTTGAGATTCATAGTCAATTTAGATATTGATACCATAAAAGCGGGTCACTTTAGCCCAAGGAGGGAATTTGGCCCACATCACCAGAATGTTTGAATTTCCAGTTGTTGTCAATGTTTTTATTGTGTTTTTATATATTTTTTATTATATAAAAACACTAGCTGATCCGTAAATAAAAGCAAAATCATAATTAAAGTATGATCTCACTAAAAGGTATAAAAATTACATTTAGAACATAACAAATCGTTAGGCTAAAAAAGTGCTAAAATCCCAAATAAAAGGAAAGTCTTATCCTTAATTCTTCAAATCAATGCAAAGACTTAAGTCTAATTTCCCTGCGTTACATTTAGTGTTCCTGGTAACTTGTTTCATTATTGACCTTTATATGTTACTTTTTATTAGAAAGACGGTTTGTCAGGTCATCAAATTTCAAACAAAAATGTATGCGTAAGCCCTAAACTATAATTATAAAATACAAGACACTTGAAAGCTCTACAAATATTTTCAGCAGAATAAGTTTTCATACTATGCTCCAACTGAAAAAACGTCCCATGGGAAAAATGGAGTGGAAATTTCAGAATGGAAAAAACGTCCTACAATCTTTTGTAGCATCAACTAAGTACTTCAAAAGTTTTACGTGATAAAGAATTTTTATTCCTTGAGACTATATGATATCTATGAAAAAAGTGCTCTCCAAATCAATTAAAATTTTTTTTGGGTACAAAAGGCACGAAAAATGTTGACCGGTGTGAATAGGTGATTTTTTTTAGACAGGTTGTTTCTGAAAAATATCAGCTCGAAAACGAAAATCCTCCGTTAGCTAATATTTTCGAGAAAAATAGGATTAAAGAGTAAAAATATGAAATATGTACTTATACATATTTGGACCATCTTCGGCAATTCATTAAAAATATAAATGTGTTATTAAAACTCAATATGTAAACAATTAGACGGAATACGCGAAGTATAAAGAGTTCTAACTAAATATTCCGAGATTTAACATTATTTTACATAAGCGGAGTGTTAGTTACACTTGAATGGAATTAATTTGTGCACGCTCATGAAACGACTTGTTCTACAAAACATCTAAGTAAGGTTTATGCTATGGGTTAAATAATTTTAGAGCTATAAATTGGCTTTCAAGCTTTCATTCGAACAATACAATATTAATGTTTAACCTATAACCCCACATGCTTGTGGCAGCGTACATAATATATCCACATATTTTTCAAAATACCTAACCAAACATGTTAACATGTTTTACCGAAATTATTATTTGTTTGGTTTTGAATAACAAATTTCTAAAATTTATTGCTCGAGTCTTTTTTGTGAAGACACAATCTTTAAAATGCCCAAAAGGTATTATATTTAATTTCAAATATAGGTAATACTTCTTTTAATAAATGTAATTATGTATATACCATGGGATTTAATTTTGATTCCAAGAATGTACTGTGGGCTAATATAACATTATAAGCGTAAAAGCTATCAGTTTAGAATTACTTAGAATTGGAGAGTAAAGTTTGTCTTAAGAAATTCTGTACTCTCAAAACAGTGAATCCAGCTTATTTTCAACTTAATATCCTTAGTGTCGGTTACATAAGATTTCAAGACAAAAACTTTGATCCCACTTTATCCACTTTAAACTGCAGGTGCAGAGGAAAACAGGCAAACCAACTGATACGGCAAAGAGCTAAGATATTTCCAATTAGTAGATTGCAAAGCTTGAAATAAAATCTTCCAAGTTTAATTGACAATTCGTTGTAGCGGATTTGTTTGTGAAAGGAGGATTAAAGAGCCATAAGAACCATACTGGCATATACAGTGAACGTAAAATTATTTGAATAGCAAAAATAATAATAATAATTTCAGCTGCATCAATGTTTTGTGATGGAGTTTTTCTTAATTTCTTTATTATCTTAATCTGATGGAAAGCCGCTTAACAAAAGAAAAAGAAAATGAAAAGATAATTTTCAAATAAATAAAATGTTGCTACAAATTTATTATTGATTTTCATAAATACGGTATTGAACAGGATTATGATAAAAAAAAATTTAAAGTATTTACTGGTTTCAAACTGCAATCTTTACCTTATCTCTTTGTCTGCCATAATATTTGCACATTTTGCAATGAACTACATACTTAAATGTAACAAAATGTTAGAATCAGTATTCAATGGGTATATATGGTAATACATGAACATTGTTTTATTTCACTGCAATATTGTTAGCAATAATGTCAAAAAAATTATATATTCCAGAATTTACGAAATTAAATTTTTTTCTACGTCTCTAAGAATATATAATACTAAAGTAAAGGTTAATTAAAAAGTTGTTCATATTCCATTACGGACATGCAATGATAAATATGACCCGTTAAAGACTTCAAACGCGTTTTTCTCGAAACCACTTTTTTTACACTGTCGGGACACGATAAGGCCCTTTTCACACACAGACGTTTCTCGCATAAACGGTGCCGTATGAAAAGTAGTGATGTATAAGGTGATAAGGGCGCTTTCACACAGCACAGCGGCCACCGTGCACATTCACTGAATCCACGGTTTTTACACGGCGACCGCGACGGCGCACACAGTGGTGCATTAGCATCTGTGTGTTTACACGACCATCAGGCCATGCTAGATAAAGAATATTGAAACAATATTTTACATCTTGAAATTCTCCACAAATTTGGTTAGATCAACTTTTTTTGTAAATTTCGAGTTATAGTGAGAAAAAATTAAAAAACTAGCACAAAAATTGGTGTTTTGTATTTTGTTTTGTTTTGGGAAACTTTCACTAAAAAATATGTCCGTACAAAAGCTGTAGGCCACAAAATCTGCTATAGTTTTTATATGTAGCTTTATATTTATATTGTTTAAAATTGTATTTTTTTATAAGAAATAACATAGCGAATTGTTTATTTATTTGACATTATGAATTTGCTCGAGAATATGAATCAAGAAATTTTTTTTGGGATTTTTGAGATCCATCAACATGCCCACGAAAAATTGTTCCGACACATTTTTTGGACACTTTTTCAGCAGTCATACAATCAACGGTATTTAATAATCTATTATAAAAAATGTAATTTCATAATGTTTTATTCTTATAGAGTGAATAAACCATAAGTAAGGTGAAAGAACACTTGTTAAATCCAACAAGGTGCAATATATATTTTTTGAATGTTATTCGATCACTAGGAGTAGTGAACGATCTGAATAAATGATGAGTGTTTCGATCCGAGAAGCAAGCCGATCTCATCGTTATGGCG
Source organism: Neoitamus cyanurus (assembly GCA_947538895.1). Taxonomy (NCBI): domain Eukaryota; kingdom Metazoa; phylum Arthropoda; class Insecta; order Diptera; family Asilidae; genus Neoitamus; species Neoitamus cyanurus. The sequence goes on from OX384540.1 coordinate 27,903,286, forward strand.
CTTACACTCACGGAGAAGGATCAAAAGCCAGTCAAAGTTGTTAACTTAGCTAAGAGTGAAAGTATAAGTACAACGAAGGCAAATTTTGATTTTATCACTTCGTTACGAGGGCCTATCAGACAAATAGCACATAGTCAGGCAAAAAGTCGAAAGCAATAGCTTTTGAAAACATTTTTTTAAATTTTTCTTTCACACTGATAACACAGAAAAACAAAATAAAACTTTTTTTTTGTTGCACGAAGTTTTTCTACTGTTGTTTACTAATTTGGCTGCGCTGATTTCAAATCTACCCTCAGATATTTTGTAACAGCTCTAGTTAGTGAGATACAGGTACCGTCTTGAATTTACATAAGTAGTCGATAGTTTCTATCAATAGCGGTGTAACTTAACTAGTTCCTTTATAAATTTCATTATGTCTTCCTCAAGAAGGACATGTTTAAATAAACCTGATAGTTTTTGTGTTATTTGTGGGGAATATATGTTCCAAAAATTTCGTTTAAATGTGTCGGACTTTGTGAAAAAGGCATACTTGGACTACTTTGGGTTTCCGTTGCCGTCAAACGCTAAACCTTGGATACCAAGTTTGGTATGTAAAAGTTGTGTTGAATCTTTGCGACTGTGGGCAAACAAAAAAAGACCGACTTTTAAGTACAAAGCTCCTATGATTTGGCGTGAACCATCCAACCATTATGACGACTGTTATTTCTGTGTAACGAAAATCATAGGAATAAACGATAAAAATTGCTCTAAGTGGATATATCCAAACTTAAAATCTGCCATAAGACCAGTCTTGAGTATTAGTGACACATCAACTGCTCCACTAGTATCTAGAGACCGAATTATATTGCCTCCTTTGCATATAAAACTGGGGTTGATAAAACAGTTCGTAAAAGCTCTTAACAAAGATGGCGAATGTTTCAAATACATTGTAAAAGTGTTTCCAAAATTGAGTAGTGAGAAAATCAAAGGTGGTATTTTCGATGGCCCACAAATCAGGAAGTTGATAGATGATAAACATTTCATCAACCATATGACAGCTGTTGAGAAATGTGCATGGGAAGAGTTTGTTTGGGTAGTGAGGAATTTTTTGGGCAATAGGAAGTCTGACGGCTACATTCAGCACGCTGAACAGTTGCTGATACACTTCCAGCGGCTTGGATGCAACATGAGTATTAAGCTTCACTACCTTCACAGCCATCTAGACTATTTTCCTGAAAATCTCGGTGACCTAAGCGAGGAACAAGGAGAGCGCTTTCACCAGGATATTCGCACTATGGAGGAGAGGTATCAGGGGTACTGGAATGAACATATGATGGCTGATTATTGTTGGAGCATTCAAAATAGTACTCATAATACGTCTCACTCTAGAAAATCCAAAAAAAGGAAATTTTATTCAGAATAAATATATTTAATAAATTTTTTAAACTTAAACTATGTGCATTTTCAATGAAAAACCCTGTCACTTCATAACTCCAAAACTAGAGCTGCTACATAAAAACGGCATATATTTTCGAAATCAGCATGGAAAAACTATTCAGATTCATGTAAAAAATCTCATGCAACAGACATGCTGTTGTCCAGTGTAATTAAAGCAAGAGTTTTCAAAAACTATTGCTTTATAGAAAAACTTTGACATCCTGATTTAATTTTTTGGAGCATAAGTTATTCCCACCATTCAAAGAAGCGTTAATATTTGGTATGTATATTTTGCTATATTGTGCCATATTGAAAAATTCTTTATCACAAATATAAAAAAAAAATATTACGCAATTCATGACATTTTTGACGGAGATTACGGAGAAATTGCTAATGATTGCATTGTGATTACACTGCGATGTTCCGTATTAAAAAAATCCCAACCGTGTTTTCGCTTTACACGGTGATTCATAATCATTTTTATCTTTTGATCTACTTAACGCAGCGACATCAAACTCACGCTAAGAAATTACTATCTCAATGTTCTTTCCAAAATGACACCAATGTTGGCTTATTTCTACCACAGGTACAGTCACTTGTGAACATATAAAAAATGCATGTAATTGACATACTTTTTTTTTTATTAAATTTTCCATCTTATTACTTTTCCAACGGTACTAGATGTCCATGTAGGGAAAGGATATATGGTACATATTTATACTAAAATAGTCTGCATTTTAAAAACAACTTTAACTCAATGCTTTTTATTAAACTAAAGACCTATTACAGTTAATTATAGTACGTAACAAAAGTTTCATTCGAGTTAACATTTTTCGTTTCGTCTTCGAGTTTTGACCCTGAGGTGCTTTTGTTACTGCGCCAAAATAGGGCTATCCGTTGGCCCTACTGGAATAGAAATAAAAATTAAACATGTGTTGTAGGTTTAATAGTGTAATGAAAGAGAAATACATATTGCTCAGCGTTTGGTCATTTCGCCCGCTATGACGGCTTGAACGTGGCTAGGTATGCTTTCAATGCATGATATGGCTACTTCATGTAGTTTTGTAGTGTTGTGCCACACTCTTATGATATTCTTAATCAGTTCTATTTTCTTTTTATAATTTTATCGTTTGAAATTACACTATCGGTACACTATTCAACCTATCAACATAAGAATAGTTTGAGTATAATAATTTGGCCACCCACTGTACAAAATACCATAAATAGGGGGTTTCGATGCAGTGTGTTAATTAATTTGTTTGTTGCTGTTTATTTTAGTCGACCTTACAGCTCTCTGTACTCTTATGGTATACCTGCAAGCATTTTTGAAACAACTGCACTGAATATCTCTACAGTATAATAATTTCTAAAATTTTGTTCCCACCCTGTTAAATTTTATATTCGATACAGGTTTGAATTTATTAATAAATAATAAAACACAACAGCAATATGCCGTAGTGGCTGATGTTTGAAATAAGATTTTCAGTTTTTCAAACCTATATCGAATATAAAATTTAACAGGGTGGGAACAAAATTCGCCTTCGTGCACTCGCCACCCACTCTTATTGACGACATTGAAGTGCGTTTTTTGCACCTCATTTGTTAAGGTGGAGTCAGCAATTATTTGAATTAGATAAAAGATATAAACAAACAAACAACCAGTATTACACCTAACCATTACCCAGCGTAGTCAGGTATAAAACCCCCTTGGCAAAGATAAAAAAATTCCGTGTAGGTAGGTATTTCTCTGTTGGGGTAGTAAAACCAATTTCTTACCCATTGCCTGAAATACGATACCCCACTGCCGTTTACGCAATAAAGTTAAGTTACGACCTTTCATTATGCATTACGACGTTCTTAAAATAAAATATTTGTCAAGCAGTTTGCGTTTTGTGCCTAGGTGCCTGATGAGGTTCATTTCAGAAAGCATTATTTAAAGTGTACGTATTATTGCACGTTAATTTTCGCAAAGGTTTCATTTAATTTACGAACATACATATATTCCACATTTTACAGCTTTTGTGATTACAAGTGAAAGAAGCAATTTTATTAGTTGTAAAAAACCTTCCTTAAAACAGAAACGTGGCAGATAATTAATTAGCGGAAACTACGGAGAAATGTCCCATATTTGTATTTTCTTAACATCATCTATACAATAGGCATGATATTAAGTATAAGTGCATACATAATTATAACATTTGCTTCCTTATTAATTAACCATAAAAATACATTCAGAAAGCTATAGGGATAGATGACTAACGTGTAAGCAAAGTTAACCTAATACAACGTTAGGAAGCACAGGAACAAAACATGCAAAAATCCATGTTTTGTATGAGAAAGAAACATAGTAAATTCATCTTTTACATCTGAAAACTATCAATATATCACACGTCTGGAAAATTATAATATGAGTGAGTAAGAAAGACAGACAAAAAGTTCTGCACAAATTGAGAGACAAATTAGGGTTGCCAGGGAAAAATATTCTTGTTTTAGAAACTTTTATGGCATTATTAATGCTTTCGTACTTGTGTTGACAAATTTCGGAAATTTAAACTCTTTTACCCCCGGACTCACTGACCTACAATTCTCCACAACACATTTCCAAGAAATGACTGCTAACTTATTTTCACTCCTTTTTGCTTCCTTTCTCAATGAATGCTCATATAAGAATGATGATTGATCCATATGAAATATTAAGCAAACATTAGGCAACCCTAATATTTCTGAGAGAAGTTGGTTTTTTGTTTATTATTAATTTATTATCCCTTTCCCTTTCTCCCTTTAAATTCTTAATGCAAAACAATCGGAAATCTCTTCTGCTTTCTAACTTTATATTAGATTAACTTTGGTGTAAGTTCGACGCTCTTTGGATTGAAATACTGTTTTGTTTAGAATAAATGCCCCAACTGAAAAAATACATCTTCTCGTTATCTTTGAATTTCTTAGATACACGTCCATGCTTCGCCGACTCTGACAATGCACCGGGTCTTATGGGGCTACATTATTGACCCATTGCAAAGTTGGTAGGATATTCTTGTAAATAATTTGACCCCGGGGTAGTCATGTATCTCTCCCATTGGGGGAGGCATCGAGGCATCCATCCGGAGTTTACCCTAGTGGTATAGTGAGCAGTTAATTCTGTACACGAACTTTATCACCTTTAATTCTTGAGGCAATAGGTATATTGCCGTAATAGCTCATAAATTGTATTATAAAAAGTATTGAGAACACTGCCAATTAATAAAATATTTCACAAAAATTTCTAAAATAATTTTAAATATACTTAAACCAAATTAAAAATTAGAATTTTAAAATTAAATAACGAAAAACGCTCTCAAAATTATTTCATAATTTTAGAATTGATTTAGAAATGGTTGAGAAACGCATTTCTAAAATTATTTCATAGTTTTGAGAGGAGATTTTCAGATTAATTTGAAAGTCGTAATTTTCAATAATTTTTTAAATTTATTTTTTCAAATAATTTACGAATTTAGGGATTTTATTTTCTTGGCAATCGAGGATAGTCTGTTACACAAAAGTTAGTGCATGGTCTTTCAATAAGGATGCTCGACTATTAAATGTAAATAAAAAAAAATCGTGTTTGAGATATCCGCTTCATTTTAATTTTATTTGAAAGAATATTTTATGGTATTAAGTATCGAATATAACGTTGTTCTTATGTCCGCCGCGGCTTTGCTTGATGGCACGTATTCGGGAGATCTCATTTTTGATGACTTTGTCAGATAAATCTGGCTGAATGGTGTCCCTTATGTTGACTTTGAGGGCATAAAATGTTTGCGGCTTATTCGCATAGACCTGTAATTTAAGGTAGCCCCAAAGGAAGAAGTCTAAAGGCGTTAAATCGCACGATGTCGGGGGCAGTTCACGTCGCCCTGACCTCGTGCAGAATGCCCCTTGTGGCATGCGTTGTGTGGCACGTAGCCCCGTCCTGTTGGAACCACATGACGTCGGTATCCATATCACCCAGTTTAGGCTACAAGAAATTGCTTGTCATCGACCTGTAGCGCTCGTCGCTAAAGATTTTTTGATGGTGAACATTTCTCGAACGGAGCAGTGATTTTGATAATAAAATTTGATAATTTGTACGCGTTCTTCGACTTTGGAAAGTCACACAACAAGAAGTAATACTATTTAGATGAAATTTTATAGGCATGTTGCGCAAGACTAAATATCTTAAACTTCAAGCTATGTTTACTCAATTTAGTATTTAGTGGTTTGCGGGGTCACTAATTTAAAATGTATTGCCAAAAAGAACGAATTCAAGATGGCCGAGTAAATGTGAATTTGAATTGATGTTCACATAAAATGGTGAATAGGGGTTTTCGGGTCACTGATCACAAAACCAATAAACTCACGGTGACGGGCTGTCAAGATCCAAACTAATGAGATTTTCGTGGTTACTGGGTAAAAAAATTGGCTTTTAGAATCTGAAACTGACACGCGAAGTCTCAATGTTCTTAGAGTTAGAATTCCGAATAAAATATTGCGGGTCTTATTTCCTGATAAAGATATATATCGACGCCTACGCTAATGGTTTTTTTTAAATAAAAATACCCCAATATATAAATATATGGGTCATCGTGTTTACTTTTAAAGAATCTAGGGAAAGTTGCCCGGGCAACGCCGGATATGGGTCAGCTAGTCATTTACGAAAAAGAATATTGAGGTGTTGTCGGTTCAATTTAGAAAATCGCAGATTCTCAAACATATAAAGAGGGTTATTCTGATAAATTATTTTGGACAAAAATATCAGCATTCGCTGACAGCGGTAAAACTCCAATGAGTTAACATAAAGTAAAGATAGTGTAACAGTGGAGATATGGATATTCGTAGGTAACAGATATATTACTTTACTTTTCTGAACAAAGGAAACCGAAAGAGACACTTGGTGGAAATAAGTATTTAAAGTATTTAGCCAAACACTTGTTACTTTCCACATTTTATTTTACTGAGCTTGCTCCTTGTGCATAGACATTATAATTTCTAGGGATTATTAATAAGATTGTTGTCAATGCATCATCTACGAATTACAAATACATATTCATGCAACCGATACAGTCTTCAAGGTGTGAACGAAGATATAGTTGAATATGGTCAGTATACATATGAAACGAGAGTAGCGGACAAAGGACCGACCGCTGAGTGATCCCACGTAGGTAACTTCGGACACTTACTTAACAACTTTAACTAAGTACTTGTACGCCTTTTATGCTGCTAGAAAGGAACTTAAAGTTAGTGTTTAATCTCGAAGTAATTTTCCGATCAACTGTTTAAAAAGCTGACCCCTAAAGTCAAGTAGAATTAAGAAAATGTAAATACTGTCAAATAATCCTTGTCAAGAGCTTCCAAGATATCGGTCGTAACCTTTAGAAGTTTATATTTGTCTGTGCTGTTTTACGAAGTCTGCACTGCGAAAAATTGCACAGCTTCAAGCTGTAAAGTAATAATCCTCTTATTAATTCATTCCAACCTAATTCCTATTCCTTGGAATTTGGATTTTCTAATTCCCTTCCTTTCCATTAGTAATGGGAATTGACAAAGGCATAATAATTGGAATTAAATTTAAGGAATTAAAAAAACCGGTCAAATGCGAGTCCGACTCGCACACGAAAGGTTCCGTACCATCGTACAAGATATAACACTAAGTACTTTTTAAATACTTTTGTAAAAGACAAAAGAGAGGCGCTATAACAAATACGAAAATTTCATTTTCTAATTTGCGTGGCGGCCATTTGGAAATTCGCCATCTTGGTTTTTTCATTATTTGTTGTTATAGCAATATAAATACAAACTCTGTGAAAATTTCAACAGTCTACCTATTACGTTCATGAGATACAGCCCACTGACAGACAGACGGACAGTGGAGTACGGGTACGGAACCCTAAAAACACATGTAATTCCTTTTAATTATAATACATTCCAACAGGAATAGGGAAAGGATTGGAAAGAAATTAAGGGGGTAGTCTCATCTCCGAGCTTAAATTTTGAAGGTTTTTTAAGATTTTTTTTTGTGTGGAAAATGAAATGCAATCTTCTTGTGATAATTATATGTTATTATTAAACTATTGAACAATACAAAAACATTTCTTTTAAATAAAAAAAGAAATTTTTTAAGGTCATTTTGGTGAGGCGAATTAGGTCTCTTCAAAAAAAAAGTAGGTAGCTCGCCCCCCTGATTGCTCCTTTTCCAATCATCTGAAATCAAAATTCTAAAAAGATTATTATTCAGTAGGGTTGTCATTCTGGCCCGTAGCAGATTTAAAAGATTTGAGAGAAAAATAGCAAAATGGCGGCCTTGTAAAAAAATTTTTACAAAATCGACGGTTTTTTTCGGTTTAAAATCGATATAAAACAGAAAGAAATCGACAAAAACATCTAATTCTGCTACCCGCCAGAACCATTCATGTTTATAATAATATGTGAAAATTTCAGCCCAATCGGTCCAATAGTTTTTCTTTAATCATCCGTGCCGACGAAAAAAAAGTAGTTTCGAGAAAAACGCGTTTAAAGTTTAGAGAAAAAATTTTCATATATGCAGATGCAGGGTGCGCTCTCCCCTATTATATGTTGTAACTTTAAAATGACGTAGTGTATTGGTCTAAAATTTTTACAGTATATTCTCTTATTTAACTGAGAAAATGCAAAAAAAAAAAAAGATTTTTTTGAAGATCGAACATGAGACTACCCCCTTAAAAGCCCATTTTCCAGAACGCTTTGAGCTAGGAATTGTAAAATTTGTAAATAGGTCTAACTCTTTCTCTATGTCAAAATAACCTGGCTAGAATATTTCCCTAACCTTAGTGGATCTAAGATTTGCTAAATTCAGAAAAATGAGTCATTTTAATATTCGATTGTTTTATAAAAGCTCTGCGGCGTTAAATTTGCAGTCAAATTTTAGTTTAATTCTGAACAATATCAAAGGCAATATGCATATATTTATCACATTGTTTCTTCGGCGGCAAGGAAGGCGCGTGTAAGTTTTCGTTTCTTGTTCTGAACGCATACACAGTATTCAATGTGTAGTAGTAAGCGTGCTAGACTGCCGATCGAGAACACCTAGGTTCGGATTCCACTCGGACCGCATGCTTCAAATTCCAGAGTGCGCTTTTCCTAATAAACGACCAATGGCAGCACCGTGAGTTAGCATAGTTACTGCGGACTAATCAGCATAAGCACCATACATTTGAGAGGTGTAATGTAATAATTGTTACTCTTCAGGTAGAATTTGACTATACGGAGTATACTAGTATCAATGAAAAGCGATTTTTGCCAAATCGTAAATATTTTAAAGTTGGCTGACGTTTGCTGGGTTGGATTAATCATACTTCCCTTTTGTTTTGATTTCAAAGTTGATTTCCTATTGGACTCTACTTTAAAAGTTATCATAACTTAGTTCGGAATTAGCTGAAATCCATTACCGAAAATAGTTAATATTACCATTGAAAGTGTTGTATTTACTCCATATTAGTTTCAGTGTATAGGTGTCTGTGCTAATGTACAGATAATTATTATAAAATTTTTTTAAACAAGCAGTTTTAGCACTTGGGCCTTATACTTATTGTTCGAGTAATATCCATACGAAACGTACATATTACACTCTTTTTTTTTAAATCGTATAAAAATAACTTAAATACTGCTTTGAAAAACGTTCTTTTCGATTGATGGGATAATTATACTTTCTTATTATAATGAGTCACTTATCAGGAAACGTAGATTAAGTGGTATGTTCTGGTAAGAGGCAGTGACGAGTCATAAAAGCTGTGATGTTGTAAAAACTTTTGCAAACAAAAAAGACAAATTATGACTGTCAAAATTGGCCTTCAGAACGATATAATAGTGAGTCTCTAATCTTAGCACATCGGTGTAGAAGAATAATAATAGTGACAGAAAATGTATTCATGTTAATTCATAAAATGTTATGGCCTGGCCTCGTTTCAATACTAAATGATTCAATTAATTTAAAACAATTAGATTTCACCATTCGCTGCACATTAAAAATACCTTCTAACAAAATTAAACTAATGTTGTAAGCAATTTGGGAAAAAATATTTTACATTATAGCAGCCTCGGCCAGCGGAAGCTCATCGGAAGCCCATCGGTATTCTAATGTTTTGAAATATTTCTACTGCATACCAAATACCTCACCATTGTTTTCACGAAACGAAGCTTCAAAAAGAATTTGCAACATGTATCTTCAGCCTGTTGTAAAACCACGAAAAGGTTCATTTGCATAAAACACTAGATAAAACGTCAGAAGAAGTACCTATGCCGAATGAGCTGTAATTATTATTTCACTGGTTCCGCTTCGTGGTTCGTGGGGTCGGGTCGGCAAAAAAGTTCTTTCCGCCGAAAGGTGATGGACTGACTGGGCCTGGTGGAATAATCAACCATGCAAGAAGTGCGCAAAGGTAGCGCATTATATTCGGCGTGCAGTCGTGGGCACAATTCTTGCATGAGGAGACAGGTTGATAGGTATGCGTAATCTTTTGTCTGCTGCCCCATTGAGTAATTCACTTCCTTTAAACATATTCATGACGACAAATTTTAATTTCGATACCTGCAGTATCAGTGACTCATTTCCAGCTTTTTATATTGCGAGTAAATACATACATATGTACAAGCAAAGTATTCACACAAGAAATATTATGGAGTTGTTGTATAGAGATGTCATATTTATGAGTGCGCCCGCCTACGTATGATGTGTTAAACATTTTGTCATTTATTTACTCATCAACAGGTGCAAACCATCTGACGTTACAAAGATAGATACATAGATTACATAAATAGAAATTATTCTAAGCAATATAAAATGAATTATAATATTAAGAAAAGTTGTATAGACGTTTTTTCAGTTCAACCTTATCACAATGAAAATCGATAATTGAGGAACAGGCATTATAATCTCTAGACATAGCCGACAATAGTATATTACGATACAAGGGCGGTAAGTAGCCGATTGCCCACGATGGCGGTGTTAGACGCACGAGCGAAGCGAGTGCGTTAATAGCCATCATGGGCAATCGGCTACTTACCGCACCGTGGTTAATTGATGATTTACCGCATGGAAACCCGTGCGGTAAGGTACCACTTACCCCGCACGTGTGCTGGAAAGGTTCAAAATAACCGTAATTGGTCCTGTGGTTATCTGCATAAAGAAAATGTTGTCCTCTAGTCACTCAAGGGCGTGAATTAACGTTTGAAAGTTTTAAAAGATTAGGACAGTCTACGGCGCCAGTTACGATATCTTGCATGAACATAACACTAGCAACATCTCTACGTTTTAAAAGAGACGACAAACCCAGCAGTTTTAATCTGTCCTCATATGGAGGAAGATTGGAGGGGTCATACCACGGTAATTGACGAAGAGCAACCTGTAAGAAACGTTTTTGCACCGCCTCAATTCGATTTATGTTCATATTATAATGAGGCCTCCACATTACGGAAGCATATTCCAAAATTGGGCGAACAAAAGCACAAAATAAAACTTTTAAACTGTGTGGGTCAGTGAATTCAACAGACCAACGTTTAACGAACCCCAACGTTGAGTTGGCTCGATTAATTATACTATCAATATGGCGCCCAAAGTCAAATTTACAATCGTCAACAGTCCAAGATCAACAACACTATGAATTCGAGACAAGGGCCTGTCAAATATTTTGTAGGAGAACTCCACAATGGAGGATTTCTTGCAAAAAGAAATAAAATTACATTTACTAATATTTAGTTTCAAATGATTCTTGGAGCACCACTCCGCGAATATTAGAAGATCGTCCTGTAGGTATTGAGCATCATGAAGACATTCAATAGTTTTTAAAATCTTCAAATCATCTGCATATGACAAAACGTGAATATTACGAAGTAAGGGAAACAAATCATTAATAAATATGACAAACAGTAATGGCCCAAGGTGACTACCCTGTGGAACTCCGGACAAAACAGAAATAGGGGCACAATAGGCAGACGAAAATTTAACCTTGAAGGATCGGTTATTAAGATATGATTGAGCCCAAAGAACAATATCTTTGGGAAAGCCAAGTCGAAGCAGTTTAAATATAAGCACTTTATGGGAAAGCTTGTCAAAAGTCATTGTAAAACATATGTTCACTAAATATTTTCTCAGATCAAAACCGATGAGATCAGAAAGTATCTATAATTTCGTACGCATCGAAATAGTCTCAGTTAGAAAAATAAACTTAAATTTTACAGGAATTTTGTAGTAGCATTTGTACATTTATTTAAAAATTGCGTTGGCCTAAGATATTTTTTAAGAAAATTGCTGACTTTTCAACTCATTTGCGCTTTACGAGCAATTTTCCTAACGGAAGTTTTCGTGGAATTTATTATTTAATGGTTCTGCAGCTTAGAGTATAGTCCTTCTGGTTTGATTTCTCTTTCTGATTGCGCGCTTTTCATTACAAATATCTTTCATAGCCACTTAATGCTCTTTTAGAGCATTACAGATAGTTTGCTTGGGAGCGCTAAGAGCTGTATTATTTTAATTAATAGTTGTCTACTATTTTATGGAATAATAACTGCTTTACGCTTATTGCACATAATACGAGTAAATAAGAACACCCCCCCAACTTAATTGATCCTTTACCACATCGCACTCACCTGGCAGATGGCAATTATAATGGAAGTCCCACAAACGCATTCGACAGTCCGCTTTTGCTGAAATGTTAACGTCATTTTGAAACAGCCTATAACCATGTCTAATGGTTCATCCATCAAACGTTCGTTATTGGTTTAATGCGTTATCAACGAACAAAAATGCAAATCATTTATGCTTCACATACAACTTATACAAACAGATTAAATGGAGGGTGCAGTCTTCCTTAATGACTAGTAAACCTAATTAATTAATGGCGTAGTAGTACAGACCGAAAACTGTGATAAATGTTTCTTTAGATATTCCCAAAACATCAGATTGTTATTGAAATCAAAGACAATTAACAAGAGATATTTTTGAAAATCACTCCAAATTAAGAGGTATTTAAAGGTATTTTTAATTTTCAATAATGGCTTGCTAGTCCCGAAATGCAGGCAACAGGTGCGCTGTCATTAGTTTTTTGCCTTTTTCAACCGTTCTTTTTCTAATTCCATTGAAATGCATAGGTCTAACACAGCAGCAATTAACCACTGGTTTTGAATAGGAATAATTATTTTTCTCCATACAGAAGTACTTTAGAAAACTGTTTCAATGAGTCACTATTTTAAACGTAAATGTAATAATTACTGCTACCTAATTTAAAAGCCTAACGAATGTCTTCCATTTAAAGGCAAATTCACTTCAGCACATTTACTTCAAATTGAAAGCAGGAGAGATCGTCTTTTAGTGGAAATAAAAAAAAATCTTTGAATGTTCGACTGTTCAGTGGAATGGAATGAAAAGAAGTGACGGAAAAGTGCCATTTGCTGCCCCGATTGCAATTCATACCATTTTCATATAACCATTACAATTCATGCGCAATTTTCCGCATCATTTTTATCGTCTTAAAATATACTGAGAAAGAAAGATTCTCCTTGGATCCTACATTTTTAATATTACTCTTGAGCCTCCTCCCGGTAATCTCTTCGTAATGCTTAAAACACTTCGACAGTTTTACGATGTGGATTCACCGAGAGAAAATAAATTAATTTCAATTAGTGGAAGAGCTTTAAGTAAGTATTACCTGGGAGGGAGAGCAGCAGTCAGAAATGCTCTTAGTTACTAAGGAAACAATTTTAATTTCCTTTTAGAGGCCATCAAATTAATGCTTTAATATAGTTTAGTGTTTTGAAATTTAAGAAGATTACAGATGTTTTGGTATTACAAGTCAGAACAGACAGAAGCTCTTCTGGGATTAATTTCCTTTTATTTGACTAAGCTTAAGGCTGAAACCCATTGACTGCCGTTGGTAATAGTATTAAGGAAGTGTCTATTTGCACTCTCCGTGTCCGTGTAATATCAGTGTAATCTCTGTGTACATGGAAGTAAACGCCGTCGTACATGGCACATCGATACATAACAATTCGTAAAAGGAAAATTTGTCTTTTACAAAGTGTCTACTGACTGAATAATTTCCTTTTACAAAATATCTATGGACTGAAAATTTCCTGTTTGTAACGTGAAATGATTCCATGTACTCTGTGTACTTCCGTGTACACAGATATTACACGAACGAGTGCAAATAGACTCTTCCGTTCCCATATTCGCCTTATCGTCGCTCTTCTCTTTCTACGTATTAACAGTTCATTATCTATCACTATTTATAATTATTTACAGAGCGCTCGTGCACGTAATCTGTTTCTTTCACAACACGCATGCGGGTAACCACAATTCTACCCATATTGTTTTCTCTTTATTCTCTCTTATATTGCTGCAGTAGGCGTTGCTTGCCGAATACGCACACAAATACAGCATATGATTATGTATACCGCGCAAAGAAAACGAATAACGCGATTACCGTCTAGTTTCTCGACTGCAATTTCCCGACAGTCTGTATATATTTTGTAAAATGCAAATTTCACTCGGAAAAAGTTTTCTCACAACTGTGAGGAAAATTGTCTGTCGGGAAAGTGACTGGGAACCGAATAACGCACAAAGTCGAATAAGGACTTCGTTCCCTATCCGTCTCATCCAAGTTGTATCTTTCGTTTATTTTTCATCACGAAACGTCGCAAAGTCTATACTAATACCCAAGAGAGGTGGGCACGGTCGAATAAAAATTCACGAATAATGGTTACTAGTTTTCATGCCCCGCTACCAACGAGGATCCTTCATCCCGGCGAAATTTGTTCAGGAAGTTTAAAATTGTTGGTCGCCATATTAGATGCTCTATCTTTAATTTCCAAATTTCGACAGTAAATTCGAGATCATACATTTGGTTGAATACGATTGAAAGTTATTAAATTTCAAACGAAAAATTGTTCTTAACAAAAACAGATGACAATAACTAAACTTAACCTCAGTAAAAAAGATCACATAGTTTTTGAGGCCTTTCAGCCCCCGCATAGTTGCTAAAAGATGTCAATATGATTCTCAAGGCTCTTTAGACCAATGGTGATTTCGCTCCGAGGTTTCAAAATTAAAACGCTGATTTCAATCTTTAACTTTATACTTAAGATATAAAGAGCGCGGCTAATTAAACAAGCGAGTTAAATAGACTTCACTCTTAATTCGCGGGTCGGATACATCGCAAGCTATATTTCATTCAGAACGAGAGCAGAACAGAATAAAACAAAATTCAAATTTCTGGCAAAACCTTTAATTTGCAGCTGTCAAACCTCCAGACATCTCGGCATCGACTCCCATCGGAACCTCACAAAAACCAAAAGTGCTCCAGAAGCGCTAAATTTTCCGACCAGTCAAAGCCAATGGTGAGGTGATACTAAATACTATTACGTTATGGCTAGCTGTACGACCCTGGGGAGAGCATATGATCATATTTGCATGAGGCTTACGACCCTGGGGAGAGCATATGATCATATTTGCATGAGAACTATAAGACCCTACAGTATTTATCTTAATATTAGGAAATTTCACTCATAATTTTATTCGTTTTACAATTACCTAATCGCTGGTTCAACTCAACTCAAGAGCTCCCAAGTTCCAATAGAATCGTATTAAACCATAAGTGGGAATGAACTTGTAATTTATTCCATTCAGTTTTCATGCTCTTCAGGTGTCGATGGCGCTCACTTGGAATTCGAAATCCATTTGGAAGCAAGCTCAACTAGAAAGACCCCACGTTTTCATTACACTGATGGGGCAGTTGTGGCATTTTCTAAAGAGCAGGGATATTGCTCAAACAGGTCCCGTCCGCAATTTTCCCCGAAGCTTGAATGCAAAACCATTATCCGCTATCTCAGTTATTATTGGCTTTTCGATCTACTAACCTACACCCAAATTGAACGGAACGCTCCACGGAAGAATTATGTATGCTTTTATGCAGCTATAGGGCTTGTGCTGTTTTCATCCATAGTTGAAGTTGCACTATACGTATTATAAGTTTTTTTATTAAACAAAAGCTTTTTCCGCCTAGCTGACTTGTTGCGGGTGAAATTAATTAACTAAACGTACTTTTTACGTCTATTCAAAAGTTTCTCCTTATCACCGTGTCCATGTATTGTTCGCAAAAAACCACAGACAGTACAGTTAGTCAAGAGTGGAGCACTCTTAAGTGCGAGTAAGCATTTTCTGTCACCTTGTAAGTCCAGAACAACAGCATCAGCATTGTGTGGCCTCTAAGGGCAAGACATATAATTAATAAACGGCGCACTTCAGCTCCACCGTTTATGGCGCATTTTCATTTGCTTAACACTTTGGCTCTGGATTTTCTACATCTGTGCGTCAAGATTAAATCGGGTCAAGAACTCTAATGACAATACTAAAGTGCACTCTGCTCTGCTCCAAAGGATTTCATCGCGAACTTGCTCAATTACCTTGACGCTGCAATTGCCATTGTAATTGTATACTTGCGGAAAGATGTAACACAGCTTGGGGTCTTTTTGTGGCCACCAAGTGCTAAAATGTGGCAAATTAGTTTAGTTCAGTCGGCACTGTCTGGTGGTCACGAATTACCGCCTTCTTTATATGTTTAGAGCTTTAATAAAAAATTTAATAAAAGAAGATGGCTTTTCTGCACGAAGTGATAATTAAATTCTGAAATACCCCGATACACTCACATAAATATATATGTTTGAAAAATTAGCAAATCCTTCGTAATTGACTGTGAACACATGAATTATTTTTGGAAGTTGAGTAAGATTCCCGTCAAAATGTTTCTGCTTGGAATTGGGCTCTTGGGCCTGGATGAATTTTTTCATCATTTTGTTTTGCGTTAAGTACACTTGCGGTCATAAAAACCGCACCACTCAGTTAGTTCCGAGAATGCGCATAATTGAAGCAGGTAGATTAGGGGGAGGGATGAAATAATTTGACCTGCTTTGTTGGGGTATAAAAGCAACCCTTTTGGTGAAAAAATATTCAGTTGAAGTTAAGTGGTGATGAAGATAAAGTCAAAAAAGTGAAATGGCCGGGAAATGTAAGTAATTGACCAGGGACGAAAAAGTCGAAATTTTGACTTTGGCAGATCAAGGTCTGTCGTGTCGTCAGATAGCGACTCAAATAGGGTGCAGCCATTCAACCATCGTTCGTTTGATCAAGAAAAAGGAGAATTTGGACCCACTGGAGAGGACAAAAGGATCTGGAAGGAAACGGAAGACAAATTCACGGACGGACACAGCATTACGACGGATGCGCTTGAAAGATCGCTTTAAAAACGCTGTCCGTTTAAGAACAGAGTTGAGGGATTATCATCAAGTCGACCTTAGCGCCGAAACAATCCGTAGGAGGTTACGAGAAGTAGGACTATTTGGAAGAAGACCAGCGAAAAAGCCCATGTCAACAAAGAAAATGAAGGCGACTCGCTTAGCATGGGCGAAGAAGTATGAAAATTGGACGAAGGAAGACTGGCGACGTGTAATTTGGTCTGACGAAAGCAAATTCAACTTGTTGTGTGCAGACAACAGGCCGTAGGTGCGACGTTCAGCAGGAGAACGATTTAAGGAAGAGTGCACGATCAAGACAGTGAAGTTTCCTCAAAGCCAAATGGTCTGGGAATGTTTCTCTTTTTACACCCTAGGTCCTTTGCACTTTGTTGATGGAACAATGAATGCCCAAAAGTATGGGCAATTCATAAAGGAATTTTTGATACCAGCCATTGAGGAGCACCTTTCGTTCACTTATGAATTAATTTTTCAAGATGATTCGGCACCTTGTCATGGTGCCAAATCGGTAAGTACAGTATTGCATATGAAGTGCCAAATGTCTATTTCATAAGCAATAAATAAAACACGAATTAATCCTCATTAATTTTTTCCAGCTCCAGAAAACATTTTCTGATCTCGGAATTCAGACACTAGACTGGCCAGCGAATTCGCCCGATTTGAATCCAATTAAGCATATATGGCATGTGATGAAACGGAAAGTAGCAGAGCATAAACCAGAGAGCAAAAGAAAGCTGATTCAAGTGTTGGATCTTGTGTGGAACAATGAAATAACGGATGACATCATTGAAGTATTGGTGGATTCAATGCCTTTTAGGATAAAAGCGATTATCGAAGCCAAAGGGGGAGGAACGCGGTACTGAAGACTGTGCATACAATGTAAATTATGTTTAAGTTATGTTTTAATAAAAATATACCAAATGATATGTAAAGTTCCTAGTAAATGTAATTAATAAGTAAATGGTAGCAAAGTATGAAAATTCGATAATTTAATTTTTTTCTTCATTTCTTCCCAAAAAAAAGGAGAAGGAAGGTGAAATCCTGCCCAACTCTTAATGAGTTTCTGTTGAATATTGTGGCAAAGAATCATTTCATTCGGAAAAGTACATACCCTTTTATTCAATTTTATCATGTGAATTTCAAGTGGTGCGGTTTCTATGACCGCAAGTGTAGATCGTAACATAAAAACAAAAATTTGTTGACAATTTTATTATTTCAGGAAATGTTTATGTGGATTCTAATTGAAGAAAATCTCTTTTAATTAAATATATTCCTTTTATTCACAATTTCCATTAATTCATATTCTAAGAAGAAAATTGTTTATTTTTGAGTTTGGAAATTTTAATGGCAGATTAGAAATCAGCGACCCCGAAAACCCCTTAGTGCGGATTTTCGCCGAAATTAATTGAAGTTTAATTTTTTCGGTTGCCATATTTGCTCCGCCATTTTGAATTCGGTAATTTTAATGGCAGATTCCAAATCAGTGACCCCGAAAGACTCTTAATACGGATTTTCAGGGCAATCCCTTGAAGTGTAAATTTTTCAGTCGCCAATTTGATCTGCCATTTTGAATTCGGTAATTTCAATGGCAGATTCGAAATCAGTGAACCCGAAAACCCACTTACACGGATTTACAGGGAAATCCCATGAACGTTTACCGGAGAAAGGGAAGCGTTACACTTTTTCGTTTGATCCTGATCGATTATTAATCAACCAATCCCAAACGGTTCAGACATAAATCTAAAGACACTGCACTATAATGTTCGTCTTGACAAAAACAATACTGTATCTAATCAAGTTGGCAGAGTTTTATGCGTAATAAAATAAGAACTGTATCCTAGCAGGGTGAGTTCTGAGTTAGATCACTCACAGTGTGTTGCCGGGTTTTCCTTAATTTCACACTTCCTTGCGATTTGCAGTTTGTATAAGTTAAGAAAATAAATATTAGTAACATAATAATTTATTTCACATAAAAGAAGATAATTTTTATTGGTACTGCATTCAATATTATAACAGTTAAACTGACTCTCTGTGATTGACTGTTGAAGCTGAAATACGGACAGCAAATATCAAAATGCTATCTTGAGTAGTCATCTCATTAGACCAGACTTTCTAGTCTTTGAAGTGTAAATGCTTAGCTCGCAGCGCTTAGTCATTTTTGAGTTACGTTCAAAGAAAACGAAAGAACATACCACCTAACGACAAAATACTGTATCTCTGTGCGCCTACTTAGTATTGAATTGAATTTAACCTCAAGGAACAAGAGATACATGATATATTGTAATTAAATTCATGTATAATCATCCCGCCCAAGCGAATGTTGCTTTTTCCATATTTTGAAAGTTTTTAAAAGGCCTGCAGGGCGAGCTTTCAAAATGATACTTCAAAGTGGATTTTGGTAAATGCCGAACCGAATTAATTTATAAACAAAGCTAAGTGCCACGTCCTTTTATGTGTCGCCCTCCTGAAGCGAAACTTCCACTTACAAAAGAATGAGTGAGTCAAATATGTCAAAAGCAGAGCAATTGAAAAGCTCAGGATTCAGCGTGATTATGGTTACCCCGGAGCAGTGGTGAAAAGCGCTGCCTAATTCGCATAAGTAACAAGGAGTGGTAACAATCGACTGCTAACCGCGGGAATTATTCATTATTGAACAGACCTTGAAGACAACAGCCATCAATAAAAAGAGAATGGATTCATTAAATCGATCATATTGTACGTTCGTCCCAACCCTTAGCTTTGTATGAAGCGTGTGCGTAACAGAAACGGATTATGTGCGGCGGTTTTATAAGATAATCACGTTTGCCCGTGGCAATCTCTGCAGATGTGAACTGGAATTTGTTTACACTCTCCCGCCCAGAATAGGATAGACAAGCAAAACAAACAAATCTAAGTCTCGCAGCCGAGGGGAATCATAGCGTGATTATAACAAGGGCGAATTCATTTCATCTCACCGAGCAAATAATTAATAAGCCCATAAAGCCCGGCTTTATTACCACGAAGCTGCTTCACTTGCACTTGTCTAGCGGTGAACGTGCGGAAGTAACGTGAAGGGTTTTCCTTATCGTTAAGTCTCCACACATGCGTGTTGAACCTTTTTACGGTCTTTATCTTAGAAAGTTTTTTTCCAGAAAGATGACAAAACTGACGTTGAGATGTTTACGCATTCACTCCAGTTTATTTTTTGGTTCAGATAAACACAAACAAGATACCTTAATTGCTGTGAGCTTTACTTCATCGTATATTTTTACCAGAATAAGTGCAAACAAGAATTTCCTCAGCTGTTAGATCTGCGTTTATATAATTGTGAAAAAATTCAAATGTAGGGAATTGCAAAGCGGTTAACGTGAGGTTCAAGCAGTTTTTTCGGAACCGTAGAAAATCTATATTTATATATTTATATAATATAAACCCGTTAACAAAGATAGGAGAATCAAAGTAACCCCACTCTCAGTTTAACTGTGATCATTACTATTTTATTTCTAGTTTTTAATAGTTTATTTTTTAAAGATTTTTAATTGCAATTAGGTAAATAGAATTTGATAGAATGATAAAAAAGTTGATTTCCCCATTTTTTTGTTTTTAAGTTCACTGCATTATTAAAAATATATAGTGATTTGAATTTCAAAATTGATCAAAGTAACCCCATTCCACGGTATCATATCTTTTGCTGTTGTTTAAGCAATTAAGGAATTTGACATAGACGTTACATCTTTTTGGTTGTCCCCTCCCCATTTTCCATCTCTCACAAAAACTGGATCAACTATTTTGGCTATATACTATTGTATATGTAGTCAAGGCTGCTCTTAGTATAACTCCAGTTCGAAATTAAAAATTTTTATATTACCAGTCGGGGTGCTGTTAATTTTAAATGAACAATTTGAACTAATAGAAATTCGGTAATTCTGTTCAATTGGTGGTAGGAACTGTTAAAAAATAAGTTTCTTCATTGTTATAATAGTCTAGACTATTATTTATTCAATTACTTCTTTTTCTTTCCTTCTTCTTCTCCAACGAATATGTTGCTGTTACCTGTTACCCGAGGCTCTGTTTAGGTTTCAGGGCACCTCAATTTTAGTCCAAACTAGATTCAATCTCCAGATCCCGGGGTGATAGTCGAACGCACTTACTACTGAGCTATTAATGCCTATTACATCCGATCAACTATTTATCCATTTACTATTCATATAACAGTTTTACTATTTGAAAAGCAATAGTATCTAATATTGTATAGAATCTTTCAATAAGGACGCTCGACTTTTAAATGTAAATGAAACAAGTTTTGTATGTGAGATACCCATTCGATTTTTGTTTTATTTAAAAGAATATATTATGACATTAAGTATGGAATATAGCGTCGTCTGCGACACGTATTCGGAAGTTGCCCCACATTTCGCCAACAAAAAAATCATACTATCATCGATGATAAGCAACTTCTTGTGGCCTAAACGGGATGACACCAATGGCATGTTGTTCCAACAGCACACAGCGCTTGCCACGATGGACATTCTGCACGAGCAATTTGAGCGGCAGAGATCGATTTAACGCCTGTAGACTTCTTCTTTTGGGGCTAGCTAAATCACAGCGAATAAACCGCAAACAATTGATGCCCTCAAAGTTATGCCACAAAGTCATTGAAAATTGGGCGACGGTATATTCCATACTTAATGTTATAAAATGTTCCTTCATATAAAATAAAAATGGAGTGGATATCTTACACACATTTACATTTAAAAGTCGAGCGTCCTCATTGAAAACGCTGTATTGACAAGCCTGTTCTCTTGATTTAACATTTTTTTTCAACAGCCATGCTAGTTAAAAAAAAAAGCCGAAGTTTATTTATGTAACAGCAGAGATTATTATTTTAATATTGTGACAATTTTTCTGTTAAATGTCAAAAAAATTCGATCGACGGTATTAAATTATTGTTATTACAGTACACACACATCATCATAATATGAATTGCTAAAATGTTTAACAAATGCAGATATTAGAAATAGCTGAATGATTGTAACAAGTTCAACTTGTAGCAGACGTAAATATTTTAAAATTACAAGTTTACAAAAAAGTATAAGCGATAAATAAAAACAAATACTTAATTGTAAAGTCTCATATTAATTCAATCAATATGGTTGTCCTATACAAAACAGACTTTTCAGCGCTTAAAAGCAAACACCTCTCAAAGATGTGAAACAAAAAAGTTTTTTCAAATTTTGAAGCCAGGAACGTTATTAAACTCTATACACCAATTTTACCCAGTTAAAATTCTAACTTGCGTATTGAACGCATAGCGGCATCTTAACTTTCTAACTCGCAATAAGCCTGTGAGCTTAATCATAATTTTTCAGGAGTAGGTATTCCAAAAACATGACTTAATTTTAAACAGAAATTGAAATATACAAAGAGTGTTGACGTAAGATTTCACTTTCGCTTAATTTAAAACTTTACATTTTTCCAACGAAATTTATCGCACCGGAACTTGTGATAATTTTGAATTTAAACACCAATTTCACTTGGATTTGGTTTTGCGGTAATAAATTAAAAGCAAAAGTTTACTTGCCATCGTACGCATAATATTAAATTCAGAAAGCGGGATAGCACTTGCAAATTATCACCTAGAGATTATTGCATTTTTTTTTAAAGAAGTGTTTGCACATATTTCTTCTTTTTTTGCTTTTTTTGCGCGCGTATATATGTACATCTAGATCTGACCTTTCAACTACCTACAATTAACTTGATGTGTTTAGCAAACCTAGAAAATTTAAATATTTTACCTTAATGGCCTCAGACTGAAGCACTTTCAAAATGCATTACTTTGGGTTATGACATTGCAGCAGCTAATGTATACAGGTCGGAGCATTGCCCCCGTACCGGATCTGCACTTATGTAAGAAAACACAAATTTCTCGACAAATTGCCGAACTATATCACAGTTATCGTCCCCACGTCCGCAATGAGCAACACCAAGGTAGATATTAATGGCTAACAAGTACTAATTAATTCTGTGCCAAAAAGAAGCATTTGCGCTCAGATTTAATAGGGAGTTTTTTAGGTGCGCCTGAAGCAACGTATTCAAGTATTTCTCATATGTGCTAAGAAAATTTGCAGAGTGAGTAGCCGTGTCAGGGCCGTTCTTAGATTGAAATGACCTCTGGAATACTTGCGGTTCTTTTAAAAGTTTTCGTCGAATTTATTGCGACATTAATTATTTCCACAATCAGAGAAAACTTACGGTTGCATAATTACGCTAGTTTTAGACCGCTTCGAACAAGACATACGAACATAGCCAAGAAAGCAATGAAACTCAGTCGTATGTCATGGCTATCGGTCCTTGCCACAGACGTCTTAAATATTCGAGCTTTCCGGGCGTTAATTTGCATTTCCTGGAAAATTTGCCATGGAAAATTGGCGGAAATCGTATAGTCGACAAATGTATACCCCAGAAGGTTTCCTCCTGATTTCGAAGGCAAAGTTCCTTCATTTTAATAGACGTAATTAGTTCTTGGACACTACGCTGACCTAAGGTTCATTAAGTGAGTAGACGATAAGGTCTTTCGATGCAGTGCAAACGCTATCGTGATGTATTTTTCTGGCTCATTTCACAATTACAGGCTTGAATGACTTAAGTAGGGAGCTTATCCAATTTTCACCTTCAACAATCTTTTAGATTGGGGCACAACAAAGATGACGAGTTCAACGGTTTCAAACAAAATTGCTATTAACAAGATAAAATTAAGTTGGGAGTCTCTCGTTTGTATTTCAAATTGAATGGGGAAGTTTAGTGAAAACCCCTTCAGAGCGCGCTTGAGCCAATTAGTTCTGAACTTCGCAGATTAAAATATAATTTGATTTTTATAAATAGAAACAAATACTTAATTTTTACACTTAACAAAGTATGATGTAATTTGCTAACAGATACATATTATTTAACAATAAGATACTGTCAGTTACTTCAGTTTCTAACTTATCTTTTAAAAGAAAAAATTCCACAAAAAAGTTTTGAATAAGAACGCATTCATGAAGCTAAATACTAAATAATGATCGGGCTTTGAGAGTTGTTATAAACTGGTTGGAAAAGGTAGGCAAAAGATGTAATAAGAGAATTTTATGTTTGAATTTTTTATTCGACTAGAGTCCAAAGTATGCGTAAGTACGGGTCTGCTATAAAGCCCAATCAGCGAATGAACGACGAATGCAATGTCGTGTTGTTACATCATGGTGAGACGTTTTGTGCGATTGCATCGTAGTGAGACTATATGTGGTACGAAATCTATTAGTTTAACGGATGGCTTGCTAGGATAGACGATTATGGGTACCATAAAAATCACGAAGTCGTCCATAAGTCTCGCGAATCGACGACCGATTCTCAAAGTAAATTTGGATAATTTTTGGCCGTTCCTCAAGCGTGAGTATTATGGTTATTTGCCAGAATATACTGGACATAGATAACAATAAAAGCAGTCAGAATGAACCTGAATTGACGTTATCCCAATTGGAAGTTCTATCTAAGCTAAGAAAACCCCTTTATATTTGTGTATTACGCAAGTGCATGCATGGGAGTATTTATTTATTTATTTTATAATTCTACTCAGGCTGTAACTCAATGAAAAATTGGTTCGATTCATTCAATCATATGCCATTTTAAAATTATTAACCATATAATAATTAATTTTATGGGACATCTAGAATATAAATAAAATTCATTCAATCAAGAAACTAAACAGTTGACAGTTTATTTTTACCCAAGTATATGGGACGTTCTTTTACAAATCGTACAGATTTTGACAAAAATTGACCAACACATTTTTGATTTAGCTGAAATTTTTTTTACGGGTTCTATATTGAAAAAAAAGAGACACGTATTTTTTTATTTTTTTTTTTGTCACAATATTTTGGACGCTAAAAAGTATTGAAATGCCGCGATTTCGGTGATTTTGTGCTTAAAGAGGAATTTTCAAAAATTCATAACTCCGGTTCTATTTAAGCTACAGACTGTATTTTTTTGCATTTTGAAGGTAAAAGAACAAGCTTTAAGAAGCAAATACCCTTGAGAAAAATTATTAACAATTTAAGATTGTTATTAACAATTTAAATGTTTAAATTGATTTTTAACAATTGCCCCCCCCTCGTAACGAGTTATTAGTATTACCATCGTATTCTACGTCAAATTTTCTATTAGAACCCACGTTTTTTTTCCTGGGGTATTAATTATTACTATTGGAAATAAATTAATTTATGTAGTGCGGCACGTCTTATCGGTGCGCGGATTCTATCGCCTGTAATATTTTCTTGCATAATTTCGTTTTTCTCTATAATATATATAGTTTTTTATTTTAATCAGTTCAAAATAGATGTTACTGACTGAGACAATCTTATTAAAAATTATTACTAGACATTTTGTATTACTTGAGTACTTTGTTGTTATTAATAGATGAAGCTTAACTACTTCCTTCCGTAGTCGTACCGAACTTTCACGTATGTTACCTATTTAAATACAATTATTGACAATGACACATACCTTTCCAGTGCAATTATAGTCACGTATAACTAAACAGTTAGCCGAATACAGCCTAGTATCTGGCTAAGCATTCTTTACCGCGACCGCGAGTGTTCATATCAAATTTATCCGCTCGTAAGTTTGGCCCTGTGTGTCTAAGCTAGTGAGCCTATTGGTAAAGTGCTGACGAAAATCGTAACGATGAATTACAATGCACAATCATTGGTACTGATTCGTGTTTTAATCCCTTTAAGTTAATTAGTCATTCGAGAAGAAGAAAAGTAACATTGAGAAAAGTGAATGAAAATTTTCTGCGCGCATTAAATATGTCCATTTCTGAATGTTTACGTCACGATACTATTGCTGTTCATCTCTTTCAGAGACAACTCGTAGAATTTATCAAAACGAATTTGAAAGACATAGATAAGATAATATACATATTTTTCGGATGATGCAAGCGGACAATATAAAAACAAAAAAAAATTTATAAATCTTACTCATCATATAAATGATTTTAAAATAGCAGCTGAGTGGCACTTTTTTCCAACCTCACATGGTAAAGGACCATGTGACGGAATAGGTGGAACATTAAAACGACTTGCTGCTAGAGCTATTCTTCAAAGGGTAAATAAACCGATCCGCACTCCGGAAGAGTTGTTCAATTGGGCGTCTAAAGCTCTACCAAATATAACGTGTCGCTATTTAACTAATAATGATTATGAAGAGGAAGAAAAAAGATTATTAACGCGTTTCCAAAAAGCTACAACGATAAAAGGCACGTTAAAGTATCATTGTATAGTTCCAAACTCCCTTCAAGAATTGGAAGCAAAGCAATTCTCATTGTATGGAAAGAAAACTATTGTGAAAATTTTTTAATAAAATAATACTATACACGTATAGTATAAGAGTAAATGTAAATATTGTACAATGTCACTTAGAACGAGGTACTTAGTCACTAATAATGATGTATTGAAATCTTAATAAATAACAGTATTCATTTGCTACAATAATGTTTTGTATTTACTACTTTTTTTTATTTAATTATGCATGATGTTAATTGTGCTTACAAATACTGTTTAACTGAAGATGTCAAATAATTATTTATATAACGGAAAGAGAAGATGTGGAGAAGAAAATAAGCCGTGCGGTAGAATCCGTGCGCCGATAAGACGTGCCGCACTACATAAATTAATTTATTTCCAATAGTAATAATTAATACCCCAGAAAAAAAAAAGTGGTTTCTAATAGAAAATTTGATGCAGAATACGATGGTAATACTAATAACTCGCTACGAGGGGGGGGCAATTGTTAAAAATCAAATTAAACATTTAAATTGTTAATAACAATCTTAAATTGTTAATAATTTTTCTCAAAGGTATTTTTTTCTTAAAGCTTGTTCTTTTACCTTCAAAATGGCAAAAAGAGCACAGTCTGTAGCTTAAATAGAACCGGAGTTATGAATTTTTGAAAATTCCTCTTTAAGCACAAAATCACCGAAATCGCGGAATTTCAATACTTTTTAGCGTCCAAAATATTGTGAAAAAAAATAAATAAAAAAATACGGGTCTCTTTTTTTTCAATATAGAACCCGTAAAAAAAGTTTCAGCTAAATCAAAAATGTGTCGGTCAGAAAGGTGTTCGGTTTGTAAAAGAACGTCCCATATATAAGGGTATATCGCCAGAGAAGCAAACCACAAAATTTCCAATCTCTTTTATCGAAACTGATTTCCCAACTTGTCTAGATAATTTATCCCATATACTATTAAAAAGTAGACCTGACGTGTGATAAATAATATAATGGCTTCACAAAATTAACCTATTATTGATTATTTGGGTAACGTTCAAACCAAACCCACTAGTTTTTCCAGGAAATAACGCATCCAAAATGGTAGGTTAAGCCACCAAGCATACAGTATACTATACTGTATGCTTGGTGGTTAAGCCCAAAACGTTAGCTTGCATATGATAATTTTCACAAACCAACCTCACGCGGGAAATATAGGTAGCCCCAGAACGCGACTGAAAATCAAAACGTACATAAGAGTAATTACGACAATTACGCTAAAAACAGAGCTGGGTGCATAGAGATAGTATATGCACGAGTATGTAGTTGATTTAAGAAATTTGGGTTAATGGATGTTTGGGATCTTGTTTGCCCAGACAGGTGAGATGCCAATCCCGACAGATCATGCAATAACTCATAATCTCCATTTCGTTTTCGTTTGCCTTGCGTTTCTTAACCACCGACAGTGTCTTTTTACTTTTGGCTTTATTCATCCGAAAACATTTCCATCATTCTGGCCGGAAAATAAACTGACGCACCGAGCTTAACTCTCATTTTTACTCGTAATCGCAGCGGACAGGTAATACAGCGAAGGGGTTGATGTCGACGTCATACATCGTACACTTGTCGCCGCGATGAATGCCGCGGTTAGCCAACCAGGACAAGAGCCGTCGTCTGCCACCAGCGTCAATCTGAGCCGCGCGCGAACCTGCTGTTACCGGCGCTATTTGATATTCTCAAAGACAACGCGCATGCGATCAGTACTTCACGGAACGCGAGTGAAGGCAGACAACTCTGGAATTTCGGTGTACCGCGGACATCTACCTGCGCTGATTGGTAGCGAACGATTCTACGTGCGAAAATTCACCTCGGGGTCAATTGACGCTTTTACCTCCGGGAAAAACTTTTCCGCATGCAGGCGGTTAATGTGCACTCAACCAAATTCGTCGGATTTACTTTAGACAATAAAAATTTGTGTCCATGGAATTTTCGCTTCAAGTGACAAAGGGCAGTGAAATTGTTAATTTTTTGTGACGAAATTTGTGTTGTGCTCAGTGGCGGACGGATAACATCCCTGCACCCCAGTTTCAGTGGGATTTACATTTACATATATTCAAACACACGGAGCTCCCGGAAGGAACAATTATAGCTTCAATCTGCAACTAGCCTTGTAATCGCCTGACTGCTTGGGTTAGTAGTTAATCTTAGCAGCTGTTCGATGCATTATGGCGTATGATTATGCGATAGTAGGTTAATTGCTGGTCCATTGGTCACATGCATTCGGTATTATATAACCGAGCTTAAGGAAATATTGACAATTTTGCATGTGAGGCACTGACTCACCTCGACACGGTTCTTGAAAGACATCGCGATATTTGCACGCTCAGAATTATTCAAAAGTGCAAATTGCGGGCATGCAAACAAACAAACGAGGAGTCTCCCGTTGGGGAGAATTTAAAAACGACCGAACATATATTTCTTAATTTATAACTTAACGGGGGAACATGCCTTTGTAGGAGAAGTAATAAAAGTTCACTCGGTTAATTTTTAAGTTAAGTTGTAAAATGTGATGAAGTTAATTAACATTTTTCTTTGCACGTTATTTTAGTTTTGCGTACTCAAATGGAACCAAATGATTGCATAGTACAAATGAGTTATAGAATACTTCTAGGAAATATTAGCTCTTACACCTGGGATTGCATTCTTGGTAATATTTATAGGCATACCTACCTTTAAAACAGGAGGATACAATTTGTGAATGCCGCACAATTTTCAAGATAACAAGAATTTAATATTTTATGGAACCTGTTTTTATTTATCAATCTGAAATTCGGTAGGTACCGTTCCTTTTTGATCAAAGATCATCGTTTATTTAAAAAATGAAAGACAACGTAATTTTATTCAAAGTGCGAACATACCCCATTAGAAGGGACAACGTGGTGCCTAGCGTTCTCGGGCAGCAGAAGTATTTAGCCCCTTGTGCCTAGTGTCATAATCCGCCCGTTTTTCTTTCGAATCTAGGTTCAAACGTATTAGTTGAATTCGAAACGATCCCCTGGAATACATGTGCTGACATTTTCGACGTGAAAAGAATAATGTTGTTTCGCTTCAAACGAATGTCAACTATTGCATTTGAGAGCTCACAGATACTTATATACAGCTTCCACACAAATGATATCGTTTCATCAAATACTTTATTTAGTATTACTACGGTATCTTTTTGAAAATAGCGCAAACCAATTCCCATATCATATTTTAAAAGCAATGCATCGATGCGCACGTTATCAAGTCTAACTAACCAAAAGTTACAATGGCGCGTTGCGAATTTTCAGACTTTCAATTGAAAAGGATTGAATTAGTGTAGGTTTTAAACTTACGAATGAGTTCAAAAGGTATAAAAAACAATCCGGTTAAGATCAGATCAGGTGTGCGTCAATAGAGTTTCGTGCCAGAGCCCTAACCATTGTGGTGGGGGTGATTTAACAATGACTTATGCTGAATTTTACCATTTCGAACATTTTCGACACAAAACAATCTTCATATCTCAAAATACACTCAAGATATCAAAACTGTGATTATTTGTCGCTTAACTACAGAATATCAGCCTTTATTCAGATTTTGTTCTCCATAATGTAATGTTCAGCAATTTTAAAAAGAAAGTGTCTATTCGCACACTCCGTGTCCGTATTTAATCCGTGTACACCCGTGTGTAACGAAGTTCGGAGAAGGTAAACGTATACTTTCGACAGTCAAGAAACCTTACAAACCTTTCACATTCGCACATCGGCACAAAACAATTATGAAAGGAAAATTTTCTTTTTACAAAATGTTTACCGAATTCCTTTTACAAAATATCTATGGACTGAAATTTGGCTATTTGTACCATGTATTTACCATGCATACGGACACGG
This sequence comes from Neoitamus cyanurus, assembly GCA_947538895.1. Classification (NCBI taxonomy): domain Eukaryota; kingdom Metazoa; phylum Arthropoda; class Insecta; order Diptera; family Asilidae; genus Neoitamus; species Neoitamus cyanurus. The sequence goes on from OX384540.1 coordinate 27,933,184, forward strand.
ATTGCATCTACTCCGTGTAATTCCATGTACATAAATAGTACACGGATATTGTAGGAAACGGAGCGTGCGAGTAGACACTGCCTTTTAAAAATATACCTGGTAATAAATGTAAACCAAAATTTTCAACTTTACGGTTTTCTCCGTCATTTTTAAATTAAGAAATTGAGAAAGCACACAATCATTACTCAACAATACCTTCTCAACGATCCTTGGAAGCTATCTGCTATTATTATATTATTGTTATTAAATTAAAAAGGAAAGAATCAGAACATGTCTAATTGTCGTCCTCTTACCAATTTAAGATGCATTGCCAAGATTCGCGAAGCTTTTTACACTTTCACTGCTAACAATTTTTAGGCTGCTTCCAGCATGGCTTTCTTAAAGGTAAACCTTCCAAAATTCTCTTTTCCCAATATCGAAACTGGAAATCAGACAGGCTGCACCACTTTCACCAACTTTAGCAGTCTTCAAAAAAATCAGCCGCTAAATTCTTGCCCTCAAACTAAATTTACTTATCTTCTCCCTCACCATTTTCTTCAATTAGGTCTACTCTTATTTATTTCATCACACATAATGTGTTATGTTTCGTGGTGCATTATCTGGCAAGATTTAAACTTTCACAGCCCATCAATCCCATTGGGCATTTAGTTTTTATTATTTGCATTTATTATCATCTATTTCTGAAGTTCTCAAAACTTCTAAAATGTTTAAAATAGTAATCTATTAATCAACACCCTTAAAACATAAAACAAAAAATATCAGCCATCTTCTTTTCGAAAACAATTTAAAAATATTAACAATTTTATTCAGGCGAAATACCTCGGAATCTTGCTCAACACCCGTTTTCCATTTGAAGATCACATTGATGAAATTGTTAATAAGGGGTTGAATTTGTTAGGTCTAGCCTAGCGAACTTCTGAGTCTTGTCAAGAGATGGTCCAAAGGACTTGACGAACAAAGTTTCCATATAGTTCCTTTCTAAAATCAATTTTCACCAAACCGAGAATTGAGGATCAGAACTTTTTTCAAATATAATAATAACGATAGCATGAGGCTTAGGTCACTTATGAATATATTTTCTAATACGTTAGGAAACCCTTTCAAAAATGACTAAAAACTTGTAACAGTTTTAAAGTTTAGTCCAATAGGCATTCCCTGCAAATTCCAAATTTGTATTTTGGTTTAAGAGTTACAAGACTCTGATACCCGGAATGGCATTCCGACTAATAGGGTTCTCCATCGTTTACGGATAAGGTGGTTACAAAATGAGAAGAACGGATTTTCCGGCTTTAACGTGTATCTACATCGGTTATATGTCTGCAGAATTAATACTGTAGTGAATTCAATCTGAAACTTTCTTAACACCGGGGGACATTTGATGCTTTTTTGCACTGAAAAAATCCCGACGGATTGTTATGTGCTATGTCATTCATTCAGAGAAAAGTTTTCATAAGCTGAATGCAGGGAACAGTAAAATATAGTTTTTTATGAAGTATTATATAATACAAAATATAATAAGGTCCAAATGCGCCGGAAGTATTTCTATATTGTGACTCACACTCACCACAAAAGTACCGTATTTAGTAAGAATATTAATTGTATTTATATATTTCAATTTTATCATTTGATATATTCAGCGCAGCGACATAAAACCTACGTCAAACAACTAATATCTCAAAGTTCTTTCTCAAAATGCAACCAATGTGGGTCTGTTTACGTCTACCACTGCAAGTACAGACACTCGAGAAAATGAAAAATTGTTCTGGTATTTCCTAAAATTCACGATTTTACCACATTTTCTCCGTAATTATTAACTTTCTTTTATTTTTTTACTATAATATAAAATATAATATAATTGCGCATATTATCACCTTTCCAAAGAGGTACACAATACGTCCAGGTGGAGAAAGGATATGGAAATTTGAACATAAAAACACCTTTTGCGGAATATTAAAGCAACCTGCATTGAAAAGGAAATTTAGCTCAAATTAACCCCAAAATGCTTTTTATTAAATTAAACAATTATTACAGTTAATAGTAGTATGTTACATGTTGATTTGAGTTAATTGATTAACTTGCACTTGGATTGATCTCAATGTAACTCCTGCTGTTGCTGTGTCATATTTTACGAAGAGTGCCAATCGCATTTTCTTGTTCAAAATGATAAATGACAAAATCACTTTTCAAAGAAAAAGGCAATTTGTTATCCCTAATTTTCAACTGCACATCAATCTCATTTTCTGGTAAACACTTCCATCCCACGCAAATCTCTTTCTCAAGCATTTATACTGGTACATACATACAAAAAAAAAGCGTGAGAAGTTCATGTTGGAAAACCAAATTTTCAAAAGTCGTACATACAATGAAATCCGTACAAATAAAACATTTTGCTATTCTATACACATATGTACATATGCAGCTGTTGAGTTTACGTAGAACTCTAGTAACAAATTCCCGGCCGGACCGAATTTCGGACACTTTGCTTAGGTAGGCGATAAAATATCAATTTGCAGGTTCGCCATAAAACTATAACGTACTGATAAAAGTACCCAAAGCCATTTGTCTGCGATGGAAGTCATGAAAAGATTTCCTGTCGTATTGAGGCGCTTATCCGAGTGAACAACGAAAGTGAGTCTAACAAGGGGAACAGATATATTATACATATATTTTTTGCTAACCGTGGGCACCTGCAAATACTCTAGGAGAGACGACATCAATTTTCCAGACCAACCCTTTTCCGGTCACCATTATCCAACCGGCTCTTCAATACCTCTCTATCGCTTCCTCGTTCAGTTATCGTTGCCCGGAATTTATGCCCGCATTTCTTTATAGTTCGCAGGAAATCCAGGCGTTTGTAATGAATAGCCACGAATTTTTCATTAGGGTCGATCCATTGCGGCAGGCGTGCGGTTGAGACCTCCCCTTGCGTGTGAAAAAATCCCTTGTGCTTCCGATATTCGACGCGACACCTGCGGACACTTGGCATTGATTTGGCAATTAAACAGCAATTCTGTGGGAAGCTGCAAAAGGCGGAAACAATTAAAGGAGCCCCTCGGTGCTGCAAACTGTTGATGCCTAGCTGACACTGACTGCTCATACAGATCTGCTATACAGCGCGATGTATAATACATATTTACGGAAGCCCTTCCAAGGTAACTCGATTGGCAGATACTCATCATAGACCCGCACACATGCTTCACAAACAGCGAAATGAGTTTTTGTGGAAGGGAATTAACTCCAACTCTGCAGACGGGGCTTTTCTGCGCCTTCTCCGCAAGAGATTTCCTATTTGTCGAAAGCACTTGATGGATTATGGCGTGTTTTACGACTTAATCGATAAGCGGAATTAATTATGAACGTTTCTAGCGTACCAGTAAATATGGTTAAACGCAAATTCTCCTCGTAACAATAAACTGAATAGGCTTAAGATTACATACATGACTTCTTAATAATTTTCAATTTTAGGTTTAGTGTCCCAAATTCGAAATAATTTCGAAAAAGCTGAGCTTTTAATCGGGATTAACCATTAGTATCCTCATCTCATGTTTTGATTTTTTTGGTTTAGCAACACATTGGCAAAATCATAAAGGCTACAAGCCAGATTGGAATTAAGAGAAAATATTACAGGTGCACAAAGTAATTAGCTAAGATTATTAAAAGTAGGTACAGATAAATATTTAGGGTATTCCTTTCACTTCGTAATTATTACACATTTCGTAAATGCCCATTTCACAAAACTTCGTATATGTTTCCTTTGTTAAGGATTATCCATAATGTTCACAAGCCAGTTTATGTCAACCTTTGGAAATATCTTGAATTAGTGGTAATGCCCAACTCGCAACATTCATATTATCCGTGACGATTTTTTTGTTGGCATGCTTCATAACTGAAGCTTGACAAATTACGTAATATTTAAACTACTACTAATTAAGCTCTTAAGAAATTAACATTTTTGTACTTCACCACTTCCATCAGTAGGTAGCATAGTGGCGAAGACACTCGACTCTGGTGAAAGGAGACGCACGTTCGAATCCGGTCTGATCCATTTTTTTAATTGTTCGGCAAAAATTCGTTAGCTAGCCACTCGACTGACGAATTTAGTAACATTGGTGCCAGATGTGGGGTTTTATGCTCTTGAAAACAGAGCAAGCCCACTCTTCATCATTCCTGTGGAAATATTTTTGCCACTACCACTCAAGGCAGGCACAGCAAACCGACTTGAGTCAACTCGCCTATGTATATCTCATCAGCCTGATGGTGATGTCATCTAAATCATCTCATAAGCCATCACAACTGAAGCCGAAGACGTGAGTCGCCACCCATCAAGATCGCAACACACTCCTTCTAGTATCAGCAACTCATCCCTGGACGCCGCTCTTTCTTATTCGTTGAGCATCCCATGCTCCAACATGGGAGCATGTTATGTTATAACAGGTTATGTCCAAATGACTGCTCTGTTTAGGAAGTTGTGTTGTAAAATTCCCCCCGTATAGCAGACATTTATGTTGATTTGGCGGTGATTAAATTGCACTTTTAATTCGGGCCAAATCACACCGAATGCAATGACAGACGATACACCGTTGGACGAGAAAAACAGCATCCAGTTGCAATAGGAGAAGAGATCGGTGCGGATGGCCCATTTACGCGGCTTTAGTTTTCGGATATGTGCAACGCGCAACTCTATAGTTTCATTTACGCAAAACCCCAAACAAAGTCCCACCTAAAGTGTACTTCACCACTTTCAAATTATTGCCAAATTATTACGTAGCTAAGTGGTGAAGACTTTCGACTCTAGTGAAAGGAGGCACGCGTTCGAATCCGGTCCGATCCACTCTTTTAGTTATTCTGCAAAACTTCGTTAGCTAGTCGCTCGGCGTAGTAGATAATGAACCAAGTTATCGCGATACCAAAACGGTGCACTTTTAAAGCGCTAATTGGATTTTGACTAGGTGTCAGGTCGCCACTTAAACCAACCAACCAACTAACCAAGTTAGACTAGCTTTAATTAACCCGATCTTTTACTTGACGTCTAAAAATATTACAATGCATCATACTTATCATTATATTGAGAGACGCGATATACATAGATGACTTCGATTTATACATACCGTGGTTGGTACGATAAATTGATATCTGGAAAAAATCATGATGCCTTAAATATGTTACTAGAAACTCTGGCGAATTAATTGCTCCCTGTAAACAGTCGAAAGCAAAAACAGTGTTAGATTCATCAAGTCTATCCTCTAAGTTGCTAAGCGAAATAAGTCCAAGCCTATTCTATACGGAGACAAAACAAAATGATAGTTCTTAACAACTGTCGTTTAACGGCCTCAATGCTATCAATATTATCCTTGTAAAACGGGGACCAGACCGGACAAGCATATTCTAGGATAGGTCTAACGAAAGTGCAATAAAAAAGTTTCGTTATATAAGGGTAATCAAACTCCAGAGTAGCATTAGCCCTGTTGACGATGTTCAGATGAAAATCTCGAGTTAAGCAGGACAACTATATCTTTGGTATTGTCCAAGGTCCAGATAAAAAAGATCCGTTGATACTAACGTTAAAATTCAACGGCAGCTTCTTACATACAAAGATCATGCAGGTACTTACAAATATTTACATTTATACAGTTTACTTTATACCACTACTAACTATGAGTTCAAACGCTGACAGCCAATAGTGCTAGACATTCTTCGAAAAATCTTAGCATCGCCAGCGTAGCAAAGAATCTTCGAGCGTGAAGCAATTAAAGATACATATATCATTGATGTAAATGATGAAAAGCAGTGGAACCAAATAGCTGTGCTGCGGTATACCGGAGGTATTTTTAATTACGATCAACTTGAAGTTTGAACGCGTCCTTGTATGCATAAAACAGTCCCCTACGTGATTAGCTATTAAGTGTTTAGCATTTACGGGTTTTTTTAGTTTTTGTGTGATATGAGACAATATTGGGGAGACCAAGGCAGAATCGTCATTGTAGTTATCTCCTGATCTGCATGTCGTGTGAACTTACCTTTAATATTACAAACATTATTTATCGTGTACTGAATACAGATGACTATTAGACTATTAGAATTGACGTTCAGTGTCATGTTGTGAGTTTTATTGCCAAAAATGTGTTTCTGGAGGTCAGAAGCTAATTTTTTTTTCGTCACACATTTTTTTATTTCTAAAACGCAGGCTGTTAGTAAAGTGTAGGAAAAAATCATGTAAAAATTCGGTGAAAAGCTTTACTGTATTTCAAAGTATTCGGCGTTAAGATCGAAACTTTTTTATATGCTCGAACCAATTTTAGAAGTATTTGTTCCACTCTAAGGCTGTAAGATCAGAAACCAGTATTCGTTATGCTGCTTCAGCCATCACAAATAGTTTACGTATCTTATGTTTGATGTTTGGGAGAAAGGGAAGTCATAAATCAGGTGAGTACGGTCAAGGAGTCATCAACACGACATTTTTACTGGATACAAACTCAATAGTTCAACGTGCTGAGTGACAGCTGGCATTGTCATGATGAAGGATGGGCGACATTTGATTGGCGACTTATTACAACTAAATTGTTGTATACTAATCAATATTTACAGTCCTTCAATCCTCTAAACGGTTAATTGGTTTAACCGAAGAAGCAAGTAATCATTTACTTGGCAGAAGTGTATGAACGAACAACTTTTGTTGGTCTTGGTAGTCTTTGAAACATCCAAACAGTGGTTTCTTGCTTACTTTCAGGCTCGTACCAATGGATCCACGATTCGTCCCCAATCACGATGTTGTAGACTAATTTTGACCGACATAAGTTGAATTAAATAATCATTTCTTTACACTATTTAACACAAGCCGGTTTATGATCATCGGTCAAATTTTGTGGGACTGCAAAATGTTCGTACCTTTAAGTCATCATGAAAAATTTTGTGACTTGGTGTTGGTACCTGAAACTTATTGGTTGTCACATTACAATTTTGCTCAATTAACATGGATTGAACGTTTTCACCGTCGTTTTTAAGAAAGGTATCTAAGAAGTCTATTATAAACAGTCCTATTGGATTGTGCTTTACCCACAAAGCCAAATGAAGTCAATCGATGAATTGTTTCATAGTCAGGCAACATGAAGCTGTATTATTCATTGTACTAATGTACATATGTATGTCTGTGGTCAGTCCTAAATAATGTTGTGCGGATTTTATGTTTTATATGTGATAGGTACGATAACTTTGCTGATGTTTAAGGTAGCTGCTAGAAATACGACTTTTATTGTAATTTTAAAACTACATTATATAGCTCAGTTTTAGTACAAATAACTACAATTTCCGTTTCACTTCAGTCTACAAAGTCCGCTTTGAGTGCACATTTGAATTTTTCAGCTCCCTAGAACATTACACACACATTTACCATGAATTCCCAGCGGCAATATATTTAAAACTGAAGCATTAAGGAAAGGTGATAGTAAAAGTTTTCTCATTTCGTTTTTAAACTATACCCGGAGTGTGTCGTGTTTTAAAGAGAAATATTACTTTAATTCACCAGTCGTCGTTTCGACATTTGGAGAACATGTTTTCGTAGCGAATATTTTCGGAACAAATGAAACAAATTGAAAACTTTTAAAGAGAATTCGACCCACTTGGTAAGCAGCAACATTTTATAGGAGCTGAGCTGAATACATTATTTATAAAATTTATTTTTTAAAGTTTCGAGGTGACAGAGAACATTGCCTGTCTTTTGAGAATAAATTGAATAAAATTTAATACAAGCTAAAAGAAGTAGATAATCGAAAATCCTTGCGGAGGGTGAACAATTTTCTTTAATAAAAAATATTAATATTATAAACTATCTTAATACCCCATTATGTATCGTGTTTTATAGAGTGTAAAAGACACACAAAAAAACTTTGGCGATAATGTTAAATAATATGGTAATTGTGACCCATAGGTGAGCACTGCGACCTGAGGAACTTTTGTGTTAAGTAACTGTAAAATTGTAAATTGTCGAACTGAGAAACATAAAAAGAATTCACGTCGAACAGAAGCATGGAAGGCATGGGTAGGTGCGGGTTACACTATCTTTCAGTGTAATATATTTTCGGAATTTTTTTCAGCTCTCAGTTGTTTGTCCCACCTTTGCAACTTTACCGAAAAATAGTAACAAGACTTTTTTTATATAGGAAAGGTCAAAAGCTAAACATTTCTTAGGGCCTTGTTCTGACTTTCGTACGAGACGAATTCGTACGAAAGTGGAACTTTACAAGTTCTAAATTCCACTTAAAAGTTGACTGATTTGGAAGAACATTTAGCATGACGTATTCTGATCCCTATAACAAATGGAATTTTTCAAGTTTAGAGCTTCTTGTGTTGTACGAAAGTAAAAATGGTTCTTGCGAAAATGCAATTATTACGAATACGAAAGTCAGAAAAGGGCTCTTAATAGCCATATTCATCGTAAAACTGACCATTAATCAAATATTCTTTTTGCTTTTTTACCTTAAATATTCCTAATATTCCTAATCGCCTATTAAAGTGAAAAATTATTAATTATTACGATTTTAAGTCTCGATTTATAGGGAACGTATACGGTGCACACTGCATAAGCAAAGTAAAGTTAAACATTTATTTCATCACAATTCAATTATTTAATAAGCTGAAAGTGACGTTTAACTTCCAAAGACGATCCAACTCTATGTAAGCAAGAACTTCACAAGTTACGTGTTCATTTTGGTGTACAATCGTCCATCGCGAACCGCTATTGAAAGACGTGAGAAGCCTTATGCGTTGTCGCCCTAGAAGATAGGTCAAAAAAATTGTCGCCGTGAATGTTAGTGTCGGAGAAAAATTAAACACTTTAATCCGGTATCGTGCCCAGCGCCACTGTGGCAAGTTGACAAACTTTATTTGGCCGGAATTGGATGAAATGGATGTAAATAACATGTGGTTTCTACAGGATGGTGCGACTTACCACACCGCACGCAAAAAAATGACGTTATTGCAAACCGAGTTCCCAGGTCGTGTCATCTCGCTGACCAAAATTGGCCACCGAAAGTTTCGACTTAATTCTATTGGTTAGCCTTCTTCCTCTGGTGTTTTTTGAAAAGCAACTCAAAGTAGAAATAGACTTTCGATTGTTTGAAGAATTTCATTTAAAAACTCTTTTTTCAGTTAAAATTCAAGTACTTGTTGACACACACTTTATGGCCATGTCTTTATTAAATATTCAAGCTGTCGGTCAATCCATTCAAAAGTCATGTCCATTCATAAAAGTCTCCATTTATTTGTTGTGTTGCTATGAGGACAAATTTGTGTTTACATATTTAATTATAAATGTTTACAGTTTCATCAAATATGAATGCTTGAATTTCGCGTGCAAATTAATGTTTTAAATTATTCTTAACCCCAATAATAAATTGCATAGTCAGCAAATTTAAAGTGCCTAGGTAGTTAAAATTCAATTTACCAAGATATTGAGCCATGATACTTAAGCGATGTATTGTGACTTCGTTTCACCTTGTTGAAAGTCCTTCTCTGATGTTCCGAAAGCAATTGTTTGCATTTTCTCAATAATCAGAGCTCACCGGACTTACATAATTTCAGTGCAGAGTACACCTCTAATCTCAAGAGCATCTCCAGACATCGCATGAATAGTAATAAGGCCGGCCTGATAATTGTCATTGAAGCCGGTATCTCTCTATTAGATTTATTGTGCTGGTGCTCGTAAATTATACAATTCCGGCCGTTCTGTGCTTTTCACCGATTTCCTATTTGGGACCAACTGCAGGCACTTTATTGTCGGAAGAAATGCTTTTGCATAGAAAGCCGTTTGCACGGACCATCCAAACAAGTCAAGTATAATTGAACCCTTTCGTGCACGACTTATTAAGTCACGCACTAATTGCTTTTGATGGACACATATTTACAGCTTTTGGGATCAAAACACTTTCCCGTCTACACTTGCGTGCTTTGGACGAATGCCCATCTTGCATTGCTCACCGGTATATATTGCGAAAGGTGTGTTTTTCACAGGTGACAACACCACTACTAGGAAACTTAATTTTCGTATTGCTAGCTCTACAGGTGCTTGCTGCCTAATTAGCGAGCAGACGGAGTTGTCTGCGATTAATTTTAGAATTAATTAAATGAACGTTCAAGGGATGCCTAATTTGTCTATTGTTTTAGAAGAAGTTTTACTTTCGCTCCGGTCTGATGCAACAAGGGAACGATTATACACTTCGTTTCTTCGCAGTAATGAAGCCATATAGAGCTGCGATATTGTTATTGTTGCAATACTTACGTAAAGGCGCAGATTTAGGGATTTAATTCTTCTTCAAATCAATTACGCACATCATTCTACATATCTATTGTGGTAAATGTTTCATTGAATTTTGTTTTTCCACCATTTACACACAATCTTGAGTAGGTAATCAAATAAAAAATATCATGAATTCATATGCACAGACGTTTTGTAAAAGAATATAACCATTATTACGAATTGCTATCGCTCATTTAAGTATGAAGCTGGTTATGAGTTTCTCATTCCGCTCGTTTTTCTTTCAAAGCTCGTTTCAAACATATTCCAAGATTCGTCGATTTTGTTTCCCGAAAATCATATTCTACGATCTGAACGTGTGCATCGTAATTCGAAATTCCCTACGAATTCTGAAAACGGTATGCCAGATCCGAACGAATCGAAAGTTTGTCACTTATTCTTAGGAATGTAAATACTGTTCGGAACTTTTACGTTCTCTGGAGAAAACACAAGAAATAACCATTTATCTTAGGATTCACAAACTTTTATTTAAAGCACGAATAAAAGCCAAAATGAAACTCGTCTACACTGCATTTATCCTCTGAGAAGTACGATATCGCGCAAGGGTTTTGGAGATCTCCAGGGAAGAAATAACAGCGTTCTGGGAAAATTTGGTTTTGGTTGGTTGGAACTGGTGGTCATCGCTGTGAGCGATGAGTACATAACGCTCGGCCCTCTACCTGGTCCAATTCATCTCAAATAGCCGAAATAGAATACAATTTTCACAAATCACCTATTGGTTTGACGTTAAACAGCTGATTTCGAAATGATTTTCATATGGCAGCGTCAAGAGTAATTCCGTTCGGATTGACGATACCATTTCTTTTGTATTCGTAACGTAGCTTGCTCTTCGTAGGATTACTACGACGCATCTTGGAATAGGCCTGATTAGCTACAATCTATAGAGATTCCCAGTGATGGTTACGAACGGTTTTAGAAGTTCATAATAAACATTACCCTTCTGATTGCACAAGATGCACAACACCCTCGAACAAACGAAATTACCACTTTATAATTACCGAATCCACTTCTCACATGTTATTTTTGTCGACATTATAATATTCCAAATACTAAGCTACAAATACAGTAGTATGTCAATCAAGTTGACAATCTAATTTATACGTAGTATAAGATTTGTTGAATTTAGGTGGTATTAATGTAATATGCTTATTTTCACTGTGCGTAGCAAATTTTCCCCACAAAACTGTTGTCAATAGCAGTCAGCTGTTTTTATTTACAAGCGTTTGAACAGGATGGAACCTGATTACACCTCCGCTTGGCTATAATCGCCTGCATTCTAAAATGTTTGCTTCTTCGGGTATACCTCATGGTACGTAATCTACAGCTTTTATAAATTTTGCAATAATTACTTGTCAAAAATTCAAAGAGCCAACAACGGTGTACGGTTTTACCTTTTACAAAATATCTACTGACTGAATATTTTCTCTTCGCAAAGAATTGCAAGATTCTGGCCCCTAAACTCTTCAACTGTCACTAGCCCATACACACGGTTAATGAAGTTTTACCGGTTCTTCTTTTCAACATATTTATGTTCCGATTATTTTGGCTCATTAACTTTAATAAAATTTAAATTTCCATTTTTGTGGCTACTCCAAATGTAAAATGGCAAAAGCAAACTACTTCGAGGTTTATGTGTGTCACGGCAGTGACGATATTATTATATTGTGAATAATATGATATCGAAATAATAATATCGATCTGCAATATGTATGATGTATGAATATATCTACAAAAATATGTAATTCCCACCATGATCACCATCATCATAAATATTAGCTAACTATAAAACGATGCGTTTCAGGGCAATCGTTGTTTGCACTGCTCGTGTGCCCAGGTTTATGTGTACACATGTGTACAATATTTTGTAAAAAGCACATATTAAGTTAATAAGCGATGGACACAGTTCGTTGCGCATAAGCACTTCCCGTTTTAGCAGTACTTTTGTTTAAAATATAGAAATGAACTAGAAATTCACACAAATGCTTCTTTTTCGGGATGACGAATGATTTTCGACACGAGAAAATATCGTTGTTTAAGTGTCGAACGAATGTCAAGTCAACTCCTTCGTTTAAGGGCTCATACATAGATCTTCTATAGACCTTCCAAAAGAAGTATAGTTATTTTACTTAACATGAAGTTAGTACCACTACCTATACCAAGGACGGAAACATTTTCCCATACGCAATATTTAATGACATCAGTTATGAATTATTTATTTTGAAAGCTAGGCAAGTCCTTAAGGACATATCTCACATTCTCACTTTCAAATTAAACGACTCGCATGAGGAGAAATTGAAAACTGTTATGGTATTACACAAGGAACACTGAACACTTTTTTAAACGTGTATGTTATAATTTGTTAGTATGCTAAACCAATTTTAAACCAAATTAATAAATTTGCCCCGTACCAACTACAATAAAATAAGAAAAAATAACATAACGTTATTTGGTGATGCCTCAATAAAACGAAACGCGTCACTGTAATTTATTGAAAAATAGGAATCATATAAATGCTCCAAATAAACAAACTACAGCAAGTACCATCTATAATTCAAATGACATAAAATATATTAAAATACATTTTTCCTTTTAAATTTATTTGCAGATCATCTGAATATAGCTATAATCACGTTGATCGGGTGCGCGTTGGCAGAAACTCCGCTTATAATCGCGATAGCCCCAATCGAGGATCCGGGTGGAGGCAAAAATCGATATCCCATTCAGATTTGGTAGCATCGAAAACTCCGAGCAATAATTTCACCCATCTCAGGTCAAGTCGGTCATTGGACTGGAACAATAACACCGATTTCCATGAATTTTTGTCACAAATCGAGCCGGAAAAGGACTACGACGACTACTATAACGAAAGTTATGGTAAATAACTTAACTTAATGGTATCAGAAATATATCATTTGTGTTTACACACATTTCAGAAAACAAACAGAAGGCGGAATATTACAATCAATACGATGTCGGAAATGAATCCTGCAGCTTAAGGAGGACGAGAAGTCTTGCTGTTATTCGAGAAGAGACTTTTAATGATTTACAAATATCAAATGGAAATGGCCGCAGATCCCAATTAATTCCACGAGCGAAATTAGTCAATCGGAGTTTTTTTCGGAGACGGTAAGTACGATGCAATATAAATCTTTTCTAGTATCACATAAATTAAATATGCTTTGACCCTGATAAATAATATATTACGTATACATTGGCGGCATTAGGTAGCGTGAAGTATAAATCATTCAGTCGACAGCTACGAGTATACTGTAATCATGACATATTGCAGACTAATTTTAGTTCATCAACTTAATTTGGACAGACGTTTTTCTGACTAATAAACTATAAATATCCCTAAGGGTTATAAAAAGACGTAATACTTACCCAAGAATATGTACACCCATCACTCACATCTTAGGAAAGGATACGCCTCTTAACACGAATAAAGTTGTCCCAAAATCGTCCACAAATTTTCTGAGTTTCACATTGTGGTTACCCTAGCTTACCCTAATTAGTATCTGTCTTGGATAGATCCCTTTCTCGCTTGCCATCAGATGGTATACCCCTTTAAAAGCTACAGTATGCAAACAGTAAATGTCAATAATTGCACTGACGATGAAATTACCCTAGATGACGGAGGGCATAATTTTATTTAAACCCAATAATTCCTGAAGGGAGGAATTATCTCAAACCCTCGCAATTTTTCGTTGTCGTAATGTGAGGAATCCCTTTGCAAACAAACAATATAATTTGAAAGCTATCTGCCTTCTGGGTTCCAATGCCACAAAACCGCATTGTTTCCAGTACACGATCAAGCAAATTGCTCCATCCTTCGACCCAAACTATTCGCACAGATTTTGCTTTGTAAAAACGAAAAACAGAAACAGTTAGGCGTTTTGACCTTCAGCACTGTTCGACAACCCCGGGAATAAAACAAGGAATCACCTGAACCGTGACGTGACAGGCTCACACTGTCATATATCACATGTGAGCACCAGGCTGTCACGAGCAGTGCTTTCTGGCAACAAAAACACCAAAAGCGCCACGTAACGATTCAGACATTATGTGAGAAATGGAAGCACTTAGGTCGGCGATAATCAACTGCCACCAAGGTTAAGTCTTCCCAGTCCACCGGTAATTGAAAAGTGAAAGAAACCCCAAAACCCAGGAGATTCTGCCTTTTCCTCATCCAAATGAAATTTCGCTGAGCCACTGAATGGAAATTTGATAAGTAAACACCTGACGGTTTTGTCTTTTTTTGTTTGCGTTTTCCAGACACCATCAAAAACAACGACTGGAAGAAGACAGCACCGGAAGTGGGGTGGAGACGCAGACCTCAGAAACGCGCGAATCTGACGACTACTACTCAAATTTGAAGCGTCTCGATTCAGTTAAGATAGTTCCACCTGCTTGGCAAAACGACAAGAGTGACTTGGAGAGCTTGAATTCTGATTATTTTAAAAATTCCTCGCATCAAACGCAGCAGGAGGAGCACAAGCATCGGCAGTACCAACAGAAACGCGATAAGATCCCGCACTCGGGGAATCGCTATCAGGTAGGTCACGACATATCGCGTTACTTGTGTAACATAATTGCACGTATAAGATTTCAAGTTCACATATAGAAATTCAAGGTAAGCTCCCAGGGTCAAATGAGAATTTTCTATATTTCACTAAAATTTTCTAACTCAAATAACATACAATACTTCGGTCGAAACAGGCACTTAAAAAGTGTCGGAAGAAGAAAAAACTTTTTAAATTAAAAATTGTATGTATATTCAGATGATACGCAAGAAGAAAAATGTTTTTTAGAAGTTGGACGTCTTTTAATAAAGATTTATCACTTGACTACAACTACAACAAATTTGCTCGGTCATTTTGTATGATGACCTGCAAGAGTCAAGGTAACATTAAAAAATATTCAAATTCATATTGCTTCGTTTTTATGGGCATATATTTCGTCTTGTGGAAGGCTGTTGAATGCATACAAAGCTTCCATTTATGCACTTGAAGATTGATGATATTTTTTTATTATTATTCGTGGAATTGGATTGTAAAAAATGTTTCTGTTTCCCATTAGTCACAAAGGCAGAGGACCGGACCACCGATTTAAATGAAAAAATTTTTACAAGTAGGTCTTAACCCTAATTAAAACTCTTAAGGGTTCATCCTAGTTTAAAGGCCTGAAAATTAAGCTTTTTTTGAGAATTTGTTTCACAGTTCCTAAATTACATATCGTTTTAATTCTTTTTGGGCTAAATAAACACATTCTTAAAAAATACGAAACAATATTTTTTTTTTATTTTTCATAACAAATACATTCAAAATGGCGGAATTCGTGTAGGCATATAAAAAAAAGCTATGTCAACGGTGTGGTTGATTTTTTAGTGAAGATTAGCCTGAAACACAAAAACCAGCAACATTTAGATTCAGTGTGCCAGTGGCTATCGTGTATACTAGAATTATTAATTTTTATGCAAAAATAACAAAATGGCGGTAACTTAAACAAAAATTTTCCAAAAACGTGTTTTTTTTCATGATTTTTCGGTTAAAAAAAAATGAACAAATTAAAATTTTGACATAATTCTAGTATACACGATACCCATACATGTCACAAATGTGTGGTAAAAATTTCAGAACGATCGGTCTAACCGTTTCGGAGAAAACTACAACACCGTATAAGAAAAAGTGATTTTGAGAAAAACGCGTGTAAAGTTTTTTTGTTGAAATATCATGAAAAAATTGTACTTGCGCAAAACGAGACTAACGTTCAAATAACATACACATCAAATTTTTGGGTATTAGAATAGACTAATATAACTTATTTTCAAGTATAAATAGGACAGTTGTTTGCATTTACAAAGCCGAGAGCACCGAAGAGAAGCGAAACAAGCGCTCATATACTCAATAGCACGCCGGAGAGCGCGCTCGAATGAAATCGAAAAAATATAGTTAGACTGCTCCTATCTTTATGAAATTTTAACATGATATTTCTGAAGTGATTTACTTTCGAAATTCATCATAAAAAAAAAAAAATCTTTTAAGTTGGTAAACTAGGATGAACCCTTAAGGTAATCATTCTAACGCGGACAACATTTATTTTTTATTCTCTGCTTGAGTACGAGTACTTATTTAAAAAAAAAAAAATCTTGTAATTTACTTGCAAAAAATTTAAAAATGAGAATCTTAAAAATTCGAAAGAAATTAGATCAGATACATATTTGAAAAAAATTATTTTTAGAATGCAGTTGCGTTAGAACAGTTTTTTTTTAATAGCGTTTTAATTAGGGTCTCTAAGAATTGCATGTAATGTTTCTTTTTATTGATGACTGGTCTTCACACCCTCCCATTGCGGTACCTACCAACAGATAGGGAATTTTGAAAAACTTGTAAACGTTTTGAATTTTCGAAGCATCTACCCATATAAATTGTTTAAGAATCTACAAAATCCGAATTGCTTGATGGCAAATAGTAATAAAAAAATATTTCCTATTTCGCTCCAGTTAGGAGCATAGGGCTTCACCAAAGCCTCACCACTTGGAGGCTCTGTTTCATTTTGTTTAATCGGTCATGTTCGCTATGCTGGATGATTAGCCTTGGCCAAGACCGAGATCGTACTTCTTACAAAGAAGCGCATTCCCGTACTGATTGGAATGCGGGTAGGAGATATAACGGTCCAGACGAAGCCGGCAGTTAAATACCTGGGGGAGATTGTTGTTGTTTTCAGATTGTTGTTGTTTTCACTTGTCATGTCATCAAAAAAATAAATACAAAAATACCTTACACATCTTTTTGTCATTGTACATACACGTAAAATATGTGTAAGGCGCCGCGCCGTGACAAAATATTAAACCTGTAAGTGCCTCGCCAATTGAAAAAGTTTGGTAACCCCTGCCCTAACAAGTTGAAAGATCAAGACCTAAGTAAATGATACAAACTCAAATAAAGTGCAGATGTTATTTGCAATTATCATGAAACCAAAACATCTCCGCAAGTTCGCACAGAGCGTCCGAATTCTTGGGCATCATCGTCACAAGGGTTTCCCCCCCAACGTCATAATAACTCAAAAAATTGATTATCAAGCAACTTAACAACCCCAAATTATTGCTGGCAATTCCGAATGTTGTAAAGCATCAATTAAAACTTGTTAATGGCGATATTTCATTCCACTTTGTTAAATTTTATGTGAGAATCATCCGCCAAGATATTTGATAATGTGGGCACAGTGCAGGCAAACTGCTGAGAAGCTTTGAGGACATCGTTAAGCCACATGATCCTTTATAATTTCCTCCTTTTAACATTCTAAACTATCATTTGCCACTTGATGCTGAACATATTTGATCCAACTGCTGCCGAATGGTATCGAATAGATATACCTACTTTTATTGATAACTGCAAATTCTTGTCTTTTACTGCATAAGCAGATAGAAAAATTATAAAAGGAAAAGAAAATGAAATTGTGAAAAGAAGCTTAAATTTGTAGCCACCGTTTAAAAACTCTACGTCATCATAATGCAAAATCCAGCTTTCTAATGAAAATTAAAGCTATCACAATTCGGGTAAGCGGATTCTTCTGACGTTTGAAAGAAAATTAATTCCTCGCTATAATTTGAATGTAAAGGATTATTATTATTATTATTATAACCCCAGGTGCCTTTCGAAATCAATGCGACCTATAAGATCTATTGCGCTTCCTATTCCTTCCCTTCCTGCAAATAACTTAACCAATTTAAATAATTGATACATCAAGAAATTCGTTTTAGGCCACGCAAGTGACAATATCTAATTTTGTTTGATATATATTATAAGAGTGGGATATAAAAATAATGGAATTGGAAAGACGACTCCAAATATACAGGGTGTATCAGTTAACGTATGTCAAAATGATCGGGGGGATAGATCTCACCTAGTCAAACAAAAAATGGCTCATTGCCCATCTCGTTGCTTTTCCAACACCTACCTACATGTCCAGGTAGAGAAAGGGTATACAAATTTATACGTGGAAAACCTTTAGCGGAATATTAAAAAATTCGAGTTTAAAAAATTTTTGTTTCCAATTAAACGTTTGTAACGTACTTTCACAAGTAACTGTTCTTGCAGTGGTAGAGGTAGATCAGCGTTGATGGGTGTGTGGTAAGCAGATTGAGATAGTAGATGTTTGCCGTCAGTTTGGTGTCGCTGCGTTGAGTAGATCAGAAATTGAATCTAATAAAATCTGAAATTTTTTTTTGGCTAGGTGAGATCTATAACCCCCTAATGTCTGCATGCGTTATATAAAACACATATTTGTTTGTGTAGAATTGTGTACACATTCATATGTTATATGTATGTATGTACATGTATGTAATTGTAATTCTGTAGTGGAGTATGCGCTTTACTCCCCCTTTTCTCAGCCTGATATCTCGAGGACTATTAGTCGTGCGTAAATTTTGTATAAGACAATTTATATGTAGGTTTCGATGGGGAACAAATTTTATAATAACGAAAATTCACGTAAAACTAATAGTTCACAAGATAATCGAGAAAAACGATATTCGCGACCTTTGAAATTTGCGCATATGCAACGCCGACATGATTTCGCTTTGGATCTTTGAAATAAACTTCAACTGAGATCGAGATCGGTTTTTCTATGTAAAAAATGAGACTAACCTTTGTCTCAGTTTTTTAGAATATTAGCCAATATTTCTAATACCCAAATAAACAAAATCCCGAAATCAACTCTATTTTGCCTGGGCTAGAGTAGGATTTGTAGACCATTGATTATTGCAAATTTCAGTGGCATTTGCGGGACCTTATCTAGTTTCCCCTGTCAATGAATGTTATTACAGTTTTTATTTTATTCTAGAATGTATAAAAAATTTCATTTTAATATCTTCCTCTATTTTTTAGGCTTTGGCGATCGAAGTTCATCAAGACAACAGTCAAAGCAGTGCTTTTCCAGAAACCACACCATCGACTTCAGATCAGAGCGATACAAGCTCCGATCAACTAGAAGAAGAAGAGAATAATAAAGAAACCGTCCGTGAAACGCAACAGCATCAAGAGTTTGAAGAAGTCCATTTGGAGGATATACAAATCGGCATAAACGAAGCGCCCACGCCCTCAGGGACTCTTACACTGAAAACGCATAGTGATGTGCCAAAATCTTTCATAGCATACAATTCCGTGTATCTTTCTTCGGAGGAGAGTTCAGAAGGAACTGTAATCGAAGAGGCGTTCAACGAAGAACTTAATGGAGTAGTGTCAACGTTTAATTCTGAATGCGCATCCCTTTTGCAAATATCAATTGATGATGATTGCGATACAGAAACTGGAAAAGAAGATAGCTTGAAGAAAGACCACGAGATTATATACACTGAGGTGAAAAAAAATAATAGCAGTGCCAGTAGCACCAACCCACCCTCTTCAAAGCCAAAGATCCTATCTGTAGAACGAAAGCTGAAAACACTCTCGGACTATGCTAAAACCACCAAGCGGGGCGTGCTGGAGCATCTGACCTATATTTCCACATCGCAAGTCCTTAAAGCCAACGAGGTTGCTATAATCGATTCCTTCCAGACCAATCTAACCGAGAACCAGTATTATAGCCTGCCGGACATTAACATTGGCCGGAGTTTAAAAGTCTCTGAACGCATCGATGCGAAGCTCCGCTCCACCTACAACTTGCGCCATTCGGAACACATCGAAAGCAGTTTAACTAGCGACCAGACGGCTATATTCGACTCTATAAACAAATTTGGACGAGCCCACAAAAGAGCAAGACAACGGGAATACGGCGAGGTTGACTCACTAATTAAAGCCAAAGCCCCCAATGTTGCAGGAGTAGACGAGATTAAGCTCGACGTTCTGGAACAACCAAGGGAGGCGCCCACGCTCGAGGTGAAGGCAGAGTGCAAAGAAAAACAAACAGACGACGAAGATTCACTGGGCGAATCTGAAAGCCATTCGACAGAGGAACAGGAGATACCAATTGTATTAGCCCCACTGGAGCCAACTTCCATTGAGGCCCAACCAAGCAGAGAAAAGGCGAAAACTCCAGAGCTCAAACGCAAGCACGATTTATCGAATTTTCACGTTAATCAGACGGCAAACAATTTCCCAGGGCAGTTTCGTATTATTGTCACTGATGTTCAAAACAACGTAATCGAAGAGGACTCAATAGAAAGCACGCCTGCCACAGAGGAGCCCTCTGGCCAGGACATAAGCCAGCAGTCAAAAGTGAGTAAAGATAAGTCAAAGGAATGTCCTGCACAGGAGATTTTCGCAGCTGTTGAAACCAAAGATTCCGCTCCGACCGCCGTTAAAAAGAACATCACAAAACCTACCCGAAAGATTCTTAAGAGCATTTCGGACGAAAACCTCGCGAGAAACACCACCAGCAGGACACACATTAAAGCTTGCCTTAAAACCACGAGCATTTATAAAGCCCGTCCAGTCACGGTCTGCGCAAATGAGGTAAAAAGTACTGGCACCAAAATGTCACGTCCGCAGATTTTGCACGTAATTGATTCGAAGCGGGGCTTTAACCCCACCAAGCAGGAAGGCACCAAGGGGACGCCCGATGATAAGGCCGAGAAAGAGTTTCTTGAAAAAGTCGACTCCGTCAGATGCTACTGGTCCAAGTTAATCCAAAATGGAAAGATGCCTGGAGATGAGTCCCAGGACGTCGAGGAGAGGAACTTCGTAACAAATTTAGAAGCAGAAATATCTCATAAAACTAATAAATGTCCTCCAGTTGGCATTGCTGAAAGCCCCAATGACCTGCACAGTTTCACACCAACAGTGGAAATATTCGAACTGGACGGCCAAAAGCAGGCGACAATCGTAAAGGCGCATGATACGGACAACCCGGAATTCGACCACGTACGGTACAAAGTAATGAAATCCAATCTGTTCAGGAACAACATCCTGACGAGAAGCAAGAAGGAAGCGCAGTTTGACGGGCTGATGCAGTACCTGCAGGACTACAGCTTCCAGGAGCTGCTGACCAACAACAACGTTGTCATCATTGAGCCCGTTCGCACGAAAATCGAAAAGCCGTCTCTGGGGGAGTTGAAGCCCCACACAGTAAACTGTAAAATAACTGGTGGATCTGGGACCGATTCCAAGTCAAACACAAAGAGACATTTCTTCTACCATCCCGTGCGAGTGAATAGGGAGCTTCTGGAGGATGAGCTTCCCACGCCGGACACTGTGCGAAACGTGCGGAAGCTCTTTGAGGAAAACATACGCCACAAAAAGCCGCAATCGAAGCTGCAGAAGCCGGTGGACAACAGCACCAGTGCCGGCCACAAGCGTCGAAGCCTCCGATACCTCACCATAGACACGTCCTATGGAGGCCTTCGGAAATGGGATTCGGCTAGCCTTTCCAGTGGAATATCAAGCGGCGATTTATCATCCCCATGCGAGTGCAATGAGACCGAGGCCCAGGATTCGGAGCGCGTGCACGTACAGCCTCAGCCTGGACCAGAAGGTGAAATGTTTTCTAGCGAGGAAAATCTCTGCGATGATGAATTGTGCGAGTCGTACTATGTCAGCGAGGTGAGTGGTTCATCATTAATCTCTGTCGATAAATACGCTGACGTGCCGGTAATCGATTCCGTATTCATAGGATGTTTTAGAGAAGATCCGGGAATGTGGGTCAACGGTGACTTATTATGGGGGACGAGTCGTGGACAACAAGTCACCAGAGCTCAGCCCAATGGCCAAGAACATAATCCAGGAAATAAAGGGCAAAGGGTCTAAGTGTAACGCCTGCCAACCGAATAGCTGCCCGCAACACAATGAGCTCGAGAAAAAACTTTCCTGTAAGGGCTTAGGTGAGTAATGGCCATCATTTCTGATATTGTCCTGTTTATATCTTCCAATTGTTATTGCCGCCCAAGGACGGGGGATATTTTTTCCGGCCTGCCGAGGGGTTATGGATTCCTTATGCAGAAGAGACGTGTTTGGCGATCATTTATCCCGGATTTACTGGGATGAAAGCCTAATGGACGAAAAACGAATGACCGCCGATTTGCTTGCGCCTCTCCAAATTAAATTATAAGCACGAAAGGCGGAGCTATAAATCAATGGCACGGCCGCATGGGAATTTTTCATAAAACCCCTCGGTTCACGTGTGTGGCTTTCCCTGCTGGTTTGATCTGTTTCTCGCATATGGATGTGCACATATGTACCTATGTTTCAATTTTTGCAAAACATAAGGGAAAACCACCTTGAACCTAGGATTCTTCCGAAAGAGCTGAGCTCCTTTCAAATCAACTCATGGTTTATAGCTAGACTTGGATTTCGAGCAAGAAAAAACGTCACTTTTAATTTACTCCATTCGAAACACATTTTGTTAACCTCTCTCGGAATATTCGTGGAATGTCGAAAATACTTCCTTTGTTATTTTACCGGGCAACGCAATTTGTGATATCTAATCAATCATAGTAAATATTATACGCATGTACCATACATTACCCCTTCGCTTGCAATATCGTGTGAGACTCGTGATAAGCAAATCGGGCCAAACATGACCACCAAGGGTAAGAGTTGTGATACGTCCACCGTCGGCCCAAACGTAAATAACGTCTAACAGCCTAACCGAGAAATGGCTCGACGCATGACCGACCTTAAATCGTAAGGCAAGAGGTGAAACAAATTGGCCATAATACTGTACCTTGAGGAACACAATATTCTAAATGCTTCGTAATAGATAATCACCTATTTTTACTTTCAGTGTCCTGTTAGATAAATAAATAAGAGTTACTCGTAACCAGAAATTATTCCTGCCTATTACATATTTTTACGGTGAGTGGGGTATCATTTGGAATATAAATTAAATGGCTATTCCAAAAATATGAAATTTATTGCGATTAAATATAACACATGTGCGAAAAAGAATATTTGTTTAATTCCGGACGCAATTGTTAAATTCACATTTGTTTATTTTATAGGTACTGTAAGAGTGCTAATTAATTAATACACAACCAATTCATCTACTGAGGTCATTTAAAACGCACGAACAGGGTTTTCTAATATGCCAATATAATATGAATAAAGAACAATCCAATTTATAATGTCAGTTAAAAGTTATCAAAATATTAGCAACATGTCACATGTGGTCAATTACAAACAATAATTTATTGACGTATCTAGCCCAAGTTAAAGAAACAATTTAAGAGCTTGTTTTCTAAATTCTTGTAACTGTCGTTAATTACTTTTAATACTCCGCAACTTTTGCCCATTGCCGATTATTTAGTTTTTTATTACTTTTAGTCAGATTTAAAAAAAATCATTTTTATAATAATCGTTAATGGTTGGGATTTTTTTTAGACATTTGTTTCTTCCTCCAATCGATGTAATGGTGCCTAGACATCTATTCCTTAATATATTTAGAAGCACTAAATATTGACTTTTATAAACGTGTGCTTTACTAAGGGATAATTCGACGTAAACATTTAAAGGTGTGCACATGTTTTGTGAACGTGCTTGTTGACTACGAGGTAAATTTGCACGAATCTATTATATAAATAAATTTAAAAAAACTCTTTAAAGACAATGGTTTTTCTTAAAAAAAAAATATATAAACTAACTAAACTAAACTAAAAAGAAGAAAATAAATTTTCGCTGACAGCTAATCAGAATAACTTTACACATTTGTAAAAAGAATTCCATTGGGCGCTCATGATATATTACTATTATATATATTACTGTTAGGAACATAACATGTATGTATGTATAATACATATATGTTTTATCACAATGCTGAGCGCTCAATGGTTTTCTTTTTACAAATGTTGAAAGTTATTCTGATCAACTATCAGTGAAAATTAGTTATGCTTTTAAAATATTGTATTGCCATCAGAACCAAAGTAGTGCGGAAATTTTCAGCACAATTTGATAATTGGAAGTGGGTGAAATTTTAATAACTAATTTTGACCCATACAGGATATCCAACATAATAAAACCATTGAAAAATTGCGGAAATGCAAGGTAGGTGGTGGTTGGCGTGGTCAATCGGCGGGATGTCTAAAAGAAATAAAAAAAAAGTTGTTTCTTATATGTTTACTGCTTATTATGTATGAACCGCAAAAAAGTTTAAACCAAACTCTAAACTTTCACGATCTATTTTGTATTAAATTTTTTTTTAGTTTACTTTTTTTTTTATGATTTTAGGTTCATATTATTAGTTAAAAACATTTGTGAAAAATTTCAAAGAAACGGATTTAATATTTTTTTATTTGTCCGCCAATTTGCAAAAATATCATTTCAAGGAGAACGTAATTCAAGTTTAGAAAAAACTTAGAGCTTTATTTGTTTACCGATTACTTCGCGATTTCAGTACTATACTATAAGTCCTTGATCCTGCTCGTACAGCTATTTTTCTTGCAATAGCTGCTCAGGTCAAGAATTTGAATAGCCGGTATTCCCGCTACAAAGATCGTACATATGTACCTGCGCCGCGTTTAGCGTTTACCTGCAAGTCGAACGACCTGAAGGACGCCTGAGTTAAGCCTGGCCCTCATAGAATCCGTCGGCATCGAGCGTCGCTTTCGGCATCGCCGCACAACCGCCGCACAACTATTGAATACATGCATTCATATGGGAGCTAACCCATAGCCGACTCGGCGGCAGCGCGTTGCGAGAGAGAATTTTAGAGGAATCTTCAATATTTCGAGCGGCAGTGCGGCTTAAGAGAGAAGCGACGCGCGACGCTTTCTATGGGGGCCTGCCTTTAGGCTCACCGACTACTAAATTAAACAACTTGAAATTTTTCTTTCGCTCAAAACTTTGTGACGATATTCTTGTATGTTTTTTAACATTTTATTAAAAAATATTCAAAATATTAGACATTTTTAAAGGTATTTTAAAATGTTTTTTCTCAAAGACCCAAAAGCCCTTTAGGAGTTTTTAGAGTCAAGTTTAAACTATAATAATAGTATTTAGTTTTTTTTAAATATTTTAAACTTATGTTAGAAAGTCTAAATGTATACGAGTATAGTACTTCAACGTAAAAAATACTTTGGGCACCATTTATTAGTCTCTATTTGCGCACTATTTTATTAAGGTAGGCACAGACTGAGCTAACAAATGCAAACACATGTGCACGTATCTTTGGTATCAATCTTTTCTAGTGTGTACGTAAAAAAGGCTTTGAGCAAACACATTACGCACAAGCGAATTCGTTTGAAAATGTGGATGCTTCCCCGCAGCCAAACAAACTCATTTGTCCGGGTTCCATCACAAATTCTTGCCCATCGTGTACCCAACGAATGTGCTTGGTATCGTTTGCTTCCATTCGCATTTTGTGATATATGAATGAAATGGAATGCAACACCCAAAAAAACGAATGAATTAATCAAGAATTAAAAAAAAGTTAAAACTGTTTTACGCAAAAGGAGATACTTATCAATAAAGAAAAAAATATATATCCTGATATAAAAACAATGTCGAAAAGTTCCTCATCTTCTTTTAATTGGAAACACGGATCAGATATTTTCTTTTGCAGGGAATGTGTTTTGGCAGTTTATCCAACCATTGCGCCGAAAGGTTGCGATTGTCAAAACGAATCCATTTTTCTTCACATGTAACAATACGGTGGAAAAATGGTCGCCTTTATGTCGTAAGAATTTTCGATACTAACACGATTTTTTTATGTATCCATGGTTCACAAAATTTAATCTGGAAGACAAATTGGCAGATTAGTTACAAACCCTGCATTTGAAAAGCTGATGACGTACCTACTTCACAATAAAAAAACAAACAAAGAACTGCATAAATGAGATATCAAAGACATTGGTTAGAAAACTTGGTACTTAAGGTAATCAGACAGTTCATACTGAATGACTTAATATTATACCAAAAGACACAGAAACAAATCTGCTATTAGGTTATGAAAATATTTGGTTATGAAGAGACCGCTGACCGTATTGACTTTGCGTACTCAGTTTAATTATTTTTCATACAAAATTAAAATTAAGAACTCCAAAATTACTGGCGTCATGAATCTTAGCCATAGCTATTTAACCCTAAAATTATATAAAAATATGTTTATATGTGCTGTTCATCATCTTTACTAGCATGGTTATCGCATTAAACGTCTTCAATGCTACAGTGAATTTGAAGCTACACATTTCAATAATTATAGGTACTGATAAGCAGGGTAATGGTAATGGAATAATACTTTAGCGACATGGGTACGTACACAAATACTGATTAAATAATTTTGTCACCACTTTGCATTGGTGCTTTGTTAGTATCGTCCTATGTACATCCCGTAGGATTCTTTCCCAATTTAAATGCATCTCAGGCTCATCTTTAGTTCAGAAATCTTGTTAGCACGCAAATATATTCATATTTCCTCTGGGTTACTAAGATACCAAAATTTCCAAGTATATAAAGTAGGGGCTACCTTTATTATAGATTTCCATATTGTCAACCCTGTTTTGGAATTATATAAACCGAATCCGCCGAGTAAACGAGATTGTGATAAACAATAACTTCCAGTACTTTGACTCCGTTTTATAATAGTGTTTGAAAATAGTAACCTCCTATTCTTAGATAAACCCTTACAATAAAAAAAGAAATAAAATTACATTTTGTAAAAATCACAAAAGTCGACACATGGGCCCATACATAGAGAATTGTAATTGTAAACATTTCACCACTTCAAAGCATTTTTGTCAAAATTGACGCTATTCTATTTCGTCTTTCAGGTGTCAAATTCAAATTGGTAAAATCAAACAGCTGTAGCAGTCGTCTTGAACTAGTCGGGACTGAAAAACTTAATGAAGAAGGATTTCCGGAAGGAACACCTTTAGATCGACAGCATCGTAGTTCATCACCCCCAATTGAGGCAGAGGAATCAGTACGTGAACTCGTTAGCCGGCTGGAATCTGGGGCAGCGAGCAAGGCTCCAGTTCCGAGGATAATAGAATCTCAGTGTATTGAGAAAACCCACAAAAACGATGCTGCCTCCTCAGCGGATGCGGTGACCATAAATAATCACTTAATCGGGGAGGCCGTGGAACTTGTTGATATAATAAAGCAAGTAACGGTCAACAATCATATAAGTTTTTGCCAGTCTGCAGCTAATTCGCAAAGTTCGCCTGCAGCGGGTTCAGATGTGGAGCATGTTGATGAGGCGCACGTTAGTTCAGGGAAAAAAGTTCAGCAAAAAGGGAATAACAAGGTCTGCAGAAATAAAAACGTTGACCTAGCGCTCGGTATGACAAAGGGCCACTCGGAAAAAGTGAAATCAGCGAGCAAGGACAGGGAGAACGAATTCAGACAAACGCCCATTGTGCCTCCAAGCTCGGATGTAGCCATAAACAAGAGTGAAAGTCTGAAGGAAGGAACTGGAGCTGCTCAGGCAGCTCCCTCGTCTCAGCAAAGAAAGCCGGCAACTCCATTAAACAGCACAATGACGATGAAATGCGATATTTCTGCCAAGACAGGCGACACAAGGAAGGGCTCTGGGGATCCATGTGATGGTGTCCATAAGGCCATTCAGAATGCTAATAAAATCGAAAATACCAAGTTTCAACTAGAAGTCAGCGGAGGAAAAGTTACAACGAGTTTCCAGTCAGAACACCCGGATAAGCAGCCGCCAGCCTCTCCTAAGGAAAAGGACTCTCCGAGGGAAAATACGAAAAGCCATTCTAATACAAACGAGGAAAAGAAGACAAGCCCCCGCCGGTCATCCAAAGTTGAAGTGACGACGGTAGACAAATCCTTTGTAAAGCATTACGTCGCCAACGACAGAAAACTAATGGAGAGGAGAAAGTACGACGACATCGAATTTGAGGAGTTCGAAGTATACGACCCGGCAGCGGCGGCGGCAGCTACCTCCGAGGCAAAAAATAACCCAACTGGTACCAACGGGTCCTCCGAGGAATGCTACGACAGTCTCGACGACAAGGTTTAATTTTATAGCAGCTTGACTCCAATTTATGCCCAGTTTCTCAATTTGTAAAAACTCGTTGTTTAAATTCGTAAGATTTCCAATCTATTTATCTCCTCGACCTCTTCAGGAATCAAGATTTGGTGACGGACATCTCTTATTTATTCCACGCAATGTATTACATAATAAGCCAAAATTTGAGTTATGTACCTACCTAATAAAATAAAGCTAAAATATACTACCACCTATTTTCACCAGCAATTTATCATACCTTTTCTACGCCCTTACTCTCGTTTGTAGAATTTGTCATCTTTCTAGGCAGGAACGTCTCTGGCGGGTTATTTTGACCATACAACAATAGACGAGGAAAGGCTCGGTAAAGCTCGGTAAAGCTCGGTATACACATGTTGAAGCTACGGAAACTGGGCCGGAAGATGAAAGAAATATCCTTCACCTAATGAAGACGTAGCACATAAGAGACAGTTAGGTCCTTCACTTCCTCTAAGGTGCATGCAGAAGGTAGTGATAAATTTATTAGACACCGGAAAATACCAAACTCCAAATGCATACTAACGAGAAGGACTGCCGTTTGTCGTAAGTGCCTGCATTTGGAAACACAGCGCAATATGCCACTTTGGCTCGGATCCAAATCACGTGTTAGTTATTATTTCTCATGGTGCCCTTCCTGTGCACCACTTAATAATCTTCACTCGCACTATGCCTCCCCGAAGCCGGAGTGGACTAGTTAGGATCCGTCGGTACACCGATTCAGTGATTTCGGTTCGGATTTGGACTGTTGCAATGACTGGCGTTGATTGGACTAGTTGTGTAAAAGTTCTTGGGGGAAAGGTCCCGAGCTTTTCAACTGGCATTTGAGGCATGAATGTCGGGAGAGCTCTTGACGGGTGAGTGGATTCGTTTTCATGCAATCAACATTCTCTACTGAACGAGCTCATGTAATTCGAATCGTAAAGTTATGCGTCTTGTTATTACAGCCTAGCGTACGCGAAGGGCACACAATCAAGTTGTTTAAAGTTGCAGAAATATTCTTTGACACTTCAAAAGGGTTATTTGCGATTTAAATATGTATAACAATGAAGGTTAGGTTCCCAAAGGTTATTGGGCGTTATCCGACCCGTTTTGGGCAAAAGTGTCGGACAAAAACCAAAACAAGTAAATAACATAAAGTATATTAATACAAAGAAAATAAACAAAAAAGGGTCAAATTTAGTCAGTTAAATGCTTCGTCAAAGTAAAGTTATTTGGAATATTTGCAGACGATGAAAAACCCGCTAATAATTATATTCATTCATATTCTGAGATGAAACGGAAGCGAAAAAAACATATTTTATTTTTATTATAACTTTTTGGTTTTTTTATAACTGCATATAGAAATGTTGTATGTAAAAAAAAAAATTTTTTTCAAATAATTTTTTTCGCTACCATTTCATTTCATAATTAAATACAATTCCTAGCGAAGTTTTCATAGTCCGCAAAAACACCATTTGGCATTAGGCAGTTAGACCCATTTGTAAAGAATTCCCAAATAAATATGTAATATGTATTACCATTCTTTAGGGCGGCTGTAATTTTCAGAATATGCTACTGGCATCATCCACAACATTTTTGAATACAAATCGATAACATACCTTGAAACCTTCTCTTGTAAGTTAAGAGACCCCCATTTGACAGCAATTTTATAAGAATGGTTGGCCCATTTCACCTTAATTTCTCTTTCAGAGTCCTTATTAACATAACAAAAGTGAAATTGAGATAAAATATAGTTAAAAAGACAAATGCTTCTTTCATATTTTTCGTGTTTTACCCATTGTTCGAAAATTCTGCTCTTAAAATAGAGTGAAGGTACCTACTCTGCAAAAATTTAAAAAAAATAAGGTATACTCGAGTGTGCTAGCTGTGAGTAATGCAGCTAAGATATATCTAAAATCTAACCTGGATTAATTTTTCAGGCTGTGAAAGTTATAAAACGAACTAAAAATAACACAAAGTTTTCATATACATATTTTCAAAATATAATTTTAAAAAATATCTACGGACCAGTGTACCTAACCGATATAAAAAAAAATATGAAAAAGTTCAAACAAAACGTGAAACGTTTCCGAAAAAAATTTTCCCGACCATGAAGGCTTCAATTCGGTTCTTTCTTCTTTCGGTCTGACCGGACCGAAAAATAAAGCTCTGTGAATACTCGTATATCGGTCCGCTTTAAGGAAGAACTGCTACTTGCTTAAGGCTGGTCCCATAGAATCTCGCAACCTCGACTTGAAAGTCACCGTTGCCGTAGAGCTTAAAAAGCTCTCTCACGCCGTTTTGCCGGAACGAAATGTTGAACATTTTTCAACTTTTCCACGCTTCAACCTCACCGTGCGTCGGCTTATGGGCTCGCTCCCATAAGAAAGCATGCATTTCAATAGTTGTGCGGCAACGGTGAGGTTGAGTTCGACGGCGATGGATTCTACGGGGCCTGCCTTTTTTTTAATGCACAAATAATATTAATAAATTAAATAAATATGGCGCAATTGAACTTCGCCGAACGCAACTGACCGAAATATAACGAAAAATAAAGAGAAAGAACGAAAGAAAAGGAATGAACAAACGAATTAATCATACATTTCATTAAAATATCGGGTCTGTTAGACACATTTTTATGATCTGAACTATTAAAAATTCCAATCAAAATGTTTCAATTGGACAATTTTTCCGGTCACAGCGATTTCGGTTCAATGTAACCGAAATAATTTTGGTACAAAAGTATCGTTCTTTTTTATAGAAGATGAACTGGTATAGTTCTGAACGAAATTACAACGTTATGGTGGTTCCCTGCTACAGACTGAATATTTTGCTTGTGCACAGAGATAACACAGACACGGAACGTGCGAATAAACACTGCCACAACCAAAAGTGTATTGAATTAAAGAGTTGAAATTCACATTTAATCGTAAGTAGCCATTTTATTTCAAATCGATGGGAAAATTATATAATCGTGAAGTAAGCACCTATGTATACAATAAACGTATAGTTTGACTTTTCTCAGAAGTGTTTACAAAATGATTTTTATTTACAGTCGTGTTTATTTTTAACTTGTTTCAGAAGATTCCATTTGATGGCGCAAGGTTTATACATCATCTTTGCTGGCAGAGATTTGCTTGCGTTTTGAAGAATCCGACTAGAAAATTTTTCTAAGATCCTCATGACCCAAAGAGATGCAACCCATGGCATTGTAAACCAGAGCCATTTATTTATACATCCTACCCATTCCATGGCTGTCCGCCGCGCCGTGGGTATAGTTTCATTGCATTGCATTTATTGACTTTACTAACACACTTAAATCTTTTTATCTTTATTTATTACTATGGCCACTATATTGCAAATTAAACTGCCTGTTTTGTAGAGCTAAATAAATACCAAATATTTTAACTATTGTAGGATTAACATTCATAGTATAAATTTAATCATGCATTTGTACTTTCATACTACAAAGGCATTTACCATTTAACACTAGAACTACGAGCGTATCCGTACGCGTAACCGTTCAATCGCATGCAAATTGGTACTGGGAATTTTTTGGGGTCGCTGATGCCAAATATCATATAGTTGGTATTTGGTTGATTGATTCGCTCGATTTTGTTCATAGACATATTTTTCATTTATACTAATTAATTTATGGAACAACGATTTGATTTTGGGGTAACATGCAACTAAAGTGTTAATACATAGATATCGTCATATATGGCAAATATACGCTGAGAAATAAAGCTAATGCGGCTTTTTCTGATTGATGCATTTTCATTAATAATTTCAATAAGAGATTCCTGTGACGAAGCAGTCATTCAAACTTGCAACGGTTTTTGCCGAGAAATGCGTATTTCTGCTATAATTATTAAATACATATTATATATTAATTATTAATTAAATAGTAAAGTTTAATTTTTATAAAATTGCTCTATGGAGTTACAGATGGCACGGTATGTACAAGTAATTTATTTTAGCACTTCGATTTACCTTACGGTTGGTAGAATTAATTCAAAAGTAACCAATAAAAATTCCGAGTTTATAGTAGAAAATTTTCGGAAAAAAAAATATTTATACCTACCTAATTACTAACCTGTTTCTTTAAATTCTCGCCAAATTTTTATTTTTACAACACTCCTGAACATTTAAGTATAACCCGACATTTCGGCGGTATTAACTATAAAACAGAAATACTTTCTATAATACATTTCTTATTCAATTTTCAGCAGTACTTAATACAATCCTTACCGTGCAAACAATTTTTAATTGTCAAGAACTTTTGTTTCGCTGAAAAATTTTCCCACCCGTTTTCGAGGATATCACTTTAAAGAGTATTTAAATTTTGTACACTGGTAGTCCAATTTTTTACCTAAACGAGTGAAAATATTTGTTTTCTCAATGGTTAACTTTTTCCCTTAATTCACATATAACAAAAATAAATTATACATTGGCATTATATAAAGCTCGCATTCCATTTTTCTTCCCTACAGAATATGTATTAAAATATTCTTTCTACAAAGAAAGAAATATTCTCTTATACAAAGAAAAACAGAAGATGTAAGTCTAATATTTAATATGGTAATTAAATACACACCTGATTTTTCGTCGCTTGGTTGTGTTATATGTGTTGAATACCTTCGCTCCCTGCGGCTCCATGATTCCTGAAAAGAACAATGAGAAATTCCGTAAGAATTATTAGGTAACTTTTCCAGTTTAAAATTTCTCCGCATCTGAGTCCTTGATAAACTTCGGAAAGAAAAACTTTTACTTCAGCGTTAGCACATTTGGGCACATAACACACTTCTCGGAAATTGGGTTAAATTTCATCAAATAGTTCATATACTTTTCTCTTTGGTCGAAGGGAATATCAGTCGTGGGGTTTAATTTCACGCTCTTATGCCCAAGAGTATCAATATTTTGGATTTACGAGTATGTACTCCATTTATTCTTTCAGATATCCAGCACAGAAGGTAGTTTTTTATGTGAGATTAAGTAAATTATTCAGTTCAATGGATTCGATAATGGAGTACCTGTTTGTACTTGAATATTTTTTTGCAGCCTTATTTCCTTCCTTTCAGGATGTCGCGGGATATTACTACGCAAGTAAAAAAAAATCTGACGGCTTGAGTATGTCCCACTAGACTATTTATTTACATAATTACAATAGTAGCTTTGTACAGAAATAAAAAAAACTCCATTACACATAAGCGGTTCAGTATTCAAAAGAAAAGAGATCGCGAATTCATTGCATCGAAGATAGGACCAAATATAGGTCTTTCAATGAGGACGCTCGACTTTTAAATGTAAATAAAACAAGTTGTGTGTGAGATATCCACTCCATTTTTATTTGACATGAAAAAATATTTATGGGATTAAATGTGGAATATAACGTCCGTTCAAATGTCCACCGCGGCTTTGCTTGGTGGCACGTATCCGGGGGGTTCAATTTTCGATGACTTTGTCGCATAAATCTCGCTGAATTTGCTGGATGACGTTCGTTATGCCGACTTTGAAGGCATTAATTGTTTGCGGTTTATTCGCATACACCTGTGATTTAAGATAGTTCCAAAGGAAGAAGTCTAAAGGCGTAAAATCGAATGATCTCGGTGGCTAATTTATGTCGCCGCCTCCTGGGTTTTAGATTTTTGGCCATATCTTTTGAACTAATCCACCTAGGGAGATCGTTTAAGTGTCTATTTGATCGGTTTTCGCTGTCTGATCCAGGGAAAAAATAAATTTAAAGAGATCAACAATCAAAAAATTATGGTTAAAGTTCAAATTTTTATTATTCATTACGCACCTGCTCAAAAAAGTGAGCCACAATTTGAATTAGAAAAATTTGTGAATATAAACTTGTAGTTTAAAATAATGTAACGAAAATGTGAATTTTATAACCTGCGTACCTACATGGAATTCTGTAAGTTATGCACAAGCACCTCATGCCAAAGTGGACTCCAATGTACTAGACGAATGCTGGCACATCTGGGAGTAATTGACTGGGCGCATCCAAACAACTCGATGGGGAAGGAAACCTCCGCCGACCGTGAACACAAGATTCGTTGGCAATTCACGTGTTCTAAGACAGTGATGAGCGTGGACTTCGACTTTTCCGCAGAAGTTTGCCATCTAAAAGAGCTGGGGGTCTCACGGTAAGCTCGTACCTTAAGTATGTAGGGAGGTCCTCCTTACTCGTACTTTGCAGTACGCAAAGGAGACGATGAAACAGTTGGTTTGGGATTATTTCTACAGTGGTATCCTTATTTTTCATTGTCTTGACTACACTTGCAAACAACAAACCTTGTCCGTCCTCTTCAGGTGGACGACCCTGAAGGGCCGTCCAGCAATTGACTTCACGGCTTGCAAATCTTGGACATTATAGGCTTTGTAGCAGTTCACGGAGTCATCGACAATCACACTAGTAGTCAAAGGTACAAGAAGAGGAAGTTACTCGAAACGGTTGTGACAACGCAGCCACTCTGTCATCTTGTCCAAATCCCTTTTGTCCCTGATTTTCCGAAACTCTCAGAGCTCGACATGTTGATCGTGTGTTTCAGAGAAAACCTCACTGAAGCGTTCCTTGCATCGGCAATGTCAGGCTTAGCGGCCACCCATCGAGACTTCACGTTGTCAGACATTCCTCGGCCGTGTGTCCTCCTGCTGACTTCATAGTACGCATCAGCACTTGTTCGATTCTCATATTCGTCCATATCCCACACCAGAATTTGTCGGATCTTCGAACAGCGTTGAAGCCTTGCGTCACAAACGAAAGATCTTGTTATGGTTGTGGCGAAAATTGCATCGATGTTGATTGCCTTTCTTTTTGCAAGTACGTTGATAAAGACAAAGTCTTAAACACTTATTTTTGCAAATATTCACGTCACTAAAGTAAATAATATATGTAACTCTAAAATGCAACAATCGTTCAAATTTATGTTTTCTCTATGACTCCGAAAATGTTTAATACGAGGGTAATTAATTCAAAAATATGCCGTACATATTGACAAGCATCTATAAAAATAGGAAAATTCCTCACTGTTGTCTCCTTTTCTTGCATATCTCAAGGAGAAGGCGTATTAGCTAAGCCGCATAAGACTAATTGTTGATGTCACTAAATTACCATAAACGGATCTCACCTGCCAAATTTTTACATTCTCTGATTTAGATAGTCAAACCGATTAATTAGACACTTAGCTGACCCAGCTAGGCCAATTAGTTCAAAAGATATAGCCAAAACTAAGAAAAAAATATGACGGCGGTTTATTCAAAATGGCGGTTTTTCCCCAACTCGAATTGCTTGGGACTTTTGGTATTTCCATTAGGGCATTGTTCTGATCATATCCACCAATTTTCAGCTTAATAATTTTGTCGGGGTTAGGGCCTACTTTTGTCTAATCACACTGACGTACATGTCGTCGGATGATATCGATATCCAGTTTAGGCCACAAGAAGTTGCTTATCATCGATCTGTAGCGCCGTTTGTAGCCGTTGACGGTTATTGCAATTCCAGTCATTTTGAAAAGAGTACGGACCGATGATTCCGCCAGACCAAAATCCGCACCAAACAGCAACATTCTTGGGATGCATTTGGTGCTAGTGTATGTCGTGTGGATTTGTATCCCCTCAAATTCGACAATTTTGTTTGTTCACATATCCATTCATCCTAAAATGGGCTTCGTCGCTAACGATGATTTTTTCCCGAAATTTGGGCCAACATCCAACTGCTCCCTCCAGAGCCCAATTAGCGAACATACGGCGCGGGGCGTTGGGTTTGTTCGTTTACCTTGAGTGCCTGGGTCAGTTGGATTTTATACGAGTGCAGAATCAAGCCCAGACACAAAATTCGCCAATTTGACGTGACAGAACGACCAAGTTCTTGTGAATGCTAAGAAATTGACTGACTCGGGTTTTCCCTTACACTCCAACTAATAACTACGTCGACGGAACTTATTAAATAAACCATTCGTTCAATAGACAACGTCTTATCGCAAAGTCAGCGTCGGTAATCGAGGCAGGAAACTAAAGTATTCAAATATGTCCAGAGCAGCCTTTCCCAACCTGGAGTCCGCCAGCATATCCCAGGGGGTTCGCGGACATTTCTTGATGTTAAAATAAAAATCAAAATAGAAATAAAAAAACCAATTAAAATAAATGAGCTGTATTTTTTTAAAGTGGTGTCGTGTAAATAGGGATGAATAGGTATCGATACTTTTACTCGCGTGTTTTATACTGCAAATTGAATTTACGCATACAAAATGAGTTGAACGTGGAAAAGGCACAGGCTCGTATAGAAGGGGGAGGTGGGGTTGTAGGGTGTATATGACCACCCCGAATTTTTATATTTGCATTTTTAAGGACTTTTGAAGAAAAAAAAATTTCAGAGTTAATTACCAAAACTAGCCAAGTTAAAAGTTGTATGTTTGTAATTTTTCTGTTGTGTATTCAATCTACCATAATAAGAACAAATACAAGCATCTGAACAGAAACAAATACTAGAGACAAAATAAGTTTTCGAAAATTTGGTAACTTGAAGAAAACTATAATATTTTGTTTGTGGGATTTAAAAAAAACCTGAAATAGTCTTAAATATGTAAACCTTTTTTAAAAACACGCCTGCTTGCCGCCCTTTTTTTTTAGGCATTGGTCATGCGTTGTCAAAATTGAGGTACAAAAACCAAATTGAAGCACCGCGCCAAACTAATTATGAAGCCCGATTTCTAATATATGTATAAAAAAGATGAAAACAACTTATTTATAATTTTTCACATTAAATTTCTATACTTGCAAGTGAGCGACTAGTCAAGTTAATGAGGTCCAAGCATGAGTTTGCAGCCCGAATGAGCTTAAAGTTAAATTCTGTAATTTTCATACCGGTGTCCGTAAATCGATTTTTTTTAAATATAAAATGCAACAATAAGTATTTGCAAAGAGATATCTCCTATTGTTCCAGCACAGTTAAAGGCGGGTTAAATGGTGATTATATGATGTGACAAAAACTGCCTTAAAAATATAATAAGTTCAAGTCTTCGCAAAAAGAATCCAAAAAATTTCGCGCTTACAATATTATTTTTATTAAATACTAGCATGCCCGGACCCGGCGTTTCCCGGGATACTATTAAATTTGTATTCCTTAATTTTACAACGCCTTCCTACCACACAACCCCCTCTCCTATGTGACCCAGCAGGGTGGGGGTGGTCTCATTAAATCAACCATAAATTCGTACACAATACACCCCATACATCACTTTCACCTATTCCTAATACTTTTTTAACTGTAAGCTGTAAAGTATTATTAAATTTAGTTTTCCTCATTTTACAACACCTCCTTATTGCACCCCCTCTCCTATATCTCCCAGCGGGGTGGGGGTGGTCTCATATTCGGAAATTCGAATAGCAGATTCGAAATGAGTGATCCCGAAAATCCCCAAACGCGGACTTTCAGGGAAATCCCTCGAAGTTTAGCTTTTGGGTCGCCATATTGATCCAGCATCTTGATTTCCAAAATTTTGATAGCAGATTCAAAATCAGTGACCCCAAAAACCCAAACCAAAAACATAATTTTCTAATTTTCCGCGCAATATTCTTAATTTTTTCTGTCACGAATTAGCGAAATCGGTCCAGCCGTTCGCGCGTGATGGCGTGACCAAGGGAAGTAGAGATTCAGTTCTATGTATATATAGAGATTACTCTGCTTCCTTAGCTATCGATTGGTGGAAAAATTATTCCAATTCATGCATACACTTTTCTTCCACAGCCGTTCCAATTTTGTCGGCACCCACCGAAAAAACCAATTTTTCACTATTTCCACCAACTTTCACCAACCCGGCCCAATTTCCTATAGTGCCTCTTCTTCCTACCTCTGAGATACACTTCTGAGGGGTATCACCCCCACCCCTCACCCACAACAAAAACACGTTTTCACCAATAATTCCCACATTTGACACTTTTTACCAACTTTCTTTCTACCAGCACATTCTAAACTACCTCCCCTTTCCAACGATACCCATAACATGGCACACGCATTACAACAAATTTCCTCTTCTTCTTTCTGACAGTGGAGCCATCTGTCGGAAATTGGTCGTACCAACTCAGAAACCTTCGTGGGCTCATGCATTGGTGAAAAAATTATTCCAATTCATGCATACACTTTTCTTCCACAGCCGTTTCAATTTTGTCGGCACCCACCGGAAAACCCAATTTTTCACTATTTCCACCAACTTTCACCAAGCCGGCCCAATTTCCTATAGTGCCTCTTCTTCCTACCCCTGAGATACACTTCTGAGAGGTATCACCCCCCACCCCTCACCCACAACAAAAACACGTTTTCACCAATACTTCCCACATTTCACCAACCTTTCTTCCACCAACACATTCCACACTACCTCCCCTTTCCAACGATACCCATAACATGGCACACGCATTACAACAAATTTCCTCTTCTTCTTTCTAACAGTGGAGCCATCTGTCGAAAATTGGTCGTACCACCTCAGAAACCTTCGTGGACTCATGTACAACAACTTTGCTAAAGATCATCATATGATCAAATGCATAGTTTACGATTCTATAAACGACATACAAACAAACATTCATTTTTATATATATAGAAGATAGATACCTAATAGTTATATATTATCACTACTATTTTTCAAGGCACTTAGGCTTAAAATGGTAAAATATTGATTTTGAATTCTTTGCAAAATCGTAGCTTAATAAAATTCATCGAATTAAGGCCATTAAATTCATATATTCAATTGTGCAAAAAAATATTATTACAGGATACATAAAAGAACATTAACTTTTTCATAAAAGCTTTCCCCTTAGTTCTATTTTATTATGGGCAAAATTTCCGCCGCCGCCGCCGGTACGTACGTGTGATTTTAGCAGGAGCTGAAATTTCACCCCTCATTTATTCCAGCCGAGCATCAACACAAAAACGAATTCCAAATCATGAACCCCGATATTTTGCGGTCGATTAAGCATACCTTGCCGAAAACCTACACGTTTGATGTAAAGGTAGCAATAACGGAGTTCGAATCCATCACAGGTAATGACTCAAAAATGCGACTGCCACTCCAGGAGTAAATGATAATAATCGTAAATAAGGGGGCAGGGCAGCTGATAAATAATTTATGGAACGTTATTATATTCAGTGTTAACTCATAAAGTGTTGGATCCGAATGAAAGGACGCGAAGCTCTGCTTACACTTACACTTCTACGATGGACATCAGTACGTAACATGGTTTCCCTTCGTCGAGGATTTTTACACTCGAGCGAAAGACTAGTGCCATTAGTGTTTTATGTGAAGGCGTCGGGATTACCACTTGTACCGCAAAAAATGAGCTTCAAGGACATATTTAAGGACCCTCCAAATGAAAGCAACTTGTTGCAACAGCTTTGGCAACTTATCCTAACCTTCATGAATTTTAATGACTAAAGCAAGCGCAGTTGTTGATGGCTCCTTTTTAAACTAAATTATGAGCAGCAATTATTCTGTAACTTTTCCTTCCTGAAAACCTTCCTGATTTTGGCTGCTATAATTGATTGCTTGTGGAATAGAGAGAGAGAGACCAACTAAATTGAAAATTATTAGCTTATTCAGATTATCGATGCGATAAAGCAAATATCAAAGCAGTTCAATTATTTCGATTCACAACGCTGGAAAGCAGTTATTTCCCGAGACCTACATCCTCCAGGTACCAATTTGGACTCATTACCTTACCAGAAATTGATTTTACACATGACTGCAAGCCCAAATAAAAATGGGTCCTAGAGGACCGGAGCCCTAGATATCGATTTCTGGACTTGGCTTCACTCCAAAGTATTCATGTTTATTCCATGAACACTTTATTACTGTCGTTTCCGTAGTAAGTTCTCAATTTCATCCTGAATGCGGTTGAATTCTTTGTGCATATTTCTTTCTCATTTTTAAGGAATTTGAAAATTAGTTGGTGTCTGTCCACGCAGATTTTTACACTCTCATGCCCTTTTTCGTGGGAAACAAAAATTTGCTGGAATTGTTTAAAAGAGCTGTACGTTTAATTTTAATAATAACTCTACCGCAAGAGAAATTTCTTTATACATATTAATGTTGGCGGCTTAGTTATCATTCAAGTTGCTATTTAAAATCAAATAGTGAATATTAACAGATCAGAACTTCACTGGATATGATTTTTGTTTTCAGGATTCCAATTGTACAAGTAAATATTTGTGTCCGGGTTTGTTTTGTTTTTAATGTTTGCAAATTGTTTAGACGTTTTTATTTCATAAAGGGACTTAAGCCGACTTTGGAGTGCGCTGATTTTTTATCTGGCAATTACAAAATTTCATGTCGCTAGCTGAGTTTTTTTTCACTGATCCAAACAGAAGAAATTTCTACTTATTACAATTTGCTTACACTAATAAAATATTTTTAATTTTGAGAAAAATGCGTGAAATTGCCATAGACGCTACGGTCCACGGGAGAGGTCTACCTATGCAGGTTCGCCTGCGCAGGTCGACCGTACGTCGTAGCGTGTATGGGACGACCCGGTATACCGGAAAGGCCTTCAGTTCACCGGTCGGTGTCGATCTTACGACGGTTGCCAGCACAGGTTCAAGAAACTGCACAGGTCTATTCCAACACACACTACGGTCGACCTGCGCAGGCGAAAATGCACAGGTAGACCTCTCCGGTGGACCGTAGCGTGAATGGCCGCTTAAATTCA
This sequence comes from Neoitamus cyanurus, assembly GCA_947538895.1. NCBI lineage: Eukaryota > Metazoa > Arthropoda > Insecta > Diptera > Asilidae > Neoitamus > Neoitamus cyanurus. Next base: position 27,974,114 of record OX384540.1, read on the forward strand.
AACGTAGAGCTGAACAGTTTTAAGATTACTTTTTGATTTTGTGCAGGTATACCATAAGTCATGACAATATGAAGCGTCTTTCTTAATTTTAAAACTAAAAGTGTCAAGTCAATGTAGCAGGTTTTTTTTACCTGGATAAAAATAACACAGCTATAATAATGTTATTAAATTGTTGATTAACACGACATTGATGAAGTAGGCTCGTGTTATGTTAACAAATGCAGAAGATGTTAAAGTTCCTCAAGGAGCGAGCAGGGACAGATATTTTAGTTCCTTAAGAACGCAGAGGAATTTATCGTTCCTTGTATACTCGTACAATCAAACGTAAAATTAATTTCGGAGTTGCTATGTCTCTCCTCCAGGGAAACTAAAGACAGAAACTCAAGCCTGTTGGAATGTCGGGTTAACCCAAGATATAATACCGAACATGCTATGTTATAAATGAAAGAATTTCTGCAGGACAGCGTCAGTACAATTTTTTTGACCCACATAAAAAGTAGATCAGTGTGGAGAAGTGTATTATAGGATTGGCCGAACGAAAATACTATAAAGCAATTCTGTTTGTGACCATTTGGCCGATGTTATTTTTCTCACCTAACTCCCAAGCCTGAATAAAAATTGTGTATTCATAAATAATCACTTTTCATTTGTCAAACAACCTAAATAATCTTTCATCACCAATTCTTAATTCTGGATGCAATGTATTGTAGACACCAAAAACTTGTTTCTCTATATATAGCACAAGCCACTGGCACATCGGCAAAAACCCATTCATCCACAATGGAAAATTCACACAAAATGGCCGCGTTTACAGGTAATCAACTGGAGTCGTATGAACACTAATTGCGACGCATGTCTGACACTGACTCTCGATCTAAACACAAGTATATAATAATAGCATAGTGGATAGCACGCTTATGTAAGTATTGATATTATGGCTACGGATATACCTACGCGTATACGCATTTTAAGATTTAAAAGAAGTTATCGGAAGCTTGATAATATGCCCGACACGTTTAATTTGGATGCCAATATTAAAAATATTTTACACGCAATTCAGTTTCAGTAAACGAAACGACCGACCAGACGATACCTTTTGTCTTAAAAAATATGGCCCTGATCTCCATTCTCGAGTGGCATAGTAAGAAAACATTCAATTTACCTGTACGGCGTTGGTTGAGAAAAGCAAGGAAAATTGGTTATTGACTTCAACAAAATTCCATTCAAGCTAAATTTTTGCACAGACGTTCTTTAAGGTATCCCAAGTCTAAATCAGCAAAAATCACAAAAATGACAATATGGCTACTCAAGATTTTGTGAGAATTAAATTATCTACAAAATTGGTCAGTTGCATTTTGCCTAAAACCTCGCCCTAGTAGATATTCAAATTTAAAGTTTAAAAAACAAGGTTTTTTGCTAATATATCGCTTTCTATGCGTCGGACATCAATAAGATCAATGTGAAAGTTGTGGAGAATTAAATTATCTACAAGATTGGTCTCTTGCATTTTTTCCCGAAACCATGCCATTTTTCGCGGTATTCAAGGTCTGTTTTAAAAACAAGGTTTTTCGCGAATATCTCGCATCGTATGCATCGGCATAGAACGCGAGATATTTGCAAAATACTTTGTTTTTTGAAAATTTAACCTTTAATATCTCGAAAAGGACGAGGTTTTGGGAAAAAATGTAACAGATCAATCTTGCAGACAATTAAATTCTCTACAACTTTTACTTCATGGACGTCCAATGCATAGAAACATTCGCGCATAACCTTGTTATTGAAACTTTAACCTTAAATATCGCGAAAAGGGCGTGCTTTCGGGATAAAATACAATAGACCAATCTTGTAGATAATTTAATTCTCTTTCACATGGACCTTATGGATGTCCAATTCATATAACGCGAGATATTTGCAAAATACTTTGACCTTCAATATCTTGGGTAACCATATTGTAATTTTTGTAATTTTTGTAATTTTTGTGATAGTTGTGATTTTTGCGGATTTAGGTTTGGGACACCTCAAAGAAAGTTTGTGCAAAATTTCAGCTTGGAGCGAATTTTGTTGAGATTTCCTCCGTTTATCGCCTAATTTCCCTGAGCTCTTATCGAGTCCATACACACTGCCCCACTTCTTTGGGGTCCATGGTTGGAGCTCCCCGTCGACAAGGAGCAGGTGATGAATCTCAGATATACCAATCACTGGGTGAAGCAAATCTTAATGGAGGAGGGACGAGGATATGAAGCAGTTTGAGATCTGCGAGCGCGCACAGCGAGTGCTGTACTGATATGTGGACCCAATATAGAGGACACCGAAAATAGTTCGGCAGATAGTAGAGTAGTAAATGTAATAAAAAGGTATAGTAAAAATTGTACATGATCGTGCTGCTATTATTTTATAGTGTTTCTTTATCTCCATATCGCCCACTCTCAATATTTCCTTGAATGCACATCCCTTGATCTTGCTGGCTACCCTACTAATTGCTTGCTGCTGTGCCATTATTTTCAAAAACAGAAATCTCAACATAGTGTTCGCTAAACTTGCTTTATAAGCATGACCTTATATACAATAATTTTTCCCCCACCCCTTTGCATTCCAACTTTAAAAAATAAAAAAACATGCGTCAATTTAAAATACTGAGAAATGCCACACAAAAAATAAGAAAACCGCATGCAGCTGCACATCAACCCACGCACAAACCGCAAGCTACTTGTTATTTTCAGAAATCGCAGCTGCACACGTGCGCAAAACCGCAAGTGTTTTCCAGCCTCGAAATTCTTTGGCCAAGGTCAACTTGTTTACTCAAATGCACCATCCTCCAATCAGGCCCCACTATGTGTTGGGGAGGGGAAGGGCGGGGAACACCCTGCCATTGGGTGGCATGACATGCGATCCACCCCCAAAGTCAATGACTTACCCACTATGCTAGGAGAGTTCTGCATTAAGTGCATAAGCCCTATGCTAGGAGAGTTCTTGATCAAGTGCACGTGCACTTGATCCAGAACTCTCCTAGCTTACCTACTGCGATCAACACTCAATATCAAAGGATAGCCAGAATATCGCCTGGGATTAATGAACTGTCAATAACTGTTTAGGTTCGCCCCATAGTGCCAATATAATTCTGCGATATATATACGAATTATTAAGACCCGCCATGTACAATGTACATACCTACTGAGTGCGAAGCTCACAATAGGAATAGTAATCAGCATCACGTCTTGAAGAACATAATTTATTTCACGTCTTGTCATTTGATTTTTTAAGCGCTATCAATCTAATCTAGACAAATTGAGGAACCTTTTGAACCCTTGTTCGTTCAAACACAATGCAAGAGACAGATACATATATAAAATATGGTATAAATAGTTAATGCCTTTATGAATGTCAGGATTGGACTAATGACAAGCGGAGCGGGTCATTTATTTTGTTACAATCAGCTTTTTTAAAGTTGTAACAATATTTGAAATTGTAAGAAAAAATCGAATAATTATGGTAAAGCCTGTCCTCTGAAAATGCAATTAAATATAGAATTGAATGGAATACCATTTCAATTTGTGCGCACATCAAAAACTCGCAATTTCGATTACATTTCATTTACTAAAAATAAATACATTTGATTCGGCTTTGTTTCACGAAGCCAAGAAATAGGCTTGAGCGCATTTACCATTTATTGAAGTTAATTAAGTCACGTTGTTAACTTTTAACTAACAAGTAAAATGAATTGCCGAATCTAATGGAATTTTCACAGTTCTGGCAAAGCGTTCGTATAGAGCTAGGTATTGCACTTGTAGGGGGTCATTTCTAAACTACAAATTGTTCAGCTGAACAATTTTGTAATGTTTATACTCCAGAGGAATGTGTAAGGGAAGTGCTTCGAACTTACCCACAATAGGGAATTCTATTGTGCGCTTTGAAATTTGAAACATTCTAGCGTTGTTTTAACGAACCGTATTGGAAACCTATTTCATTGAATTATTCATTTTGGTTACACAGAACTCGTAAGAACTTTAAATTATTTCCGTTCCCTTTTTTACAGGCCGCTAAATTTGAAACTTAATGTTCAAATGCAGTCTTTGGTGCCATATTATTTATAATATTCCCTTTCACGCCCATATAAACCTTTAAGTTCATTCAACTTAATATTGTACCATTAATGCTTATAAAATTAAATCTTTTCTGAGTCGAAAGGTTGGGCAAGGCCCGCGTCTAACCACCATACGCTGTATACTGTCCGCTTTTATATCAATGGAATATCTTTGTGAGATAAGTACCTAAGGGTACCAACTTTAAGCACGAATTGCTATTGGAGCACTAATCCCTTTATCATGACACAATGACTTCTAGGAATCCGTAAAAAATTTGTTCGTCCTTTAGTTGCTAAAATGAATGCGGGAAAAGCAAGCAGACTAGAGGGCGAATAAAACATTCCGATCCAATCAGTAAAAAGACAGCGGCACAAAACGAAAATCACTCGCACTACTATTGCTTAAGCAAAGGTTGCCAGAGAATCCCATTTGAATCGTAAAATGTGATAGGATTGAGAACGAGGCATTTGCATATTACGGGCACAGGTAGGAAAAGTTTCCAGTATTTTCCGCTTGAGCTTATTCCGCCTTCCGGTCCCAACTGCCCTTGTTATTTCAATAAGTTCCCGAGAAAGACCAAAAAATGTTTTCCCTTCTTTCATGGAAGGTGTAATGTATTTAGAGGTAGTGAGGGAGCATCCTTATTATTTCACAAAACAAAAAGGCCCGGCGACGCCTCTCCGTTCCATTGTGTGGGTTGCTATAGCCAACACTTAATTTATAATAAGCTAATTGGAAGACAGTCGCCAGAGGAGTTTTTTAAATTCGCACTTTTATTGGGGGCCAATTGTGGAAACAAATTGTGAAAGGATCCTTCCAGCACCAAGCGTCGGATATTAAAAGGAGCTTCAGGCCTTTTGTATATTGGGGGAGGGATTGTGAAAACAACTTAGGCAGTTGTGGGCGCTTTAAGTTTCTGTGTCTTTTTCGTGGAAAAGTCGATGATTAAAGGTTGCCAGGTTTTCGCGACACGCAATAAGACTGGAAGAACGGTACCCACAAACATGATGAAAATGACATGCCAAAGCGTGTAATTTACGAAATCGCTTTTTGGTTACACCCCTTTCACAGTAGAAAATTAGATGTAGTGAAATATGGTTAGACTTACGACTTAGGCGAGGCTCCATTTCAAGAATTGGGTAGACGGATAGAACTAAATACCATATTGCACAATAATTAAATGAATATATTTTTTCACGGTTTCTTTTTCAGATGTAATAAATCCGTTTCAGGTAGAAGCATGAAATTGGGCTCCAATAAAAGATGAAATCCTCTACTTTAAGAAAAAATAGATGTCCATTCACCACCCTCAACAGCACGCCCGAAAAAGGGGAAGGGGAAATGAACAGGGAGGGAATCTACCTTGAGTTTACTCAAAACTTGGTACATACAATCTATTCCTAATCGACAAAAATAAGTCACAAAACAAAATGAAGGCCCTATTAAATATTATACATTTGTTGAATCATATTTTGTAATATTCTGTAATAACAATACGAACTAAATTTTTTTCGTGATTTTTTAATATTCCGCCAACGGTTTTCTACATAAAATTTTGCATACTTTTTCTTTACCTGGGCATGTTGTACCTCTTTAGAAATGCAACAAGATGGGTAATTCAATAAAAATAAAAAAGAGGTTCACTAATTACATGAATTGCGGAGAAAAATTGGGAAAAACGTGAAATTTGGGAAAATTTAAAGCTTTTTTTCACTTTCGCAAGTGACTGTACCTGCAGCGGTAGAGGTAGATTAACATTTGTAGCATTTTTGAAAAGCACAGTAAGATAATAGTTGTTTGGCGTGAGTTTGATGTCTTTGCGATGAGTAGATAGAAGATAAAAATAAAATAATAATGTGCATCCGTAATTTATGAATCACCCGTTAACTCGAAAACTACGTAAAATCGCGGAATATACATGGAGGTGAATCGGATAGCTCTCAATATAAGGCATATAAATTTTATTTTTGGACGTCACTTTTCGGCTACCCTCTATATAAACCAAATTCTCTTAAGAAAAACTGAGATTTTTAATCGTGCAAACAAATATTCCATCAGAAATTGGACAAATTGGTGACAAGTTGGTCAAAATGTGTCAAAGGAGCAGAAATTATATCCTCATTACCACTCCACGTACAGCCTAACCACAAGGGACCCATTTAATAAAATTCCGATTTTTCTGCTTTAATACTTTGTGATATTGTTTTTGCATATTTGTGGTTTGGTTGAAAAGCCTTAATATTGTGGTTTGAGTTTTGAGTTCCACTGGAAAAATTTCCAAAGCGCGCAAAGTGTGAATAAATTGCTTTCACGTAGGATTTGTGGATTTTAGGAGTGCCAGGTCCATTAAAATGGTAAATTACAGAAACGTGCTTTGGTTTGGGGGATACCTACTTATATGTGAACTTGAAGCGGTTGGACTACACGACTAAACTGTTTCATGAACCAAAGATAAATTCGTGCTTTTACATGCAATATGGCATATGTAAATATTTCAGCACAGATGTATAATTCATCAAAAAATCGTATCATTATCATCTTAGCATCCTTAAGATATTCTTGTTGCTGAAGTTGTATCCGCGAAGCTTTTGAAAACCCCTCTATAGAACCTCTGATAAAATATTTGGCAAGCATTTGTATTATAAATCATCTCTTTATATGCCGCCCTCATATTTCAATCGATCAATTATAAATAATTGTAGAACAAGTAGCTTCTTGATACTGCATAATTTATTCTTAAGGGAGCTTTCTGTTTGGTCCCAAGTTATTGTTAGTATTCTTATTTTATTTATTGTAGGAAAAATAAAAAAGATAGAGAAAGCCGGTTTTTGCAATTCACTTCAATTTTTGTTATTCACACATAGGTGCTGCAAAAAAATATTTTTCCAAAAAACCATAAAATGGTTCGAACAATTCAGGCCGCATGGTTGATCTAAAACAAATTTTTTTTTCGGAAATTAATTAGGTATTATCTAATTGGCTATCATTTATCGGGAGCTCTTTTTCCAATTCGAAAAATCACCAAGGGTTTTTTTAAAAGTAGATGTTCCACGTGTTTTTTCAACTTTAATTGTTAATAAAAATTGCATACATTTTTCCCCAGAAGGAAATTCTTTTACGGGGACATTTTTATGGATATAAATCAGGATTGCAAAAACATAAAAAAAAATCAAACCGACTAAACAGAAAGTCCCCTTAATGCAAAAGCATTCAATAAGAGCGAGAATGATTGGCTACATGTAGTGAAAATCAAAATATCGGTATTCAGTAATTTATGCTACATTGGCTTTCCCGGACCCGATGTTACCCGGAATACTATTAAATTGTTTTTCCTTATTTTAAACGCCCTCCTCCTACCGCACCCTCTCTGTTAAATGTCTCAGTGGGGTAAGAGTGGTCTCATTAAATCAAGCGTAAAATCGTATACGATACCCCCGTACATCACCTTAAACTTTTCCTACTTTCTTTACTACAAGTAAATCATTTTTTTCATTTATTTCCAATCGGGAGCGGTAAACTTTTAGCCGCTCTCAAAAAATTTCCACTTTCAACATCAACAGTTGCTATATTTGTTAATATTGTCATCTCAAATTTGGCCCGCATGTTTTCTATTTCCTAACATTATTTTCACACCCTTACCCGCGCGCCCCTTTTCGGAAAATATAAACAGTACACTCTACCTCTTTTACAATTAATTCCATTTTACTAAAAACCTATTATTCGTTAAATATTGATATACATACCATACGTGTTTATACTACTCTCCAAGGAGCTTCCATTCAGCCCTTCCATAATGGACAACGTCCATTTATAAAAAAAAAAACCCATTTTCACTGGTAAAATATTTTGTTACTATTTACACTATTTAGAAATGTTTTTCTATTTTCGTTTTAAACATATTCTTATATATTTTCCAACAATACGCCCCTCGCTATATGTCCCAGCTGGGTGGGGTGGTCTCATAATTGGAAATTATGATGGCAGACTCGAAAGCAGCGCCCCCGAAAACCTCCGAGTGCTCTTTTTCATAAAGATTCCTTGAAGTTGGAAAATTTGCCGCCATATTGAATCCGCCAACTTGAATTCCACAAAATTTTTTTTGTTTAAAACCTTCCCGGGCAAGCGCTCAATTTGTCGTCACTATGTAACCGATTGGCTTGATTCACAATTTGACAATCAGCTGTTAAACAACTTTTGCGCTCGTAGCAAAATAAATCGGAGAAAAGAGCACTTTTAGTATTTCCCGAATTTTCAAATTTTCAGGGAAACTTTTCCAATTTTTCATTCCTTAAGGGGACCTATATGGCTTAAATGGGGTTTTGCGGAGTCAAAAGATTTTTTTTTTTTCAAGAAAAAAACCACATAAAATCTAGAAAATGAGGAAATTAGTTTATTACTGAATACTTTAAGATTGTTTATGGCCTATAAAAATCGCAAAAATACCCATGGGCTCTTATGGGTTGAGCGTCTCTTGCAATGGTGGAATTTCACCGTTGCCGTAGCTTTTTTCCAGAACCCCTGATCTGAAACACATAAACAAGACATTTTCTGTTGGATAATACTTGACTGCACAGAATGAATTAATTAGTTTTGCTTTCCTGCAATTAGTTTTGATTTTGTGTAGTTTAGAGTTTAATTTTTGAAATTTGTTATGACTTACTGAACTAATAAATATTTTAAAAAATAATTATAATTTAAATATTCAAATATTTTTTAATTCATTCCATGACCAGATGTATAATAAACCAGCCCACCAAATTTCAAACAATTTGAGCTAACGGTTTTTGAAATTTTCTACGGCAACGGTCAAAACACAGAATTCCGAGCAAAATCGAATTAAAGTTTGACTTTACAGAATAAACACAAAGTTTATCAACGAAATTGCTACTTAGAAACGCACTGATTAAGGTTCGTTTACACAACAAACACAACAGAGAATCACATGGAACGTAGTTGCTCTGCTGTGAACCAAAAATAGCGTGGATTTAGCGCGTCGCTTAGGCTACCGTTATAACAGAGTATTTTAAGTACTTTTTTTTAACGACAAATCTAAAAGTAAAAAAAGCCATAACTTCGTTATTTTCTTACGGATTTGAGTTTAGTTTGCAGCGTTTTACTAGGAAATAGTTGAACAAAAATAAAAGCCAATAAAAAAAAAATCGAAAATTAAGCCATATAGGTCCCCTTAAGGGGACCTATATGGCTTAAATGGGGTTTTGCGGAGTCAAAAGATTTTATTTTTTTCAAGAAAAAAACCACATAAAATCTAGAAAATGAGGAAATTAGTTTATTACTGAATACTTTAAGATTGTTTATGGCCTATAAAAATCGCAAAAATACCCATGGGCTCTTATGGGTTGAGCGTCTCTTGCAATGGTGGAATTTCACCGTTGCCGTAGCTTTTTTCCAGAACCCCTGATCTGAAACACATAAACAAGACATTTTCTGTTAGATAATACTTGACTGCACAGAATGAATTAATTAGTTTTGCTTTCCTGCAATTATTTTTGATTTTGTGTAGTTTAGAGTTCAATTTTTGAAATTTTTCAGTACTTACTGAACTAATAAATATTTTAAAAAATAATTATAATCTAAATATTCAAATATTTTTTAATTCATTCCATGACCAGATGTATAATAAACCAGCCCACCAAATTTCAAATAATTTGAGCTAACGGTTTTTGAAATTTTCTACGGCAACGGTCAAAACACAGAATTCCGAGCAAAATCGAATTAAAGTTTGACTTTACAGAAGAAACACAAACTTTATCAACGAAAATGCTACTTAGAAACGCACTGATTAAAGTTCGTTTACACAACAAACACAACAGAGAATCACAGGGAACGTAGTTGCTCTGCTGTGAACCAAAAATAGCGCGGATTTAGCGCGTCAATTAGGCTTCCGTTATTACAGAGTATTTGAAGTACTTTTTTTAACGACTAAGTCTAAAAGTAAAAAAAGGCATAACTTCGTTATTTTCTTACGGATTTTAGTTTAGGTTGCAGCGTTTTACTCGGAAATAGTTGAACAAAAAGAAAACCCAATAAAAAAAAATCGAAAATTTAGCCATATAGGTCCCCTTGGGGGAAGGCCACTGTGACGGCCGAAAAAATGAGTGATTTTCGAGAATTTTTTTGGCCGGGAAAATGAAGGAATATCAGGATTCTTTTTTATTTATTTTATATAGTGTACATTGACCAATATTTGCATAAATTTTTATTAAAAAATATTGAATAATTTTAAAGTTATGAGCGTTGCCATAGAGTCCAAAAAAAAATTGCCCTTCCATGGTCGCATCGATAACTCAAGAACCGGTTATCAGAAAAAACAAAATAAAAGTTCTTTATAATCTATATGAATGTAGTTTTCATCGTACGTAGCCGATTTTCGTTATTTTGATTTTTCGCAAAATGGCGAACAATTGAACATTTTTTCCATCATTTCGACCATTTTTTTTTGTTTCAAAACAGCTTAAAAAATAGTGAAATTAAAATTTTTTAAATCGGCTACGCTCTACCATAGCCACTATAAATACGAACAAAACAAAAAGAAAAAATTGAAAATCGGTTAATAATTGATCGAGTTATCGATGCGACCAGTTTGAAAAAAGGCATTTCGAGAAAAACGTGTTTAAAGTTTTTAGTCCATTTTTCTCGCTCATTTATATAACAATAGAACAATATATTTATATAGCAATAAAAAAAGAAATTCGAAGAAAAGAACCCCAATAAGTCATCTATTGATAAATACGTATGAACAAGGGACTTAGGGGCGTGCCATTCTCATCGGGACGTCAAGCGGAAAACAGTCGGTCTATTACTACTACTATACTAAAATGGCTGTAACTCTGTCAATTTTTGAAATTTTGTGCACATATTTTTGAATATATAAGCTTTAATTTAAGATGGAAAAAAAATTTTTACCCATCACAGTGGCCTTCCCCCTTAAAAGCCTTATTCGGACTATTGTGAACATTTTTAAAATAAAATTAGCCAAATCGGTCTAGTCATTCTCCACTGATGCGCTTACCGACGAACAGCATTTAATTTTTATAATATTATAATTATATAGATTTAATTATGATGTGTAAAAAACTTCACGCCTGGAGTTTTCTGGGCTGCAGTGGATCCGTATTTCCGCAAAAAAAGAACTACTGCTCTACTTAATTTCATTCGCTTGTATTTTATTGCACCACACATTTATCAAAGTATTCCCCTTTTATATTAGACTAATTAGACACTAGAAACAATCTATCATCAACTATTTCACTATTTATGAACGCAAATTAATTAGCCACAAAATAATGCAAATTCAACAACTGAAAATAATCTAGGAATTCATAGTATTTATTTAATCTGATAAACCATTGGCACTGTTGGCGAACGTAGACCATGATGTATTGTGCTATATTTAGACGAACTGCTACAACAGCAAAATAATATTCCTCAATGTTTGTCTCACTTTTGATCATTTTATATTTGACTTCGCTAACAGTGTGCTATTTTTGTTGTTTTTTAATCAGCAAATGCCTCAAACTTAGGTACATGATAAAAATATATACGCCGCTGATTGATATTCATGTTTACCCAAGAATTCTCTTAGATCTACAGAAACAGAAGTTATGAATTTATTGGGAATTACCAAAGATGTCAAAAACATTCAATTCAAAGATATTTTTCTCAAGAATCTTTTACAGCAATATTTCAGATTCGCAGTCAAAATGTTAATGCGACTTGCGACAGTGCCCTTTTTTCAGCAGAGAGATAAATTGTTTGTCAGTGTTTGTAACCCAAAAAACCGAACAACAAAACCTATCGAATGAAAACCTTTAAAAAAAGCGAGCAAACTCTTTTCACAGCTTCCCACCGAATAAATGTGAACACGTTTGAATTTTCTCTTTTTTTCATTTTTGCGGGAAAAAAAATCAATAATGGCATGGCAAACTTCTGCACCATTTCGTGTATTTTGCTGTGGAAAATCGTTTCACGTCGAAGTTTTGAGGCATGGCGAGAAATTTTGTGAACGAGGGAATGATTGATGGCCCGTAATCCACCAGAAATGTATGCGAGCATTCCACAGGAATGAAAATCCTTCAAATACTTCGCGGAGTTTATCCTCCAAAATTAATACGCAGATATCTGGGTATAATATTATACACTTTTCTGAGAACTCTAGCCGAGAGATACTTAAATTTTCTATAACAATTTTCACGGAGTCGCCAAACTAAAATTGGAAGTAATGTTCCAAATTCGGTAGTAAGGGGTATATTTGCTTTTACATAGTATTTGTTTAAGTATAAGGTCGCTCTAAAATTACACCTTGCTGCAGAAACGAGGAAATAGTATTTCACATGTTTGGCAGAAAGTTTAATAATCTCATTTACGAGTTTGAGCGCGCATCATGAGATGAATATCCACATCATATAACAACTATGTATATAACGCAATTACATGTATACACAAATAATGACTTGCAAAGATTACATACGAAAACTAATGGTCACCAACGAGATTAATTGTCTTCTTCGTACCACAACAAAAATAAATCCAGGCAGCCTAACATTTTACTTAGGGTAATTACAAAGGTTTATAAATGGAATGCCAATGAATTACTACTTTGACGATTCATTTTCAGGAGCAGAAGTGAATAAAAACAGCAAATAATCCAACTTCCTAATTGATTTATTCAGCCTTAATAAACGAGTCAATTAATTACTCCGATTATTAATCTAATTTAATAATCTCTCAATCTTAAATCGATAATAAGAGATGAAGACATTCAATGTGTATAATTTGTGAACGCTGACAGTCGAAAAAGCGTAATTACAAATATTACTAAACACATCAATTTAATCATAAAAATTAACTCGCGAATGACGTACAGCCTAAGACTACGACTATGTACTTATATTTGTTTTTTAATTTATAGACAAAGATTGAAAATACACCAGCGTTTACTTAAACACGGCATTTAATTGTTTATTTTGAAGAAAAATTGAATCCATTAAGAACGGTATTTTTAAAGAATATGTATATCTTAGCTTCTATACCATAAAGAGATATAAGTATACAATTAGAAAGGAATATTCTTATGTCACCGTAGTGTAAGTTTGTATGTTAAGAAATGTAACGTAAAGTCACGTAACGAAAATCGAAACGACCAGAGAATGGAGTGATATTTTGTAAAATCAATATGGAAGTTCTTGGTATCGCTGATTTCAGATCCGGTGATAGAGTTACAAATTCAATCAAGATGGTGGCTTCATATAACGGACTTAAAGTTAAAATACTAAACCGGCACAGATTTTCATGAAATTTGGTACATAGAGGTTCTTGGTATCAATAATTTCGGAAAAATTTTCCATTTCCATAAGTTTTTTATCTCGGTGACGCCCGGTGCTCTTGAAAAAAGTTTTTTTGAATAACACTATAGCTCAAAATTCATTCACTCGGGTTTGAACTACAACAAAATAGTTTTGGCCAGTTAGGTATAAGTTTTTGGCAATCTATACTTGTGTAAAGGTCGAAATGGACACATTTTCGGGAATTGTTCATTTTTGGTTCGTGTGTTACGTTAGGTTGCCGTGGCAACACAGGGCACACTTAGGCCATACTAACGGTTGTGACACCACACAGATAAGATTCCAAGTCAAAACCATTCAGTGTCCTTGACGAACCATGAGGTCATGTATGTCAGCAGACCCCAATTCGCTCAGGACTTTGAAATGGGAAGTACCCAAGTGCGGAGCCCTACGTATAGCGAGGGCCGGATAGTGACAGAGGAGGTGTTCAACGGTATCCTCCTCGTCTACATTTTGGCAGCTTCTGCAGACGTCCTGCGAAGGAGCTCCAAGTCTTCTGGCATGACCCATAAGGCAGTGACCTGTGATCACAGCCACAGTAATGCTCATAGTCACGCCTGAGAGCCGTGTGTTCTCATGAACAACAAATTTTTATATATCGCTATAACCCGGATTTTCTTCGTCTGTTCTTGAACTATACGATTAGATGATTTTGCTTAGGCAAAACTATTTCTTTGCAAAGTTACACCTATCTGAAAGTGACAAATAACTACTTTTTCACAGAGATTTCAGACTTTTTTGCTTTTTTATCAAACTTCTAAGTGTTCGTAGTGCAAAATAATAATATCATCGTCATCGTATTCAGCGGACCCAAAAACATAAGATCCAACCCAATACAATACATATACCTACACAGAATGGTTCAAACATGAACATGAATGACTAAATAAAGAACTTTAATATCTATCAGAATATACCGCGATTTTGTGTACTTTCACGATATGCACAATTTCCGAATTATTTTTGTACTTTCTATCTTGAAGATTTCATTTTGCATAATTTTATCGAGCTCAACTATCTTTGATTATTTTTATATATAATAGTAATATATACACAGTGTTAAGTGCCCTAATAAATAAAACTGAACTAATTTGTTGTTGGTTGTTTTAACGAAGAAACTAAAAACATATAATTTAATGTGATTGTTAAATGTTGAGATGTCGCGAGAAGTTCTTTTTACGCCTTTTACGCGTATAATCACAAAACTCTAACTCTTGTAGAGTTGCAGAAATGTCTGTTCCTGTAACTAGTGCATGAGATGAGAAGACCCACAAACTAGATAATTCACTGTACTTCTCTAGGAATTTCGGTTCCCCACTTGTCCATTTCCCTATTATACGAATATATTTGACAACACGACAACTTCAATCATATTTTCTCAGTAGCTGAGATTGTAGATTTTGGGAATGCGCAGAATACACTTACGGTGCAATCTCACTTACTTGGCCAACTTACAGTTCCCATGTAAACGCAGCTTAATCCTGACTGACTTTTCATACATTCATCATGTCGAATAATTTTAATCTGGAAGGCCCATTAAAAATTAAATTGCAAGTTTTACCTATTCACTGAGCTTTTCAGTTGGTCTACGTAATTGTCAAAAGACAAAAATAATTTGCTAAGTAAGTACCACAATATATGTACATATATACCACGATCCAAAAGCAAGGATATTAGCTGTACAGGGTACGAATTAAATTTCATCGGCTACTGCCAGGAGTCAGTCTATATTTAATCCAAATCCTATTATCCCGCCCGACAGCACTTGCTTAGAGAGCATGAATTTAAACCGAAGCAGGTCAACCTCTTGTCATCAAGGCCTTTTGTGTTCATATAATAAAGCACAATGGGAACATCGACTCAGTTGGCCTGCTTCTTGCCTCGAAAACTGCCAAGAGTCTCAAAATCCGGCCTGAAAAGCTTCCATGGCAGTTCAGTCTGTAGTGTTTGACTATGGACGGGTTATAATTCAAATAGAAGCATTTGATGACACCCGACGACCACACAAAGTACTCATCCCGTACTACATTTATGTCTGTTCCCACAAAATTTACAATATCAGAGTACAATGCCACATAATTCAGAGCGCATGCAAACGCTCTCCTGGGGATTGGGGCAGAGCCAGAGGGACATATCGGACCGGAACAGTTTAAAAGATGTGATGGAATGGCGCCTTTCTTTTTAGGTTAAATACACCCCAGTATTTACCTTCCCCACTTGGCATATATAGTTTTGTGTTGCACAAAAAAATAGGTCCCTAGCTCTTTTATCCTGAAAAACATGTTACAGGCAAATCCGCCACTTAAAGCAGTAGCATTAAATAATCCTACTCCAGTTTTCTATCCGTCCTATTTTCTGAGTACAGTTTGTAGCTAAATTCAAGGGTGGCACTGAAACGTACAACCCGTTTTCAAGTCCACATTGTGATCACAGTTGTACTACATAGCGTAATACCCTCAGAAACACATGATGATGCAACAACCACTTAAGGAAACTTGCTTACACATTCGGTCTACAATTTGACTTACTATTTAGAAGATTAAGCAGTCCGCCTGAGAGGGACATGTAATCGCGCTTATTGCATTTCACTGGTTTAAATGAAAGAAACAACACATGAATGAAAGTAAAGTTTTAGAAAACTATCAACGAGCAAATAGTGAAACTGGGGGGATGAATTGCAATGTGAAAGCAAACTTTCTCGACTGCTCATCTAGACCACCACTCACCGCCGCCGCCGCCCGAGTAAATATTCACTCTAAAAGGGTTGTTTTCCTTCGTAGTCAACGTTGAAGCGTATCGTGGGGGCTGAGTAAACATTAAAAAACCATCCCATAACCCTCATTAATTGTACCTACATAACTCACTATACTAGCCGAGGTTGTGCGCACACATCGCACATTCATCAGGTATCAGGGTATCTTTCTAATTACGAAATATTAACAAGGTTTTCGATGATTCATATTCATTGCCTAAATTCTGTAAGGGTCTTTTCAAAGTTTGCTGGGGAGCTGAATATGAATTAAATGACATCAAAGGACCGAAACGTCCTGTATGTGTACCATACATTTGGAATGGGGCAGACTGCCAGGCATCCATATTTAACGCAAATATAAAACTCATTTCGGGCAAATGGTACGCGTCCGTAATTATTATGAAAAGTAAAATTCTAGCAAATTATAATGACTTCCCTTCAATTTAAACTTATGCAGAGATATGTATGTTTGTGCACTCTCTGTTCAAGTCACGATTCTGTTGAGAATATTTAATTTTGGCGAATGCTGTAATCTGATAACACACCATTTCGACACGTTTTGGCGTCAAACGAGAAAATAAATCATTTCTTGTTTTAGTCACGTGGCAGCAAAACTTCTGTGCATCTGCAGCACGATGAAATAAAACGTAGGTGCATCTGACATTCTCTGCTGTAATGTACAAATTTATTGTAGTCGACAGAAGTGGATATCACACCATTAATAAGATAAAAACACAGGAAAAATATTAAATCTGCTCTCAAGTAAAATGTTCTCTGATTATAGCTACAGCACATCGCAACCGACCAAATGAATTGAACTCATCAACTTCAGATGCATGACACGTTGCACTTCTTGAGTAAATAGTTATATGGCAAACTTGGCAGAAACGTATTAGGTGTACAAATAAGTTTCCGCGGTTTGTCAAAAGATGGCCCCACCAGAAGGTTATGGAGAAATTGTCAGATGTAAAACGTAATATCCCAAGTTTCGTCATCCGGCAACACCATAACCTTAAAGTACTAGTGATTCCGTATCAGCATCACGTAATTTTTTTCGTGCAAAAATGTCAAGTTTTGTGCCGAATAAGCATCATTTGCGGGAACTTTTGATTTACTTTTTTAATTTGAAAAAATCTGCAGCTGAGGCGCATCGATTGCTTCTAGAAGGATATGGTGAAGCTGCTTTAAGTGAGAGAAGTTGTCAGGAATGGTTTCAAAAGTTTAAGAACGGTGAGTTTGACGTGAAGGACAAAGAACGCAGTGGAAGGCCGAAAGTGTACGAAGACCTGGAATTAGAAGTACTATTGGAGGAAGATTCGTCCCAAACGCAAAAAGAACTTGCACTTACATTACAAGTGACTCAACAAGCAATTTCACATCGTTTAAAATCGTTAGGAATGATTCAAAAACAAGGAAATTGGGTTCCATATGAACTAAAGCCGAGAGACGTTGAACGCCGATTATGCATGAGTGAAATGCTGCTTGCCAGGATTAAAAAAAAGAGTTTTTTGCATCGTATAGTCACTGGTGACGAAAAATGGATTCACTACGATAATCCAAAGAAGAGAAAGTCATGGGTTAAGCCCGGCGAACCATCAACATCGACAGCTAAGCCGAATATTCATGGAAAAAAACTCATGCTATGTATTTGGTGGGATCAGCTTGGTGTCGTGTATTATGAATTGCTGAAACCAAGCGAAACCATTACTGGAGCTCTCTACCGAACACAATTGATGAGATTGAGTCGGGCACTTAAGGAAAAACGCGCCCATTACTACTTCAGACACGACAAAATTATTCTTTTACACGATAATGCTCATCCACATGTTGCGGCGCCGGTAAAAACATACTTGGAAACACTCAACTGGGAAGTTTTACCCCACCCGCCGTATTCACCAGACTTAGCCCCTTCCGATTATCACCTGTTCCGGTCGATGGCACATGGTCTGTCTGAGCAGCGCTTCACATCATATGAAGACACCAAAAATTGGGTAGATTTGTGGATAGCGTCAAAAGATGAAGAGTTTTTTCGACGGGGTATCCGAATGTTGCCAGAAAGATGGGGAAAAGTAGTGGCAAATGATGGAAAATACTTTGAATAAAACGTAATGTACTGTTCCTTCACAATAAATTCCTAATTTTTTATAAAAAACCGCGGAAACTTATTTGTACACCTAATAAAATATTTCGAAAAACGTTTATTAAACGTGGTTTACCCAATTAAATATGCAGTTTGAAATCAGAGCACTAACAATAACTTAAAAAAACCTGGAGCGCCTTACACGCTTGAATTCATCTGATTAAATTGTCTCATCAAGGCGGAATTTTCTCATTTGCAACAAATATTAATTTGTACTTTTTTTAATGCTTGTTTATTAAAAATAACATAACATAACATCTTTGGCGGAAAAATAAATTGAGTTTATTATAAATACTTTTATTTGTGGGACAATCCTCGCTTTTCATTGTTCCCACAAAATTGATTACGTACAATTTCAGATTCAGAAAAACCCTCTCATAGCTCCATTCACAAAATGAACTTTCTGGAAAGTACAAAAAAAAACTAGTACCGTTACTGGATACTTTTGTGGAGTGACGATGTTTATCTGAATTTTCTACTTTTATTTATTAGCAACAATAAATGGTCCTCATAAAAACAATCGTCTACTCAACATGGTCCACACAATGTCTTGGTAGTGGTATAACATATGAGGAAAAAAAACCCGTTACCTTCTTAATGGAAATTTTGAAGTAGTTTCAAAAATTTAACTTTTATTGTTCTAAATAATCTAATTAAAGTGATTATTTTATTAATTACTTCACGCAATGTTCTTTGATTTATCTTTTCTACTTTTGTTGTTTCATACTTCAAAACAAACCAGTATTCCAAATTTGCTGCACTGTATTGTGATGTTTTGTTGACTTGATTCTTATTCAAATGTATACCGCGATTTACGTTTAGAAAATTTCAATTGCGTTGTACTGCGTTGCGTTGCGCTTTACGACGCGAAGCAATGGAATTGCAAGCATTAAGAATGCTTTTAACCCTTTTCAGTAATACTTCCTGAAAGTGACGTAGTAGTCATTCTGGATAAAATCCATCCCAGCGCCAAGATAAAAAATTGGAGAGTGCAAATAAAAATAATACAAAAAATTGCGTGTTACTTTACAAACCATTTTAATGATTCTTTTTTGATTGGATAGGCTATACATATCTCGAGGGTGGTCCCATTTAAATTTGAAGAATATATTCCACCTCTAAGGGTGGCAAAAAATAAGAACCGACTTCAAAAATAAAAATAAAGCACACGCGTCTACGCTGTGGTGGAAAGTTTATAGTTTTGAAGCCGGTTTTTTAAAGGATTTTTTTGTTTCGAATCTTTAAATAATGAACAGATTTACTTGCCAATTAAACTAACGGAGCAAATATAATATTATTACTTAATCGTAACGAGTATTGCACGGGCTTTTTATATTCATTCATTTATTGAATAGTTTTTTTTTTTTTTTTTTGTCGGGAGTAATTATTATTAACTCAACAAGCTCAACCGAAAGCACAAATGAGTTCTTTGTTATGTAAAATAATTTCTCTTAGGTACATGTTTTTCATCAGACATTGTGTTCTGCTAAAAAGTTGAAAATAATTGTTTTTGGAAGCAGTGTTACGCCGTACGATACACGTCTGCGTAGTCGACCATGGTGGAGTAGGAAACCCGAACCAGTACACCACCACAGCACAGGCGCATATTATTCGGTTTGCCACCGACTCCAAAAGCAATTATTTTCAACTTTTTAGTGATTTAGTTTAGTTTTTGAAGTCGGTTTTTTTTTAAAGATTTTATTTTCAACTTTCTCGGGCTTTTTCATACTTGTGAATTAAAAATGTTGTAGAAATTTACTTTCTGACATGATGAGAAAGCTCTGACCGAAATGACGAGGTTGCGCAATCTCTCCAACAACTGGTTTTTTATATTATTATTTGCGGGTTGGGTGCTTGGCCGCAGACACGAATACAGCTGAAGCGCAAAAGTAGCAGAAACTATAATGATGGCTCCATACAAATGCATACAATCTTTCTTACTTCTTCCGCTTCAGCCGCTGTGTTCGTGGCCACGACCTCCTCGATGACAGTCAAAACTCAGAGTCAAAACGAATCATATGAGCCCAAACACGAGGTAGTTGCTGTACACCGTTGAGGAGTTCCCCTCGACTGCCATTTTCATCATCAGATCAGCTCTAGCTCACCACAATTACATTCATATGTGCCAAATTTTATTAAAATCGGTTAACGGGAAGTGGCTGAAATTCAATAAGCGGTCTCATCCCTTAATTTTCCACCTTAGAGGTGAAATATTTTCTTCAAATTTAAATGGGACCATTTAAAATTTTAAATGAGATATAGCCTATGCAACAAAAATTAAAAATCGGTTCACAATCGGGGAAGACATCGCGCAACATACACACAAAAAAATATATATAGTCGAATTCAGAACCTCCTCCTTTTTTTGAAGTCGGCTAATAACTCTAAATTGAGTCGCATTATCAGGAATGGGGGAATGGGGGAATGGGGTATGTTTAAAACGCTCACCTACACAACTTTTTCATATTAATTTCGCTTAGCACTTTAGCATAACTTTTCTTTCTTCAAAGAATCTGGTTACCTATTACTTCAATTCGGTACATAGAACGAGGAGAAAACCATATGACTTATCAGCCATATTTTGTTGGACTCTATATTTAGAACATTTTCAGGATATGTACCATATATAGAAAAAGGTGTGACTACGCTTCATATTTTTTTTATTCTCCAATATTTAACAATATAAGGAGTAATAATTTCTCGAGTAAATATAAAGAAATATCAACGAGGATAGTTAATAATTATAGCAAGATTGATATCGACACCTCTCGGAACACCTGTCGGCAGCAAACAACTAGGGCAATACAAAATTTTTGGCAAATGGTCCACAATGTGAGAGAAGATAAATGAGTAAAGTTTAAGCTATTAACCTTTATTTGCCAAGTTTTCCAAGGAAAATTTCTTATGATGATGGAATCACATGGGAATGGAACTTACTAGACAATTATATCCCCCTGGCGAAAGTAATTAATCAATTTGATGAGGCAGCAATATTACCGCGTCGTTGATAATATTCAACTGAAAAAATATGCTATTATGCGAATATTTTCAGATATACATATTTTTCCTGTTAATTAACATAAGTGTAGTCATGGCCGACGCTAGGATATTCGGGCACCGGGTTAACGTTCTCACGCCGCCCCCCCAGTACTCCAGAATTTCAAAATTATTTACAAAAAAATAAAACAACGCCTTTTTTGTTGTTGGGAACCTGCGAGCAGGGAAGCGGTTTTTGGGATATTTTTTGAAAATATGACCTAATTTTATGTGTTTCTTGTCTGTTTATATAATTCGCACTTCTTATTTGGTCAGTCAGTCTGCAGTTCAAGACCTAACTTCGATACAAGATTTCTTTTTTTTTTTTATGCAAACTCTTTTATAATCCCGGACTCCGGTATAATCAAATGAGCGAGCTAACTCTGACTCTATTGCGATCATGTAGCTAACCCGCAGGTTCGCTGAGAGCCTCCAACACTCAGGCCCTTTATTCAAAAGCCTGCGTTTGATTTCTATTTAGTTAAGCACCCGTTTAGGGGGCCCTGGCCCCGGTTACTCCCCCGAACGCCGCTCCATTCGAATGAAATAATCGAATTTGAAAGTTTTCGTGTAATTCCAGGAAATTAAATAATACAAAAATTGACGAATACTTCTATATTTACAAAAATTGAAATATTTCGAATAAGCACTGGGATTCCCTAACGATTTAGAGATTAGAGTTTAGAGCTTCTCTAACTCACACAAGTTTTCTAACTTAGAGAAAGTCGGATTTCTCTAAGCATTTTAAAAAGATGTACTAGAACATCGGACAAGATATTACATTTATGCGTGACAAATGACGGCGATAGTTAATTTCTTTTAAAGCAGGGATTAGTTTTTATTATTTCAAATAAAAAGATAACTTGTGTCCTAAATAGATAAATAAAATATTTCGAGTTGATTGTTTTTGATTACGTGATGGAAACCATGGTTCATGTCATGGTCATGTTGATGCTGTGACAATTGAACATGGTTGGAGGAAAAATCGACCACAAATTCGTTTCCCTTTAAAGTAAATAAAATCAAATTTAATTACAAAATTCCAGCAAATACAGTAATTCATATTTATCAGAAGCAATAGTATTAATTAAATCCATTCTTACAATATTATTTTTCAATTTCCCTATCGATAATCCTAACTCCTAACAAGGCAATTCACATGTGAGTGAAATTGATCTAACTTAGAGCTCTAAGTTAGAGAATTTTAACATTTCTCTGAATTTAGAGTACTCTCGTACATGTATTTATTTTACGAAATTACCTAACGATGGCGCCACTTTTTTTGCTCTAACTTTGTACCGTTTTTTGTTAGAGAATCGCAAAAATACTCTCAATTCAGAACTTAGACTCTAACTCGTTATGGAATCCCAGGGCAGATAATTTGCTTGGATTTCGAAAATTTAAAAAACTAATGAAATTATCAATTATTTATCATATTTTAAGGCCTGAAAATATTAAAAAAAATTACATTATTTTTTATTGCCTATCCTTATCCCATCGCTAGAAAATTTCGGCGGTTAATGAGTGAAAAAATTAAATAATTGATTTTCACAGGCTTCTTTTGAAGCCAACTTTGTTCCATTAAGAGAGTTATAGAGCGAAACAAATGATAACACAGCCACACAAAAAAACAAAAGTGGGGATTACTTTTGATGCCATACGTCATATCCGTAGTATTTTGACCTGCTGAGCACGAATCTGCGACCAGAATTGAGCTTTGACGTCCAGATTTTTTTCTAACCTAAAAAAATGGGTTAAAAACAGAGAAAATCGTGGAAAATACACTCGTAAAATTTGGAAAAAATTTATTTTTAACATTTAAACCTATATTCATACGAATTGAGACCTGCTGAGCACGAATCCGTCACCAGAATTGAGCCATCACGTTCCGATTTTTTTCTTAATTTTTTTTAATTAATTTTTAGGAAAAAATCAGAACGTGATGGCTCAATTCTGGTGACGGATTCGTGCTCAGCAGGTGTCAATTCGTATGAATATAGGTTTAAATGTTAAAAATAATTTTTTTCCGAATTTTACTCCACGATTTTATCTGTTTTTAACCTACTTTTTGGAGGTTAGAAAAAATCTGGACGTCACGGCTCAATTCTGGTCGCGGATTCGTGATCAGCAGGCCAAATTACTACGGATATGACATATGGCATCAAAAGTAATACCCACTTTTTTTTTTTGTGTGGCTGTGTAATCTGACGGTGCAACATCGGGACTCTTCGTTGGATGCATCAAAACTTCCCAACCAAGAACTCTCAATTTTTGACGAGTCACCAAAGATGTATGGGGGTTTGCGTCATCGTGATGGCACACAATACCTTTCCTGTTGATTAATTCAGTCCGCTTTCTTGTAGTTGCCTGCTGTGACCTGTTTAATTTTTGACAGTAGAGAACGGAATCAATTATTTGATCTGGTTGTAGCATTTCAGGATACACGATTCCCTTCCAATCCCACCAAACACAAAGCAGCAAAGCAACACATTCCTCGGCGCCAATATTGGTTTTGCCACCGTTTGTGCGGTCTCGACCAAGATCTTTTTCGTACATTATTGTCGAAAGTGATCTATTTTTCCTCATCTCTAATGAGACGTTTAAAAAATGGTTCAATTTCGGTTCTTCACAGCAGTGATTCGCAGATTGAAACTCGGCCCATTAAATTTTTTGCGCTGTTTAATCATGTGGTAGCCCGCCAACTTATTTTTTAATCCAACTTTCTCCAAATGATTTAAAACTGTTTGATGTGTTCCTCAGCGATGTGATGGCTGCTGATATGCCTGTTTTGCTTCATCTTTTGCAAAATTTCATCAACTTTTTCAGTTAGCCGGCCAGAGCGAGGTGCATCTTTGACATCAAAATTTCCAAACGAAGTCGAGCGAACCTTTCACGGGTTGTTTTTTCTGATACGGCATAATCATAATAAACTGCAAAAATTATTATAGGAGTTTCTGTTGCCTTCTTTCCTTTTTTGAAATAGAATTTCAAAATATATGTAGCTAATTTTTTCTTAATTTTCACTCATTTTTAATACGCAATAACTTTAAACTGAATATTTGAATATCAAACCTTTTCTCGTATAACGGTCTATTAAAAGTCACCTTTCAAAGAAAAGAATTATTTAAAAATAAAAAAAATAAAAAATCGAAACTTTTTGAAAACGTCGATTTAAATATTTAAACGTTAATAACTAAGTGATAATTACTTCGAATAATTTTCTTTTATTTTTTTTCGGAAACTACACTCAAAGACGAAAAAATGTTACTCCACTTTTTATTGATATCGATGTTTATTACTAGTCTATCATTAATTGAAAATTTTTTGCCTAAAAATTTAAAAAATCTATTACTCAATAACGGTTTGGAATAAAAGGCTGAGAATTGGTGTGTAAGTTGCTTTTAATACGTACTAAAACATAACATAACAACTAAAATGAGCGAAATCGAAGAGCGTCGGGTCAAAAACTCGGTGATTTGGCATGGAATGCCCCATATACAGGTACGTAATTAGTTTTTTTGTTTCCATGATCTATAATATTAGGGACATCTTCATTATATTACGCCCAGGACAATGTGATTAAATAATAAAGGGTTTTGAGCAACAAATAAATACATGATTTTCACTTTTTTTTTGAATAAATTGATATAATTCATTGTCTGAATATCGCCTGGAAACCCGTCCCAAGACTATCATCCGGCTTCGCTAGATGATTTAACATTCATGTCATTGCAATTTGACTGTATGAAAGCTGCAAAAGTTGAATTCAGCACTTTAGTTGCTTGTTCTATGATCTGCCAACGCCATGCATTCATACATGCAATTATTCAATTACATATGCTCCTGCAAGGCAATGGCACGGACTCGCATCCGATAGCTCGTATGGTTCGTATGCCCCCTGGATGATATTTCACTGTTTCCTTCACCGAGTTACCCCCAGTTTCTGGTGCTGCACAAAAAGCGGGCAAATTTCCATTTTAAAAATCATTGCGACAGTTTTTTATTTGTAATATGTATAGCTGTAGGAAAGGGTAGGTACAAGGGTCGTCGCCGGAGGACGTATAATCTGGTGAAATATGCCTAAGGAGGTATGGTTTTCTGACATACATTTATGCATATGTGAGCACATCAGTACAAATATATTTCGCACTAGGTGATTTTGCAATTCATAAGAGTTTAAATTATTAAGACCCTCGAGTCACCAGAAGGCGTAAAAGCCGTCCGTGGCCCAAATCATATACACATGTTTCATTTTATATGTGCTTGATGAAAACCCGGGTTCTAGGTTAAGTTAGCTCACCAAACCGGGCCTGTGTAAACGAGCAAAAAGAGTTTACGCTCTTACTTGACATTCGGTATAGTTGTTACCCAAACCCCAGAATATTTCTTTCATAAAACGTGAATTTTCTGGAAAGCACACATAAATGTAAGGCTCCGCATTAAGAAAAGAAAAATTGGTAATTCTGGTTTCTTTGCAAACAGCACAAGTGGAAAGTGCACTACCGGGTAAGTTTCCATGGCATCACATGCACGGTATCGAGATCCTTGAAGGCAGCATTAAGAGGTGGAGCAGAAAATCGATTTCCATTAAACTTGATACTTTTCTTAACAACTTTCACAACTCCTGGGAAATTGTAACTGATTCTAGCGACATACCAGATACTGATGGAAATAATTAATCAACTAGAGCAACGTTGCTGTGGAGCAGAGACATATTGCTCTTCATGTTAAAACTTACTAAAGTACTACGCGTTGATTTAATTAGTTTATGTAGGTATTGAAACAATGCTTAATCAGAATGCATTATTGCATGAGGACATGCACCTTTCATTAGATAGTCATCCAGCTCGAATTAGAGAAGCTGCTAGCTATGTAATTATCAAGTGCCAAACCTTCAACCAATGAATTACGTGCCACTCGTACGATATAATTAATGTGTATGTACTCGTACAATTCAAACAACACAGGATCAGTGATAAAACAGTGGCAATATTTGTTTTCAGTGTTCATTCCTGTACACCATGCAGTTATACCTACTGACTCCTCTCATCTACATGGCATTGTACGATAATAATGTAATTAACTTTAAAAACAACAATATTAGGAAGAGTGCTTTGTAGGACTGAATTGAAATTATTCCACATTCATTAACTTTATTTTCATACGACTAAAGTGATTGTTATGTGCTCATTCGTATTTTCATTATTTCAAAATTAAATTAAATACACTTTAAAGATATTTCCAATACCTTTTACATTTATATTTGCAATATACATTCCAAGGCCCCTATATTCGTACACAGTAAAAAATTTGGTATCCTTTGTAAGGTAAAACTAAATAATATCCAATGGGGTGAAACTGCGAGAAAAAATTCAAAATTCGAAGGGATACAAATCCTCAAGAAAACAGAATATTATCCTATAAGATATTCATATTACACCAATTTGTGATTCTGCTTATAAATATGTCAGGTTTTTTTTTATAACCAAAATCCCCAAAATTATGGTTTTTTATTTAGAGAAAAAATAAATCGCTTCGAGTAGAAGCATAAAATTAGGCTCAAATGAATACTGAAATCCTCTGCTTTCCGGAAAAAATATATTAACTTTTGCAGTCCTGATGAGGGAAGGCAGACGAAGAATTCGAAAGAGGGGACTATGGAAAATGTTGTGGTCTACAGCTTTTGTATAGCCATATTTTTTATTATATGTTGCTAAATGAGATAAATGTGAAAAACCAATTATTGTCCTAATTTGTTCACCTTTTTCGCGCTATAATTTTAAAAGTATTAACTTCAGAAAAAAAATTGGTATTAGTAAATTTTGTAGTTTTAGGGGATATCTTGGCAATTACTAATCGTAGCGTATTGTGAGAGGACTTAATGGAAGCTTTTTGTGTAGAGGAATCTAACAGAAAATTCGAGGTCATTCTGACTTACGGCTATTGAGGCTTTTGATTACGATGGCTCAAAGAACATTTCCTTAAAATTTCAGAACAATCGACCGAAAGCCATTTTCCTAACAAAATATGGGGGTCCTTTGTTGTGGCGCATATCTAGAAGTTGATATATTTATGGAAAACAATTTTCCTTCTAATAAAATTATCATTGTGGTGAAAGCTCAAGGTCTGTGACTACAGAAACTCAAACTTAAGCTTAAAAAAATCTATTTTTGGAACTTCTTGCTGCTGACTAATTATGATTACTTTTTCGGGTTGGTTATATTTTCAAATATTATATTTTGAACTCTCTGATTTTGTTTTTATTCACTGAATGCGGACGGAGTTTTTTAGTTAAGATCCCCGATTCCACAATTAGTTTTATTAAGAACTAATTCAACGCACTGAATCCCCATTAGTTCACGTTGTTTTGTGTTAAAAGCATCTTTACTGCTAGTGCCCTCAGAGCAGTCTTTTTTTTGGGAATTTATTAGCTTTTCATTTGCTGTGACAATATTTTGCAGGAACTACAGACCCCAATCAATTAGCGTTCGATTCATAAGCGTCGCAAATATGTTTTAAGTATATCGCAAGCATATCTGAGATTTCTTTATCACTATGATTAAATGTTCCCAAGAAAACTTCGTGTCGTTCAACAAGCGTAAATTTTTCATTTTACGAAATAAATAAAACGGCGTCGGTTTTCATTTGCGAGTAAAATTTCGACAAGGTCACATAATGTACATGTAGTACATGTACTTCATTCTTAAAGTTTTTGTCTAAATTAATGCCAGATTTCACACTCCACGAGCACGGAAGATTTCCTTATAATTAGAAATGCAATCCCGGAAAAACTCCGTTCTCTAAGTTCCTATGCCATTATGTTTGACGTAAAACCAATAGAAATATCAAACAACGAAGATATTTGGGACGGCTTTGTGACAAACTTATGATTGTACGCCACACAGGATCAAACTTATGTCTGAACGCGTGATTGTACCCATAAAACCGTCCCTTGTGTGGCGGCCTATTTGGAATAAATTATACTGGTTAAAATGTTGGATACTTTCTTTGGGGTGATAGTTCCCAAATAACAATAGTTATTCCTTCAACCCCCCTCCTTCAATGTTATCAGTAGATATTAAATAGAAATCTGTAGGTATACAATCAACGCTACGACAAAGGAATTTCATCTTATGCTATTACCTCCTCGTCTGGTCCCACCTAGGTATTTAAACTAAAATTCTAAATAAAAGTCACGTTTTTATACACAGTATACATTTTTCGAATTTATTCGCAGCCGCGTTGATTTATGAAGATATATTTCGCAATATTCACGTTAATATTTCAAACTCATTTATGCACTAATTGCATATTCCCTGCTGGCTCACGAGTTGCCCTTATATTAATCTCACAGTACATGCCACAAAATGCCTCATCTACTTCATTAACTGGCAGCAAATTGAATAAGTTAAAGTCCATTTGCACTAAATTCCCCTGAATCCTACATTCCATTTATCATGTTCAGCATGAGTCCATTTCAGTACCAAAATTGCTCCTGCTCCTTGTCGAAGCAATGTTAGGTACACTCCTATACATACAGATATAATATCAAGCAAATCCCCTTAATCTTTCACGCAGTGTGGCTCGTCATTATAAGGCAATATACCAAAGGCCGACGATAATGAATTTATTCGCCCGAAAACATGGGGTTTTTTTTTTGATTGGTTTACTATTAATCACATCGATAGCGTGTTGTTCTTATATGGATTTTGCCGAACCTCGCAAAGTTGCAGTAAACTACGAAAGTGACATACTATTCACAGCGCAAATTAATTTACAAGTCTTCGTCCTTAAGTGTATCCCCTCGTCTTACATCAGTAAATAAACTTTTAAATGTGCTTCTTATGCAAAACAAGGATTTCAAAGATTTACATTAAGTAACTTGCATGGGGAGCTCTTGGGAGTGCTTACAAGTCGTAAATCCTTTTTACATTCGAAGTTATCTGATAGCAGTTCGTATGTGTAAAACCTTTCAAATGGAGATTTGCCTACTTCTCGCACCTCTTCTCAATTCCCATTCGAATTTCTTATAGATACCGTCAAGCGAACAAACTCTTGGCATTCCTGCTATTTTATTGAGAAAAGCATCCACCATGAAAACTGAGGAGCTGACCTAAATTAAAAATAGTTTGAGGTCAACTAAGGGCGCTTGATCCACTTGATCAGGGTTGAAGACAGTTGTCGAAGAATAAGCGCAAATTGTGAGGACAAATCTTGAATTCTTGAAAAGTAGGGTAAGGAGGAAACAATAAATCAAGGCGTTCTTCAAAAAGGATATTGCAGAGCTAATTGTGAAGATGAATTAATTCTAGGAAATAAATCATTTGCTGGTCATTACCCTAAAAGCGTACCACAATGCAAATAGAGTTAATAATAATTATATAAGTCAACTCCAATTTGTTAATAAGTGTAAGCCTGAAAATAATAGTGTAATTTACAGATAAAAGCTGTGAAAACTGTTCAGAAGCGATTTCCTCGAATTGCTTTGCTCCATCTCCCCCCTGGAGTAATAAGTACTGTCTCTCAGCCGACGAAGACCCCTTATCTAAGCGTAGGGAGACACTCGGTGTCTTTTTTTCCACGATATTGTATCTGGCAATGTAGACTCTTCTTCACTCTTGAGTCTCGTCAATATTAATACTCGTCCTCGCTTGACAAGGGCTCACTCCTTTATTTATGTTAAAAATCATAGAATGCTGTATGGCTTTCATGAGCCTCTTTCGAATATTACCAGGAACTACAAGGATTGTTTTTAACCTATCAAATGATTCAATTAGACGTGCAATAAGTAATAAATAACATCGCAATAAAGGTTTCTACAAAAATCCAGCTTGTGCGGAATTTTTTCGTAGTCCAAATGTAATTTTACTGGGCTAAAATTTAATTTACGTGAATTTCATTCATTGGGGGGGTTGTAGGTATATGTGTTACAGGTCGCAATTTCTAGCAGTGTGTCACGGTTGTAGTTCAGGTATTTTAATACCCATATCACAAAACAACTTGATACGGCGAGTGAATCAAAAATGAAATGAAAATGAAAAAAAACAAAATCAAGTAGGGACGAAGCCGAGCCGTTTAATAACGCCTCTGGTGGAATCATCGCACAACGCATTGGCCGAGTTCGAATTCCAACAATATGTTTATTTACACGATACCAACAAGGGCTTTTAACCTTTTTGTCTGCCTGTTTGTCCGCGCTTATATCGGGAACGCCCTAACGGAAGTTTCACTGGAAGGTAGAGTATTTTGTCGGGCAAGATGTAGGCTTTTTTTTCACCACCGACATGTTTTGGGTTCCTGCGGGAGAAACAAATTCATTCATTGTGCAACAGTTTTAATTCACAAGTACAGAAAACCGCGGTAGGTATGTACATATATAATACATTATGTCACACTCGTGATTAAAATGAAGCTTTGAAGCCGTTAAGGTCCCAGAATGACGCCAATAATCATCAAATATTAAATCACGAAAATATCATAATTATCTCCTTGTATCAAAATTTCGTTGTTCACATCATGTGATTATATTCAGCTTCGGCTGGCAGTAGCTACGATTCTGAAAAAATTAATCGAAATAGTGCAATAAAAATGGTTCGATTTTAGTAGGTTGCTTTGGGACTTCAGCCATGAATAAATGCAATCCATTGAAAGGAATACCTCTAAAGTACGAAGAAAATAAATCGCATGTCTGATGTATCCGTATTCAAAATCAATAAGACTACGTCCAAAAAAAATTATCTTGGCACTCAACTTGTCGTAATCAGCATTCAGACAACCCCTTGTCCTGACAAACGAACAAAGCAATTTCGCAAAAAAGATTCACCCGAGTATAAAGTGACCTGGAACAACATAACACAAGGGAATTTTCACGGATTCACTGCCAAAACCTTGTCCCACATAACCCCTTTTCCAATAGGATTAAGGCCGGCAAAAGTTCGGGCACTTCTATTTGAAATGTTCTCCCTCATTTCTTGCTAGAAATTCAGTCCGTCTAGCACGGCCATCATATATGTATGTAAGTACAACGGGAACTAAGAGGTTCCAAGATTTATGATTATTTGTCACGAAACATTAAGCATAAAATATGGAAAATGAGAAAACCAGGAGAACCTATTGGAGCAGGACGTATTTATACAAAAGTAATGTTGTAGACCAGACATAGAATTCCATCGCATTTTTCAAGTGCTTTTAGCATCCCGTGCTAATCTACTCGCACCCACTTTTCTTTCTCGACACTGAGATGAAGCACCACGATGCAAATGTGGTCGATAGTCTCTTCTAATTTTTCCTGTGCACAAAGGGCTCTTCTTGTCCATCTCCATCGTCAGCATTCCGGGTCACTGCGTTGTTCCATTCAAATTAGTTTTAATTTTACTTTGTAAGTGGGGCATACGCAATGGCTCGACATAGGATGTCAGCTGCCTGTAGGTACAGTCCTTGCCGAAGTCCTTTATGTATAACTGGGCATATTTAGGTCATTGGGTCATTTCCTTAATAAGCATAACTATATGGTGTTAAACCTACACCAGTCCTGCTTTGGGTCGTTGCCTGTCAGGTTACAAAACTCATAGAGTGCTTTTGCATTGTTTGGTTCGCATGCAAAAATATTGTCCGAACAGGCACTAATGAATCATCATGTCAAAAAGTTCTACAGTAAGAAATGGACATTCATTACTTCATCCAGGGCCCGAACAACAACGAGTTAAGTTTATCTGACCTTTTTGGTACCATAAAACAAGGTAAGAGTTGAGCCTTTTTGAAATGTGCCTAACATAATTTGGTTATGTTACGCCGCGCCTGAGAATACACACTATCCAGGCGGGCGTACATATTCGCGGAACGTGTGGGACAGAAATTAAGGCTCTAGTTATAAAAGCAGGTTTGTGAAGGGGTGGCAAATTCCCTTCTTTCCAACTGTTGGTATAATTGAAAGTGCTCTGATTTCACAGAAAGCCAAACTTGACAGGTGAAATTTCCATGAAATCCTCATAAGGCCTATTTGTGTAGACGTAATAAAAGATCTTTGTGGTCGGAACTAATTGCTTAATAAATGCGCTTCTTACATGCCCGCGCCTATGTTAAGACGGGGCTTCTCAAAGGGAGAAATTGCTCTTAGTGATTAATTGTGTTATGGGCGCCTGCCTCGTACACTGCCCGACTAGAGGTTGCAAATTATTGTCGGCTTGAACATTGGGAGCAAGGCGCAAATAAAACAAGCTGTTGTGCTGCGGCTAGGGGTGATTTATTGAAAACCATTAAAGGCTTGCTTGCACCTGAAGATTACTCCGCTGAGAGAAATTTCAAGTTCTCCGATGAAAATATGTGGGTAAATACATATACATATGTATATTTAGTATTTATGAAGTATTATATTTGTTTGCTGTATAAATGCTCGTATACTCGTATATGTAAAGCTCAATGATGTATTTTTCGAAGATCTCACAAAGGTGCACAACATTTTCACCTTTAAGCCATGACCTCTGCTTATATGTATACATGGTTACATAGAAGGTGAAAGGTAAAAATAATAGTATCTTGCAACATAGGGTGCGGCAGAGAAACTTTCCTCATAAATGGGCCATTGTGAAGCGAGTGGATGTATGTATAATAGTTGTGGGGAGTGGATGATCTGCGGTAAACATACCTGGGGAGATTTGTACTCAACCGTCTGCAGTTATAAAAATACAATAGTATAAGTAAAGGGTTTCCCAATAGGGATGACCTGGTTTTGATAGCTCGTGGCGGCCATATTTGTTTATGGTTTTTTGACTTCAATTCTTTACGACGAGCTTCACTTTAATCATACATATTAATCACATCGCGAGTTTCAATTCATCTTCCCCGGGCGGGTGATTTCCAAAAGAGGTAGCATTCCGTGGCCGGGACTCACCAGAGGACAAGTAAATTGAAATTCAAAAAGCAGAATGTGTAAATCCCCAGATGCGCAGTGGTGGAGGAAAAGTAAAGTCGTGGGTGAGATACCTTGGTATGGGTTCAGCAACCCCACTTATGCAATCGGATCGTTGATCAATTATTACATGTATATATCTTGGAAGAAAACCTCCTTCCATTCATTGAAAATGAAATGCCCATACGAGGGTCTTTGTTGCAGCAGGACAATGCCAGGCTACATATATGTAGTCCAGTCAAAATAGACATTTAACTGCGGAAGAATTCGCATAGAGCTGATAATTGGTACCTTAGTACAAAATCCCCACCGATCCGGCTTGAGCTAACAATTTTATTCAAGATCAAACGTCAACAATATCCGTTCTTCGCATATTTCTCGTAAACGGTAAGCGTTATTGCAAAAATGGTTCATGGCAAATGGTTGTAGGTCCTGCAATTGTCCACAAAAATAGTCAATTTCCTTTTTTCCCAACGACTCACCATTCCCGAGATATCGCGAATTAAAAAATTTGAGCTTTCTTATACATGTATGCGCTCATACGCCCGTTGCAGTTACGACAAAAGTCATAATAAGCAAACTTGTAGAGCTCGAAGCGCCCACTACGTTGGTATCATTTCTTTCGTAGTAGCTTTAATAGAAGCCGAGCAAATGGAAAAACCATTTATCATTCCATACCATCATACCCGATCGGGAACTGGAAATATCGCAGGGAATAAGAAGAACATGTACATCTCGTCACACGTATCTTCACGTATTTTAGGCCAATAAATTATTTTTGAGGTGGAAATTATATTTTTCGAATATCGGGATGTTTTTTATATATT
This sequence comes from Neoitamus cyanurus, assembly GCA_947538895.1. NCBI lineage: Eukaryota > Metazoa > Arthropoda > Insecta > Diptera > Asilidae > Neoitamus > Neoitamus cyanurus. Next base: position 28,008,221 of record OX384540.1, read on the forward strand.
TAATTTTTAAGAAAGGCGCCTCGAAGATATACGATTATCGATATACTTATCCAAAATCTTTAGGCCATTGAGTAATATCCACAGATTTTTGATGGCCTAACATACAATGGTTTAATAGCATTTTCCTCCAGGGATAACGAAGGAATTAGGGAGGGTTGTAAAAAGCCATGGCTAACAATTTTACTATCTCACGGGAAGACACACACGCAACGGTGGACTTTTCGGATTTAATAAAACCTTCTTTATTACTTATATACTGATTTGGATTATTCTCATCTTTACTCAATAAACAGACGTACGGTTCTATTCGAAAATTATTTCAACTTCGCAGAAACAAATGCTTCCTGTATAACTGTTCTTGCAGGCTCGTACATAGCAAACGAAAGGCGTCATCATCGTCTATTTAGTACAGCTTTGATTTTATTTGCATAATTACGACAAAACATTTTTTATTCAGTTTAGAACAGAATTTTCCACACATACATTTCTCGTTTTTACACAAGAAACCCTCCGTTTAATTTCCGCTATCGATTTCTTATACAGTTTTGTCCTAAATGCTTCGAGCACTTTACGGTTCTGTGGTCAACTTTTAAGTAATTCATTTATATGCATAAGGCCTTTTAGATAAAATGCCTGATTTAGATTTTTCGTGAAAAATACGGAAGGTATCTACGAAGCTGTGTAAAAGGTCGTTTTATATGATAGGGCATGTGGAAAAGTTATATAATAGTTTCTGGTGCTCCAATAACCTTTAAAATAAGTGGGTACAACTTTTACATTCTTTCTAGGCGGATGGAGCTCACCCATTTTTTATAACAAACCATTAAAAGCTTTTAGTAATCGACAGAGAGTATGCCCATTTGTAGACAAAAATATCAGATACTATTATTCAATATTCGAACAGGATATAAGCAAAAAATAAAATTCAAAATGCTTACATTTTTAAAAATATCATAATCATAATAAATAATTTTAGTCTTCTACCTAAATATTAATATAATAACTCAACAATTTTGACTACTTTTCCGTGGTTTGGAAAAAACTTTTAAATCAACTAGGTAAAACTCCATTACCAATCATTTGTATAAGCTCAAATACTGCGACACTAATATTACTTACTTTGGTTATTACGTCACGGTCGGAAATATAGGGATCGGAATGAAAAACTGACACACGTTATTTTTTGCTTAAATGAAATTATATTATAATATTTCCTGAATTTAAATTCAAAATGGCTTTAACCTGCCGCACGAGAAAACTCATAGTAAATAATTTGCATTTAAATTTATATCTCGTAAGGCGTAAGCAAAGCCTCATATTTTTATTTAGTGTTTCTTCTCTTGGACGTGTTTTATTCTAAACTTAATATTTATTCAGATAGAGCCCGCAAACTTATTTTCTTAATATCTCGTAAACAGTAAATCCCACATTAAAAATAGTGATTATAAAACATGTAGAGCATAGCATGCTCTCCCACTTCCATTCATTAATTTGTTCTATTCTAGTCGAGAAGTACAAATTTTAGCTGTTTTTTAAAATTCGATAAGAAAAAACTAAGAATATTTTTACTAGCCATTTTTTTACTAGATACATATTTATTAATATTTTAACAACACAAACAAAAAATATCAAAAAAACAATGTTTGAAAAAATTACAGGCTTGTATAGTGGGGGGGGTCCCGATAGCTCAGACGGTAGAGCGCTGGACTAACAATCCACGGGTCCCACCCAAGTCACCTCCAACTTGGTAAAAAGCTGTGGGAGGCGGTGTTCCCAGCAAGCGATAGATGGCAGCCCCATCAGCTGGGATAGCCACTGCGAGCTAATCAGTCGGCATGGCAAAAAAAAGAAACGATTAGAGACACTGAAGCAAAGGAAAAAAAAAGTGTGGGGAGGGGGGGGGTGAAAAATGACGGTGCGTCCTTCTTGACATGATTCCAACCTTTCTGGTGATCTTAAAAAAAGAAAAGAAAAAAAGATTCTTAATCAGTAAGAATGACGCTATCGTCTGAACTACGGAAAAAAAAAAAATTTCACAAAATGGCGGCTGTTTGAGAATCAAATTAATTTTTTGCCCTTTTTTTTCACAATTTTGAATTTTTTAAAAATAGTAAAAAACAAAATGTTTACATAATTCTAGTTCCAACGATAGAGGGATATACATGTAAAGAAGTTCCACACCAAATTTCAAGTTAATCGGTTCATCAGTACTTCAGAAATCATGTCAGACGAGTTGGAAAAAGTAGTTTCGAGAAAAACGCGTTTAAAGATTTATGCAAAGTTGTAGGCAATCTGTACTTACATCAACACTCACAATTTTTTATTTTTGAACTGCACACACAGAGTACGTACTCTACGATAGCTCAGAGCAATCTGAGCTGCACTGCACACAGTGTGTATAAAAGACTTTCTGTAGGATAATTCACCCTCAGGTAGTCAGGGAACGTTTACCGCCTATTGTACGATTCACTGTGGCAGGTCCGGTTTACTTGCTGTGTCACTAAAATAACTATAACTCTGTAAATATTTGGAATTTTAAAAATTCTTTTGGAGGATATATTTTTGAAGGTTTGATATTCAAATCGATTTTTTTGAAATTCTAGACTAGAATACCCCTCAATATTTTACGAGTTATAACGCTACGAATGTTGATAGTTGCAACCTGTAAAATAATTCTTTCCAACTACCTTGTTATTGGTATTTTTTTATGCCTTAAAGTGATCTGAAGGGGTTATACCTAATCCCCACTCCGCATTTATTTTGCAGAATAAAAAATCAAAATGAAATTTTGAGAGTTTATTGTATGTAAGCATGTAGATCTCTCAAAAGCATACAAACAATTTATATTTAATAAAATATAAAACAAAAGTGATTTGAGCGTTGCTACACTAAGTGCATCTTTTTTTACATGCTTCACTGCGAAAAGCAGAACAAAACAGAACATCCACGGATAAACATATAGAAGAGAAATCTACATGGGTTTACATTGAAGTACACCCAATTATTAAAATATATCGATTTTTATAAATTCCATATCAGTTTGAATAAAACATTGCATTTTTGACAGACAAAAAACAGCCTTAAACTGTTTACAAAAACCATAATTGTTAATCAATCGTAGAAATTGTCTGTGTGAAATCTATCTAAGATGTTACAGTTAAAATTTCAAGTCGATCGAATGGAAATTGGCCACGATACAGTTTTCGCAATTTTCAAAATCATGCACTTAGTGCAGCAACGCTCAAGTCGCCATTTTGTTTAATTTTTCATTTAAAAAAATTTATACTTTAAGCCTTACTTATATATGTATATATTATACTTATAACCTTTAAGAGATAAACTTTCGAAATTTCATTTTAATTGCTTTTTTTATTATTCCACAAAGTAAATCTTAAAGAAAGTCTCACTTTTTGGACTGACGATTAGGTGGAAGTCCTTAAACCTTTTTGGCATACATAGGTATGGTTAAATTGTCAATACCCTCGGCATTAGATTTTTCCTTTAAAGGTCATATATGTATTTATCGAGTTATGACACTTCACAGGATTTTACGATTATTTTTTAAAATATCTCTTCGATAACCAATTGCCTTTTTATAAATTTCTCTACAAATGTCGTTTAACACATATTTTCCAATACTAATACTTTAGTTGCTAAAAAATGATTCCACTATTTTATATTATTATTTTATTATAAGAATTTATACTAGAATTTTCGTTCAGAAAAATACTGTTCTTTCTTTTAGCTTTTAAAAGGAGTATGCGCACGTAAACTCCTCCCAATTTCCAATTTCCGAATTACAATTCCAATTAAAAACAAAGACAGGTACTAACGTACTAATTAATTAAAAGTACACTTTCAATAAACGGAATCCGTAATTAATTTTCCATTAAAGCAGCACTCCGTTCAATCCAAATTACTTTAACAGATTGAAAGCTGTGCTGATGAATGCACAATTTGTGGAAAAAAACTATTCTCAATTGTTTGGCAGCAATTGTCCTGATTTATTGTATTTGCCAGCACTTTTTCATATTGTTGTACTGTTGTGCACAACTTCCGTCACGAAGGCTTCACATTGTTCACGTTATGTTTGCAAGGATAACGATTTATAAGCGCAAATTGCCCGAAAGGTTTTTTTTGGAAATTCAATTTTTACTATAGGTGCACACAAACGAGAAAACTTGACAAATGACGGATTACGGGAATAAATTGAAATCTTGAAGGTATTATTGTATCATCAATAATGCGGAATCGTTGTTTTAAATCCGCATTGCAGAGAAGAATATTTTTCAGAAGTTTTAACAGAAATAATTACGTTAACATAAAGACTGAACAAACATATTGTGTTTAGAAGTTTAAAGAGATAAATTCCTTGAGGTAAAATTATGATTCCACTCCAGTTTGCTGCAACTTGAATATCCCCTACCAAATGCATCTTATGCTACTTTCCGACAACTTTATACATCAGTTATTCGATCGACAAAAGTTTATGTCCAAGACAATTTTACTTCTTCGATATTTGCCTATCGATTTATGTTCTTGTAGTAGGAGGCACAGGAGTATCCACATAAAACTTGGCTAGAAAATCTCCTGATATATCCTGCTCCATTATTGTCTCATAAAACTTATTCGATTTGCAAAGTTATACGGTTCGGCCTGATCAGCTGTTATCTCCGTAAGAGAGCTTGGCGTAGAAATATTTTCGTTAATTTTTTATTTACAACACATTCCAGAATTTATGATAATGATATTATAAATCAAATTGAAGTTAACATCAAAGGTGGCAAAAGGGACGATAATTCCAAAAAAACATGAGGATATAGATTTCGAAAACTGATTGGACATGAACACAATAAAACATATAACCATTGTGATAAAAACATAATTGAAGTATAAATTCACTTCTGGAATTTAATTTAATTCCTTTAAGTCAACTTATATCATTTCCCCAACTCTCTTCAAAACTTTAACAACTTAGGAAATTAAACTTCTACTCAAATCGGTGCCTAAATTAGGTTAAAACTTTTTTTATATAAAGAACTCTCAGACAAAAGAAGCAGTTGTCACTGATAAATGAGAGAAATTAAACTGAGAAACATTTTCTTAAATAAGAACAAAGCTGTGGAATTTTTATAGTGTTGTAAAGGGCAGGATGGCACTTAAAATATATTCAAGTCTTGCAAGCGCTTTAGGACATAGAAAATTGCTAGGAATTGCCCCTGGGTTTGTCCTTTGCAGATTATCCCGGCCTTATACTGATGATAACAAGAAATCTCTTATGTACTTTTGTCATTTTTAGATGACGCTGCTTTTATCTCATTTAGATCTTTTTGCTTCGACCGTCTTGCATCTTAAAAGGATAGAGGGTACTTACTACAAAGCCCACATAAACAATATTGATTCTGTCCAAAGAAAAGGAGGAAGACCAGTTTTAGGCTCCTTCTATTTTATATTTTCGAGCAAAAAATGTTGGGAGAATTTTTTTATTAACTACATATATATAATATCTAATCGGTTTCAACACAAACGGAACGGAAGGGGAGGCTAGGAGAGGGTAGGGAGGTCGGCTTGTATTATAGGAATTGGAATTTTTAATATTATAAATAGAGAGTTCTTTAAAAACCATTTTACTCCTACTGCGATATAGTATTTATTGAGTTATTAGGGTTATACAAGTGGTGAGAGGTGGTGCTGGTTTTTTGTTTTGTTTTGGGATATGTGGGTGGTGTAATGTGTGGGAGTTGAGGAGTTTTTTGAAAGAATATATGATTTTAAAGTTGGAAAATGCCGAATGTGTGTTACGGCAAACTGATTATTTAATCATTTAAGGGGTGGTACAATGGGGAAGGGGAGGATTAAGGGAGATTCCATTTGTGGTCAAATCAATTAGATATTACATATATCTGCCCAAAATAAAAGGGGACGAAAACCGTCCTTAGAGGCCCTACTTCTATGTAAGGTTGGTTTTGATACACTTACTGTGGGAAGACCCACTTATGCTCCTTCCGTCTAGTGACAGACTATCATTTCTTAATACCAGGTTATTAATGACAACATTGACTTTTTCTTTGGAAGAAACAAATTTAAATTCAGTACCGTAAGCCACTTGAACCCTATGAAATGTAAAAGCATTGTAATATAAGGTCAAAAGGGAGATACGAGCTGCTTTCCGCCAATAAGGTTAGGAACTGATTTAATAAAATTTGAAACGAAGGTAAAAAATCTCAGGTTGATTATGAACGAAATCAGTTTCAGATCATGTGAACACAATTCCCAAAAGTGTTTACGGCGGCCTCTGGTGACTGTGGCTTATAGCCCGTTTTATTCCTAAACGAGTACGTTGGAACCATATCTGTACCCTTATTTTTCCTGTGACATGACATCCTATTGTGATATTAGGGACTTGACGCTGCCAGTATGTGAAGATTAACAATAGCTTTTAATTCGGGTATTCGGAACGTCCACTTTCTTCGCCGTTATAACCATGTGTCCCCCTATTTTTTGATGTCCTAGGTTTCCCACTCGATGCATGTTTTCATTTACTTGTATGTATTTTCGTCGATAAACTGATTCAATACCAAAATTTATAATCAGCTCCCACTTCGAATTAGGTGAGCGGGCAGAGCAGTGTGTTTTAAGGAATAATTGACAACTCATCATAGTTAAACTACGCAGTAAAAATATTTAACCTTGCATTTGATTGCAAAGCGATATTGGAGGAGGATTTAATTTTAGTAGTTTTAATAATTTTACCTTACGAACTTTTTGTCATAAATTATTTATAGTTTTTATTTTTATGTTATTGATGTTATTATTCTACTTCGCTTGGTATTGAAATTATTTCTAAATTGTGACCAAAAGATAATCCTTTTGAATAAAACACAAATTTATCACTCCCATATTGAACGATTAACATTCTGTTATAATATATCTTACATTAAGTTTCAGATGTATACTTGATGACAATAATTGTATAGTAATTGTAGAATTTTCAGCTTAGATTAGTTATATATGTTTAAATTCTTTTTTCTCCCACATGCTCTGTACAGAATGGAATAGAACGTCCCGACTAAATGTCTAAATGTTTAAGTGTCCTTATTGAATTAAGATTTGCAGGACTTACGAGTATTATGGTTACTTTCAGCCAATTGCTCACATGTGGAATACAGTAAATTGGAATTCTGATTTATTTGATGTCGGGGCTAGTAACAATTCCCTGAACAAATGATTGTTTGCACGGATTCTCTATTTAATGTTTTGCAGCAACCATAAACACAAAGCAAAACAAAAAATATCAGATAAAGAGAAATATTTTTTTAAAACATTAAGTGGCAATGTGGCCACGTGAATTTTAGGAAATTTCAGAACATTTGTTCACGTTTACATGTGACTATACTTCCAGTGGTAGAGCTAGATCAATATTGGTGGTATTTTTGGAAAGAACATTCAGATAGTATACGTAGTTGTTTAGCGTGAGTTTAGGTTGATATTTACAACCCTTCTCGCAAACAATTTTTCTTTTTTTATTCCACTTCGAGGCTCTGCTTCAGCTTCTTTAATCGTTCATGCTCGCTGTGCTGGATGATCAGCCCGCAGTAGCTATCCTGACTGATGGGACTACCATCTACCGCTATCACGAAAAGCGCTTCTCAATTATGGTCCGGGCCAGGCCCCAAATATGTAGATAGTAAACATTTTCGCTACGTTCCTTTAATCGCTTGATAAATTTCGAGGTCTTTGGCTTGAAGTAGCGAACGGAAATACGAAATTACAAAATAATGTGACTCTATTATTACAACTCAAAATATAATCTATGGTTGCACATACATAACTATCATACTCCTAAATAGAGTGAACTAGTAAAAGAGCGTATCCTCAGTAATTCCGCGCCTGTTAAACATTGCAGCTCTGGACAAGCTCTGCTATGCCTTGAATTCATAATTACAACGCTAGCCCGTTCAAATTTGTAGTGACCTACATGTCTTCTATGTATGCTCGGACTAAACATACTGCGGTGCACGGCTGGATTTTTAAATAAATTCCTTTAGCAAATTACAAGGATGTGTAAATGATACATACGAGTATCTGAATATACATATATACTGAATCGCTTTATACCCATTAAAACCCCAAAACCGTGATTTCCTTGTTTATAAAATAGGATCGTCGGTTTAAATACTTGGAATAGCGCTCAAGAAAACAGAGATTCCTCATAACGGTGGGGACATTTGCGTTTTGCATTTATGTGCAAATTATGTTTTATTTAAGGTTTAAAACGCCTTCCACGGGTGGTAGGTGAATGTTCATCCATCACGATAACTTGTTGCGCGCTAATTGGAGGCACTCCAATTGTGCTGTGAACACACGCTAAAATTGCTTGTTTTGACGGCAGTTGTGCAAAAAGGATTGGAAAGAACGTTTCACCGAGAACGATGCGAAATAATGATTCCCTGCACACAAGGGAAATCCTTTCCACGCTATTGTGGAGCCCCGGATATTTTTCTCGGATTTCTGCACTGGAACCAAGTACTAGGCATTGAGTCATAATTACCTTCTCACTTTTATAGTCCCTCGAGAAGGAGCAGTTAAGCATCATTAATCCCTCGAGATTAAGATTACTTGTCTTCACCAGTCGGCGCTTTTTATCTCTTACTCCTCCAATTCATTTGCTTTCTTCTTAATTAGCGGCCCTCGAGATTACAGCGACAGGGTAAGGACTTTATTTCCCTCCTAAATTCCGTACCATTGACAATGCAATATTCTGAGGTTACACCCCCACGGCATTACTCGTTTTATTTACTAGCCTGTTAGTCGTACCTACATTACTTTTCGTTCGGACATAAAACTAGTTCGCTGTTTCTTTAAAATGCGAGCTATTTACGAGGGTGCAATTCAGTTGGCGAAATTAGCTGCGAAAAATATTTATTAAACATTGTTATTAAAGTCATTTATCAATTTAGGGGTTTCTTGTCACTCCTATAAGTGACATGATTAAACAGCTTTAATTGCAACATGTTTCTTAGAGCCATTGTGAATTTCTGATTAGATTAAGTGAATTTGCCTTTCAGTACCTAATATCCGCGATGTGAGTAATGACTACCAAATAGGGGAAAATCTTCTAGATCCTCTAACATTGTCAGAAAGCGCTCGTTTGTTTGCTCAGTAATACTCCCTAAATCATCATTTCTACATTATGGCAGCTTGTATTGTTTTATTGCCATGAGCCCTCATGATAAATCGAAAGGGCTCGAAACATCGTGTAGGTTTTACTTCCACAAAATTTAGACAAATAGCTCACTAAACCTTATGCAAATTTAAACTAATTTGACACAGTATTTTTTTGGCTATAGGCCCGTTTGAGGTGAGATTACTAAATGTGTATCTTAAATGTAAGCGTACAACTATTAACTGTAATAAGTTTTGTTTGGGTCAAATCATTTTTGTAAAATAGACTTTTATATAATTTCGCAAATTTTTCTACGTATAAATTTATTTAGTTTTTATTTTGGCATGCGACATACGAAAAACCTTATATACCATGTATTACAAATAGGTAATATCATAGTTCTATTTAAGTCCACCCAAATTGTATTTTCTGCCTGTAAACCGTCCTCAATTGAGCTGTTGATGAGGATATGTGGAGGGTGTTATGTTATTGAGGGTGAATGTTAATTATAGTAGGAAAATCGTTTTTTGTATTGTAAATATATGCCGTTCTAGATATGCTAAATGAAAATTTTAAAAACAATATTTTAGATCTCGATATTCTCTACACATTTATTTATCTCAACTTTTTTCGTAATTTTATACTTTTCTAGCTGTAGCGCGAAAAAGGTTAAAAAATTAACAATTAAATTTTTCGCATTTATCTCGTTTTGGGTAACTTGTACTAAAACATATATCTATACAAACGCTGTAAAGTACAAAATCCGCAATAGATTTCATAATGTAACATTTTTCCCTGCGACGAAGACGTCAAGCCTCTAAAGAGGCGCAAAGTACCAAAATCGGCGCAAACACATAGTGGTCATTAATGCTACCGATTGCAGCCCATATAGGCGGAGCCGGTGACTACAAAAGATAGAGTGTACCGAGCTGGTGGAAAATATTTTCAGAAAAGGTTCATTTTGTTCTGACAAACCTAAAGAGCATGGGTTGCGTCCCTCCTTCCTGACCAACACAACCGGCGTTCTGAGGAGGGTTATAAAAATTAAGCTATTTTGAATTGTACGTAGAGAATTTCAGCTTCCATTTAAACTCAATTTCATACTTCTCTACTCGAAATATTTTTTTTGTTACCGACTTCAAAAGAAGGAGGAGGTTCTTAATTCGACTGGTATGTTTTATTTGTGTGTATGTTACGCGATGTCTTCGCCGATTGTGAACCTAACTCGGCACTACTGGCTTCTAGTATAATCAGACTCTTTAGAAAACAAAGCATGTAGGGTTCGAACCAGAAATCTCTGAAACACTAGGCAACCTCTTTCCAAATTGATCTACAGACAGCGGTGTAATTTTAAATATTTTATGTAATATTACCCACAGAACCGTTTCAATCGTTTATCTTGTAGTTTTACACAAATGTGTATTTTTATTATTAGAAAATTTAAAATGTTGCTTTCATTTAATTTCATGAATATTCATATGATCAGTATCATGGATGTCCAATAGTTTTAATGGTTAATATTAGTTCACTGATTTCAACAAATTTAGACGCATTCCACCACGTCCGCCCCTAGAGATTCATCTGGCCATTTCAAAAATATTTTACTCTACAATTTTTACATTCAGTTCATGGACGCATAGGAAGGTGAGATATACGCGATATTCGTTTTTGAAACTTTGACCTTAGATTTCTCGAAAAGGGGCGATGTTTCAGGAAAAAATGCAAGAGACACAAAATGCAGATGAAAACAATGCGATATATTTGCAAAAAACTCTGGCCTTTAATATCTTGGTTAGCCATGTTGTAATTTTTACGATTTTTGCAGATTAGGGTTTGGGGCACCTCAAAGAACGTCTGTACAAAAATACAGCTTGTAGGGAATTTTCTTAAGGTCAAATGATAACTCCCCTGGGCTAGAGGCTTCATAGTTCTTACCCGCAAACTTTTCGCGCCCGTTCTCACGTTCACAACTATTCGCGGGAGCTCACGCCGTGAATCTGGAGGGGCCTTAAAAATAAAATCTTCTAAAACAAAATAACAACCGCCTTTAAAAATAAAACTAGAGAACTAAAAAGTTGAAAATAATTGTTTTCGGAATCGGTGCCAAGCCGTACGATACACGTCTGCGCAGTGCTGTATTGCCCTCTCATCACGAGTTTGCTCTAGTTCATATTTTTGAAATCGGTTTTTTTTTTAAAGATTTTATTTTAATCTAGAGAGCCTAAAATTGGCTTATACCTATACTATAAAGAAAGACGGAAAGCTCAAAATATGCTTTACCCTCAAAACTTAATATATACGGTAGTGTGCCGCGTATATGAATATGCTAGAGCGCATATAGTCTCACTCGACATCTTCGTTTGCGGCTTTGCAATATCAAGTTGTAGACACTTCATTTAGCGCAAAATGAGCGAGAGAATAGAAATTTCCAGTATTTTCAGCTATCAGAGTTGTCAATGTGCCAACTGACGAGCGGTTAAATTTCAATTTCTGAACATTTGATTTCTAAACGCTTTTACATTACATCTCGCTGGTTTATGCAGAAATTGTGCAATATACAGCATGCGAAGCACAATTTCCAGCGAAATCTAGATTTTAATTGACCGAGTAGCTTTATGCTGTCTGTGACGTCAAAACTTCATTTGCCTTCTTAATTTGAGGTGCCCGTCTGTCTCCGGTATTGCAATGAAAACACAGAACATCGTAAATAAGAGCCTCGCAGACTTTAGCAACTGAGAAAATTTTTACAACTGGTCATATAATTAGCAATGTAATTCCTGTTACCATTTTTGAGCAAAGAAATAATAAATGAGAATTTCCATGATACGGCAAAACGCCACTGGAGATAGATAAATATATAATAACTACATCGTCGTTAAGTAAAGTCTTTCATTTCCTGTGATGTCGCCAGGAAAGTCTTCAACGTGTTTTACTCCTTAGAGCTAACATAATATCACAAAGACTAACTTAAACATGTAGCCAAAAAGATCGGCAATAGTCAGAGCGTCACCATTTTCTAAATCCCCAAACTTCAACAATGAAGGGTAGCCGTCTGTTCCACGTTTGGAGTTTACTTGCAAGCACTTGTGAATAAAGCACAACTTATGTATGTCAAGAGCTCTGCTGGTGCACTTGTCAGGGAATTCCGCCAGACCACCAACAATATTTTGGCATATATTTAAATATGTACATAACTGAAAGTTTTTGTTTTCAGACACTAAATATCACAACTTCCGTATACTTACAAGTTCCTTTTTGTATTTAAATCCACCGTGGAAATTTATACTTGCGAAATGTTGGTAGGATAACTGCGAGCAGCCACAGTAATTTCTAGTACATACTTGAAAGCGGTGAAGGAAAAGTGCTAAGTTTTACCAATATGAACAAAATACCCAATACTTTTCAGTCTTCAGTCAGTCTTCTCTTAGGCATCAAATATTAAATCGCATTACATTACTTTGTTAAGTTACTGCTACTACAAGGGAGATATACTAAACCCTATCTACTACGAACTAAAGTAGCCTCGAAAATTTAAAGGCGGTAAAATAAAATGATCACTTACAGGGTTTAATATATCTCCCCTATGCTCAAAATCCTTTGATAAAATGTTTCAACTAAAAGTTGACAGAAAGTTCAATGAGATTGTGCGCATATCCATTTCAAAGATGGAAACTTTCTTGAAACTGTGCGAACATTTGCCTCTCAAGAACTAATGAGCCTGTGCTATACAAAGTTGATACCAAAAGAAAAATTAAGACAACCCAGAGGTAAAATCTCGTGGAAAATTCGCTTCTTTAACGATTTCGACTTGGATGAAAATTCGTTTCATCGAAAGTTTTACTAGAGATGCAGAAAATGATTTCCTTTAGATTGAAATTTTGTGGTAAAATTTAACTGGAGCTTTTCTGAAATACGTACCTAATTATTACCAGATGTGTGGCTTATTTAACGCTTCATTTTGCGCTATTTTTTAGATTAAACTATTTGCATGTTTTGCATGTTTAACGTGAAACGTTTTAAGAGGGTGTTATAATATCGTGAGGTACAACTCTCTAAATATTTATTCAGCATTTTTTCTTCCATCCATTGCTGTTTTTGGTTTCTAATCTAATTAGAGTTTATGGTGATACACCGTACGTTGTGATGTAAGAAAAGTGGAAACTAAATAAATAGCGTGTTTATCTTTTCTTTTTAAATATGACTGGAATTAGCCGATTAATATCTAGTTTCACCTTCTGTAATCTCAATGCCGTTTTCCTACAGAAATTTTCATACGAGTATGATGTTTCAGTAAAATTTGGAGTGGTACTTCCAGTGCAGCTCGAAATAAAATTTGGTATACAAGTTATAGGACGTATGTTACAGATTAATAAAAAAAAATATTGAAGCCACAAAATGGAAAACAAATTTTTTTAAAAAATAAAAAAATATCGGACTACAAAAAGCAGGGTAATTTTAATATTTCAAGTAAGTACTTACCAACTAAGAATTTTATTTCAACTTTATATTTATTTATATTACAGGTGAAGCAGACGGGACCCATTCTACATCCCAGTTTAAATTGTAAATACAATGGGTCTCTCATCTGCTTTAACTGTAATATTAAAAATTAAATTAAATTCTTAGATAGGTACAAAACCTCCTACTAAATATATTAAAATTACCGTTTTTTGTAGTAGGGTTTTTTGTTAATTTTTAATAATAATTTTGCTTCATTTATTTACAACTATTATAGTTCCAGATAATATTTAGAAATGACGTAAAATGACTCAAAAAGGTAGCTCATACGCATAACTAGTAATTTTGCATAATAGGTACCACGAAGATTGTATTATATCTACATACAAAAATTCGCTTTGGTATCCTGTAGTTATGACGTCACATAGCTTATCGTATTCTTCTCGACAAACATTTTCATTTGATACTCATGTCATGAGATATGTTACGAAAAATGAAGTCCCCATTTTGAGGCGTCGCGAATATCTGCGATTCTGCTTTGTTTTGTTTTGTTTGTCACCTTAACCTTGTCACGCAACCACCCACGGGTGGTGGTGCCCGCCCATTTTTAATTTTTTTTTATGTTTCAAAATGCTGCTTTCAGATTCACAAAAAGTAATTTCAAGTAAAACTAAAAAAAAAAACGAAGGAAAAAAATCAATATTTTTTTTATAGGAGCCATCATTTTTGGTCAGTCATTTTTTTATTTTTCAACTTTAGGTTTCAAATTCTTAATCAGCGACCTTAAAAACCCTAAAAAACATATATTCAGTACATTAACATCAAAACTGAATTAATGACCACCTTTTCGACGATTCATCCCACTGTGCGTCGGCCATATTGGATTTCGAATGATGTTATATCGTAGCATACTTGTCAAACTCTTAAAACATACTGGTAGGTCCAGATTGCTCACCAGCTCAGTAGATGATACAAAGGGATCCATTTTAATATTGCTACAAATTAGCATTTGCTGGTTGTTTTTCTTGGTATGCCACCTTTATGTGTTGTTTGAGCAGTTCCACTAATTACTCGAGACACAACTGATTTATGGATTCGGTATTTCTCAGAAAAGCGCTTTTGCGATAATCCGTTCTTAAAATCACTAATTATTCTTAATTTTAAATCCACACCACACTTGGAATTAACCATTTCTGCTTTCTTTCTGAACCTCTTCCAAAAGCGGATCCAACAGCCACAATTGGTTTATTACTATGACTGGGCACAAAACTATTTCTCATGAAGCAGTCGATGTTAATTGAAATAATTTCTTGGAAAAAAATCAATGGCTGGAATTCAGAATAACTATTTTTCACAAAGTGATTCAGTTGCAATTATTTTGTCTGACACATATTCCAAAACAGTTTTAAGAACTACTGCACAAGGACGAATTACGCCTCTCGCCACCATCTGAGGTGGAAATTGAGTTTCGATATAAAATTGCTGTGAAATAATGAACAGCCGTGAGGAAGCGATACTGACCTAATAAATTCAACTTCAAACGGAAAGGCCCGGTAATAAAAGATGTTTATGTAGCAAGAGCGCCTTGCAAAAGGGAACGTGGAATGTCCCGAAGACATTATTTTTTATGGAATTCCTTTAAAATTCCGACGGTGGGATCTGCTGAAATTTTCATTTACCCCGTTGAGGCACAAAGGAATTGGCTATAGCTTCCCCTACCTTTTATTTGACAAGTTGACATTTCTGTAAATATTAAACGGGCTGTAGAGCGAGGGTATGTAAAGTAAAAGGTTCTTTCAGAGCACTTTAACCACTAATTTCAGCACCACAGCTGGAGGGCACACTGATTTTGAGCCTAAAGCGAACCATGACTCTTTGTACACTGAATCTAGTCCAGTAAAAATTTACGAGCCAGAAAGCAACGGAAAAGAATTATTCTTTTTGTGTAAATGGCCGTTAATAAATCACTTCCGCGAATAGCAGTCACGGTGTAATGACGTGATTAATAACCACACTATAAAAGCTTGCCGGGATTCTGGGAAACTCTTTCGAAGCTATTGAAGCGGAAACGGTTCAGCAGAGGAGGAGTTCAGATCTTAAATTTGAAAAGGATCCTGATTCCCTTTTGTGTTCCAAGTGAGTGATTAGATTACTGATATTGGCCTTAATTGGGTTCGTAGAACTCCAGTTGCACAGAGCTTCCAGTTTAAAATTAAAACAAAAATATTGTCGCGTTAAAAGATTAAATAATACGGATACCAGCTTTTTTGTTTTTATTATCACGGCAAATAAATTGGATGATATCCGCAATTTATGCCCGACAATGTTGTAATGTTATGGGACAAAACTTTAAAAAATACAATAAAATACAATTGAGAGTACCTACTACCTAGGTATGCATTATATGTACATAGCTCTCAATTGTACAAGCGATACTCAGTATGAAAAAACTGGGAAATTATAACATGCCTGACGACCAGAAATGAAATAAAGAGTAGACACTAAATTACAAATAGTTGCTATGTCTTGTAATAGATGGTTTGCATTGCTTGACATAAATATATTGTTACAAATGGCTAGCTAGCAAAAATCGGGTGAAATATTTATCGCCGAGTGGGGCTTGAACTTGCGTCAAAGGATCTACAACCAGGCGATTTATTTACTCACTGGCCTAAATTCTATATACCATACTAGCTAAGCGGGTCACAAGTAGATTATTAGAACGACCGGTCGAATGGGGTGAACGGAAGATTTGAATTAAAAGACCGACCACATTTACTTTTATTTAATTTTAATTTTAATTCTAATATAGTTCAGTAAAGTTAGTCCGATTCATATGGTTATTATAGCAATTTATTGGGCAAGAAAATTGTTTTTCCCATTGTTAGGGTACCAAATACACAGTTTAAATCCGATCTTTCGACCATCAACCCCTTACAGATTTACCACCATCTTGGATTTAAGGGTGAAATCGTTTTTTCGTAAATATTTCATCTTTCGTCATGCTAGGTCAAAAATTTAAACATATTTTGTCAGATTTCAAAATGCTCCACACATTATGTAGTTATATCAACTTTTTTCGTAAAATCCATACTTTTAAAGCTATAGCGCGAAAAAGGTTGAAAAATTAGAAGTACAATTGGTTTCTCTCATTTATATCCTTTTGGGTAACTCATAATAGAAAATATATCTATACAAAAGCTGTAGAGCACAAAATGTGTCATTGCTTTCATACATAACATTTTTCGCTACAACAAGAGGTTAAGCATATAGAGGCGTAAAATTGCACAATCGGCGCAAAGTTTTCAGGCCTTAAATAAGTTAGCGCTCTTTCTGTAGTTTTTGTTTATTCTATTATATAATAATTTAAGCTTACAAGTTAAGATCAGTCAGAATGTAGAACAATTAATTTCTCAATTTTGTAAATCATTGTCAGCATTCATACGCAACAAATTCTTGCACTCGTAATATGATATGAGCCGCATGAGCCAAACGCTCGCCCAGTTGCAGGTCAACGGCTCATGCAATTTCGGCATAGCTAGCACTTGCCGCCGATGCAATCAATAATTCGTTGCGCACGAATGCAATCAATTAACAAGCAATATAATTTAACTAAGTCATCATTGTGATGTATATTTAAAAAGCCGCTTGGAAATAAAAAAAAATCATTTGTCGTTGGTATAGTCCCCGTGCGTTTCAATTAATCAATAACCTTTCAGACTCATAGCTCAGTGAAGAGCTAAACTTTCGCCAGCAGCTATTATACTTCGTTACTTCTCAACCGCGCCTCATTTTGGGAATTGTTGTGAAGTGGTACATTGCACCACGATCACGTCATTAGAGTAAAGGTACCAAGCACCTTAACTCAAACCAAAATAAAAGCATTTTGGAAACATTGGTGACCCCGACGTGATCACTTTTCACGTACTCCCAAAATGAGTCTCAACGAACTTGCTGCCCAACAAGAGATCACCGGACAGGAGATCCAGCGATTGGCGATCAACTATAAGAAGGATAGTGTAACACGCAAGACAGAGCAATATCTTGCAGCACGCCTTAAATCTTTGGAACAACTATGGGATGATTTTGAGGCCACAGATAACAAAATCCGGATCAGTCATGGACAACAACTGGACCACGATTTTTTTTGTAAAAGGGTACTATGAGGGTATCCGGGCCGGGTATTACGAGGTCCGAGAAGACATTCTGCAACGAATGAAGCATGTCGGAGTTATAGAGGGCAATCAGCCCAATCAAAAGCAGCCGCAGCAGGATCAGATTTAGGAATCTCGAAGCTCCGGCAACAACGATGCGTCCACCAGTGCAAGAGGATCAGAGCATCAACAAAACGGCAATATCCGTCGCAAAGCATATCTAATGCAAGGTTTGCGAAGGCTACTCACAAATCATTCCCTGAGCACAACATTGCAGTCAGTCAATTCATATGAATTGATAATAAAGGCGATAAATGCTCAGTGGAAACAAATTCAAGAATTTGTTGCGTATGAATGCTGACAATGATTTACAAAATTGAGAAATTTATTGTTCTACATTCTGACTGATCTTAACTTCTAAGCTTAAATTATTTTAGAATAAACAGTTTTCTAAGCTATGATTCAAACTTGAATTCTAGTACCATAGGTATAGGAACAACCTTAGTGATTATATATTTTTATTTTTATTTTAGTCGAACAAGGGTTTCGTAGTCACGGTCACACCCTCTATCAAACTGTTTCAATCTAAAAAATGCCTCTTCCATTAAAAAAGTAAAACAACAAATTAAATTTACTCTTTGCACGGTGGGCCTGAAGCCGTGATAGGTTGGCCTAAAATGGACATCAAATCTGACTGCACCACTGTTTAATGGGTCAATCATAGATTGAAAAACCGTTTGAATCAAAATCGTAGCTGATCCTGTTCAAGAGTTATGCGTATTTTTCGATTTTCATCCAAAAACGTCTATTTATTTCCTCAAAATTGGTAATGAGAGGATTATAACATTTATATATATGTAAAATGCGCAACTTTAAGTGCACGTGTATTGATGTAATAAATAAACTTTTTTAATTTTCACGTACAGACTCGGATAAGATTGAAATTGGTGCAGAAATAATCAAAATTGGTCAAAAATTTGATTTTGTTGCTTTTCAGGCAATTGTTCAACTAAATTGAAAACATTGTCACGAGTACTAGTTGGAGAAGAACCTTTGCCAGAAGTTTTAGGTGCAATCGCTTCGCGTTTAGGAAGCTGTACATTTTTCTTAGCACCTTGGAGGCCATTATCTTCGGTAATTTGAGAACCAGAAAAAGTACGCTTATGACCTCTACCCTTACTTACAAATTTATTTTACAAATGTACAGACGGTCGAGCCATCAGCAGACACCATCCGTGGATCGCGTAGCAGGCTGTAGTACAAACACACACGCACACTCGCGCAAGCGCCCTGCACCGCTTAAACGAGGGGGATATTACTTCCTCTCCTACGCCGCGCTGGCCTTCACACTCTTCCTCTGTCTTACGAATTTTCGATCAGGACACGTGACACCTGCGCGAGTTTAACATTTTGTACCCATCCCAAAAAAGTGCAAGGCCCCGCTAAAGAAGTTTTCACTTCAAAAAATCAGGGCTTTCTCATCATGAGTCGAAGCAATCTTGATGTACGGATGAATTCACACTCGGATCATAAATGCGATCACGAGGAGAATAGAATCAAAATATGTGCGCCATGTGGAAGAAAAATAATTTTCGGTAAGCGCAAAATTTCTGAGTTTGCAATAACCGGAAATATTAATGATTTACTGAAAAAATTTGTAAATGATCAGTTTGATATTTCTGATTATAGGTTTCCGACCAGTATTTGCAGCTCTTGTAAAAATACCATTACTGAGCGTGAGAAGGGTATTATGAAAAGGCCTGTCCCAATCATGCCTAATTATCACGATATTAATTTAGTCAAAGAAACTAGGAGTAACATGTCTTGCAATTGTTATGTATGCTTGACCGCTCGATTTAAGGGGCACATCAAAGTAAGTAAGGGTAGAGGTCATAAGCGTACTTTTTCTGGTTCTCAAATTACCGAAGATAATGGCCTCCAAGGTGCTAAGAAAAATGTACAGCTTCCTAAACGCGAAGCGATTGCGCCTAAAACTTCTGGCAAAGGTTCTTCTCCAACTAGTACTCGTGACAATGTTTTCAATTTAGTTGAACAATTGCCTGAAAAGCAACAAAATCAAATTTTTGACCAATTTTGATTATTTCTGCACCAATTTCAATCTTATCCGAGTCTGTACGTGAAAATTAAAAAAGTTTATTTATTACATCAATACACGTGCACTTAAAGTTGCGCATTTTACATATATATAAATGTTATAATCCTCTCATTACCAATTTTGAGGAAATAAATAGACGTTTTTGGATGAAAATCGAAAAATACGCATAACTCTTGAACAGGATCAGCTACGATTTTGATTCAAACGGTTTTTCAATCTATGATTGACCCATTAAACAGTGGTGCAGTCAGATTTGATGTCCATTTTAGGCCAACCTATCACGGCTTCAGGCCCACCGTGTTTGGGACTTACAAATCAGAGTAAGAATGCGTTTAAATTTTAACATATTGAGTAAAATTGTGTTTATTTAGCAAAGACAAAATCGTTAATTAACAATAACAATTAATAAGAGCTTAATTGGAGAGAAGCAAGTCCTTTGATGCTATTTATATCAACTAAAATACCTTGAATGTTATCTTGCAATTCAGTGAACGGTTAAACTGAACTGACAAGCCGACATTTAGATCTACTGTCTTTCCGCTTACGAAAATGTTTGTGAATTAATAAGTAATTAATTAATTTAAGCATTAAGATTACCTTGTCCGGCTCATTTAGTTAAAAATTAAGGAGTATGGGGTAATTTAAGGCGAGCTCCCAGACTCTGCACGCTTAGCAACTCGCTTAACAAAACTTTGAAAGCAAAACGATCACGAAGACAATATTTCAAGGGATAACCCTTGACCGGAAAGTCTTTTCATGTAATCTTTAAATGTTTTCAAATAAATAAGCATACTCTATATAAAAGAGGTGCGCGACGCGCTATTCTATCGGCTGCTGACGGCATTTCTTGCGGTAAAATTCGGACTGATTATATTTTTCTGAATAATAATAATATTCCCCACTTTAATACCGAATTTCATATTTTAGAAAAGTACTTTCACGATGTATAGATTTTTTACGAGTTAAACCCGGTCGCCCGGTTGCAAGATTTTTAAGACTGACCATGGGAAAACAGTTTTTTAATTAGTATGCTGCTCGCAAATCAATTTTCAAAGTTTAGAAAGTAGTTTTGACGTCCGCCCCTGCGCCAAACGCTGACGAAACTGGCAGACTGATGGCAGGTTATTTATCTACACCACAAATGTAACATTATATAAAAATAATCAGCCTTTCAAAAATGGTTGCATTTTTTTGCCGCTCACATGTCGGACTATTATACATTGCAGATAAAAACAATTAGTGCTTATGTCGAATGAAGCAATGCAGAAGCTACATTTTATATAAAATGCCCAATAACAAAAAAATCTCGTTTTCTATTGATCCACTGCACAGCACGGAATCTAATTATTCTGAGTTGAATGCTATTGAAGGAATGTTTCAACTTTATAAAATATTTCCCAGTTAATCCCGTTGATTGTACAACACACAAATAAAGCTCCGAATATTTCAATGCGTCATAGTTAACATAATATGGGAAATTATTTGCTATTGATTTTACTTCCAATGAGGCGAACGACCTCTTGTTATGTCTACAAATACCCCATTGACATCAAGTAGCGTCCTACAATAGCTTCGAGCACTGCGTGCAGGCTGTCGCAGTTGAAATTAATGAAATAATATAATCGCGCTGGATTTTATGTAATGGGACTACACCAATTTTCATTTTAAAATACATATTTTTAAATATACATATAATATATAATATATATAATATATTTATTAATTAGAGGATTTATTTAGGTTCTTCAATATGCGACAAAAAAATCGAATTTTGAGAATACATTTACTTCTTACCCTTATTCTTATCTCATCGACATACATAATAGAAAACCACTTTACAGCCATATTATTCGAAAATTCAACTTTCAAGGAGCACTATTACCACATACATTAATTTTTAAGGTAGAACTATTTTAATGCCGAGAAAATGTGATGAAGTTTCGGTATGCTAGGAAAAAATCACTTTACTCAACTTTCAAATTCCTGTTTCTCGAAATCGTCCGTTTTGTAATGTGGTCAGGGGTGCCTCAACAACTTTTTTACAACGTCTTAGAAAACTCTGAATATAATGGTAATCTACATATATTTTTTTATATACTAATGCATATTATTGTAACTGATTACTAAATTAGCCGATTTAACATTTTTTAAAGAAGATATAGAAATCGTTTTCCCCATAATATTTCATTACTCTCCACCTATTTGATTATTAATAACAGACTCACAAATACGTTAGACTACTTTGACAGTTTTTCAATTTGCACCTTTTCGTCATTTTCCTAAAAGATATATGTTAAAACGCTATTTTGCTATAAATAATGATGGTGGGCCTAGAAAGTAGTGTAAGTAGTGTCGTGCAGGACCTTTTTTTTATAAAAGTTATAATAATTTTACATTAATTTTTCTTGTCGTTGCAAAATTAAATTTTTTATTACATATTTGAGTCCTAATATTTCATTAAAATTTTAAATGAAATTAAAGATAGTTGATGGTCTTCATTACTTTACATTCATTCATTACACTGGCTTACTAAACAAATAAGTAAGATAGAATATTAAAAATGATCCAATAATAATAAGTATACAATTTTACTTTTCTGATGAAACAATGACAACCATCTCACAAAGAAAATCCTGACTAGGTCAAAACTTCCAACTTCGAATCTCATTCATATTTTTATCGAAAAATCAAGAGCTTCCTTGCAACGTCTAAGGTACGCCTATGAACACTACATTTGTATAGAGTGTACACTGAAGTACAAATCGACAATTGACAAAGAAATTTGAAGTTTTTCATTTTTGTTTCCCAACAAAACACCTATAGCAAGCCATTTCAACGGTCAGGTCACGCATCAGGTATCAGTATCAACACAGACAAAATATAATTGTTGTAACAATTTTTCGTTGATTGGCACTTACAGTACAGCGACCTCTCTATTAACGTTTATTACCCCGCATTTTCCTTATAATTCGGTTCCCTCCTTTCTACAATTAAATGAAGCATATTCAATTAGACATGCTTACCTAGAAAACACTTGAAGATTCTGATCTCTAATTTGGATGTTTACAGTTGTCCTTAAATTTCGACTACATTTTTCTCAGAACTAAGCTAATTAATTGCTCGTAATTGTACTGAAAATGCTAGTCAGTCAACTTTAGTTTAAGATTAATGGTTCGAAAACGGTACCGCATAAAAATTTGAACAAAAAAACTCACGTAAACTTAGAAAAGTTAAAAACAGTTTCTACGCGAGGGCCGTGTTCGGAAGGCAATGAAATTAACAATTCACAAAATTTCACAATTAAGGTGTGTCATTAATTTGAACTCCCTTTGGCCTTTAATTAAGGTTTCGCTCACTTCGCTCACATAAATGATTTAATGGCTT
Source organism: Neoitamus cyanurus (assembly GCA_947538895.1). Lineage (NCBI taxonomy): Eukaryota > Metazoa > Arthropoda > Insecta > Diptera > Asilidae > Neoitamus > Neoitamus cyanurus. Next base: position 28,031,499 of record OX384540.1, read on the forward strand.
GTGGTTTTATCGCAGCATATTGAAATTCATGCAGATGAGAGGCTGTTTCAATACATTTAGCTGAGAGCAAGCGCTGTTTGCCTTCTTGGCGAATTTGATATTCAATTTCAGAAACGAAACTTTTATCTACTTTTTGTTCTATATTTTGGGGTCTGGAAATTTCCCTTCAACGTCAGAACCGGGCTGAATTCATAACTGGTTGGTACACAGTATCCGAGATATTTGAGATTAAATTGTACTTTGGTTACAGTGCTCCGAAAAAGCAATGGTTCTTGAATTCTCATGAATTTCTTAAATTTTCGCTTAAAAATTCATTCTTTGCTTTTATGTCCAGAGCAAATGCGCAAAATATTATCTTTTTCAATTTTGTTTACCAAACGATTGCTTAAGTTTTCTGTCATTCTGGAATGTTTACATGGAATACATAAATTGCGAATGGAATGAGAAGTCTCGGTATTAACTTTACTCCAAAATGTTCTGCAAACCTCATCCTGTAATTCTATTCGAAAATAAAGTTCAAAAGAAATGCGTGTAAATATTTATTGTTGGGTTTTCATGCAAATAATAAAATTTACACATGATAAAATATTGGATTGAACAACAGGCGCTTTATATCCAAAGAAAATAACCCCTCCTATACTCGATTGGAATTCCAATTTAACTAACTTGCCACATTTGCTTTTCGTTCTGAATGAAATCTATTATTAACCGCATAATCGACACATTATTATCGCTTCAAGTGTCACTCAAACAATATAATTTGAATAGCTGCTAGGGATGGAATTTTAAATATTCAAGAGTCCACGTGCAACGACCAAGAGCTTTTTGTCTTCTCGAATCCTAAATCTTAATCCCTTTGTGTTCGCCTTAAGCATTAAAGTTTAGACACAGCATATTTGTTTATAAATGTACATAGTATGCAGTATTTGTCCACTTATATTGTTCACTCTAAATATATATCCTCAGAGATCCTATTAAACTAAAACTTGGTAAAACTTTGGGCAAATATATTCTAATCGAGTCTTGTAATGGCTGAATTTGTGGCCCCTTGTACGGAATGCATGTAAGTTGCACTTGAAAGCAAATTCGTGTCCGGACTGAGTGGGAGAAAACTTAATGCACATCGCGTGCTTATAGAGAAAACTTGGCACCTATTCAAAGGAAAACTCATTAAAAATCAATTACATGCATGCCAGCAACACTTATGCAAGCATAAATTGGATTTAATTCAAAAATTGTATTTTTTCGATTGCTTGTTTTCTGTCAATCACAAAAAACAAATTTGTTTTAATTTCCTTATAAATATCCGTCTACATTACTTACAAGAAGCTTTGATTTCAATTCACAGTCTTACATTACGTTTGGATGAGGGTGACAATAATTTGCGCACTCTCAAGAATATGTTTACACTAAAATTGAAATAATTGGCGTAGACAACATTTCAGACTCTTACATTTATTAAAACAATTACTGCAAAATGAAATAATAAATTGTATTGTGTGCTAAATTCAAAATAATGAACCCGGGAAAAAATACTAGCAGGGAATTTTCGAGATGGCTGATTACGAATATGATGTTTAAAATTCCAAATGGCGAAACGATAAAACAAATGTCATATTATTATTGATATTGCGAGCAAAATTTAAAAGACGAAACTGGAAAAATCCTAGTAAGCTTTTCGAGGTAGCTGAGTACGAATACGATCGTTCAAATTCAAAACGGCGGATCCGAAATGACGTAATTTCAGTGTTTTTCCATAGTAATCCTAGGTAGTGGAACTTTTTTAATAATAATTTTGATGTTAGTATTTCATAAATAAATAATTAAAATTTTCATTTTTTTAAAAAAAAAAATTATTCTGTCGCAAAGTATGAGCTTTCAGCAGTAAATTGACCACCCACTGAATGTCAATAAGTACTTTACCCCTATTGTTATTATTGGTAAGCATGGAAAAAGTGAAATGCTGGTTTTCTGGAAACTCGTGAATGTTAACCTTGGGAGAGATGGGAGGTAGAAGAATAGCTGAAATTTCGTTGCAGCTGCTTAGTTGTCGTAACTTATAATGGTCAGTTTCAAACTAGACTTGGAGTGGACGTTTGAATATTTTGTGAACACTGTGTGTATTTTTTCGCTTGAAATTCGTTTGTTATAGTGACAAAATTGTTATAAATAATGGAAAATTTATCACTAGCTGAGTTTTCAAGGTACGTTAAAATTTATATATAAATGCTAGCAGTTGTATGTACTCGATTTACTTTATACGTTTATAAACGCTTATTTTAAAATAATATAATAACTTAACAGATTGACGATTGAAGAGAAGAGTAGATATTTGAATGAATTATTGGGAGAAGATTCCGCTGTCGAGTATTATATCTCAGATAGTGATGACGAGAACTACATGCCTAACAGAGAGCGTTCAGAAGTCTCTGACTGCGAAGAATCAGGTAAGTACTATTAGTATTTCCCATTATTATAATTTCTCGATACTCAAAAATAATTGCGATTATAATATAATATAATATTTTTTTAATTTATATACCATAATATTTCTGTGTTTAGTGGAAAATCGTGAGAATGAAGCTGAGTCAGACGAGGATGACGATAAATCGACTGAAAGCTTTCCAACTAGTGGCGAATCATCACAACTGACGATAACAGTGTTTGGTCTAAAACACCACCAATTCAACCTCAAACTCCGACTCGAAATATTCTTCGACTTGTGCTTCCGTGTGGTTCACATGAAATTATCAATTTAAATTTATCAATTAGTGAAACATTCAAAAGAGTTTTCGCTGTTGAAATGGTCCATGTAATTGTTCGTCACACCAACAAGAAGGCAATTGCTGTATGTAATTCATACAACGAGGAAAATCCTACGAAAAAGCAAATGGAAAATGTTATTTTTCAAGAGTTCTACACATTCTTGGGAGTTCTCATAATGTCAGGTGCAAATAATTCGAATACGGATCATTCATTAGATATGTGGATGTCAACTTCTTATCCATTATACCGAGCTGCTATGGGCATCAATATTTTTTGGAGTATACTACGATTTATTCGGTTTGATGATGCAAATACACGTGAAGTACGTATAAAAGAAGATAAGACGAAAATCATGTAAAGAATGTAATAAACCAGTTTGCGTTGAACATTCCAAAGCAATTACAAAATGTGACGAATGTGTTCAAGAATAAATTCAATGTAAAAATATTTCAGAATTTATAAGAAGTTTTATAATAAAATTAATTAAAAGTTAAATAAATTCGTTTATCCATATATTAAGTAATATTTTTTATCCCTACAGATAAGTTTATTTATTTATTACTTTGTAATTTTGTAGACGTACTAAATTCTTACATATACCCCAGGCATATACAGGTACCCCGGGTATTGAACAACGGGGTATTTGACTTTAACTCTTAATATCTTTATTTTTTTGCATATTTTAATAACTTAACGTATATGTATCGATGTTAATAGACTCAAATAACGAGGATCTAAAAGGATTTGATAATTTGTCGTTAAATACAAAATATATGTAAGTAAGAACACGCAAAAGGGTACCCGGGTATTGACATAAGGTTTAAAAGCCACCTGTAAATATGTCTGCATATTTATGCTTGCACTGAACGTCCAATACAAACACAAGAAATTCGAACACATCAGGAAATGCGGTACGCCAGATTGGCAGCCGTTCCGTATTAGATTATATTTCTATATTCACATAGTTAGTCGATTGGTCTAAGTTTTAAGTAGTCCTTGATGTAATAACAAAAAGATAAGACCTATAGCGAACACTTGTTCGTAAGTTGCGAAATGATAAAAATATCCAACCTACAAAATCTCAAACTTCTTTAGATCTCACACAATCGTATATCTCAATTTTGTTACAAGATAAAAGGATATCCTTCTTTTCCTTTCTTTTCTTTCACCTAAATTCCTCCTGACACGTTAATCAAGAAAAGTTTGTGGATTCATTTTCGATTTGCTTCACAAATACCATTTGTCTGTGCCGGCTTAAAATATAAATCTCCTGCTATAAATATCTACGGGAATGACATTATCTAATGATTAAAATTTTATACGCCCCAATTTGTATCCATGGAAGTTCCTTCAATTAGTCGTACGCCTCAAATTTTCCGATTTCAGCTTCTATTAATCTTCACATTTATTCATTGCCTGAATGCTGGAATTCACGCCAAACTCTTCCTTTCGAAGTTTTACCAGACACACTTACTTGCTCATTCATTTATGACAACATTTTTCCTATAAAATAATTTGTAATTGAATTTAACACTTACAGAAATTTGTTTATTTGAAAGGGATATTCCCTTTTTAGGGATGGGGTTGGGAACGTTGCGACGCAAATAGACCGAAGAGCTTCATACCTTTTCTGGATAAAATACAGTTCAACTGTAAGATAAATCATGAACTGATATCCATACGGGAAAGACAAAGCGATGTATAATTATAGCAAGGAATAAATGACGGAATTATTATATAATTACGCCAATATACTTGGACACAAAAGTAATTTGAAATTTATATGCCATTTTACGTTTATTAAAAGGTAAATAATAAATCATTCAAAATTCAAATAATAACAACATAAATAAAATAAATTCCTGAACCGATTGCGATGGGAGTTCCAGATGATATATGATATATTATTTTAGTTCTTATTGGTTCTTCTTTTGTTTGAATCTGCCACTTGCCATTTAAAAACAATTTGAACTATTATTTATTCAAAAATTGTAAAGATTGTCTGACTTATAAAAATGTGAAGTCAACAGGCCGCGCGGTAGGTGTAGGTATTTTTTGCTGCGTTGCAGCATAGCCTTGCAATTGAAAGAAGCCAATTTTCTTCTATCTAAAGATCTTGGGCAGAAATCTAAAAAGGTAAAATCAAGAATAATCTGACGACATTGCTTCTATTGTGGAAGATCAAATGGGCGGTCCAGGAATTGCATATAGAAGTATTTTTACAAAATCCTTATTGATAATTAATACATAGAAATTTGGTCGCCCAATAATTATATACATACTATAAAATATTAAAAAATCACTTAAATTATTATTTCAGTTGTGGGTTTGCGCCTTAGTTCTAAGTTTAGAGTAGATTGGATACAGTTTAAAGTGACCTCAAAATAATATTTCCGAAAATTAGATCAAATTAGAAAGGATAAGAGACAAGATTCATTATTTTATTTCACCTTTTTAATTTTGAACATAACCACCTAACTAAAAAAATATTGTCCTACTAAAATTGCATAATTTTTATAAATTTGTTAAGTGAGGAAAAATGTGACAATGTAATGAAAATTGCATACCATCAAAGAAGATTTTAAGTGGACATTTTACTGTTAGCGAATCAAAATAATGATTTAGGAATTATTTTCGGCGAGAATAAAAAAAACGATTCCACATGAAATTTTTTATTTTACAAAAATAATAATCAACACGTGTTCGAAAAATTACTATTTGCGAAAACTAAGTATCACAAACAATAAGGCTATTCGAACATTGGTCACCCTTATGAAAAATACTATGAACACCAATGAAGTCCGACAAGTGTTCATCAGGTTTTAGTTCGTATTAAGTGACCTGATCAGTACTAATTAGTGACGATATCGAACACGGATAGTCACTATTGGTTACTGATGAGAACTTCAGTATTCGTTACATTAATGATTTGATTAAGGAATACCTAATATATTACTATATTAGTATTCATAAGCACTAATAGAAAATAGTAGTGATTAGTGATTCAATACTGTTTTTTTATTATTGATAAGTAATAAAAACTTCTACTTAAATTGTATTTTATTATTCAAATCTTTAGTTTTATTTGTTAAAGACTGTTAAATGTTTTGGGCACCGCAAGTGGCTGAGGTCACCCGTGTGCTGGGTTCCCCCATCTTCCCGGGCCTACCAACTAAAACCCTGCTCCCTACCACCAGGAACCGCTTATGAGACACTATTTTAGGGTGCAGTCCTACTTATATGCCCCCACTGCGGGCCTCCCACATACGACTACACCGTCATTTCTCTAGCGCTATTCGCGTCCTCTTCTTTCTGGCGAAGGATTCCCTTCGCAAAAAGGACTATCCTCCGCCAGCTGTCATATCTCTACAGTATAACCCCGACTATGTTATCCGGGGTCATGCTGCCAACAGCCTCATACGCCTCTCCTCCCTCCATCTTTCACAATTTAGATAAATATATTACTGATGAAAATGTATGACTAATCACAATAATAGTACTGATGCATTTGTGTGCGAAAATACATCATCAATAGTGTTTAATTAGTTTTTAAGATTAGTGTTCATTAGTACTTTTCCATAAGCGTAAATCCATCATGCATCAAATTGTACCACAGAAAAAGACGATGATATTGCATATTTCAAAATTCGACTTAACCTTTTTGCACTTAGCTGAAAATAAAATAAACAATGTCTGTTCATTTAACAGTATAATATCCGCTTAAATTCTGTTTGAAATAAAAGTTGCGAATATTTCCAAGGAGATTCATTATCAATTCGATATATCAGAAAATTTAATTCGAGTTCAAAGATCCAACACTTTTGATCTAAATGTAAGAAACATATGCCCGTAAACAAGTTAATAGTGATGATAAATGCACTATAAAGGAGTTCTCGCGAATTTTTACAGTCAACTTGAACCGAATTGAATTTGTAATGAAGTGACTCATAAAGAACACAACGAAGCGAACAATTTCAGTCTTTAGAGCGAATACTCTTCTGAATGCCACGTCACCGGAAAAAGCAAAACGTAATCTTCTAAGCTCTAGAGTCTCTAGGCGAATTGCTCGCTGTAGAGCACATAATCGCAATTCGCAACCCAAGTCAATGCACCTAAATAAAGATGACTGAGTGGGAGCCTCTGCATAATAATTCTTATCTGGCCTTCATAGGAATGTCGTGTGAACTTAGCCGGTGACGATATAATTAAATCACTTTCGATTTTAGAGTATTTAAAGTTCTCTGCAGTAAAAAGCGATTCTCATAAAAACTGCCGGCGTGAACAGAATTAAATTAGAAGCAATCAAGCTTCACGGCGGCAGTAAGCAGTGGTTCAAACTATTCCAAGGTAAGCACCGAGTGGTTACACTTCTGTCGTTTGCACCTGCAGTACTGTCTACAAGCGCTTTTATTGCGTTCGTAGTTTTGCAAAAACATTGACGCTTCCAAAAAGCCACAGGCTGATGTTCTCCTTATGTTATTCTCTTTTACCTTTTTCAAGCTTTGAAAGTTTGCGACTTAGCCGCCACAGGTATGCAGGCATTTTTCCAAGCAGTTTCACAAATTACCCGACTCACAATCAGTGGGCTCAGGTTTACATATTGTTCAATTTCACTTTTCAGTGCATCCCAAAAAAGAAGACTTCCAATAATTCTTGTGCTTTGTGCAAAGTACTTACAAAGTTCGGAGAACGGTGCGGTTATGAAATGTATTAAAACAAATTGAGATGAATTTACTAATAAATCTGCTTGCTAAGTAGGAAATAAAACTAAAGGCTTGGTGGACAAAGTCCACAAAGACCTGAGCTTTACTTAGATTATCACTGAATCCTAAAATATTCTTATCTTTCTCAATTAGCCATTCTTATGCATATGAGGTCAATATGAATCTAGAAAAATTATATAAAGAGCAAGCTCGGAGTGTTCCAGTTGGTTTTACGATGTTAATGAATATTGTGAATAAAGTTTTTAGAAAGAATATAGAAATTTTTTTTCTTCAGTCGGGCGACTAATAGACCAGGCGGTATGTATTTCAAAATGCCTATGTTTGGGTAGATCATATCCCACAAAAAAAAAAAATTGAAATTTTTCTAAGAAGAAGTGTTGATAGGAAAAAACGGCTCTGGCAAACATTTCTTGTACAAAAGACCTTAAATATGATATGAAGACTTTATAAATAATAAAAATCCAGCAACAAAAAGAACTGATATGTGCGAATATTACAAGAATATAAGATTTTCGCTGATAAGTGGGTTGGAGGAGGAGGATGCATTACACATCAACACGAGAGAGACAGCAAAAGAAACCAACGATTCTCTTCAAGGCTATCAACAGTAAAGGTATAAAAGTATATCGCACACTGAATTCGATAGAGTAAATGCGTGCAGACATCGCAAGACATCGCAACCGGAAGTAGCGGATGCCTGAAAAATCGTCGCACACTGAATAATTATTTAAAGTTTTTTATTTAAAGAAACACGAATAACTTCTGAACCCCGCGACGTAATTTATTAAAATTTGTTTTGCTAAGATAACTTTTGGATTTCTGTCGAATACATTATCAACATGTTTCAACATGTCTTCGATATCAGCAATGAGAGCTAAAACACCGAAAATAACGACATTTTCTCTCACTTTCGCGTAATAAGTCTTTGTTCGGGCGCACGAAAAAAAATTATTTTTTTTTTTTTCTTTTTCTATCAACACGGCGCCCGACCGGGCGCCTTGATATGAGATTATTTTTATAAAGGCTCCAGAGCATCACCTGGAATGGAATTTCATTATACGTGAGTACTAAAACATGGGCATAACTATTTATTAAACGAAATGCAAAACAAAATCCAAAAACTTTCATTTTTTTCTTACTATTTCTTCATATATCTCGAGAACTATTGATTTTAGAGCAAAGTTGAAGATGGAAAAATAGTTTCACAATATAATTTCACAAGAACTTAGAAATTCCAGTATGCATTGTTGTTGTGGCAAAATAGCAATGATTAACGAAAATAATTAAATAAAAAAAGGTTTTTTCTTAAATTGAATTTTATTCGACTATTTATATTGTACGTAACAAATTATTATATGAAAAACTGTCAAACCGATTTGGATGAAACTGTATTTCCCAATGTCAAGGAAACTTTGGGGTTTTCAGGGTTGCTGATCTCGAATCTGCATTCAAAATTTCGGAATTCCAGGTGGCGGATCCAATATGGCGACGGAAAATGTTAATCTTCAGGGGATTGCATTGAAAATCCGCGCTAAGGGCTTTTCGGGGTCGCTGATTTCGAATATGCCATCAAAAATTTCCAAATTCAACATAGTGCATCCAATACGTTGAAAAACATCAAAAAAACATGTGAAACACGAAAATAGAAAACATTTTGAGAAAGCGAAAAGAATATTCAAACGTGAAAATGAAGGAAGGCAATAGCATGGTTTTCTGCGATAATGGGGAAAATAATTGTAATATCTCTGTAATTAATGGACGTAGTATACTGTGAATGTGCTCAAGGAAAGCGCCTTGGAGAGTAGTATAATTGCATGTATGTACATATACATCAACACTTAATGAATAATAGTTTCTTAGTAAAACGGAATATAGTGTAAAAGAGATAGGAGTTCACTATTAATTTTTTTTTCGAAAAGAAGGGTGGGGGTAAGGATGTAAAAACTGGGTAGTGAAAGTGGAAATTTTTTGAGAGCGGCAAACCGTTTACTCCTGGCGCCGAGGGATAGAAATGAAAAAAATCATTTATTTATAGTAAAAAAAGTATTAACAATAGATGAAAATGATGTATCGGGGTATTATGTATGAAGTTATGCTTGATTGAAAATGAAAATATGAAATAAACCTATTAACTTTGCATAAAACAAAAAAAGTGTATTACTTGAATCTCGTAAGAGTTTTGGACTTTTTGCATTTTTATTTCATTGTGTTGATGTTCAAACTTATATTTGAAGTATGCAACGAGTTAAAATGGCACTCCTTTACCTAAAATCCGGGATTTTCACTATTTAAGACTATTTTTCTTGAAAACTTTATCTAACGCATCATTTTTGTTTTGGATTCGTAAACAAATGACAAAATTCCATGTTAGGCATCTATAACTTGCACGAATATAAAAACAAAACAACATTACAATGTTCTGTAGCTTAGCATTAGATCTTATAGATAGAGGAAGGCTCTTCTCAAATAAAATGTTTGTAGAAAAAACCACAATCATTTAAATACACACAATGGATATCTTAAATTATTTACCTTCACAACAAAATATTGCACACAAAACTGTTTCATCGCTATTATTCGAAGTACAGTAGTGTAGCCACTACTACAACACCACACTCACTTTTGATGCAACTAAGAGCTTTGGAATAAAATTTCTCGTTTTGGTAAGCTATCGAAATAAGCAATACCACAGTACTTAGTGCTTCTAATTATTGTCAACAAAATTGATTTAAAAAGCATATGATTATTTTCAACGTAGTAGGCAAAAACTGCAAATGTCTTCAGTTTTATTTATTTTTAACAGATTTTTCTTAGTTTTCAGCAAAGTGTTATAATGTGCTTTTTAACACTATCATACAAATGTAATCTTCGCTATAAAAGCACCGAAAAATCCTATTTTCAAATATAAGGAAAATTGCATCCATTATTATAAGATAGGAAAAGACAAATATTCAGAAAGTATGAAATTTTCAAAATTCTATGCAATAAAATTGTGTAAAAATGGTACAATAGATAAGATTTAAAATGTTAATTGCAAATTATAATCCCACAACAAAACTCCTAAAAGAAAATTAGGTTAATCAAAAATTCTTATTATTTTGCAAAAGTTCATAAAAAAAAGCTATTGAAATATCTTGTGCTAATCAAATCAAGTTTTTTATATTCTTAAGACAATGCTTATACAGAGAATGTTTCTTGAGATTATTAAAGGGAAAAAGAATGAAGTATTTCTCTAAAATAAGACATCGATACAATGCGGTCGTACACAGCGAGTTGGCGACAAGAAAACTGAAAGATATTGGAAGAGATAAGGTTCTCACCTGGCTATTCTTACAACTTACAACAAAATGTACGTACTCTTCTGAAGATCCCCAGCAACAGGTTTTTCTTGAGCAATCAATTTTAAAAGTTTTCTGTTCTGCCATCATTATGATTTTTCAATGAGCTTGCTCAGGGTCACTATACTGCAAAAGGAAGGATAAGGCGTGTTCACTGTTCAATGAGGTCGAAGTGCTTGTCTCTAGAGCACTGAAGTGAACTGCAGAAAATTCAATAGTTAGCTTAAGGGGCGTGTGAATCATGAGAACACTTCCTGTGCGTATGTATGAGCAGTTGTTATTTTTACATATTTCTCTAAGTATAATCGATAGCTGCAGCCGCATAGTTGGCAAGCTTTTACTTTACACTGCTATGGAAACCACAAATCATACGTGTACAACTAAAATTTAATTAGATCCGCTGCGACATTTGCATGAAAATACGAAATTGGATGTTGCAGAAAATGCTACTACATATCATAAAACGTGGAGAAATACCGCATGAAACCGTTTAAAATGATATGTTAACATGTTACGACCCGTTGGGTGTACATGGAACAACTGTAAAGACATAAGTTTTCTTTATTATCACCATGCAGCTTTTCCTGGAATCTAGCATATGGTACATGGTGTGATTAACGCAGTTCCATTTCCGCAACCAACGACTATTAAATTTTAAATAAAATAGTTAACACAATTTCGGCGGGACACGCGAACTGAACTTAAGACGACCTTAGTGCGGGAAAACGGATATTTCAAAAAATGTGTACAGAACCTTTTTTTGTAGGGAATAAGTTTTTATTTTCCATATCAGCTATTTTTCCCGTCAAATTGAAAGAAAAGCGAGTATTCCACAAAAACTTTCCTTGTCGCTAAGCGGATTTCGTTGGTCGTGGGAGAAACTCCGAAATTGTTCAATGACATCCTACGGGACCATTATATAGAAAAGTACTTTTAGTCTGAATTTTTCACTCATACAAAGTCCAAATTTTGCTACAAAGTCCTTTTGCTGAAAGGATTAAGCTGAGAGGATAAAGGGCACAAGGACAAAACGAAAAATTTGATTTTCAAAGCAACCAAAATGACCGCTTCCAAGGTTGTAACGTTAACAGCGCGGCTTGCCAGTGACTACGGACACTCATTGTTTTTCCCAGGAACAAAAGGCTTGTGAGATAAAAAATGAAATGTTTTCCCTGTGCCCAAAATTATACGTACATAGCAGCTTTTGGAAAAACCATTATTTTCTTCCTCCTTCCGTTGCATTACATGCGCCCTCCTCTAGCTGTTTATTTTTAGCCTAAAACTGCCTACTGTAAATAAGGGAACCGACAGAGGAGGAGACAGATCTGCAGCTGCAAACAGAGGTTCCCGCAGGAACAAAACAAATTATTTCAGCTAGCATCATTATCCGAACGAAATCTGCCAGTTGGCGGCCGGACAGCTTGGTGTACCTCCAGCATTTACAGATAGGCAAAGTGAATCGTTCGGCTTATGTGCACTCGGTGTTCTCTTGCATTATTTATCAATGGTCCGCATACATTACAGTGTGCCTGCAATTTATGATCCTAAGGCTGCACAAGATAAATGCAACGGCGTTCTCTGCTAAACGCAGTATTCACCTCCTTCCTTTTGCAGAGTGACATGATGCTTTGAACTAGTCATTTCGGAAGGCTATCTAATTGTAAAATGTTGTGTTCTATTTTTTACACCACACAAGGCTCCAAGTTATCCCGCATCAGGGATAACATTTTGCAATTTGTTTCTACTAGATAAAATGCATATTGGGAATACATTTTTGGCGTTTGTTAAAATTTATTTATTCTGGCAATTTCAGCTCACAATTTTCAGTGTAAATATATGCCTGTACATCTCCGGTGACATTAATCAAATTTCACATCATTGTTTTGTTCATTAAGCAGCCCACGTGGGAAGATCAGATATATTCAAACCGACATAAACAAATCAAATAAATCTCCATATCACCTAACTGCATCAAAATCCAGCAGCCAATAATATTCATGTGATGTAGAACACATTACGTAGCGACACTTAATGTAAGAGCATTCCATGTGCCATGCCAGCATCCCCCAACTACATACTTCAGTTATCAATGGGTTACACTTTACATATCATTACAACGTTATTGGCAAATCCTAATGTAAATTTCGTCTGATGTCCATATTCAGTTGAAGTTAAACGTAAATTATGCAACAGCATTAACATTTCCCGAGTGCGATTTAATAAAGGAGATTTGTGTGCATGTAAACAACCGCGATGAAATTCTATTAACCATTACGTAACATTTTAATAAAGCAATGAATCAATAATTTTCTTCTACAGAGCAATGCATAAAATAGTAAAATATTGCTCGAACCATTCGTTCCATCTTAAGAGTGTTTTATTGCCCCCAAGTAGGATGTGTGGTTCATTTCCTACTTATAACTACGGAGCGTTATGCGAAACGGTCGCATATGGCTACCAGAACATTTATGAAATTAATGGAAATTTTGTGAACTGATGGGAAAATTTAGTGTAGAATGCAAGAGTAATATGAGAGTAAACCGCGTTTCTCAATATTGTTGCACTTTATTCATTCATTATATTAAACAACTCTCGAACGACCCACTCGTAAAAGAAAAAAAACTCTGAATACTCGAATTATCATATTTATTGACAAAAAAATAAGGATTGCAAGTTAATTTCCATATTCAAGAATTGAAAAGCACATAGTATACAAAAATATCGGTCCCTTAAACGCATTGTTAAAATGTTTTTACCAGGTGGCGACTTCACACATAATTATATTGTTAACTTGCTTAATCAAGGCGCCCGGTCGGGCGCCGTGTTGATAGAAAAAAAAAAAAAAAAAAAAAAAAATTTTTTTCGTGCGCCCGAACAAAGACTTATTACGCGAATGTGAGAGAAAATGTCGTTATTTTCGGTGTTTTAGTTCTCATTGATGATATCCAAGACATTTTGGAAAATGTCGATAACGTATTCGACAGAAATCCAAAAGTTATCTTAGCAAAAAAAATTTCAATCAATTACGTCGCGGGGTTCAGAAGTTATTCGTGTTTCCACAAAAAAAAAATTTGAATTTTTATGCGACGATTGTTCAGACATCCGGTACTTCCGGTTGCGATGTCTTGCGATGTCTGCACGTATTTACTCTACGAATTCAGTGTGCGATAATATATTTTTCAGCCATCCGCTGCTGCGATATATTTTTCAGCCATCCGCTGCTTTCAGTTGCGATGCTACACGCCTTTACTCTATCGCATATAATAGGCCGTTGCTCGTAGACGATTTTTAATGAAAATTTTATCCCCCTTTCGGATACCCCTAAACCCCCTAACCGAAGTTGGCATCAAGGCGCCCGGTCGGGCGCCGTGTTGATAGTATAGAATAACTTTAATTATTCAGGAACCGTTAAAAACAAAAATGCTAATAACTCGGAAACCGTTGCTCGTAGACGATTTTTAATGAAAATTTTATCCCCCACCGGTACCATCACCTTAACCGGAGGAAGCATATGGAACCCATTGGCATTTCAAAAAATCTAATATTACTAACTTTAATTATTCAGGAACCGTTAAAAACAAAAATGCTAATATCTCGGAAACCGTTGCTCGTAGACGATTTTTAATGAAAATTTTATCCCCCACCGGTACCATCACCCTAACCGGAGGAAGCATATAGAATCCATTGGCATTTCAAAAAATGTAATATTACTAACTTTAATTATTCAGGAACCGTTAAAAACAAAAATGCTAATATCTCGGAAACCGTTGCTCGTAGACGATTTTTAATGAAAATTTTATCCCCCACCGGTACCATCACCCTAACCGGAGGAAGCATATGGAACCCATTGGCATTTCAAAAAATGTAATATTACTAACTTTAATTATTCAGGAACCGTTAAAAACAAAAATGCTAATATCTCGGAAACCGTTGCTCGTAGACGATTTTTAATGAAAATTTTATCCCCCACCGGTACCATCACCCTAACCGGAGGGAGCATATAGAATCCATTAGCATTTCAAAAAATGTAATATTACTAACTTTAATTATTCAGGAGCCGTTATTCGAAAAAAATAGTCACGTGACTTAAATCCAACATGGCGGACAGGCTATTTGAAATGCACCCCCATGATATGGGTATCAAATGAAAGGGCTTGCTGTCAAGAATACGAAAAAAATAGTCACGTGACTTAAATCCAACATGGCGGACATCCAAAATGGCGGACAGGCTATTTGAAATGCACCCCCATGATATGGGTACCAAATGAAAGGGCTTGCTGTCAGGAATACGCAAAAAATAGTCACGTGACTTAAATCCAACATGGCGGACATCCAAGATGGCGGACAGGCTATTTGAAATCCACCCCCATGATATGGGTATCAAATGAAAGGGTTTGCTGTCAGGAATACGAAAAAAATAGTCACGTGACTTAAATCCAATATGGCGGACGTCCAAGATGGCGGACAGGCTATTTGAAATGCACCCGCATGATATGGGTACCAAATGAAAGGGTTTGCTGTCAGGAATACGAAAAAAATAGTCGCGTGACTTAAATCCAATATGGCGGACATCCAAGATGGCGAACAGGCTATTTAAAATGCACCCCCATGATATGGGTATCAAATGAAAGGGCTTGCTGTCAAGAATACGAAAAAAATAGTCACGTGACTTAAATCCAACATGGCGGACATCCAAAATGGCGGACAGGCTATTTGAAATGCACCCCCATGATATGGGTACCAAATGAAAGGGCTTGCTGTCAGGAATACGCAAAAAATAGTCACGTGACTTAAATCCAACATGGCGGACATCCAAGATGGCGGACAGGCTATTTGAAATGCACCCGCATGATATGGGTACCAAATGAAAGGGTTTGCTGTCAGGAATACGAAAAAAATAGTCACGTGACTTAAATCCAATATGGCGGACATCCAAGATGGCGGACAGGCTATTTGAAATGCACCCGCATGATATGGGTACCAAATGAAAGGGTTTGCTGTCAGGAATACGAAAAAAATAGTCGCGTGACTTAAATCCAATATGGCGGACATCCAAGATGGCGAACAGGCTATTTAAAATGCACCCCCATGATATGGGTATCAAATGAAAGGGCTTGCTGTCAAGAATACGAAAAAAATAGTCACGTGACTTAAATCCAACATGGCGGACATCCAAAATGGCGGACAGGCTATTTGAAATGCACCCCCATGATATGGGTACCAAATGAAAGGGCTTGCTGTCAGGAATACGCAAAAAATAGTCACGTGACTTAAATCCAACATGGCGGACATCCAAGATGGCGGACAGGCTATTTGAAATGCACCCGCAT
Organism: Neoitamus cyanurus; assembly: GCA_947538895.1. NCBI lineage: Eukaryota > Metazoa > Arthropoda > Insecta > Diptera > Asilidae > Neoitamus > Neoitamus cyanurus. The sequence continues at coordinate 28,047,657 of OX384540.1, forward strand.
GATATGGGTACCAAATGAAAGGGTTTGCTGTCAGGAATACGAAAAAAATAGTCACGTGACTTAAATCCAATATGGCGGACATCCAAGATGGCGGACAGGCTATTTGAAATGCACCCGCATGATATGGGTACCAAATGAAAGGGTTTGCTGTCAGGAATACGAAAAAAATAGTCACGTGACTTAAATCCAATATGGCGGACGTCCAAGATGGCGGACAGGATATTTGAAATGCACCCTCATGATATGGGTATCAAATGAAAGGGTTTGCTGTCAGGAATACGAAAAAAATAGTCACGTGACTTAAATCCAACATGGCGGACATCCAAGATGGCGGACAGGCTATTTGAAATCCACCCCCATGATATGGGTATCAAATGAAAGGGTTTGCTGTCAGGAATACGAAAAAAATAGTCACGTGACTTAAATCCAATATGGCGGACGTCCAAGATGGCGGACAGGCTATTTGAAATGCACCCGCATGATATGGGTACCAAATGAAAGGGTTTGCTGTCAGGAATACGAAAAAAATAGTCACGTGACTTAAATCCAATATGGCGGACGTCCAAGATGGCGGACAGGCTATTTGAAATGCACCCGCATGATATGGGTACCAAATGAAAGGGTTTGCAGTCAGGAATACGAAAAAAATAGTCGCGTGACTTAAATCCAATATGGCGGACATCCAAGATGGCGGACAGGCTATTTGAAATGCACCCGCATGATATGGGTACCAAATGAAAAGGTTTGCTGTCAGGAATACGAAAAAAATAGTCGCGTGACTTAAATCCAATATGGCGGACATCCAAGATGGCGGACAGGCTATTTAAAATGCACCCCCATGATATGGGTATCAAATGAAAGGGTTTGCTGTCAGGAATACGAAAAAAATAGTCACGTGACTTAAATCCAATATGGCGGACGTCCAAGATGGCGGACAGGATATTTGAAATGCACCCCCATGATATGGGTATCAAATGAAAGGGTTTACTGTCAGGAATACGAAAAAAATAGTCACGTGACTTAAATCCAACATGGCGGACATCCAAGATGGCGGACAGGCTATTTGAAATCCACCCCCATGATATGGGTATCAAATGAAAGGGTTTGCTGTCAGGAATACGAAAAAAATAGTCACGTGACTTAAATCCAATATGGCGGACGTCCAAGATGGCGGACAGGCTATTTGAAATGCACCCGCATGATATGGGTACCAAATGAAAGGGTTTGCTGTCAGGAATACGAAAAAAATAGTCGCGTGACTTAAATCCAATATGGCGGACATCCAAGATGGCGGACAGGCTATTTAAAATGCACCCCCATGATATGGGTATCAAATAAAAGGGTTTGCTGTCAGGAATACGAAAAAAATAGTCACGTGACTTAAATCCAATATGGCGGACGTCCAAGATGGCGGACAGGCCATTTGAAATGCATCCCCATGATATGGGTATCAAATGAAAGGGTTTGCTGTCAGGAATACGCAAAAAATAGTCACGTAACTTAAATCCAATATGGCGGAAGTCCAAGATGGCGGACAGGCTATTTGAAATGCATCCCCATGATATGGGTATCAAATGAAAGGGTTTGCTGTCAGGAATACGAAAAAAATAGTAACGTGACTTAAATTCAATATGGCGGACATCCAAGATGGCGGACAGCTATTTGAAATGCACCCCCATGATATGGGTATCAAATGAAAGGGTTTGCTGTCAGGAACACGCAAAAAATAGTCACGTAACTTAAATCCAATATGGCGGAAGTCCAAGATGGCGGACTTGCTGTTTGAAATGCACCCCCATGATATGGGTATCAATTGAAGGGTTTGCTGTCAGGAATACGGAAAAAATAGTCACGTGACTTAAATCCAATATGGCGGACAAGCTATTTGAAATGCACCCCCATGATATTGGTATCAAATGAAAGGGTTTGCTGTCAGGAATGCGAAAAAAATAGTCACGTGACTTAAATCCATTATGAGCGGGATTTTTTTGGGTTTTTTCAAAAGACATGACCTTAATTAAAGGCAATTTTAAGACAATTTTAAGTTGTGTTTCTTTATATGGTATAGTCGCCATTTAAATCGCGGCAAATTGGAGCACAACAACTTTGCTGACATTTGGGAAGGAAGGGGGTAGGGGGAAGTTCAAACCTCAAAACCGCTCCTGTGTACGCGCCCGCCATATACGTTAATAAAAAAAAGTGACTCCTGCTAAAAAACGTTACTAATTAATTCAAGGTATACTCTATAAATCGACAACAAAAAAAACTGATATCCCACAAAAAAAAAAATTTAAATTTTTCTAAGAAGAAGTGTTGATAGGAAAAAACCGCTCTGACAAACATTTCTTGTACAAAAGACCTTAGATATAATATGAAGACCTTATAAATAATAAAAATCCAGCAACAAAAAGAACTGATATGTGCGAATATTACAAGAATATAAGATTTTCGCTGATAAGTGGGTTGGAGGAGGAGGATGCATTACACGTCAACACGAGAGAGACAGCAAAAGAAACCAACGATTCTCTTCAAGACTATCAACAGCTCGCTTTTAGCGAAACCTAAAAATTTAGATCGTACGTAGAATAAGTACGCTCAGGAAGGAGCCCACAAAGGTATAAAATGATACCGAGAGAGGCAAGCATATATTTTAAAGTATTTCAAGCGTGACCATTTCACAGATAAAGTGCAACAGCACTGACAGTACTTCCAAAAAACTTTTAATTGACACAATAAAATAAAGAATTTTATTAAATTAATTGATTAAATAAGAATAAAAGTTGAAAATAAGAAAACAACATTTTATTTGTCGTAGACTTTATATTTTGACGCGATAAAATGAAAGAAAGAATAATTGATAAAATAATAGCAATGAAAAGGGAAAATTAGATAAAAAAACATTTAGCTCCGTAGGTCTGCCAGTACCTACCGCCAGCCAGTAGGTAATTAGGCAGGGCTTATATGATGTCAGAGTTCAAAGTGTTAGTTTTAAGGGATGTGACAAAAGTAATCATATTAAACACTTTTAATTTCAGAATTTATTTTGTAACAAGTATGTATCTGTATGCAAAAGCGGGCTGTTGATAGTCTTGAAGAGAATCGTTGGTTTCTTTTGCTGTCTCTCTCGTGTTGACGTGTAATGCATCCTCCTCCTCCAACCCACTTATCAGCGAAAATCTTATATTCTTGTAATATTCGCACATATCAGTTCTTTTTGTTGCTGGATTTTTATTATTTATAAGGTCTTCATATTATATCTAAGGTCTTTTGTACAAGAAATGTTTGTCAGAGCGGTTTTTTCCTATCAACACTTCTTCTTAGAAAAATTTAAATTTTTTTTTTTGTGGGATTTATGTTACCAGAGGATGAAGAGGTTATACAATTATCACATTTCTAACGTAGCTAACCTTTTGACACGAAATGCCAAAAAACTAAAAAGCAAATGGCAACCGATTACGAATTGAAGATTTTTATTCATAAATTTATTTATATATAAGGTCTGCAATAAACAACGTCGCGTGGCTAGCAAACCACAAAAAAAAAGGACAATGTTGTCTTATAGATATGAATATCTTTAAACAGATTTACAATGTGATATGAAGTTTCAAAATAAGTACTCCACAGAGTAAATATTTAGATGAGATTAGCACGCTATCGCTTTGGTATAATAAATCTCAAGAGATATGGAACTAATTAATTATCTAATGCTTCAATGGTTCTCAATTACAGGCATGACAGATATTCTGGGTATTATGGTCAAGTGCGTGCTTAAGGTAGGAAATTAATTCAAGGAGGAATTGAAATTAATCTCAATATTTTGATTGATATATGTGGCTTCTGGGGAGCTTTATCAATTTCAAGAGCGCTTCTATTTATTTCAAGATAAAGCAAATATGTAAAGAATGTAACCGAAAAAACTTGTCCCATTATTGTGATGGCACATTCCAAAGTCTCCTTAAATTTCTTATAAATATCTGTGTTTATGCTACATAATTTTCTCTTCGTTATCTGGAATTAAACTGTGTATACCCACGCAATAGGTTTCCATATCTAACTTAGTGTAGTTGTAGTGTAGTATGCCTACCTATTGCTTATAGGGTTTTCTCACCTTAATCATTGCGCGTGGTTGTTGTGTTTTTGACTTCCGATAAATATTGGGAAACTTATATTGTGGGTGTGTCGAAACTTGAAACCGTAGCCATCAAAAGGTGGCCCACCAAGATACCTTAAACATTTTCAAGAAATTGTTTCAGATTTAATTTAATTACTGTACAATGAAATTTTATTTTATTTTAGCTTGTTACTTCGTTACCTGTATGAACTGTATTCCAATGCACAATTATAATTTTAAAAAGATTCCACAATTAGTGCATTTCTATTCAAGGTACAGGTGCTTCGTGTGTTTACTCAATTTTGATGCTACTGTATATGTGAAACTATTTTGTAAATCTACACCCTCTAAAATTAAGGAACACCCTGTAAATTCAGTTTCAATAACAGACAAATGTGATTTTGTATATTTCTAAACATGTTTCTATTTGAGCTCTCTAATCGCAAACGATTCCGGGCTAATGTCATTGACGCATTAGGGAGGGGGTGTTAGTCGAAAATTCACCCACAGCAATCGTCAATCAATTTCTCCCTCCATCTAAAAAAAAAAGTAACAACCGTTCAGAAGTTATGATTTTCAAGCGGTGATTTTGTTTTGGGCTCACTGTGTTCCATTCTAGTGTGCATGAAATTCGTTGGTGTCTTCCGTTGCCGATTTGTACCGTTCCGTGCCATGCCGGTAAGTGTGCAGCGTCCTTAAGACATCTGTATGTTAAATCATGGTTGGTGTAAATCAGCTTAGTACTTATCAGCAAGGGTACAAATTTTTTATATTGGATATACAAAAGGTTTCTTGCAATATTTGTTTTCTTAATTTTTTTTGTTCGTTCCATTATCCCGACTTCATTTACCATATAATAATAATAAGGTTGGGTTGGTCCATATGGGAGGTACTGTGACCTGAAGATCGTTTGAGCCAAAGCCGCATTAATGCAAAAGACGCTTCAATTCAAGGCAAAACAGAAGGTGTTTCCCATAAGATCGAACTTCAAACGAATTCAAAATTTCCTGACTGGAGATCCTTCTTCTAGACCGTGCTAGAGCAGAACAACTACACAAGATGTGCGTATGTAGTTTCATCGTCTTCTAGACACAAACGACTTTTCGTCTCATTAAAAAACTTTATGTAGGTGATCCCTTAGCCCATGATCGCTAGACGCGTAGCCTACCAACAACCGTAATTAACAAAGGGTCTGACCGACGAGCTCTTTGGCCTTACGAAGCTCAGGAACACTTTCCAAGCATAAAGAGTGTTGATTTCCAGCCCATTCTTCTATTAAGGCTCTGGTCCAAGATCAACCAACTGCAGTAGTAGGACTTAGGATACTGGTACCAAGATGATGAACTCTTGAAGTCCCAACAGAGTGTAAATCTAATACTCATTAGCGAGCCTGGATGAAAACTTCCACGACGAGAATGCCTTCAGGGATTAAGAAGGACACATGCTACAATAACATAGATGTCGGCCTGGAAGACAGTACGTCATTTGTGCAATCAAGATTTCAATATTGGATCCAAGACGCCAACATCAAATTTCAGATTGCTGTTTCCGCGCGATATTCAGCAATTGTGAGTGAGCAATCGCCCATACGTAATCGTAGCGATGCTATAAACGAGCGTATGTTCACCACGTAGTGAGCTACGCATACTACTACGTCAGAGGATAAGTCGTCTGCATAAAATATTATGAACATTTTTTAAAATTTCGAATAAATGGGATAATTCACATCAAAGATCGAATCTATAAAAACAACAACTCTTCAACTTTTGAACTTCAACACATTTGAATTCTAAAGATACTTAAGTCGTGCCAAGGTTAATACACAGCGGACAAAACTGTTGAGTTTAATAAAAACATTTTTAGTTCTACAAAACATTCGTTTCTCTGCATAATAATGAGCGAAAGAAGTTTCGATGAACTTGTATAGCAAAATTGAGAAGGGAGTAAGCTTAAAACTTTAGTTCTTTTAAGCCAACGTGGTTTAAAATATTAGATAAGAAGGTGTGAAGTGAATGGCATTAAAACTTCCATAAAAATGTACCAGAAACTATCCCGAATTTGCATATAGTGGATGAGCCAAAGAATTATCCATTTTATCATTCATGAATAAAATTAAATGGAGAAACTAAACAGCAGTAAACTGTATCTAATTTAGGTATGTCAAACATTTTAGCAAAGTATGATTTCCATCACTACATTTTACTCTACACAAAAAGCACTTTGTGTTTGAATATCATAATATAAAAATGTTCCAACCGCTCTGTTATCTGAAAACTACTCTTTCCTACATTTGTGATATCATTTCAATCCAATAAAAGACCACCTTGGCTTCATGTGCCCGTATCATGTCGCGTTTTATGTTTACACCTGCTGAAAAGCTCTGGTCTGTTCGAATGATTGGTGGAGAGCTTTGATCTCATTTTATTATGTAGTTTGTTGGTTTATATCCCTTTATGGTTTTCGACTGGTACAGAGTCTAATCAGTGTCATACGCTTCGAGTACAGAGAAATTGAAAAAGTCCGTCAACATAGAGATATGATTGGTTTTTCTGTTATTTTCTAATAAAAATTTATCATATTTCTTTTGCTTGATGGTTGCGTTTTTTACATTCAGGCTATAGAATAATAATAATAACAAATATTTTATTGGCGGATACTGTACACAAGATTACAATCTTTTTAAGTACATAAGAATAAAAATAAAGCGGCATCTAGAGCAAAATCTACGGCAATTTCAGCTATGATAAAGTTGCTAAGAATTCTACACAAGATATAAAATGAATAATAAACACCAAAATGTACATAAAAATTAGGTAAGAGAAACGAGATGAAAATGCATGGTTCAACCCGCGAAACGCAGATTGTCGAGTTTAATGAGAGTTTAAGTCACGTGAGTCTTAAAGAGTTTTCTGAATGCGTTGACAGTGTCCGCAGCCCGTACGATCGAGGGAAGACCATTCCATAAACGGGCAATCTGGACGAGGTAGCAACCCTCCATTATAGATTTCTGGAAGCGGGGTATAGTTATATTGCAATTCCGATGCGACGTGAAGAATTCAAACATACGCTCAACATAACGTGGTTGATGGGTTTTCAAGACGTTAAAAAGAAATAAAAGTGCTCTCCGATTCAAATAAGTTGGCTGCAGTCCAACAATCGATAACGAAAGGCTGAATCATGCTCAAACCTTCGCAACCCAAGAACGAAGCGCACGCAATCGTTGAAGGCAACCTCAATCCTTCAAGCGCACGTGCTGTCCAATCCAGGAAAGATCATACTCCCAAAGGTGAAAAAAGGCAGGAGCGGCGCCTTCACCAATTTCATACGCGCATAAACTGGTAGAATGTCAAAAAAAGGCAGAACGAATCCATTTAGCTTCACCAGGGGGATATCATCCACATCAAGAAGCTACCATAGAATTGAATACACTGGGGCTTGATTTGGTTTAACTGTAGACCGTTATCTTCCGACCAGGTATGAATTTTGTCCAAATCAACATTTATTCGAGAGAAACAGTCCTCGAGGAGCGCAATTGGTCTGCTTAGATATACTTGAACATCATCAGCATACAAGTGATTTTCACATCACTTACGACAAACGGCAGGTCATTGATGAAGAGGCTGAACAGCAAAGGGCCGAGAATTGAGCGCTGGGGCACTCGGCGGCTTAGGGGTAGAAGGTCAGATATCATATTCTTGATTTTAACCTGTTGGTATCGCTCGGTCAGAAAATTCACGTCCATATGAACCGCCCAACTGCTAAAATTGAAGAAGGTGGACGACTTCTTAAGCATTATGCCGTGATTCACACTATCAAAGTCTTTTGAAAAATCAAGCAAAGCTAGTGCGGTGAAATAATTTAAGTCGGTAGAACCCTTTTTAGATAGATGCTATGTGAACTATGGAATCCAGACTGCCAGCTTGAAAGGAGGTTGCATTTTTCACTATATTCACATATTTGCCTGGACATTCATTTCTCCAATATCTTAGATAGGTGTTATGCTACCTGGCTTATTAGACGGAAATCAGATCGGCTCTCAGGAATTGGAATCACCGTAGCAATTTTCCAGCTAGACGAAAAGCAAGACGACATTAGACAGGTGTTTACTACGTGTAGGATATATTTCCAGGTGTAAGGAACCAAGATCTTGAAATGTTATCAGGCCCCACCGCCTCAGACTTTATTGAGTATACGCCTTCGTGTAGCTCATCAAAATTGACCCCCCGAATTCCGAAAATAGAATGGATCAGCAAAACGATGGCCCACAATATTCAAAGCTATGTCAATAGGGACTTTGCTCGCTGATGCGGAAAGTGCATAGCCGGTTGATGCAAAGAAATTGTTGAATTCTTAAGGGACAAAGTCTATGTCAGATTTATCATTGAAGCCGCAGATTCCGCCACACCGCGCCCGAGTTAAGATCAGGGTTGAATTTAGCACTGTAATAATGACATTTGTCTGCTCTGGCTGCAGCTGTGGCCCTATTGCGAGCTGCTTAATAACACGCACGAGTTTGACCTTAGCATATTTTTCAAATAAGTTATTCACGAAAAAGCTAAGGCTTGCTACTTGGCTCTGCACAGATGACAAATGAAAAATATTATCCCATGGTAGTAGTTAACATTCCTGAATCAAATCATGCTCATTAATTCCCCTGTAGTCACGGTATGTAAAGGTAGTATATTACATAAGCAAAAAAGGCATATACGTTCATACTTTAAGTTGAATGAGTTTTGTAATTAATAAAGTTTGTGGTTGTTCTAAAGCAACCGAAAATGGCAATTCTCAACTTCCTGAACCGATTTCGACAGGATAAAGGATCCGCATTGGTAAATTGTTTTACACCGTGCGAAGCCAGGCATTAGAACTAGTATATTATTACCATTCATAACTAACCGAAGCAATTATATGATCCAAAATAATAAATTACAGGATGTCCTATATGTCTCTTTTTACATTTTTTAGATTCAGACAAACTCTATTAATAGAAATTAAAAGTTTTCGTCATCTTTAAATAGAATTTCTACTTTATAGAATCATTGTAAGAATCAGCATTATTTTTAAAAAGAAATTTACATTTAAATCAAATCAATCGTACAGGTGGGTAAAAATCGGCATTTCCAATACTTTCTTTAAAAAATAAACCATCTTAAGAAAATTTCATTTTCATGTCCCGGTGGGTAAAGAAAAATTCTGACCACTGAAGAATTGACCAAATTTAGGACTTATAAGAATTATTATTACTTAATGGGGTGACCCTATAGGTGGGCCTGAATGATAGCCTACCAGTACACAGTGGGGCCAAATCCCAAAAAGCTGGCCAAAACTAAAAAATTCAAGTTATCGATCTGAAATCTCTCACTCGGGGGTTTTTGGGGGCGCTGATTACGAATCTGATATCGGATTTAGAAAAATCAAAATGGCGGACCGGAAGTGACGTAATGTTTTACGAAAAAATTGAGTTAGCGCTCTGAAACTCGGTATAATATAGTTTTCAGGGGCGCTGATTACGAATCTGATATCAGATTCATAAAAATCAAAATGGCGGACCGGAAGTGACGTAATGTTTTACGAAAAACTTGAGTTAGCGCTCTGAAACTCGGTATAATATAGTTTTCAGGGGCGCTGATTACGAATCTGATATCAGATTCATAAAATTCAAAATGGCGGACCGGAAGTGACGTAATGTTTTACGAAAAACTTGAGTTAGCGCTCTGAAACTCGGTTTTATATGGTTTGCGGGGTCGCTGATTACGAATCTGAAATGAGATTTATGAAATTCAAAATGGCGGACCGGAAGTGAAGTAATGTTTTACGAAATAATTGAGTTAGCGCTTTGAAACTCGGTATTGTATGGTTTCCGGGGGCGCTGATTACGAATCTGATATCGGATTTATAAAATTAAAAATTGCAAAAATTTAAGTCACTTCCGGTTCGCCATTTTGAATTTTTATGTATCTCATATCATATTCGTAATCAGCGACCCCGCAAACAATATTAAACCGAGTTTCAGAGCGCTAACTCAATTTTTTCGTAAAATATTACGTCACTTCCGGTCCGCCATTTTGAATTTTGTAAATCCGATATCAGATTCGAAATCAGTGCCCCCGAGAACCATATAATACCGACTTTTGAAACGATTTATCACTTTTTCGATTTTTGTCCAGCGAAACAGGTTATGCTTACATTTTTCGAAAAAAATCGATTAAAAACGCGGTCGGTGATATGCGGCGCTGATTTTTCTTAATTTTATTTCTTATTTATCTAATTTATCACCTCCAATCGTTTCAGAGCGGTACTCGGTGGAACTTTTTTTATATTTCCATTTTAACATGGCATCTTACATAGTTTTTGAGTATAAAATGTAAAAAAGTCTATCTCTCTCTAAAATTAGTGTTTAATAATACAGTAACTAAATTAATTTTATAATATTCTACTAATCTTTAACTGACGATTCCATTTTGTTTTATTAAAATCTGTCAAATTTTGAATATTTTGTGCCTTCTTGAAAACGAGAACTTTTTCTCTCTTCAAAACACACAATCACTGCTACCCTTGGATGCCACTTTCACGCTGGCATTCTACGGGTGAGCGTCCAGTTGGGGTCCTATTATCGCTTGATTCTATAGCACTGGGAAGTACTTTAGCCAATTTGAGATTAAAAAATCCCAATTTGAAAACTTTTTTTTTTAGGTTTTGGCCAGCTTTTTGGGATTTGGCCCCACTGTGCAGTAGTCTGAGATCCGCTTTATTAAAGGGCATACAAGAAGGCACGTACAAGAAATTACAAGGAAATTGGGAAGAAAAAGCTGTAGCTATGGTACTGAAATTAACACTGGAAAATTTATCGCATAATCGACTGAGAATTGACATTCTTAATCACCTGGTTTCGCTCGGACGACATTATGCAATATCTTAAAAAAAAAACCGAGCCCCAGAGATCTAATTGCTCACGGTCACCCGATGTAGTCTAGCCTACAAGAGCCCAATATCCCGGTTAGCGGAGCACCCATCATGCCCATTATAGTAAAACCTATGGACTGCACAGCGATGGATAGTTAATAAAGTTTCTCGCAGATAATGCCCCAAGTATTTATCACAACAGAAAATATGGAGTTTTTCTCAAAAAACAGTGAGTCGAAAATAACTGCTTATTTGGGAAATCACAACTTTGGTTTACAATATAATATTTATAATCTTGAACCTCTCTCATTGAGTACGAAGTTAAAAAAAAAAATTGCTGCTCGAGCTTGGGACGCCCCCCGAATGCGCCTCTGACTGTTCAGGTACCCAAGGGCAAAGTTAAGAACCAAAGTCGTTACTCATTTCTATTCCAGACGTGTTGGTGCTCATTGAAGTCCCTCAGGAAGGAGTACTTTCATGTCCACGGTGCCTTCTGTTTATTTGTAGTTCTTTTTGCTCTTAGGTATGCCTTGCCATGAAGGCGTCACAGATGTGACTTAAATGGTCTTAGCTTTCGGCGATATGACTATTCATGATATAATATGACACTCAACGATGAGGTAAGAAAGTTGAGCCAGACGGACCAGCACAGTTCTCTCCTCTTTTCCCTTTAACTTGGGAAGAATGTCCTGAATGCGACCGACGCTTCTAGAGAACACCATGTAACACATAAAACTTTGAAACTTTGTTAGTTCAATACACCCTATGCCAAAATATTCAGAAATTCGTCTGACAACTATCAGCTGATTTTTACCAACAAGCAGAACAGAAATCCTCTCAAAAATTAACACGTAGCGCCCCTAGTTTACATAGTTTACAGTAGTATAAGCACATTGTTCAGAACAAGAGATTAGTTCTGTTCAGCCAACAGAACACGAGCAGAACAGCAATATTCCAGAACAAGAGACACAAAGGAACGCGGCTAATGGTATAAATACCGAAACCCGTTGAAAAGCCGGTCTTCACTAAACCTAAAACAGCTCAAGTTTGTAGTTCGCTCGTCAGCACTGGGCTGATGAGTGGAGGACTGTCATTTTTTGGGATAACAAAAAATTTAACTTGGATGGTCGTACGACCAGTTTTGTTTTTTTTTTTTTTTGCATGAGCAAAAATTATGGAATGGGAGTTAATGGTATGGAGTCGTCGTACGAAAAGCTTGAAGTCTTCTTCGGTTGCCCTATATACCACCAGGACAACTGGCGAGGGCACAAAAGAATATCTTGCTGATGGAATGACCTGGCTGTAGCCCCGATTTGATAATGTTCGACTTGTTTATGCCAACAGTCGCTAATTCCACACCGTTCAGAAGCTGAGGCGTGCAATTCATAAGGTATAGCATTGGTCCTGCTGACCTTGAAGGACTAATTATAGCACTGCCTAATAGGATGCACAATTGCGTCCGGAGAACATACGAGATTTTAATTAAGTTGGGAATAAGATTCCATGATCACTTCTTCTATTTAATTCTTATTCTTAAGAATTCTTCTTGCTGCATATAATTGAATTTTGCCCAAATGTTGTGAATATTTGAGATTTTTTTTCGTTATGGTTTTTACTTTTTGAGAAAAAATTTATGGACAACAGATAAATATTCTCTGAAATTCAAAATAATATCGTGCGTACATTTGAATTTCGCTCTTAAGGGGAGGTTTTGATCTAGACGAATTTTTTTGTTCACCTTCATCGTCGTATGATTTCATCAACCTCTTCCCTTAACACCCTACGTGTCACGATAAGTCTTTTAGTTTAGTTTCTGGCCTAAACATACACGCATTCATGCGTACACCAAGTTATATTATTACATCTATAACCAACCGTTTACGTTTAAAATTGTAATTTCTTATCTCAATCAGACAAAGTATAAACATCTCTAAATCAGAGCGCCTCAGTTATCATAATAACTACAAGTAAGGTATTCGTTTCACTTCGTAAATATTCGTAATTTCGTAAATGCGTCAATAAAATCATATTGCTAATTAGTTTGTGCTTCTTTCAGGTTTAGGGTGTATAAGTGTTCGCAAATTTCCAAAAAGAGAAAAATTGACACAGTTTGCTAAAATCGGTAATTATATGATATTTACGACAATTTACGGCAATTTACAAAGTGAAATGAATACCCTAAATATCTGCAAAAACATGGATAAATTGACACAAAGTAAAGAAATCTTAGCAACGAGTCAAAAGCATTCCACTGGTTTCCTTGGTGCATACATAGGCTTCTCATAAAAATCAGTGAAGGTTTTCAGAAAAGACATGGGTTAACATAATATAACATACATGTGTGATATGATTATATAATCATGTAAATACTTTCCTTCGTCCTCGAGGGACCCCAGTTAAGTAGAACTCTTGGAAAATATGGCCTGTACCCGTCCTTGATGCCATCTTTTTGTAATGTGAATTTTATTACACAACATCTACTTGGATTTCAACCTCCGCAAGATGTTCAGAAACTTTTATTAATTTTCTTTTATCCTCGTTTATATACAAAGTATCATACAAACCGTTTTACATTTTTATTATGTCATTTTTTCTGTTCAAGTTATGTCTTATTTTATTTGACCATTTAATTGTTTGTTGAAAATTTCAATTACGGATATGTAATTGTAATAACGACGTCCGCTTAGGCAAATACAAATAAAACTTCAAAGAATTGAATAATTGAATTTGTATAATGCGCACACATTTTTGAATGTGCCTCATTAATGCGTTGGGATTTTTACCTGACATTTAACCCACATATTTTTGACACATGAAGAAGCCTCAAATATTATGTAAAAAAAAAAAACACAACCAAAACCCTCTTAAAAGTAAATCACCAATTATAATTCCATTATGAAACTCTGTATAAGTATATAATGTAGCCAGTGTGACTAATTGAGTCGAAGTTGATGCATATGTGTATTTTTCACACTTTCGGTGATAAAGAGCATGATGACTGATCGACAAACTTTGCCATTGCTAATAAATTAATAAACTTCACAAGAACACTTTGTTAGACTATTTGGATTTTTTAGCCGGTAGCGAATGCAGGAATGTTGCCACACACTTTGTTGATATTTATATATAGACAATAGAAATTTATTTAAAGTACTTAGAAATGCAAAAAGTTTGTAACTTTCAAAATTGTACGAACGAATTATCTCAAAAACATAAGAGATACAGGAAAACACATATACTATATGTACCTACTCGCTTTTATGTTTAATGTGTAAAGGTCATAATTTGTTTTCTTTATTACAAAATGCTAATTTAAATTTGTTTACAAAAATTATACAGCACGTAGCTTTATCATTATCATTAATGCAAGGAGCGAGTTGAAACTGGGATATTAAAAAAGGCAAGCAATTCGGGCCAGTTCGCCGTGCCTTGCAGGCAATCAAAGGTTAAATTTATTTTGGATTTTTTTCCCCGATGTTCCAAAGATTCAATGGTGATAAGTGCAAGCCTGAGAGAGATTGGATCGTCGAACTCTTTAGGCCATCTTTTAATATAGCCCAAAGCGTTGTTGGCAGTGTCGATGTGATGCTTAATAGAGAAGCGAGAGTTACATAAGTATAACCAAGATCTCTCTCCTTGTCAACTCGAATTATCGCCTTTTCATTAATCGTGAAATTATAAAGCGGCGAATTCTTTTTATCTGAAAAGGTCATATGTAAAATATTCAAGGGAAGATTGATAGAGCACACCAAGCAACGAATTAAGAAGATATACATATAAAGAACGGCAATACGCTGTAAAGTTTGTGTACGTGAGTGAGGCAAATTCTATTGCCCAACCGAATGTGAATTGCGCCTCATGACAGAAGATTTGCAACTCGGCTGTCCAAATTTTAGTTTACTTGGGGGAAAACTGCAATTTGTTACCGCGATATACAGAGTGAAAAACGCAATTACAAGCGCATTTGAAATGATAATATGGTGTATTAAAACCTATTCTTAGTAATAAATTCGAGGAATAATTCCTATTCATTCAAAAATCGCTACTCAGTGGACTCGTTTTTGTGTTGATTTGCATTGTAGTAGTATTTGATTTTGCCTCATCAATTTACTCTTTTCGCTGTTCCTTATAGGTTCTTAGTTCGCTGGCACCAAATCTGAAAGGCTTGTCGTCAGTCAGAGTTTAAGTCACGGTCATCAGAAATTGTACAGAAAAGCTTCGCGTCATCGACGTAACCAAGAATTTTCGAATGAGCAAGTATGAGCGAAACAACATTGATGTAGATAGTAAATAAAAGTGGACTAAGATGGCTACCCTTTGGAACGCCAAATGTGTTCCTCAATAGTTCAGAAAGGCCGCCGCCAAGTATTACAATAAAAGCAAAGCACATCGCAGGGCAGGGAATTAAAGAGCTTTGAAATCCATTCATTCTTTTTTTCATTCGACTCAAACTCTGGTTCAACACTTTAACATGGAAGTGCAACAACACCTAAATCAACATCTCTATCCGGCTCTGGATCAAAGATCCGGTAGCACAACTGTAACATATTTTAACATATTAAGTCACTGTTTTCATATTTCAATCCTGTCAGTTGGAAACAATGACAGGACTGATGTTTACTGGTGGCTGTAAGATTGGTGTACAGCTTGCTATTTATGAAATCAATTTTCCAGCATTTAATCTTTATCTTCTTTATATATATAATTCTACTGTACGTGTGTTGTCACTGAACTCCTCCTAAACGGCTAGACAGATTTGAATGAATTTTTTTGTATGCGTTTGGGTGGCGCCCCGGATGGTTTAGATTCACAAATCAGCCCGGCAGATGGCGCTGCAGTTGGTATGAATGTAATGAATTTCATATATTGCCGTGGCGTGTGCCATGTTATGGCTATCGTTGGAAAGGGGAGGTAGTGTAGAATGTGTTGATGAAAGAAAGGTTGGTGAAAAGTGTGAAATATGGGAATTATTGATGAAAACGTGTTTTTGTTGTGGGGGTGGGGTGGGGGGTGACACCCCCCAGAAGTGTATCTCAGGGGTAGGAAGAAGAGGCACTATAGGAAATTGGGCCGGGTTGGTGAAAGTTGCTGAAAATAGTGGAAACTTGGTTTTTTCGGTGGGTGCCGACAAAATTGAAACGTCTGTGGAAGAAAAGTGTATGCATGAATTGGAATAATTTTTTCACCAATCGATAGCTAAGGAAGCAGAGTAATCTATGTATATAGAAATGAATCCCTATTTCCCTTAGTCACGCCATCACGCGTGAACGGCTGAACCGATTTCGATAATTCTGTTTTTGTTGTGTTTGTTATTGTCAGGAGAAGGTTCTCATGAAAGAAAAAAATTAAGAATATTGCGCGGAAAATTAGAAAATTGGGTTTTTGGGGTCACTGATTTTGAATCTGCCATCAAAATTTTGGAAACCAGATGCTGGATCGCTATGGCGACTGAAAAGTTAAACTTCAAGGGATTTCCCTGAAAATCCGCGCTTGGAGATATAGAAGAGGTGGTGCAATAAGGAGGTGGTGTAAAATGAGGAAAACTAAATTTAATAATACTTTACAGTTTACAGTTAAAAAAGTATAAGGAATAAGTGAAAGTGATGTATGGGGTGTATTGTGTACGAATTTTTGGTTGATTTAATGACACCACCCCCACCCCGCTGGGTCACATAGAAGAGGCGGTTGTGCAGTAGGGAGGCGTTGTAACATTAAGGAATACAAATTTAATAGTATCCCGGGAAACGCCGAGTCCGGGCAAGTTGGGAATTAATATAATTTGACAATTTTTTTATTACATAATCTAAACACGACAGAACAAATGTCAAGTTTATTTTTACACTGTCGAATTTTTTTTTAAATGTTCAATCCATTGCAACCTCTCAAGCCAGATATCGTTAGTAATGAGTAAATAGAGTTCTCGCACTTTGCTTATATGAACTTGTATGCGATAGATACCCCGTGATTGCAGTTACCATTTAGTGTTAGATTAACAGATTTACTGTTAAGATTTTATTGTAAGCTCCCATGAGTCTTTTGCTCCACAGCGGTCCAAAACATCGAAGAAATCTGGATAATTCATAGACGGCATCTGCTCCCATTTTCCTTCGACATATTCGCCCAGCAAAGTGCTGGGGCCTAAACGATAGCACTAGAACGCAGAGGACAGAGATTGGAAGTGTGTGAGGAGTAGAATGTTAGCGTTCAACATAGCGCAGCATAAGCGCCTCAGAGTAGGCAAAAACAAATAGACGTTATGGTAATTAAGTGTCTTAGGCAATTAGACAAACGAGGAAGTTTCCCACTTAAATTTTATCAAGAACTTTTCTTTTAGCACTGTCAGCCAGAGGAGCCATTAAAGGATCGCTTAGACTGGGCTACTTCTCGGAAACGACCATCCACCTACATACTAGATGGTTTAGTACCGAAAATAACTGCAGCAGTCCTGGGAATATGAAATGATTTTAGACAGTTCTCGCAGCGGGGAACCCAATTTAAATTACGGCAGCACAAGCAATATCCACGCTCTCATGGCAATTATCCTATCAAGATTGCTTCCGACTCCTTGGAAGACAGGTAGGCACACTATGCCACAACCTAGAAGACCGCTCATAGTGCCTCCTTCCAGGAAATTAAAAATTTACGAGTTCTGCCAGAAGGAGCCCGAGAGCCCCTCTGAGCCAGCCGCATTCACATTCGGCTATTACGAAGCAAGGCGCGGCGAACTTTTTATGATGAATAGACCCCGAGCGCTCCTGCTCCCGAATTTGAGGCACCAGTCAAGCTCCCGGAAAAGTTCCATGCAAACAACCGTTAATTTGCAAATTGTCACTCTGCGGTGCGGAGCTTTTCAAAGAGACACCCCTAACGAAACGGCGGATAAAATTTGTTTAGGAAATTGCTATTATATTTCGGTGTGTTGCGTACCTTCGCCGCGAATAAAGAATGCGTAGGGCAGCGGAACACTAATTAAGCATATGTTGTCCAGCGCTTGTTTCTGCGGTCGTGCAAAATCTGGTTAAGCCCGCGGCGGGCCCCAATTAAGCAATAAATTTAATCAGTGGCAAAACCTCCCCGAAGACCGCATCGGAGCAAGTCTACATCACAAAGCTGTGGAACCGGCCGAAGGCAAGCGAACGGAGATGTGGTCCCGCGTGAACTTGACCTGCCAATTTGCACGCACACTTCCCCAGAAGCACGTGCCGAGTTCGCCGCTGTGAATCATTAGGCAAACAATCCCAGGTCACGGCATCCCGTTGGAGACAGGGGCTGAGGCTGGGAGCTCCAGATACAAATGGGAGCAGAAGGACAAGCAGAAATTAGGGATCCTGAAACACTCTCCCGACCGCACCTCTCCCGGCGATGTATGTGTTGTCAACAAGCCAAGTTAGGGAAGAATGCTGCAATGCGGACGCATTAAATCCCGACGTCGGCTACGGGATGTCTGGCTACTCCCGACTCCCGGGGAAGAAAAACTCCCGGGCAGGCACCTTGAGTCTCCCGTAGCGCCCAGGGTGCGGATGTGGTGCTTGGCAAATATTTGGCCAGACATCCCTCTGGTCAGGGCGTTTGAGTAAATTTTTACCAACAGCGCAAACAGCTGGCCGACACTTTCCCTAAACATATAAATTGCGCTACTCTGGGATCGCAGAATATTTTCAGACGACCGGCCCTCAAGCAATTATTCCTGCAGACGGACAGGTGCACTCCTCTGAAAGAAATTGGCTCGGTGGTGCGGTACGGAACTTTCGTGCGGATCTCCTTCACCACGCAACCCACCGCAGGCACACACACAATTAATGAAATTTTGACATAGCGGCCATCTGCACAGGCAAATCCACAAACACTGCCAGCGCTAGTTGTCATCACACTGATAAAACATTCATTCACCCACCACCGCCGATCTCAGGCGGTACTGATCAAAAGGCGGCTCAAACTCGCCTCGCTTGACATACTCATTGCCCATTGGCTAGCGCACAGGTGCAAGGGGCAGGTGACTTACCGGGTTCAGTACCTGGTAACTGGGAAATGTTCGTAATCCAAAACGCGTAAAATCGAACCGCAGGAGCACACGGCACTTCGCAACACACACGCCCGGCGCCATCTTTGATAGTTTACTAAAGTTTATTTTCGTGCCGTTTTTCTGACAACCTGCGAGCTTTGCGGGTATTTGTAAACCGGGAGCTTTTTGCCTTTTTGTTTTGATAACGGCACTCCGCGCATGCCGGCTCCGCTGTGACTTTCATCGCGGCAAGTTGGTAATAGAAATTTGCTTGACTGCGGTTTTTTTGCATATTTTGATTAATTTGGTACCTTTTTTAAAAAAAATTGGGGAATTTTCTCTTATTTAAAATAATATAAACTCCCTGAAAATATATTTGTAGCGTCACCTATTTGTCAGCGTTTACAAAACTAAGATCCACACCAGGTTTGAATATAAAATTTATTGCTGGGAGATGGCGCTTATACTTAAAGCTAATGCTTAAGCCACAGCTACTCGCATTATAATTCGAAAATTAATTGAATGAATGAGCTGAATATCAGTATGCTTTATTTCGGGAAATGTTGCCATGGGTTTCTGGTGCAGAATGTGAAAATCTAAGTGTAAACACTAAACAGGCTAGGGCATTAATGTCCCAAATGACGGAGTAGTATTTACTTTTTCGCTACAGGAGTCAATGAGTCTCTCGAGAGTTTCAAGAAAGAAAAAGGAGCGACTTGTGTGACTAGTGTGAAGTCCTTCGGCTTAATATGCGAGGTTACTTTTTCCGCTTAAGGTTCGATATCACATAGACTGGCGTTAGCACCATTTATCACCCGGGAAAAGTTATGGTAGCGCCCACTTAAGGGCAACTCTCTGCTTGACGAATGTAAACGGACATACTATATGAAAACTAGAATTGAATGATCGATTTTTATTTTAAAACTGTATAGCAAGATTGGGGGGGATTTCAACGGTTTTCGAATTACAGGGTGATTAATAAATTCGTGATGAAGGTGCAGTCACTTGCAAAAGTGAAAAATGCCCTTCACGTTTCTTCACACTTTCTTCTAAATTTATGTAAATTAATAACCTCTCTTTAATTTTTATTGAATTGCCCATCCAGGTAGAGAGAATATAAAAATGTATGAGTAGAAAACCTTTTCGGAAATCGAAGCCATTATCTTGTTGAAATGTGAACATTGGCCGTAGTTCCAAAAAATGGTAGCAAGTTACCTACCCTGCAGGATGCCGGGTCGGTTCCCGCATTCCAACACTCGATGGGTCAATGAACGATGGAAAACGCCACTTTTAACGACATGTCGTCTAGACATGTTGGAATATCTCTAGAGTCGTTCAAAACAAACAGAGACAGATTCCTATACTTAATCGTCAAAATATTAGGTACGTTACTTGCAGTGAAAAGGCTGAACTCTACTCTCAATTATTCGCAGCAAATTCCACCATTTCCAAATTCCCAAACTGATTTCCAGTGGTATGTTCGTCCGAAGGACGTTAAAAACATAATAAAATTTACGAATAAAAAAAAATCCTGCGGAATTGATGGAATTTTCAATGGTTTATTGCGAGCTCTACCGCGTGGAGGAATTGTTTAACTTACCTTCATTATTAACGCATGCTTGAAACTTCAATACTTTCCCGCAGTGTGGAAAGAAGCCAAGATAATACCAATATTGAAACCAGGCAAATCACCTAGCGATCCTAGCAGCTACCGTCCAATAAGCTTATTAAGTAATGTGGGTAATGTTCTAGAGAAAGTAATTAAATAGAAAATTGTTGATCATGTTACCGACAATAACCTAATACCGAATGAACAATTGGAATCAGAGCTGGACATAACACCACTCATCCGCTAGTCAGAATTTTCAAACAAGTGAAAAATAACTTCACCTTAGGTAAATCTACAGGTCTTGTCCTTCTTGATATACAAGCAGCATTTGATTCGGTGTGGCATGACGCCTTAATATATAAATTAACCAAATTTTGTTTACCTGTTAGACTTATAGCAATGATCCGGGATTTCCTTAGCATGCGATCCTTCAGAGTGCATCTAGGCAAAATATACTCAATCCCTAGACAGATCACTGCAGGAGTACCACAAGGTTCTGTATTAGGCCCAATCCTCTACAACATCTATACATCCGATTTTCCGATCGTGCCAAATTGCTCATCATCCATATTTGCAGACGTCGCAAACATTCAAGCAAACCTGCAATATGGTCTTGACACTCGGAATATTTTCATAAATGGAAAATTAATATAAATCCTAACAAGACTCAGGCTATTTTGTTCACCAGACGGAGAAAATCTCATTTTCTACCAAATGCCAACTTGAAGCCAAGCAGCCGCTAAATTCCTTGGTCTGATCAAGCAAAATACCTAGGAATTAATCTGGACAAAACATTGACCTTTTCTAAAAATATAACTGCAACCTCAGACAAAATAAGTTTGCAGATAAAAATCATGTATCCGTTTATAAACAGAAGGTCGACTTTAAGTACGGATAATAAACTCCTCATTTACAAAGTCATATTTCAAACAGTCATGCTCTATGGAGCTCCCCTCTGGTTTCAATGTGCACGTAGTCATATTTGGGGTCTACTAGTGTGACCGCCTCAAAAAAGGTGATATATTTGGGAATTTTTTTTAAAGAAAACTACTGCATGGAATGTTTTAATGTTTTAAGGATAGTTTTGTGGATATATAGTAAATCCATAATAAAATTTTCGGACCAAAAAATCGAAAATTTAGCAAGTTATTTGCAATCTCCCAAGGCTCAAAAAAAAAAGTCACTAAACGGCTGCAGTGATAGCGACCTTCACAGTGCCTGAAATCAAAAAAACAAAAAAGTTTATTAAACTTAAAGGTTTTTCCCGTACCATGACCCTCGGGCTAAAAAAAAAATTTTAATTTAACAAAATGGCGGAGTTTCTAAAAAAAATTGCAAATTTCGCGCGAAAATTTAATGATTTTTGGCCTGTCAAAATTACATTTTTGATTTGATCAAAAAACTGGAGGTTCATGGTACGTAGAAACATCTTTGAAAGAAGCTGCAATAAAAATCAAATCGATCGGATGATTTGTCTTCGAGTTATAACTGCAGCCAATTTG
The DNA here is from genome assembly GCA_947538895.1 of Neoitamus cyanurus. NCBI lineage: Eukaryota > Metazoa > Arthropoda > Insecta > Diptera > Asilidae > Neoitamus > Neoitamus cyanurus. The sequence continues at coordinate 28,069,784 of OX384540.1, forward strand.
ACAAATGTAGTTTCGAGAAAAACGCGTCTAAAGTTTAAGGGGCCTATATGGCTAAATTTTAGATTTTTTTTTTATTAGCTTTTCTTTTTGTTCAACTATTTCCGAGTAAAACGCTGCAAACTAAACTCAAATCCGTAAGAAAATAACGAAGTTATGCGTTTTTTTAACTTTTAGATGTGTCGTTAAAAAAAGTACTTCAAGTACTCTGTAATAAGGGAAGCCTAATCGACGCGCTAAATCCGCGCTATTTGTGGTTCACAACAGAGCAACTACGTTCCCTGTGATTCTCTGTTGTGTTTGTTGTGTAAACAAACCTTAATCAGTGCGTTTCTAAGTAGCTTTATCGTTGATAAACTTTGTGTTTCTTCTGTAAAGTCAAACTTTAATTCGATTTTGCTCAGAATTGTGTTTTTTGACCGCAACTTTCGAACCGATGAACGGCTGCTCTTAATATGGCTGTAACTCAAAAACTATTTGAGATATGCACTTGAAATTTTAGTATGTTATTTTTAAATGTATAGACTATCGAAATATGCAAAAAAAGAAAAATCGATTTTTGAAAAATTTCACACTAGTAGACCCCCTTAAGAAATTACAAATCTCCCAAAATAAAATTCTAAAAATGATTTTTAATTTGCCTTGGCACTTTTCCACCTCAGAGCTACACTCTTTAGCCAACGTTAAGTTAATAGCTACCAAAGTTGCAAACGTAACCCAAACATTTTTTGAAAAATGTAAAACAGCGGAGAATCCGCTGATCCGACAGTTAGTTGATAGTTAGTTAATAAGGTTAGGCTAAGTATAGCTAGGTTAGGATATACAATTTCACTGGGATTTAAGTAAAATAAAATACTTTTCCCAATATCTTAGATCACTTTAAAATTGTGCCTTTGCTAGTCAATTATAAAATATCAGAGATGAATGAAGAATGTACTTCCAGCACTAAATTAAGTAATTCCTATTGTTGTACGAATGAATTCAAGCTTAAATAAATGAAATAAAAAAAAAATTTGAAAACAAGTTGTTAACGTGAATTTGTCTAATAATTATAATTTAGTTACGGCAACTTTTCATAGAGCTTCCGCTTTATTTTGTCTTCAATTCGAAAAGTGGGTTCGAATGCTCTGTGTCGACGTGAAGACGCAGAAATGCCACATTTGTGGCAAACAAATGTGAAATCAAACTAATTAGTTTATACTGTTGCTGCTTAGTATCTCTAGTAGGTATATGTAGAGGTTTTAGAGCGAGAGAAGCACATGAGGTTTTATGCCATGTCCAAAAAGACTATCCCGTTCAAAATAGTTATTCTGTATTACAACTTCAAGTGACCCAGACGTACTTTATTAAAATCCTCTTTAAAAAAATGTCTGCTACACAAAAACTTTAATTATGATGGAGCCTTCAAGTTCAGGTATTTAACCATTTGTTAGTGTATAATTTTATCAGATGGGTCTTAGATAATAACCGTTATAATAATTTTTAGACAAAGCTGGAAAAATTTAATGTTTTACGCAAATAGACAAAGTTTAAGTTCAGCTGCATCGTAGATCCCTCATATCTAAATATACATTTAGGGGCCGTTCAAGTATTACGTGAGCAGATTTCTTACCATTTTTTACCCCCCCGCCCCCCTTGTCATCAAAAGTAAGCAAAGCACTTACCCCCTCCCCCTATGCTTACGTAAACATTTTTAGTAATAAATGTTTTTTTATATTGTTATTTTTAAAATAGGAAAATTCATGAAAATATTAGGTTTAACTGATACACATAGAGTAAATGACAAAAAAATATAATCAGAAATAAAGAACATAACTAACATAAAGAATATTTTCGGAACACATTAACAGTCTTCAGTCCATGAAACCTGAATCCATGATTCTAAGTTATCGATGACATTGGATTGCTGCTCAGTGTTGTGAGTCTGCTCACTTTCATCCGATTTTGGAATGTCTACGTCACTCTCATCGAGCCATTCAACATCTTGGTGCTCTAAATTTTGAATAATGCACATCAGTTCATTAGCACGACGAGCAGCGACTCTTACATACAGATATTGAAAACACCGTGTATTTTGTGACCAATTGCCGGAGTCGATCTTAAGAAATAAAATATCAATCATTTACCTTTTTACTTTGAGATAGGCCATCATATTTTTTACTCATAAATCGTTTTAATTGTTACAGAACGTAAAGAGAAACTTTGTACTAATATTTACTCACCTTGGAAAAAAAATGAAGCAGATTGGATTTATTTTTAGTCGCCGCTTGCAATTCTTCTTCAATTCTCTTAGATACAATAATATCTAGTTCCTTATCTGACTTTGCTTGTAATTTATAATTTCGCCAAACTTCGTTAACTAACTTTTGTACATTTTGCACTTTCGTCCCAGTATGAGATTTTTTAAAACTTTCGAACAGTTTTTGGTATAACTTGGATTTGTCTATATGATATGACATTCTAATAAGATATTTAAATTTAAATAATTAAAACGTTAAACTTTGGCTAATTGCATCAACATAAACACAAATGATAACTTTCAATGCTTACAATACGTTTAGAATCCAAACAAAACAATACTGATAGATGCGCACTTGCAGCCGGCCGGCACGAGAGTGAATTATTAGACAAGTGAATAGCGCACGGTAATTTCCCTAATGCGCGGTAATTCCCCTAATCAGTTCTCAAAGCGAGTGCCTACCATATTTCCATGGTGCCTACGCATATGTATTATTTGCGGGAATCCCCGAAAAAACTTAAATAACTAACGATGACGTAATCATCATCTAGACCCCCCCACCCCCCATGTCATCCAAAATAAGCAAAACAGAGACCCCCCCCCCCTTGGTGCTTACGTAATACTTGAACGGCCCCTTACTAGCAGACCCGCCCCGGCTTTGCCCGGGCATTTCTACATTTGTAAATTTAAACTGTTGCTAAATGAATAAAATTGTTGATAGAAGCGCAGTCTACATTTAGAGAGAGACACACGTTTGAGACTGCCCTTGATTGGTCGATTTTTAAATGGAAAAAGGAGATTGTTGGAGTAAGGAATGTTGTTGTAAGGAATGTTGTTGTAACCTGTCTTCTTTAATTTTAAGCGCGCGATTGATCCCAATATAAATCCCGGAATACTCCACCTCCATTTGATCTGATTTTTGCATTACCATATCTGCAGAAGAGAGATTTCCATATAATTTTCTCAGAGAGTATCAAAAAAGTGAGAGTTTTCAAGCTCATGAAAGGTCCGCTTGACCTCTTCTGGAATATATTCAATCTAATGAAATTTTCTCATTCCATGTAAAATTGACGAATAATCCTTTTCATCCATCAATTCATCTATTGCATCCTTTGGAAGATATTTAATTCTCGATGCACCAGTTCAATGAAATATTTTCATTCTGTTTGTTTTTCAATTTTATATTGTCTTCTGCGCATCCGTTTGGCCTCCTCTGGAATATATTCAATAGCAAGCCCGCCCCTTGCCGGAGTTTTCATATTTGTAAATTAAAACTGCTGTAGAACTGCTAATGAAACTATTACATGTGCGAAGACGGTTTTTCATTTTTCCCGCGGGAGCCCAAAACAATCTTGGGATAAAATGTAGGCTGCATCATGAACGATAAAATGATGTACCTTCCAGTAAAGGCCTCATCGAAATCGATTAAACCGTTTTCGAGATTAGCCCCGACACATAGACAACATTTGTTGACATGTTTGTATAGATTTTGGTATAGTGTAAGTAAAGATATGAGGGTAAAGGCAGTTATTTCAAAACCACAGACCCTAAGAACCATTACATTCAATTACACGGATTTCCGTTCCAGTTGAGTCTCCATATTTGATCCGCCATCTTGAATTACCAATTATCAATGCCAGAATTAAGATCAGCGACGCCAAAAACCCGTATATGGGACGTTCTTTTACAAACCGAACACCTTTCTGACCGACACAATTTTGATTTTGCTGAAACTTTTTTTACGGGTTCTATATTGAAAAAAGAGACACGTATTTTTTTATTTTTTTTTTTTCACAATATTTTGGACGCTAAAAAGTATTGAAATTCCGTGATTTTGGTGATTTTGTGCTTAAAGAGGAATTTTCAAAAATTCATAACTCCGGTTCTATTTAAGCTACAGACTGTGCTTTTTTGCATTTTGAAACTTTCTGAACATATGCCTGATGAGTGTACCGTCAAAAAATACTTTCCCATAGATATATTTATACCCTCTTTTACCTCCTTGGGCCTTGGCGGTTGAAATTTGAGATATGCTGAAACATCTGTTCCATTATTTGTGTTGCAGTGTTTACGGGGTCGCTAATCTCGAACATACTATCGAAATGTGCAAATTAAAAATCAGACCCTTTGGGTCTTGCTGGCATTGTTCTCTGTACAAAACACACAAATAGATCAAATTGAAGTTCTTTTATTATTTTACCTACTTTTCACAATTATAAAATACGTATATATTTCTGTTTTAATTAAAAATGATTCCCACACATTTTGCCAGTAAGAACTATTATAATAAATATGGTAGTTGCACTGAGAAACTAAAACGATAAGTGACAATGGCGGGAATAACTGATCGAGTGGTAACTGATAGATATGATGTTTGAAAATTAATAAAGTACTAATATCGCTATTAAAAAATAGAGGTTGGTAGTGGAAGGGTGAAAATTTAGGGTTTTATGTATTTTTTAATATCAACAAAAAATTCTGTCGAAAAAATAAAAAAAAAATGTTTTGGGGTGGACCACCCTTATCACTTAGGGGGATGAAAAATAGTTTACGGCCTATTATCAGACCTACTGAATATACACACAAAATTTCATAAGAATCGGTCTAGCCGTTTCGGAGGTGTTTTGTTACAAACATTGTGACACGAGAATTTTATATATTCGAGAAGATATTAAGTATATAGCCTACTTTCATATTGCGTTAAAATCTCTTACCCCTTTTTTAATAATAGCACTATATGTCAATAAATGTCTCTATAGATAATATGTAGTTCAATCAAATTGTGAAGCGAGGTGGCCAAACTTGATCCTGGTATCTATAATATAGCCATGGTGGTTCTTGACGTAGAACACGATGCGCATGATCCCAGAACAATCCGAGTAACCCTTAACCACCAAAAAATTCAAAAACCCCTTTTTTAGGGGGGTTTTCAAAAAAATAAATGTGTGGATAGTCGCGGGTAATTTTTTACGCAAATGTTAGTGTTGATTATAGTACGATGATGTGCCTTGAAGTGTTGGGCAATAGTAGCAACCCCTAGGGGTGGGGTCGGAGGTGATAAAGCTCGGACTGAAAATATGAAAAATAAATGTTTTCTTTTTTTTCGTTTTTATTACTTTGGGATGTTAGGGAGTTACTTGGACATTAAATTCGAAATCAGCAGCCCCAAAAGCTCTTGTATACTGATTTTGTTGATTTGACTGAATTACTTTTTCATCCCCCATATTGGATCCGCGATCTTGAATTTTACATTTTTTTATAACGAATTCGAAATCAGCATCCTCGAAAATCCTAATGTTCTAAGTTTTAAGCATTTCGAACAGCATTCTGGATTGACGCCACACATTTGGCATTCTGCCCCACTGTACGAACGTGAATAGATCGAAGCGTCGAATGGCGTGAACTAAAATCGACGTGTGTGCATCGTTTTCATTCGACGTAGAAATGCGCGAACCCGAACCTTGGGAAAAGCAAGCGCAAAGCAAAATTTCTCACGATTCTACTATTTTACGGCCAAGAAAACGACTCAAAAGTTTATAATGTAAAAAAACAAGCAAAATGACATTTAATTCGGCAGAGACTTACCTTCATTCTTTCACGCCCGGAATCTTATTGTCAGTCGGAGGCTACGCATATTTTTGTTAGGCTGTGTAGGTAGCCTTCGACTGCCAATTAGTTATACTTTGTCTGTTTATTACAAATATTGACCAGCTAGATCAATTTTAATAGTACGGATTAATTTATAGATTTAATTATGAATGTGTCTTGTTTACATCTTTTTAGTTCTTTTTTACAGTCAGTCGGGTTTTTCATTATTTTTAGCATTTCTCATTCAAATTGCATTTAAACATATGATTTGTAAATATTTTTGTAAGTCATTTAAAAAACCAGTCATGTTGATAACACACTCGAGGGAAAATAATTTTGAGGGTAAACAAATTTTGAAGACATAATTTGGCGCCAAAAATCGCCCTTTTTAATTTTTATAATTTTAATATATCCAGCGTCACTCTCGCAATTAAGACGAATCTAACGACACCTCTCAAGTTAAAATCCTTTAAGCTGTTTAGACTACAGAGCGTGACAAAGAAGTATGTATACACACACACATACATGCATGCATACATACACACATATATACACTGCAAAAACATGATTCTCTCTCCTTCTAGCACAGTCGGGTAAAACAGACTAGCGCGCGATATAACCTTCACGAATACATTTGCATGAGAAACCTTCCCCAGCGATGCCGCTTAGCAGAATTGACTCGGAAAACGCGGGGAACCCTGTGATTAAAGTGGCCCGCTCTCCACAACTCGATTCCGATTTTTGTTGGACACCCCCTTGCATGCATTATAGATGGTACATATGATAAATTTTTTAAAGAAGAAAATAAAATAGCAATACTCACCAAAACGCTTAACAAATTTAAGCCTAGCTTGAAAAAAATAAAACAATATGTTAATTTGAGTACTTCGTCTCTTTTATTGTCTGCAAAGGGCTCACGTGAAATTTCAACTCATTTTAGTTAAATTTTTTTCGTCTATTTTACAGTAACTTCAACTTTTCTGATTTACATTGGTTTAGTTTAGCCTTATTTGATTCTACTCTCGTCTAGAACTTTAAATTATCACTAGAATTAACTGCTGCTGTCTCTTCAGTTTCTTCAATCAAATCGCAAATAACTTTATCGGAGAGGATTCAGTTTGGAATTTAAGGAAAACTTCGGAAGGAATACGGTGGTGTGTGTGCGAGTAAAAGAGTTCCAAAAAGGTGCAGGAGAACAACTAGCAATATGGAAGAGACAAGTTGGAAGAGGACTGAGTCCTGAAAAATTCGAAGGGTAAAATCCAGGAGTGGGGTCATTCTTGATTACCACGAAAGGTTGAGTTTAGATTCACTTGCTGACTTTGATTATATAGTATCGCTAATCAAGCCCGACATGACCCTGACTAAATCGCTTCAGAATAAGTCAAACAGTTTTTATAGTCAAGAGGTGGGGAAATCGACGCAATTGTAAAAGAACAGCACTAAAACATAATATTTCTAAACTCAGATCAAAGTACATATTGGTGGATTCACTGTGCCAGAGAGTAGAAGATTCAGTCGCAATTAAAAGTAGTTCAATTTTTTACTAATTATTAGGTAAATAATTACTTCAGACTTCGAATTGCAGAGGCCGATTGGCATTGAAGCTGCGTTTAAGTTTTTTCAGCTTAATTTGCTTATAGGCTGCGATAAGTACAAAGTAGCATACAGTTTCTGACTTAAACGTTAGGCAGCATAACAAGAAATTGTCAATGAATTTTAATATTAAGGCAAAAATATTATTAAAGGCCAAACTCTACATTAAAGCCGATGACTGGCACAACTTTGAGTCAAGATGCGAATAACGAGTATAACTTATCCAGAGAAATTTCTACTTTGTTGGTTCGAGAAAACCGTTTTATCTTTCTTATTCTGAACTGGGAAAAATTAATTTAAGTACCTACCGTAGTACAGAAACTATTATAGTAAAATAAAATAAAATAGTTTCAGTATCTGTACCGCTCTGGAAAAAGAATTAAACAATTTTTGTGGATAAAAATTTGTAGATGAAAATGAAATAAAAAATATTATCCAAAAGTAAATGGTATCCACCTTCATTGCTTTCGTGACTTGTTTCCCGTCAGTTTGAAAACAGTCAGTCAAAAAGTTGGAATAAATGATCGCAAATTCAAACTATTTAAAATCATGTTAACAATGTTTAGAAAGTCGTCTGCCTTACTTGATAGGCGTTCCCTTTTTGCTACCAACAGCTACACTCCTGAACAACAGGATAATTGTATGTGTAGGGACACTCGTAGCGGGCCAAACCCCTAACATATCTCATATGTTTTCCGAAAACCACCAACTCATTGCATTGGTGGCGATTGGTTTTATTTTGCTACGATTATCAGATGACAAATGTTCGTCCCGAAGAGAACCCCCGATATCATGGCGTTGTCGAGAGACTTTAAAATTATATTCTATTGGTACCGAATCTCACGATAAGGCTCTCACAAAGTCGATTATACTCTAGTCTGGACAGACTAATTCGATAATAACTTCAAGCTTAAGGAAAACTAGTGTTTTCTTTGCTCTGAGTTGACTAGTGATGAGTATTGCACGTATAGATGAGTTACTCCACGTGGATTGACTTCAAAAGAGAATAGTTTGAATTTGAAGATCGTATCCAACTTTTCCCTGTATTCGTACAGCCTCTTTTTTATGAGGGATACTGTTGCGGCAACGCAACGGCCGTGCGCATTGGACCATTTGTGCACATGTTCTGCCCCAAAGGTGCAGCATCATAAACCGGGCCCCTCGAATCTCCGGTTCGGCAGATACCGGGAAGTGTCTCCGTCGACGGTGCGTTTTTGGTCTGCCGGTGGGGCGATGAAGGCTTATATGCATTGCCCCCATTTAAAATAATGTTCTGCCGAAACGGGGTGCAGCAGACGGTATATTGCTGCTCCCACAGAAAACGGTGGTATGATAGGGCACTTAAAAGAAGTTTTTTCGAAACCACAATTTTCAAACCTTATAAGAGTTGTATGATACACAAATTGTGCAATTTTGCTCACTTTGTGCTTAAAATATGTAAAGTCAGCAGATTAGTTCGCTTTTAATCATTATGTAGATATTTCTGATAATTTTTGGGATGCTGCCAATGCCTACAGTTTTCGTGGTATTTCTTCGGAACACATTTTTAATTCAGACTTAACAGTCGAAAGTGCACAACATTGTTTTTCGCAAGATAGTTCCACAAAATTCTAATTCTTCAATAGAAGAATATTGATGAAAATTTACAAGGCCAAGGATATAGGCATTTGGTAAAATCTTCCTTTTACTCTTGGCGAGCATATTGATACGATCAGGCAACATGCACATTTAAATGCGACAAGCCATGATGTGCGTGTCTAATTTAGTTCATTTTGTTTAAGTACGCTACCTTAATTTAGACTCAACTTTATGAGTCGAATATGAACATGAAAAACAAATATCGAAACGTATGACAGTCCAGTATTTACCACTTTTGAGGATGCTCAAAGGACAGATCTACATTCGGCAAGGCAGTCGGCAATTCGACAGTTTGGGGGATATTTCAACTGTGAATTTAATTGAAATTCATAACACCTAGATCTGCTGTTCCTGATTGTAAAAACTATTCGGAAAACTAACAAGTTGTCTCATGTGTATGGTACACTGAATGAATTGTTCAATTAGGGCTTATATTAAATATTCGATCACAATTTGAATCGATATCGAGATTGTAGTATGCAGCAATATTCTACTGCAGCATTAACTGGTCCTCGACCAAAGCTGCGATAGGGAGCTGGTCTAAGGGCCAGCAGTTTCTATACTGTAGAAATATTTCTGGGCTTCGTCAGGCTAAAGAGCTGGTCAGCCCTAATACATACTTTGAAATCACTGCCTATAATAGAGCGGATCTCAGACTACTGGTTTGGCTACCTTAGCCCGAAGGTGTCACCTAAACAAGAAGCAATGAGGCGGAATGCCGTCTATGTCTTGGGGATAACGAAACTGCATCGCACATCCTGTGTGCCTGTCCTGCTCTGGCACGGTTAAGGAGAAGGATTCTCGGTCGGGAACTGTTGAGTTTGGGTGACGTCCGGCAACTAACCTTCTAGCTTTCCTTAAGGTAGGTGGATCGTCTTTTGTAGTAGTTTTGGTACGAAAGACCTGCCCCAGTTGCAGTGCCCACCTATACGGTCATCCCATTAAATTATAATAATAATATGATATCGACATCCAAGCACTTGATCGAATGTTCAAGTTCAAGCGAAAGATATACATACTTAATAGCCTTATTCTGAAAAAATTGTGACCAGTCATAGATTACAAGTCACCTTTCTTGTTCCTTTATATCTTGAGATTTTGATTGTGAGTTACTTATTGTTACTCTGTAAATACATAACATTGATGCAGGAGCAATTATCTTTGAAAAAGCTTTATTTCAAGTTTTTTTTAGAAAGATCACGTGATATAAACTTGTGAGATAAGAAAGAGTACTCCTCTGCAATGCCACGCTTATGTTAAAAGCCACGCTAAAGTTAAAACGTGAGCCATCGTGGTGGTATAAAAACTCCTTTCGGAGGGATCCTAGATCCATCGTAGGATGATCCTATTTCCTGCTAAGTATGTGTCTGTGTGCGCATGTGTAAGTTCTACATTTTGCTGAATGAAAAATTATTTCCCTCAAAGTAGATTTGAATAATTTCTGTATCTCTATGTACATTGTATTATATTCTCACAATTTCATAAGTTTTCGGCAAAAATTATATAAATCGATTACTCCGAATTGACACTTATCCAGAATTCAACTCCGACAAAGAAGCAACTATGAAAGAGAGCAGTTGTTCAAGTGTTGCTTTGGAGTTCGAATATGCACTTTTTGCTCCCAAGAGCAGCTGGTGTAGACTGTGCATTTCTATTGGGTTGTATAGTAATCAGTTACGAACCAAGAACAATAGGGCATCAGCGAAATTTATTGCAAAAAGATAATGACCTTCTAAATTTTCCGTTTATAAAATACGGCGAATACCTTATAATCCCTCTCTTAAGACGACTTAGCTGTATACATATAGAATAAATGAGTAATAGCGTTTTTTTGCTCTGTTTTGACACGAAACTTACCCAGCTAGAAAAAATCGTGTAAAACGTTCAAGTGTAATCTTTCAGAGAGCGAGTCTGACAGGAGCCAGAACAACTCTTTCAGAGATCTGTCCGGTCAAAGAGCAGATCTAATTATCATACTTCTTTTGCCTCAATGAAATAGTAAATAAATAGTGCAAATTGTGCCGAAGAAACAACTTTGCTGAAAAGTTTTGAATGAAAACTTCCTCATCAGAAAATTTTGGTTAGTTAAAATGTATTATTTCTGCTTCCACTCCTTGTGCACATTGATTAAAGCGGATAAGACAGTTCAAAATGAATGCTTGCAATGTTTAAAGGCGCCTCACAGTGGGGCAGAATCCCAAAAAGCTGGCCAAAAATAAAATTTTTGAGTTGTATATATTCGTCTATATACGTTCAGATCTTGTTTACGGATAGTCCTAGAACAAAATTCCCGACCGGGCAGGTATATACCTGCTCTAGTGTCGCCTCGACATCAGACGACATTCAGCCTCCGTTTGGTACGCACGAAACAAGTGTACGCGTCGAAAAATTCTTGCCTGTTTTGAAGTGCTGTGAAACTGAAGAAACTATTTCAATTGGAATTCGGCAAAATGGAATCACTTTCTGGAGGTATGTAGAATATATGGTTATGCACAGTTATTGCTCATTTTATGTTTGAAATATTTAAATCTCGCGACAAGTAACCTAAAAAAATTGTACACTTTATATCTAAAATCGATTTTCTAATGGAGTTTTAAAAATGTCTTCGCCAGTCTCGACCTTGTTTAGACAAGGAACTGATAGTGTACAGTGTTAAATATAACATATTAAAAAACTGGCTGCTCAGGAGTGCTCAATGAATAGTGAGACTAATTTTTATGGAGGAACGCGTGGCGCGACATTAACGGAAGTGTGAATGTAATGCATTGGTTATTATGTTATTGCAATTTTCAAAAAAACCGAACATGTGATACAAGTAGACGAGGATGAAAAGTCATTAGGACTGTTATTTGCAAATTTTCGATCGAGATGGGGAGCAGCAAATAGACCTGACCTCAGATTCGTAATCAGCGATCCCAAAAACCCCCGAGTAACCAGTTGCAGTCAAATTAATAGAAATTCGAATTTTTAGTCCACCATATTGGAGCCGCCATTTTGAATTTTGAAAATCTGACCTCAGATTCGTAATCAGCGATCCCAAAAACCCCCCGAGTAACCAGTTTCAGCCAAATTAATAGAAATTCGAATTTTTAGTCCACCATATTGGAACCGCCACATTCGTAATCAACGACCTCGAAAACCCTCATATAGGTAATTATTGGTAATTTGCGATTTTTGGCCACGAAATCGGGACTTTGCCCCACTGTGCGTCTATGTCTGTAAAGCGAAGGAAAATAGACCAAAATATTCATAAATCTTTCGCAATACTGCTACCTATCAAGGTGCCAACCAGTTGAGATATTATATCAAACTGTACATTGTGACATGACAAATGCCCAATATGAAAGCACAATGTTGTAACGCCAACACTATAACGGCCCTTTGAAGTAACAATCTGCTCAGTCAAGTCGACATTGAGCAGTTGTCAACGCACATCGTATGGTAAAAGTTGAAAATTTGTACAACTTTTTAGCACTTGTGTTGCGTTGACTGCGTTTATTGTATTTGTTACAATTTCTTATGCTTCTATTCTTGGGGGCAGTTCATAACGTCGCCAATGCAATTTTACATTGTGCTTTCATCATAAATTTAGATATGTTTAGACATGTCAACGCTGTTTCGACTAAATGACAACATAATGGCTTGTTGAGCCCCAATGACACAAACGTCTACCTTACTAACGTTTACGTTGTATGATTTATTTTAGCGGTGTGCGAGGCACTAAGGACTAAGTTCATTAAAGATAATTCAAATTAACTAACAAAATCTAGTAGCGTTGTCAGGTGGACTATTGTGTCGCCGAAGCTTGAATTATTTATTAGTTGATGCTTTGACCCTGAGAGAACTTGTGGTGCATGTCGCAAGACATGTGAAAGTTACGTTGATGTGCGATTGCTGCTAGCAAAGTTCAAGAGTTCTTCTACAGTTGGTTTCATAATTGTAATGCATGAATAATGTACGTTCGCTCATAAGCACTGGACATTTATATTGTCTGTGGTAGTGTCGTCAGGTAGGCTTTTGTGTCGCAGAAACTTGAACTATAACTGATTTAATCATGTTGACATATGCACAATATAGTTGGGTCTATTATCATTCACTGTATCTCATCTCTCCCTTCTTGTAGTTGTTTTCTCTGTTTGCGCCTTTTCGCCGGATTCATAAACACCGCGTTGAATATTTACAGAGACGATTTGTTAGCTCTTCGCTCCGTGGCCCTTCGCTTCGTAGCCCTGTATCTTATTCAAACTAAGTTAGACTCATTAAGCTGGAGGTCCTCGAATAGACTTTACTTAACTAAATTGTTATCAATAGATTTTCCTTCTATTTTTCAGGAAATTATAAATATTTTATCAGGTCACTACGTTGCTTACTAAATATGTTTCATAAAAATGCGGTGAAAAGACATATATCAACATAAAAACATGAAACTTTGAATTAAATGCTTACTTATCCCTCCACCCTTTTTAAATTTAAGAGCTCCAAAAGGCATTAAGCGTTTGGTCATTTCCTATTAAATAAGGCTTTAATCGCATAATTCATAAGCTAGGGATAGATTTATAGAAATATTCGCAATAATGTATATTTGCTTACATCTTAAAAACCACCCGCCTTGGTGAGTTCCAATTTCTCTTTCTCTCACTACAATATAACATAAATTGTGCTAATGCAACCACCATTTGTGACGGTCACTCTCCCGAAATTTTATGACCCAGAGATGTGATTAGATGCTGAAGGTACAATAAGAGGTTCGTATTTCGAAATTCGAAGCATGTCTGGGTTTTCTATCAAATGCTGTAAAATCAATTATTTGACAAATTTTTATTCAATCTACTTCATGGTGGTGATTACAGGTCGTCTTGAAAAACGATTAATTAAGTGTTCATTCCTGCATCAGTCAAAAGGCGTTCAGTTTATCAACGTAATATTGTAAGACGTAAAGTGGAATGTGTTTAATAACTCTGACTCAATATGGGCTTGCTACTTAAATAGACAATGGCATCATCCCAAAAGTCTTGACTTGAAGTTGCTTAGACATCTTATTTCGTTTTATCCACCATCTGGCACAGTTTAAGTGAAAGGAAAGTGAACGTGGGCCAACATATCTACAACAAAAGGTTTAACATCAAAATTAACACAATTTGTAAACAAAACGTTCATTTTCAATAAAAATTGAAGTAAACTTACGATGACACATGATAACCCTGACTTAGACTAAGAGCGCGTCTAACATTCAAGTTATAATGTTTGATATCTTGCCATAAGACGTGTGACGGGGTATAATGTATACCATCTGAAGCGTCTTACTAGATAATTTACAGCGTGTCGCTTAAGCTATCTCAAAAGTTAATCATTTCTAGTTTAAGTCTTAAATAATAGTCTACCTTACAAGCTAACATCTAGTCGATAGGAGTATGAGACATTTAATTACATTGACTTTGTTTCGTCGGCGGTCTTCGGTCTTTGCTCTGTACTGGCTATGGTGGCTGTTCTTGCGCTTGTGGCGATTGCGCTTGGCGTGTCCTCATGATGACGTCGACAGGTCGTCCTTGAGCCATTGTGGAATAGGACGAGATCCAAGCTTTTTAAGCAATTTCACCAACGCAGTGTTGTGGCTTAAATAGTATCTAAAAGTAGAAAAAGCATTTTAATTTATCTTGAATTAGAGCAATAGAGTCAATCGGCATTAAGAAATGGGATTAAGGTGAGAATTAAGTGAATTTTGAAGCTTCTCCACACATGTGGCCCTCGAATTTGGGAAAATGTGAAAGATCTTAATTACTATGACATTTTGAATCAATTATATTTTGTATATTTTGGCGTTTTTGGAGAGAGGAATATAGATGACAGTCGTGCGAACTGGGTGCGGGCCCTCGAGATATGCAATTTAGCCGCTTGGAAAATTTTGTAAGAATTTATTATTTCCAAATATATTACAGAATTTGTATTAAAAAGTAGAATGCAATAAGATTCTTTCCACTCTTTCGTCTTGATGCCCACTGCAGCAACTATCTTTACTTTTGACCCTTTACGAGAATGCTTTACGTAGCTAAAAATACCGCTCTTTTAGATTTCCACATTGATAAAGGTACCCTCAGACACTTCCTCCCGCCATCTTAATTTGCCTCTCCTGTTTGCTCCCCACCGACCTAATAGTTTTATCTGCCCCTTGTTTTAGTTCTAGTCTTAGTTTAAGTTGATTTTGTTTCTTTTTAAGACAATTACTTTGTTACTTTCTTTGTAGCTTGAATTAAGGGTTGTTGTTGTTTAGTCGGTCTTATATGGTCTCGGCAGGCATACCATACGACCAAATCATACAGAGGGCACCTCTTTGTTGGTATGTGCTGAAATGGACATAAGGAGACCTATCTGGCGTGACAGCGAGTGGAACCAAATATGGGCGCCGATTCGTGGCGCTGCGTGGCTCAGGTGATGTTTGTGTTAGTACAAATCTGTGTAGAAGGAGCGTACCCTCCCTTCCTTGTCAAGTGACATTTAATAACAGACGTATTGTTTCTTTCAAGCAATGTGCAAGTCAATGATACGCTCGCAGCGCCACGAATCGTCGCCCATATTTCGTTCCATAGGTCCCTTTGTATAGAGAATGGAGTCCAGTATCCTTATATTCTAGTCTTGTTGAGTGGAGTTTACCAATTCCCGTGTCGTTCTTTCTTTCGTATCTCTTTCTCAGGTCAGCCTTCTCTTACAAGCGAGACAACTGGGCACCACGAATTAAGCAAAAGCTAGTTAGAAGCTAAGTTTCTCGCCTACTTTTATAAATAAAGATATTTATTGGAGTATGAACTATATGGTACACTTGAGGGCTGCCATGGGAGCGAAGTTTTCTCTGCGCGAGGTGCGTTTGTTCAGTTCGCATAAGCTTGTGACCTGCTAATTCGTTGTGTTTAAAATACAAACGACTTGTATGCAAGCATTGGACGAATAAAATTTAAAGAAATAACCAATTTGTAGAAAAATTATCGCATAGCTTCGATTAAGCGTAACAAGTTATACATATACCACTACAAAACTAAGAAATGTTAGCTTTCATAGCTTGGCCTTATATGTACAACGGTCCTAAGTGTCACATCACTGTACGAAAATAGTAGCTGAATCTATAGAGGTTTAAAATTGAGTTACTTGGGCTAAAGGGGTGGGTTAGCTCTTTGATAATAATAATAGCTGCGTTCTTTGGTGCACCTTGTTCTGGAACAACCATACATTGAACAGAACAAATTCGTTCTGCAGATAGAGAACAAACCATCCATTTAGATGTTCTACTAATATCTAGGTGGCACCATATTTAATTTGCGAAGACTTTTGCCAGTTTTGATAAAATTATCAGCCCACAAATGTAAATAAATTTGTATTTGTAATGAAAGTAATTATGGAAATTCATCACTCTGCATGAATTAACTTCCTTTGCGAAAAAATGCAATATTTATTAGCTTGTTGAGCAAAGACCTCTTCCATTTCTGTATAAAACGGTTCATCACACAGAGAAGGAGATTTCAGTCTATTCCAAACAAAAGAACACAGCCAGAAGCATTTAATGAACCGTCCCACTTCCACCTTAAGACCAGTTGTGATCATGTGTGAAACCGAAAAACAAACGATTGGTTTGGGCTGGTTTGTTGGGTCTTGCTGCCCTATAGAGATGTATAATTTGATCTGATTTGATGAACGTTTTCTATGCCCAGTATAATTCTTATTACTTTTTATTATTAATGCTCATACGCCCCATACTTGAAACTTAACAAAAATGCCGATTTTAAGAGGAATTTCGCTTTAGAAGCATCAACATAAGCGTATTTATATTTTTCTGGTCTGGGTATATGAATATCGGAAGTATTTGGGGTGTTCCAAAAGTTAGTTCAAGTGTCTTTTTTTTTAGCGGAGAAAAATATCAAAAATCGCTCAGACACGAGTTTGAAAATTTCGAGGGGGTAGGTTTTTAGGGAAGTCCTAACATTGGGACCACCCTCCTATGGAGGAGGACGGGGCAACTGAACTTTTTCTAATGGCAAGGCAGACGATGTATCGTTGGAAAGGTCTTTTCAATACATACATTTTTTTGTAAAAGAAATACAATTTTCGATCCCCCTTCAAAAGTTATGGGGGATAAAAGTTAGAGGAGAAGAGTTTTGTCTCCCGTTGGAGTTTGGCACGAAGAAAAGTCTTGCTGAGAGAAACAGTTTGCTTCAACTTCGAAAGCGCTGCGATTTCTCGTTTAAAATCCACGGGGAGCTCAAATAACCAGGATATGAAGTAACTTTTGGGGCACCTAGTATATGATTTTGAACAGATTGAGATGTTTACGCGTTTACGTTCCTCAGAACTCAATTTTTCAAAACAAAGTATACGATACCTCGGGGTCTAACCAAAGAACCGATTAGAAATTTTGAACAAATGTTAAGAGTAATAATAATTAATTTTACCTAATACTGATTTTCAAATTTCAAACAATTATCTGGAATTTCGTAGTCAATTTCAATTTCAATTTATAATGTCACACACCTATTTTATTGCACACTCGTTTACAGGCCCTGGTACCCACAATAAAAAGGGAATTCTTATGAAATTCTAGATGGCATTCGAATATGCTACGTATTACCGTTTACTTAGACCCATACCACCATTATTAGAAAGCAGGTTTCGCTGCGATAGCATTGCAGAGTAGGTAGAAAGTTATGTTTATGTTTCACAGGATAATTCCCACCTATTATTTTGCACACCGCTAAAACAATTTAACAGCTGTAACAATACAATAGTACATATTCAATTTGGTGGGGATTGATTGGTAGCATCGCTTGGGAATGCAGTTCAAACTCAATAACTCTATATGAATTTTTCGATCACTTTTTAATTCTGGACGGTAAACTAAAATTTCTAAAATTACTTAGTCTTATATAAACATTAATAACCGCAGTGACGTACAGTGGTACCCGATTTATAGCAAATAATTAAAATACTAAGGCATGAAGGAGTCGTCTCCGAATTCATAAATCTACTTATTTGCCATCCTGTGTAAGTTTTGACGTTAAAAGATGATTTTTCATATCCTAGATCTGCCCGAAAGGATTATTAACACAGAAGAAGGCTAAAAACCGCATTTAATAACGTTGATATTGCTTTTATTATGATATCAAATTATGTGGTCTGAGGACGAACAATGGTCTCTCAAATTCCCGGAAACAATACCCACAAGCCTGGGGTATTGCAAGCAAAACCCAAATATGATTCTCTCAAATCCCATTGCTCCACAAAGAATTCAACAGAACGTGAAGTAAGATGAGGATAGAAATATGGAATTTTGATTTCTGGCACATCAAGTGTCCAGAAGGGCGTTAAGGGCAAAACTTCCTTGTTCTACTAATGAAGGTTGCAAAAACGAGAAGCCAACAGCTCACAACATAAACTTCATTCTGCTCTAATTCCTCTAGAGCCAAGCCACAAATGGAGAGCAAACTATCTCGTGTTGTCGCCGAAATCAAAGCAGAATCTAAGAATCCCAAATGTTTTCCAGCTCGGACGATTGCAAAATTGCAGTTCATTACAAGTACGGAGTAGGGCTTGCCGTGCAGCCTTCAGGCCGCAATTCATTCATGTGGATGACTAGCTAGTGGTGAGGAGAGTTTTATCAGACCTGCTTGCTGTTAAAAAGTTTTAATAACTTTACAATCGCTTTCATCAGAGGTAGAAAAAAAATACGAATTGAAAAAGTAATTTCATGCTCCGGCATCAGAGAGTTGCCGCAAATTTCGGTAACCAGCGTTCGGCGGACCTAAAGAGCTGAATAAATAAACCCAACTGGGGCCCGAGTAATGTAGGGCAGTTTACAATAGTCCCACATCGCCGTGGATGGCAGAAGCGGGCGGATTAAAAAGGTCGGAGCTGGAAGAAAAATAAGGCTCATGCTGCTTTACCTTTGTAACAGTTTTAAACTCCTCTCGTCCATCGGGGGGTATTGGCGACCCTTCGACTTTCCCAAACACTTGTTTCGGTTCTCACCAATCACCTGGCAGAAAAATCCCTTTTTGCTGTCAAATCTCAGGTGATTTGAATAATCGAAGGGAGGTTGAATTTTCAGAAATCGCTGGAGCTCGTTGAGGACATCAATGGGACTCGATTTCAATTGCTCCCCGTCGATGATGTGTAGCTGCTGGGCGGGGTAGTAGGCCAACCACCGCTCCAGGTGCTGTGCGTACTTTCCAGGGTTCAGGCATCGATTTCTCAGGTCCCTGAGCGCTTTCGGTGCTGTATCACTTGCGGTTATCACCTGCAACAAAAGCAAGTATTTTGTTAATTTCCTCCTCTCATGCTGAACATTATGTTGGGAAAAACGTCTCGCACTCGCAACGGCAGAATGTATGTCCGTACGTGCACGGCTAACACCAACCCCCTCTAAGTATTTTAGTTAATGGCTAGATAGCACTTTTCCCAAATGAGCTAATAATCTTGATTAATGCACGAGAGCAACCCATTTTGAAAAATCGTGGCTCTGCCGAGCATCGAACTGATAACTAGCACGAGTCGGCAAGAGCATGAAGTGGTGATTCTGTCACCAGCAGGCAGCCCTCGTCTACGAACCACATTCACATGTAATCATTATTAATGAGAGTTGTATTCATGTCAGCCCCATAAAAATAAACTGCATATTCCGGGCGAAAGATTACGTCCTTGGGAGCCTCATTTCATCCCGATGAGATAATGCGAGCTTGGGACAAGTGCTAATAACGCTAAAACGCAATTTACCTCATCTATTTACATATGAGGTGAACGGTTCGAGCCAAACGGGATGGCTGGATCATTTGGGCCTGAAATACGTGAAGGTTTTTGGCTCGGGACTAAGAACGCTTGTAACAAAATTGCAAAATTCTTTGGGAATATTTAATACCGACCTCTTTTATTTGCCCACTGCGGCACTTCCTCCCTTGCCACTAATTTCAAGCCTTAAAATTTTATTTAGAGATAATTTTGCTGCTCCCGGCTAAATCTCGACCCCCATTTTCATCCTGTTGGACACCACTTACACATAGACAAATCCTTTTCACCTTAGGCTGGGATAGAATAAAATCCTCAAAGAAGGCAGGTAATCCCCAATCTGTGGATGCTCAAGGTCCCTTAACACAGCAGAGTCGCAAGCACGTTATCTTCTTTGAGATCAGACTTCGACCGCAAATAATGAGGGATTGCCGCAATTTCACTAATTGAATAAACAGGTCAGTCCACCCTGGACGGGACGGCGATCAAGCTCATTTAATTAAATATTGGGCAGCTCAGCCCGTACAGCAAGTTGAATTGTTTCAGCGAGGGATTCCCGGGTCGAACATATTAAGTGCGTCTAGTACGCAATTAAAAAATAAAAACCACCGCACAGTGACAAATTAAACTTCGCTCTGAGTAAGTTTTTGTATCCGGTTGAAATGGATTACTGATTTTCACCACTTATGCTTTATAATGGAGAGAACGCACGTTTTTCGGAACCATTCCGCTTGAAATGGAGACAGATTTCCAGATAATTATGTTAATGAAAATACCTCTCAGTAAAAAAAAATTATGTGATATAGGGCGTGGCGTATGCGTGCTTATCGCGCCCAGGAGAGGTCAGCTATTGTTTGACTCCGTTTTCAAAAAAAAAAAAAAAAAAAAGAGGAAGCTTTCCATATTTTCGCTGTTTTTAAGATGTACATACTAGGTATGTGCATATGTTGTTCACATATCGATTATGCGAGAACAGTTGTCACGTTTTTTATTATGATTTGCTGTTTCTAGTAGAGAATTCTGTGGTGATGGACGATCTCATAAGAGGTTTGCTTACGAAGTTTGGTAAATTTATATAAAATGACACCAGAAGGTATTAAGTGCTATCACGATAGATAACGTTGAATGGCTTCAGAATTGACCATTTTCGCATTTATCAGAAAAAAGATAAAAGTGAGTTCCGGGAGATGGTAAACAATTTTTATTTGCAGAAGTGCACGTCCGGCAAGTTAAAGCCAAGTTTAATTCAGTTCGACGGGGTTTGAAGAGCTTTAATTTTTAGATAAAAGATTTTAAACATAATCATACTTGCACTAAAGATGAGCAGTGCTGCGGAGGCCATCACGAAGAACATTATTGAATAAAATTTATGTCTATACTTTGTCCCTCGAAATATCACCTCTATTCGAGGAAAGGTCAAAGGCATAACATATTTTTAGTGTAATAGCTGTAACATTGAAACAATAACCTTTCTTGAAGTTATCCAAGATCTTAATTTTATTTGCCTCCCTGGACATAGAAGGCGCTTTCGATAAAAAAGGATATGAATCTACATATATTTAGGGCACTTGTGCACAGGGATGTAGATTTATATACTCTCGCATGGTTGGACGCTGGACAACACCTTTGTGTTCACCAAGGCAGTTAAGGGGTGCCAACAAGGCCGTTCTTTTGATTTTCGGTAGTAAAACGATTTCTCCAAGGCAAATCTCTTTTGGACGGTCAATATGAATGTGATAATAAGGGTCCCATACTTGAAAACAATATTCTAAAATAGACCTAAGGTTCTTAGAGCATATGGATTCCGAAAACCTTTAGTCCATCTACGCACAAAACCGAGCATAGAATTAACCTCATTAATATTATAATATAATTAAAATGTGCCGAAAATGTAAGTTTATTGTCAAAAATCATACGCGCATCCTTGATTTCGACAATGTCCCTTGTCAATATTGTAAGCGAACAGAAGAGGAGAAGGCTTCCGATTGAACCACAAGATATTATGCTTATATTCAATTATACATAAGTAAAAAAAGTAAGCTGAAAAGCTGGCCAAACCTTTAAAATTAACCAATTAGTTTAAAACTTGGTATCGGGGGGTTTTTGGGGTCGCTGATTACGAATATGATGTCCTTCTTTTCATAAACAAAAAGGCGGGAATTTTTTCGTAGGGCTTCTGTAACAAAATAATTTCCAACGTAAGTAATAAAAATTCAACTATATCCAGGAATTAATAACTATTTAGAGATTTGCAATTAGAAAAGATTGTGTATTGCACTCAATACTGATTAGAAGGAGGAGGGTCCATTTTGTTTCACGTAATTAAGGGGGACTTCCCATGGAGAGCACCATTTTTGAAGGTTTTACATTTATTTCTTTTATGGGAAAACGAATAAAGGTAAACACTTGCAGTTTTTTGGAGGTTGAAAAGGACCATTTAGTACATTTAAAAAAATTATTGAATTACACAAAAATTCAAAATGGCGTCTTTGGCTGTAGTCCAAAAAGTGGTCTAAAAATTTTCAGAGGCAAACGGTGTGCAAGTTTCTGCCTCCCTGGGTGATCAGAAACAGAAATGACCGAAATGTTATCAATCAGCATCCTCTCGATTAGGTACCCACGTACGATTTTTTCGATATCTTCAAAATTGACAAAATGGCGCCAAATTTTTAAAAAAAATTCATTTTTCGCGATTTTTTTCGAATAAAAACGTGGATTAAAAATCGAATTTTTAAGATTTCGAAAAATCCGTACGTGGGTACCTGCAAAAATGTATTTCGAACGTTCTGTGGAAATTTCAAGTCGGTCGGTCAATTACAGTCGTCAGAAGTTTGCACACCATTTTGTAAAACGTGTTCTCGAGAAAAACGCGTTTAAAGTTTTGCAATGTCGGCATTTCGTTCCGGTTCGCGCTTTACATGTCGACTTCAAAGGTCATTTAAGCAATGTTAGAGATCGAATTCCGAAAAATCCTTTCACAGGGTAAATTGTACTTATATATAGATTACAAAAATGCAAAAAAAAAAAAAAATTGATTTTTTGAAATTGCTCCATGGGAAGTCCCCCTTAACTCTTCACAAAACAAATAGCAACTTCGCCGAGCATTCAGAAACACACAGAAACATTTGCTGAAACGGCCACAGTAATTTAGGAAAAGAAAATGGACACCTGGCCGCTGTAAACCAGTTTTATGTATGGCAGGGATCTCCTACTAGTAAATTTGGCTAGCTTTTCGGCCTTTTGCCCACTGTGTGTCGTATATATCAGCCAGTATTTCAACCATCACCGTCAGAGTCATCAGATACTATGCGAACATTTTTCGCGTCTTTAGCATAGTAAAGAATATTTGCGTGAGAAGGACATCATTGATGTAAATCATGATTAGTAATTGTCCAAGGTGACTGACCTGTGGTACATCCGAAGTAATTTTGATAGAGTCAGCAAGGGCGTCACGAAAACGGACACGCTGAGTGCGTCCAGTCAAATATGACGAAATCCAGTCGACAGAACAGGAAGGAAAGCCAAGAGTGGACAGCTTATAGATAAGGATTCTGTCATTAATCCTTTCAATTGCTTTGCCTAAGATCGTGAAAATACAAATTGTCAGATTCAATAGCTGGAATGCAATAATTGGATAATTCTAAAAGGTTATATGTAATTGATTCACCTTTCATAAATCCATGTTGAAAGGGCAAAAGAAAAGGTTTATTACAGTGAAAGTGAAGCGCATCACAGATATGAGCCTCAAAGAGTTTAGCAATGCACCTTAAATTGGCAGCTGGTCTGTAATTAGAAATGTCGCATTTATTTCCCTTTTTATGTAACGGAACAGTCACAGATACCTTCCATGGACTTGAAAAATCACCATTACGTAGAGATAAATTAAATAGATAACATAAAACACGAACAATTACGGAATGACATCCTTTCAGAAATCGCTGCGGCAGGCCGTCAGGGCCACACAAAGAATTGCCAACTAATTCAGAGATGTGTCTGTGAATAGTTGATTCCTTAAAAATGAGACCCTTCGTTTGTACAGAAGTCAGCGTAAGATTCGTCAATTGCAAAAAATCCTTAGAATTAATATCACAGCTAGAATCACAGAACGCCGTGCTAAAAAGATCAGCAAACAGATTAGATATCTTTTCCGAATTACTGCTATGGACAAAGTCCAAGAAAAACGAAGATGGGTAACCGTCCTGCCTACGTTTAGCATTAACAAATCTCCAGAACTGTCTAGGATTCTCACGTAACGATTATTTCACGTTATGAATATATGTATGATACGACGAATTGATAGTGGTAATAAGTTGATCCTTTAGCTCAGAGTAAGCGAAGATATCATCATTACTCCGAGAGATGCAAACCTTCTTCCAAGCCTTGCTCTTCAGATTTTTAAAATGTTTCACAGTTTCATTTATCCATGGCTGGCAATCATTTAAACTATTCGACCTTTTAACTGGGACACATTGACAATTACTTCATAAAACGATTTCACAGCCTTTTCAATGTCGCGCTACTCAAGGACACTACTCCAGTCACAGGCCAAGAGCCATTGCTTCAACTTAGCAAAGTCGGCCTTTTTAAAGTTATAACAGTAATTAGATGACAAAGTGGATGCATCAGAAACAAGATCAAAATAAAAAACGAACAGCAAAGCCGGATGATGACCAGACTCGGGTAATATAAGCGAAGTGCAGCGTTTAACCGTAGTTCCTGAAGGATCAGATGAGAAGGCAAGATCCAGGCTGCTATCATAGTCATTCGTCACAGAATTGCACTGGGACAGCCCAGCGGAAGACTGCTTTATCTACTGTTTATCAATTTGAAATTTTTTGAATTTTGGATTTATCTCACCAATTTCCGTTCGACAGAAACAAAGAGCTATTGGGAACGGATAGTATTTAGATGGGTGACCGATGTTCACTGAATATCTACGGATTGATAAGTTTATTTAAATGAAACGATACCAGCTTTTGGTCGCCTTTGCACAGTGTAAAGCAATTTACCAGTGCGGATCTCCATCACATCGAAATTGGTTCAGGAAGTTGAGAATTTTCGGACGCCATATTGGATTCGCCATATTGTTCTATCAAAAAATTTATTCCTGATGTTCCATATACAGTTGATAACCTTTCGGTCTGAATTGGAGTCATTAAAATTGCAGAAATAAAGTCATAGGAGCGATTACAATCTCTGGCTAAAATTATATGAATTTATTTCTATTATAAAATTAAAAATTAAACGGATTGGGTATCATAAAATTATATTCATTGTTTAGGTTTATGCAATTTTAAAGATAAAAACCAAATATATGTATAATCGGAGTTCAATTAATTTCAGTTTTTTTTCGTCGTTTAAATCCGGGCAAACAATTTCTAATTGATTGATAGAAGACTATTATCGTATAGTCAGCTATAAATTTAAATAGGTGAGTATAACAGTTATCAGCTTATATTGACAGGTAACCAACGAATGCCTTACGAAGTGGCTCTTGTTGTTTAGGTGATTTTGTGAAACAGAATTCAGAGCCAATAGGTAATTATTGGTTTTGTTAATGACAACTCTGATAACAAATGACTTTAAAGGGATAAAAGCACTTTGTAGCGGATCTACAAAATTTCTATAGTCACAAGGGAGGGAACTCTTAGTGTTGCCTTGTAAAACCTAAATGAAATTTTAAATTTGCATAAAGGTAAACAAAAACAAAGGGAAACTCTATAATCCTCTTTAGCATACAAATTTCATATAAGAAACTGGTTCTGTACCTTAGTTGCTAACCACACAGGTGCAGCTTTAAAAATAGTTGCTCGAAAACTAATTAGGTGAATCATCAAGGGTTTCCACCGGGGAAAAGAACAAGTTTGCCGCTTAGCGAGGTATCCGAAAAACGGGAAAAACTTTCCGTAAACAAATACCTCTGAAGTTTCCTTAATGAAGTATTTCTCTGGAGGAAATTTAATTTAAGTTTAACGTGTGCGAGCGCGGAGTTTTGATTAATTATGAGACTTGGAGGGACTACAATGTAATTCCAGAAAGGCCATGAAAAGATGCTCAGAAGGCGCCCCATCTAATGGAAACAAATGGGAATTCATTTAGATTAAAAATTGACCTTGCCGGAGAATCCTTGTTTATTTGGTGAAAAATTTGTAGGTTTCAGCAGCAAGAAAGTGCTTAGAAGGGTCGCATCAATAACTTACGTCATATCTAATTTGTTCCAGGGAGGAATAAGGAAAGCACACACTGGGCGAATAAATGGCCCAATTTCGTGAACTTAAAGTGTACCTAATAAGAATCAGACCGTTTGCAAATACCTACGATTTTCATTCGAGCTAGAGTTTCCATTTACCTTCGCACCTGTGTGCCGGGGGAATAAAAAATTCAACCTTCGGCCACTTACCTGATAGAAACTGTAGTTATTGGCGATTAGGTCCCCATGGGCCTTCGTGTGCTGGTACCAGGAGTAGGCACGTTTGGCGGGTGATATTAAGATAGTCACAATTTTGGCATGTGGGAGAAGGGCGTGCGTCCGCTTAGGCACCAGATCCCCATCGAAATACGTTGCTGACTTTTCGAACATGTACTTCGCCGAAGTGTTCGACTGCACCGGAAAGAAGTTCATGTACCAGTCCAGGCCCCTGTAGTAGTTGTTGCCGTTGAAGAATTGAATTTCCTCAAAAGTGTCGGGACTGGGCAGGTTGCTAGCTATGCTCGGATGTATACTCAGGAACGTATAAAGCGCTGTGGTTCCTGTTTTCTGCGGTCCTATCACCAGGAACTTCGGAAGCGAATCGCAGCTTTTGTTCTTCGACCAAATCTTAATGTGACGAGGATCGTCACATGGGTTGCCCCAAACAGGGTCAACCTCATCCGGGTGTAGTCGGAAGTACGTTTCACCTAACTGCAGAGGTGGCGCCGAGCTAAGTTTCAAATTTGTCCAGCATCGGAGAAATTTGATCACTGACTCGAATGTGTACAGAGCGAGTCTATCGGAACCATAATTCGACATGTGCGTCATGAAAATGTTGATGGGATTGTACACTATTGTTTGGAACAGCTCCCCACCTTGTATTGACTCATCCAGCTTGTCGCGACCGCCTGGATACCTATCTATGTACATCGTATGCGTGAAGAGTCCACAAGTTTGCCGGGGCAGAACCATAATGTTTCTATGGATGAAGCCCCTCCGTAGCCTCGCCGGCCTGAGGTGGGGGTACTCCTCTGTTGAGGTCACTTTAATATTCCACACCTTTTTCCAGGCGGTGTACAAAATTTCGTGTGCTGGATAGACGCCAGAATGGTGCGGGGACACCGAATACCCAGAGTCGGTCGGAATTCCTTTTTCCTTGGCAAAGGCATAGTTGAGCATCATTTCATTCATAAGCACAGTCAAATTATCGTACAAGTGCGGCTGCTGATGATTCCACATGTGCGAGAACCAGTTGAACTCGTGAACGTTCCGCAGCAGCATGTCATCACCCAGGTTTTCGTCATGTGTCCCATGATGGAAATATTTTCCAGAGAATCCTAGGTTAAATCTAAAGCCAGGTACCATGTCAGCAATTCGCTTTTGGGTTGCAATGAGCGCCTGAACGTCGTCAGGCCTCAGCCTCGTCCCCTTTTCACCCACAAATATGTCGTCTATGTCAACGAGAACCATCCGGTTCAGACTTAGACTTAGCTGCCCGTGACTGAGGTACGAGAGCGAATCCAGAAATAGCAGACGATGCAGCCAAAACCGAAGACCGCTGCCGAAGAAGATTCGTTGGATTCCGTCCAGACGACCGTGATCCTGTAGAACTGTAGAAAGCGGTGGTTGGATCTGGCCGTCCACAGTATTGTCCTGAGTATTTCGCTGAGCCCACTCAAGGGGTTCATACGTGGAATGATTATTTTGAAATATGGCCCAATCGTCACTGGGAAGTGGACCCCAAGCAGTGTCTCCCGCTCGAGTAAGTCGGAGAATTGGCGAGCCTGGGTTGAGACTCGCGTCCCTTAAGCGTAAATTTGTGTGGATGTAAACGGGAAAACCACGTAATTGAGCTGCCACCAACGTTTCCTCACTAGGGCTGACGAACCCTATTATCCCGACGGAGTATTCACGGCAGTATTTATCCAGGAGTTCGCGGTTCCACTTGTCCATGTGCAGGTATTTGTCAAGGTTCTCGAACACTATAACTCCATAGCGCCCCTTGTCTAAGTTCGTAAGTACTGGAAGGCTCTTGCCGGCTACTTCTATTTTGTACCTGAAATTGAAGTAAAAACAATTCGCTTAGCATTAATTGAATTTATCTTTGCAAAGCACCGCTCTACACCAACAATGGCCCAGCCAGAACTTTTGTTTAACAAAGACGCCGGGCCACAATGACTCTTCGTCGGGAAAGGCAAACAGCTACCCTACCAGAAATTAAAAGTTCGCGAAATTGAAAGCAGATAGCTGCAATGCTCGCAAGTTTTAATGAGTAAAACGGGTGAGCCACAATTCTATTCATTTTAAAAATGTGATACTACCCTCATGCAAAAGATCCCAGAAATGGAAATTAGCTCCTTCCTATAGGAGCACGTAGGACTTGTGCTATAGCAACTAGTGATCCTATTGCTTTATTAATTTTTTTGCCCTGAAACGTAAATTATGTATCGATTTTCAGTTTCAGAAGTCGCTGAAGCTTTATTTTACTGGAGAATTTTTTTCATGGGTTTTACTCTGGCGCATAAATATGACAGAGTTTTTACTCATATCAGTTTTTAATTAAAATTTCATATAGTTCCGATTCCGACATACCTACTCCAATGATTTTAACTGCGTTTATTTAATCGGAATCTGAGTTTGGATCAATGTAAAATGCAAAAATGATTCCGGTAGAGTACTAGAAGCCATTCACACAATTAGTAAAACTTAAATGGAGTGCCTCGATTGTTCAGTTAGTAGCCCGACGCGTGGCGGTTAGGCCTTGAACGATAGAGTTTG
Source organism: Neoitamus cyanurus (assembly GCA_947538895.1). Lineage (NCBI taxonomy): Eukaryota > Metazoa > Arthropoda > Insecta > Diptera > Asilidae > Neoitamus > Neoitamus cyanurus. Next base: position 28,098,571 of record OX384540.1, read on the forward strand.
TGGGTTCAATTCTCACAAGAAACCTTGTTAAAAAGTGGTCAAGTGGCATTGGGTGAAAACTGGGGTGGTGTCATGTAATCGACCAGTTTTGTTCTCTGCCATTTTGAAAAGTAAAATTGCTTCGACTGGTATCTGACATATGAAACGACCAGAATTTAGTCGATGTCATTCGACTGAAATGCATTCTATTACTTTTGTAGCCAAAATTAGCAGCAAGATGTAAATTATACAAATAAAATTATCGTGTATGTAAATAACATATAATAACTTGTTTCCTTAGGGCAAATAAACCATTCAATAAAAATCAAAAAGAGTTCTTAGCTGAATATTGTATGTTATATATAATATGTTATGTCCAAGCACAAGGATTTGTCTAAAGGCATATTTAAATGTTCGATAATGATAGAATACAGACATAAAAACTGTGGGAAAAGGCTGCTACGGAACTAAATGCCAGAGGTCTTCCTATTAAGGCTTAGTTGCAGAGGATTAGTTTTCGCCTTTCTACTTTCAACTTGTCTGCTTCATCACTACTACTACACCACATCTTGTTGTTATTATTTATATTACTTTTAACTTCAAAACACTCAGCTTCAATATTAAGATTTGTATTCTCACCTGTCTGCACGTTCATTTCGGTCGACTTAATTAAATGACACCTAAGGGATTCGACTTAAGCAATTGACCAAGAATCAGGTTGTTTCAAGGTTAAAGACACCATCCCTAGCCTAAGAAGTGTATCTTTTGATGACCGGGACAGCCGCAACAACTTAATCCAACCTATCTTTTAGCATGGCCCTGAACTGACCAATGACTTCAAGTCAAAGAAGAAGACACTTCTAAATTTCGTTTGTGTGAGTGAAATATTTTTAAAATAATAGGGCCTCTCGGCAAGCACTTTCTCAATGAGACAAGTGAGACACATTTTTCAGTTGTCTCAGTTGGGTTGGGTAATTGGGTTAATTAGCTGATTTTGACATCGCAGAGATCCCCCTAATAATTTAATTAATAAAATAAATTGAAAGGTCCTTCTGAGGGCTGCTCAAGGTCTGTCACAACACAAAATATATAACTGAGACAAATGAGACACAGAACATCCATTTCAGATGGCTCAGTTGCTCAAAGGCTACGTTCATTTTTGTTGATCAATGTGAAAGTGAGACGATTTACGAGAACACGCCGTCTCAGTGGACTAACTGAGAATATCGCAGTTGTCTCACTGAGAACGTGCTTACCGAAAGGCCCTATTAATGGATTAAAATATCCGAAATTATAAAACCTTGTGTGAAACTGTATTTTTCAAAAGGCTTTCCCGATATCTCAAGATCTACTGAACCGATTGAATCGAAATGGTACATATATCCAGTGAATATTTATTTATTATCATCAACAGGTACAATTAACCATCTGACACTAAATAGAGAAAAAAAAATAAAATAATATAATATATAATAATAATATAAAAAAAAAAAAAAAAAAATTTTTAACAAAGTGAACAATAATATCAATATACAATACAATAGTAAATTAGTTAATCAACAATAACTTTTTTAAAGTTGCTCTATTAATATTAAAATCAATGAGAGAAAAAAAATCGTTATAATATTTTGACATAGCCGACAATGGTTCAAAAGAGCCGTAGTTCGTTCTATGAGAACTAGAATAAAGAAAACTTCGTCCTCTGGTCATTCGCGGACATGAATTAATATTAATTAATTTAAGAAGGCACGGAGAGTCTATAACACCAGTTAAAAGATCATGCATGAAAAACACACTCGCAACTTTTCTGCGTTTGGAAAGGGACTGCATATCCAAGAGTTTTAATCTCTCTTCGTAAGGTGGAAGGTTAACGGGATCTGTCCAAGGTAGATGACGAAGAGCGAAACGGAGAAAGCGTTTCTGGACTGACTCTATTCGCTGTTTGTGAACTTCGTAAAAGGGCATCCACACAACAGAAGCATATTCCAAAATGGGACGAACAAATGAACAAAACAAAACCTTCAAAACAAATGGATCATCAAGATCTTTGGACCATCGTTTAATAAAACCGAGGGAGGAATTAGCACGGTTAATAATTTGGTCAATATGAAGGCCGAAAGTGAACTTGACATCAAGAGTAACACCAAGATCAACGACACTTTCTTGACGAGCCAAAGCACTATTATTGATTTTATATGAAAAGTTTCGGAGGGAACATTTCCTATTAAAAGAAATTAGGCTACATTTTGCAACATTTAAAATCATGTGATTCTTGGAGCACCACTTAGAAAATATAGTGAGATCATCTTGGAGATCCTGAGCGTCGTTTACAGAATCAACGGCCATGAAAATCTTCAGATCATCAGCATAAGCCAAAACGTGTGCCTTTTGGAGTAGGGCGAACAAATCATTCAAAAACAGAGTGAACAACAACGGCCCAAGATGGCTTCCTTGTGGGACACCAGAAAAAACATGAACAGGGTCAGAAAAGGACGAAGCAAATTTGACTTTGAAGGAGCGATTTGTAAGGTATGACGCAATCCAATGAACAAGATTAGCTGGAAAACCAAGCCGTAACAATTTAAAAATTAGCATTTTGTGAGAAAGCTTGTCAAATGCTTTACTGAAGTCAGTATACACACAATCAACTTGCTTGAGCGTCTCAAGATTGTTTAGACAAAAATTAGAGAATTCAACAAGGTTTGTTACAGTCGATCTACCTTTTATAAAGCCGTGCTGCTTATCAGATAAGAGGGATCTACAGTGAAAAATTAAATGTTCATTTACAATGGCCTCAAACAGTTTAGGAATGGGAGAAAGTTTTGCAATAGGCCTATAGTTTTCAATGAAATTCCGTTTACCCTTCTTAAAAATAGGTATGACATAAAACAACTTCCACGCACTGGGGAAAACACAGGAACGCAGAGATAAGTTAAACAGATAAGTTAAGGGTTCAACAAGCGACATGCTACAACTACATAAAACAATACCAGGTATACAGTCAGGCGAATCAGAAAAATCATCGTCAAGTTTTTTTATATACTCCAAAATAGTAGAGGCGTCCAGGACAATATTAGGAAATTGTGTGGGAAGACTGGTCAAGTAGTTAAAATATTCTAAATCTATATCACAGACATCATCACAGAAGGCATCGCTAAAGAATTTAGCAAAGAGATTACAAATAGCACCCGGGTTAGTACCAGAGATGTTGTCAAGAGATAAATCAGAGGGAAAGTTATTAGTCTTCCGTTTACTATTAACAAAATTCCAGAATATTTTAGGATTAGATTTAATATTAAATTTCATGCGATCAGTGTACCGGTAATATAGAGCCTTGGAGTAATTATTGAATTTCCTCCGTAAGTCGGAATACAGGAGGTAGTCAGAGTCTGAATTAGTGTTTTTATAATTATGCCAAGCGTTATTCCGCTGGTTTCTTAGAGACCTCAAAGTGTCATCATACCAGGGGGGACTAATCAAAGGGTCCTTTCTTCTGACCAGAGGAACAAAACGAGAGATACCTGTTAAAAGAATGTTATAAAATTCGTTAACTGCCTGTTCAACATCGAGGCACTGATAAACTGATGACCAGTCGACGCCGTCGGTTAAATACGAGTTAAGTGATTCAAAGTTAGCCTTTCTGAAGTTATAAAAGAAATTAGTTACTAGAGCGTCAGATGGTAACTTAATCAAAGACAATGAGATAATTAAGGCAGGATGATCAGGAACCACCGCAAAAATTGGGTCACAGCAAGCATCCACATGGGTAGTCGAGCACTCCGAGGCAAAAACCAAGTCGAGAAGACGATGGCGGGAATTAAACACACCGCTGATCTGTTGCAATCCAAGATCACATAGACTATCTATTAGCTCCCGCTCCACTTCACGCCTCACATTTGTCGCAGCAAGATAATCAGCATCGTCAGAGGGGACCCAAGTAAGAAGTGGAAGATTAAAATCGCCCAGCACAATAAGCTCGTCCGTAGGAGTGCACAGCTCAGATATCTTGCGAAGATTACTCAAAACACCCAAGTAAACGCTTAGTGGACTGCCAGGTGGAATATAGGAGTTGCAAATGAAAAAATTTTTGTTATGCAGCTTAACTCGAACGCAAATAAATTCCACGTTAGTTTCCCAGTCGGGGAATTCAATAAGGCACGAAGAGTATTTTGTTTTTACCGCAACTATTAATCCACCGCCAACAGGAGCATTCAGCTGGTCCAAATGACGGTCGCGACGAAAGGGATGATAATTGCGATTAAACAGCTCAGCATCCAAAAAGCCACAATGCAGCCAAGTTTCGGTCAGCCATATAACATCAAAAAAACCATCACAAGAAGCCAGAAAGAGATTGCGAGTTTTAGTGCGTAATCCGTTTACATTTTGATAATAAATGCTTAAGCATTCGTCAAAGGCCGGCGGCGGCGATGTCCTCTGTGAAACCCCAAGTTAGTGGTGCGATGGACAAACTCCTTTACAATAGTGCCAGTAGGCCAAAAAGATGGATTACTAAAGGTTTCAGCTGTGTCCTCCGGCACTATCAATTTGAAAGAGGTGTAAGTTAGTCTACCCGAGCGACGACGCATAGCAGATAAGTCCACACATTTGATATTTGTTGCAGTTGTCTCGTCAAATGATGTATTCCTTTTAACCCAGAGGCAAACGCTCTCGCACGTCGCTGAAGGTGCACAGTTTGTAAGCAGTATGCTTTTAGATTTTACTGAGGCACAGGCGCTCAGAACTGGGGTATCACAAACGTTCGATGCCTCAGGATCGGGCAAGGAAGACAAAACGACTGCACGTCGATGAGATTTATCGGAGCCATCAGGTCGATGAGCCTCGTGATCAGCTGAAGTGCGATATGCCACAATCACCACGATAAACAATTTGTTTTCACATTTTTCGGGTCATGAAAGTGGACAAAAAAAGATGGTACATATAGTCATACTAATCATAAGAAATGTTGGCTCAATTGTTTCAGATGTATATAACAGCTTTAATCGTGGGATTTATAACTCCATTAATTTTGTGCTAAAATTCTTTTTCTGTTAATTTTTTTAAACTTAAAACTTGAATGAAGACATGATAAAAATATAATAGAAAAAAAACTTTTAGTTTCCCCATGAAAATTCATAAAAATAACCAAAAATATCCTTCTCTACGCTAGAATACCCCCTTACGTGGTCACCGGTACCAGAACAAAAAGTTGTTGTTGGAAGCAAGCCATCAACATATTGCGGGAAGAGTACCAATGGACATGATTGCATTTTTATATTATTATTATATTGAAAAGTCGTCGAACAGTGCTAATGTTTTGCACACTTGTGTACATGCAAACTTGGCTAAATGAGTTTTATCAGGCGATCACAAATATGCCGAAATGATAGTGGTTCGAATTCAAACTTAAAAATGTACATAATTTCCATTGTAATAATATATCATGGGCATAAAACAACAAATGGGCCCTTGCTCTGAGTATCTTGTACTCTGTTTTCCTGTAGCAGCAGATTGATTTAGTTGTCCATTACACACATAGCTGTAGACCGAAATGATAAATTTTGGTTTACGGAAAATAGCAGTAATAAATTAATATCATCTGTCCGCAGACTAACCAGAGTATAGAACAACACTAATAGGCTATCTACATTGCTCGGCATGTTGAAGGGTAGGCATTAATTGCTTTACAGAATTTTCGATAAATATTGCACAGATGAAATTATCCTCGTATTTTTTTCAGGTAATTGTTTGTACTTGGGCGCCGGTCAAATTAATTCAGGGAGAGATCTTGAAACCAATTTATTGTTGTGATTACACGCAAGCCGACATTAACCAGAGGTAGGTGTGGAACGCACAATTAAATCCCAGTGCTGTATTTAGGGAGTAAATCTTTCGTCCATGAATAATTTATAAACCACAAGGGAGATAAACACGTTAACAATTTAGTTACGGTTGTCTTACTTGTGTTTGTAAGTTCAGCCGTTCGTAATGCGAGCTGCACATAATTTGTACACTCCCAGGTACTTAATTATTCGTCCCTAAAATATCCTCTGAAGGTTTATTATGACCAATAGAACCGCTGGTATCATACAATGGAAATGTTTTCGGCTACACCTCGTGCCACTTTTGGAATTGGTTTAATTAACTAAACGGAAATTTTCTCGGCAAACGTGAAATGGGGTGCCTTGGAGTACTTTAATTAGTTTAAGATCTTAGGCCGGTGCGCCAGTTTGGAGGCTCATTATGTTTATCGATTTTGTAGAATTACTGTTACTTTTGGACTCATTCATTCATTTTGTTATTCATCGTCGCAATGTATACGACTGGAAACTACCGTCAGCTGATTCACATTATTTGCCGGATTTTTACGTTTTACGAAGAAATACATTTACTTCAACCAAAATTTACAATGTATAGAATAATAGCGTGACTGACATAATTATTACAAATAATAATTAATAATTTTAATCAAAGATTCAAAAAAAAATTTCTTGTTAACGCCAAATACTTGGATAATCCTTGAATTCATAGTTTACTTCAAGCAAACTACTATAGTTTTGAAAAAGAGTATATCTGGTATTACCTCCCATGAAATATATTGTCCCTTATGCATAAAAGCTAAACATAAGCTGAGACTCAAGATTTCTATAGCCACTTACTCCGTGAGGATTCGAACTTTTCTTCATCGTCCCTATCCCGAAATAATTATGGTATTTGTGAGCATACCTTAATATCGATTCTTCAAGAAGAACATTTCTTTGTTTGAATATAATACCTCATCAGTCTTAGATGAATGTTGGACAAATAAATAAAAAGTTTGGTAATGGAGCCGGAGTTTCCAAGAACAGGATGCCAACTGCAATTTAGTTTGAGCAAAATGTATGTCGACTAGGATTTTTGACCTCATCACGGCATGAAGATTTCAATTTTTTCCAAAAGTTTATATCTCCATTAAGAAAAAGTTCCATTGTCACTGATATTTCTGGCATTTTTCTGTTCAAGGTAATGCTAGTCAATGTAGGAAAAATAATAACTGACATTTCCCGTCTCACTCGCGGTCCTGGTGGGGGGGAAAATTTAAAATATTCTGACAGTCGACGAACGTTGTCATCACGGCACGTCAGGTTCTCCTGTTTTGATGACTGAGAACCGAGGAAAAATATAAACTGACAATTTGGCCATTGTCCGCGAAAAGGGCGTTGTTGTTTTATTGTAAAATGTTACAGCCCTCTCAAATTATAGCAGCACGTCTGCTTCATACAAGTACTTCAACTTATTGATAATGCTCGGCAAGGGGAGGGATTAATAATAAATCACATTTCCAGCCTTGCAGGTGGCATAAATGTTGTGTTTCTTACTTCATAAACAGAAAATTCAGAATTTTGTAAGTATGGCTCTGCTTCTATACAAGAAATATCAATACATATATTTGACTCATTGTTAACAACCATTAAAAGAAAACAATAAAATATACATATATACATACGACTACATACAGTAGACGATTTTGAATTATTCTTTCTATACATAGACTAAATGTATATTTTTAAGTTTAAGAATCTTATATCAAAATTGTAATAAGCGACCCTTGATACCTTCATAGATGCGAATTAGTTGATTATATAAAAAAAATGTCTACCGTATCCGCCCTGAAAACCTTTAGAGTGTATGCGAATTGAAAAAAAAATCCGGCGTTTTTAATGTCTGAAATCTTATATCAAAATCGTAATCAGCGACTGTGAAAACCCCTATATGGCGTCATTCAAGTCAATTCAAACCTTTTTCGAATTTTGACCAGATTTTCGGAGAAATTGGCCATTGCAACCCTGCAAACGTCAGTTATCACTTCTTATGGAGGGTTGAGAGTCTAAGGAATCATTTTATGAAGCTTTCATCCGTGCCGCTGTAACTCTATTGAGCCCTTTTGTTTGCAATGCTACTATATATTCCCAAAGGAGCCAGAATCGTATAGCACAATAAAAAAATAATAACTCCCTACCACAATGAATGATTTGCCTAAAGTTTAAACGTTTCATAGAGTCTGACATGGTCTGTCTCCACCATTTGTGCACGGTCCTTGATTCTGCGTCGTAGGTCGGTGTAATTATAGGAAGTTATCACAGTGGTTTGATTAATAACCCGAGACAAAATTTGTGTAGCTGCGAAGGAATGTTCGGTGAACTGCAACAGACGCCAAGCCAAATCGTTAGTGCCCAGAGCACTTGGAATATTCTGGTCAACCTGAACACTGTAACGAATAATTCATTCATTTCAAACACACCAAGGCGAGCTCTTAGGGTACATCTCGTCTGTAAATTAATGAACCGCTTTTCTCTCCCCATGGCCCCATTGTGCGCTTCAGATTTTGAAATTGTCTATTTCTGCTAATGTTTCGGAGCAAAAGGCTGTTTGTTGTCAATTTCACATGGCCTTTAATGTACCTGTTGCAATAAACAATAATTGCTGAAATTCGATGGGAACGACGATTCGCTTTTGAGATCGATTAGAGCCGAGCCATTTATAGTGTTCTGGAGGGTTGCATCATATAGCAGTAAATTATGGGGGATATATTTCGCTACCTACGTGAATATTACAAAATACGCATGATGTGTTAGCTTCGGGGATCTACATATATTGGAATTGCTCCTCTAAAATGCCAAATATTTCAGGCATAAGCATCTCTTATTTATTGACGCACAGTTGGAGCACGTGAATGTTATCAAGAATTTATAGGGATTATTATTGCAAATGCTTTTTAAATATTAACCACACCATTCCAGTAAACCCATAAATCATTCTGGGGATTTATTTCTCTACGGAATATATAATTTTGCCGCAACTGCCAAACTGTGCATTTAGAGAATTTGTTGCACTGTTTCTGAATAGTTATACTGAAATATTTAATAAATAAAACGCATGGAAATATGAACACATTAATATGAAACCGCTTTGTAACATAACTCACGCAGAACAAGGCGAAAACATAGTATGTACTTTCAAAGCTTTAAAACCAGAGACCGTGAAGTAATGAGTAAAAATTGGATTAAAATAATACAGCAAGATTCAATAGAATAGAGAGAACGAGATAGTCTATTTGAAAAGGATATAATGTACATTGAAGAATAAATGCCGCTTTATCGCAGTGTGGAAGTGAGAAGCGAATACTGAAGGTTAAAGTGTGCGAGCGAAAGCAATCCAAGAAGGGTGTACAATGGAAGCATCCATTCATAAGAAAAGAAGATATCCATATCGAGAACTCTTCACGTTTAACAGAAGAAGAAATAATATTATTTGCGTTGGAAAAATACCATATCATATCATTTAAGAAAAATTTAGTCTTTTCAGTCTGCATTATTGGACCCGTCATGTTGAAATCTAAAATATAGCCTAAAACTTGCCTTTACCTACCCCATGGTGAAATGGGTTCAGGGGTTTCGAAAATTATTGCGAACAGAGGAAGATAGATAAATAAATAACTATGGAACTTGGACATATATCACAATGTACATATTTAATCGTTCAAATATTCAGTTAAATTAAGTAACGTACAAAGAATATTTTGAAAGCAAATCACATGGAACACTTTAGATAACTAAAATCACCGACAGGTAATCTTTAATTAAACTTTTATAGGTCACGAATTTATGAGGAACTTTCTAATGAATGCAAATGAAACAAAAATAAATGTAACCGGGGAACTTTGTCGTGAATTTCTTCATTGCTTTCATAACACGATTATGCTTGATCTACGTACTTTTACGCTGGTAGTAAATTTTAAGAATTTACAGTCTTTCGCTTAAACTTTTTGCAGATATTTTCTAAAGTTACAAAAAGACGCGAAAGTACAGTAAAATATGGAATGAGAGATGTCTTGCCTTGCATGCTCACGGAGCATCTGTCCTTTATTCAAATTACATGCGTCTTTGGAGCGTAAATAAAAAAAAGGATCCAAAATCGACACACAAGCGCTGTGAAAGCCGTAGGAGAGTTATCGATCTACTTCCGACAGCAATCCTTTGATTTTATATGAATTGCGATTCATTACTCAGACGGAACCAAGAGGCTTCTGAAGCGGTGGTGTTACCCCTTTCTTTCCCCTTTGCTCAATTTTTGGCACGTGGACGGGTACAATTTAAATTTTAAACTGTTTTGCTTAATTTTACTAAAAATGAGAAGAGAACCAAATTAAAAGAACGTTTGTTGATTTCTGTTAATAAGTTTTTTTTATTTGTTCGTTAGAAAATATTAGTCTTAGTGATTACTTTTTAATCTAATCAATGCAAAGGGGAAAAAATTGACCCAATAATTTCTATTTTGCAATGCTTTCGAGATAAGCGTATTTTATCTGACCTCAAAAGTTTATGACTAGAATACTACAGTAATTCCATCAGTATCATCCGGGTTCAACTGGTTTATCAATCAATGATTGTTGCAGAATTTACTAAGCATAATTAGTGACTATTATAATGCTGACACGATACAAGTGAAGACTTCCATATAGAGGTCCTATATGAAACATCCAACATACATCCTTTTTAAAACAGATCCCGCCGCCTGGACTAGTGTTACTATTACGCTAAACACATAAGTCCTACGAATGATTGATTCCAAATCTTAAGAAAGTATTATTTGATAATATTAATGAATGTTTTGGTTAATAATAAGATGGCCTACTCGATTTATATTAGAAATTCATATAAAAAAAACTTCCTTCGAATCTCTTTAATTCAAAATGTGAATGAAATAACAAAACTATTGTTAGGGTGCACCCATAAAACGTAAATTAGTACTTAAAATGAGTCGTACGTTTCTATGATGTCTCATAAAAAGATTTCCCTAAACTTTCCGAAAACGATTTTATACAATTAAATCCAATCTTTCCTTACTTGTTACTTGTAAGTAAGTATGTACATTCGTTTCATAAAAATTGCTATCAAAATCATCTATCATGTGTTCTGTGAAAAAATCCTTGTTAACTACTGAACCGAATTAATAATCTTACTTAGTCTTAAATCATCACTTAACTCTGATTAGGATATCAACTGTACCACTGAAGTTAGCTTGAAGTGGCTGTTTAATTCTTTAAATCCCATAAATCTCTTGAGACGATTTATTAATTTCGAACGAGGGAAGCAGTGAGCGGAAACGACATCCTTTGAATTTGCGTTGTACGAAATAATGAAGCTGTACAATTCAAAGACGGCTAATGCTTTTAAATTAGGAGAAGCGATAGAGGCCGTTCCTGAGCCGAACTGAAGAATAATTGCGTTATTTTACCCTGGCAGAAATGTAGCCCATTTTTCACAGCCTGCTTAGATATTACCGACTTGCAGCATTCGCGTTAATTTATGGCAATGATTTTTCTTCCATAACAGCCGACTTTGATGGCTAATAAATATTATCCGCTAATGTACAAAGTCGCAGCGGCAATACGTTTAGCAGGATATGTCTATTAAGAAGTGAGAGGAGAAAATAATTTTAACAAATTGCCCTCATTAAAATTTCTTTCTAGATACGCGTAGAGTGGCACAAATACGGTGAGCACTGGCCAAAAAATATGAAAATTTTCGGGACAAAAAGTGCTAGCACATGAAAACTGTCATCCAATAACAATTTATCATCCCCGAAGTGCTACCCGTTTTCGTTGTCAGGAGATTTCCATCTCGTGAAGGGCAGAAAAGTTCCTGGGAGTCCTTGGGTTTTCCTGGTCGCCTCTAACAACGCAATTACAAAAAACAACAGAGAGGACAATTTGATAAAGGATTAAAACTTTGCTATATCTTCCGGGGCATCTGTGACGGCTTTAGCTATAGATCTGATAACGGTCCCTTTCCGGGCCAAGCAGTTTGCACAATCCATAATTTTTCAGAAGATGGAACCCGGGAAGATAGTGCCCACTACTACATTCCATTTAGGAGGGTTTTCCGTCGCTTCTCCAGCACCGAATTATCGGATTTGCCTATCAACGCGGACTCCACGAAATTTCCATTGGTTTTTGCGGGAAATTGTTTTTGCACGGACTTTATTACTTCCCCCAACTTACCTTACATTTCAAGAGTTCACTCCACCTTTTTGTCCTCCATTAAACCCGAAAAGGTTCCATTATTTATATCCCCCCGGAGGCCGCACCTCCCTCAACAAGTTGTAAAAGAGATGTCGTGTGCATGTACTGCGCGCTCCTAACTTTAATCGGCTTTTAAGGAAGTGGAAAAAGTTTCAAATGTGGATCTAACTTGGTTGCGGGATTCAAATACTCCTTTTTGCCCCGGATTCGGGGGAAAAGTTGCAGCAAGAAATCACGAATTGAACTCTAATTATAGATTTGAATTTCAGAGTTTATTTGTTTGTCTGCCGCCCTATTGGTGGACTGGTGGATCGACTTGTTTACTTTACCAAAGCAATTGGCAGAAGTTTCGTCGGCGACTACTCGAATGAAAGTCTAGATATATTGCCGTACAGAGCTGACTCACTCCGTAGATGATTGTCTTTGCGTTTTCTTTATTAATTACGTATAAAAAAACAGAAACAACGGCAATATTTTATGGTGGCCCATTTTTATTTGACACTTTTATGACTTGTTGTCTTTTTTGGTATTACGAAACCTGAAATCAGCGCAGAAACATAATTGTAGACCTGAGATCACGATGTGATATACATTTTTAGCTATATCGTGATGGTGATTTTTTACTTTGGTGTCAGAATTATACTTTTTGGTTGAAAGAAAGATGTCAATCTATCTAAACAAAGGAAACAAACATTCCAAAAAAGTACAAGAGTGGTCAGATTTTCAAATCTTTTTATTGTGTAGATTTCATCAATTATATTGAAAGTATTTAAGTTTAAAAAATCAACGGGTTTTTGATTTTAATACTCACGTATTATTTATATTATTATATTAATTTATGACATTTTCATAAACATAATTGGATTAATATAAAAATGTGCATCGAAAAATATGAACTTTACCGAAGTTGATCCTTTATCAGGTCTCTCGATAGATGAGTCAATAGTAGCGAAAAATAAATTAAAGGAAAATGACATCGAAGCTATAGGGCGTTTTCCCACCAGATTATAACGGCACGTTAGGCCCTTTTCATACAGAGATGGTTGCCGCCCAAACGGTGCCGTATGAAAAGTAGTGGTGCATGTGCCGATAAGGGTATTTTCACACAGCACGGTCGTACATATCCACTGAACGCACGGTTTTTACACGGCGACGGTGGACAGAGTGGGACATTGCCTAGCATCTGTGTGTTCACACGACCAAGCCTTTAGCACGGCACGGCCGAATTTTTATCAGAGCAGCCAAAGTCTAGTTAAATTGTATTTTCTGCCTCCAAACCGTCCACAATAGAGTTGGTGATGGTGATATGTGGTGAGATGTTCGAAAAGCTTAAGTTCGAGTTTTTAAAGTCACAGACCTTGAGCTGTCGCCGCCATGTTAATTATCTTAGAAAAAACGTTTTTCGTAAATACGCGGCATGTCCAGAAAGTAACTGTACTAGATCTCTGTAGGTTTCAAACAATTTGTTCACAAACAATTTTTACATGGTTACAGAATTTAGCTGCTGGTGGGGAAATGCCCGTCATTCTGGTTTAGATCAGGCAATATTTAGGGATTTTTTTATGTAAATCAATTGAAAACTAATTATAAATTTTTTTTTTATTATATAGGATATAAAGAACATTTGATTTTTTTACTTAATATAGGTAGTAAAAATAGCCGTCTTTGGAAAGTCTCGGTCCCATGGCATAACAAATTTCTCAGTCTAGAATCATTTGAGGTCAAAAAATGTAAAAGATTTTTACTCAGTAATAGCACCACCATCGCCCTAGCAGCTATAAGCATTTCCAGAACAAATTGTAATTGTAGAGTGACCATTTAAGGGATCGTCTCAGTGTGACCCTCCGAAAAATCACTGATTTTCGCGATTTTTTTTTTTATGTTGTAATAAACTAATCGGTCCGGTTTTTTTTTTTATAAATAAATACATTCATGAAGAATACAAAATGATTTTTTTTATGTTTATTTATTAGGTGTATAATACTTAAATAACTTGTTGAAATGACACGTAAAAAAAAAAGCACCTGTACGGTTGGCACGATTGCGGCCGCAATTTTGATGTGAAACAAAACTTTCAAAAAGATTATTAATCTGTAGGGAAGTCGCTATGGCGCTATGGAGGGTTTTTTTTTTTTAATTTGACAAAATGGCGGCGGTTTGAACAAAAAGTATCGAATTTGGCCCTTTTTTTCGACAGTTTTTCGTAAAAAAAAATAGGAAGATTTCAAAAAAAAAAAAGCTTCCATAGCGCGATAAAGAATGACGTTAAAAATATTCTCTCCAAATTGGAACTAGATATCTTCAAAACTCTTCCTTTGAGAGTGGCAACCGTTTTGAAAAACACCATTCTGAGAAAAACGCGCTTAAAGATTGAAGCGCCCGGGGATTCTCATCAGTTCCGTTCCCTTTCTACAAGAAACGCTGTAGCGACCGTAATAATTTGAATTTCGATTTGAAAATTTGAGAGAATGTTTATTACAGTGTATACTATCCGATAATGCAACAAAAAAAAATCGATTTTTCGAAAATTTCACACTGAGACGATCCCTTAAAGACAAAACATTGAAAATCATCATTTGTTTTTAAAGTTTTGTATTTGTTGTTTATTTTAAGTATGAAAATTTTTAAATAAAAATTTAAAACTGCTACGGATGAAGCCAATGGGGTATAGAATATAGTAATTTTAGGGAAAGTTTTTGACAACAGAAGCTGCCTGAGCTTCATTCAATATTTAAAGTTAATAGCTCAATTCAACTCTCCACACTGCGCATCAGTTCAAAAAACATGGTTTTGAGAAAAACGAATAGAAAGATTTCACACGACGTACGGCAGGCGAAGCGAAGAATGCCTGCAGTGGCGAGCTTTTTTTAATTGAGTGACCCTCATCACTTAATCGCGACGTTTGAAAGAGCAAGGTATAGAGAATTATTAAACTTGACAAAGAAACGACATCTTGAAATTTTAGATCGGTCTGCCTCCTTAATACAACATGCCGTGAAAATTGGGACATTTTTTGGAAACTGTTCCGACAGTGTACACGCCATTTTATTTTCGGAAATTTCAACAATTTATGAAGATCGGACAAATTTCCTATTATGTCCACCTTTTTTGGGTTTGGTGACGGGGAACTTTATAATAAGTAGTGGTTCTCTAGTTCTTATTTGATGACATTTGAAATTATGAAACTATTTCGATTTATACATTTATATTTCTTTAAGAAAGCAAATTATAATGTTCCTTTAAAACCCGATAGTTCAACTTTGTCAGTCCGCCATTTTGTTAAAAAACAATGTCCAAATTATCTCCGATAGGTAAGGACTACAAAACGTCATCAAATTTAGCATCTTTAACTTATGTCTTTAATCAACCGGTACTACCGGTATCACGGAATCCTACCAAACGGCGGGAAAAGTAAAACAGAATTTACGTCTAAAAGCAAAGCGTGTAGGTACCTTCATTTCTGAAAAACTTGAACCTTCTAGAATTTATCTCCAGAAGTAACGCTGGTTTTGGCCATATATGTATGTACCTTAAAAAATGTAAACAAGAAGAATGTTATTTAATTTGCTATAGAAATTTCGTTTTTTCAACAGAATGTCAAAACATAAACTAACATGAACCTGAACAAAGGCTATTAAAAGGTTCAAAGATTTCCCCTTAGATTATTGCGAACACTGACTTTTGATGAATAAACAGCAAAGGGTTCAGAGTTGCAGAGGATCCCTCAAACAGCTTAAAACTCTGAAATGTGTCAGGTGTTTTTTCCAGTTTCACACGAAGTAACTAACTTCCATGTGCTCATAAGTTAAGCACGGATAGCAGGGCTATGAGTGCACGCTGAAGTGCACCTTTTCCTTAAGTTTGAAAAGTTTTTCCTTTTCTGTTCAACCTTTATCACTCTTATCTCATTGATGTTAAGCACTTATCTTTCCCGTGCTGATTAAACTCTGTCATGCGTTAAATACCCCTCAACTCTTTGCAATCTGTGTTCCGTGAAAACAGGAGTTGTTAAATCTGCATACTCGCAAGCATCTGAACGGACTGAATGAACATTTAAATTAATTAAAGCTTCTTATGCAAACGACTGCAAAAATGGCCAGGAAATTGGAGAAACATGAATTATGAAGTAATGCTGCATACACAAGTAGTATCTAGCACGTGATAAGAGGGTCGTTAAAAAAATTGTGAGGACTGAAAGGAAAAAACATGGGCACTGTTGTAAAATTAACCTCATTTCTCCACGTATGTAGGTAATCTCTTTTAACTTGAATACATTTGATTTAATGTTTTTGCAATAAATTTGTTCTACCTATATAATGGGATACTGAAAATTCTGTAAAATAGTCGAGCCCCCCCATTTCATGCTCACCAGTGAGATTTTTTAGGTTAAAAACATAATGATAGCACAAGTCAACAAGAATTTTAGCACAGGAAAAGTGCATTTTCTGTATATTTTACGATTCCGATTAATTATTATATTATTATTATTAAATTAAAAATGCTACAGTAACTTGTAACGTGGTTCATATGTTTGGACCTTAATCATCTATGACTCTAAAATACAACTAATCTAAAATCCTCACTACGAATTTCTGGAGATCACAGTTTCAAATGAGATCACTATCTATGTATTGTATTGAAAATCGTGCGGTGTTCATTCGCGCGCTAAACCTACGAGCAGGTCCATTCAAAATTGATATCTCGTAAGGAAATAAACATAATTTTAGCTGAGACAATGTCCAATAAAAACGGTTTACTAAGTTTCTTTCGTATGCGTATCCGTTCAAGAGATATAACGCTTCGAAGAATCGCGAGCTTTTCAGTGAAGAAATCGAATGATTAACTAATTTACACCGATTACAGCATGGGCGAGTTCGAAAACGCAGCGATGCCGCAGTACTGCACAATCCAGCGTAGCAGTCTCTGAAGCTGAACCACCGCACCATCTACCCCGATTAAAAAAATATTTTCAACTAAAAGTTAAGTATGTTTTACTGTAAAACCTGAATTAGCAGTAAAGTTTCGAATTTTCCATTAAGTGTTCAAAAGTTTCCCTCCACCCCATCCTCAGAGGGTGGTGGGGGCGATCTAATTTTATCACAGGCAGATGGTCCCTTTAAAAATATTGAGGTTTTATTTGAACCATTTTTTTCGTACAATGTGTATTTCTCGAGATATTTCGCTTTGGGAAGTTAAATTAAAGAAACGCTTATTTGTACCATGCGTTTCTTAGTGTAAAGTCCGTGTAACACGACTCGGCTCATTGCCTATTCGCATCCTACAGATATTTTGTAAAAGGAAAATATTCAGTCAGTTGAAATTTTATATAAGGCAAATTTTTCTATTACGTATTGTTTTGTACCCGAGTCCGTGCAATGCAAAGGAAATAATTATGGCGATAGCCTGTTTAGGGTATAACAGAAACAATATCTTTCAAAAGAATACATTAGAGGTTTAAATATCCTTTTACAACTAAAAACAAGTAAAAACGTTTATTACTTACTTAATGCGATTGTAAACTAATAATTCAGCAATATCACGTCCTAAACGGGAATATGTTGTTTCAACAAAGACTAACACTTTAGGATCGATTCTCAGTCGGGCTTCGGACCGGTGATCGGTTGTCTGCGATGAAAGGGATTGTTGTTTGCCGTTGAGCATTCGACAATGTATTAACGGGGATGGCCTGGTGTCACGATGTATCAACCTGCAAGAATGAAATATCTTTATTTAAACAATTTTTAAAAGGTTGCCAATAAGTCACTGAACGGTCGCAGAAAATAAATTGCAACTAGTTTTCCCCAGAGATTCATTTGAATTTTGGACAACGTATTTATTCTCTTTTGAGGAAGTGAAGATAGAAAACAAAATATTTAAGGAAGTAGTAGTATAAGTTTAAGAACTGTAGTTGACGATTTTCAAATTCTCCAATGTTTTTACAGGGGACAATCTCAACCGTTTGGTAGTTACAGGGTGATTCATAAATTCACACATTATTATTTTTTATCTTTATCATATTATAATTTTTCATCTTCTCATCTACTCAACGCAACGCAGCGACTTCAGTTGAGTTGAGTTGGAAAAGGGGCGTTAAGGCATACTTCCGTTCGATCACCGCGACCGCTAGGATCTATTGTGAATCTTCATCCCCATCATCCCAGGTTTAGCTTCTTCTTTAGAAGCCCAGAAATTTCCTGGGAGTCATATTGCTGTCACACCTGTTCCGGTGTTGAGAAGGCATCTCCTAACTGTGTTAGTCGGAGCCTGGTCAGGGTTGTACAATGTACATTGACAGAGAACATGTACGGCCGTCTCTGAGGCTTCCGCGCAATAGCGACAGGTGTCAGAGCCAGCTTTTCTTATTTTTTTAAGGTGATACCTTAAGGAGCAATGTCCAGTAATTGTTCTGAGCTCTTGTTTGTTTAGACGGAGGAGTTTATCGGCCTTATCATGCGGTGCGACCATAAAGGCTTTGGATTGCCGATTTCCTTGGGTGCTACGCAGCGACTCTTCTACTTCTATCTCAATGCACTTTCCAAAAATGCCACAACTGTTGATCTACCTCTACCACTGCAAATAGTCACCTGCTAAAATGAAAAAAAATTACTGAAATTTCCTAAAATTCACGACTTTGCCAATTTTTTCCCGAAATTCATGCAATTAACACACCTCTCTTCTATTTTGATTACATTGTTCATCTTATGACGCAAAATGCAACATGTCCAGGTAGAGAAAGAATATACAAATATATTCTTAGAATCTACATTAAAAAGAATTAAGTCAAATTAACCCCAAATCGCGTTTTATTAAATTAAAAACTTATTAAACTTAATGGTAGTACATTGCAAAAGTTTAAATTAACAATTTTTAAAATTCCGCAGAAGGTTACGTATATATGTATATCTTTTCCTTGACATGTTGTACCTTTTTTTGAAGGGTGATGTTAATTAAAATAAAAAAGAGGTGTATTAATTGCATTAATTTGAGAGAAAATGTGGGAAAAACGTGATTTGTAGGAAATTTCAGAACACTTTTTTACTCTCGCATGTGGCTGTACTTTGCATAATAAACTTTAAGTACATGCAGAGTTTGATGGGGAACAAATTGTATTATAACGAAATTTCACGTAAAACTTATAATTTACAAGATAATCGAGAAAAGCAATATTTGGGACCTTTGACCTTCGCTTATGTGCAACGCCGACATGATTTGGCTTAAAGCTTTTGAGAGAATATTTGTACTGCGAAATAAACAAAATCCCGAAGGAAAATTTCCACTAGGATTTTGTCCGAAGTTCAACACTATTTTGCCTGGGCTACATTATGGATTGCACAATAAAAGCCCAAGTAACGCCACTGTTCTTGCTTGCATCCAGGCATTCAGCGACACTGGAAACACAATAGGCGAGGTTCATCATGGTCGTTAGCATTAGGAAGCGAGAATCGCAACCGGGGCTATCTAGATTCTAGAGCGACAATTCAACGCATAATATGTTACAATGCGATTTCAAAAAGTAATATTTCATTCAATGCGTAAATATCGGTGTCAATAAATAAACATTTGAAATAAGTTCTTTTTTTATAATAGTTTTAAATAGTTGGATCGTTCTGAGACACCCTGTAGCAACTAAGCTTACTACTTGGAACGCGAAACTTACAATTTGAAGGGTATACTTTTAATAAAAATATTTGTAGCTAAGTGACAGAATAGTATTGTCAGGCAAGAAATTTTTCGAAATTGAATTCATTAAAACTCATGCAGATATGTTATATTGGTCTACCTTCCTACAAAAATGTTCCTTATTCAGTGGTAACGTTCATTAACATATGTGTTCCATAGCGGAGGAAATTACATATGCATTTAATTAGAAATCGACAGCGACTTAAATAAATTATTTAATTGCCATCCTACATACAAATGTAAAATTAAACATGAAAGTCTCCAGGCTTCATTTTGACAAAAAAGGCAACATGAAGATACCTTACCATCGTTTTCAAGAAGAGATAGTCGAGACCTGGCTTTCTGGCGAGTGTTTTCTTTAGTATCTTAAAATTCATTCGCCAAAGCATACTCGTACACCCTCATCGTGGCATTTGTAAAGCATGCCATCTGAGGAAACATAATGTAGGTGTTCTAATTCCTTTGCCTAACTGCATAATTTAAATAGCACCTGGCCGGGAAATTTTCTTGAGGAATTCGGGTTATCTAAAGGCACGTGTGGTATTTCTTTGAAGTGCGGGTTAAACGCTCGTTGAAAAACCAATGCGAGATTTAATCGAAGCAAACGGGCTACATTGAGTATATCCTCTCTCTGTGTAGAATCAACTTTCAGATGGTGGGTGGTAAGCAACCTTGCTCCGAAGCTTCGGGCTTCTACGTGAATCACTGCCTTCGCACAGCTGCTACTTAGCGCTCTTAATAATCGTCCTTCTTGCTCATTAAGCCGTCTTAATTTCATATTTAACAGCTCAAGCCGAGCAGCTTCCATACACGCGCTGGTAATTTTATGTAGTCACAGAGCCGAACTACATTAGGCTGGGAAATTCGGAGCATTCTGAGCAACTCGTGTCGCACTTCGCTTTGCAGCTCTAGACGTTTTTTTCCCGAATTTTATACTTGTGATTCGGCCTCTCCCACTCACAGTAGTCACCCAGAATGAAGTTTTAAAATGTTTCAATTATGTGAAGTTATTTCGGTCATAACTTAACAATTCAATGCAACATAACATGCTCGGCGCTGCCTGCCTTGAATGTCTAATGAGGAAACTTTGTCCAAAACCGCAGAGAGCCCATTCATTGCGCTGTAGGTGGAATTCGTAAAGCTTTTCTTTATTTTGTTAGTTTCAGAAAAAAAGCAAGCGAAAGAATAAAACGGCTACATGGGGCGCAACACACCTCACGAAAATATACAGCCCTGAAAAGAGGAGCAACTTTGCTGTTTGGCGGAGCCTTCCCCGATAAACCCAGATGGAGGCGATTATTATTATTTATGGTAGTGCAGTTGCGACGGAACTGCTCTATCCGGAGCTCCCACGGCCGGATTTGACATGATGGAAACCTCGGGGCGCATCCCAAGCTCGTGGAGTGCTCTTAGCCCAGATGGGTCACCCAGTGATGTTTGCCATCAATTCAAGGACACTGCAAACTTTGGGTACATTTTACTTCTTTTTTTTTTTAGGTTACTTTTGCATGAAATTCCGCTTTTCTTGTCAAGGGAAGGCTTTCTTTTGCATTTCAATTTGTCTTACGGGACAGATCCCTTACTATGTATAGATCTGAGTGGTACTCAGTTAACAAAACGAAATTTATGCATAAGAAATGAATTCGTGCTCGGAATGGCAATCAGCTGCTAGAGGAGCCCTTCTCGCTAGGAATTCTCGTCGTTTGCTGTACTTGATCACTCCGGCACATGACTTGAAATTCAAAAGGCGATCTCCGTCTAATGCCTTAATGCCATGGAATAAAAAATTTATCGCCCCATGTAAGCTGACTTACTACTATTTGACATTGATTCTCTTAAATTTTACATTCAATTGTTTGTTTGCGCTTTATCAAGTCGCACATCTGGCGAGGAATTTCGCGACTGTTGGGGGTGTGTTTTTCAGATAAAGTTCATAACAGACTACTGGCGTCAATTGACGTGTCATGTGAATAATGCAATTTGTGTTCACAACCATTTCAATTGGGTAAAGTCCAAGGGGTCTCATGTCTAGTTTGAAGCGTAGAAAGTTAATATCGATTGAACTATTTGCATTACTTCTACATGCAAGGTCTTTAACTTTAATTCAATCGTATTTTCAATACTCAGTGTGTTCCGTCAATAGACCTCCAAAATGTATAAGGTTTGATTAAGACTTCTAAAGCTGGCTGGTTCGTGGTGCATGATGAACGAGGAAAAATCAAGTAGACGTTGATTTCGCATACCTACGAGGTGTTTTTTTACGACATTTTGGAAGTCGTTTTGGAGTAAAGACAGCTGGATTGCACGAATGAAGCGTTCCATTTCTTCCTTGAGTTATTGAATCGTTCCAGGCAGAGTCATGAAATACTTCTTTACAAACTATCAACAGTCTTTCAATTTTCGAATTGCAGAGCAAATCTCGTTAAATTATTTTTATGTGAACGATTCCAACAAGTGAAAGTTGGTAACCAGTTTTCTGATAATTGTGTCACAGTTAGAGGAGTTCCTGCAGGAGAATTTATGGGGCCCCTTCTCCTCTCGCTTTAATAAACGACCTATGCGAGGTTGTGAAGAATACAAAAATTAACTTATATGTCGACGACGTGCAATTGTGAATCTGTAAGACGTTACGTTAGATTAAAAAGTGCATTGCTACGATCAATCAGGCCTTGGAGCGTATGTCCCAAAGGGCATTGCTAAACCCTAAAAAATCATCTGATAACACAAAATTGAATTTATCACCAGTGAAGCTTAACAATGTTACAAAAATCTACGTAAGCAGGACGAAAAGCCTTGTGATGTATATAAATGCCAACATGAGTTATTGTTACCATGTCTCGGAAGCCCTTAAAAAAATATACTCCGGTCTTCATAGGTTATGGCGTTCAGCATCAATTCTGCCATCAGGTACACGAGCTAAACTTGTGAGGAGTTTACTACTAGCATTCTTAACATTTGGTAGTTAAGTTTTCCCGAAGCTGGACAGCAGATGTAACAGAAGAATAGAGGTAGCATTCAACGATTGCATTCGCTTTATATATGGACTACGCCGCGCGGTTTAAAACCCGTCTCTTATTCAAGAGATTCATTCATTCTTTCGTTTTATCTTCTGCAATCTTGAGTTGTGGTACCAAACATAATTATTTATTAATACTATTCACATAGATCTTCCTTTTCAAAAACACTAGAGGAAGAATTCCAAACAGGTCCCACATTTTCTGTTGGCGGTTTTGGTCGCTAAAGCGAGTGTTTATTGAAATAACATTATTGTTTCGAGTGCGGTATGGCATGTCGCGCCATCCTGTTGAAATCATATGTCATTTACGTCCATTCCAGTTCTTGCTGAGACACCCTATAGTAAAATAACCCATTGTTTCGGATTTATGTAATCCTTGATCATTACCGCTTTATCGCTGTTTAATTTTATTCTGAATTAAGACTTATATTGATACTTTACTGTGTAAAATTAATACTATTATTGTGGATCAGACTTGACTTGTTATTACTATGTGTAAAACTACATTTTGTGCATGTTTTCGATTACCCTGTCATGTAAATTTCCTCTTAAGGTAGCACGTCAATACAGTTTCCTACTATTGCAATAGTAAAATGTTTTAGAATGCAGCGCACAACAATTTAATAGTTACGTTATTTATGCGCCACATCTGGCTGAAAGCAGAAGTCAGTGATGCCACTTAATAAATTGTACCGACAGCTTATAGAAATTGAGAGAGGGAGTTGTAGTACAAGAGTCTTTGATTAAATCTATATTGATACAACGCTCGAAAATTGCCGGTTTTCAAGATACAACGAGTGGCGATTCTAATTGGTCTTTTATTAGTCGCAGGTAATATTTTCTACCTAGAAAATGTGGTAACCTTATGAATCCTATTCTTTTTCAGCAATATCGGAAACACGCATAAAGAATCTCATTAACTGAAACGTCCTGAAATGGCTTTTATTCATCAAGCGCTTCAATAATTGCCAAAATTCGTAAATTTCGATAATTATGCATTTTATTGAAACTCCGCATTCCAATAGTTGGAATCTATAATTCCGCTCGACTTCTCCAGGCGATTAAAATCCCTTTTGTGTCGATTTTACCACTTGACTGAAATTGGATTTTCCCCTGTGCGAGTGTGATGGGCCTAACCATTGTACGATGAAATTACCCGAATTGCGTGGACATCTAACAATAAATCGGTACTTACCCAACGAATGCTCCGCTGTCCACGTAATGAGTATAGTAGAAAATAGTAACAAGAGTAACAGCAAACAAAGCCAGTACACAGCGCCGCACATTGACGGCCTTCAGCATGTGATAGCAGCATCGGGCCAAAATGTTGCTACCTGAAGAATTGACGTTCCCGCCATTGCTATAACCACAACTGCCGCCACCCAGCCCAGAAATTAGCACAGTTGATGACGACCCAGATGGGGATCGAACGTGGCCATTCCCTAGGTAGGCGTGATGCTCATCTGCTTTCTGTGATGTCGCTCCAGGTATAGATGTTGTCGGCGATGACTCCGACGACCCCTGTAGTCCTGCACCCCCAGACGCCGTGATGTTTGAGTGCTTGTTCGACTTCCATAGAGCCGTTTTTTCCGAAACAGTCATGTTGTTTAAATTAAGCTACTTTAAATTACAGTCAAATTACAGCTACCTTTTGTATTGTCGTTAACTTCGCGAAAATCACTGGATGCTTTCGATTTTGACTATGGCACAAACTAACCAAGCATTCACTCCTACTGCATTAATCACAAAATTGATTTCCAACCTTAAGGTTAATCGTAATAATTAAACTAAAAATTTGGCTGCCTCGTTCTCCCCTGCTGCGGTAGCACTAGGCAAAATTTATCGCGGATTCCGGAGGTGTTGTGCGCATAAAGTTTGTTTAATTTTGCTTCTGCTGTGGCCTCTTGGTCTTATCAGAAACTCTTAAGTAACATCCGATGCGGCGTGTTTAAAGCTTGCTGTAGACACTTTCTCCTTAAACTTCGATAAAAGTTTTCCTACTAACTTAACGCCTCAATTCGTTTGCTTTATACACGAGAATTTTGCTTCCTCAGGGAAATTCCAAAAAGTTTAAATTCAAATTAACAGTCGAATAAAAATGTCATTCGCACGTCTTTATAGCTGTCCGTTCGCCACTTGATATGTTTCCAAATTTTATAGTAGTCAACAACTTTGGAACGCACTATAGCCATTTTGGGACTCTGTGGATAGACTTCCAACTGAAAGCGATATCGGCCTCTGGAATTGGCTAGGCGAGTATATCACGACTGACGGCGTTGGTTCCGGCGGGGCGAGGGACGATATCGTCGACAAGTAATCTAAATTCAATTCATGACCTGGTAAAGCGATGCAATCACACAAACGCTGATTTTCTAGGTTGAACGGGTCTAGGAGGCTCATCCCGTTTAAGGTGCAAGCACGATGTGTGTGCTGATATGTATAGAGTCGAGTTGTGTACCATTGAAAAAAAGTGATGCTTTAGTTCGGCTCAGGTCCTGCAAAAAGAAGAAAAGATACTGTTACTTACGGACAATTACATTTTAACGAACATTTCCGAGGCATAAAAGTGGTTGGTGCCTAAATCGACAATTCTGTACCAGACTTCATAAAAATTATTAGTAAGGTACACCGAGGCAAACCATCAAAATAAGTATTAAATTGGAGGTCGTTATTGTCTTTTCAAAACAATTTTATTTTATTACAAAATTTATCCCACACCCAAAAAAGCATCG
The DNA here is from genome assembly GCA_947538895.1 of Neoitamus cyanurus. NCBI lineage: Eukaryota > Metazoa > Arthropoda > Insecta > Diptera > Asilidae > Neoitamus > Neoitamus cyanurus. Next base: position 28,124,039 of record OX384540.1, read on the forward strand.
ATAAATTGATGTTGTTCCCGTCTTAAAGCAAAGTCCAAATGAAACAGAAATTCCAGCAATTTTTCTATCAGGAAGTTATCTTTCCCATCTGAATTCTCGAGGAATAGAAGGATAGAGACAACTTCCTGACAAAAAAATTGAGGGCATTTCAGTCTTCTGAGAATCTTTCTTAATACCGGTGAACGAAAGACTTATTTTCATGTCAAGAGGTTTACTTTCGAGCAACCGTACGAGTGAAGAATTATATTCTAACCACCTAAAAATTCGATTTCAGTGTTTCGATGTTATACGTTTTATTTGGGAATATGCATACGAGGAAGAGCCCTGCTGTGTGTTAGGAGAAAAACTACCCGGCAAACGAAACACTAACAAAGGGAAAAAACACCTGATGGCCTTCTAACTTATCTATACCTGCAATCAGTACAACAAAACAAAACCGCAATTATATGGTGATTAAAAGTTCCATTTTGAAAGATCAGTAGGTACCTACCGATACTCGTGTTTTTCCGTTTTCTGTAGGAAATTAAAGTAATTATTAGCTTTTTATCTATATGCAAAAATATAAAAAACAAATCAATAGCTGCTGTTCTTTGGGTTCACGAGCTGCAAAAGCAAGGCACAAAATACTTAACTGTTGAAAAGCGGACAATTTTCTGCAAAATGGCGTGACATTAACAAATTGACTCACATAGAAATTATGTTAGCTTCCACCAACGGGCTCGTGGTACCAGTAACTTTTAAGCTGCCCACACCACTTAAAAAACTTTTAAAAATTGTCCTCTTCATGAAAAACAATAGGCAAATGCTCTGCTGTCGTAAAAAATCCAGCCTTCACCTGGCAGAATTACCATAAGCAATAATCCGTGATTCCAGAACATTTGCATTGCAGTTTTCATATTTATATTCATTTGCATTTTACTTTTACCTAATTGCTTCGGTATCATGTGGTGATTTGAATTTATCTGACACAATCGCCATTGCGGAGCCCCACCAACAGAGTAAAATTATTTCATTCTTAATTGGAATCAATAAATCTGTGTATTATCTGAAGTGCCCTTTTTATAAAAATCCCTGCCCCGTTGACACTGACGTACCATATTAAAAAATCCCTACCGACATTGTGCCACCCGTCGCGTCGCACAAACCGTGCGAGCTAGAGACAATGGTGGAGCACGATGCTGGAGTGCTTCCCCCCACAATTAAATTACACAACAAATGGCTACAAAGTGCTGAAATGACACCTTACATGCTGCAACAGTAATCAAATTCTTTCCTTAGGGGCAGATCGCCATAAAAACTATAAATCACTGCCTCTGCTCTTTGAAATGTCCCAATTATTTCCGCGCCCATATCGGGTAAAGGGTACCTCTTTGATTGATATTGATTAATGGGCTCGATGTAGTTGCACATGGCTCCCCACAGCACCGGGAATTTCACAATTGGTTGTGTCCCCAACTATTTTAGGGTGTGACATTCCTCACTTAAATACACATTGCTCCAAGCGCACAACGTGATCTTGTGAAATTTTGATTGATGGGAGCAATACGTAGGCAATTTTTGGATCAATGAACTTTTCAATAATTCACATAATTATGGGATTGCTGCAGATCGACGCACAGTCAACGCAAGCCCAAAAACCTGACCAAAATGAAAAAAATGTGTGAGTTCAAACTTTAGGTTAGATTACCGTGGCTGCCGAAGGCACATTAAGGTCATATTAGGCCCAATCGAGTTCAAGTTTAGTACCATCAAATCTTGTACAGAGGGCATTGGCGCATAATATTCCAGTGCAATGTGATTAAAAAATATTTTGCAACATATTTCTGTCATCTATGTTATGGGTTCGTAAATCCGACCGTAGGTAGATTACTCGATCTTTCCAGAAGGAGTGTTTTTCGTTTATTTATGCACACTTTTATTATAATTTCGAAAAATAATTCTACAGATAATTTAAGCAAATATTTTAAGTTTAGCTTCTTGTGTATTCATGTTGATGAACATGTGGATTATACCTTCTGTAGTATGACGACATTTGTGAATATTGGGTCCTATCTTTTTTGCTCCACATAGTACCGCTTGAAAATAACGTTTAATCAATTCAGTATAATGTCTATAATTGAGATACCAAAAATTTACTGTTCACATCTACCCGTTTTTAGGGTGCCGTACCCGAACGGTGCCCCACGGGATCCTATTACTACGCCTCCGCTGTCCGTCTGTCTGTCAGCGGGCTGTATCTCATGAACCCTAATAGGTAGAGAGTTTAAATTTTCACAGAGTGTGTATTTCCATTGCCGCTATAACAACAAATATTGAAAAACCAAGGACGGCGAACTTCAAAATAGCCGCCATGCAAATTCGACAAAAATTATCGATTATGTTATAGCGCCTCTCTTGTTTTTTTAGTAGTTCTAGTATGATGGTACGGAACCTTTCGTGTGCGAGTCCGAGCGGTTTTTTTACTATCGCAATATTACCTTTAGGGGTCGTTCATAAAATACGTTCGCACACAAGGGGGAGGGAGGGGTCTTGCTGAGTGTGACAAGATGTGACAAGGGGGGACGGGGGGGTCTCCGGCAACGTGACGTTCGCCGTTCATCAATAAACTTTACTGGAGTATTTCTCTCGACTATTTTTTTTTATTTACATATGTCATGATAGAAATCATTCATTTCGTATTAGTAAATACAGGCATTTAAACGTATATATTTTTATTACAATAAATTGTAACTTGATATATTTACTTATGTTTATTTTTCAACATGAGCGCTAGCTCTGTGGCGCCGCTCTAGCGTTTTGACTTAAGGCAGGCCCCCATAGAATCCGGCAACGGCAAACGTCGCCGCACAACTATTGAATACATGGGGAGCTAACCCATAGCCAACGCACCGGCAACGCCGTGCCGACTGCCGGAGAGAAATTTAGAGGAACCTTCTATATAAATAAAGTGAATATTTTTTAGTATCGAAATTTGTGTACTATCAATCGAAATTTATCATGTTCAAGGGGGGGTGTCTTAGTTTTTGTGACGAAATATTTATAGGGGGGTTACAGCAAGTGTGACACAGTGTGACATCAGGGGGGAGGGGGTCAAGAAAAGCTAATTTTAGCGTGACGTATTTTATGAACGGCCCCTTACTAATATTTAGTGTTATTACTATTGTGGAGCAAAGTTGTTTTGTACATTTAATTTATCAATTCAGGGTCGGCCTTTTCTATGACCTTTTCCGCTAATCCATTCTTTTTTCTCTACAGTCGGTTTGCGATTTTCAATTTTGAAATTTCAATATAATATTCAAATTCAGCAACCACGAAAACACCGATAGACACAATTTTTGGAAATCTATTCCCTTTTTTCTAATAGTAGTTCCGCCATGTCGTTCGAATTCTGAAACTCCGAAAGCCCCGGTATTGACACTTTTATGCAAACCCGTTCCTTTTTTATTAATCGATCCACCATCTTGAAGTCGCCTTTTTACTTTTAAAATATCATTGTTATATTCCAATTAGCATCCCCGAATGATCGGGTGAGGCGCTTTTCCATCCGGACCGTCAAGGCAGATTTTTTTTTCGTTGTTAAAGACTACCTAAGTACAGTATTGTCGTCAGGGTGGACATTGGAGAGATCTCCGAAAAGATCTCCTAGATTTTTCAAAAATAATTTTTATTGGAAGCTGTATGGTGTAGGCGGCTTTCAGCGCATCTGGATCGCGCCTTCACCTCATCGAGAACGAATACTGAAGAGTACCAGGATGTCTTTCGGCTTAATTTTAAACCATACTTGAGAAAGTTTAGACAAATTTCATTTTTTCAGCAAGGATTTCAACAATTTATTCCAGTAACAGAACTCAACACTGGTTTGATCGTGAATATATCCAAAGGTTGGATTGGCCTTCTTGTTCACCAGACCGGCTTAAAACACCGATTGGCAAATCATGGAGCAGCATTAGCGACGGTATCCTTTCAAACCTTGCTAACAGCATAAAAAATCCGTTTTTTTTAATTTAATTGCTGAATAGGAAGCACCTATTGAAGATTAAATACTGTTTATTTTATTTCAACTCAACGGCTCTCTGGACAAATAATACTTTTTTTCTCATTTTCCTATATGGACCTATAATTATGAGGAGCTGAATTTATACTATTTTCATGTTGTAAAATCTATTTAATAAATAATATAGAAATTAATGTTGTATTTAACTATCTTGCTTTATAATAAATATATATTGTTGTCCTTACGATATAGTAAATGCCAAGAAAATGAAGGTGGACATATAATTCTGAGGAGCAGTGTCTCAAATACAAAATAAAAGTGAACAGCACACCATTATTGTCGTTAATTGTCGAGTTTTAGGAGAAAAAAACGTATATGAATCATTTTTGTAGACAATTGTAACATCTACAACTTTTGTATAAACTATTTTTACGATAGCACTGACCGTTTACGAGATATATGCGAAAACCCGATTATTGTTGACTTTTGACCTCGAATAACATCTTTAGCTCAAATCGGATCGGTGAGGAATTTTGATATTTTTGTAATAGTGTATTTAAAATATGTATGTACAAATTTTCAGCTCTATGCGAATTTTTCCGCTGTTTCAGCTTTTTTTCGTCTATTTTTACTGGACTACAACAGTGTATTTAATTACTAAAATAAAAAATTAAGTTTGAATAGTTTCTATAAATGAGTCACGACTTTACTCGTATCATGAGATATGGCAAAGCTTAAGGCTGCTTTTTATATCTTCTCAGAAACCAAAAAATAATAACCTAATATTGAATAAGTTGATGAAAAACAAGCCTTAAGCGAAAAGCATTACGTATTCTCTTTGATTTCATGTTTTTCGCTTCTCTTATTCACATAATTTTGTCTACTTCATGGGACTTCTTATATTTATAATTCCTAAGAAGATGTTATATATATGTAACTATACAGAGAAGTTCTTTTCTTTTGTCCCCGGAGGAAGACATGGCTAACATTCACTCTCTTGATATGTGTCCAAGGATACTTTTCAATGTTCCCGTACCTCTCGCTTTTGTCCTACTCATGTTCTTGAAATATAAATTTCACAGTTTCCCAGATTAATTTTTCAGAAGGAAAATAACTTTTTATGCACTAGAAAACCATGGCTTATTTTTAGTTCACTTAATTTTTTTACCTATACCAGACGCTTTAAGGATGTTATGTTTTGTTATACATATATAAATTGAAAATAGAATTAAAAATTTAAGCGAATATAATGCGTAGTATTTCATGTTTTTATGTGCATATGTATATACAAGCATACCTGTTATATATTATTATATATACCTGTGTTATATTATACCTACTTTCAGACTTCTTATGGAATAATAAACATATAGGAAACATTAGTTTGTATATATGTAATTACAAATTTTTAAAATTATAAATAACAAACTTACAGTATGTTATGTACTTTATTTCACAGCTCCATGAATTCGTCGAAAAATCACACCACACGCATTACACTAATTTTGGTCACAACAGTCATTGCATGTACACTCTCGCGTGAATTAAAAGTTCTACTGCAAAATGTGCTAATTTGAAGCTAATGTTCGGGAGCACTCGAAAATCAATTACTAAGCCACACCAGGCCAATTAATGCCGTGGAGCTAAAATCGAATTTCGCAACCACAGCTCGTAAAGAATTGGAAGGCCCGGGAAACCAGAATCAATTAATTTATGGCATGGGAGCAAACTAAATTTGAATTTGATGTAATCATGAAAAGCTCAGACGGCTGCTGTAGTTTCGTTTTTTGGAAAGATTTATTATCTCATGTTTGCTTTACTTTCGAAATTATCAATTTGTGAGGGACGCTGTCTATTTCAAAACTGCTTAGTCTTATCACTGCAAATTAAGAAGGCGCGATATCTCGTCTTGCGGGTAAGCACGTTGCTAATATCTCCAGCCAGCAAACACATGTCGTAATGCCACTGCCAGGGCAAAAGGTGTTTATTGGAGATAACATGATTGTCCAGGTAATACCAAAGTTGTCGCTTGCGCAGAGTTTGTTTGACACTGGTTAGTTTGTTCAATTAACTTGCAGCTGGATGGTAAATATCGTAGAAAGGCCAGCTGGTGGAAAATTGGCAAAGGCCTCTATCTCCACAGCTACTGCCAATCAATACTCTTGAGATGTGCTTAAGGTCCTTTTCTAGGCATTTGCCCGACGTTTCTTTTAAAGTGCTCTGCTGAAGTTTGCCTGCCTCTTCAAATATTGATTTGATGGGAGGGAAACTAAAAAAGGTATAGCCTAGAAACGAAGGTTAGATTGAAGGTAAATCAACTTCCAGAGGTTTAAATCGATTCTTTAAGTACAATTTGCTGTTACATTTCACACCTTCAATCCTGAACAATTGGCAGGAAATTTATTTTGACCCTTGGCAGGAAGCCTTCGATATCCAATTTGTGAAAATGGAGATAATTAATTCTAGCCCCCGATTATACTATAAAGCTTCTATAAAATGTTCAAGTTTTTAAATTTGAGCACTGAGCACTTACAGGGACTCTTGCTCTTTTCTTTTTATTAAACTGCTCATCTCGCTGCCATTCCAAGGAGGTACAACATCTCCTATTCACCGCTTTTTTATTAGGATTTTTTCTTAAATGCAAGTACTTTTTTTTCCTAGAATTCAGAGGTAATAGGTAATATTTGCCATTTATGACCGTGTACCTATTCAAGTGCTCCGTAGTATATATCATTAGTTTTTATAAAAATGTGGAAATCGCCGGAATCTCGAAAACTGTGTATACCAGCGCAAACAATTTAGAGCGACAAGAGAGAATTCTTCAGGGACATATAGGAGGTAAAATGTAATGCTTTCTCGTGCTCGTAAAAGTGAATCTCACTAAATAAGCGCCATGTCTAGCAAATCACGAATAAATTATGACAAACTTCCGAAACAGAGGGGTTCATGTCCTGCTTGGAAATATGCTGCACGACTACCGCCATTCCAATGGTGCCGGCGAAAAGAAAAGCAAAACCAGACGCAGAGCATCCTTGCAAAATGATTTAAAACCAAGTGGCGGAAAGCAAATATAAAAAGTTATTGAAAGTGCGCGCAAAACAAAATTGAAGTGTGTCTTCTGCTCCGAGGAAAATCGATTTGTTCGTTATTGAAAAATGAAAAACTGTCAATAACTCGACCTATTTCAGCAGGTGCTGTAAGAGCGGGTTGGAGATGAATAAATTTGTAGGACATGACAAACATAACAAACGACTGCAACTCGAGCATATAAAAGACGCCTTCTTCCTCTGACACTCACAGCCAAATCCGCTTGTTTATGATCGTACCTTCCTAGGATCCCGGCAAATGATCGGGTTTCCTAGGAAAATTGCATTTTTCAAATATTCCCAACCAGGGATTCATTTAAAAGTCCAAAGTCGCTATAAAGTAGCAGACATAAATATATACATATGTATGGACCTACGCCTTCTTAGAAGACCTTAGAGCGACGCAATACGGGACTTGATATTTTCCTATCTGGTCATAAAACGGGAGATAGCGGCCGGCAGTCATTTAGAATTATTTTATGCTTCCTTGATATGAAACGCATGAAGTACTGGGCGCGTCTCAGGTTCAATTGCCCTTGAAGTGCTCACCTTCTTAATCTTACCGGGGTGTTATCGAATTTCAAAGCAGTGCGTTTGAATTCTTCCACCACCTACTCGGGTCGCTAGTCGTGGACTCGGATGCACTCAATCACAAATTCAATGACGGGTAATTGCGCCTGGAGTTCAATCAACCTGATTTATGGTGACATGTGACAAAGGAATGCGCTTATCATGCTGAAGACCTGCAACAAATTCAATCGCGTTTGACGAGGAGATGCAGTCCAGTAGAGTAAAGTGATATAAGTGATGGGGGCGCCATTAATCAATTACCCAAGGAACGGAGTTTCCACCTACGTACGTGCGACAAAAGAAAAGTCTCGCCGTGTAAATGGTGCTGTTAGCCTGAGTCCAGATAAGGTGATAACTAGCCGCCGAAGGGACGGAGGGAGTTGAAATGCTAAAACCTGTTTCTCGAATTAGCCAGGCCCTTAGAGAGAGGTCAGTGTTAATTCACAGCCTATCCCGGCGGACTGAAAATATTGGGGTCATGAATTAGGCGTCAATCCGGAAGTGCTCATTTATTTTGACACGTCGCAATGGTTTTCGCAGGCTCGTTAAATTAAGTAGACGTCGGAACACGGAACGTACATCCCGTACGAGGAGGGTGTTAATGTGACAAATTTCAGAATATGCACCAGCGCCCAGCGTACTAGAGTGAATTCCTTGAGCGTAACTAATTTCATATCCAGAATCCAACACCGTCGGTGGCTGGGCTAGATGAAAAGCATCAAACAGTTTCGTTCCATCTATGCCCCGGGCTTGTCAATTTAGCTTGTTGTTTTGGCACCCAGCTGGGGATTAGCCACGGCTCGCAGAACGTAAAAGTTCGGTTTAGTTCTGGATGAACGCCTCGCACGTTAACACAGCTCCTAACATGATATGTGGCTCTACTCGGATTAGGGAGACAAAAATGTTTCTCATTCTTATTCTTGAGGAGTCGATGAATTTTCATTTTCGGCACTTTTCCCTTTAACTGCTTAGTCACAAAACAGATTAAATGGCAAAAGTAGACTGTCTGGAGCAGATGGAATTTTCCTTACAAATCTTGTATTGCTTCAATGAGAGTTTAAACTTTAAATGGAAGTTAGATTTTAACGAGCAAATGTATGTATTTTGATCTGTGGACCTTCAGGGCCGTAGACAGGTGATAAATGAAGGCTATTTTCGTCCAAAGAATTTCTTATTATGAGTGAAATCCCTCTCTTTCTGTTATGCATATTAATGTATTATATTGTACGTAGTCTTTGAATGATCAGTTCTTCAATATGATTTGAGAGAAAATGCTGGGTGCTGAAGGTTTGAATTTCGTTTTACTGAGGTACTTTGGGCACCGATTTATAAAATGCGATAGTGAAATGTGACATACCTACTGCATATTCTCAAGCAGAACGTAATAACTCCGTTAAATTTTGTTTGATAAGTTTTTCAGGGAACATTGTCTAACTATTATACAAATAGAAAACCCAAAAAACTACTTTTTTGAAGATCTGAGTAACCACAACACCTTAAACCGCAAATTGTTGATGAGTAGAAATGCTCATAAGAAGTTTATCATTTATATTATATTATTTTATAATACTTTATAGATCGGTGAAAATTTGTTTCGTTGATGGGTTATCATAAAAGTCACAAGATATTTAAAGGTATTATATTTACATAACGAACAAAGCCTAGGCAAAATAAGTGAAGATTTTCCTTCCATGCGAAATCGTGAATGCGTTGCAGATGTGTGCGAACGTCAAAGGTCGCGAAAATCAATATTTTCTTGATTATCTGGTAAACTATTGGTTTTACGTGAATTTTGGTTATTATAAAATTTGTTCCTCATCAATAGGCATAAAAATTATCTTAAACAAATTTACGTAGGACTAATAGTTCTCGAGATATCAGGCTGAGAAAAGTTTAATATTACAGATCCCATTCAAGCTCCAATAATTTTTGACGGGTGATTAAGATTGTGTGTCTTTCGTTGTTCTGGTGGAAAACATCTCTTTTGCGATCAACGAATTCTGGAAATTTCTGCATAATAGATTCCTTCAAACTGTCCAATTTCTGACAGTATACATTCGAATTGATTATTTGGATCCTTTGTAGGAGCTCCAAACACACAACATCTTTAAAATTCCAGGACACTGAGAGCAAAACGTTCTTCTGAAAAAAACATCGTGTTCCTCACGTATAATTAGCATATCACAGATGTTTATATTCGCTGTCAAATGATTTTTTTTAAGTTCATAAGAAACATCGAAAATTATCGACTTCCTTGCTTACTTATCTAAGCTTCTTCAAGAGATTGTGAACGCTTGAATGATTGATGCTCAATATTTCTGTAATCCCTAGAGTCGTGGTACGTGAGTTTGACTCATAATCCCTTTACGGAAGTAAAAGAGTGAAGTATGGCGAAAATACACAATTTGGATTTACCTGCATCTTCAATATGTTGTAAAATTTTCGAAACACAACGAAATCGCTCAATTGTTTTTTTTTTTAAATTAAACTAGGCCTGTCGGCTGTCAAATGGCATAGAACTAGCCAAAATTTTGTTTTTTTCAAAAATCGGTCTTAAGGCTTCCCGTCCCAGGATAACGGTTTCAATAAATCGATTCTGTTTTGTTCCTCGAATTTTCACTCTTATTCTCCCAAAAAAAACTAACGTTTTACAGGAAGTTCGAAGTAATCACAAAAAGTGGGGAATGGAAGATGAATGATTTCTACATATCCTGAGATAGAGGCTTTTCATAACATATAACTATGAGTAATAGGTGAAATGTTATGAAGAGACTATTTATCTCAGTAGCACAGTGCTCCGGAAGGTTAGCTAGAGTAGAACGTCTCCAAACACATGGCTGCGGCAATTGTCAGATTTGGTCATTTCTAGAGACGATCACGGCAACGATACGATAACGACACGACACATTAGAGCAACAAAGTACATGGGAATATATGGAGACGTTTTTACACTGGACGACAACGACATTCGGTCAACGGCAACGATAAACTGTTGTATTTACGCACTATACATTTCATGATGCGTATGTCAGAAAGCCATCCCAGCAAGCCAGTGGCTATTTTGACATTTTTTACTAAAAGTGAACGCTACGGCAAACTTGAATAACGAAAAAACACTATCGTGTCGTTGTTGTTCCATCACCGGTGTCGTCTAATTTGAGAGGATCAACGATAATGGCATGCCGTGTTGTGGTCGTCTATTGTGAAAACGCCCTTCCGTATACACAGCTTTCGATTGTTTAGAAATAATTAATCTTATCACTTTTTCCAATAAATCCGCCATTTTCTTAAATGAGCACGTGTAAGTCAAAGTCACATTCAATGCCGACTACGAGACATATATCTTGTAGTAAATAAAAGCCCTCTCTTGTTAAACGTATTTTTACACCTAGTTCTCTTATGGAACCTTTTTTTGGAAATGTGGCATTGAACGTTTTCAGAGTTCTTATTGTTCTCATTTCACGCTGGGTAAGACTGCTCATTCTTACTTTGGAGAGAGCATGGAAGTATAAACAAAAGTGTACTTGTAAAATTGTGAACATACCATTATGTAATCAATGTCTGCTCGAATTTCCAGTTTCTTCGTGAATAGGATCTTGTTAGACTCACGTCTTGGTTCTGTCTGTCTGTCAGAGCTTTCCAACTCACAAACGAACAAAAATACAAAGTTAAAACAGATAGCTAATCCAGTGTCTGGGGCCTTTAATCCTTATCGTGGACCTTGAGCTCGGCTCACGTTCGGTACCGCAGACAATTTTCTTCTGCTCCAAGTTGCCATTAAGTGAGCTCACCGTGCTGGCTGTGCCGAATCTGTCGATCGCTATTTATGTTATTTAACTGAATTATTTTAATAAAGATAATTACCGAACTGACTGTTTTTCTCTCGTCCTCCACCTCTATTGTCTTTTCACGAGTAACCAAAAGTATTTCACATACAAAGAATTAAAAACACCTCTTTCAACATACCCTTGTTGAGTATCATTGAAAATTTCTCATTGACTAAAAAATTGTATTAAAAATAAAGTTTAAGAAACAAAATATAACGAGATATCAAACTCATCAAATTGTGAAATAAAATCTGTATGAAGAAGTAATTTTGTGATGTCAGGTCAACCGGAGTGCACTTTTTGAAAGAAAATCTCATTACTGCTTTGTTCCTTTTACGATCGCTCCCCACAAACAATTTTTCTGTGGTATTTTGCAGAACGCTGTATTTGTCGCATAAAGCTGCATTTTCTCGTTACGAGCGTTTTACATGTCCAAAGCGATGTCCTGATTAAACTAATTTTCCACTCTGAGGTTAACAAAAACGATAAATAAAGCAGGCGTCCTTAAATGACCACGTGCTGGTACCAAAGTAAAATCTTGCCGTGGACAGAAAAAATGTTCAAATATGAAAGGATATCGCAAGCCATGAATCCCTCCTTTTCAGCTGTTGACATTCTTATCGTGTTCGTGGCTCTCGAGACTGGAGGGAATATAAAAAGTTTCTTCTTCCTGCTTTTTAGTAGTTCTGTATGGACGGAAGTTTTTTGCTTTTCTTTGTGGAGACGACATGAGTGTGTGGAAATTACCAGCGCTTTCCTCTTCCCCATTCCCTTTTGGGCTGGCATCCAGCTTTATAGGGCACATTATTTGAAGGCGAAATATAAGACTTTTTGTGGCTATTCCCCTTCAGGATACATTTATGTCACCGAAGTTATTCTTTCAAGACTCCTGATGAAGTAAAAGTTGGAGGCATAAAATTCCTTTATTATTAAGTAGGTATTATTTACGTTTCATCGTGGAATACGTCCTTGTCATTCCTACTTGGAACTAAGTTGAATTGCGTTTTCCGCCGTGTGCGGGTTGAACGATGATGAAAGCCAGCGTTTGTGGGGATGATGAAATATGAGCTACTTTGAGCGTCGTTATTTCAAAATGAGGTTTGTATACATACTCAACGTGGAATTACACCATTGCGGCGGCGGTGGCTCATCAAATGTAGAGGAAAAAGCACGTCATTCCAGGTCGTTTATGTTGCGTTTTTATTTTGAGGTCACCAATTCAGGTATTCTTCCTGCCCATTGAGTCAGATATTAGTTTGCGATAAAAATAAGGGCCAATTTGCTGAAACGAGGAATGCTCGCGATAGACGTTAAAGGTTTTTGTGCTTTGGTATTTTCTTGTATCGTACCCATATTTGTCAAAAGTCGTTGTTCTAATATGTCACCCCTTTGGCTATTCATGTTTTCATATGGAGCTATCTCATGCATGAGGCGCTTTCCCACGTCATGGAGAGGAGGACTTTTGTTTTTGCTTCCACTCCCATGCTTCATGCAAAGCGGATTTTAATGGATTTTTCATGCAAATAATTTTAATATCACGAAATGTCACTTCAGTTAGTTGCACCTTGTCGCTAGAATGATGAATCACTACGTTCCATTGAGTGATATGCTAATAACAGAGTTTTATGTTGTTTAAATTGCAGTTGGCTTTTTAGGTGGAAGCATTTTTATAAAAAAAACAATTTCATTTATTTATTTATTACGCTTCATCAAATAACTGATTACTACAATATAATCTATACGTAAATATAAATATGGAAAATCAAACGAATTAGCTGTAACTAAACTGATTCTTTAGATGGTGCTGCGAGTAGTTAAAATCAATGACAGTGTAATGTTGGTTAAACAAACGCGACGTTGGCAAAGTCGACTCGTGCATACCATAGTTAGTAGGTATAATAGTGGGAGACGTGGAAAAAAATATAACTCCTCAAGGAGTGCGTCGGAACACATATGTTGAACATTTCTAACAATTTAGGGGAATTGATAGAGCCCTGAATACAATCGAACGCAAAATAATTCTGGAGATGTTGAGTCTTTCCTCGAGCGAGGACAAAGGGAAACATTTTAACCTATTTTCATACACACAAACATTTTTATGTTTTATAATATTCCAAAAAACTTAAAATCTTTTACGAAACCCACAAGAATCTTTTAGTATATTTATTGGTAATATTTGTGAGTAACGTGCAAGAAGGTGATATTTCAGGAGATTTTAAAAATTCGAGACGTATAATAAAGTACGGCCATGACTGTCGAAGTCATCCATAACTGTTGTATCTGCTGGTATTCTGTGCATAACCTTCGGGATGTGCTCGTTGCCTAGGTTCGAATTATCAACAGATAGCCGCTGAGGCATCATAAAGCATGACCTGTTAACATACCTACCGATTCAATAGCTCCCTGCCCACCGGAGATAATCTCATTTCCATATGTCGTAGAGGGGAGAGAACTTCGGGGCCCATTGAATCAGCAGCGCCTATGAAACGAATTTAATATCGCCACGAGATGTGTTCTTTTCCGCGGAGGCGGCAGAGCTCAGTCACCATTGTAGTTTAATGCACCTCCAAGGGAAAGCTGAAGATAAACTTCTTCCTTTTGTGCCTGATACGTGTTTGAGAACCTAAGCGAGTCGCGCTTAGAACCTGAGAAAGGTGAAACGAAGAAAATCTTCAGTGACAGCTTATCTGCATAGCTGGCTCGAGTAGAAAGCACGCTTTTTTCCAGCAGCGGTTAAGCGTAGGCGCAAGATAAATAACACGCTTCAGGTGGAGTCGTCAGCTTCTCATTACCGGAGAAGATTTTCTAGAAATCCAAGTCGTCCGTCGGCCGCATAATGGCCTCTGAACACGGAAGAATTCTAACCGTAAACAGGATGGGTCGGCGAAGCACCAGATTGCAGTGGCTATTTCAGTCAGTAGATGAGATGCTCCCCAAAGGGCCAGCATCACTAAATCCCACAAATAAGCTGATTGATCGCGCTCGGTCACAATTGAGCCCCACACCTGCTTGTTGTTTTGGGACTTACTCTGTCGGTTGATTTATCGCGAAGTAAAGCGAGAGCAGATCTGAACAATGTTGAACTTAATTGGGCGAAATTTGTGTTACAGCATCTCGTCGTGACACCGCGAGGCACACACTTGAGCGTCTCGTCACTACTGGGTTTTCAAGCCAGCGTGCTAATCCATTTAGGGGAATTGCGGAGTTAATCAATTCCGTAGCATCGGAAGGGTGGCCCAGACGCTCCATAATGTTGCGCCCGCCGCCGCCGTCTTATTTCGTAGAGAAATGCCTTTACCGTGAAGCGTTTAGCTGTGAGTTTCGCGGGATAAGTTCCGTCTGTCGAGTTCATTTCACGCTTCCTTTCTTTTCATATGTCAGATGAAATTGCTGCAACTTTTTAATCTTCGCCCTCTCAACGGAGTTGGGCGACTACTTCATGCAGCAGTTAGCTTCGGCTTCGTGCTTCGCCATTTCTTCTAGATGGAAATTTCACTGCTCGGCATATTTCATTCAAGGAGCAGGCGATACAACTGGCGTTGAGTTAATATTTCAGTGACATAAATTAAACAATATCCGGGCCAGCAAATTCTATGTAGAATGCAGTCAGGCAACTGTTCGTGAACGTTGTAGGGCATTGTCTAAACATTTATCGAGCAATTTCCAGCTTTGAGAAATTACATGAAAAGAAAAGAAAGGCCGAAAGACGTCGACGTCTTAGTAGAAAACCCTATCTATCCCAGCAAGATACCTTAACCTCTTTTGTTCGTCTTCATTTCTATCAGAATCTTCTATCAGTAAAATGAGAAATTTACTTTTCAAGTCAAGAGGAAAGATGCATTTGACTTTTCTTGCTTATTCTTCCAAATACGCCCTTTGTATGCTTTTTATTCTGCTTCTTGAACGTGCCTTAAAATTTACCGAAAGAATTCGTAAGATTAGTGACACTAAAGATTATATTTACTTAATAATGGTAATACTAAAAGTTGTCATTAGTAGGCAGCTTTCGGTATTATTGCACAGGTCAACAACAATTTTGGTGTAAAACAAGTGATAGATGATTTCTATAGCATTTTTTTATATATATTATAATAGTTTACGGATTCGAAAACAAAAATAGTAGAAGTAGTAGAAAATCTCATCTTTTCACTATTTTACAAAATTTGTTAAATAATAATTACAAACCATAGGAACTTGTAACGTGGCTCAAATACACATATGTCTGAACGTTAATCTATAGCTCTAAAACACAATTAATCTAATCTAAAAACATCAATCGAATTTTTGGGGATCAAGTTTTTAAATGAGGGTGTGCTAGCTTTAATTTCCAATACAATTTCCATTATATGAAAAAAATTAATTTTTCGGAATATTTCGTAGCAAAATCGAACTTTTCGTAGTTTTGGGTTATCACATTAAGTTCCAACATTTATTTTAGCCATATTGCCAAGTGATGTTGACGAGCAAATGAATATTGCAAGTCTTTGCTGGAGCCTTTGCCTTTGGCCACTTGGTCGAGCGTCAGGCCACGATAGCAGCGAAGAGTTTGTTGGGCATCGACGAAATTTCAAAAAAATTGAATTCACCCTTAAATCCAATGGCTCAAATTAAGCGTACTTTATACGATAGCTAAAAGACATCTAAATAAATATATCCACAAAAATTCAGCTTGGTCGGACTTTTTCGTAATTTCGACCTTTTTGGTAACTAATAACTAACTAAAACTGGGCTATAACCCTAATTACCCGATTGCGCCAGAAGGAGGGTTATGTTTTTCGGGTGTATGGAAAGAGTTTCCTAATAGGAATGACCTGGTTTTGATAGCTCGTGGCGGCCATATTTGTTTATGGTTTTTTTACAGGTCTATGCAGTTATGTTCAGTAAGGTTTGCGATTTCATGATGACACGTTTCACTTTGATCCAATGCTTCAAAATTGTCCACAATTATTACGCAAATTCGCATTCCCTTGTCGCTAGTGTAAGTGAGCTTCGTACAAAAAACGGTTGTCATAATGCTCCTTCTGAGCGCGCTATAAGCCGCATAATAACAAAGTTTGAAAGTGAATTCACTTTTCAGGATACAAAGGTGCCTGTAAGACAAAGAAATGCCAGAAGTGAACAAAATATTGCCGCCGTTCAAGCCAGTGTTCGTGAAAACTCAAATGCGTCTGTTCCGCGCCATTCTCAAGAGTTGGGGCTCCTCCAGGATGACAACCTGACGAATTTTGCGATTGGATTTGGGTCTGCATCCTTATAAGATGGTATTGGCATAAGAACTCAAGCCAACCGACCATCACATTCGTCGTCATTTCGCTGATTGGTCACTGGAAATGTTAGAAGTCGACGGCGATTTTCATCGCATAATCATCTTCTCAGATGAGGCTCATTTCTGGCTCAATGGATTCGGCAACAAGCAAAATTGCCGCTATTGGAGTGAGTCCAATCCACGAGTAGTTCATGAATCACCAATGCATCCACAAAGATTGACCGTTTGGTGTGGATTATGGTATGGCGGACCTTATCTATTTCAAAATGAGGCAGGAGATGCCGTTACCATTAAGGGGCTACACCAGTGTAGATGCTTCAAAATTTTCAAAATTTTTTTTTTCAATATTTCGTAAGAGTACCTAATCCGTCAAGAATATATCCTCAAAATTTCAGATCGATATTTGAAAAAATAGTGGAGTTAAAAATAATTTTGTCGCGCATGGCGTGCGCTTTATATCGCTTTACAGCTGGTACTTAAACTTTGAAGCCGTTTTTCTCGAAACACAATTTTTGAAATCCGTTCCCACGATATCTCAAATGCATGAAATTTCACAGAGTTGCTCAGGACACTTTTCTCTACAGATTGACGATGCCAAATATTTTTAAAACTTCGTATTTTTCAATAAATTACCAAACTATCCAATTTTTAAGCAAAATTACAGTGTATTCAAATAGAGCGCTACAAACTTTTTTGTAGTTACAATTTTACAAATTGGCCATCGTCAATCGGTTATACAAACACTCTACTTTTAATAACAATTTAATTTTGTTTGCGATGTCATGGATTCCATGCTCCATTTTGACCCTACATAGTCGACTCGGCTATTTTTATTTTGTAAAACACTAAAAGTTAATAAACAGCATAAAACAAGCACTTTCAAATAAAAAAAAAGACTTCAATTATCATGTATAGTTTCCGAGAATACGAGTCCTAAATCTGGACACATTTTGCTGCCGTCTTGCACAGAGTCATCGAAAATTGGCGTGAGCGGATGAACGTGTGCAAGAGGAGCCGCGATGGCCATTTGGCCGATATTGTATTCAACTCATAAATCGCATGAAATTATCTTTCAAATAAAGCAATCAGAACAATTTTTGGTCGAAAATTCTGTGTTGTATGCAAATTTAAAAATCGCGCGTTCTTATTGGGAAACCCTATACATATGTATGTATATTTCTTTGCCATACTCTGTAGTCTAAACGGCTTGATGGATTTTAACTTGAGAGGTGTCGTTAGATTCGTCTTAATTGTGAGAGTAACACTGGATATATCAAAACTATAAAAAATAAAATGGCCGATTTTTGGCGTCATATTATACGTCTTCAAAAAGTTTGTTTCCCTAAAAACCTATTGAGTGTGTTATCAACATAATGGGTTTTTTAAATAGCTTACAAAAATATATACAAATTATATGTTTAAATGTAATTTGAATGAGAAATGCTAAAAAAAAACTTATTTAAAAAAAATGAAAAAGCTGACTGACTGTAAAAAAGAACTAAAAAGATGTAAACAAGACACATTCATAAATAAATCTTTAAATAAATCAGTACTATTAAAATTGATCTAACTGGTCCATATTTGAAATAAACTGACAAAGTATAACTAATTGACAGTCGGGGGCTACCTACACAGACTAACAAAAATATGCGTAGCCAAACAACGTATCAACCAACAAGGACATTGAGTAATACCATTTGGCGTAAGTTTGATATCACTGCGTTGAGTATATCAAAAGATAAAAATAAAATAATAATGTGCATACTGAATTTATGAATCACCCTGTAACTTGAAAACGATTGATATTTTTCTCCTGCTGTCATACGATTTTTTGTTTTTCTAGTTTTCTATCACAGTACTTATTTTTGCGCACGTTATAAAAACATCCTGTATAGAAACCGGTCATTGTATCGTTTAGTGTTAATATACAAATTAATACCAGTTCCCGTAACGGCGATGGATATAAATACAAATAAAAAATTTTCCACCTTGACTGAGGGTAATTACCCGCAGAAGCTATACAGCTATCCTAATTGATTGGGCTTCCATCTGTCGATTATAAGGAAAAGCGCACTTTGGGAGTGGAAGCGTCGGGTCCAAGATTCAAATCTGGGACTTTCAAATCTGCAGTCTAGCACTCTTACCACTAGACTACTCGCGTCCCTCTGAGGTGTTTCTTGAGACAGAAAGTTCACCATTATCAGCTGGCAATTTTAAATGGGTCTCATTGCTCCTGGCAATTTTTGCAATTCATCAATAACCTGAAGAAGAACAACAAACCACGTGCAGGCTTTTAATCACTGCTTTCAGTATTCTGTCAATAAAAATTCGCAGCGGTGTAATAACATTTACCTTAGGCGCAGTAATATAATTATTGCGCCAACCCCCAAACCAATTATTTGAGATGAATTGTACATCATAAAGTCAATAAATTTGTCAGAGCTCCACATACAGGCTTAGATGTTCTAGTGAAGTTAAGGAGATATATTGGCAAAAGTTTAATGTGAAATTAAACCATCTCTTTCGTAAGTGTATGTTTCCTTCATATGCGTACAAAGTGAATACCTAAAATCTGAAGAAGGCCACGCCTAAACCATATTCAAAGTTCTAAATGTTAATTTTTCCTCCAAACTTATTTAGTTAAACGAGATGAAACAGAGAGAGTTTCCTGAACGATAGTACTGCCGTAAGGATTAGAGATTTTTGAAGTGGGTAGTGTAAATAAAACTCATAATTACCTCATGCGGCGAATGGGAGAAATTTGGCAAAGTTTCAATTAACAATTGAAGTACACCAAACAGGGAAATCCTTCACGCACAAAATCCTCCCCAAGTATTTTTTCCAACTCCGTCGCCTGGGTGAGGCACTCGAAAGCAACAACTGTTTACACAAGATGAACAAGCCTTTCTGAAGCGTCATCATAAGAGGGTTTTCTAAAGGCAGGGAATAAAGCATTCTCTATTCGTTTAAGAACAGCTGGGAGGATAATAGAAGTACTCACATACTTCTGCATTCGGAAATAATTGGTATGCGAGTATATTTTGCAGGAAGGCATTTCACTTCATACTCCTTCTGCGGTCCTTATTCTTCAGAATAATTTGAAGTGCGCGCGCCATATTTTCCTCCTCATGAAGGTTATCAATATTTGCACGAATGATTTAGATTAATTTTTTAAATTCAGAAAAGGCTTATACAAGAATAAAAATGCTCTGGCAAATTGACTGTGAAGTTGCTCTTGTTTACGAATTTATAAACACATCGTACATTTATGAAATCACAGTCTGCAGTCTTCATCTGTGCATTTGCAGTCATTGATGAAATGTTGTTTATTTGAAAGTTCGTATCGAAATTAGGAAATTCAATAAGAATCATGACTCTCTGCTACGGGAGAGAGGATACTCGAGGTCCCCTCTACATACTTCTTAAGTTCAACCAAAGAATATCTAACAACAAGAATGGACACTTGTGACGTTTTCCCTTATCTTTCAACGACCTTGGGTATCGTTAACCGGACCAGACGTTTCATTTTCTTAGAAATATGTAGATAGTTATAAAGAAGTAATTTGATAGAGCAAGATAACAACTTGGGGGGGAGATGCTATTAAAATTAAAACGCTTCTACAGGGTGCATGATTTTATTCTGAATAATTTCTATTTTCCAGCAAGGTGCAAAATTTATTTCCTGATAATTGTCCCTCGCAAAGCCACACACCAAACACCTAATATGATGTTTAAAATATTATAAATGTTTCATTTATGTGAAATTACTTAATTTCATTTTAAAATGTTCCGAAATTTTCAAGTCAAGTCGAATCTATCAATAAAATAACACCACTAGCACTGTATATTCCAGACATTGCATACTAGTTAGGCATTTGCAGGCGTATCAGAGTGTCCTTTTTAACACGCTTTTTTATTATTAGATAATCTTTGACTCAACTTAAAGGGAGTTTTTTAATAACTCAAAAGAGCGGATGCAAAGTGGCGAATTCAAAATACTGCAAATATTTAGATATTCATAAATAGTTGCGAATGTGTACCTTTATTTTAGGTTGATGGTTGCAAATATGGTTCATAATTTTACGAATTTAAGATGGTATATCCAATATGGCTGACTATAGAAAATTTCTGATTTCAAATATAGGGCGAATTTAAACAAATTTAATGTTGAGGGAAACACATATTTTAAGTTCACCATATTTCAGCCGCAATGAAAATTGAATATGTAAAAGCATTATGTAAAGGCCAATACCATTGAAGGTATTCGCACCCACTGTAAAAATATGATTATTTGTCGTCCTATAAAAAAAAATAATGTGAGGTGGACAGCAAACCAAGTAAATGCTTTGGATAACTCAATAATTGCCAATAAATTTACGGGGGAAGTGTAACGACACGCCGTTTACTACACTTTAGTCTGGTGGACATTATTGTATTTTTTGTTTCGTTTTTTTAGACCAGAATGCCTAAAAGGAAGTGAAAACTCATGACAGTCGATATGATGGGGATAATTTTCGTATTTGTCTCTTTCCGTTTAACCATATTTTTCCATTGAGCTCAACAAAAAGCAGATCCAATATTCAACAGCCAGTTTCAAAGGTACGGATAATTTATTAGAGATAAGTTAAATTGATTGAAAGTGTCTATTCACACGCGGAGTGCCGTTAGCGTAAATATGTATATAGCTTTTCTTACTGATATTTACCTTTTAGAAAATATCTACTGGCTGGATATTTACTTTTACAAAATATTAATATTAAACTTGAACTCCACTACACTCTAACGACACCCTAAAGGAATTCCGATACTCATAGCACCCTAACAGCATGCACTCCGCATGTCAATAAACAGTGCCAAATTAATTTCGAAACGAATTTGAAACGACACGCTTTGAGGTACTACAGTTTAAAAAGAATGCAACTGATCAGCTTTTCTTTCATTTTGCAATAAGAACAAGGCACAGAAAAACTTGTCCCATGTGAAATAACAAAACAATAACTTTAGTACCTCCTCAAAAGCTCAAACAACACTGGGCACAGCTAGCTAGTAGTCGATAATTCGCATTATTCAAAAACCTAAAATAATTGAAAATATCTTAAAGGGAGGGTAAGGTTAATTCGTACAAAAAAAGGCACATTTTTGTGAATTTTTTTCGACAAGACAGTTAAACTCTATTTATTAAAACCAATGGTACATCAAGGTATAACATTTGAAGAACATTTTGTAAAGTTTTCATGTAGAAATATTGAAAAATACGACAATGGCAGCAATTATTTGGAAGCGTCTCCGAAAAAAGTAGAATTTCGTTGCCCCTCATAACTCGGTGCTGGATCTTCTGATATCAAAAAGGAAATTTTTGTAGTTAGATAATCAGTTTCCCCAGCACCGAAGGGGTTTTTCGAAATTTCAATTTTTCCATTTTTGGGAACACTTTGAAGTGAAAAACGAGATTTTTGCAAAAAAAATCGGTTAATTTGTTATTATATAATAAAAAATATTGACAAATTTGAAAAAAACTCTCCTGCGTTACCTCGTAAATTATGTACAGAAATAGTGTTCAAAATTTCAAAAGAATCGGTGCAGTAGTTTTGAACTTATGAGGGGCACCGACTTTGAAAACATGAGTTGTGGGAAAAACGCTTTAAAGTTTTAAGGGGGCCGATACATGTAAAATCAAAAAAATTTTTATTTTTTTTTTCGTCGGGAATATATTCTATAAGGTGTTGAGAACGCGTGTCTAAGAGCGTTTCTCGATATCTCCATCCGGTCTCATGGAATATCACATAGAAGCGGCGATGTCAGGTAGCGCGGGTGTGCAGCTGTCCATCGCTCCGTCTCCGGACCGCCCCGCTCCGCGCAGACCGGCACACATTTCGCGATTCAAAAGAAGCAAGAACGGTTCGGAAACAAAAATCTTTTGCCGAAAATCAGCTGCTTGAACAAGAGGGAATATGTAAGTAGAGAACTCGTCTTTTCTCTTTCCCAAACTTTGAACTCAAATTCCTCGAAACGACATTTTCGACTACTCGCTGCACGATAACTTTATTAAAAAAGGTTCAATCACGCTGACAATTTTACTGTAGTTTCAAAAGACCCTTGTCTACTAGATGAACCTAAACCCATAGCCGATTTCGCGAATCCCCGACCGTAGAGGTTGCGAATTCAGCCAAAAAACAAGCAAAATTTTCATTCAAGTCGCATTTGGGGAAAAAAAATTTTTTTGCCTCAAAGTTAGGTTCACATTGAAGTCACAACTGTTTTTTAACAATTTTTTCTTCCTGCTTCGTTTCCGACCAATACTACCGCCGGGAGAACGCAGCGACTGAAATAAGAGGGGGCTTTTGAGTCACGGGCTTCGCCGCCATTTTGAAACGCCGCCGGCACACGAAAAAAAATGTTTTCTAATGTACAAGCTCTTGTGGTAAACTAATAAAAAAATTAACTCGATCCGCTTATTCCTTCCCTATCAAAAAAATTCTTTAAAAAAACACACTTTCAATGTATCGGCCCCCTTAAACACTAAAAAATTTAAAGTAAAACGTTCATAAGCGAGTTGCTTAAACTGCTGTATTTTCGTTAGTTCTGCTCCGATCCGTCTCAAATTTTCACATGATATTTTTTTCATTCAGAAAATAGAATAAAAAAAAATAAGGAAAAAAAATTTTAATACCTTGCCCTCCCCTTAAACACTTTGCTTCATGGGCAATATAAAATAAATATTTTTATTTCATTTGATTTCACAACTTGTGGGAAAAATATTTAACCCTAAAAATATTTTTATTTTTGAATAACTTTCATCACAAAATAGCGGGTTTTTTGGTATTTGTTGGAATTATATCCACAATGTAAACATTAGTGCTGCCATCTACGGTCTCACTGATCTAAGTATTACAATAAATGAGTTTGTCACTGAACGTGTCTTGTTTAATTATAGTATTAATTTAGATCTTGTATATTATTCTTTTTAATGTAAAAATGTGGATTGCGCAAGAAAGGGAAGGTTTTATTTAGCTGACTGTAGGGTTCTGTATCTCAAATAGAAAATTGAACCTTACAACTTGTAGATTTCACCTGCAGTCGATAAAGGTAATATAAGGCTGAAATCTAACATATGTAGTTATAAAGTTCGATAACCGGATCTATTCCAATAATAATCAGAACTGAAAAAGTTGAGACTCGTTACTTTTATTTCCCTTTTCTTCAAATCTTCTCTCTTCCAAAGGTGATAAACGTGATTCTGACTGTATTACCTAATTTCGATATGAACTTCCATGTAAACATTTCACCAATGGCCGCAAGAAAAATTGGGGCACAAGCCTCTTACAACAAAACGGGTGGTCTCATTTTTAAAGTTCCAAATTTGTGTGTAAAAGTGATAAAAAATATATTTATTGGTGGGCATAATGCAACCATTATTAATCTTTGCGGAGCACACCGGATAGCTCTCCCATGTAAAGAAATTGTACTTTTCACTTTTCGTAAATAGGGTTTATGAAAATTTCCCTGAACTTTATTTGCATAAAATTCATGGATTATTATTTAAGCTTTCCTCGAATTAATTCAGACTTTTTTAAACTATAAAGTGTTTAATTATGTATGAGAATTTATTTTGTACTATTTCTCACAATGTTGTTGGGCAAAAAGCATAACAAAACACCTTTTCACGCGTTCTAAACCAATCTGCCCCATTTGAACAATTGCCAAACCGAGTCCTACTTTAGGATACCAGTACATGTTACACAGTATGATAGTTATTTTATGATTTAAATAGTTTTACCTACTGATACAGCTCCAATTTCTGTTATTTAATTTTTTAAAAGTAAAGTTATATGTGCAATTGACTAACCAGAGCTCTGCGCGCCAATTTCCCCAAAATATGTGTAAATGCCTACACTCTCTGTTGACTACTGTTGTGTTGAAATAAATCGGCACTGTCCATGCCCATGTTCGTAATACGGAAGTAAAATGAAAACACTTAGGCAACCTGGCTCCGTAGGTGTAATTGATTCTGAATAAATTAAATACAATTACCTTTCGCAAATTGCTGTAATCAAAAGCACGAACACACTTGAAACCGTGTCGTTTGCAAATTCAAAGATTATAAATGATGTTTTTAGACCGGCAAGATACATACGGTATGCTACCCCGAAACTCTCCGCTCCCATCTTAAAAATTCTAAACGGCGAGCGATCAGAATCCCTTTGGTCTCAGATAAACTGCTGAGTGCCAACTCTTCACGAGGTGTTAGATGTAATTAAGACTTTTTATTAATTCACCCCTAACATTAAACTTTTGCCGGAGAGTAATTAGGCGCGATGTTTAAACACCTGAGAGCACTTTTTTGCGTAATCGTTTTTTCTCCACCTTCTGACGTCGGTAAAAAGTAATTACCACAGTGAGCTGAGCTAAAAATGCGACGAAAATCTTATAATGAAATTTATGGGCGCAATGAGTGCCGACGACGACAGATGAGCATCTTTGTGGCCATATTGTACAAAAGGGGACCCATAAAGTGCCTTCTAAAGATTTCGAAATTTGTCAGGCGATGAGAAGACGATAAATCCAAGGCAGGGGACCATCCGCGAAAACAAGGCGCTTTGTGACCTTTTTGATTGCTTTCTTATGGTGAAAAGAGGCGCAATTCACCCTGTTTCAGATCGCCCATTGCATAGATTTACGGCGCTAATGTTTCACCATGATGATGTGACTCATATCGCGGAGGTACCTACCTATAGGATATATCGCTCGTCAGCTATGCGGCAACATTATCTTTATCTGTTCGACATATGCCATGCAAATTTATGAGAGAACTCCAATTCCCGGCCGAGGCTTCCACTAGTTTTTACTTTTTAGTGCTAGCCCTGCCCGTGAGCTACCTTTCCAAATCGGACTGGAGCAAACCCAGATGCCGAAGCAGAACATATGTATGTCGGGCTGGAGATTTCCACGGTGCCCCACATTTAGTTCCGGTCGACACGACTTTTACCGTGTTGAAAAATGACACCACCTACTCGGGTCTGCTCTGCTTTTCAAGGCGAATAAAGTACGAAACTTGTCAAATCAAACACGGTGGCGTTGAGCCGGCCGAGAGGTGTTCCCCCGGTAAGAATTCTTGTTAATCTTGCTGGTGCTGTTCGATTAAATTGCAATCGTGGGTCGGGAATTGTCCCCGTTACGCGATTCAGTCAGGTAGTATATTTGCGAATTAAGCATTCAATTTGACAGCGTAAAAGATCGATTTAGAGGTGCTTCGTGCAATTATCTTCATTCATAATGCACCTCAGGCGACAGACTACCGTTTGGTTTTTACAAGAATAAGAATTAGTGCCAATCCGCCTACCTCCATTTGCTTGAGTACATATCAAAAGCATGAGGAAACAGAGGGCACCACACATAGAGGCAAAAGTAAGAGACTCATAAACTAACCACAAAAGAGGGTTCTCGGAGAAGCTGATTTTCAATATGATTTCCCATTTTAAAACTTAAAATATATAATGATATAAAATAGTAGTCGTTTGCGATGATTTGATGTCGCTGCGTTAATTAGACCAAAAATTTAAAAATAAAATAATAATGCGTAAAATTATTAATCACTTTGTAACTCGAAAACGGTTGACATGTTCCCCGCCATACAATTTTCTGTTGTTCTAGGTAATATCCATCAGTCCTCTCATTTCTGCAAGCGTCATACGAAACAGCCAGTAGAATCGAATTCTCTACAATATTTACTAATAAATTTTTCACGTAAAATTAATAATAAACAAGTTAAAAACCGATAAATGCGACATTATTTGATCAAACAATCGTTGAGACGCAATAACTTTTTTATTTTCAATTTTACAAAAAAAAATACATTCGGGTTTTTTTAAAGATCGTTCTATTTTTACTTTTTGACTTTTTGATCAAACTTTTCACATTTTTCGGCTTCTAACTAATATATTACCTATTAATTTTACGTAAAAAGTTGCTAATATGAATTATACAGAAGTTGATTCTCCACAAAAAATATCTGTTGAAAATTTTCGTACAACTAACGACTATTAATATCAAAAAAACCGCTCGAGCCTGGGGAAGGGGAGAAATTCCGGAAACCACCTACTCACCACAGAATCGCAACAGATTACAAAAAAAGCAGCTTGTCCAAATGTTTAGCAAAATTACAATTTCACTCACGCAGTACTTTGAAAAACAAACAAGTTGTATGCAACGCTCCGTCAAACCAAACTGACAGTTAAAACTGAATACACCGAACTAACACACTAAATTGACCAAGTATAGCCTGCTTAAATATGGTGGCAAATTTGTACATTCAATGTGCGAGGTCCAATATGGCGGACTTATTATTCTAAATTTCCAGGTAACAAGCACAAATTCAAGAGTTACCGAAAATCAGTTTGGTTTTAACGCCGATTTCAAACATCTGCCCAAAGTACTACTGCTACATAAATTGTAATCTTAATATGGCAATATGAAATTAATGTATGCCCTCCGAAAAGTAAACTTATATTTAAAAAAGTAATTTATTATACTTTTAGTGAACCAATTTTATTGTAGCCCTCTCTTCCACACATTCGAGAAGAAACTGATATAAATATCTTACATCCCAATTGGCGCTAAAACGCAGTTTTACGATTTCAACACAAATTAAGCACTTTTATTGGAAGTATGTAAGTACGTTCGCCAGCCAGAATACTTGCTGCTGCTTCTTGGCTGTGAAAGTAAATAAAATTGAAACCATAAAATCCCACACATTCCGAATTATTGAGCCTCCAGTGGTACTTACAATCTTCCATGGCAACCTGGAATCTTCGAATTTCTTGTAATGGCCCATTGCTTAAATTTTTGACTCGAGAAAATGGGACAACCCACGTGTACGTTGGTACTTTCAAGTTGACTCAGCGTTAATATTATGCTAAGTCGTAGGTAGGGACCTCAGCCATTCGCGTACGCCATCGAATTAAGAAACGGAATGTACTCGGATTCATTAAAATCTGCTTTTAATCTCATTGGTCGTAAAATAAAATATTTAAAAGCTTTAAAACGAATCTGTAATCCAAATAAGTATCATCTAGTGCGCAATAATCAAATCGAATCCTAGCCCTTAAGCAGACAATATACTCCCCTCTGCTTTCAGTCACGACTCGCCAAATAGGAATTTACTTGAAAGTCCACTTAAAAAGTAAGCCTTGTCCAGCATAAAATAAAAGGCCCCTTTGGTACGGCTGAAGTGAAAAATTAATGAGATCTTAAATTGACCAAGGGATTTTACACAGTTCGCCACTAAGAAAGGTTTTAGGTCAACATTCAATTTTATGGATTTCCGGCACAACTTCTAGAATCTAGAGAGCTGTAAAACTCTTAAAACCGCCAGTTTTCCTGATTCAAACCTCTTGTAATGTTGTTGCGATTAATACCATTTCCCTGCCTGCAGCTGCTAACTGATCGCTTGGGTTATAAACTTCGTGAGATATAAAATTTTACCCAGGCTTCGGTAATACCTGCGTAATCTCTCTTTTAAATTTATTAATACATTCAAGAATGAATAGTTCTGTTATTCTCCTAAAAATAAACACCTCCTGGGTAGAATAACAGAATTTAAGATCCTTGCCGTTTTATTTTTCAATTGATGAATCACCTACACAAAATGTTGGCAACGATTACCATTTTCACAATATCCAGCATGTCAAAATACATCTTATAACGCCCGAGGAGTATTTACTTGAATATTTGAATTTTGAACATGAACCGAGCTTAGTTTTGTGACGTAATCTTCCTGTTGAATGTGAATGAGAACCTTGGTTCTCCTAATATTGAGCTGGAATGAAAACTCTACTAGTGCTCTCGTCATCATATTCCCTGTTAACATAAGCACTTAAGACTTTATAATCCACTCCATCCAGCAGTCTATGAAGGATATTGCCACCATGCCGAATGCATACAGACTCATACATTAAATGCTCAACGTGAACGTATAAATAGCCAGACCCCATTTTCCCGTTTGGACATTCTCCTTGGATATTTGTTCTTTGGGGAAAGGACCTAATGATGGTGACAAGGTTCTGGGACGTAAGGCTTCACTCAATACAATTTAGGAGGGACTATGTCTTTCGTTCTAACCAGAATTCGTAAAATCATTCCTCTAGGAGCATACATATTCTCTCCAAATTATTTCTTAAAATAACACTGAATTTGTTTGTATACACTTTGGAATTCCCTACTCGATAGTGCAAAATTGAAACGTTGAGCTTTGTTTGCTTGTGGTTAAGCTTCTCAACATCGTCCGTATATTGATTTTGACTTTAATTTTCATAGAGTTCTGCTGAAAAGTCATTTGATTTCAGAAATACAACCAATTTATTCTTAATATTTTCGACATCGCATTTCATTTCCTTTAATTTTGATTGCATGTTTGGAATAACTGTTTTCCTCTAATTAGAATAATGTCCACCACTCGTAAAAGTTTGGTGGTAAATGGTGTACAAAGAAATACAAACAAGTGAAACAGATTTCAGTCTACTACGTATTTATGAATGATTACACTGGTCAACATTTTATATTTTTCTTGTCGCGAAAAGGTTTTCTATAAATTAGGAATCCGGAACAATATATCACATAAAAGTTGAACTTGAAAACGATCCCAATGATATTTTCGGACGGTTTGAAAAGTTCGTAATAAAGAAAATTCTTCTTATCCCACCAGATGTACACTATTACCTTCGAATCGTGTATATTTTGTTGTGGCGTAGATGGACCTGGTTCACCTGGCCGAAACCACTCTTTACATGTTGTTCTGGATGGAGCATGATTATTACCGCAAATATTAACTAGAAAACAACGCAACGCAGCAATTTTCTTTAAAATAAATATCCATAGTATTGAAGGTGGTCAAAACAAAAGGAACTAAAGGGTCTTTCAATATGGACACCCAAATTTTGTTGCCGTGTTGTTCAATCTGTCAAATTTGTTGTAAATTTTTCAGTAGTGGGAGGCAAATCACCATGGAAGGTTGTACCGCTGAAGAACAAGTTGCAAATCATCAAATTTTATTATCGAAATCAGTGCTCCGTTCAATAAACGTTCCGCGAATCACGTGATTCCCCGCCACAATCATCCTGCCGAGTCGATTATTCGACGTTTGGTGGCCAAATTCGAGTCAACCGGTTCGGTCAGCCTGGAAAACACGAGGCAGTCAATTTATCGTCGTTCACAAGAACTTGGCCTTTCTGACACTTTAATTTTGTGAATCTTGCGTCGGGACTTGGGTCAGCACCCGTCTGAAATCCAACTGACCCAGGTGCGACCACAGACAACGCCGTGTGTTCGAAATCATCGGTAGATACCTCTTTCAAAACGAAACTGGCACTGCCATAACGGCGAGTGCTACAGATCGATAATAAGCATCGTGGTAAAATCCAACTGACCCAGGTGCGACCATAGACAACGCCGTGTGTTCGAAATCATCGGTACATACCTCTTTCAAAACGAAACTGGCACTGCCATAACGGCGAGCGCTACAGATCGATGATAAGCAACTTCTTGTAGCCAAAACTGAACGATATGAGTACCGACGACACATGGTTCCAACAAACAAACAACTGATGCCCTCAAAGTCAACATAACTAACGCCAATCAGCCTTATGTGAAAAAGCCATCAAAAATTGTACCTTCCAAATACTTACTTCCATTTCTTTCCTTCAACGACAAAACCAGAATAAAGTGCTAATATATACATCTATATGTGCATATGTATATGTCTTATGAAAATAAAAATGTAATCTGCTCTACAACTAAGTAATTCCGTATTATAAATTTTGAAGCGACAAAACTAAGGGAACCACGCCATTGAAAACCAACAAAAATTACTTAGGGAATCAGAATTCTTGTATTGAAACATTGTACAAAATTACGTGTACGCTGACTAATTGATGCATGATTATCCCGAAATCGGTAAAATTAAGATAGTCCTTTTTCAAAGTCACGTCCATAATTGAATTTGCAAAATTTGGCAAATTGACATAAAAACGATTTCTGAAAAATTATGTACTGACCTTAATCAATTCTCCCTGAGTTCCCTGAAACAGCAAAATAAAATATGTTAAAGCAGCGCTAAAAACTTTTTGGTGATAAAACTTTATTGAATATTAAATTGAGAAATTCTGCTAATAACAATAACCAGTATTTGCTGCCATATTTTTGTGGCAAACAAAGCCAGCGAATCCATTTATTGAAGCAAATAATCATTTGCGTGAATTTGTGAAAATTCCCACATAAACCTTCATACGAAATTCCGCCCAAATGGTGAAAGTCCTATATTTATAATCCCGGGTCCAAACAAGCTGAATCGTATGAATGTACATTATGTATATGGGTACTACATGCGGTTATTTATCGAACCATCACTGTACCACACGTCCAGAGCATTATTATTTGCAATTAATCAACAAAACAAAAAAGGTTGCCCCGGACTTAGTCCCACTAAGAGCCCCACTGGTCGCCCCAACAGTAGCCACAATCATGCAAAATAATTGTTTTCCACTGCTATTCATGGGCTCCCAATGAAAGTCATTTGCGGGACGCAAAGAGCGCCAAACAAAGGGCAGCCGAAATAAATTTTTGCTTTTTACAAAAGTTTTTATTGATTGAGCTCGTAAATAACAGGAACCTGAGATGGCTTCTGGGCTCTTGTTTTTAATTTAGTTTGCTTTACGTCCTACCCCAGGGGTGGGTTCTTACTGATTTGTCATCTGTTCAGGATAGGATATTTTTAGGATATTTTCGTACTGTGTACTGGACACTATTCCAGTTTTTCGATGTTTCAGCCCGAGCCAGTGGTAACAGATTGTCCACTTGGCGCAAAAATAAAAATGTGGCATCGGCGAGTTAATCGGTCGAACCATAATTAGAGCTCTTCCAGGACTCTTAGGCATTTTCCAGGTCAAAAATTATGCGGAAGGTAATTTAGCGGGGGAGTAGCTGCACATTATTCGGTCGATACAAGGAACACGCCAAGATAATGTGTGCACCTTGATTGAGGAGAATGCGCATATATCAAGCAGCTAAGGAGTGAGCGCTCGCAAAGCAGATGGGATTTAGTTGCACGCACTCTTATTCTAGTCGTTCACGTGATTATTGGCCCTTCTGTTCATGGAATGCTTCATTTGTAATTTCCACCCTCGCACTCTAGTCTTTCAGTTGGGCGGCTTCGGCTCACAGGTAATCATTAAATCCAACGTAAGAAGCTCAGAAGGTAGGCAGCCCGTTGTTTATCGGGGAACTAGTCCCGACACTAATTGGATGCCGCGCCCACCTTCATTCGCTGTTTTATCATCCATAGGCTAGGCCGACCCTTCTGCAATTTCCTTCCGCCGCTCTCGCCTTTTTCTTCTTAATTCAGGAATTATACCATTTTTGCAATTTATTGCCACTGTAATTAGATAAAGGTAATTTTGTTCGGAGAGATGCTCTCTAAGTTCCCTTTCGAAGTAATAAAAGTAACTAACCACGCGATGCAAGAGCATCCCAGTCGCCGTTACAGTCTTAATTCAGTTAGCAAATGTTCTAGTGTTCATTGACATTACACCATCAAGAAACAAATTAGGCTTAATGAACGTAATCCAGAACAATTTTGTTGCTTCCGCAGTTTTCTTTCATACTCGCGAGTTTTTCCCCCATTTTCAGGGGGGCTTGTACGCTTCAATTCGATCATCAATATTTCTTGAGCTCAGTTAAATTAAACGAAGCACTTGAAAGTGCTTTTCCCAGTGCTAAATTGCTTTCATCTTTTCGTAAACATGTGACATGTCAGATGTGGAAATGATATTAGGTACTCCATAAATTGGAGTAATTTCAGTTAAAAGGTAATATATGGCAGCCAGGAGTGAATGGCAATATTTGGATAAAATAATGCTTTCAATATGTACTACCAATATGACCTCGTCAAAAAATAAAAGTTATATAGAAAAATTCCGTGTGATGGCAGGGTGTATGATTTATTTTGTCCATTACTACAATTTTCGCCCTATATAGTCCTTGCAAATACGTTGTTTCAAAATGTCTCTACTTAAATTAAAGTCGAATGACAGAAAGTATTGTACTTCCTAGTTATGGCTGAGAAGGGTTCAAACAGGCCATAGTAGCTTCTATGCTGATCGGAATATAAAAAGTTTTGTCCTCTAGTCATTCGAAGAAGCGAATTAATATTGACTCTGCCAAGAAGATCGGAAGAATTCAACTCGCCAGTAATAAGATCATGCATGAAAACTACACAAGCAGCATCCCTACGCTTGGAGAGAGTCACCATATTTAAAAGTTTCAACCTATCGTTATAAGGAGGGTGATTATAGGAGTCATTCCACAGGAGTTGATGAAGGACAAAACGTAGAAATCGATTTTTCAATACGTTGAATGTGTAATTTATAATGAGGCATGCATACTATTGATGCATATTCCAGCATTGGAGGAACAAACGCACAAAACAAGGTTTTTAATACATACGGGTCAGTGAGATCTTTGGACCAACGTTTAATAAATCCAAGAGCAGAGTTTGAATGATTGATAATATAGTCAATATGAGGTCCCAAGGTAAGCTTTGCATCAAGGGTTAAACCTAAGTCCACAACCTTATAAAGGCGTGATAATGGGTTCTCATGTATAATATATGAAAACTCTAAAATGGAGGGCTTCCTTGTGAACGAGATTATGCTACACCTATCACTATTTAGAATCAAGTGGTTTTTTGAGCACCAGTTAGAAAACATGTTAATATCGTCCTGTAAGAACTGAGCATCAACACTCGATTCAAACATTTTTAGATCGTCCGCATAAGCCAAAACATGGGCTTTCTGGAATAAGGGGAATAAGTCGTTAATAAATAAAGAAAATAGTAAAGGACCAAGTTGGTTTCCCTGAGGCACACAAGAATTTACAGAGACAGACTCGGAGAAAACAGAAAATAATTTTACTTTGAAGCAGCGGTTTGTGAAATAAGGTTCAATCCACTGAACAAGATTATATGGGAAGCCAAGTCTCAAAAGTTTAAAAGTTAGCACTTTATGAGAAAGTTTGCCAAATGCAATGTATATTTATTATTACTATTTATAAATAATAATTATATTATATTAATAATAATAAAGAAAGGTAATATAATTCATTGAAGCATACTTAAAAAATTAAATAGTTCCATAGGCTCAGTTTTTCTAGTGAATAAATATTCAGCCATAACAAAGTTAACAAAAACGATCGTACTTTAAAAAATTAAAAAAATCCCATGGATTGAAATAAAGAGCGAACAATTTTTGCTTTCTCGAGTTCTTATCACTACCTGTATATAGTCTGGCACATACACAGCATGCCAGATTTTCTCTACATATGTATGTCCATTTCCTCTCGATGTGCTAAAACACACATAAAGAAAATTTAAGTTGCGCAGAATAAACTAACTGTCCGTAATTTAAAAGGTAGCATTTAAGTGAAGTTTTATTTTTTTCACAAGGTTTCTCAACAATTGCTTTCCCCCAAATAATAATATTATCTAGTATAACAAACAAAATTATTTTTATAGTTGAATGAATTTAAATTCTTACACTAAATCTAGACTACTTCTATTGTATATGTACATGTATGTATGTGTATGCTGGAACATATGAAATTAAATTATATTAATTGAAATTATGCCCCTGTCCTTCGTGAAAACTGACCGTTTGCATTTTGTAATTTGGAAAAGAAATCGCTTCCCACGTCTTCGGTACACGCGTTCACGACCATCTGGAACTTTAACGCTACCCTGCTCCCGTCGGTAAACAAGACCTTGCTCCACTGCTCCACAGTCTAGTGTTCACGGGCAAATTGAAGGCGAGCTACTCTGTGACTTCTCTGTTCTAGCCCTCGTGGCACACGTATGTTTTGTTTGTAGAGGCCGGTCTCACGATTCTTTCTCATTGCGTATCTATTCTCAACGTACGTCATTTGTGTTAGCCGCCTCATGTTGACTACGACCCTGGTCAAGCAACTTGAGCTCGTGTGATCGGCATGTTAAATCGGCTGTACTTAATTAAAACCAAAAAAACGTAGTATCAATTTCGTAAAGTTAAAAATCACATTCAGGTCACCTGATCTCTTGTTGCGCTAAAAAGAAATTTAACTCAACACACTCCACAAATGAGTTTATCTCGAATAACACTTTCAAACCCGTCCCTATTTGTGCCTCACGTATGTTCGTGTATGTTTGTGTCCGTGTGCCGAATGTCGCGAATTACGTCGCACATCGGCACAAAAAGCTAAATTTCAGTCCGTAGGTATTTAGTAAAAGGAAAATCTTCAGTCAGTAGGCATTTTGTAAGAGGTAAATTTTCCTTACAGGTGTTGTTTTGAGCCGATGTGCGATGTATTACGCACTTATGCCTCCGACAAATAACAGTTCATTACTTGCAGATGTGTTGTTTACGTTTGGGCCAAATTTCGTTCCGCTAAGTTTATTTTTCTCACAGACTTTTGGAATCTAAAACGACTCTTATCCGATTCGACATTTTGTTGTATCCGTCCATATTACTTTTGTTAGGTCATTAGATCTCTATAGTGTGATATGTTCTGGGGAAGTTTAGAGGAGCTTTTTCATTTTGTTAGTTAAACTAGTTTCAGCTTTTTTTCAATAGCAATATACACGTGGGGGGTGGTCATCCATAATTTGTTTGTCCTTTGTTGATTAAAATCTCTAGCTGCTGCAACTCAACTATAACCCTCTGCACCTGGGAATACCTCTTTCATCCTCTCCACTTAGGCTCTCCGAAAGTGATTTACCTATTATAGAAAACATGTTTTTGTCGTATTCTGTGAGAAGCGACTCCTATAGAAATTTCTCTTCCTGTACAAAACTTCTTGGATATTCTAAACCGAGGGCTAACTTTAATGGCATTTTTTTGCCACTTGACAAGAGCCCATGCTTTAAAACTTCAATTACATTTTCAGCTGTTTCAAAGCAAAGGTTTCAAGAAAAACAATGTTGTGAAATAAAAACTACCGTCCGCCCAGTTAAAATCTGAATAAAATAAATAGTTAACTTTTGGGAAATGCTTTTGCCGTGAGTTATTATATAATTCTTTTCCACTCTGGCTAGCTCTGACTCTCTAGTGTATGTATGTACTCTCGAGATATATATTAATTTATACCTGTGAACATCCAAGTAGGAAATGTACGGAGATATCTTGAAGGGAGGTTCAAGTGAGAATAACCAACTTTCATATGAGTTAGGACTTTTCAATTGAATATATTATTCCAGAGGCCAAACGGATAAAGGAGTTTATTGGACAATTTTAAATGGAAAGAGAAAATTCCATTGAATTGGACACAATTTCAGAGGAGGATTTCCTTATGAGCTCGCTCTCGAAGGAACTTATATGGAGCCCCCTTTTCTGCGGGCATGATAATGGAAAAATCAGGTCAAATGTACGTAAAAAGGAGGTCCCTCTACCTCCTTGTAGAGTACTCCAGGATTGGGATCTTTATATATATGAATATTTATAGTTTACACCATTTTTGCATTTCAAGATGACACATTTCCTTAATAAAACACGAAGAAATTGTATTTGATTGTTTCATTAATTTATAGAGAAATTTATTCGTGGCCGACAGTGACGAATAAAATCTTGACACTAAACTCCGAGACTAAAACTTTTGTTGGAAAAACTATTTTCCTTGTCTACTCCAAGGTATTTTTACTGGCCCGTTTTCCTTACTATTTCTGATGTCCAACCACTCCGCCACAATCCCATTTCCTGCTGGAATCCGAGGTAGGAGGAACGTTTCGTTTTGCAGAAGGCAATATTTGTGAAGTTCAAAACAAAAATATTTTATATACGAGATGAAATTACACCATTTATAGACTTCTCCCATAATTAGAAAGACGACACACTTTGCCATATCGTGGTATCGTTAAGAAGTTTCTTTAAAGAGGGGGAAATCAAGGTTTTACACTTTGAGAGAAAATTCGCCGAATATATGGATATGCATTTCAAATCAGTGACACCAAAAACCGCGATACATTGATTTACATGGAAATCAGTTGACGTTGGAGAGTTTTGGTCGCCATCTCGAACCCGAAAATTTCCAAGTGCCCATTATTATGGAAATTGCTTGAAGTTAAAATATTTAACATTTTAGTCGTTATATTGGATCCGTCATTTTCGTAAATTAGAAAGATAACCTATATCTACGTTAGATTGAAATATGAACAGTACCTTCTGACAAACAATCAAGACACAGGAATTTTTTTTTCAATCCAAAAGAACATACAAATTAAAAAACATTTTCTGGAGGCACGGTAGTGCCCCCGCCAAGTCGAGCACCGCCATACCATCCTTTTCTGGAAGCAGTGCCATTATCAATCTAATTTAATGTAATATTACTTGTGAGATACACTGTGTTTTTAATAAAAAAAAAAAAATAAGATAAATTGTGTTTAGTGCGATTGCCAAGTTAATCTATTTATTTAAAACATAAAAGATTTTTTATATTGATATGGTCACTATAAGATGTTGTTAGGTTAGCCAATTACGTAATAAATTAAGACAGAAGGACCCTTAAGTAGGGACTGAATAAATTGACCGACTTGGTATTACATGGACCTCACAACTTTTTACGATTACGATAGAAGAACTGAGTTGCGGGACTTGGTTTTTTTTACAGGTTATGTTTTTCATGGCATTAATTTTATTAATATGAAAATAATTTGGATGGAATTCGCCAACTTCCCGACAGATGGCAGATTTATGTTTTAAATTGTAAGATTTAAATGATTTTTCATATGTTTGTAAATAAACACTAATTTTTTTGTGAAAAAATCTTTTTATATTATATCTCGACGCGAGGGACGAGATGGAACTGAACGCGCAGTAGCTCGCCACAGCACTGCGCAGATGTGTAACGTACGGCTTGGCACCGATTCCAAGAACAATTATTTTCAACTATTTTTGATGTCGGTTTTTTTTATAAAAAAAGATTTTATTTTTAACTCTTTAGTGCAGGCCACCATAATTTTATTTTCATTGGAACTACACCTATGTGCCAAATTTTATTAAAATCGCATAACGGGAATTGGGTTCAATAAACGGGATTCATCTTCTAATTTTCCACCCTTAGAGGTATATTTTCTTCAGATTTAAATGACACCACCCTCGAGATATAGTAATAATATCCATTAAAATCGGTTCACAATCGGCGAAGCGATGTTTAACATAAAAAAAAACATACAGTTGAATTGAGAACCTGCTCGTTTTCTAATGACGGTTAAAAAATGAGAGTAATAATAATAGTTTTTATTGTTTACCATCTTCTTCATACTTGGTCCCCCTGCCCCTTCATCGGTAAAACAACATCGGATAAATTTCTAATTTTCAGATTATTTTCCTTCAAGATAAATATTAGACATTTCTATGAATTCTTCTTTAGCAGTAAATTTTCTATTATGACATTTCACTTATCACTTTTTTTTTAAGAATAAGAGAGGGGATTAGAGAAACACAATAAAAGAAGATCCCAGATCATGACAGTAATGTTTTTGTCGTAACCTATTTAACGATGAAAAAGTGCGGAGTCTTGAAAAGGCCACGCCACGACTTTGCTGTTGCAAAAATTGGGACACAATGTTTTTCGTAAAAGTGATAATTTTCGCTACTTCGATACATAAATGGATTTGCTTATTTTATTCTAGTAATTAGTTGAAGGTGAATGGAAGTTTTGTGTGTCACTATTTTTTTTTTGTGGTCAGGAGTGAAACTAATGCGGTTAATGTTAATGAGAAATGGGTAGTTTTCGTTTCTTTCAGCACTCTCTATCTGTC
The DNA here is from genome assembly GCA_947538895.1 of Neoitamus cyanurus. Taxonomy (NCBI): domain Eukaryota; kingdom Metazoa; phylum Arthropoda; class Insecta; order Diptera; family Asilidae; genus Neoitamus; species Neoitamus cyanurus. The sequence continues at coordinate 28,162,614 of OX384540.1, forward strand.
TATCATGCTGTGTTGATCAAAGGCCGCGATAAAGAATAGGGGTGCAAAAGCTGTGTACCCATTCATGAATTCCTATTATAGATTCAAAACCAATATGGGGCTATTTTTATTAGATTCCCTGCACTCCACCAGTGAAAATGACGTTCTGACGTTTCGAGCGTGTATTTGAATCAGGCAATGGAAAGAAATATCCGAACACGTTCCAATTTGAACACTCAGATCCAATTGTGTGAAACATGCCTTCAGGTTGCTTCAGAGAATTTTCTGACATTTTGAACTTACCGATTTTCCTGTTGCTTTCAAAGCACATTCTGACTACAATTTAAGAATTTTCCGTAATTTTGGAGCAACATAGAATTCAGTTAAATTATGGATTCGTTATAAACACCAGAAAGATGGTACGAGGGAAACGGCCGCACTCGATCATTTGGAAATATTCAAAGGCTTAATAAAAATATCGACGAGCCATCTCTGCCAGTTCTAAAATAATCATGAATACATTGAGGGCCCGGGGCTTGGCTCACTTCCTTGTTTTACCATATCATCTAAATGTAAATCGCTTGCTGAATAGCTCAAATGACCACATCTATCCGCACAACTTTTTCCTAGAGAACTATTGACTTACCTCGAGCCCTCCCGAGGAGGCAGCCTTAACGACTCTTGGCTCCACATTCATAAAAGAAAGGGGAGGGTTCGTAAGGGGTGGATGGTCATCGTATTTTGGACCAAAAAAGGATTTATATTGAACCCATGTCGTTTCGAGCGCCATATACGAGTTGACTCTAATGTAGTGCGGAGGATATATTCTTAACCTGGAGCGTTTATTTTCATTTCGAAGCACAGGAACAATTTAGGTCTCTGCGCACAAATGGGGACTTGCAGGAAAATAAGAAAATTCCTTTGAAGTTTATTTGAACGTGCTCTTGCACCAGATTCCCCGCATCGGGTTGTTATTGAAAGGGATCTGATTAGGATTTGGTGCTTTAACTCCTCGACAACTATGAGAAGGGGCGTTTGGGATGGGACTTTATGTTCTTAAAGTAGAATTTGCTCTCGACGAAAAATTAGAAGTGTTTCCTCTGCAGCTTTGGTACGAACGATTCGAACACCTTTTAGCTCCTCTTTGGGCACCACTACGGTCGTAAACTCAATCATCGGAATTGGGCAAACCCTTTCAGATGCGGACCAATTCCAGAGGTTCTTAAAAGTTGGTGCAGGAACTCTCGTTCTATTTGGATAGGTCTTCAAGATGTTTGCCGGCACTATTCCCGCAGTGCGTCTCTTCCCGATAATTTGTCCTGCTAATATTTGTTTAGAGTCTTAAAATACTCTTGGAACATAATATCAAGTTCAAATAGATGTCTTTCAGTGCTTGGTCGCAAGTTTTATGAGGTGGAGCGTAAAATTTATTACATCCACGCACAACCTGCCGAAGTACATAAATATTTGCGAGCCGTGTGCGGGTCTAGGACATTTTGCGCACTTTGACTTACTCATGCCGTGCAACAATTTCATTCTGCACCGAGTACCCGACTTAAGTGAGATTATATTACAAAAAATGTCACTATCATCAACTCACTCGGCGTCCAAAGTATCTCGACTAAGCGGAAGTTTGTGAACTCAGGAGCTCTCTGCAAAAAGGAGCTGTACCGGCACTGCGCGGCGGAGGATTTAATTCACACGGCAGCTTAGGAAAGGAGGAGTTTTCTCGCGATAGAAAGGATTCCTTCACCTCCTTCACTCGAGCAAATATACATTGAGTGACGACGCGACGCTGTAAAATTTTATCTTGATATTTTACCTTAATTATTTTTTAGAGAAGATAAATCCCCGCACAGTGAAAATTTGCGAATAATGATGTTACGCTGCTTTAGAGCATGGGGATTCCTGCGGGACGGATTAATCATTTGAAAGGATCTCTTCTTTCATGATTATAACTTCAGAGATGAGTTTACTATATCATTTGTTATACGGGATTCGTCATGAAGGGTTTTAATTCGCTTTATTATTCACTTTATTATTATTATTTTAGCATGTGGGGTTCTCTGCATCAGGTAAGGCGAAAGTTTTTACAAGTATATGATGTACTAACAGCTAGAAAATAATTACGGCTCATTAATCTGGGGATTTGAGCAGATTAAAATAAAATCGTGGGCGTATTTAGTAGAATAGTTGGTTTTGTTAGAGCTTATTATATTGGACATAATATGGCGGCACATATCTTATTGCATTCTACTCGTCATACCCTTTCATTTGATACCCATGTCGGGGAGGTTGTAAAGAAAAAGATAATCCGCCATTTTGTGATGGCCGCCATATGAGATGTACCATAAAATTGAATATACGATATTTTATTGTCATACAGACTTAATGCGTATGCAAAGTTTTATTTTTTTTTCCATTTGGGACAGCTTGACTTACCGCTGAGGGTTCAAGCAAACTATTTAATATACTTATAGTATAATATATTTAGTATAATATAATATAATTTGCGTACGGGTAATTTTCCAGCGTGTTTGACGTTACGTGATCGAAATCGGTTCGGTATAATTGAGTGTGGCCGACATACAGGCACCACCCATTTCAATTTCACAACTTTGGTGACGGTACCCTAAAAATAAATTTTAGCACATAAAAAGAAAAAAAAGTATAACACGAAAAAAAGAGCAGATTCGAAACTGCAAAATTCACTACATATGTATTAAAAATTATGCATTAGACTCATAAACAGAATAAATAAAAAATACAATGATATAAAAAAATATCGAACAAATAAAAAATACAATATAATGTTATATATAAAGAAGCGCTGCTATAAATGTAATTATATTATTCGTAACAACGAACACCAATCCTCTAAGAATTTTAGTGACATTCGCTAGTTCAAGTTGAATTTGTTTTTCTTTCAGATCGCAGCTATAGATTTTGGCTCAAAGGCGGCCGCAACTATAAATACATTAGCTGCTGCCGTCATATATTACAAAACCCTCACTCACGAAGCTTATCTGAAGATTATGCTTCAAAAGAAGGCTGATATAAGATATGATAAGAAGAAGAACGCTGATATAAGAAATAAGAGAATAATACAAAAAAATCACCGATAAGATTTTGAGTAACACAGAAGTGTAAGCTCCGATGACTTAAGCTCGTTGAGGATAATACCGATAATTAGTAATGACTATTTATTTCCTTGAATATATAGGTGCATAGTATAGTAATAGATAACGGAAATGAAATTGCACATAGATCATAAAAATGTATTGTGTTTTTGAGAGTAACAAGTTGAGATATTTCAAAACTTCAAACCCGTCCTTCTCAAAACGCACGTTTTTCGAATCGGTGATCACGATATGTCGGGGTCTACTAAACCGAAAAAAAAAATTCATGAAATTGGAGTCTCTACAGAATACACCCTTAAGCTTTATATCATGAGCCGCCCAGCCGCTCTACCTGAAAACAACTATAACTACCGAAATATTGGGAATTACTTTTGGTATTTTTAAAGAATATACATGTACTATATAATATACTTTCGATAAATTGGACAAAAAATCTATTTTCTTTTAATTGTCGACCAGAAAGACCCCTTTAATGAATTTTACCTCTACACCAAATTCTGGCTTTAAGATTAATACCCTTTACCCGATTTTTCACTTTGCAAATCCAACCTTTTCAGTAAAGCTGAGGATAAGTTAGTTGATATATGGTAATTTGTGCGAAATAGAATCACTTAACAAATCTTCAGACAACAAGTTGAAAGTCAGACTACCGTAATATTATCTCTCTCTACTGACGAAAGAACAATTTATTTGTTTTGATATTTGCCGCATGCATTTTGGAACGTTTATTATTACACAAGGTCACAACAATAAATTAATTAGCTGCTATACACAATCATTAGTTAATTATCAATTTATTCAGATAAGACCGCTTCTCGACACCAGCACCAGGAACGTTTCGTTTTTTCACGCTGGTTTTATCAAAGATCGCATTGCAATTAGGATTTTTTTAAGCAAAGGTGTTTCCGAAAAGAGCCCTCTATTTGCCGCTAATCAGGTGTATATGTCCAACTTTTTCATCAATAGCTTTCATTAATAATTAATTAAGGCGGCTCTATGAAAATCGGAGTGGCGGTCGGTGTGAATTTCCATTTTATAACTGCCGACTAATCTCGCCACTTCAACACCTAGCCCGTTTGAAAATTAAGAGAGGATATTAGAAATAAAATTACTATTCATTGCCTTGAAGAGATCCGCGCATAAATGCAATCAATTTAAAATTAATTAAAAATTTCAAGGGATTTCACCATGCGGCTTTGCTTCTGACCAGGGCAGATAAATCAAATTGAAACCTGTCCCAGCTAACTAAGTCGCTTAGGAATCCCGGAATCCCTGCGAGTGGCCCATCTTCCGTGAGGGCAAAATGTTATTAAATTGCCGTCAATCGGCGTCAATCCACTCCGACATCGATCGATATTTAATCGGTTGACATTTTGTGCCACAGTCAATTTGTTCGGTCATATCGCTTTGGTGCTCCTATCTCTCTGTCATCGGCAGAATTCCCAACCGATACCATCTATAGCAACAGCCCAGCACCACCGACCGTCTCCTCCGCCAACACATTTCCCTGTTACGTCATGCCGCCGTCCGGATTACAGACCGCGGCGGCAGCCTTTTGCTCTCGCGGTCATTAACAATTCAAACGCGCGACTTGAACTTATTGAGGCAGATGCAGTGAAGATTATGTTGCGTGCGATGTACAAATATGCGGGGCCCTCTCCGCGCTTTGTTTATGATGTGTTTACATTGGAATGGCCTGGATTCCCAATTTAGTAATCAATTTTTAATTTTTGGAAGCAACAGATAGCCTGCCTGCCGGAGGAATCTGGGCTGGCAGTGTTTGAATGGGAAAGAATTTGTTCGTTGATAAGGGGCTTGTCGAATCCATTAAATTAAAATTGAATTTGGCTTTAGTGGCAACCATAATCACTTGGAACTGCTCTCAGCAGATAAATTAGGAGCAATTGAAATTCGGTCAGAGCAGGATATTCTTCTCGTACTTTTATCGAAATATTGAATTTAGGAAATGTCTCTCTGCTAACCATTATTATTATTTTTCAATTAGTCTCCGACTAAGCTTTCATCCTGAATATTTGTTCTATCGTGTTGAACCCCTCTACACTCTACAGAAATCCAGTTTTTTTGGATATACTCAAAGCAGCACGTGCAGCAGCAGCATAACGAGATAACTATTAAGTATACGAGTATGTAGTATAGCAAGAGCATTTGCTCCACAACCGGCGAACAGAGGAGTATTTGTATGATAGAACCGGACAGAAGTCAAAATCATAAAATTTTTGAAAAATTGTGCCAAACCTATTTTTCTTCAAGCTTAAAAACCAATATACTAAATGGCATTTCTAAAAATATCCAAAACCCCCATCCCCTCCCAAGCTATCAGCCGGAACCCAGTCATTGTGTGAGCCGCTTACATATTTTTATTCTCGGCAATTTGTTTGACGATTGTTTAAATTTATATTGTTTTTCGTGTAGTTAAATTCAGAAGAACAAAAAAATTATGAACATGGTAGAAGAAGGTATGTATGATTTCTTTTAAAACATTATCTTATTAATATCCAGTGTTTGTATTGTATTTTATAATCATGGGAAAGGTTTACAAGTGCCATTAGTTCATCTTAAATGATCAGATATGTATTTTTGTTTAAATATCTCGTGTAGTACCGCTATAATTTTTTATAGACATGTAATTCAGATCAAGCTCAATTATATTTCACAGTAAAATAGTCCGCTCACGTCCGCCATTTTGTTTTTATTACTTTCAATAAAATGAGTAAAAAAGTATAAATATGACTTTTTCTTCATAAGTCCTTAATATGGGTATCAAAGGAAAGGGTTCAATGAGCAGAATGCGATTAGTGATGTTATTAAAATTAAAACTCAAAGTAGAGAAAGCCTCAAAAATAAAACGGGCCAGATTCTGGGTGTGACCTCAATTTCCGTCACGTGACATCTTATGGCTGAATTGCCTGTTTTGATTCCAATAAGAATACTTCGTCGTTATTCAGTTCTTCAGTTCTTCTTTTTTAAAAACAAGCTTTTATTATTAATCAAATGTACTAAAAAGGTGAGAACTTTGTATTTGATTAATACTCGGTTATACGAAGTGCCTATACTGAAACGCAGCGATGTCGGTTAGAACCCCTTAAGATTATTGAACTTTCAAAATCGCATAAACATTAGGGTGTACCAAAAAAATCACTACTTTTGAATTTCTATGAGTGCCGTGTGAAAAATTTACTACAATAGGAAACAATAATTGTAAGGGATGATTCACCGAAATTTAGGGGTCGCTACCAACGATTTTTAAATGTTTGTACTTAAGGGCAGGGTAAGGTATTAAAATTTTTTTTTTCGAATTTTTTTTTTTCTAAATGAAGAACCTTTCAAAAATATTGTGTGAAAATTTGAGACGGATCGTAGCAAAACTAACGAAGATACAGCAGTTTAAGCAACTCGCTTATGAACGTTTTACTCTAAATTTTTTAGTGTTTAAAACTTTAAGGCGTTTTTCCCACAACTCATGTTTTCAAAGTCGGTGCCCCTCATAAGTTGAAAACTACTGCACCGATTCTTTTGAAATTTTGAACACTATTGCTGTACATAATTTACGAGGTAACACGGGAGAGTTTTTTTCAAATTTGTTAATAGTTTTTATTTTATAATAACAAATTATCCGATTTTCTTTGCAAAAATCGCGTTTTTTATTTCAAAGTGTTCCCAAAAATTTAAAAATTTAAATTTCGAAAAACCCCTCCCGCGTTACCTGGGGAAAGCGATTATCTAACGACAAAAAATTTCCTTTTTGATTTGAGATGATCCAGTACCGAGTTATGAGGGGCACCGCAATTCTATTTTTTTCTGAGACGCTTCCAAATAATGGCTGCAATTGCCTTATTTTTCAATATTTCTACATGCAAATTTTACAAAATATTCTTCAAATGTTCTACTTTGATGTACCATTAGCTTTAATGAATAGATTTTAACTGAGTTGTCGAAAAAAATTCACAAAAATGTGCATGAACATTTAGAGGGGGGCGCATCTCAAATGTTTTCAGATTTACAAGGTGATCAATACATTCGAAATGCACGAGCCATAATTTAAATATTATATGATTTTTCACTTCAGCAAGGGGTAGTCATATCGACCTTAAATAGCTGAATTACATAACTAAAATTCCTATATACACAAAGTCTTTTCGCCTTTGATCGATAAGAGTTGCAGACCACCCAGGTTTCAGTTGTACAGTGCAAAAATAAAAACGCTACGAAAAAGCAAAAAAGTGTGTCAAAATTAGTTCTGCCACAGTGCTGTAATCGTAGTAGACCATATTTCTATGAAAGAACAATAAATATGCAAACTTATACAGGGTGGTTTTTATAACGCGTGCCAACATACACAAGTGGGGTGATTCATCTTGTGTCAAAAGTGCAACAAAAATTTGATATGCTCTATGAAGTCAAAATTTACAATTTAGAAAAGAAAATTAATCAAATATTTTATTTGTAAGACATCAACTGCTAAAAAAAAAATTAAAATATAACAACATTACCATATTTAACCATTAATAATATTTGAAAAGCGAGCAAAAGATATGTCAGATATCAGCTGACTTATTTAGTGCTATTAACTACTCTTTCTCACTTTCTCTTAAATGAGATATACAGGTTAATAGATGCTATTCCCTAAAGTTGAATAAGAAGGTTAATTCGTCCATTTATTGAAAAAAAGTAATAAATAAAACAAAAACAGCAAAAGTGCCTAGGCGTATGACTGCAATCAATTATTTATATTAGGTGCACAAATAAGTTTCCGTGGTTTTTTATAAAAAATTAGGAATTTATTGTGAAGGAACAGTACATTACGTTTTATTCAAAGTATTTTCCATCATTTGCCACTACTTTTCCCCATCTTTCTGGCAACATTCGGATACCCCGTCGAAAAAACTCTTCATCTTTTGACGCTATCCACAAATCTACCCAATTTTTGGTGTCTTCATATGATGTGAAGCGCTGCTCAGACAGACCATGTGCCATCGACCGGAACAGGTGATAATCGGAAGGGGCTAAGTCTGGTGAATACGGCGGGTGGGGTAAAACTTCCCAGTTGAGTGTTTCCAAGTATGTTTTTACCGGCGCCGCAACATGTGGACGAGCATTATCGTGTAAAAGAATAATTTTGTCGTGTCTGGAGTAGTAATGGGCGCGTTTTTCCTTAAGTGCCCGACTCAATCTCATCAATTGTGTTCGGTAGAGAGCTCCAGTAATGGTTTCGCTTGGTTTCAGCAATTCATAATACACGACACCAAGCTGATCCCACCAAATACACAGCATGAGTTTTTTTCCATGAATATTCGGCTTAGCTGTCGATGTTGATGGTTCGCCGGGCTTAACCCATGACTTTCTCTTCTTTGGATTATCGTAGTGAATCCATTTTTCGTCACCAGTGACTATACGATGCAAAAAACTCTTTTTTTTAATCCTGGCAAGCAGCATTTCACTCATGCATAATCGGCGTTCAACGTCTCTCGGCTTTAGTTCATATGGAACCCAATTTCCTTGTTTTTGAATCATTCCTAACGATTTTAAACGATGTGAAATTGCTTGTTGAGTCACTTGTAATGTAAGTGCAAGTTCTTTTTGCGTTTGGGACGAATCTTCCTCCAATAGTACTTCTAATTCCATGTCTTCGTACACTTTCGGCCTTCCACTGCGTTCTTTGTCCTTCACGTCAAACTCACCGTTCTTAAACTTTTGAAACCATTCCTGACAACTTCTCTCACTTAAAGCAGCTTCACCATATGCTTCTAGAAGCAATCGATGCGCCTCAGCTGCAGATTTTTTCAAATTAAAAAAGTAAATCAAAAGTTCCCGCAAATGATGCTTATTCGGCACAAAACTTGACATTTTTGCACGAAAAAAATTACGTGATGCTGATACGGAATCACTAGTACTTTAAGGTTATGGTGTTGCCGCATGACGAAACTTGGGATATTACGTTTTACATCTGACAATTTCTCCATAACCTTCTGGTGGGGCCATCTTTTGACAAACCGCGGAAACTTATTTGTACACCTAATATTATATTCTATATATATATAATAATATATCTCAAAACGCTCCTACGATTCTTAAAGTCATGAATCTACAATTTATAACCTCCTATGTTCCGTATGGCTCATAAAGTACCATATTTACTCGGCTCATTTTATGTGGTTTTCAGATATTGATCAGATCAGACGTCTGAACCCATAATTGATTTTTAGAACCGGAACAATAAATATGTACATTTTTGTATTCATGTTAGGAATTAATTTTGAAAGAAAATAATAAATAAGCGACAGTCATGTGCAATAAAATAAAGTTCCATTTGAGAGAATTTCCAATGGGTTTAATCCATTTTATGAAATTGATTGTGAATTAATTATTGAATTAATTGATTAATTGATTGAGTGTCAATTAATTTTTCCCCGAAAGGGTTAAAACCACTAGTCAGTCTGTTACTAAGGCAAATATGTGGAAAAATAATTGTTGTTATTTAAAGAAAACCCCAACACCAGCCTTATAACTTTATTAGACAATATACAGGCGATTTTATTATGTTTTCAACACATTAAAAAATAATAATAAATAGCTTTTTTCATAAAAAAAAAAAATACTAAAATGTTTTCACGGGATTTACTTTCACGTAAAAACACTAATTTAGTTTTTTTATTTATATTTATAATATTTTAGAAGCGCAATTCTTGAGAGTGGTTAGGGAAAGGCAAGTTTATGTTTTTAAAACCCATGTAGAAAATATGGGTTATGTTATGCATGTTGGTTATGGAGTTATACGGCTATGGAACTATGCGATTCGGTTACATTTGGCTACATCATGCGATTTAACGCCTTTAGTGTTCATCTTTTGGGGCTATCTTAAATCCTAGGTCTATGCGAATAAACCGCAAATAATCAAAGCCATCATAACGAAGGCCATCCAGCAAATTCAGCCAGATTTATGCGCCAAAGTCATCGATATTTGGACCTCCCGAATACGTGCCACCAAGCGAAGCCGCGGCGGACATTCGAACGACGTTACATTCCATGCCTAATGCCATAAAATATTCTTTCAAATTATATAAAAATGGAGTAGATGTCTCACACACAACTTGTTTTATTTACATTTAAAAGCCGAGCGTCCTTATTGAAAGACCCTGGTTACAGAAACTCCAGGACTGCAGCTCTTCTAAAGTTAGAGAATTTTACGAATACAAGCGTTTTCACAGGGTCATGCAGACGAAATTCTTTACAAAATTACAATATGCTCCAATGTTTGGTCGTTGGACGAAGCGGAGCTTTGAGCTATAGAGCTGTTTGGCAACACTACTGAGTTCATTTTTCATCCAAACCATCAAAACCAAATCCTTTACTCTGAAGTACATGATCCTTCTGTACAAAAATGCTCGTCATTCAAAAACTATTGGTCGAATCGAATTGGAATGGATATTTTCAAGGTGATATTCTTTCAGAAAATGCAAAAATTGATTTTTTACAAAACTGTAAATGTATGTAACCCTTAAAGAAGCGTCTAATTTTTTATAGATCTTTGGGATCCTTGGGAGCAAAAAAAAATCAGCCCACCTCACAATGTTCACATTTTTTAAAGTATGATTCAGACAGAAAATTTTCTAGTTAAAAATATTTAACTGCAATAAGAAGAAGAAGCTTATTAAAAAAGAGATAAACCTTTGGATATAAGGACTCTACTTTTTGCTTTCCAGGAAATGCTTGCCTAAGTTCGTAAAAATCTTATAAGAATAATGCAGCCGTACAGGACTTTGAAATAAAAATTTTACCCAGAATAAACTCGCATAACAGCAGCGTAACGGGCACCAAAGGTTGATTGATTACATCTTTTACCAAACGTACAAAGTAAGCATTTGTACGTGGGAGGGCTTCGGAACATACGTCTTCATGTAAATAAACTTTTCCATTCTCGAGCTTCATTGACCTTCATGTTCTTGAGGAAGGTGAACATTTCTGACATATGGTCAAGGAAGTGTAAGTCCTCCATCTTGGCACAGCTTTCTACATACATATTAAAAATATTAACAGTCGCTCAAAACAAACTGCGCGCCGCAGTACCTAATTAACTTTTAGCGAAGTGGATATGATATGAAACCCTCAAGGCCATTAATCGCTACAAGCACCTGAATAATCGGGTAACCCACTCGTCTTACGAATCCGAGAAATGTGAAAGCGAAACCTCCAGCCGGCAAATAAAGGCACTGTGGAATAATTTGCATTTGAAAACGCAGAGGAATAACAAAATTTATAATGGGTTCAGAAATTGTGAATTAACTGGAAAATACGTGGTGGCTGCTGAGTGTATTAGCTAAAGGGTTGAAGGCTACCAGAGTCATTAAGGCGCTCTCTTTTGATAACTCGTAGGTGGCGGCTGTCGTTGATGTTTAACGGCGGTAATTGCGACGAGAATGAATTTTCCAGTTTTGCGAACATCGGTTCTCATTAGCAGGGCCGAGCACAATAGAATATAATGAGTCCCGAGTCCTTTTTTCCATATGTCCCAAGGATTTAAATAAACCCATAAACAGCAATAAAAGGCTCAATTACACTGCGAGAACAGCAACCCTTTTACATCTTAATAATCTGACTTAATTAAAGCTTGTATAATTTAAAAATTAATGATTGCTTGGAGTAATAATTATGTTAAATAGAATTGATTTCTTAGCTAGTACTTATTTCGCCGAAATCAAATTTTAGGACCTGCCTCGCATGGAAACCTGGACTTGTACAAGCAAGAATTGAGAATGTAATATTTTTCTTCCTTGAGCTGCCAGGATAATGTTTTAAAGATGAATGCAACAATTGAAAACTCTTAACAGCAAGAGATAAAACTTTTCCCTTTATGTGCTACCTAGTACTGTATATTCGCCACTTTGTTTGCCAAGTTATGACTCGTTTCCACGCGAAAATGATACTTCACGACAGGATCATCACAATTGTTCGAAACATTTGGCGGCGCTGGGCATATTATGGAATTAATGTCCCGCGGTGCAGGAATTACGTTGAACAAACCGATGAAAGTGTTTTTATTTCCGACATGGAAATTACCCAATAAAAGACCACTTACTTGGCAATTCGACAATTTTAGAGATGCCTTGCCTTAGAGCACATAGGAATGCTAATTTTCCTAAACTGGTCGTGGTTTGGAAAATTTGTTGTTGGTGCGGTAGGGAGTAGGTAAGCAATTCTTTCAAATGAATATCATTTTGGTGATAAAATAAGTGTTAAAAGATACTTGACTTTAAAAGTACTCTGAATATGGAAGTACATACACCAAAAAAAAAATCCCAAGGGCACACGAGATGGGTGAAAAACAGAGCATGGTACTGGTCCTGTCGTCGATGGAACCAGCACCAAGGTTGCGCGACACTTTTTACGAAAACCAATGACCTGATTGTGCTGACATTTTTAACAACTTCTTGTTATCACTACAGTCTTTAATAATGTGAGTGGGTTTTTGTGCATTATATGAATTATGTGTTAAATTAATATTGCATTAATATATTGAATTCTTTAACAATAAAAAATTAGTAAATTCGAGTATTTTGAATCTCTTTTCCTGTCCGTTCAAAAATTATTCTGGTTCATATTTTTCATGATCAAACCATAGTATGTAAGCATGAAAAATCCTAAAATTGTCAAACAAATATTGTTTAAGATATGTGTCGCCCTTTGAATTAGTGCAAATTTTGTGAGATTTTTGGAGGCTACGTTTGTCTTTACCCCATATAAACAAATTTCTGAATAACTGAAAATAAAGTGAACGAGACAATTGTGTTATTGGTGATAGCCGTTTATCAATAGATGTCTGCAATCAAAAGATACGAGTTTGGAAACTCAATGCACATTTCAAGCGTTTCAAGGAATACTCTCCCCTTAAAAAAAAGCTTGTTAAAAGAATTCGAAAAACACATTTGTAAAGCGAACATTTACACACGGCTGCAAAACCGACAGAAAAAATATAATGAAAGTTTTCGAGAATTTTTTAATAAAATTCAGGAAATTTATTGTTTTCTGTGGGTCACTAGCTTTTATTGACTATTATCACAGATGGCATAAGAACTAGATATCGCATGGCATACAAGAGCCGAGTATATAGATTTAAAATGTTTCAGAGAACGCTGAGAAAAAACGTTGCTTTAACAGCAGTTTTGTATATGCAATACGGCAGATGCAAACAAACAACGTATTCGCTGCTCTCTGGATGTGTCTATCATCATTTCTCATTTCATATACCTATTCCAGAGACAGAGAGCAGTGGAACTAACGCCAACGCCATATAGCCACGAACGGAATTCAGGCTTCATGCATTCGATTTCAAAGTGCGGTCTAATCAAACCTCGGCGGTCTAATGACAGCTATGAAAGAAAGTTCTTGAAGTTCTCAGTTTCAAAGGCAAATGTAAGACAATATGTATTAGTTTCTTTTGTGTAAGAGATGTTGTCAGGCTCAAAGAGCGGATGAAAATGTGCTGCATAGATTCACAAGGATTATTAGGGAAACGATTTGCGAAAAACATTTTAATTTGAAATTCCCGAAGCAAAGAAAGTTGAGTAGTGAGCAAAATCTTACATTGAATTTACCTCAAAATGGATCCTCTAGCAGCATTATTCAGTCTAAACGACTTTATTCTCCTTGTGCTTCTGATTAAAAGGCTTAAAATAAAAACGTTATTGCTCAAGCTTATTTAACTGCACTGGAAAATATTAATAGTATAATGGATATTGAGCGATTATTTCTGTTTTGCCAGAGGTAGGTACGCCGAAAATACGCGATTTTATTTAAAACAAAATAATAACCTCAAAACGGCAGTTCAGAATAATTATAAACAAAATAGTATATTTAAAAGGAACATTTAACTGTTACAGTCCAGATTACCACGTTTAACAAATATTAAAAGTAAGCAACAGAATATGTTAGATTTATCAGTAGGAGCATGTATGTTATTCGCTAGCCGAAAAAACGTCCTTTATAGCGAATATAAAAAAAACAATTTTTTTTAAGTTTACATATATTTCTGTTCCCCACTCTTTTTTATAGATTTTTAAAAATCTATTTTAAATTAGCCCTCTTTGGTCGTATTTCTTTGTAAAATTGCATTCCACTGAAGGACTTGAAACCAAGCAACAATGAAGAGTTATACCACTGTTTTTACTTCGCACTTAATAAACTCCATGAATTGTCAAAAAATACTGTTGTGGTCTTTGATAAGGTGTTTTGGTAAGAATACCTCATGTAACGGTAGTCCAAATTAAAGATTTTTTGGACGAAAATAAATAAATATGTAAATGTCAAGTCTCGACAAACAAATTTATTGTTGGAAAATTTAGACATTCATTAAAATGCAGTAAAATTTTGGCGTCGTCATAGCTTGTGGTCACATTTGCATAATAGAGGCTGTCCCTGCCCCGCGACGTTAAAGCAAAACATATGTTATAATTATTTTCTAATTTTTCACATAAAAAATCGTAAATATTGCTGATTTTCCATCCTTTAACCCAGTACTTATATCCCTTTGACTATGCGAAATTTCATGTCTCTAGCTTGTACCGTTTGGCTCTGAGAGCTTCTGAAAGACAGACGAACGAAGAAACACCAAAGTGATTCCAAAATCGTAAGTGTAATTTTAAGGTAATGAGATAAGTCAGATATTCAGAATTCGTGGCACAAGGAACAATAGCCCTATCAATGCCTGACCGTACTGTTCCTTAAGTAGCTGTGGTGGCGAAAGGCATCAAAGTACCTTATACGAAAGTAGTGTTATGAGAAGGAAGGAAATATTGCTGGAACTGCCGAGTGGTGACATGCGTTTAACCTCTACCACTACACTACCCGATTGAACTGACAAGACCCTTCACCTTAATTTCTCATGGTCATGTAGCAAGACGCTAAAACCAAGTAAGCCACAACTGCGCCGTCTTTATCGAAGGCAATATAAAGACAACGACAACAATAACAATAGGCCAGACGGTCGATATTTCTCTGTTCCAATTTAGCTTTCAATTTCCCTAAATGCGCCAAAGAACGATCAACCTATGTTTGATGAGAAACCACTGTATTAAATTTAAAGAATGGCACATACTATATAAGAAAACATTTGAATCAACATAAAAAGAAACAACTGCCACTTTTGAGCAAACCTTAAATCGAAAAAATGTCCAACCAAAAAAATCATTTTTAAAGTTGAAAAAAAAATCTCAAAGCCCAAACAGAAACAAAACACGGCGATAAGGGTGGAATGATGTCCAGTTAATTTTATATTTAATCTTATATTCTAATGAAAACCCAATCGAGCACTCACAACGAAGAGAGACGGGGAAGACGTTCTAAATTTCCAATTATTTCGATTAACATTTGATTCCGTCTTAAGGTGCTCAAGGTGCCGGATTTCAAAACCGGCATTTAGTACCTTACGCCATCGACGTCGTTGTCGAATGATAATCATTTTAGCAACGAATAAGTTACGGCTCGAATTCGAGTCGGGAACGAAAGAAAGTCAAAGGCCTTGCTATCATGCTGAGCTCGTTGTTCCAACGCCCCAATTAAAACAATTTTATTCTCTACAAAGTCACGAGCTGAAAACTTCCAGTTTCTGGCTTTCTGCTATAAACAGTGCCAACGGAGGCGGAGGTTTTGCGAAAAATCGCCCTCTTTCCAAATTATATTAAGAACGGAAGTAAACAAGCACAGCCCGAGCAGCACAGCAGGTGTGTTCATTGACAATTCCGCGAGCGCCTCAATTCGGGAAGAATTAAATCAGCCCCCTGCCTGCAAATAAGCCAAGACATTCTAGCAGGCGAGTCAAGGCGGAGTGATTAACAGCTTGTGCAGAGCCCAGAGAACCCAAGGAATTCGCCGTGAGCTGCCGTCACAAGGAGCGAGACATCACCTTTTCCCAGCCGTGCTTTGATTTTTAATTAGAAGCTACAATTGCTCAAGAAGCATTAAATTAGCCCCAGCGCTTGCTTGCTCCTTCCACAACGACAAACTAGACTACTGCAGCTCGCTTCAAAGAGCTTCTAGTGACGGATCTAGCGGGCGACCCACTTGATCTGCTGAATTGCGTAGGAGGCGAATGTTTTGTTTACGTCGGCAGACGAAAGTCGCCGTTCCGGAAGGGGGTGTTATTTGTCCCTGGACGCCCAGCACCTGGATGCATCGCATTTCATTGACTCCCCGACCTGAGCAGTGAATTATGCAAAATCGAAGAAGTCGGCGAAGGTGAAGGCCAAACCATCTTTCCGGCCGTACAGAGTTCACCGAATGATTGAGTGCTGGCCAATTGGTACGCAACGATTTATAGCTCGAAGCCGCAATGACACAAGGGCAATGTATTCAAATGAGACTCACTTTCCATCCCAAATTAATCCAAATACCGCGGGCCTGATTGAGACACTTGGAGCTGTCAGAGAGATGTCATCCGAAGCAAAACAACTCGCACTGCACTCACAAATCACAGAAAATTTGAGCCGCTTTGCGGATTTAATCGATTCCCGTCACTGTGCCGAGCACCACCCTCATTCACTACACTAATTTATATCGATTGTGCTGTTAAAAGTACACAAAATCAGGAGGAATTCACTTTAAACGAAATAAAACGCTGGAACCTGCCCCGACAGACACATCCTCCATGGAAATCGGCAACCGACTACAAGACAAATGTCATTCGAATTCCGCCATTTCGCCACTGAACTCGATTTTCTTATTCGAAAGAGAGTTCCCAGTGGTGAATTCGGTACCCAGGCTTGCCAGAAGTGAGGATATTGTTATCAAGCGCGTTTTTCAAATGTAAGCGCTTTTGATGGACGCTGTTAAGCAATTTGCAGAAGGGATTAGAAGATATTTGTGATACTGTCTGACTCAGCTCAGCTGTGCTATTGGTACAAGTACAAAGTGACATCATACATAGGAAAATGTCTGGCTGCACTTTGTGCCAACCACCAAACATGTATTGAATGTACCGCCCATGCAATACATTTTAAAATTCAAAGCAAAACATTTTATCATTGCAAGCCGTGAACTGGCCTTCTATTTATTTGCGAACATAAGTTCAATGATGTTAGGGATGTTTAATTAAAAATACAGAGCTATTCGGTCTTCCTCGGGAAAGCAATTTTCAACAAATTAAAGCCTAGAGGGTATGGCTTCAT
Organism: Neoitamus cyanurus; assembly: GCA_947538895.1. Classification (NCBI taxonomy): domain Eukaryota; kingdom Metazoa; phylum Arthropoda; class Insecta; order Diptera; family Asilidae; genus Neoitamus; species Neoitamus cyanurus. The sequence continues at coordinate 28,179,910 of OX384540.1, forward strand.
AAATATAAGCAAATCTTCCATTCACCTCGTCGAGTTGAGGTTGATTGTTTTTGTTGAGCTGGCTTTAAGCTTTAATTTTTAAAATATCTTGATCGAAATATCCAAAAGGTTTAAATAATATTGAAATTGTTTACTTATTTATCTTGCACGAAAAATAAATTTAACTCCCAATTAAGGGTAACCCGCTAGGGATCTTGGCCCATATGCGACAACAGTTTGATATTCGTAAAATGGACTTATGTATTTGCATATAGTTAGTAGAACATTATATTTCGACAAAAGCTATATTTTGGGTACTAAAGCGAATGTTTCTTTAATTACTAATTAATAGAAGATCATTCAAATTCATTTTCAAAACATTATAACCCAGAGCAAGCGATAGCCCCTAGGTTTTTCGTTATTTTCCAGAAGTTAACTCAATACCAGAACATTTAATTTTATATTAAAAGCTAATGATTTTCTCGTAACAAGTGGGCTGCACTTACATACATACATATAGTATAATAATACAAGTTCATTATGTGCCTGTTTAGACGATTCACTTTGTGGCTCGGTGAGGCGCCTTGAAGCGAACGTTCGTTCAGATGACTCGCTTTGAGTCCAGCTGTTCTTATGACAAGAGGATTGGAATGAAATCAAAACAGAAATTCGCATTTATTCCCAAATTTGTTTTTAAGGTAACTGATTTTTATATTGTTCAAATGTTTCAAATAATGTTTCTAATTGAACTCTTGTCCAGTTACCCATATATGAATTTGATTAAATACGTTACATAAACCCAGGAGCGCAACCAGGGGGGGGCAACCGGGGCAATCTGCCCCGGGCCCCGGGTTCAAGGGGGCCCCCGCGGATCGCGAAAAAATAATCGATAATGCTAAAACATCCTGCTTGGAGTTCCTTGAACTTGAAAAGTTACTATACATTTGTTTGAATTTTACACTTCGAAAACGGACTTTGATGAGTGGTCGAATCATCAGAGTTTTTGTCGTGGTTGTCGATTGTTTCATTTGACTTTACTCACTCAAATAAAAAATAGCTCTAGCAATATTCAAAATATTTAATAGTTCATACTTCGAGTTTTTGCTAATTTATAATGTTAATTTAGGAGCAAATTTTCAGCTTCAGTTGAAAGTAACAAATAAAAGAGGATTTTCGATACAGGGAAAACAAAATTTGTAAAATATGAAAAGCTCTCGAAATGAGTGACGATGGAAACGAAAAATTTTTGATTTTTGGGAAAGAAAAATTTTCCCATGATATCGTTACGATATTGTTTCATGCGAGGGAAAAACCGGCTGAAAATCTAAACGCATTTTTTTCAGTAGAGATAAGTTGAGTAAGCCACATTTGTGCAATATGGGAAAGGAATCGTGCACAAGGAAGATCTGTGCATATGAATGTTTAGCAGGAGGGGGTTCGGGCTCATAGCAGGTAAATTTCAGCGAGGAGCGCAGGCTTCCTCGATTTAGAAAAATGAGACAAAGGAAATGAAATTAGGAAAAAGGGAAAGATATCCGCGGTGGCGCACATGTGGGAGTCATTATGTAGTAGATGAGTCATTACGTAATTTTGGGAAAAGTAGATAGGTACGTTATCGTTTGTTGAGTAAATTAGGGATAAAGGGTAGACAGTTTAAGGAAGACTGAGGAAGTTCATTCCATGTAAGGCGGGAATGTCGAAAGCATGTTAGAGAATAAGTGAAAGTAGTGAGATATTGATCAAGTGAAGTTTATAGGAAATTAATAAGGTTAACATTTAGTGAGTAGATAGCGGTCAGTGGACAAAACTACAGAGATAGTGGAAAAAAGAAAACAGACAAAGAGTTAAAACTTTAAGTTAGTGGGAAGGTGAAAAGGACCAAAGGCAGCGGGAAGGATTATTAGAGAAGAATTATAAAGGATTTCAGCGCCATCAAAGCGAGAAGGCAAATGTAAATTTAAAATGTAAAAGGTGGAATATAAATTTATATAATAATAATAAAAAAAAATTTTAGAAGAAGGGCCCCCCCAAAATTTTTTGCACCGGGCCCCCAAATGTCTAGTTGCGCCCCTGCATAAACCGATAACACGACGACGACGACTGGAATCAAAGTGTGCATGGGACACTTAAATGGAATTATTTACAAGTGGAACTATCAAGTTGCCATAGGAAGGGAACGTGAGTCCAGTTTTATTCGAGACGCACTTCTTCCCCACTCGAACTATCCTGTCGCCCACAAATGACGTAACAAACGTTAGAGGAAGCAAACCGTCTGAACAGCCACTATAACTGTAAGCAAGAGCCGCTTATTCTTACTCATAAATATTTTAACCTGGATGGTGGCTTATTCGGAGCATGAAATAATGTTTTTCGCTTTGATGTAATTCATACTTGGCGTCCTAAAAAAAAAACTCCAGTAAAGGAGTTGGTTTACGATACTCCCGGGTGTCTACGGCAGAGACACCGAGTCAGCAGCCCCACAGATGATCAAGCTCGGTGTTCATCATCGATCGAAACACTCATGACAAAAACATTTTTTTTAGTGCCTTGCCTACTTGTGGTGGACAAGTAGCATCCTAAAATAAAATCACATTTTCATTGCCCTACTTGTGGAAACATAAAAAATGCGTTAGATGCCAAAACTTTTCTTCTTTCAAACGTTTTTATTATAGTTCAAATGATATAATTAATAAGATTTAATTCGTCATACATTTAAAACGCTTAAATTCTCAACTTGACCGGATTGCTATGAAAACCGGTCCTTTTATATTTTCAGGGTCGCTGATCTAAAATCTATTCTCGAAATGGAAATTAAAGATGACGGATCCAATATGGCGACCGAAAATGATCAGCTTGTACGGATGTCTGTGTAAATGAATATACTTTTGTAATCGCTGATTTTAAACCTACTATCGAAATGTCGAACTTCAAGATGGCGGCCAAAAGTCACCAACGTAAATAAATTGGGTTTTTAGAATCTGTGATTTCGAAAAAGCTGCCTTTTTCTAAGCTAATATGTTTATTTACACGGTACGAAAACATTTCTAAAATGTTTGTCTAAATATTAATCCGACATAATCTCGGGGACTGCTGGGCCGTTTTTGAAGAAGTACTTTTTCGGATGTAATAAGGGCCACCTTTTTTTGCCTAACTGTTTGTCCCGTTATGAATGAAAAGGTAATCGGCCATCTTGGGGTGTCCGCCATATTGAGCTTAGAATGACGTAATTGAGCTTATCGCATATTACTCGTCAAACCATTTCATTTAATACCCATGTCAAGGTGATGTGAAAAAAAATATAATTCGCCATTTTGATGCGTCCGCCATATTCGATTTAGAATAATTTTGGATATATTATATTACATTATCCTCGGGCTTATACACATGCGCAAAATATCAAGGCTCAAACTTAATCAGGAGTGATTGATATTTTGATTGCAAGATTTGCTCCAAGCATACTAAGGGGAAATTTGACAAACAGTCCGATTCTAAAACCTGGAAAAGACCCAAAAGACAATAATATCTATAGACCTATAAGACTGCTAGACACTATTTGGAAGTTATCCGAGAAATGAATGAATAAGATCAATGAACATCTTGAAAATGATTTTATCCTTTCCCCACAACAGCAAGGCCTTAAACCTATAAAACAAAACATGACAACTCAGCAGTTGAGAAGGATTACTAAACACATTAAAGAAAAAATGCAACTAGAATTATCTACTGTCCTACAAAATGATTAAGTTTAACTTTCCTGAACATGTTGTGAAAATAATTGGAAGTTTACTAACGGACCATTGGAGATACTATCTTCGACACTATCAAAATAATAGCGGGTGTTCCTGAGGGATCCGTACACATCCCTATATCATACAAATCTACACTTGTAACATCACTAAAAATCTAGAGTGTCACATTGGCCTTTTCGCCGATAATACTGCGTTATACCACTGCGCTAGAACCGGAAAAAATCTTTAACAATTTCGAACAAAACCTGACTTCTTTGCAAACCTAGTTTTATAAGTGGAAGATGAATACATCTAAAACATAATGTAGCTATTTCCCTAGGAAGAACAGCCAGAAACTTTTACCAACGAAACCACTGAGCTTTAATACGCAAAATATAAACTGATCCAGTGAATAAAGTCCATTTGGATAAAACTTTAACACGTAGCCTCCATATTAAAAATATATTTTAAAAAAAAACAAACAAATAATCTAATAATTTCTTTATGTCCACTTATTTAACGGCATTCCCTTACTGATAAAAACCACTAATTTATAAATGAATCTTTCAACCTGTTCTTATATATGCTTCCCCGGTATGATCAAACTGTGGTTTGGTACAAGGTTCCTAAACCAGTCCATAAACATTTTCTGAATTACACAGCGTTTATCATAACGTATGCCAAAATTATTAGGGTGATAGATCTCACCAACCAAAAAATCTAGCAGCAGGGGGGGGGGGGGATCTCAACCGTTGTCAAGTTACAGGGTAATTCGTAAATTCGGGACACAACTTTCATTTTTATTTTGTGATCTAATAAAGGCAGCGGAATCAAACTCAGGTCAGACAACTATTATACTATCTTATTGTGCTTTCCAAAAATGTCAGCAATGTTGATCTATCTCTACCACTGCAGGTACAGTCACTTGAGAAATTAAAAATATGTTCTAAGATTTCCTAAATTTTGACATTTTATTGCCTTTATATAGAGGTACAACACTTCTAGGCAGAGAAACGATACACAAATTTATACGTAGAAATGATTTTGCGGAATATCACAAAATCTGAATTTTAAATGTTTTTATTTCAAATTAAACGTTTGTAACTAACTAACTGTAATAAGTTTTAAATTAGAGAGAAAGCATTTAAGTTGAGAAAAATTGGGAAACATGTGAAATTTAGGAAATTTTAGAGGGTTTTTTACTTTCGCAACTGACTGTGCCTGCAGTTAACAGTGATACACCCTGTATACTTATAATTCTGCTATAAAAACTAATATTAGAGTGGTAAGAAATATACTATGTATACATAGTATGTACATGTATTCAGTCTTCCTCTTTTAGTACGAGTATAAGACTAGAATAGCGACACGCTAAATAAATGAATTGAATTGAGAGTTGAATAAAAGCTTGTAAAAATTAATAAAGTGATGCGCCATTCTTACTGACACACACATACATACATAGTAACTGTAATAAAGTATAAAAATGCAGAATGCGGATCCATTGACGGTTTTCTTGTTTTGCCAAAAACCTAAGATTTTGTACCCTGTTATCGCTGAAACACACTTCTATTAAATAATGGGTAGTTAGGGCTTTCCAGTGTAGTAAACTAGCTTTCAGTCTGTCTTCATTGAAGATGGTGGATGCAATATATTCAACTTGTAGTCGGCTTTTTTTAATTTGCAAGAATGGATAATTTCGGGCAAGGCCGAATAACCGACTGCTAAAATTTTATGTACTAAAGCTCTCTCAGGCACATCCACTCTTGGTGCCGGCTTAAGCATGATAAGGATAAGGGAACAACAGGCGGTATTCACGCATTATTAATAATTTCAAAACACCAGAGATTTGAATCCCCCGGAGTAATCGCAAATTTTCGCCCTAAAATATGTTTTTTTGAGATACGAATGTACTTACTGCGAAAATTTACAATAGCACCAACAGTACATAAACAGTGAACCCTTTCCTCCCAACAAAGTCAAAATTGCGTCACACTGCCACATTTGTGATGGCAGTAAAACTTCACTAACGAGGTAATAAATTAGGTGCTTAAAAAAGGGAATTTATTGCATTCGCTAAACCCTAATCACGACTGCTTCACCAAGGCACCCGGTTTGCCTGTGCATTTGTGTGCTTCTAAAAAATGTAAATTATAGTGTTGGGACGTTCCTTTGAGGGTTTTCGGTCCGCGCTTATAATATTTTCCCAGAATAAATAAAGCGCATACGGACGAAAGAGCTAATTTCAATTAAAGATGGCTGCAAGGCTGTTTTCGGTACACAGATCGTTTGCAGGGGCGGTGAACGATGGGATTTATTTAAAAGTTGCCAGTTTAACCGACACAGAAAGCTTTTAAAAGTTTGTGCAGTCGCAGTCGTTGCCGACTGACGACGTTAATTAAAATAACCAAGTTGCAACAAACCGCTCAATTAGTGACTTTGTCGCTGCTCACTCAAACTTTCCTCAGATTGCTTAGTACTGTACTTCAGTCTCTTGCACGGGAATGAAGCCACGCACGTTTCAGTTACAACTTCTAAAGGTGAAGTTGCTGGGGATAATCTTAGTTGGTATATGTCGAATAATTAAGCTTCAATTGCAATGACACGAGTGCACTTTGTGGCTGATTAAATTGAGTCAGAGTACTGACGGTGAAGTTTAATTGATTTTCAGGTAAAACATCAATTCATGCTAGTGCCGGACTAGTGATGTTATCGCCACCGGAGGGAGGCGGTGCAATTATGTAATTGAAAATACTGTACCCACACCATAGCTGATATTTTATACATTAGGATCACCCAACCCCCACTTGTTGCAAGTAATCGATAGCATAAATAAAAAGTTTGCTCCAGAAAATAGCAGTTCCCATCCCAATGGCAGCACCCGACGAGGACAATGAACATTTAAGTGGAGTATGAGTGGAGCTCCCGCCGAACACAGCGGACAAATGACGCGCTGGATGTAGAATTACCCTAATTTGCAGTAGTGCATTAAGAGCTCCACCGAGCGGGTACAATTCCACACGCGGGGAGTGGAAGAAGCGCACCCCTATGAAGTATGTCAGAGTTTGCTCCTCAATTAGGAAAAACTTTGTAAATCTAACTAAGAGCATTTCTTTAAAACTTTGATTGGAAAACTTTTCTCTTCGTTCGTCTGTATGAAGGAGGACTCCGTTCAGTTTACTTCCACTGATTTTATCGCTCGCCTGTCTTGGCATTCATAGGGCAAATTCGTATTGATACCTCGCCCTTTGTAAACAGACTGAATTGCAGATGGCAATCTACAATAGTAGGACATCAGATCCAAAAAAAGGACATTCGTCTTTGAGCTCGGCATGGAAAGCACATCTAGGTCGACAGTGACTGTCATGGAGCTTGAGAGAGACTCACATGATGTGGCTTCAAAGGAAGGGGCATCGAAGCAATTTAAAGTCAGAGAAGCATCAAGCTCCTGGTTGGACATAAAATAATTCCTATGTGAGAGCTCAGAACATATCAGGTGCACTAGGTAAGTGTATTCCTCGAAAAGAGGTAAAGAGCCGTAAATCAATTTCCAATTTCAATACGTTCGTTTGTTACTATGAACTTTAAGGAGATTGATTTTGAGTTGGATATGTAATATGCATACCAGGTAGGGTTACCATTAACCACCCATCCGATTTTGAGGAGGTTTGTCAAACTGTCCAACCTAAATAATTATTCTATGGACCTATGCAAATACATTTGGTGTGTTTATTTGTGATACTTTAGTACAAATGTACGTACATGTTGTACAATTCTTCAATGGAATCTATTTTAGTTTCGGCAACTGTATAAAACTTATAGAAACTACTGAATATTTGTCAAACAAAATTCTGTCTATCACATTTATCAAATTGTCTACCTTATGCACTCGAGGAGACACTTGGGGCATTTCACGTGAAGCGGACAGCGAAAAAAAAGTGACGTTCTGAAATTTGTTCATATTCGGCTTAATTGCACTTCTAGTAGGTATGAATGTGGACACACAATATTTTTTTTGTATGATGTTTATTTGTCAAGTTATTGGCTTCTAAAGAATTGTCGTTATTGAAATTCGTATTTTTTGGAAATAGTTTTTCGAATTAAAAAAATTTTTTTTTAAATATTAAATATGGCGACATAAATAAAAAATGTACTGTTCTTTTTAAATACAAAATAAAACTGGTTTTTTTATTTTTTTTTAATATACAAAACCGGAAATAAACTTTTCAAATCAGAATTTTAGTAACTTCGACCAATTTGTTTTTTTATTTTTTTATTTCAAAATATAGCCTAAAGTACATTTATAATACACCAGAAGTTTCAAAATGGGATCTGCAATAGTTTAGGAGATACATGAATTAAAGTACATACGTGTCGCACTGAGCGTCGTATTCTAGCTTCCTTAGGTCGACTGGTTTGCGCGGTATCACACTAAAACGCTGCAATATTCATATATACTATCCTATTTAAGCGTATTTAAAGCTCTAACAATGTTATGGGGTATTTAATATTCAAATTAAAATAGTACTTATTGAACAAAAGAAGCAGTGGGTAGTCTAAAACAAATTTTGTGATAAGTCATAAAAAGCGACTGCTGGCGCCACCTCTTAGATACGAGAAGTATTAAAATGACAAATAGAAGCTTTATGTTAGAAAGAGATAGAAGCATGCCACTAAGCAATTTCGTATTTTCCGTTATTTCTTTAGTTGTTGTTCTAACCTCTGAGCGACTTGTGCACATTTTAAGATAGTTATTGATAGTGTTTAAACTTATCTTCAGGAACGAACGGTTCATCTTGGGTGTTTTGCGAAGGTTCACTCGATGTTGACTGCACTGTACAAGATCTTCATTAATTAGTACTGGAGGTGTTTCATATAAGAGTCTTTTCCTACAAGAGGCACATACATAAACATCGAGTGAAAATCTCAACTTTTGAGCCAAATGTTCAGATATTTTTCTTCAATTTTTAAACTTTCGATGAAGTACCAAGCGAAATGGATTAAAACATCGATCACCGTACGGAGCCATTATAAATCAATAACTATCTTAAAATGTGCACAAGTCGCTCAGAGGTTAGAACAACAACTAAAGAAATAACGGAAAATACGAAATTGCTTAGTGGCATGCTTCTATCTCTTTCTAACATAAAGCTTCTATTTGTCATTTTAATACTTCTCGTATCTAAGAGGTGGCGCCAGCAGTCGCTTTTTATGACTTATCACAAAATTTGTTTTAGACTACCCACTGCTTCTTTTGTTCAATAAGTACTATTTTAATTTGAATATTAAATACCCCATAACATTGTTAGAGCTTTAAATACGCTTAAATAGGATAGTAAATATGAATATTGCAGCGTTTTAGTGTGATACCGCGCAAACCAGTCGACCTAAGGAAGCTAGAGTACGACGCTCAGTGCGACACGTATGTACTTTAATTCATGTATCTCCTAAACTATTGCAGATCCCATTTTGAAACTTCTGGTGTATTATAAATGTACTTTAGGCTATATTTTGAAATAAAAAAATAAAAAAACAAATTGGTCGAAGTTACTAAAATTCTGATTTGAAAAGTTTATTTCCGGTTTTGTATATTAAAAAAAAAATAAAAAAACCAGTTTTATTTTGTATTTAAAAAGAACAGTACATTTTTTATTTATGTCGCCATATTTAATATTTAAAAAAAAATTTTTTTAATTCGAAAAACTATTTCCAAAAAATACGAATTTCAATAACGACAATTCTTTAGAAACCAATAACTTGACAAATAATCATCATACAAAAAAAATATTGTGCGTCCACATTCATACCTACTAGAAGTGCAATTAAGCCGAATATGAACAAATTTCAGAACGTCACTTTTTTTTCGCTGTCCGCTTCACGTGAAATGCCCCACTTTCCAGCATTCTATACAAATTCTATTATCTTTTCCATTCAACACTTAGCTGTGCTGCAGGATTTATCAGAAATACGTCAGTTGCGTCTCACTTAACAGCCGTCATTTTTTTAGCAAAGTCGAAGAAATGTAGGGAAAGTTTAATTTAGTGTTATATATTTTGCGACTTTGAATCCAACGAGTTTACCAAATAATCAAACATTCCCCAACAAGGTCCTTATAATTATTTCCTGCACTTGAGAGAATTTTGCAATGGTTCCCAGCATTACTAGAATAACTTGAAGATTTATCCATTTATATGTGTGTGTATAACTTATGATTATACAAGGTAGGCCAAAAGAAGTCATCCGATGTTGTTTGGCTCTCATTTTTTTCTAAATGAAAAACTTCGATTCTGTTTTTTGATTATGTTTATTTGAACCTTTAGAATTTTATTGGTCAAGTCAACAAGATGATATCGGCCAAATGGGCCCCGCACAATTGATTGCCATACGGGCTCGTTTTATGGCATTTTTCATCACTTCGGCGAGAACTTCAGTGGACGGTGCGCGCTATAGGGCCATGTTAACCGAGTTTTTTCTGCCGCAATTGGACGAATTAGGACTGGAGGACATGTGGTTCCAACAGGACGGAGCAACGGCACACACTGCGCAAGCCACTACCGATATTCTGAAGGAGGCGTTCCCGGGTCGCCTCATCTCTCGTTTTGGCGATTTGCACTGGCCCGCAAGATCGCCCGATTTAACCGTTCCAGACTTTTTTTGTGGGGTTTTTTGAAGTCCCGTGTTTACGTGAACAATCCCGAGACCCTGGAAGCCCTCAAGGACAACATTCGACACGAGTGCGAGAATCTGTCGCCCGAAGTTCTCGCCGAAGTGATGAAAAATGCCATAAAACGAGCCCGTATGGCAATCAATTGTGACGGCGCCCATTTGACCGATATCATCTTCTCGACTTGACCAAGGAAATTCTAACGGTTCAAATAAACATAATCAAAAAACAGAATCGAAGTTTTTCATTTAAGAAAAAAATGAGAGCCAAACAATATCGGATTACTTCTTTTGGACCACCTTGTATAATACATACTCAATCACATTCCACCTATATGTTATGCATATCTTTTTCAATAATCCTCTTTTTACATCTTCCCATTTTTTGTAAGATTAGGTGTAAACTCCCCCCATGAAGAAATCCTGCGCACGGCCCTAACAATATTTATATCATCAATACATAGATCGTTTAAGCATGAATATTAAATACGACCCTAAGGAATTTTGGAATTTTGTTAAGCCCTAACCAGAGTGAGCCGTGATAAAAACTTAAAAAACCATAACGTGACGTACACATTTAACGAAACTGAGCTCAACTGACATACATATAATATTTCCCGAAATAGGAACGTAAAGTTACATAGCCTTAAGAAGTACTCAACTAGTTGGAAATGGCGCTCGGGCTCTATCTCCTTAATTTTCAAGAAAGTAACTTTAGTAATCGCAAATGTCTCTTTCTCTGTTTATTTCTCTCGCCCATCTTCGTTTCTTCTTTTTCTTTCTCTCACGGACCATTTTTTTATAATTGTTCCACAAGTTGTATGGTTGAAATAAGTCGTATAAATCCTCTGAATCCCTTAAATATTGTGCCGCAAAACTCATTTTCATAGCTCATTGTTTCCTCAACAACCAAAATACCCTTCTAGCTGCGGATTTTGTTCAACGCTGGGTAATATTTTTTAGAAACCACAGCAGGCAGAAACATGGATTCTTCTTCTTCTCTAGGAGTATGCTAGCCGAACACTTGGCCAGCTGGCTGATTCTTTGTCTAATTAAATTTTAACAAGCAAAATGTTCTCCTGCCAGCTGACAGTTGCATATGTAGTAAGTTAACGTCTCGTACGATTCTTAAGGCACCTTTAACGAATATTCGTCAAGTTTAATTACGTCCATTTAGGTTTGTCCCATATACTTATTAGCGGTAACTATAATGGCCTTAAAGCTCTCTCAGTTCTTTCGTGAAATTTCCTTAAGGTTGGCTAAGTTTATCTCAATTTCTCTCAAATCTTAACGGTTAAGCTCAACTATAATCGTCTTAATGCATTTTTGACAAGTAGCAAATTTAAATAATTTAATGGAGCTGTTCTCCTCAACTAATTATAATAGCTACCAACCACTGACTTATATTTATATATCAGAACCTTAATTGCACCAAATGTTTACATCAACCTATCTAACGCTATCAGGAAAAGCGCACCTCAATTGTGGTCCGAGCCAGGCTCGACCGGGTACCCCAATATGATAGCCCAGGGATTTACCACTGAGCTAGTGGGTCCCCATGCCATACACGGGTACCCATTGTCACTCCTTGACATGATCGTGAACCTATGTAGATTTAACCTTGATTCAATATTTACTTTTGGACATCATATCGACAATATCAATCATGCAAACATTACTGTTGGATTTAATAACCGTTGGTCCGAAGACCTCACTGACCCGTACGTTTTAAATTCTGTGGCCTGTTTAAACCTTTGTCAGCCATATATAGGAACTATACCATAGATTTTGCCATCTAGTGGACTTTAATTTAAATAGGGGCACTTAGAAACGACGTCTTTACATGACTATTTATTTATTTCTTTTTTATTTCCTACATTTCCACTTGTTTACAAACTTTAGTTTTTTTCTTTTTTCTCTGATATTAAGTAAAATACAAAGGACCTGTTGATAAACTAATAATTTCATAAATGAAACAAAACCAGGGTCAAATAAAATAAAATAATAATAAATAAATAATAAATCAATAAAATTTTGTATACTACATACACATTTGGTGTTTTGTCTTACGATTATTTTACATGAGTCCTCTTTTTCCTAATAAAAGATATGGTAACCTTAGATTTCGTAATTTATCTTGACCAGGCAAATAATCTTTTCTCATTTATACATGTGTAGAAGAAGAAAATCGATAAATTCTTAGGTCAGTTAATATTTCTTTTTACTTTTTACTTCAGGAATCGGAACGGATGAGATTGAAAGAGGCGCTCGTAAGGTAATGAACGCTCACTTCGAAGAGATTGCTCTCTTGAAAGAAGTGTGCATATCGAATTCAATTCAATTCAAAAAGCTGAAGGTAATTAACTTTGAGTTAGTTCTGGGTACCCCGAGTAGTCAACTCCCCGCCTTAGTTTGCATGTTGTGGGATCGTTAATTTGCTACTTGCCGACTGCAATGATTGCGATATGTGGCTGAAGACTACGAAGAGCTTAAGAGAGTGCTTAACCATGTACTTTAATATGCTATTGCTCTAATATAGTTGTACTGTACTGGAATTGGGGGAAAATTCGTTCCGTATCTAGTTGGTATCCACGCGGTTACGGAGTTTTTGAACCGAGGGTGCTTATCAGGTTGTTTAGAAACTGTAATTGAATGCAGTGCATTCAAAGTGCAATTATTGTGCGTGCAATGGCATACCTGGCTGAGTGCTCTTTCGCAGCATGCTGTGTTAGCTTCACAGTTTCAATTATAATTTTCACTAATTAACTCTTTGGGACCTGTCAACTACGAAGCATATGAGACTGGTGCATCCATAAAATGGTAGGTGTATGTAATGTAGTTGGCACAAATTAAGTGGTTTTCGGCAGTCTCTCGGTTATTTTTACCCTAATAACCAAAAACGCTAATGTATACTTCATAGAAGCTTGTTAATTGATGGAAATAATTATAAACATACACATAAACTCCGTTGCAACACTAATTATAAATTCACTCAACAAATGGAAGTATTTACTGATTCGCAATGGAATTTAGGAAAAACTTTTTCTCTGAACATTTTCAAATTGAAAAATGACATAATTCATTATGATGACAATGTATACGTGCACGGTAGAGGGTGGCCGGAGAAGTGACATCCAAAGGTAAAAATTAGGTGCCTCATATTGAGGGGTATCCGAATTACTTCCATGGCTCAAATGGTTTGCAAATGGATTGCGTCTAAATCTACTTTAGTAATAAGCTTTCCCATTCTATTATAATTTATAAATTAGAAAATGTATTATCCTTTCGCAACCAGATACGTTCATAATCAGGGTCCGCAAGGTAGTCATTTATGTCAGCCTTTGTTTATTTTAGTTATTGACGATATCAAACATCTTCGCGCAACATTAAATTGTGTCTTCACATAAAAATTGTATTGACTGCGATCTGGTTCAAAGGTATTCAAATCTCGTATATGCACCTATATTTCTATAAATTATTAGTCGTTGATATTTCAATGAATTAAACGTTTTCAGGATATAACAATATAAATAACTTGTTTAACCGTCTTAAAGGCAAAGGATTATAAAATAATTCAATCGTTCCATGATAGCAAGGTTAGCGGTGTGTGCACAGGACGATTGATTTTATTACCGACAGACTCCCTCCCATGAAAAGCTATAAACCTTGTTCTCAGTTACATTGTCGCAGATACCCTGAATAGAAACCAACAATTCCTGAATGCAATTTTAAATCAAGTGAACAGCAGCAGAAGAATATTTAAATGATTGAAATTCATACCAAGGCATGTGAATATTCCTCACGGAATTTCACAGTATTTCAGAATTTCATTCTACTAAAAGAATCTAATGAAAATCAATATCCGCTGTTAAAGTTCCCAACCCAAATAGACGAAAAATGTTCGCAAGACTGATGTACCACTCCAAGCCTACATCTTGCTGTACTTTAAATTTTTTTTTATTGCCATCATTCTTGAGATGGTTTTTTAGATGTGCCAATATAGGCTAGGTCTGGAAGAACTTTCCACACATAAGGAGGATTACAGAAACCTATAGGATCTGTAGATACTTGGCTTTAGTATTGGGCGAGTTACATATGAAAATGGAGCAATTCCTGATGGCTGCACATACATATTGGCGCGTATGGAAAAATATTTAGATAATTGAAACCATTTAAAATGAAGAATCGGAAAATATATAAGAGTAGTTACAGGGATGTGGCTGTGATACTGCACAAGTTTAATTTTTTTTCTCATTTACTTCACTTCATTTTAGTTGAGTTGGAGCTTTGTTCCTCTGTTCGCAGGTATGAATAGCTTGATTGAATTAAGTTTTCTGCCCTGAGGGAAATTGATATTTGAGCATTCGAATTTAGATTTGTATAACCAAAGGTTTCCAGATTTTTCAGTTTGATTACTTGATTGCCACACAGAATGGTGTGCCAATTCGGACTATTTGCTTTTGACCGTAAACTTTATTTGTTTTTGAATGAATTCCTTATTAGTTCTACGTGAGATGACGCGAGTAGCATGAGCATTCAGAGGTGTACGTGTGTCCGAGACGTGACTTCAAGTTATGGAGACCCATTCTCATCCTGCCTCGTGCGCTCGTTTGCCTCGGCCTTGCCTCAGATGTGTACCCGGCTTTAAGTATACAATCATTTCAAATGAAATATTTGGGAATCATATCATCGCGATATTTAAGAATTAAAACATGTTTAAATATAACTAAACAGTGAAATAACTGAAAGTATCATATAATAAATGCGTAGAAATAAAATCGATAACTAACATATGTATGTATGTACAGCTGCAGCTTACTGGCGAGCGAGTTTTAACAGGAACTCATATATCTATAATATAATATATATGTATATAAAAATGAATCATGGTTTTGTGTGTAATCGATGTTTGAAAATTTGGCTGTATAAAATGCCTGATTGAGAGTTGTTTGTGTTAGAAGACCTCAATACCAAGGTTTATATGTATAATTATCAGGATTGGCGCTTGAAAAAAAATTGTGTGTGTGTCCGCAAAACTCGAAAAACTGTCGATTGATTGACTTGAAATTTTTACAAAACATTGCATTTTTATATGAGTGTTTTTATATATTTTTCATTGCATTTTTTTTGGAATTCAATATGGCAACGAATTTTCCAACTTCAAGAAATTTTTATGAGAAAGGGGACTTGGAGGTTTCCGGGGTCGCTGATTTCGAATGTGCCATCAAAATTTCCAAATTGAAGTTGGCGGATCCAATATGGCGACCGAAAAAGGTAACTTTAAGGGATTTCTCTGAAAGTCCGCACTAGGAGGTTTTCGGGGGAGCTGATTTCGAATCTGCCATCAAAATTGACAAATTCAGAATGGCAGATCCAATATGGCGACCGAAAAACTCAAACTTCAAGGGATTTCCCTGAAGGTCTGCACTAGGGCGTTTTCGGGGTCGCTGATTTCGAATCTGCCATCAAAATTACCAAAATCAAGATAACGGATCCAATATGACGAACGAAAAAGTTAAACTTCAAGGGATTGTCATGAAAATCTGCACTAAAGGGTCTTCGGGGTCGCTGATTTCGAACATGCCATTAAAATTTCCAAATTTAAGACCACCTCCACCCGGCTGGACATATAGGAAAGCGGGTGCAATAGGTAGGGGTATAAAATCAAGAAAAATAAATTTACTAATACAGTTGAAAAATATGTGGAAAAAGAAAATAAAAAAACATTTGGAAAGAGCTATAGCGTTGATTTTTTCGAAGATTGAGGAGAAAAATTTAAATATCTCGGTAATTAATGGACCTAGTGTAGTGTGGGGGGGTTCAATAGAAGCGTCTTGGAGAGTGGTATAAGCACGTAAATATGTGAAAATTTAATGATTAATGGAGTAAAGTGTAATAGAGGTAGGAGTGTACTGTTTATTTTTGTGCGAAAAGACGGGGGGGGGGGGGGTAAGGATGTGAAAATAATTTTAGAAAACATTTGGAGCAAGGTGTGCGCGAAATTTTGGATGGAAATATTAATAAATGTTCACAGTGAGAAATTTTAGAGAGCGGGGAATTTTTGCCCTGGCGATTGGAAATAAATGATTTATTTTTAGTGAAAACGTATGAAGAGTAGGGGGTGTATGAATTTACGCTTAATTTAATGAGACACCCCTCACACTCCACAACAAAATACTAGAGAGGGGGTGCAGAAGGTAGGCTATGTAAAATCTATAAAAATAAAAATTCAATAGGATCCCGCGGAACGCCGGACCTGGGCAAGTTAGTGTATGTATAATATAAAGATTAATGTCCCTTTGGTCGTGTTCTATGCGCTTCTAAACCGTTTATCCAATTGCGATGCAACTTTGGTGACCTGTTGTGCGGTCACCCGCGAAGGTTTCTGAAAAATTGTTTTTCACAATTCAAGATGGCGGATCCAATATTACGGCGAATTTTCCAACTTCAAAGAATCTTTATGAAAAAGAGAAATTGAGGGTTTCCAAGATCGCTGAATCTGCATTCAAGATGGCGGACCCATTATGGCGACTGAAAAAGTTAAACTTTAAGGGGTTGCTCTGAAAATCCGCACTTGGCGGTATCTGGCGTCACTGATTTCGAATCAGCGATCGAATTTACCAAATATGAGACCACCTTCACTCCGCTGGAAGTGGCAGAGGCGGCGCAGTGAGGATACACGCCATCCCATGAAGAAATAACAATTTTATAATACTGTTTAAAAATATTCAAAAACACGTGAAAAATGAAAATATGTAGAAAAACATTTGGAGAAAGTGGGTTTTTTTTAGATTGAAGAGCAAAATTGTGATATATCGGTAATTAGCAGACATAGTGCATTGTATGTGGGCTCAATAGAAGCGCCTTGGAAAGATTATACTACTGTACGTATACGTACAATACACCAACAATTAATGAATAATAATTTATAATTTAAATGCAATAAAGCGTAAAAGACTTTTATTAATAGTAAACAAAGTGTTAGGAATATGTGAAAGTCATTTATCGTGGTATTGTGTATCAATTTATGCTTGAAAAAGGCCCAGATTATTACTTATTCCGTTGACACAGCGACACAAAGTGCCCGTTGGCATCCGACATGAGAAGACAGCACTGTTAGTATTGCATGATTTCTTACCAGATGTCAGAATCTGAAGACGGTCCAGATAAGTGGCCTAATTATTTTGTGGTTTTTGGCACAGCTCATGAATTAAAATAAAACCGTTTAACTTAAAATTTGTTTTGCCTAATTTTACTTGCTAGTTTTTAATTAAAGTTTTGGCTCGGATCATTATCATTACGCAAAATCCTCATCCTTTTCAGCTCTCTCGGTGCATCTTAGTTGCACGGTTTCGTGCCTGTTAATTTATTATAATCAAGTTCCTCAATACATAGCCAATCCAAAGACCTTACGCGACTCAATGCTACATACGCTTGACCCTTTTCAAAGAGTTTGGAGTCCAAATACACTACAGTATGGTCAACAGTACTACCCTGCATTTTATGGACAGTGGAGGCCCATGATAAGATTATTGGCAACATCCTTCTCTCGGCCGTTCCATAATTAAACTGGAAATTGTATGGCTCTAGGATGGATAAGGTGTACGCCGTCTCTTTCAAAATCAATTTGAAGAGATGGTACATCTGTTTCATACATTTGCGTTCGACGAAACTGAGGCCATACAATTCCTGTGATGTAGCCGATAGCGCCGTTCAGCAGACCTTTCGAGACGTCAACTTAAGTACGTAACATAACTTTGACTCCTACGAATATTTAAAGTTTTTGTGGTAAACCACCTGTCTTGCTAATATCGGCTGGTATGATATCAGTTATATTAACGTTGTCTATATTTCGTGTGGCATCTACCAGCTGGTCCTGGGCCATTGGGACTTTGTATATACGGGCACTTTTGTTTCGAAAAGAATTAAGAACCTCACTGTTGTGACTGTTAACCTGTTGGTTGGTTGGGTATATTCTTAACACCTTATCGATAGCCAACTGCATCTTGATGAACTCATAATTACACTAAAATGTTCAGATGTCGGTTCGTTAATTTGCAGTGCATTTACCACATCAATGGAAGCATTGTCTCCTTGTTGACGTATGTTCTCAGTCAGCTCACAAATGATTGAATAAATGCCAGAGGTTCGTGGCTGGCTGAAGGTGTTCGGGCTGTTTAGTGTTTAAATATATATGTAGGTGTCCCAGACCGTTTAATTGGAGGCAGTTGAAGGAGATCTCCAAACAATAATATATTGACACCTCTTGTTGAACTTGTTATCGCTAGTAACGGTTGAAGAGTTCCACTGCCCACCTCCTGACGCCATCATCAGACCCTCGTGAATCTATCATAATAATGTATTGTCACGGGAACTCATTATATGTGCAAAGTATCATAAGAATCGGTTTAGTAGAAGCATTTGAAAAAGTCACAAGGTTTGAAGCTTATATGTATACATACTTATATACGGGGTCAAGCTAAAATCAAACTGTTTAATTATAGATTAAAAGAGCATATGGATCAAATTATATTAATGTGGATTTACCTCTATCATCATTTGTAATGGCACCAATTATTGTTAATTGTGTGGGCATAACATATCGATTGTTACAAATGAATCAAATAAAAGAAATCATTTGGAACAGCTAAAAGTACAATCATGCCCTGACAGTCGTATCAAATTGCCTCTTTCTTTGGCACTAATTGGCCACAATTTTCCGACAAATGTGGAAGGCGTAAATCAAATTTTGAGTCACTGACATTGGTTTGAGTGTATTCTGCTGTAGCCTCCCATTAAATGTCGTAATGTTAAAATACGTTACTGCGATAGGGGGATATCAATAAGTCCATAAGTCATCATTTGTGCAAAACTTCACATTAGCTACATCGATTTATAACCCACGTAGCAGGAGTGAAAATGGGGCAAGGGGCGCACCGTTCCTTGCCCAGGCAATCGCATATCGTCGGAATTAAACTACACCCAGAAATCCAATCTTGGTGATTTTCACTTCTTTTATCTTGTAGTGAGCTAAACAATTCCTCGTTTCTCCTCGTGCGGGTCAAATAAGTTTCCCCCGTACTGGAAATTTATGAGACCTACTCGGGTAATATCGACCCTTATATTTTCCCAAGCATGCTACATACATATATTGCTGTCTGCTTTATATAACTGTCTCTGCCAACATATTACTTTCACTAGAACGTGACATTCGTTTATTTGTCACTAGGTGGGGATATAAATGATCCCCTGAACTCTTGATTGAATGTTCCGATACAAATTTATTAAAACGGTTGATTGGATACACTGACAAATCAGTTCTATTTTAGGAGCTGCATTTTCTCACACCAAATAGAACTTTTATATTTATTGTCAAAACAGTTATGTGCACGAAGACTAATTAATAATAAATCATAAAAAATTAGCTTAGAAATGTTCAAAGCCATACAAAGTGTAAGTACGAAAAATGTGAAATTAATTACATTATTGCCTTGACTGCAATTACTAAGATTGAAAAATTAATTTACTTAAAATTATGCAATATGTGAAGTAATTATGACGGGTACTTTGTATGGAAAGGAGGGTCCCGGTAAAATCTTTTGTACAATTAGTATGTTGTTGTCTTTAGGTTTGTGATTAAATCTTTGTATAAGCACAACACCTAACAAATTAATACATTGTCGTCCAATGCAGTTTAAAGGTGCAAATGTTTCAAGACTAGATCAGTTCTGTCCAACGTAACAATAGCTGTGTTCTTTTGTGCACCTTGGACTGGAACAACCATACATTGAACAGAACAATTTTGCACAGCAGATTATAGAGATCAAGCCTTCCATCTAGTTGTTCTACTAAAATCTAAGTGGCACTATATTTATTTTGTGAAGACTTTTTGCCAGCTTCGATAAAATTATCAGCTCACAGATGTCAACATATTGGTATTTGTAATTGTATTGTGGGAATTCATTAGGCACTCTATATGAATTAACTTACCTAGAAATGCTACGCAAGGCTCCGATAGATTGATAGCATTTTAGGTTTGGGGTCACAATTTAATATAATAAAAATTTGATCAGTTTCTTTCAGTTTGCATTTTGGTTTACAAGTATGAAATAGGCCGAAGAAGAAAGGGAGGGGTCTGCTAGTTCAGCATACATATGTAGAAGAAAAGTACGATACAAGTAGAGGGACAGGCTCAGGTGCGGTTTGGTTACACGTACGGTTAGAGGCACTAGCCAGGTATAAATGCAAGTACAGTACACGTTCACTGTGTTGCACTCAAGTGCTCCAAGCGACGGATGAAGGATCCGCACTTGCAATTGCACCGTGCGAAGCTGGGCAGAACACTTATTTTTAAATTAAACGGATTTTTGTCATGTATGGGTTCTTTCAATAAGGATGCTCAACTTTTAAAGGTGAATAAAACAAGTTTTGTGTGAGTGATAGACTCCATTTTGATTTTATTTGAAAGAATATTTTATGGCATTAAGTAAGAAATATAACGTCGTTCAAATGTCCGCCGCGGCTTTGCTTGGCGTCTTCTATTCGTACTTTATATTTGACCGTTTTCGAGATATATAAGATATCAATTTTATTCATGCACCACAAATTACAGGAAATTTTTATGTATAAGTGACACTCAACCATGGGTGTGTCACTCATCGGAGTTTGTGCCGGAGAGAGAGAGAGAGAGAGAGAGAGAGAGAGAGAGAGGGAACAAGCCCAAGCTAATGAAAAAAACTATTAAAACTTCATTTCAGGAGCAATTCTGGGTTCAGGTTTTACTTTGGAGATGGGGGTGGATTTATCTATTAAAATGAGCTCTTAACTTTGAAAATCGGTTTAGGTTTTGTAAAGTTATGAGAGATTTTTCAAATTTCGGTACTTGTTCAGTTTTTTATACATAGTAAGTGGGTATATGTATGTATGTTATATAGGTTGATTATATTTTCATCTAATATAAGCAAGTCATATTCTATTGTGTTTTGTAATCCGAGAGGAGATAAATGAAAACAAATGTTAACTAAGTGCATATTATACGCCTCGCTGGACCATAAATTATAAATTAAACAGCATCATAAGCAAAGTTATTGCCCCTAATTACTGGTTAGTTACATAACACGCCGAACACACCGTTTAACGAATCCAGTCCACATAGTCTAAATATGAATTTTGTGGCCCACACCCTTTAATTTAAAATTAAAATACAACTAGTCAGAAGCAACAATGCTTTCACGTAAACATTTCTATTGAAGTGTCCGTTTATGCTCTATTCCACAAGGAAAAATTTCTCACTTTATTCCGCCGGGTTCGGTTCCGAGTGATGCAAATTTACCCTCCCAGTGGCATCCATATATTAGGAGCACGAGCTGTGCATGAATTTAAAATTCCCGAATCCCCGGCGGTCCTCTCATCATTTGACAGTAATGTATACATCTATTATATATTCAAATAACTCATTAAATATTTTGCTTTGCCAGCAAAGCTTGTCGTTCAAATAAAAAGAACTTTTTCAATCTCCCTTAATTACGACTTTATACAAATTCCTTTGTACGTTTTTGAATTAATAAGAGGGTAGGGTGTGCAATGCAAATTTTGCTAACAAGCAGCGCAGCAGTAAAATGTCCACGACAGACTGGACATCTGACGGTGTCTTTCCATTTTTATAGTCACAACTCACACCCTTGTTTGATTTCAGATTTTATTACACAACTGATCCTTAGGAATGAAAATATTGCTAATTCAATCGTAAAAAAGCAAATATAGAAATACAGCTTTTGGCAAGTTATGAATGTTATAAATTATATTAATCCTACCTACCTCTCTAATTATGTATATTGTTACTAACATCTAGCCTATCAAAAAATCTGTGAAGATTTGGGTTAACTTTGCAAACTCTACAAAGTTGGCAATTGGGCCAAATAAAAACACGTTTTCTTTTGTAAGTTGATAACTCTTTGCAACAATTTTTTTTATTTCATTCCATTTTTATTTTTACTTTAAAGAAATTCTCGTTTTTAGTATTGTTTAAATAAATTTCATCATCCTTTCCTACTGCTGCTAACTCTACATTATCTGTGCACCAAGGCTGGAATATTGTTGTATTTTCTATTCGTACAAGCATATGCATAGGTATTGTGTAACCATTACCAAATTCTATCGGATATAAAAAACAGAGCAGAAAGTTAGCAGATCGCGAAATATAATACAAAAATCTTATCACACTTGGTTGTTTTATGTTGGAATAAATAATTTCTTTCGTCTCCTTATTGTTCATTATATTTCATATTTGTATAAAAACATACGTAAATTTTATTATATTAACACTTTTTATACTTAACAAAGCAACTGAGCAACTAACTTGCTCTAAGTTGAGTTAGGCAAGTAGTGTTCACACGCGGAGCTGGTCTGTTGCAAGTGGAGCGTCTAAGTGTTGTTTTAGAGAAGGAGAGAAGAAAGTGATTTCGCCAAGCATTAAAATATTTGGTACAAATTTCGCTTTCTCACGTTATAGAGGAATTCGAATTAGTTGTTCAGGAGGAACCAAAAAGATCGAGGAAAAGTACACTCTGCTGTTGAGTGAGTTGCGTGAAGTGGATCCTATTGAGTATCGGGTATTCATGAGAATGTCTCCTAAAGCATTTGACACATTACATAATCTCGTCACTAGTGAAATACAAAGGGAGATACTCTTATTAGGGACGAAATAACTTCAAGAATTTAACTTGAATTAACCCTATCGTTTTAACTGCAGGAAACAGCTACCGATAACACTTTTTCCGTGTATCGAACGAAATCTGCAATTTCAAAACACCCGATAATTCTGTGAAATAAGGAGCAATAACATGTATTCTTATTAATAAATCAAACAAAGCATTTAACGCTACAAAAATCAATTTACTTGTGGATATCCAGTTCCACATTTCTTTCGTCAAACCAGAGAACTGTCATCCATCAGTTCTGAACAATCAGCAAATAGGAGTTTACAGGTGACAAGTAAAGAGGCAAGTAACTTGCTCGTGATTTCGGCCATTAACTTGCCTTGCCTGGCAGCTTGCCAAGCAAGTTTACTTGCCTACAAAAACGATCCAAATGAGTGTTTAGAAATGGCAGGTAACTTGGAGCCAGCTAATTGCTTACTTACCTTGTCCGGCTACTGGCTTCGTTTAAACCGGCCTTAAATTTTTTGTTGACTATGGGTGTAGTTTTGGTGATGATGTGCTGGTTTTAGGCGCCCATTTGGTAGCCCTACATAGATTTATAACACAAACTTCAAAATCCCCAATACTCAATATACCCAATATATATAGCAGTTTTCTATTACTGTAAGGGTCCAATAGCTCAGTGGTAAATACGCTGGGCTCACCTCGGGTTCCCCCGGTTCCAGCCTGGCTTGGATTACAGTTGAACGCTTTTCCTGATAGCGTTAGATGGTAGTCCTATTAGTCAGGATAGCTACTGCCGGCTAATGACCCACAAGAGCGAACAAAAACGATTTAAGAAACTGAAGCAGAACCTCAAAGTGGAGAGGCTATGTGGAAGCCGTATGCTCCTAATTGAAGTTATAGTACAAATTGCGTATTTAACGCCTTCGATCCAACGAAAAGAAAAAAAAAATGCTGTAATCATTTTATTTTATTTTTTAAACCTCATATTCCTGTAGATATTACAATATTATAATTAATTGGTCTCTTTAGAATCCCCAAATCTTGTACATTTTCCAAATATGATATGTGGGTTTGAAGTGAACAAACGCAATTCGCGTTTACGCGTGTGACCTAAATTTCACATTTGCAAAGCTTCAAAGAAATTTATTTCGAATAACTCCTTCCTTTTTATTTGTATTTGCAAACAAAGTTTTTATTTGCTAAAAAGGCAGTTGATTTCATTGCTTTACTTTGATGAAAGTAAAAGGTCCGTGAGTACCGTAAGTCAAAGTCATTTTATGAGCGGTTATATGCGGAAAATATTTTATGATATCACCCGTGAAAATGTTTGCCACAACCAAAATTTTTTTCATGCGGTATACCTCAGAAGGTAATTGCAAAAAGATAATGCTTTCAAAGAGCGCAATGAACTTCGATTGTGTCTGTGGCAGCATAAAATATTTAAATTCCATGAAATTACCTTGGTAAATTTCCTTTTTATACGCATCCCTACTGACGGTATTTTAAAAGTATTTTTAGGTTCAACGAATCATAACCTCAAAGGTATCCCTCAAAGAGAAATTTAACCCGAGAAGTTGTTCGTGCCTTCAGGCAGTTTGGTGTGATCCCTTTCAAAAGTGTGCTTGTCGCCAGCTATAGAATACATAGTTAAGGTTTATTAAATTTGAAAGGAATGCTCATTTCAATCCCTTACATGAAAGCTCATTATTCTCGACATATGAGTCATTGCTTGTAAATTTCTGGCTGCAAAACAAAACATGTTGACATTATTTATAAATGTGTTCATTATCTTTGAACATAAAAATATCATTCATTTATTCATATATTCATTTATACATATGTATATGTATTTACATATAATAGCATCTGATAAATTAAACATGAAAATAATCAACAACAAACGACACAAAGTGTATGACTATAATAGTTTTAGAGAAATTAGCAAACCTAACTACATACTGAACCCCAGGTACCTGGGTGTGCGAATAAAACTCGGACTTGAGCGGAATTGTTACTTATTTTTTTCCTGATATTATGTTTATGCAGTAGACAAATTCAATTTTCTTTCTCTTTGAGTAATTACTTTGGACTCGTGCGCGAATAGCTTTCGAATTGAAGCGAAAAGATTATACCCCAGCAATTTTAGGCCAAAAGTAAAAAAAAATAAGTCATCGGATTGTTATATTAATTAGAATTCATCAATAGAGGGACCTAGCGTATAATTTGCCAAAAGGGTAGAGAGCCGATGTGGGAGGAGTAGCCAACGTTTCCTTTTTCTGCTCCTCTCCCTGCCCGGATTTCATATTGAAATAACTTTTCACTAGAGTGCGTTATTTTAATTTTGTGCGATGGATAGTATTCCTAGAGGTATGTAGAATATTTTTATGTATATTAGTTTTATTTATAAATGTTTTAAATATATTCAAAGTTGTGGTAAACTTTGGATCTAAAAACACACTTAACATTCCTCATTGAAAAAGTTATGGACTCTGGAGATCCAGCTCTATAACATATACTACAAGAATTTCCAAAGAAATTAACCAAGTTTAATCAAGGTTGGCTATAGTGTGTGGCGCCCTTTTCCTTGTTGTTGCTCACTGCTCAATAGGAGCAGAAGCAACCGCAAAAAGTGGAGTCAATCGCCTGGACAGGAACGACGACATTTTCAGGAGAGGTTCCTTATACTCGTAGAAAATTAACTGGAATGGGTTGCCACACCCCCTCCCGATCGGTCTCCCTCTCAACCTTTCCCGCGTTCTAGTGAGGGTTGTAAAAAGAAACGTACTTTTTGCTAAAAGTAGAGGAATTTGATTTCAATTTGAGCCCAATTCCATGAACTCGAAACGGTTTTTTTAATCGAAAAAACCATCAATGATTTTGGGGACCTCAGTTGCCAAAGCAAAATAAAAGCATTTCGTCCGAGGCTAAGGCTCTCTTTCTATGCAGTGATGGTTTTCGTGACGGTGGTGGTTCGGATGACGATAATGAAATGAGTTCGTACTCTTTTTGACATTATTTTTCTAATAAAACTTTTTACTATACATTTGTTTCATAAAAATTTGTTGCAAAACCAATGTTATACATATGGTATTCCCTGTCGTGAAAAGTCTCTCTCTCACTTCTCTTCAAAGAAATTTTGGTTCTACTAATTTAATTTCCAAAATTTAGGTTTGAATTCCAATTTAGCGTAGAAAGTTCGTCTAAATCGAAACCGTTTTCATAGAATTTGTCGCCCATTTAAGGTTCGCCCTTTAACATTTTAAAATTTCGATTTCAGATTCCTATTTAGCGACCTCACAAATCTACAGTATACCAAGTTTCACTTAAATCGAAAATTTTGATTCCAATATTTGTCGTTGGTTTTGGGTCCACCATTTTTAATTCTGTCTTCAGTGATCTCAAAAAGTAAGGTATACAAGATTCGGCTGATGTCGGAACCTTTTCTTAGTATTGACCAGGTTTTTCGGGACTCCTACCAATTTGTGACGTCGCAAGTTATTTGATGTTATATGTCAAGAAAATCGGTTTATCGCAACTATGCTGTTTTTGCTTGGTTAGAGGTCAATGAGGGTTATTATGAAAATTGTAGACCTCAAAATTCTTTAAAAAAAGTATTTTCACCTACCTCCAACGGATGAAAGCAGTGTTTTCCAACCTTTTTGAGTCACCGACACACTTTGAATTTAATTTGGGTATATCTTATAAGTTATAACACATGCAGGAATGATAGGGGTGCTAGATCTCACCTAGCCGAACAAAAATCTTTTGGCAGGGGGAAGGGGAATATAATTTATGCATATAAATTTGTATTTCCTTTCTATATCCGGACGTGTTGTACGTCTATGGAAAGACAATTGGGCAATTTAATAATAAAAAAAAAATAGGGGTATTAATTGCATGAATTTCGGAGAAAATGTGAGAGAAACGAGAATTTTAGGAAATGTTTGAGCATTTATTACTTTTTATTTTATATTTATTATATACTATTTATAAGTAGATCAACATTGGCAGCATTTCTGGAAAGGACATTAAGATAGTATTTTTTAAGCGTGAGTTTGATGTCACCATCACCATTTGTGAAAAATAAAAGATCAAAATGAAATAATAATGTGCATGTCGAATTTATTAATCACCCTCTAATTAAAAAACGGTTGAAATTCTCCACAAAGCATAGACTTGGATCAAAATGAAATTTTATTGAAGAATAGGGAGGGTAAGGTAAGGTAAAACTTCCAAGTCTGATCCTTCTATATAATTTTTGAGTCATGAATTAATTCAATTCATTTATTTAGCATGGATAACAAAATTTCAGATGTCGCTAACACTAATTTCGTACATTAAGGGGGGGGTAACGTTAATTCGGCGTGAAAAAGGCCCTTTTTCAAGAATTTTTCCAGACGCTACAGGCAATACAAATTTAATTAGTCGATCGCAGCATTATAGTACAACCTGTGAACAATATTTTCCTTAATATTTTAAAACAAAATATAAATAATTAAGCCGACGGCAGCAAATCTTCGGAGGCGCATCGAAAAAAAGTTGTCTGTCGGTGAACAATATTACTGAAGAGTGGATCATCTGAATTAAAAAAAAAAAAATGTGTCATTAGATAACCGCTTTCCAAAGGTATTCCTGGGAGGAAATTTTTTTTTTTTGATTTTTCAATTTTTGCTGACACTTAGAAGTGAAAACACCGATTTTCGTCTAAAAAATGAACCTATTTGTTATTGTAAAATCTATAATTATGAAAAAAAAAAAAAAAGCTCCCAGCGTTACCTGGTCATTTATGTAAAGAAGCTGTATACAAAATTACAAAACAATTGGTCGAGTAGATTTTGCTCTAAACTGTTCACCGGTTTTAAAAATGACAAGCGTCAGAAAATCGCTTTAAAGTTTTGCATACCTGAAAATCGAGTAGTATACATGAAAGCAACAAACGCTCAAAGTTCTGTATCTTAGTTAGTTTTACTCCGATTTGTTTGAAATTTTGACACAACAATCTTAAGATGTTGTGCAATCATATGAAACAATAAAAAAAAATTAGGGATCCCGGGAGCACAAAGTCAGCGCGCCACGCACTTGCTGGGCAGACATAACCGTATCGGAGCAACAAACGCTCAAAGTTCTGTATCTTTGTTAGTTTTACTCCGATTTGTTTGAAATATTGACACAACAATCTTAAGATGATGTACAATCATATGAAACAATAAAAAAAAAATGAAAAATAAAATTTTTTAATACGTTACCCCGCCCTTAAGGGAAACGATATATGAGAAAATTTCTTACCACTTTTGTCTTAAATTATAGAACTATAAGAAAATACATTTAATGTTTGTATAATAGAAAGGTACATTGGAGGAAAATCGCAAAACCTCATAACAAGTGTCAAGAGTTAAAACTTACCTAATATACCTCACTATCAAGATTAATATTAAATTTATTTAAAGACTCCTGCTGTCAATATATCTGTTGCTACTTTTGGAGTTATGAATTGAATATCGGAGTTTCGAATACCTTCGGCAGTGTCCTTCCACTCTTCCGCAATTTTTTAAAGAGCTTATTATTGTTTTTAAATTTAAATAAATATATTACTATCATCAAAATCCTGCAATAGTCCAAGAACTGGCTGTAAAAAAGCTGGTCTATTGAGCAAAAGGATGAAATGTATTTTAAATGTACTGTGTATGCTTCCGATTTGTGACATCATCATTATCATCACCGACTCTATAACTACATATTGTAGATTCTGTGCTATCACCAACATTCAATTCCCACATAGACCAAGAGAAAATTAAAGCACCAATAGAGAGAAGGATAATGAGAGGAAATAAAACTAAATTTTTGAATTTACGGAAAATACAATTTTGTTCCATTGCCTGGTACTAAAATCAAATAAAGAATTTCAAAAGAACAAGAAAAATTTATTTTACCAGAAATAAATATTGTACAGCTTAATCACATTTAAAAGACAAATTACTTTAAATATTTTCTTGAGTGTGTGTTCCGTAAACTCAGGGCTATGACATTTAACGTGCACTTTAAATCTTGTGAAAAGGCCCAATACAAGCAAAAATTATAAATTACTGCACAGGCGCAAAATGCCATTGTCCAAATTTACGCCGCATTTATAGCATTTAAAAGAAAATTAAAAGCTTAATACGGGGGCAAAGTTCACTAATTGTAAGTGTCGATGGCCCCAGAAAATTTTCCCTCGCATCCTTTTGATACCTGAAATTGGCAAGGCCAAACTTTTCATTATGTCCGCGGTCATTAGCTCCCTAACTGCCCGTGCAAGTGTAAGAGGGCCAGGAATTCTTAAAATTTATGTTAGCATTAAGTTAAATACCGTTGATCATAACTCCTGCGGCAATCCTTGGGGCGGAACGAACAACAAGATATCCACACCACAGTCAGCTATATCTCTAAATTGGGTTTAGTTAAAGCTTACCCAGTTGGTTTATCGCTCAAAATGCCATCATTGTGTTCATATCCGACCGCTGCAGTGCACTTACCAAGAAAACGTGGAGTAAGTTAAAAAAGTGCCCTAATCACTTTGCAATAATTATGGACGGAAGTAATGCCTTCACGAAGGGCTCTTAAAATTTTTGTAGTCGTAAATAGGATTATTGCTGGTGGAGGCAGACAATCTCTTTTCCCCCCAGAAACTCTTAGGGCCGTTACGTAGGCTGAGGAATTATTTCAACTCAGTTAATGAGGTGATTATACGAATTTCCTTAATTGTTTGAATATTAGGGAGGAATTTCCTGTAGAACTAACGAGGAAACTTCTTGGCAGCAAGAGATTTTTAATTTAAGAAATTAAGAAGGACCAAGTCCATATTTAGCCTATGTGAATAACTATGTATTAAATACTATTTATTCCAGAAAGTTCAGTTAATTTTAGCGTTAGTTAGCAAATGATGAGCAAATACCATCTCTTATTTTGCTTATGCTGTAGGCCTTAGGCCGGGATATTAAGAGCAATGTCGTAGAGGTATGGGTCAGGTATTGAAGCGAGGGATAATGGGAACTACGACAATATAAGTACGCATGGCAAGGACCTTCGAATCGCGCCGTAATAAAGGTCGCTGCACACTTACCGGCACGGAACGGAACGACACGACACGTCAAATTATTCTACCCTGAAAACAAATGTGTTCATTCACATACACCGGCACCGGCAGGCAACAACACGAACCGGCACCGGCGTTTGCCGGTGGATATCATCGAGGAGAATACTGACCGGCATTTGCAGTTTGCCGGTGGAACCTGAAGGTATCGAAAATGATGCAAGAAAAATTACTTGAACTTGTTAGAGAGAATGTGGTGCTATATGATATGGCACATAAAAAATATAGTGACCAAAATTACAAGGAGAGAGTATGGATTGTTATTGGGGATCAACAACAAACAACCGCAAGTTTTTCTTTGGATGAAATAGCTGCTCTCCATCTGGTGTTTTTCTTTTCTATTTTAAATATAATTTTTTCATGCAACCAATTAAACTGCGAGATACTCATCCGAAAGTACATATAAAACTTTGACTCGTTGTCAGAATTGCAATTAAAATTAATTGTTTTCTATTAAATTTTGTCATATTTTTCATAATTTTCATAATTTCCGACTGAACTGAGGTTCCAACGGCTCGCGCGGCGCTAAATATGTGCCGTTCTAATGTGCATGAAATTTGCTGGTGCCTGCCGTTGCCGGCCGGTGCCGTTCCATGCCGTGCCGGTAAGTGTGCAGCGACCTTAACCCGAATCCAAATGATTTCGGCAATCTTAGGTTTTGTCACGTGATTGCTTCTTTTCGCCTCAGTAGGGCGCATGACTCACGTAAAAGATTTTTTTTTTAGTGGAAAAATAAAATAACTGATTTAAAACTACACAACTCTTTTTATTCTCCAACCACAGAACTTTTATCTCTTAGCTAATATTGTTATAGATTATGTCGATCGACTGTTAAAGGTGGACTGACTGTTCTCAGCGAAATTTCTCAGGCAGGTAAGTTCCAAGCTCCCATTACGTTGTCGTTGCACCTGACTGCAAGGTAAGTATTTTTCGGTGGTAAGTTTCCAATCACTTTGTCGTTGCACCTGACTATAAGGTAAGTTTTTGGGTTCGGGTTGCTGGGAACTGCTGATGGGGCGTCGGCGTCGACGAATTTACTGTTTCCAGTTTATGGGGAGGTTGATGGCCCCTTGGTGGAATGATGTTAGCTGAGGTGGCCTTGGATTGGACGTAACACATGCGGGGGCGACGAACGGAGGTTTAATTTTGGGTGCGATTGCTATATAAAAACATATTATTTCGCAAGCTCAAAGTCACTGGCTGAATTTTCTTCATTTAGTTTTGTTCTGTGTTTATTCAATGCCTAATATCATTTATGGCTGAAAGCATAAGGATATATAGGTTATATCAATGTTTGTTGCGTTATCTATAAATCTATATAATTAAAACGCTAACGCGAGAGCTTTTGAACCTGTCTTGTGAGTTTATTCTTATGCAACGATTTCATTGATTCCAACACTGGTTGAAAGCTTACTGAACACCACTAATAAAACTTTTGAAAATGTCGAAATGGCGTATCCAATATGGCGACCGCAAATTCTGAATTTCAATGGAATGCCATAAAGCATATCCTTTTATGTTTCCTGGGCCGCAAAATTTTCAATTTCCTGAACCCGATTACGATGAGATGAAAGTATATTGTTTTACACCGTGCGAAGCACTATTTGTTATTAATACAAGCTGTTTACTCCTAGCTCCCATTACCCCGCTATGGCTCTCATTACGATTAAGTTCGTAAAACAATTTTGCATCATGATGCACCTAATTGTGTGATTTCCCCACAAAAACGGCTTTTTGGTTTTCCCGCTAATAAAATTATCCTCAAATTGTATGCCTATCTAAATAATTTTTTTCTTTACTCCAATAAATTTCTCTATACCCTTAAATATAGTTCTTACGCAAATTTAATAAGATACTAAGAAATAAAAGGATGTACCTACTAGTTTTTTGTTGATCCTACATCAACTAAATTTCAAAAATCAGCATAAACCGACACAAATTCTTATGATGGGCGTTATGCTTTACTTTGATGTATCAGATGCGTTTGTGATGGTGAATGGTGATGGTTGATCTGACTTTTGACGTCCTCACGATGTACTCGTATATTTGAATTCTATCTATAAGCCATGTTGATTCGTCATCTGATGCATTTACGAACTCACTCGACCTCTTTCGGAAACTCCAATTCTAGTGATGATGAAATGAAATGAATGAAAAATGATTTTTTAGTTTCTACATGGCTCCCATTACAGATATGGGAGTTTAATGGATTTTATTGCATGACATGGGGGGTAATGGGAGCGAAGGCAGTTTTTTTAACGGTGATTTTCAGAAACTTGACTTTAATCTTTAAAGTTTTTTCCCGACTACGGCAAAAGAAGGGTTATGGATTTAGCAGTCTATGTATATTAGTTTGTATGAATGTTCACCTGTTCCTTCGTAATACCTAAAATACTCATAATATTTGGACAATTGAGGTGTCATTGAATTTGTATAAATGTTCCCGGTAGTATAAGCTATATGACGTCACGTCAAATTTGATACAACGGTTAACAAAAACCAAATACGCAACGCAAAAAAATAAAATATTTATAAATGTATCGCATTTGACATCAAATTTAAGGTTTAAATAAATACATAATTTATATACACGCTTTTTATTTTAATACGAATTTCAACAAAATTAGAAAAAACTGCAAAATGTTTTAAATAAAATAAAGCAGCCTAAACCCCAATTAGCAAGCCCCCCCTTCCCCCCTACCCTTTCCCACCCCTCCTCCAACAACCTATATTTTGTATAATAATAACACAGAAAATCACTTACTAATTTAATGAATTCTTATGCTAAATACACCATCGACAGTTACTACAAGCTGTATTGTGATGAAATATTCGGCTACGTAAACGCAATAGTCACGCTTGCGTTACGTTAATTATATCAAGACCTTTACGGAACTGAATATTTTATTACAATCAGGTAACTTTAAATGTTGTATTTATCATAAGAATTCATTAACTTATTACCTATGCGAAGAAATTTGAAGATAAATAACTAAAAGGCTGAATAAAGTCCAAATTATATAAAAAATAATATGCGATGAAGATCGTCTTTTTGTAACCTTTCCTTTACATGGCTCAACTAATTGTAACTAGTGCATTGGGCATAAGCAATAATATAATAGGGGTATTCACACTTTGTTGCATTTGATATTGTACCCTTGAAAAAGGTGTAAATCAATCGGTTACTATACAAGGTGTATCAGTTAACGCATGGCAAAATGATAATGGTGATAGATCTCACTTAGTCAAAAAAAAACCGTATGGTAGGGGTGGAAATCCCAATCGTTTTCGAGATACAGGGTTATTCATACATATATATTATTCGGGATGCAGATTATTATTTTCTTTTTTTCTTTTGATCTACTCATCGCAGCAATTTCAAACTTCGCCAAAGAACAACTATCTTAATGTACTTCCCACAAATGTGACCAGTGTTGGTCTAGCCTCACCAAACAGTCACTTACGAAAATTAAAAAATGCTCTTAAATTTCATGTTTTCCCAATTTTTCTCTGAAATTCATGCAATTAATGCACCTTATTTTTATTTTTGTTGGATTACCCATCTTATAGCCTTTCCATAGAGGCACAACACATCCATGTAGAGAAATTAAACGTTTGTAACATACTAACATCACATAAGTTCCAAATTAGCGAAAAAGCATTTTGGGGTTCATTTAAGTAAAATTTTTTGTGAAATGGAGATTTTTCTAAAATACTACAAGAATTTTTCTACGTATAAATTATATCTTTTCTTTACCTGGACATGTTGTACCTTTATGGAAAGACAACAAGATAGGATTTTTAATAAAAATAGAAAAAGAGCTGCATTAGTTATGTAGGTGAATTTCAGAGAAAATTTGGGGAAATCGGAAATTTTAGGAAATTGATGGACATTTTTTTAATTTTCACAAGTGACTTTACCTGTAAAAGGTGGAGGTAGGTGAACACTGTTTGAGAATTTTGGAAAGGACATTGAGATATTAGGTGTTTGACGTGATACGTTTGATATCGCTGTGTTAATTATATCAAAAGATAAAAATACGTCAACAATATGCTTACCATGAAAACTCGAAATGGTTGGGAATTAACTCCCCCGCATCATTTTCGCTTGCTATCACCCGCACATATTGGCTTGCGTTAGCTGATACACCTTGTATAGAAACAACTATGAAAAACTGCAATTTTTCACTCGATGCAACGCAACGGTTCAAGGCTTGTTTACATCAAAGCGTGAATACATACCCATAATTTTCATTTTGAAGGCCTGATTTCAAAGTATGCAATGCACATAACGCAATAACGTAAAACTCCTACACCTCAGAATTCTACGATTTGAAGTCATTTAAGATTGCACATCACATTATTTTTTATTGCTGTCAATGTGAGTAATCAACCGAAAGGAAATTACGGAATGTCGAATAACTCAATTCCAATTAAGTGGGGCACTACATTCGTACAAAAACCCAGGTGCCTATGTTACCTCGAAAGTCGATAAGCATATTTATGATTACACATTTATAATTAATGGTGGCCATCACGTGCTCGATACCATTTTATATCCACCCGAGTCAAAGGAAGGACACTGAATTCCCAAGAGCGCGGACGTGACCAAACCGTGTGCGCTATACAATTTGTAAGCATTCCAGAAATCAATCCACCACCTTCCAATGAACAGTTCTTTTAGGAGGGTAAGTTCAACGTGGGGTTGCGAAAATACGGAGTCGGATGTGTTTGAAGACGAAATGACTTTCATCAGTATTCAGAGAGCCATTAAATTTCAAATCTCTGGATAAAATGTTAACATTCCAAGGTGGATATCACGTTTAAAGTTCAACTACGAGTAGCTTTCCTATGAGTTCTTCAACATACATATATGGGATGGGGCAACGAGCGGTGAAGGTATGGGGAGTCCCAATGACTCTGTCCTTTTGTTCGCAGATACTTGTGCGGGGGAGTATTGATCCCTCAAAATACTGGCAGTTGAGCTACGGGAAGAACTCGGTGTAAAGTTAATAGCCTAGACGGCGCTTTCCACTTCCTTCATTTAAGGGGAGGGTAAGGTATTAAAATTTTTTTTTTTGAATTTTTTTTTTATTCGATTTTCTAAATGAAGAACCTTTCAAAAATATTGTGTGAAAATTTGAGACGGATCGTAGCAAAACTAACGAAGATACAGCAGTTTAAGCAACTCGCTTATGAACGTTTTACTCTAAATTTTTCAGTGTTTAAAACTTTAAGGCGTTTTTCCCACAACTCATGTTTTCAAAGTCGGTGCCCCTCATAAGTTCAAAACTACTACACCGATTCTTTTGAAATTTCGAACACTATTGCTGTACATAATTTACGAGGTAACACGGGAGAGTTTTTTTCAAATTTGTTAATATTTTTTATTTTATAATAACAAATTATCCGATTTTCTTTGCAAAAATCGCGTTTTTCACTTTCAAATTTCGAAAAACCCCTCCCGCGTTACCTGGGGGAAGTGATTATCTAACGACAAAAAATTTCCTTTTTGATTTGAGATGATCCAGCACCGAGTTATGAGGGGCACCGCAATTCTATTTTTTTCTGAGACGCCTCCAAATAATGGCTGCCATTGCCTTATTTTTCAATATTTCTACATGAAAATTTTACTAAATATTCTTCAAATGTTCTACTTTGATGTACTATTAGCTTTAATGAATAGATTTTAACTGAGTTGTCGAAAAAAATTCACAAAAATGTGCCTTTTTTTGTACGAATTAACCTTACCCTCCCCTTAAGACAGTTATGGCGTGCGTATATCGATGAGCTTAAACGCCCCAGTAGTTATTACTTCCTGAATTGTCTGATTGTGAGTGACTTGTAAAAATCAAGATTAAGTTATGTGAGCTTCTATGGATTGATATAACATACATATGTAAATACAGCTCCGGGCAACTGAATTGATGTTCTGACTCGGATATCATCATATCATCTCGTTTACAGGAAATAAATAAGTTGCCGTGGAGACTGTGTGGACATTTTTTTCTAGGGAACTTTTTGCGGACCAACTCGAAGAAATTAATTAAAGCACGTATGTTTAAAGTCGAATTGATCGGTGTCTCGATTCGCGAAGACCTGGCTTGCCTACATCTTAGAAACATCAGCTAATGGTGTGTGTGTAAAACCACATTTAAGTTCGGCTGATTTAGGGATTATTATAAAGCGGAGATAAAGCTCCACTTAAGTGCAGATTCATAAATTATATACATACCTACTTAGTTTAATTTCACGTTTTGTAGAAAGCTCCGCACATTTTTATTTAACACTATGACCTCTCTTCTGATAAATCAATTATTCCAAGAAATGAAAAGCGTTTCTTCGAAATTCAATTTGGAATGTCTTTAGTTATTCTAGATATCGCAGAATCATCGTCAAATTAAGGAGACTCGTTTAGCAATAATCTATTGAATGGTCACAATGTGATGTTGAAAGTTTCATTGGGAGTGTGAGATATAGTATCTAGGTACAGACACTTGGGTTGTTTAATAGACATTTCAATAATATCGCCAAGAGTGTTTCATTAAGTATGGCAATTATTTTTAAATTATGAAACAAATTGCTTTGAAAGTACTGTAATGGTATTGAGCGTGACACGTCTAAATATCCAAGGACAAAATATTCGGGTCAAAATATCCACGACATAATATCCGGAGACAATTGGTTCTTGTATTCTAATATCCGATGTAAAAATCTCCGGAACTTATTTGACCCAAAATGGCTAGTGAAAAAATTCAACTTCAAACGACTGCCATGAAAGTCAGTGTCGCTGATATCCAATCTGCCATTAAAATAACCAAATTCAAAATGGCGAATCCAATATGGCGACCGAAATTCCGCAATTTTAATGAAATTTAATATGAAGACTTCTTTTGGGTTAGAAAATTCAAATCTACCAAAATTCAAGATGGCGGACCCAAAATGGCTAAAGAGCATCAATGTTTCCCACAGTTTTCGTGGTCAAGGAACCACTGGTGGGAGGGTATGTGGCGGGAGCTTTAGGTTCCACTGTATAAGTGCAAAATCAAAAAATTCAAATTTAGGTTGCTTTGAGCGCGAAGAGAAAATCTAGTCCCATAGATCCTTTTTGTGTTTTCACAGCTAAAAATAAATTGTATTAGACGAGCTAATTATATTCAGGATTAAATAAATTAAAACAAGATCTGAGACCCAACGAAATATTTTTTATTTAAGCTAATTGGCAAAAAGAAATAATAGTTTAATTGTAGGTATCTACAACAAAGAAGATAGCTCTCCTCCTATACCAGGAACAATTGGCTATCAATATTATGTCGCAGATAATTTTACCTGGATTTGGAGTCGCGCAGCCGTATTGAGTATATGCTGAATACAATGTTATTCAAATAGTATCCCCCATGGCTTTTATTTGGTGGCGTATATCCACATAATTATTAGATCTCTATGTCGCCAATAACACTAACAATGTTGTTCTTATGTGAATATATGTTGTAGAATGAAAAAAACATTCATGTATTAAGGGGCACGACCCGGGAGGAATTTTCACAAAAATTGTTTTTTTTCTTCTTTTGAGGAACACGTTAAAAATATGTTGTTTACAATTCGCAGAAATAACGAACTCATAACGCACTCCCGGAAGATGTTCTTAAACTATTGATGAGGATTTATCGAAAGAAGAATTGCTGATTAGATACTGCAAAGTCCTCCACAATCCAAACAAATATTTGGAGGATGATGAGGACCTTTTATATGGACCCGGAATAGATACACTTTAGTAATTTGTAATATTTCTATTCTTTATATGAAAAACACCAAACTGAAACTTCAATCGCATTTTTCTCGAAATTACTTTTTGAAGCTCGCCTCACGGATCAGATAGTTTTGCACCTGATCGTCCTATTTGTAAAATTGTGCCAACAACAAATTTTGTAATCGCGCAGCGGCTATCCTTAAGCCTAGCCGCGTTTTATTTTTTCCAATATTTTATATTTTTTTCGACATTGAAGTCCTCAAAAGCAATTCTATGTTATTTTATAGAGAAATAAAAGAATGCATAGAAAATTTTGTGAAACCATTAAAATTGTTTGAAAAGTTTGATTGCATCATTTTCTCATCAAGTTGAGTTGAAATTTAGGTTCTTTACAACCCTGCCAGGAGCCCCACTCCAAAGAAAGGTTCACACATTCATATGCACTCAGTACTTGAACCAGCTTTGCATGTATATGTATAAATTTAAAAGCAAATTGCTAGATCTCTTTAGGGAATTAACTTTTCATATTACTCAACGTACACGTTCACAAATGGCACGAATTATAATAAGAAGTATTGACTTTTAGCAACCAAGAAGAGGGTGGTCCTGCTAACTTAAATATTTGTTTATTCTTGTATATGTTAAGAGGATTGCAACGTTTCGTGGCTGGACAAATACCGGAATTTTTCATCCACCTTGACTGATTGGAAGTAAAATCTCGTCACGACGAAATCAATTCCTGCTCTATTTCATTATTGTCGCACCGAAATACCTTTGAAATATCATAACCAATTCTTGGAAATCTGAGGTACTTATTCAGTGAAATGCTGATAAGTCAAGTGGGAAATATTTACTTTCACTCCGATGTTATTACATGAAATTACTTCCTCTTAACGAAGGGATTTTGGGAAGCTCACACCACCACCTTAATTTGACGCTCTTAATGGCCTTCGGTGCGACTCATGTGAATCCTGTAAATGTGAATCTCTCATAATTCATGCGAAATTTGATTCTAATGCGTTGCTGCCTTTTGTGTTATTAGCCTGGATATTTTTATCAGCTTTGAATGCCTGGAAATCGCGTATTCGAGGAAAATGTGGAACAGGTGGAAATACTCGGTTTCTTATTTCAATTGGTGGGAACTTACCGCAAACCGTGAAACGTACCTGCCAAGCCAAGCACTTTGGGGGAATTAATTTTGTGTTTGCTTTTGAAAAAGCACTTGTCGAACGGTGGTTTTGAAAACAAGGACAACGAAGTTCATCTTAAATTCATTGTTGGGTGAAAGTTTAATAACTTTTGTTTCAACAGAATATGATTAAATTAATTGACGTTGATCAAACCCAACTTGCACTCAAATTATCTAATTGTGAAAACGTATAGGAATACACTTATTAAAGAAAATCGTGGTCTTTCAATGTGAACGTTCAAAATTGTTTAGCTTATATCGGCCATATTGTTAAAGAAACATCTGTCAAATTTATTTTAAATTGTTTAGTAGTGTGCAGCAAATCGCCACGGAAGGTTATAGCGTTGAAGAACGTGTGCAAATCATCAAATTTTATTATCAAAATCAGTGCTCCGTTCGAGAAGCGTTCATCATCGAAAATCATATTTAGCGACGAGCGCTACAGATCGATGATAAGCAACTTCTTGTGGCCTAAACTAGAGGATATGAATACCGACGAGATTCGGTTACAACAGGACGGTGTTACAAGCCACAAAGCGCATGCCACGATGGACATTCTGCACGAGCGATTTGAGGGCGACGTGACCTGGTCACCGAGATGGTACGATTTAACGCCTTTAGACTTCTTCCTTTGGGGCTATCTTAAATGACAGGTCTAAGTGAATAAACCGCAAACAATTTATGCCTCAAAGTCAACATACCGAACGGCATCCAGTAAATTCTGCCAGATTTATGCGAGAAAATCATCAAAAATTGGATCTCCCGAATACGTGCCACCAAGAAAAGTTGCGACAACACATTATTAACAAATTATTATACGAACAACTGTCAAACCGATTTCAAATGAAATTTGGTGTGTTGTTTGAAAATAGTAGGAGCTACTTTGTATCTCAATTTAAAGATCGTAAGTATTATCTAAATATATACATACATCGGCAAAATTGCAAGAATAAACACCTTTTTTTATTTAATTGTTTTCGTTAACATCCACCCCAAAATAGATCCCGCCTGGACGGGGGGTTTTATTTATTTGTTTTCGTTTAATTATATAGTGAAGCATTGACAAGAATAACGGAATTAAGTATATTTTGTGTT
The DNA here is from genome assembly GCA_947538895.1 of Neoitamus cyanurus. Classification (NCBI taxonomy): domain Eukaryota; kingdom Metazoa; phylum Arthropoda; class Insecta; order Diptera; family Asilidae; genus Neoitamus; species Neoitamus cyanurus. The sequence continues at coordinate 28,220,108 of OX384540.1, forward strand.
AGTTTAAGGTGTATGTATTATATCTATAGCATTTAACGAAGAATATGTCGCGGACAATGATAATGAGGATGCTAATCAAGAAGACCCAAATTTTGGTTATTATTGTACCTAGACTTTATTCGGGTCAGATCAACAAAGAAGAAATAGCTTGTTCATCTGGTAGGAGCCGGGCAGTAATATAAGACCCCATTTAAAGTTACTGTGGTCATGATGTTATTAAATTTTTATTACTTGGTATTAATTTCGCATTTCAATACGCAAATTTTATTTGAATTTATCTCATCAAATATTTAATTTTGAAACTTGAGGATTCTTCAAATAACAACATTTGACTATTTAAACCGTTTGTTGCAGAAAAAACTGTTACATAAAAGTTTTCAAAGTTATTGCCTAAAAGAGGAAATCCAAATATGTATATATAAAGGACCAAAAAGGAATTAAACCTATTAAAAGTGAGCGCCATCCAATTAAATATCCATTCAGTATTCCCCTTCGAACGAGCAATGAAACAAATATTGTGAGAAACTAATAAACCATTCCGCAAACTTTTGTTTTCCCATAAAACCCATAAGCTCGTGGACACAAGGCAGCCTTAATAAGAAAGTTATACCGATAAAAGTTGGGCCGATCTAATAAATCATGATGCTCTCTGTTCAGCATTTTCGTCGCCTTTGCCAAATAGTTTCTAACCCACCCTTAATTGTGCAGCTGTGCTAATCCACTCTTCTTGGGGGAAACTTTTTAACTCACTTATTATGGTGGTGAGTCGCAAAGGGGACGATCTAAATATATTGTAATAATTTAGTAGCATCACACCTACTAGCGGTGTCGAAATTCACTGAACTTCATTAGGCATTTCCAAGTTTTCTGTTCAGGTATCAATCATACGGTGCGAAAAATTCCACCGCATCGGGGTTACCGGGCATTGCGAATTTCGTTTGCTGATTGAATTGATTTTGTGTATAACTTTCTGCATCAGAGAGATGCAAGGGGAAAACTTTGCTTCAATAATACGGAACTAAAATTCATCTGCAGAATTTGTCAGCATTTGCACTGCATGAGAAATGTTCACGATTTTTCCATTCATAAAATGTTCCCCCTAATCATTTGTGTTATCTGGCTTTAGCGGGTGAGCTGCTGGGGGAACGGGTGTGGGAAACATTTGGAAGTCCTCAAATGTTAATGTATGTTTATTTAAAGTTCTGTCAGTGCGAATGTGCAAATGATTCCTTTTCACATATCCAAATGTTATTTATAAAATATCCCATTTGCGAAATGGCTTTTCTCAGCCAGGATCCTCTGAAAGGGAGAATTTATGGCGGTACAATTGGAATGCAATTTACTTCTCTCGAGAGACATGAATCAACATAAAATATGCGATATGAATTGTAAAATTTTGGTGAAAAATTGTTACAGATATGTGGTGGCATTGAATTCGGGTATCGTTAAATTGAATGCTGAACTCGGTTTCAGGAGATATTACACAGCATTTTTAGTAAATCCCAAAGGAGAGTGGCAATACGGTTTGTGACAATACGTAGCCACCGGTGCATTTTCATCTGATTGAAGTAGGAAGAATATTCGGTTTTTGTTTTAAATGATAATAAAGCTTAAAAAAATAAATTTTTCCTATAGAGCTATAATACAATTGATTCTTTATTCCTGCAAAATGATCAACATAAATGCGGCACAGTTACTGCCACAGTTACTTATACAAGAAAAAGTTATGACAATATTCCACCACCAACACGGAATAATCGCTGTAAATACAATGACTTTGTAGTCCTTTAAAATTCGACCATTATCATTTAGTGCTCTCATTGATGATATTTTATTAAACCTACTGAGATTTTTTCACTATTATCAATCCCAACGCAAATTATTGGATAGTCATTCTTTTTTGGTTCGCAATAATGCGGAGCATCAGCGTTTTGCCCTCACCATTTTGTTCGGACTACAATATTATTTCTACTATAGTTAACGGATAAATCTGTTTGAGATATCAGATGTAGACAAGGATAACAATGTCTCCGTTTCTAAATCTTTATACGAATGAAAATATTAGAAATTTCACGCTTTTTGTCGGACTATTGATTTCGCTTAATATTTTTGTCGGACAATTACATCACTGATCAGGAAGCTACATCATTCACATACCAATATTTTTGTCCGACAAGAGGTAGTATATATAGGAGTTGCATACAACCCTTGACTTTAGGACGTCGGACAACAAGTACTCCTCCAAACATTTTTCGGACAAGGGTACCAGTTAAACATTTTCATTAAACGATTCTGAAAAAATCAGATGTGAGGTACTAAATTTAATGACGTCATAACTTTGCCATGTTCGGGCGTTCGGACGCGGCAAAAACCTAATATATTTATCCGACAATATGTTATTCGCTTTTTGTATAAAAAAAACTTCTGATTGAAAGAAAATATACTTATGTTTAGGTCATTCATGTTTTTTAACCTAAAATCAAGAAAATGCCTCCCTCTCTGCAAATACAAAATTTGTCCGATTCGACTTAAAGAACAAGAATAACGGTGAGGTCATCACAAACTTGTTTAAGTATGGGTTCGTGGACTATAAAGACTAACTAACTAACAAACCATCTACTGAGACTATGCACCAAGTGAAGGTGCATATCAATCTTCGAACCATTTCTTTCAACAATTTCTTTTGAGAAAAGGAAGGGGGGGGGGGAGCTCCATTTGCGGACGGATTGCTGGACTCTCACTCCCATTCGGTTGACTACCGACTAAAACCCCTCCGACTAGCGAAAGGCCCAGCGCGGAACCGTTTTCCAAATTACTTCGGGGTGGGCCTCGTTACTTAGTCTAACAGGGTACTAACGTATTGCATGGGGGTGGTTTCGAGATACAGGGTGATTCATAAATTTTCGTGGTATTCCTATTGTTATTGTATTTTTATCAAAAGTCAGCATAAATTTGACTATTAAAAGTTCGCGGCAAAAAGTATGGTCCCATGCTACGGTTGCCGATGATATCTGCCCAGGCATGGACACTACATATATTCTGGAATGAGGTTTCCCGTGTGGCATGTGGGTTACTCTGCGCCCAGATTTGAACATTGTGGAAGATTGTTACGCCATATCTGGTGAATTGCGATTCATCTCCGTCCACAGAATTCGGTCCAGAAACCTCCTGTTCTCTACGTCGCATTCCAGAAGCCAAGTGCAAAATTCCAGTCTTCTCTAGGAATCTCCTTAAAATAGTTGTTCTACTGAGGTATGGTGATATGGGTGTAATTACTCTGGATTAATGACTCTGCAAACTGCCATTGTAGAGGCACATAATCTTGCTGCAATGCGTCTCGTGGTCATATCAGGGTTTTGCCTGACGAGGGTGATTACTTGCTGTTCGAAGTCGGCAGAATCTTTGGGTACACGTCGATTTGGAAATCACCTTTGGTATTCCCGTACAGCCGCTCTATCGTTTCCTTCTACGGCCTCGTAAAAGAAAATTATGTCCGCGTATTCCTCAAATGTAATATTTGCCATTTTGTAATAATTTCAGCTTTTGACTCCTTTTTCAACTGTGATTGACATTATTTCCGACTGACCCTCTGTTATACCAAGATTTCCGTCAGCTATTAGTACTAGAGATCAGGATACTTCTATGTAAACACTAGCTAATGCAAACTAATAACGACCTTTTTATTAATTTTTTTCCAGCAGTAATCATAACTAATTACTTGTGTACCCGAGCAACATTTTTGACTCTTGTTCGTAGAAATTATATTATTTTCAAAATTTCCGAACTACAGTGCAATGAAAGAATTAGGTAGTCAGCGATTGTTATATCCCTTGCTATACCTGGCCATGTTGCACTTTTTTCGAAAGTCCATAATATGGGCTATTTAATCAAAATGAAAAAGAAGTGTATTATTTACGTGAATTTCGGAGAAAATTTGGAGAAATAGTGAATTGTGGGAAATTGTTGAACACCCTGTATGCAGCCACTACGTTCCACCCTCTCTCGCCTTAAAGCATGTAGGCCACCACATTTTCAGGTATCATCTGACCAAGCTTGCCTTCTCCGCTCCGTCCATCGATCATAGACAAAGATCGTATACTCCGCATCGTCCTTGTCATTGTTGCCTTGCCCGTCCTATAAAGATAGGTTCCAGGGAATATAATCCAGGACCATTATTCCAATCCCGGGAATTCGAGACTAAGGGACACCGATCTCGGGATCCCGGGACTACCCAAATTTGGGATTGGAACAAATAGTTAAGCAGCAATATGAATAATACTAAAAGTTGCATTGAACAGAAATTTTAATTCTTTTTTTAAATCAGTCTTAATTTTACTTGTTGGCTTACAACTTACAATTAGAGAAGTTAGTAATAAGCCCATTTATTGGGCATTTAGTTAAACATAAAAATAATCAACTTTAAAATAAAATAAGATACGAAAAGCGAGCGGTCTATGCTTTTCCAGGAGCGCTCATTTATATATTTTGGAGCACTCTACTCACTGGGAGATTTTTCCAGCAATCTCAAAACACAAATGTTTGCTCGTTTGCTCTAGAATACTGATTATATAATATAAAAAATTAATAAAAAATTAAAAGAATCAGTAGACGATATTTGAGAACACACAAAAGAGATGAAGAAATATTCATGAACATTCATATGCTCTTTTGATGCTCCATTTGGAGCACTCGTCATACACTTGTTTCTTTCTTGTTTTATTTTGTATTTTATTACGCTGTCTCGTAGTTTAAACAGAGCACTCCAAGCGCGCTCCAAATTTTTTATACTGGGAAGGCGCATATGTATACCTATAGTACATAACGCTGCCGAGTAAATGGGTCGCAATCGCAATACGTTATCGCAATCGTTATCGTGTCTAGAAGCTTTATTATTAATAGTGTGTTGATCCCGAAAATTCTGGGATCGAGAGTTTTAAATCCCGAGATTTCGATATCAAGAAACCTTCGGGGATCTCGGGATTATATTCTCTAGTCCCGAATCAGTCGTGTCCACTCAAGAACTGGGTTAGGTACTAATTTAAGTAATATTTTACTTCCCCATGTCCTCGGTCCATCCACATTAAACAAAAAGTTGAAAATAAGAATTTGATTTTCAACTTTAACTTTTCTTTTAATTAATTTGTTTTACAAGTCAGATCAACTTTTATTCTTAAAAGTTCTTTTATTTCAAGTTGGTATTCAAATCTTTCATTATCCATGGAATTTTTATAAATTAATTCTGAACTTAAAGTACTTTCGAAAAGTCGCTAAAGCATACTTAAAATTAGAAAATCGAAGTTCTGCGAACTTACACAGGAAGCGCCCTCAAGCGCTTTATGTTTCAGCATATAAACGGCGTTTTTAAATGAGGTTTTATTATTCATTAAAGAAATAAATTGCTTTGTTTAAAGTCATGAGAAACTTGGAAACCAGGGCAGGGAAAGGAAAGTGAACTATTTAAATAGCATGTCATTGCGATTTTTGCCAGCCAAGCGAGAAAAAGTTCTTTTTAAAATAAATAAATTACTTCTCTGAAATTAAAAGCAAATATTAAAAATATGCACTGAGAAAAAGAACCGCAACATTTCATTATTTCAGTTTCACAATTTTTTCTCAGCACAGCGGGGGAGAACAACGCACTGTGCAGCGCAGCGGTAATTAATGAAACCCATTTTTCCCAACTTTAAGCTGGATACATCAAATCCTGCGGAACTTTAATACTTTTCTACATAACTCGATGGTTCAGTAAAGACCACCGCTTTAAGAGAGCTCCATCACGCCAACCCCACTTAATAAAGTTTGACGAGGGTTCCGGTTCCTCCAGTGCAGAAGTAGGTTATGTGGTTAACATCGTCCCAGATGTATTCTCCTCCATTTCTCCTCCTAGCGTTCGAGATTTGGTTCATCGGAAAAGCAATTTAACTTGGTGTACAACTTGAATAGCTTTGACAGATCCTCGCAGACCTGCTGTTCTGACATTGATTGATATATTCGGAAATGACCTTCACCTAGCATACCAGGATAATTACAAGCTTCCTTCCTGACGGGTATTGCTTACTTGACTCGACTAGAGCATGGGGATTATGCTTCCTCCCATATAATTTGTGAGTAATTTGCGAATGTGGCAGAATCCCCTTAAGAGGGATTAACATTTTCCACATAGGGGAAAAAGGGCTTAACCGAGACTCGAGACTATTTTCAATATTATTCTATGAAAGAGCCTTTTTTAATATTTAGGCACAAAATTGATGTGAGTTTTTGTATGTCTAAACTTTAAAAGGTGGCCCATTAATTTTAAAATGAAACACAGTAAATTATTATTTAATTGGGCATTTTTTTATTTATAAATAGACATGTTAAGATTAATTATGGAACATGATATGGCACGACGGCTTTTTGATCAAATTATCGATGACTTTTTCCAAGTCAGTTGCTTCAATTCCAACAAAAATGCGTTGTACTTCTCTTTTCAGTTCAGGAATTGTTTGTGGATTGTTAGCATAGACCTTGGACTTTACAAAACCCAAGAGAAAGATATTATTGGGGTTGCCAATTTTAAGAAAAAGTGTTTTGGGGGGTGATGGATCCCGCCTAGTCAAAGAAAGGGTGATTCATAAATCCGACATTTTCATGGTATGTACATTTTTATTTTATATCTATCTTTGGATCTACTCAACAAGCGACATTAAGCTCACACCAAACTACTATCTCAATGTCAATGTCCTTCCCAAAAATCTCAACAATGTTGGACTATCTTTACCACTGCTGGGACAGTCCTAAAATTCTTGAATTCCCCAAAGGCCAGCAGGTTTCTGGGAAATTATAAGTGATACATCCAAAATGTTTATACTTTTATGTATTTTAACACTTAGATAAATGGTATTATTTTCACGGAGTGTCTCGCGGGATGGACGGGCTTTATGCACGCGAAGTGCAACAAGAATGCGCGGCGGGGCTAGTGAACGAAGTTGAAGAATGAATATACATAAAGTGGTTTTCAGCGTCGCTGTCCTTGAATCTGCAATCCATATGGCGAAATTTCGGAACTTGAACGGTTTTCCGGTAATTGAGTATACAAGAAAGAAAGAAATTTCGAACTTCAATATGGCGGGCAAGAGATCTTACAACGTAAATTACTTTTTATGAATTTAGGTTCTTAAGCGCTGTAGTTTTAAACTAACTGCTTTTTTCAAGCTCAGAAATTTGATTGATATTTGAAATAATGATGGGGCCTTTACTGAAAGGTAGAGTATTTTTCCTTCGTGATTCACTTTTTATCCCGCGATAAGTTCCTGTGCGAAAAATGAAAATCCGTATTCGTGCATGAAACAGTTTCATTAGTTTGCAACAGTTTTAATTTACAAGTATGATAAAACCCGGGCAAGGCCGGACGGGTCTGCTAGTATAATATAATTATAATAACTAGTTTACCCGTGTGAAATTTCGCAGTAACTGAAGAGGTCGGAGGAGCGGCAGCCATTGAAATTTAACTATTTCGGTCGCCATATTGGATCAGCCATCTTGAATTTGGAAATTTTGATGGCAGATTCGAAATCAGCGATCCCGGAAACCCTCAAGGGCCCTCCCCCTGATCTTCTTGACTACTGATTCGTGTGAGTTTCAATCCTGACACCCAGAAATTATCTCTTTTATGAACGTAAATATTTAACTCGACGTTTTTTAATTGTGGTAATCTGATGATTCTGAAACAGTGCCAAATATGGTGTTTCTATGTAATGCGTTCTTATTTTTGGTACTACACCGTTCTCGACCCTTAGCGAAATAATACAGGATTGATAATTTATTCAATAATTGTACAAATGCCTAAAACCTTAAATTGTACAAACACGAAGCAAATGCTTTCCGCAATATGTCGAATGTTGCTACAAAACAATAATAAAACAATCACAGTAATTTATTAAAGGCAAGACGCATTTCAAGGTCAAATGGTTTCTGATTTTCACCGACAAACTTTTAGAAGAAGCCCTCCATATTGCATCACTATGTTGTATATTTTCGAATACAAAATAGAAACGTGATCGTTTCAAATCAACAAGTCATTAAAATAAAAACATGAATTCTAACTAACTAACTAACTAACAATTAAAACTATATCCACAAATGACACAACTAAGCAATTGATTACAACCGACGGAAAATTATCACATATATGAATTCTTTTACAAATAATCAAGGCTTGTGTTTTGGTTGGATTAAGTTTTAAATTGCTCCATTGGGCCCATTGTGTGTCTAGGTCCATTTATGTCTTGGATGCCTTGGAGATATCACATCTTTAGGGCAGACAGGGGCAATATTCTACATCAACTGATTATTATATAATCGATGATTTAAGTTTAGGAGGATTAATATCATCCAAGTACATAGAGCAAAAGCGCAGCGGTCCGAGAATGAAACCTTGTGGTACACCACAAGCCCAGAGAGGTGACACGTTGATTTATTATTATTTAAATAATTAGAAATTAATCGAACCGTTGTTCTAAATTATTTAAAAAAATTTTATGATACGGAGAATCGAATGCCTTAGAAAAGTCCAGAAGGACAAGTACAGTTAAATTCTTAAGATCTAACTGCTGTTGAATATTCTCAGATAATCCCAGTAGAGCGAACACTGTGCTATGTCCTCTTCTAAAGCTATATATGTTAATTGAACGACAGTAAGTTGTGTCTGTCAACGAAGTCACAAGCTTGCCATGCAATAATACGCCCGAAAACCTTAGACAGAAATGGGAGAATATTTATGGGTCTAAAATTACCCTTAAGCAACCGGGATTACGTTCGCGAACTTCCATATGCTCGGATAATTATAAGTAGTCAAGATATATGTAATTAAATATATCTGTGATGAACAACGGGCATAAAAGAGGCAATAAGAGCTTCAGAAAATGCGTGTGGACAAGGACAATACCTGAGCCCATTGCCTCCGACTTAATTGATCTAAGTGTAAGTATTACATCATTAATCTCAACCATGCAAGAATAAAATGCATTAGTAACTTCCCGCCTACCGAGCAAAAATGGAAATTCGCTAACTGCTGTCCCCAATATGTGTTAATTAAATTTTTAATTACCTCTTCTTTTCAGAAAGCAGTGGAATATTCCACATATAATCGTCAATATTTATTTAATCTTTTTTTTTGTATTAAATGACGCCTGAATTTAATGTCCAGGCATGAAATCGCCAATTATATATTATTTTCATCTCTTCAGGGCATATGTAAATAAATATTCTGTTCTGGAATTCAAAAATATTTTAATCGAATTGAAAACATTTTGCTTTTGCCATGTTGGATCCAATTAAAAATGCATTTATTACAATTAAAACCGGCGCAACCAAGAATCTCATAAAAGTAAAAATAAATTTTTGGGCATTACCTATTCAGGAGCAAAAATATTAAAATGAACTATAAAAAACAAACGAATTAATTTTTGATCCAGTAGCTTTTAGTTAATATATCTACTTAAGCTTACCATTCAGTTTAATGGCAGTAATGCACTAAAATTATTGGTTGTGTCATTGTGCGGGATTTAAACGTGAACTTCTTTTCTACCTTTTCTGAATAAATAATAAAAACAACGGTGCAAAATGAATAATGGAAATGTGTGTGTCTGGATATTACGATTCGAAGACAGAATTTGATTGAAATGCTCATATGTTTTCACACTTTATAAACGTGCGTACATCGAATCTCATGGATCTGGTAAGCATACATATCTATTTCATGAATTTGAATCTACAAACGGTACTTTTCGCGTACCTTTTACACTCTTTTGCTTTTTGGCAACTTGATTCTGCACACCACTGAAGACGAAATATTTCAAATGAAAATATTTAAATTTATTCAAGATAAGTCAATACCTTTTTCTTGCCTTCATTTCCCTACTAGCTCACAACAGAATAAAGAATCCACTCAATGATTTTCTTTCGTGCTCTCGTACATTTCATGTTTGCTTGTCTTATTGAACTGAGAAACTTCGTAACGTGTTTTTCAAGTGAATATTTCTAGAGCCGCATACCAATAATCTTTAAAAATAATTCTGAATTAAGGATTATGGAATTGTTTTTGCGACATTTGTTAAAGAAGAAGAATCTAAGATTAAAAATGTTATAAACTTTCAATAAAATTACATCAGCTGAAGTAAAATATTAGTTCGGTCAATCTAGACATTGAAGGTTACATAAATTCCCTACAAGCTGAAAGTTAGTAAAATTGTTCAAAACATAATTATAAATAAAATTTTAAAATTTCCCCATCATTCCCGTGTATGGAAAAATGTTGACTCAAAGTCAAAGGGAAAAAAATGAGTTTTTCACGATTTTCAGCAAAACGGTAAGTTTTACCATAAAATTACCCCAGACAAAAAAAGAAGATCATAAAATTATCTATAAAATATGTATCAATACTTTTTTTCCTAAGAGCCACCGTTTCTGAGATATAACGATTCAAAAAGTTGTAAAATTTGTAGTCATAATATGCACACGTTTCCACGCAACCTATGAGGTAGTGTACTTAGCGCGTTTTTTTAACGTCTTAATTTCACTAACTTTCAGCTTGTTGGGAATTTATGTATCCTCACTCTTGTTTTTTTGTCTAAATTGACCGGACTATATGTATTGAATAATTAATTTTTTCGTTGAAATGCACCTCGTGCTGCTTCCATTTCTTACCAGAAAATAAACGTTACGCCACTACTCCAAACTGTTAATAAGCTTAAATAAAATAGTCAAATGAAGGTCTGGCCTTGCGTATAAGAGTTCCGTACGAACCGTTTCATCATAGACAAAGACCAGATAGGCGTCCATTTTCATATCAATAAGTGTTCCTATGAAAATAAATCTGAGAGGAAACTCAACCACTCTCTAGAAATAGGACTTTCAAAGGCGACTCCCAAAGAAAATAACTCAGTGTTATAACTGCCAAATGTTTGGCCACGGCTCGAAGCATTGCCATATAAAAACCTTTTGCGCGCACTGCTCGGGAAGTCATGCTAACAGGCGGACTGAAAAGTTCGTAGGCTAGCATAGAAAAAATTATTTTTTTGATAGAATTTGATTTTATTATTCAATATAGTGCCCTTAGAGGGCGATACAACGATTATAGCGGTCATACAATTTTTCGATACTATTTTTATAATACGATTTGTCTTTAGCCTCAAAATAGGCTTCAGTTTCGGCGATTACCTCTTCATCGCCGCGAAATTTCTGTGGAATTGGATCCGGTGTGAAATAATGGAGCCATGTTTCATCCATCGTCACATATCGACGCAAAAATTTGGATTTATTACGATTGAACAGCTCCAAACACTGCTTAGAATCATCGATGCGTTGTTGTTTTTGGTCGATTTTGAGCTCCATCGCGGCACCCACTTTGTACAGAGCTTTCGCATATCCAAATATTCATTTACGATATGACCAACACGTTCCTTTGATATCTTTAGGGTCTCAGCTATCTCAATCAACTTCACTTTACCGTTATCAAAAATTATTTTGTGGACTTTTTTGATGTTTTCGTCAGTAATAGCCTCTTTGGGGCGTCCACTGCGTGCATCGTCCTAGGTGCTCATTTCGCCTCGTTTAAATTTAGCAAACCACGGTGCAAAGTCCAAATAATGTTTATCAAGCCAAGCCTTGGTTTCAACAGTATTTTTTTCGCCAAAAAGCAATGCTTTATTAACCCACGAAATTCCTTTTCATCCATTTTTTCAAAGTAACAAAAGTTCTTTCACTAAAAATGCTATAACTCAGATACTAAAAATACAACAGCTGTCAAATTTATACACACGTCTTTTAAAGGTTAGGGCTAACTAAAAATCATATGGATTTGATACTAGTAGAGCCATCTATGGGTCAGCCTACGAACTTTTTAGCCCGCCTGTTACATCAGAGTGCGACTCTCAAGACTCAACTAAATGTGCCAACTGCCACGGGAATCACAAGTCAACCGATCCGAGCTGTCCTAGCCGAAGAATTTATATAGAATTCCGCGGAAAACTCTCTTCTCGTAAAACCAAAGTTTCTCCCTCCAACCGAGGTTATGTACCACGTAAAGAGGACTTTCCGCCGCTAGTCACAGGGCCCAACTTGCAACAGCCTAGAGATACAAAATCCTGGTCCATCGCTTAGGTTTAGTAATAACACTAACATTATTAATAGTAACCAAAATACTAACAATAATAATAATTCAAATCTCTTTTCAATGCAAGAAATCCAAATGCTTACTATTGAGGTTACTTCCAAATTAAGACTGTGCAAAGATAAAGGAACAGTTTAATGTAATCACAAGCCTAGCATTATAATATCTGAGCAATAATGACCCATGAACCCATTAAGATAATTACATGGAATGCTATAGGTAGATATTAGGTCAAAAGCTATTGAGTTCTTCAGTTTTATGGATAACAAAAAGATTGATATTGCCTTACTCACGGAAACTGGATTAAATCCTAATACATATTTTGTTTTCAAACGCAAACTACACTTGCCATAGACTAGATAGGCAAAGTTCTAGAAGTGGAGGAGTAGCTATTGTTATTAGAAAGAACTTAAAGTTCAATCAATTATCTAAACTTGGCACTAAACTAATCGAAACCATTGGAGTCGAGATTGTAATTAATAGAGAGCTCTCTATTAAATTCGTATGCGCAAATTTTCCAGGCGGTACATCAAATATATAATAACTAAGAAGGGGCTGTTAAGAACTGACTTTAGTGTAAAGGTACATTAAATGTGTGTGGATGATGATTACTTTGCTATTGTAAAAATGTCGGACTTATCACCTCTCTCGAAACACTCAATTATAATCCATGCTCAGTTTCAAATTAATGATTATTTATTTCATTGGCTTCTTTCAGAATTTATTCCTTCTGGGAAAGCTCCCTGAGGTTAATATTGTGTCTGAGAGCCCCCGAACGTGAAATGAAATTCCAATAAATCAAATTTTGACATGCAACCAAATTATTCTGTCAAAGTAATTTACGAGAACAGGGAGCATTGGCAGGCAAAGGAGATAGTCACCTATCTTGTAGGCAATGGCCCTGGAAACTCCTAGGCAATCTAATTAAACTGAAGGTAGACATGTATAACTAAATTTCCTGTGAATTGACAAGCAACATTCGTCTACATTGTGCTTAAAGCAATACCGGGAATTCCAAATATTTAATTAATCGGGGCCCATTGATTTGAAATTAATTACAGTGAACACAATTAGTGGCAACGGCAAGAGCTGGCGGCAATTAAATAAAAAGGGAGGCATTAACCCACAGAGGAGATACAAATAAAATCCCACTGGTTAATTCAATCGAACCAAATTTATTGCAATCGATTTTTCCATTAGAAGTACGTGTGGCAAACTTTGGGCTCATCCTCATCCCAACAGAGGTTCACGAATAAAATATCCATCGTACCGCAAAATTGAAAACTTTTTATGATCCTTAATATTGAATACACGTAAATAAATTTCGCTCATAATAATGTCACAAGTGGAGCGTGAAATTGCGAAAATCTGCTTTGCCGATGGTGGAAAACGCTTAAGCAAGACCGTCTTCGATTCCTCTGGTTAGGTGCAGCTTCCAGCATTGTTCGTGAACAATGTAGGAAAATGAAAGACGACTTTGGTGAAATATGTACATGGCTTCCAGAAGCAAAATTGACTCCAAAATAGGCAACATGCTGGGGAATGGAAAGTAACAACTTTTTAACTTAAAAAGTTTCCACCAGCACGAAGCTTCTTTCCTTTTAAATATCGTTAAAGAGAAAATTTAACTTAAGCATCTTAAAATGCCAAATTTACAAACTTTGGGAGCTGAAAAAAATAGTTTCAAAGCACGTACATATCTGGAAAACTTAAAATAACATCGACCAGGATAAAAAAATAATAGTTCAAAACTTGAAAGTAAATATCTAGATGAAATAGATGAACTATTATATAATTTCATTTCTGGAGATAAATTATTCTGCATGGCTCTCTAGTGTTTGATGTCGTATGGTATTTTTCCGTTCTCTACCCGGATTGGAGTATGGCAGCAAAATGCAAAAAAATCGCTCAAGTGCGAGTCGGACGCGCACACAAAGAGTTCCGTAGCATCGTTCAATCCAGTGGGAACTTCGGAAGAATCTTCCACGGGAAGCAGCGTGGAGGTGCTTCCACACTGCATCCTTTGGATGCTATGAGGAAGATTTCGTCATTATGTTTCGTTTCGTGTGTAGCCCGGGCGCACAGTGTGGTATTTGGTCCTAAAAGTTGGGCAAAAATATTTGGTTCCCCTAATGGATGCCTAACAATGTTTTATTTCAGTTTTAGCTTGTAAAAGGTAAAAAAAAAGACATGTAATATATACAAGCATTTATTCGTCATTTTCGTCGTCATTTTCAAAACTCACATTTAAAATGTCACTTTCAAGCAACAATTTTAGAACATCAGCCGAAAGTGGCTGTTTATTTTTATTTTTCCTTTTTCTCATGCCCGTCAGGACAGGATCAGAAGTTAAGAGGAGCCTGTTTAAAACATCTGCGTTGCAGGCTACCCGGGAAAACTTTAAGTAAAACTTCATTTACTGAGTATGGAATGTGCCTACGGAAAAAAAATCACCAAAAATACGGGGGTACTTTGGGGTGGCTATTTTGCGCTTATTTATATCCTGTAGGGTCTACTTTATAATAAGCAATTGCTATTTTGGCTTAGAAATGATGAGAAATATATTAAAATTCCCTTTAATCATCCAAAATGTTTTTTTTTAGCAGTTTCTTGGTGCTTCTTCTCAGGTAGGTATAAATGAAGAAAGACTGTAGTTTAGTTGTTGAAATTAAATGCCAAATAAAGTACATACCTGGTTGTGCACAATCCATCATGAAAACCAACACAAAATCGTTCAGTCACAAAATAGCAAGAATTTGCAAATGATGAAATCTGAGCGCATCGCACAATTAAACGAACACTCTAGATGAACGGTAACTTCCGACTGAGCGCACGGCGCGCTGGATAACGCTATCGCTTTGTGTATTTTGCTAATGTATGGAACGGTTATACTAGTTTTTGGAAAAAATGGCGTAGAGGGAGTAGAAATAATATAAAAAAAAGTGATTTTGGCCAACTTTTAGGACCAAATACCACACTGTGGGGCGTTAACGGAAAACGATTCTTCGGAATATAAGTTCTTTTGCTTTGAGTTTTCGCCGATAATGCAACTTTTAGTCAGCGACGATATTTCCCAAAGAATTGTTATGCGGGGTGCTTAAGCGAGGTTTGCCAATTGTGTTTATATTTAGTGCTATTAAATGTCTAAGGTAAAGTGAATTGAAAGATTATTATAATTGATTTGGGTTAGAAGAGAAACTTTCCAAGTGCATTGTTCTGATAAATCAACCAAAGTATTGTTTGGGATTCCCAAATGTTTATGTTCTAAACAGCTTCTCAGGAGGCAATCAGGAAGATAAGTTGAAAAAAGCTTTTACTTTTTTGCTTCCTATAACACCATGCACTTTTTAAATACTTTTATAAAAGAAACAAGAGAGAGGCTATAATATAATCGAAAATATTTTTTTTCTAATTAGAATGGCGGCTATTTTGAAGTTTGCCGTCCTTGGTTTTTCAATATTTGTTGTTATAGCGGCAATGGAAATACACTGTGAAAATTTCAACTCTCTACATATTACGGTTTATGGGATTCAACCCGCTGACAGACAGACGAACAGCGGAGGCTTAATAATAGGGCCCCGTAGAGCACCTTTCAGGTACGGAACCCTAAAAATGAAAGGTTATTGACATAGGCGCGATTGAAAGCACTGTATCCCCTTTTTGCAGCTGATACTAATATTAAGTGCGATACAGGGCAAAATAATTAATAAATGCTTACATAAAGAGTGAAATTAAATAATCTATCATTTAAAATACAACCTTTAAGAAATTTTCAATAAGAACAGTGTACAGACAATTTGTCCCATATGAGATATATCCAGTCATTCTAGATTTTGGTTATATGTGTAATATTCAGACAAATATAGCAAGACTGGTTTTTTCATATGTTATTAAATATAGGAAATTTAATATCGTGTGCTTCATCCCTTAACTTACAAAAACCCCTAAAAACTTTCAAAAAACCTACCCTAAAGTTTAAATATCAGATTTCATGCTTCCTAGCCAAGGTGCTCGAGAAGCTAATGTATTTGCAGATCTCTGAGCATATTGAAGATGGAAGACTGTTATCAACCTGGCAATCAGAATTTCGTCGAGGACATAGTTGTGAAAGCGTCATGCTGCTGGTTGAAACAGATATTTGCGAAGCTCTTGACAAAGATTATATAACAACTTTGGTACTACTTGATTTCAGTAAGGCTTTTGATTCAGTGAATCTATCTTCAAACAAACTTCTCTTTAAACTAAAAAAACCAATCCAATTTTTCCTCATCGGCTATTAAGCTAATAGGCAGCGTATTAACAGACTGAACTCAGTTTGTGAAGGTTCAAGGTAAAGAACGAAGACCCACCTCCTTAAGGACGGGTGTCCCGCAAGGCTCAATTCTGGGTCTATTACTGTTCAGCCTCTGTATTGACAATGTAACGAGTGCTGTCAATGATGCCTCTATTCATTTATACGCTAATAATATTCAGAATTACCTCAGTAGGCTTAAGATTGTGTCTATCAAATAAATGAGGATTTATGACGAATTATCGTATAGATTTGGATAAGAACCTTACTTTAAATCCGTCAAAGTCGAACTGTTTAACTATTTCCAGAAATTTGATTGATAAACTAAACCTACCTTAAATGCTTAATAATACGTTTATACCATATGCCAACTGTGAAGAGTCTTGGAATCCACTTCAACTCGTGCCACCAAGCCAAGCCGCGACGAACATTTATTCTTTCATATAAAATAGAAATTGAGTGGATATCTCACATACAACTTGTTTTATTTACATTTAAAAGTCGAGCGTCCTTATTGAGAGACCCTTTGCATAGAAACGTGTGCGGGACGCGAAAAACGAAACACTGCCTTTTAAGTCGAAAACTTCACGAAAAAAATGTCATCCCCCATATTGAGTGGAATATTTGAAATACGGTGGTACGGGAGAAATAATTTTTTTTACGCACGAACCTTTGTACATTTGGAAAAACCCGATGAAATCATTTGAAATCGAGTATTCACGAAAAAACATTTTTCAACTCCTATAATTGTGAAATTATTGAAATTGGGGTGGAGATGTTTGGTGTAATTTTTGCAATTCGGTCGCAATTTCATGAAAAGTAATTTTTATAGCTTATGGTAGATTTTTTTGGAATTTTTTAGGGGGTGATTTTTTGTAAGTTAACGGATGAAGCACATGATATAAATATTAAGAAAAATTTGTGTTGTGCAACTTTCTCATTTACTCGAAATTTTACAACCACCACAAAAGAAGTTTTCTCAAAGAATGTTGACTTTGAAAACTCGCCCCCCATGAACAAAATTGTGGAGTGCACTTTTCTACACAATTTACTTCTAGGTTATTTTTTTGTACGGTACCAACTCCTTGGACGCAATTTACGTCCATTCACGCCTTCCGTTCCCTGAAGCAGTTTTCCCACCCCCCAAATTGTACCATCACCGCGGTTTTGTAATCAGGGCAAACCCCCAGAACAAGATATTAAAAAATCAGAATTGCTATCTTTTTATTTCTTTTGAAGTCCAGAATGACTGGACTAATATAATACCAAAGTGATTTTTGAAAATAGAATTCTATTCTACGAGTTTAACTTTAATTGTTTTTTTTTCACTTGACCAAATCGTGAGCTTTATTCGCTTTACTCTGTAAGTTTATATCTTGTAATGCGTCCTAACTAAATATACTGTCATTCAAATATATTATACATATACATATCTTTATATATATAATTCTACTGTACGTGTGTTGTCACTGAACTCCTCCTAAACGGCTGGACCGATATGAATGATTTTTTTTGTATGCGTTTGGGTGGCGCCCCGGATGGTTTAGATTCACAAATCAGCGCGGCAGATGGCGCTGCAGTCGGTATGAATGTAATGAATTTCATATATTGCCGCGACGTATGCCATGTTATGGGTATCATTGGAAAGGAGGGGTGGTGTAGAATGTGTTGGTGAAATAAACGTTGGTGGAAGTGTGAAATGTGGAAATTATTGATAAAAAAGTGTTTTCTTGTGGGCGGGGGGGGGGGGGGGGGGGGGTGACACCCCCAGAAGTGTATCTTAGAGGTAGGAAGAAGAGGCGCTATAGGAAGTTGGGCCGGGTTGGTGAAAGTTGGTGAAAGTTGGTGAAAATAGTGAAAAATTGGTTTTTTCGGTGGGTGCCAACAAAATTGAAACGGCTGTGGAAGTAAAGTGTATGCATGAATTGGAATAATTTTTTCACCAATCGATAGCTACGGAAGCAGAGTAATCTTCCATATATATAAAGATGAATCCCTATTTCCCTTGGTCACGCCATCACGCGTGAACGGCTGGACCGATTTCGCTAATTCTTTTTTTGTTGTGTTTGTTATTGTCAGGACAAGGTTCTATCAACAATTTCATTCAATTTTCAACAGCTTAAATTTACAAATGTAGAAATCCCCGGGCAAAGCCGGGACGGGTCTGCTAGTGTACATATGTATAAATTTAAATATAATAAAACGACGTGTATTTATTAAATGCTTTTAGGAGTATGCAATGAGCCAGGCTCATGTTCACTAAAATTGGTATTCAATTTGGCTAAATTTCATCATCATCATTTAAGTTAAAAGGAACGGTGTAAAGCTCAAAACTGAGTACAAAAAATTGCTTTGATCATTCAAGTCATTGAAAAGCAGGCCCAGACATTTAATTACATGATATCAAGGAACATTACACATTTCATCTATCTTACCCAACGAATAGGTCTGAATGACTTGAATATGCTAAATGCAATCTAATAGCAGTTAATGATGCCCACATGAGAGTTTTTTGCGACGCAACACAAATATGTATGAGGTAGAGATGCTAAAGGCAAATTTCCTAGACTTGGAACTGTGCAATTTTCCTTTTGCATAGGGAATGTGCACGTAAAAGCGCAAATACGGCACGTCATGAAAAACTAAAGACGCAACGAGAAGCCTCACTTTGCAGCGCCTCTTCCTTTTAGAGAGATAGTGTAGTTAGTAGTTTTAGTATGTGCTCAACATGTGAGTTGCTTCGTCAAAGAGACTTCATATCAGGGAGAAAGATGAAATTTGTGAAAATGATGAAAGTGGACTTATTTCTTTGCTTTGCAATGTTAAGATAATCAGAACTGCTAGGTTCTGTATGCGGTAATTTGCTGTGCGAATATATAAAAGTACCTTTACAAAGAGCCCTTGATTTTCACATCACCAGACTTATCTGATTCATGGCGTGTTGCAATTTCTACAATTCATTTTTGTTTCAATCATAATGAGAAACGTAATGTTTGATTTCCTGCTTCACTCATGTTCAGTTCGGTTTTTCAGGTTTAAATTTAAACCTTAGTTTAGTTAAACACAAAAGCAAATTTAAACCGAGAGCTTAAACCGTTGGTGCCATAATTGGCCATGGATGCAAGGATTTTTACATAACCTCAAGAAACCAAAGAACTCTCTCAAATATGGCCAAATCGCAAGTAAAAAAGGATTAATAAATTGAACTTTCAGTGCTGAATTCAAATCTGAGAACGCAAAACGTCCATGCACACGGGGTGTGCATATAATCCCAACAAATGCTGCGATAATATAAAAAAAACTCGCGATTAACGTCTAGTGCCAATTCTGGCTGCGAATTCATATTCAGCGATCCCAAAACTATATCGTACAGTAAACTCTTCAGAACCTCCTTTTTGTGGTCCTGTGTAATCTAAGCAACCTAATATCACCATCATATACCTTATCATATGAATACTTCATTTTATTATTGATAATAATAATAAATAACAGAATAGAACTGGTCCGAGATTAGAACATTGCGGAACACCATGGAACACACCTACTGAGAGCTGTTAGATAAACAATTTCTTGTTAAATAAAATTTATTAAAATTCAACTGTTAAAGCTGTTAAATAATAAAATTGATGGAACTGATTAAAAAGAACAAAACTGTAATGGAAATGATAAAAGAGACGGAAAAATTGCAAACATGGAAAACATTTAATTGTGCGTGCATTTATACAAACAGAGATATCCAAACATTGAAAAATGAATATTTAAATTTAAAAATAACCATTAATGCAATCGGGGGTAGAATTACAAGCACACTGAACAAGTACAGATTCCTGATGTAGATAATATGGCCCATGAATTATTAAAGAACAGATAACCGCCAACTCCTCGAATAAGACCCTTGATTGATCTTTTCTGCTGCCGCCTACAATAAACATACATGTTTCTCGTGACAAATTTTGCTACTTCCCGAGGACTCTCATCACCGTGCATTATCAATTTTTGGCAATGTTGAATATGACTACTCACTTAGGTATATGTATGTATATTCAACATATTTTAATTTTAACCTTCGTAAGGCAAACCTTAGTTAGTTAGCTTTATATGTTCTTGTTCAAAAAATGTTGATCGATCTCAGTCTTTGAGCAGACTCACTGCTTGAGTTGAGCGACGAGCTGAATTTTTCACAACCCTGAAAACAACAACCGGGCGAAAATGAGATTGTAATGGAATTTTCCCGTTGGCATAATAAAGAAATTGCATGAGGTAGAAAATAAGCAGGGATTTTCTTTGTGCGACCGGGAAATGATTCTAATAAAATTTTTCACCTTTAACCCAGGGACGTTAACAAAATAATGAAAATTTGAAAGCATTTAATAAACACAATTTGTGGACCTGCGAATTTTACCACCTCTAACCAATTATGTTGTGGAGTAAGCTCGTCTGGAGATCAAATGATATAACACTTTTCGTGTCTAACATAAAAACCAGTTTGTTGCGTATTTCTTTGATTTTCTTAATTTCAAAGTTATGGCTTAAGGAAGAATGAAGTATCTCTTGAATGAAGGAGTATTTCAATTATGAATTGAAATTCCATATAATATTATATAATTTATATAAGGGAATTTCACTTTTAATTATTCTCTAAAGAATGAATCACGTTTCATTGTTTCTCGCACCTATCAGTTGTTGGCGTACAAATCGTTCAGTTATTTTATGCTGGCAAGTAAAAAGAGATTATTATTCAAATAAAACCTTTGGTGTATAATTATTGTCATAATTTATTATCACCATTTCAGGCTACGTCGCTGCGTCGTTCAGACGAACGTTTACAATTGTAAGGAGGAAGCTCATATCTGCGTTCATATGTAATATATAATATGAAAATGCTGCCTTTCAAACAGTTACAGCATTAGCGTAACAAAATCGCACGTCGTAATATGTCCTGCATGTTTGTGCTTCATGCTTAAGTACAGTAAATATAGAAACTCACGATAAGACTTTACATTACATATATGTACATACATAGGTTTTATGTGTGATCAATAAATGTTGAATATCTTTTTCCGAACTTCAATTTCGTTGCACTTATAGACAAACCTTGAAGTAAATTACTGAACGAAAAGTCGTGTTCATCCGCTTCTGCAATCGATTTCATGTAAAATTGAACAATTTTCCTTTTCGTAGCATAGCATCCAGCCGGGAAATGCTTTTATGTTTGAAAATTGCGGTTGTTTGTTATCAGAATTGCTGGAAAAATAAGAAATAAATTCGGAACACCTCTCGGCCTCTGTGAAGCTGATAGTTCTGCTGTGTCTTCTTCTGATGTACTTGGGGTCATAAAATTCAATGGGTTGCTTTCAGGTGCTTCGGCTTTCTAGTATACCCTGAACATATGCGTGCTTGAGTGGAAAAGGAATACACATAGGTACGTACGCCCCAGGAGCTTTCAATGAATAGAATGTTCATCATTTGAATATTTTCATATAATAAATCCTACGGTATGCTGATTCTGTTTGCCCTGATTCCCTGTAGGACTTTGGAGGAAAACGAAGCTCCGACTTTTTGTATGTCAGTTTATGGAGCATGCCACAAATGTCAACGTCAGTAACTTGAAAGTGAATAAAGCAATAAGTAGATTTGAAATATTATACATTTATTATAGCAAAAGTTATAAAAAAGGACACATATCTCTACTATCTACAGAGTTACCTAAATCTGTTTGATAACAGTAGATTTTTGTTGTGTATAATCACAGCAAGAGTAGTTGGATGATTTTTAACGTATTACGTACTCTTGGCGTAAAGAATTTTAGCACATCTCACATGTCCTCCAGTGATTTTTAAATTGTCAATTAATCTATTTAGTACAAAGAAAACTATGCATATAGATATGTGCCCGAACAGTGTACTATATCTGGGCAGAAAGCCAATTGAATGTGTAAACCAGAGATGTTCAAATATAGGGCAGACCGCAGGGTGAATCGGATAATAATGAGGAAACGGTCCATATTTTAAACATCACAAGCGGGATTTCTGCTCATCAACATTATTTCGCCTCTCTTCCCTGTGCCATATCCGAAGGCATTCATTTGTATCAAGAGTTGGAGATTATTTGAATATTTTTTATCTACATAATTATTCCAATAAATGAATCGTTCAATAATTTTGTTTCCGAATAAGTTATCTCCTTATTTGCGAATTAATTATTCATGAATAAAGTATTCGTGAATTTTTTATTTGCAATAAAAGTGCTATATGTTGTAGCGAAAAAAAATAATTTATTTGAAATTAATTATCCGTTGATTTTCAGGATATTAACTTAATAACTATTTATATTTTCACGTCACGGTGGTATGCTCTATTTGTTGGTGGAAGAAGTTCATTGACAACCAGGGGAGGTGCAACAAGAGGACTGTGGAACCCCTACCCCCGCCCGAGGATAAATTGTTCAAAACTTTGTACTGAAAGAAATAGGATCAACAATTTAAAAATTATATTGTAAACATACACTGACCTATAAGTTGTAATTACTCAACCAAGCGCGTAAACAAGGAATTATTTTCGACTCTCACTGTTTTTTGAGAACAGCTCGTTTTCTGTTGTTTCCGAACTAGGAATACCGTTTAACAAGCACTGCCATATCTATAAGGACCCAGATGAGAAAGAGTCCCTTTCTCACTTTTTGTGTGAATTCCCGGCTTTAGCCGCGGCTCGACAAAAGGCACAGGGAAGTTATTTTATTTTCCTAGCTTTGAAAAACTACCTTCGTGTATCCCAGGCATTATCGCTACTTGGCCTTGGACTAGTTGTGGCCGAGTCGCCACTTAAAACAACCAACCAACCAATGAACTCCTCTAGTTTTGCATTCGTTATTGTATGCAATTGTCAGGTAGAAAAGTGTTCTATTGGCAATAAATAAAATAAAATAATAATAAGGAATAAAGGACGCTGTAGGATATCTCTCCTGGGGCGCCCGAATGGCTAAGAAATGCGTTGTGCACAGTCAATGAAGATACACCATGAATGCTAACACAAAATCCAGAGCATGGAAGTGTGAGTCAACACTTCAACAAATTAATTACACGTGAAACTAAGTAAATAGTTTATGATATTTAGCAAAAAAAAAGGAATTAAACATTTACAGGGAAATTACTAAATGTACATTTATTCATATTGAAATTTAATATAAAGTGTACTCGTATATACGCGTAGTGTACTTCTTCCTTCAATTGATTTTCTTCAAAGTTGGCTAATAATGAAATGACGCATTGGTGTAAAAGCATTCTTTCCTTCTTTTTTAAAGCCAACAAATTCTAACATTAAAACTCAATCAACAAATAATATCGATTTTGTTTTGCACTTATTTTAATGAAACTGCACAGTCTGCCACATAAAGACTTTGATTAGGTCTCTGGTGAACTGATTAATTAAAATGGAAAACCTCTCTCTAATATGCCTAACAAATTATTGAGCACTTGCGTGCATCCTAATTATGAATAAGCAATTAAAGTGGGTTTCGCTAATTTGAATATCCGAAAACTGTTGAAAACATTAGAAGATTTTATCAATAACTACGAGTATTATTGAAGTTTAATGAAATTGCCGCATCTCAGTGGCAATGCATGAGTTTTAAATGCGTACCCATTTTAAAACGAATTAAGCATGCAACCCATCCGCAGCATGCAACTTATCAAAAATACCTGCCTGCAATTAGCGAAATTGCTGTTGAGGCGAGGTTGGTTGGGCTGTGTGTACCTATTGAAACCGAAAGCATTAAATTCACAATAACTTTTCAATTGTGGCGATGTATCGGTTTAGTAATTAATTCGGTTCGATTTACAGCGTTCCAGTTCGACAGGTGGGTTTTGTCATTTCAGTGCACCCACAACTATCGATTTTCCCGCAATCATTATAATTAAACTATGCTACCAGCAAATTCGTAATTAGATGCACCACATTTGTGAAGCCATTAATGCAAAATACCTAATAGTCCAGTCAGTGGGGATTAAAAAAGGTCGTTACTCACAAATGGTGGAGTAGAAGTGGTTTTGATATACAGCATTAAGTATCGAATATAACGTCGTTGTTCACATGTCCGCCGCGTCTTTGCTTGGTGGCATAAAAGACTTTGGCGCATAAATCTGGCTGAATTTGCTGGATGGCGCTCATTATGTTGATTTTGAGGGAATCGATTATTTTCGGTTTATTCGCATAGACCTGTGATTTAAGATAGCCATAAAGAAAGAAGCCTAAAGGCCTTAAGGGGTTATTCTCATGTGATTTTTTTTCATATTTCGATAGTAAAACCTATTGGGAATATGCTGTGAAAAATTCAGACCGAAATTCCTAGTATTAAATAAGTTACAACTCATTATCGCCGCCGCGCCAGGTCTGCTGCTGCTACATTTTTATTGTTTTCACCGGTGTTTTTTACCTGCGTACGGAGTTTCTAACGGTCAACTTTAGTATATTACCTACCTGTGTATATGTGGAATAGTGTATATAAAGTTTTGTCGTGAATTGTGAAATTGTATGGTCCAGGCATAGCAGATTAGTGTAAGTATAAATTTTCCACGAGAATTCTGCTCTTGAAACTTTAAACGCGTTTTACTCGAAACGTCATTTTCTAGAACGGCCATGGTCCTAACAAAAAAACTAATCGACCGATTGCTTTGAAATTTATATATGTTCTTCTACCCATTAATGGTTATCGCAGGTACCAGAATTGTTTATTTTAGAAAATATGTTCTTACTTTTTTTAAACGATTTTTACCAAAAAAAACCAAGATTTTCGTAACTTTCTTTTCTACCGTCCGCCATTTTTTTGTTTTTCAATAAAATTGATTAATTCTGGTACCTGCGATAGCGACAGATGTACTGAACAATAATCCATTCGATTTTTTCATTTCAGATAACATGACCAGCCGCTTTTACCATGGCCAGTGACCTGCTTTTTTTTTTTGTTGTCTAGTTTAATTAAAAAAAAAAATATAAACAATGTAAAATTAGCAAAAATAACAATTTATTTATATAGTTTAAGATACAAATAAAAACATATAAAAAAATTAAAATGATTGAATGTTATTGTCTTATAAAAAAAAAATCCCAAAAAAGAGGTAAAATTCATGCGTTCACATGAGAATAACCCCTTAAATCACACGATCTCGGTGGGCAGTTCACGTTTGCCCTCGAATTGTTTGTGCAGAATGTCCATTCTGACATGCGCTGTATGGTACTTAGCGCGATCCTGTTGGAACTACAGTCAGTATCCATATCATCCAGTTTAGGCTACAAGAAGCTGCTTATCATCGCTCGCTGTTGACGTTGCTAAAGATGATTTTTTTGGAGAAATTTGGGTCAATTTCCGAATACGTGCCACCAAGCAAAGCTCCGGCGAATATTTGAACGACGTTATATTATTAGATAATTTATGTCATATAATATTGTTACAAATAAAATGAAAATGGAGTAGATATCTCACATACAACTTGTTTTATTTACGTTAAAAAGTCGAGCGTGCTTATTGAAAGACCCTATAGATATGTATATATGGTGTTTAAGTAGTGACCTTGATAAAAATTCAAGTATTCGAGCTTGGGCAGGGTAGGCGCCAGCCGTCATCTTGGATGATAGGTGCAAAATACACATTTTCACAATATGATTTGGCAATTGTTTATCTCATCAAAAATGTTCAAGCCAAGATCCTTCTCCTGTAAGTCGAACAGGAACTATGATACAGGAAAGATGCAAATTAATAGTCCAATAGCAGACAGAAGAAAAGCTATCGGGTACGGAGTTGGAGGAAAATATTTTCAGGAAAGGTTTATTATGCTCTGATGAACTGAAATAGAATGAGTTGCCTCCCTCCTTCTTTTCAACCCCCGCCACACTTCTGGCGCTCTGTTGAGGGATGTAAGAGTAGAGGCCTTTACCTTTCATTTGAGCCCTATTTCATGTTCCTACTCGAGATGTTTCTTTTTATATGTATCTAAAAAACAAACCAAGAATTCGAGGTCCCCAAAATCATGGTTTATTTTTTGGATTAAAAAAAACCACTTTGAGTAGGAGCATGAAATGAGGTTCAAGGTAAAAACATCTACGTCGGAGTTACCCAAAACGAGATAAATGCGAAAAACCAATTGTAGTCCTAATTTTTTAACTTTTTCGCGCTTTAATTAATAAGTATTAACTTTACGAAAATAGTTGATATAACTAATTTTGTACAGATCTAAAAACATGTTTTAAATTTTTGATAAGATGGGATATTTACGAAAAACCATTTTCTTACTATTATTATAAAAATTAGTGCCAAAGCATTAACCACCGATTTAAGGAGGCTAACTTTTAAGAGTAATTTCATGGTGTCGCTCGATTGATACGGTTGCTGCACCAAAATTGTTCCGGAGAGAGGGGCAATATCAACCTTGGGCCATCGTTTTGCCCAGGTACAGCATAATTTTTTTAAATACATTTTATCCTGTTGCCTGATAGGCCAGCCTTTTTGCAGTTTTCTCCCGCACTATAACGAAATTGTTACACCAGCAAATATGTGA
This sequence comes from Neoitamus cyanurus, assembly GCA_947538895.1. Taxonomy (NCBI): domain Eukaryota; kingdom Metazoa; phylum Arthropoda; class Insecta; order Diptera; family Asilidae; genus Neoitamus; species Neoitamus cyanurus. The sequence goes on from OX384540.1 coordinate 28,247,099, forward strand.
TTGAAGGGTTAAAATCATAAGGTCCTTAGACATTTTTGGTTTATTTTAGAAGACCTATCTAAAGGTTTTGGGTCGTCATCGTCAATCTGCGTACGTTTACTAATTGTGATGTTAATAGGTATATGGGAGTGTTGTAATACACAGATAGATGGACGAACAGCCCGAAACCATAAGTTTTCCTAGATGGCTACGGAACCCTAAACATGGACAGAATTTTCCGAGAAGAGCTGATATTAATACTATTTCCAATTTATACACGAAGGTAGTAATGGTATATCATGATTGGTTCCTATAAGCCCTTCAACACTTGCCTCACATAGGCTATAGGCACCTTCGTTGTCTAGTGGGAAGTTCGATTATCACGACAAAAGTGTTTCAATTAAATACATGCTTTCATCCGATTGATACAAATTAGAAGCTAATCGCACAAGTCTTTAATTAATATAATAATAATTAATAAAATATGTGAATTTAGTTACTTACATTAGAAGTTAAAGGGTGAACTATATCGAAAAATCTGGAATTAGATAGTCTGACATAAAAATGTAATTTATTCCCGGAGCAGATTGTATAAAGCAGCCATCACGATGAATTTTATGACAGCTCTTGTAAATCATTGCTCCAGTTTAAGTTAACCGAATGCCAAAATAGCAAAAAATCAGCATACAAATACCGGTCTTATCGTAAAGGTTCTCTGCGGTTTTATGGTCCAAACTCCAAGCATCATATAAACTTCTAAGATGTGATTTCAGCAAGAACCATAGTTAAGGACGACGGTAGATACTATCAACTTGTTTACGGTCCTGCTAAATTTCATAACGAAGTTATGTGAAATGCTTGTGTGATTTATTTTCCCTTATTGCCATCCAATTCGCTATCTTCCTTTTAGTCATGCTAAATTTAACGTTTTAATGCAGACCCATTTAAGCTTAAATTATATTCTCATTTCTTTTAATATTCAGTCCCAATGAGGACTGTTCGCGGAACCCATTCAAACAATAAAAAATTAAGGGCACCCAGGATCTACCCAACTAGACGATTAGGAGCAGTACTTTTGCCGAGTTTGCTTATGGATGTCAAAGCTAAGACCTACTGGAAAAATGGCTCATCTCCGGGAGTACCTAATTCTGCTTTACTCCGGATAAAAGTCCCTCCACCCGAGAATGTTGCGGTTTAATGCAAATTCGCTAACATATCTTAGTGACATTCATACATCTCGGGGTGTACATAAATTGACGTTGGTAAATCCCTATTGGCCTGCTTTTTTCCTCCAGCATTTTTAAGCTTACATGCTCTGAATCCGCTCATTTGTTATGTTGCATGAGAAGCTTTTATTGATTTTTCGTTTCTTTTATTGCCCCGCTAGTCCTTTTTGATTTCCCTCTTTCCCGTTTAGAAGAAAATTACACTGTTGTGTACAGGGAGGTGTATTATCCCCGAGCAATATGAACATACATACATTTTATCCTTCAGCGAGGTAACCGTACAGAAAAAAACATTACTTCCGATGTAAATACATTAAACTTTAAACAAGTTCGGGTTCCCATCAGTTACCAGGTCACAATGAAAAACATTCGCCTTTGAGTTTAATAAAAAAAGCATTTAATTTGTCATCTTTACAGTTGGTGATATTTTGAAAAAAACAATTGGATAGACACAAAAAATTATCATGCTTCAATCATAACATACTAGCTATAGTAATAGAATAAGTACTAATTAATTATTATTAATTTGATCTGCACTTTGCATTTTATTTTGTTAACCATCACGTGTAGTCAGATAACAGTACGCGAAGTCTTATATGTATGTATAAAAGTTTCTTATTCCAGTGCAATTCAATTGAAATCACCAATAATATACATTGTTAAGTGTGTTATATTAATATTTCGAGGTTTCTGTATTGCATAATACATATTATAATACTCTACTCATATTTGACAAACATTATTTGTGAGCATTATACCTACTTGCGGAATTATTGTAAGAAAAATTATACAACTGGCTATTTGCTTTAAAAATATTATTAAAGGTTATCTATCTTATTAAAAGGAAAACAGAGATAGATTAATGGTATACAGGGTATATCGTATAGCGCATGCCAAAAAGATAGAGGTGATAGATCTCACCTAGCCGGACCGGGGTGCTAACCGTTTTCGAGTGACAGGGTGATTTATAAATTAGGGATGCACGTTTTTATTTTATTTTTATCTCTTTGTGTAGGCGTAGTTATTATTACATTATGTGGGCCATTACCAAAATCACGGATAGATAGGTGATAGTATGTAGGCGATAGCAAAATTGTTTGTCGTAGTGGTTGCAACGGACAACTCTAAAGTGGGTGAAAATGATTGAAGTAATGATTAAAAGAAATGCACTAAAAATTCGTGAAAGTGATATATAGCATAAAGAATAAATTATTTATATTTATATTAGGTCCGCAACTAAGTTCTCGCTGTTTTTTTTATGAATATAAAACTTTATTATGAAAAAATGGTTACAAATGAGTTATTCAAAGTACTGCCCATCGCTAGCGACAACCTTTTCCCATCTTTCTGGCAGAGCTCGAATACCGTCACGGTAGAAGTGTTCGTCTTTTGAGGTTATCCATGAATCAAGCCAATTTACGATGTCGTCATATGAACGGAACTCCTGATTAGTCAGAGCATGTGCCATCGAACGGAATAAGTGATAATCGGACGGCGCAATATCTGGGGAATATAGCGGGTGGGGTAGGACTTCCCATTTGAGTGTTTCTAAGTAGGTTTTGACGGGTTTGGCAACGTGAGGCCGATCGTTGTCGTGCTGTAAAATCACTTTTTCGTGCCCTGATCGTATTGTGGCCGCTTTTCGCGCAGTGCTCGGCTCAATCGCATCAATTGAGTTTGATACCGTTCCCCAGTGATCGTTTCGTTCGATCACGAACCAATCACGGCACGTTGTTTCACTTAGAGCAGCATCTCCGTAAACTTTTTGGAGTTCTCGATGCGCTTGAGCCGCCGTTTTCTTCGAATGAAAAACGAAAAGCAACACTTCCCCGCAAATGACGATTATTTGGCACATAATCAGACATTTTCACACAACCAAAAGTATATGTTCCAAAAACAAAATCACAAATGTATCAAAGCGGCTTGCTTACCATATGTCTAAGCTTGGTTCATGACGTTTTAGTAATGCTATAATCGACCAACTCTTACTACTGGAGCCATCTATTGAAAAACAGCGGGAACTTAGTTGCGGACCTAATAATATTTTGCACTATCCCTAACCCCGATCGGACATACAGGGTGTTTCGTATAACGTACATATAAATCTCAACTGTTTGGGAGTGACAGGACGATTCATAAATTTGGTATTCACATCATTATTGGAAGCGCTTATTTGCACTACGGTGTGTCCATATGTGTGTGTGTGTACACGGAGTTGTTGAAAAAACTTCAGTACGTAGATATTTTGTAACAGGCAAATATTCAGTCAGTATTCATCAGGTGTGGCATCTTCAAAATAGCAGTAATTACTCTAGAATGCTAATTATTATTAATTGTGACAATTCTTTTCATGAAGGAAATTTGAGTGAATGCCCATACAGCAAAGTTGTTTTACTAAAATAGTTTGACTTTTTTACTTACGATTATTTTGTTGAACGCTTTCGAACAATTAGTGTATTGCGTTTACTTGGTAGCCTTACAATGACATTCGAATAAAAATAGGTGAATAGAGAAAAACTAGCACATCGACCCTTTAAAAATCCATGCATGCATGTTACGCGAAATTATGCAAGACACTATTTTTCTTTTATAAGGGTACATACTGATTCGATTCATAGGAAAATATTTTTTGGGTTTTGACTGTTGGAATATACGAGTATTTTATATAGAATTATGTAAGTATATTGTGTTAAATTTCACCTTAATAATTTTATTCATTTCATAATAATTAGACTAACAGACTCTCTGGCGTGCAAATAAGTGACCATATAACGGTTCATTTTTTCTTTTTGAAATACAGTACCTACCCTTCTAAAATTTAAAAACGGGACATTTTCTTTTTTACAGAATTCGATTCGAGACTCAATGACTCCAATCCTTAGCACTCCATATTAGGGTGGTCCTTGTTCCTAAGAAACAAAATTTTTTTCTTTAATTTCGCGGGGCACCACGCAATTTGATTATATACCATAAGAAACTATTTCAATATTTTTTTTGAATTTTTTAAATGACATTTAGGGGTCGCTACCAAGGTTTGAATTTTAAATAAAAACTCAAAATCTGTGTTTTTTTTGGATAATAATTGACCAATAAGCCAAACCTTACTTTGATTTCTAGTAGCTTTACTGAGTCCGCTACTTGTAGACGCCATTGCAAGTTGAAACACGTTACTATGACTTTTACAAATAAAACGCGTGCGCTCTCGTTAATGACTTGTTAGAGCTAAAGTGCGGGGCGGGCTAAATCTCGACGCGTCGGTACAGAGGAGGGGTCGAGGGGAGGAGGAGATAAAGAGCGATTGTCTATGCGAGTTTCATTTGCACGTAAAAAAAGATATAAACACTTAAATGAAACATTAGTGAACATCATCATTTGAGGTGTCCTTCAACGCTTTTTATAAAAACTTTGCCAGCTGGTAGCGACCTCTAAATCTTAACAAACAAAAAAAAACTGATTTCATATTTAGATGCATATAATCAAATGACAAAGTACCCCGGGGATAATTCAAAAGTCGAAAAATAAGGACCACCCTACTACATAGATATAGGTAAATAACAGGAACGGCCGTTACTAATTTGGTATTAAAATAATTAAAGTATTTACATTTTTCTGAGTTTTCTCAAATGTCTTTTTGCTACTTGAATTTGCGTAGTGATCCGTTAAAGAACATTTTCAGAAATATTTCCAGCAGCGCTTTTATTTTTAAAGTTGCCTGCATTAGCCTCTAATTATCACTTAATTTATTTCATTTAAATGTTTCCAAGAAATTTACGATAAACATCGCAAGCATCCAGAACAAGGCTAATACACTATCCGTCATCTGTTTCAATTCTACATACAAGGTTCTAGGTTCTAGGATCCCGCGAGGTGAAATGAAGGCAACTTGAGACATTTTTTATTTTCACACAACATTACTCCATGTTAAACAATTCTCCTGCCACTTGTGTCCCGAGCAGAGTGAATCTGCTCGCGTCAGTAATTTATGGTTGCTTTTTACAGAAATGGTCTTATCCGCTGTTACGAACTTCCTGGCTTTTGCACACCGAATATGCAGAGCTCGGTTGTGTTGAAAGAACAAAGCAGAGAAAATCAATACAATGATGGAAGTGTACCTGCCCCATAAACAGTGAAAAGGTGCCTTCCTCCAATAGCACCGAAGTTTATACGATTTTTCACCTCCAGGAATTTGTCCAATACCTTCAAGTCAGATGTTCATCTTTTGAGCTTGCATGTTAAAGACCTTATCCTGTGTAAGGAGAAGGTAAAGAAGGTGAAATAATATTATAGTTCACGCTCTTTTGACCCACATAACAAAAAGTAATTGAATCATTTATTGTGACAAGTTAATTGCGCAAATGCGCGTTATCTTTTTCAGGAACATTTTCTTTAGATTTTGAAACTCAAGCAATATTTCGTCGAGTTTTCAAAATTATCAATGAAATCTTGAATTAACATATATTCCTCCATTTATGGTCCACCAACTATTGTTCTGTTGAGCTCATGAAAATATTTTGAATCTTACGGCTCATCCATAAATTTCTCGCTCTCTGCTTAATATCGCATGTGGCGTACGTCAATTAAAAAGCTGTTGAACTGAGAACACCTTTCATTAAATACAACCTGGGCTAAGGTTGTAAATCAATTTTTGCATGCAACAAAAATGTTCTACCGTAAATATTAACGTTCAACACGGCGTTGAAATAAAGTTAACTACCCGAGCCCGATAAGAACATATTTGCCTTATAAAGTTAATTAAGGCAGCTATATGGATTACTTTATAAGCAAATGATGGATTAGTACTTTCAATAAAACGCGGTAAATTAGTAGCTTTAAATCATAATTTTGTAATATTTTGCACTTGTGGAAGGCTATTATATCACCAGATATATACCAGGATTGTGGTACAAATCGGGTCCTGCAGATGGATCGTCGGTGGCCGCCCTAAGGGATATAAATTTTTGTTTATTTTGAGAAATCAATTAATTACAATTTAAATTTTTTTATAGATAACACAAAGGCTATGCTTGCAGTAACTTCAATGACGTTTCTTTTAAGGTGAGCAGGAGTTTTCCGCACACCCAGTTGATTTCTATTGAGTGATTTCTTATTTCCAAAACGTATTAACAATTTAACAATGTTCGCCCTGGCACGCCACCGCCCGCACCATTCCATATCAACCCATTCAACTTCTCAGCTAGGTTCTCCTACTTTATTTACATCTTAATACATACCCCGTTGGCGGTTGCACGCATTACTCAATGAATTCTGTAATTCATTCCTAGTAAGAGTAACTATTTCTAATTATTTTATTAGTTATTCTTTGAAGACTAAAGACATTTCCTTCTAAAACTCTGAAATCTTAATGAAGAAATGTTTGTCTTTGTTATTTCTCCTTTTCACACAAATATTTTTAAAATAACGACTTTTGAAAGCTTTGATGGGCTTTCTGATATCTGTTTCGTATTGGTCCCCATTAATATTTTTGTAGTCTTTAAAGCTGGACTAGCCATGCACGCATCAAAATTAAAATTAATCACAATTTCTTCGTCCAATAATTTGTTTAAATTTTTTAAAACACCTCCTAAATTATCGACAGCTGTAATCTATTAAAATAAAAAATTTAACATCATTGTACGAAAACTGGCATTGACTACTTTTCTAGCTTTCTCACACAATAAATTCGTACGGAAATTTCAATAAAAATCTAGACGATTGGAAAATAACTTATCATGAGATATTGTGACCCTCATATTGATAATATGAACATTGTTAGATCTGCAGCAAAAAATAGTATATTGTGCAACAAGGGCGGTAAGTAGCCGATTGCGCACGCTGGCAGCAATAAACGCACGAGCGAAGCGAAAAATTTATTATTTAAGCAATAATTACAACTATTTTTACATTTAAAAAAAATTGAAAATTAATTAATTTTTTTCGTATTCAAATATATAGAAAAATTAGAACAATTCTGTCATAGAACGTGGTTAAATAATACATTTTTAAGATATGTATTATTTACGAACTGCATTTCCTTTCAAAATTGCGTAATTTATTTTGAATCTCCGGGTTTTATTTTAAAGCGGAGCCGGCCAATTTTCAAGTCATACAGAACAGCTACATAAACTTGTGTCATAAAGGATCCTTTTTTCAGTATCTCTCGGGTACCGAGCAAGGTTCGGAAAAATTCATTCGCGAATGAAAAAAAATACATTCTTTTCATTTACATTCATTCGCGAATGAATATTTGAGTCCAAAGATTCGTGAGAGAATTTTTCCTGCGGAGAATTTTTGAATACATTCCATTCGCGAGAGAATGAAAATGAGAGAATATTCTTCAGATACAGAAAAAGAGTGAGAAAGAATGAAAACCAATCATTCGGAATGAAAAAGAATATTCTCATTTTTCATTCTTGTTCTAGCGGTTAGATCGAGCGGATCTTTAACTTGAAAGAGAGTGATATTTGGTAAATGGTTTATAAATTTTACAAATTCGCAACTATGGGTCGTAAATCTAACATAGATAAAAATAAATTTGTGTCTTATGATAAGAACACTGATAGTTCGAAGTGCTTGTTATGTGACAGGGTTTTAAAAGGACAATTATTAGGAAATATAAAAAAACATTTACAATATAATTTTGGTGGTGATTAATAACGCAGAAACTTCGTTATTAAGGGAAAGAATTGATGTATTTGCAAGCAATCGTCGAAGTGGATCCAATACAACATTGAAACGCAACAAAAGTGAATTTTTAAAATGCTGTGTTGGCCTTGCTTGTGTTAAAAGTATGCCATTCAGAATTTTTTATGATAATACATACTTTAATAAAATAATAGACCCTATATTAGCGATCTACCCTCTTTATAAATCTATTTTTTTTATTGCATTTTCGTAAAGTGTATATATACAGAAATATCATATTAAAATTGTATAAAGATCAGAGCAGTGTAACTGTATTTTTGTCTCAAAATTAGTCGAGTTTTGATATAACAACATCTCTGCGCGTTTGTTTATAATCGAGAAGTGCGGCGTGAGGCCGATGCAGCACTGATACCTCCAAGGAAACCAGAACATATCGCAGGAACGCTACTTTGGATGAAAATGTGCATTTTGAGGAAGAAGAAGGCATAGTGTATGGTCCAGGCATCGCTGATTAGGCTTAGGTGAAATTTTTTACGATGTCATTAACAAAATTATGATCGCGTTTTCCGCAAAATAACGTTTTTCGACACCGCGTTGATGAAATCTCGGAAACTACCGAACCGATTCCCACCAATTTTTACCAAACATTCTTTATGACTACAGCTATAGCGCATCGAGGGGGTTTTTCAAAATTTTGATTTCAAAAATTTTGTTTGGCCAAAAACGGTGAATAAAATATGTTTTTTCGAATTTTTTGAAAAAATGTCCGCCATTTTGGCAATTTTGCAAAAATCAAAAATCGCTTCCGCTGCGCTTTAACTATTACCTAATATATTGAACCTAAAACTCCTTGCCTTTTTTTCTGACCATACATCTCGGAGATTTCATCAACGCCGGGCACCCCTCTCGTTTTTTGGATCATTTCTCGACCAGCAGTTCCATGCTTAAAATTTCACAAAAATGAATAAAAAAAATTTTTTAATGTAGTACGAGAGTGTATTTATTGAGTGTACCTAATACTTTTTTTATCAATTTTCATAATTTAAACCTATCGAACAATTTATTGCAATTAACCTTTTTTTCCCTCCGAAAAGAGGGTAGATCCCAAATACCACGACATGAAATCTATTTTACATCGATTACAGAGAATATATTCTGAATCAGTTAAAAGGAATTCATTCTGTAATAGTTTAATTAAAATTCAATATTTATATGACAGAAGAGAAAAGCGGTCGAGCGCAATTGCTATTGAAAATGTGTGAACCTTAAAAATTGATATTAATAAAAAACATTCATTTGACGATAACAATACGGTTTAATTTTTTAACTTTGTCATTTCACACGCAACTGAATATGCACGTGCGGCGCTCAAAATATCTAAATAAAAGGAATAAAATAACGGTTGTATTTGAATTTGACACGCATTACAATGAATCGTGGTCGGATGACAGATTCCTTCCTGCATTACTAGGACCCAAAAGTAGAATCAATAGGCTACCTTGTACCTAATATATTCCGAATCCATTTCTCTAGAATCAATTATTCTTTACCCAACTGCGTGATGTTCTCCATATTTTGTTGAACGCGAAGGAGAACTAAGAATAACAAAATATTCTAATTCGATTTTTGGCAGTGGGTAGGTTCTTAATAAAAGATGATATCAATGAGCAAATTACAATTTGTGGATGCGCAATTAACAAATTGGTTGGAAAAACCATTTCTCATTTAAAAGAAAATCTGAAGTGATTAATTCCTGTTAAGCCGACACCGTTACTTCCGGATTTCATTTGCAAGGTGTTATCAAAAGGTAAGACTTTCAATGGCTTCTAATTATGAGGCTTCTAATTATGAGGCTAAGTTCTGGCTATGAGCTTCCCCGCTAATAAATAATTTCGTTTGCTTCTTTACTTTTTTAAGTAACCAATAAAAAGGGGTTTGGGCTATAGGTTACACTAAATCATTTAACTGCTGCAATGACCAAACATATAATTTCTAATGTATATGGTATATTAACAACATCGTACAGCTCTGCATGCTGCAATTTTAAGGCTCTGCTGTGTAATTAAGTAAGGCTAATTATTTGTCTGTTATTTCAATCACTGAACATAACGTACGTTACTTGAATGAAACTTGAAGAATTTATTTCCTACAGTCCATTAAGTTCTTCAGGTGTAATTAAGGAAGGGAGAACATATTGCTTCAGTACGTTGATCCCATATGAGGAAAAAAAGAAATGCTCATCAGAGGGGAGATGCCGGTTCATTACAATAGGTGCTCCCGCCTACGTTAAACACACGTGAGTCTACATATCGATCCGCACCGATTTGTGAAGTGAACGGAAGACATCGTCCGTTAACGCTTTCAATATGTGCTTAGCACGCGCCATTCGTTCCTCTTGCATCCTTCCCTCAGGTATATTAGCGCTTTTATGCCCTAAACATTTATTCGCTCAAATGAGAAATTAATGACTATGAAACTGGGAACACCTCAATGTGATAACTTTATTTCCTGCCTCACAGCCTATCATAATGTATTTTTCTCGAGCAGAATTGAAAACTAAGCTGGCGAAAAACAAGCAGCAAGCTGGAGTCGCGTGTAAATGGTGAGTGAAATCTGGTTTCCCATGTAATTCTCAAACCCAGGAAAACCCAGTTTTGGCACCAACCATTTCCCTACTTTCTATGTAGCTTCGCAATTAGAATCAATTTAGCAAGCTGTTTAAGTTGTTCATCGTGTAAACATAATTGAATATTACACGACCGTCCTTTTAATGAAGTTTCTAAATTATGAATGGATAAACAGGATGTAAATGAGGGAAACAGAGTGCCACCCGTTAGCTCTGAAAATTGCGAGAACAGTCCCGGGTAATGTAAATTATTGTTGGCATCCATTACAGAACCCTGAAGAAAAACGCCACCTTAATTGTGTAAGCGGTAAACAGTGTTACAAACAGGAGGTAATGCTTTAAAGCTTTAATATGAAATAATTGAAGAGTTATTTTAGCGAGCAGAGTGTTTTTATAAAGGGAAGTGCTGTTTGAAAATATACTGGACCCTCGGGCATGTGCAATGAGCACTGACAAAATATCACAACTACACTCTCGGATGACCTGTGTGATGATGGGCTGATTTATGGACGTTTCAAATAACGTCATGGATTAATGGAGACTGAATGGAAATATTTAATGTTGCCGTGACATTTATCAAAATCACTGACAAACATTACGGACTGCACGTCCCATAAGATGATTTAGTTAGAAAATGTGTTACGCTTTTTCTCCTCTAATTCTGGAATATATTTTGCATTAAATAAATAAATTTATATCGTAGCATATCAATGTGCTTACCCTTGTAGCCAAGATAGACTACATATCAATGGTGTGGCGTGTAATGCATAAATGTGGTACATAATTGCGAAAATGGTGTTTTGTAGAATAATAAACTTAAAAGTTTAAGTATAATATTATTATTAACTAGCTGAGTTCCCCGACCTTGTCCGGGGCTTAACGTACTTGTAAATTAAACTATAACAAAATAAATGAAACCATGCGAACCAAAACCATTCCCGGGGTAAAAAGCCTAAACTGTGCTCGACAAAATACTCTACGTTCCAGTAAAAGGCCTATCGAAATAGGATCAGCCGTTCCCAATATTACCTCAGTAAACAGGCAGAAACAATTTTTAGAAATGTTTGTTTTGGTTTCGGTATCGTGTAAATAAATTATATATAACATATGAGCTCAGAAAAAACAGTTATTTAGAAACCACAGACCCTAATATCCGAATTTCATGAAAATTCATTTACGTTTTGTAACTTTTGGCCGCAATATCGAAGTTCGAAGATTCGATAGCAGATTTAAAATCAGTTACCCCACAAACCCCTATGAAAGTATATATATTTTCATTTTAGTAGATTTGAATTCTGTATCCTCCTTGTTGTTATTAAACTGTATTAAAATTGCTTAAATTATGGAATTTCAGTCGCCATATTGAAGCCGAAATTTTGAATTGGAAATTTTGATGATAAATTCGAAATCACCATATCCTTGAAGTTAGACTTTTTCGGTAGCCCTTTTAGAACCGCGATTTTGAAACCTTGTAATTTATCAAAATAACAATTGGCCTATATATTAAAATGGAATATGTAATACCCTCAAGCGCTTCTTTAGCCCGAACCTGATGGGAGGTCCACATATTTCAATTCTCTAGCACAGCCTTACCCAACCTGTTCTAACCGCGGACCGTTAATAGATCAACAATGCTTGTCACGGACCCCTTAAAAAAAGTTATGAAATTTAATTATTATATTTAATATAAATAATATTGTAACGCGAGTGCAGCGATCACGAAGTTTTTTGGATTCTTTTGCGAAAACATGACTTCATTTTTAAGGCAGTGTTCGTTACTTCATATAACCCACCTTGGACTATGCTTGAACAAACGGAGATATCCTTTTCCAAAAATAGTTTCATTTTAAACTTTAAAAAAAATCAATTTACGGACGCCAGAATAAAAATTACAGCGCTTAAATTTAGGCTAATTTGGGCTGTACACTAAAGCTTGGACCTCATTAACTTGACTAGTCGCTCGCTTGCGAGTAGCGAAACTTGAAATGCGGAAGGATTATAAAACAGATTTTTTCTTATTTTTTTTTACGCATATTAGAAATCGAGCTTCACATTTAGTTTGGCACGGTCCTTCAATTTAGTTTTTTACCCCAATTTTGAGAATGCATGAGCAGTACCTACCTACCTCAAAACAAAAGGCAATAAGCAGGCATGTTTTTAAAAGGGTTTAAACTTTTAAGACGCTTTGAGTTTTTTTTAAATACCACAAACAAAACCGTTTTCTTAAGTTGACAAATTGTCGAAAAGTTATTTTGTCCATCAGTAAGATTAAGTAGTGGAATGAACAATGTGAATTGAATAGAGTAAGATTAAGTTCCCCACTGACTGGTCTTCTATAGAAAGCTAAGTATAGCCTGGGTTTCAGCCCAGTTTGAAATAGCCACGAAACCAGCATTAACTCTCTCCACACAGCGTTCCATACCATGGAGCAGATCAGAGGCATGTAACATATCTGGACATCATACGGAAACATGTGCACGGTAAAGATTTCTCTGGCTTTTAGCCCTGGTCAGTACCACAGCTCAACCTTATACACAATCCTTTTGGTGCATAGGGGGACATGTCTGTCGAACAGGGTGAGAAGAGACGAATCAATTGGCTCACATCAAGTCAAGGGTATCAGAATTTACGTTGTTCAATTCAAGTCACATAGTGAGACTTAAATATTTAAAAAAATCTTAAATAGAAGATAAAGCTTCTTGGGAGGTTTCTACAAATTTATTATAATCAATGACAAAAGGGGTTTAGCATAGCGGATAATGCTTCCCTCTGCACTGAACTTGATTTCACACAAAAGTATGCCGTAATATTTACCGAATATTCCTCTACTTTAATATCTCCATCTATATCTCCACAAAATCGGTAAAACACATAAGCAAATACCCAGAAAGTTAAGTTGCATACATATTTAATTTGATTATAAAATGTTTAAAGCGTACGAACTTGCAAATTGTAAAGGGACAGAAGACTGTATGCTGTACATTATATGGTATAAACATATATACAACTCAAAATACCCAGAGCCCTGATGTTGGCTATGGCATGGCAACCCAATTAAATTGCGAGCAGCATATTTATTCTTCGGAGGGTGGTTTGAAAAGTTTGACAAAAATTGAAGTTGGAAAAATTAATTTTATTTTTCAGCATAGTCATCGAGGGTTATATGAGGGCATTTTACTTTTTTTTGTATCAGTTCGTTAAAGTAAACAACTACTCTTCTGTACGAAAAATGGATGTAGTTGAATTTCGCATCGAAATAAGCCATCTTCATCGAAATTGTCTACCAAAATTAAGTCGGAATTAGGCTCGGTAGGCAGAAAAAATTGATAAATTTCAGAAAAATTATAACAAGGAATTTTATTTCACGAAATAAATATTTGGAATGTCATCAGAAAATTCCGAAGTTTTCCCAATGAAATAAGTCGCCTTCTCTCTTCCAGTTTTTCGCCGATTATAAGCATTTCTTCAACTTTATGTAAGAATAAAATAAAATTAAAGCTCATTAGGTATATTCTCTGCAAAAAGTGTTATACATATTATAATATTATATATTATATTATTATACATTTCGTCAAAGGCTGACTACTAAATAATGACAGAGAAAATACAATCATTAAGAAAAATTACCACTTAGTCTACTTTTAACATTTTGTTTCGAAAGATTCAAATCAATATGGTCAAAGATCTCATTAAAGTAACGGGACATTGATGTGATCGGCTCGTTAGATCCGAATTAGTTTTATGTCTATCAATCCTAAGGAAGTTCACATGTCTCACTGAAGGAGCCGGTAGTAATATCGCAAACGACGAAATCAATTTAGGGGAATCAATGAATTTTCTAAATTTCACGTTTTTCTCAATTTTTCTCCGAAATTCATGCAATTAATGGACCCCTTTTTTATTTTTGTTGAAATGCCCATATGTTGCCTTTCCAAAGGTACAAAATGTCATGTAGAGAAAGGATATAGAAATGTATCCCTAGGAAAAATTTTTCCGGATATTAAAAAATCTAATTATTAAATTTTTTTCATATCAAACGTTTATGACGTACTACCATCAATTGTAATAAGTTTAAAATTAAAAGAAGCGTATTTTGGAGGTCATTCAAGTAAAAATTTTTGTGAGATATAATTATATTTTAAATTCCGCTAAAAGTTTTCGACGTATAAATTTGTATATCCTTTCTCTACCGAGACGTGTTGTACCTCTTTGGAAAGGCAATAAGATGAACAAGTTAATAAAAAAAGGTTTATTAATTACATTAATTTCGTAAAACGTGAGAAAAATGTAGGAACTTTTAGAGCGTTTTTATATTCACAAGTGACTGTACCTGCTGTGGTGGAGGAAGATGAACGTTGGTGGCATTTTTGTAAAGCAAATTATGTTAGTAGTAGTTTGCCTTAAATTTGATATCGCTACGTTGAGTTCAGAAGATGAAACTTAAGTAATACTGAGCTTCCCGAATTTATGAATCAGCCTGTATCTCGAAAACGGTTGATCTATCACCACTATCAATTAGTATGCGTTAACTAATACACCCTACCCTGTATATGAAATATATGATATTCATAATTTTTTTGATTTTATTTTATATGATATTATAGGTTTTATAGTAGATAAACAAAAGTCGGCTCCAACGTACGCTTTTGAATACATGCATTTATTTAGAGTTGGTGTTGAAATCAATTAACTTTCTTTACCGTTTCAGTTATTTTCGCCACCCAAAAGTCCCCTAAAAGTAAACATCGAATAAAACGCATGAAATATTAAATTTCCCAATTTCAGAAACTTTAACATACGAGTACTACAATCAAAGTTATAAATTTAGTTTCGGGAACTGTTGAAGGAATTAATCTAGTAGAAATTCACGGATGAGTTCCTTTGCTTCATTGAGATTCGTATCGAATATTCATAATTCCTTTGCTTCCTTGGGTGTGCTACATTATATCGAATTTGACATATTTACATATATACAAGAAAAGCAGTTAGCGTGAATTGTAATTTGCTATATCGGCCGAACCTAATCTGGGTCGTGCAAACAGAGGCCGACAGAGTATTAGTTTATTGGCTACAGGTTCAATACATATTCGCCACCGACCGGAATTAATATATCAAACTCATTGATTAGGTATGAATGAAATACGAACATAATTTACTAAACTCTTGGTGAGTGAAGCGTTTCCTAGGGACTCTGGAGTCAGTGAGCTGAAAACACATTTCACAACAATCCTGGAGAATTTTAAATATTTGCAAGGGAATTGGCACTGCCTTGCCCGGTCTTGTTTATTATTGGCAATACGGTTTGGTGGTGTGGCTTTTATTGAGGGAAGCCTCCTAAGTACTTCAAACATTTGTCAATATTGAAGGATTTCAATTTCCCAAGAACTCAGCTTCTCTCCATCAGTGAAATAAAGAAGTAAAGAAGACGCTCATTCGAGCGTTAATTCTGTTCAATTTTTTTACTGCCACCCTACAATAGTTCATTTACCAAGAACACGTTTACATCACCTCACAATTAATTCAATTAGCCGTACTTACGCTGGATTGCAAATACTTGTTAATTAGCTTTCATTCCAGTTTCCGCAGTTTCAGCAATCCACGAAAACTAGGGGAGAGTTGCATATGCGAGCTAGTTGGAACTTAAACTTATACAAATTTCTAATGTGAGTTGTTTGTTTGGTAAACTGTGAAAGTTCAACCGAGATTACAATACCTGGATGCTTTGAACGATCTCATGGCAGTGATTGCAGATAGGTCATGGCTGCAACCTGAAACTTCGACTTTTATATTTTTCTATAAAACTCCTTATAAGCGGTACGAAGTTAAGCCATTCAAAAAGTTTCCAGAAAGCACCAGTTGTTCTGCATTCAACTCCAAAGTTGGAGGGGATTAGGTAGCATTTTACGACATTCTAATATTGTGAGACTTTGAAATGTTTTAAAGTTCTTCTTTTGTGAGAAGATTGCGTAGAACTCATGTAGATTTCACTTTAATATAGTGCTGTGTGGCAGCATACTTTTACGATTAGTAACTTTTTAATAATAATCGAGCTGAGTTGATATCAGAAGATGTTTAAGCTCATTGGAGAAGAAAATATTTTTGCATTTGATCGTAGTATAGTAGACCCAATGTTATGGAGCAGATTAAACACTTTTTGGTATAGAAATATATGTATACCATTTGTGATTTTGTACTATACATTTCGAAAGGAAGATAAAGCCGCGGGACCGTAGCCTATGTGGCGCCCAACCTGGCTGTTATTATTATTTTGGAATTTAAAAAAAATATAGTTATCTAAATTTACAGACTACAAGAATAATAACTAATTGGCTACATGATTAGAGGTAATGTTAAGGGGGTCTACTAGTGTGACCGCCTCAAAAAAGGTGATGTTTGGGAATTTTTTTAAAAGAAAACTACTGCATGGAATGTTTTAATGTTTTAAGGATAGTTTTGTGGATATATAGTAAATCCATGATAAAATTTTCGGACCAAAAAATCGAAAATTTAGCAAGTTATTTGCAATCTCCCAAGGCTCAAAAAAAAAAGTCACTAAACGGCTGCAGTGATAGCGACCTTCACGGTGCCTGAAATCAAAAAAACAAAAAAGTTTATTAAACTTAAAGGTTTTTCCCGTACCATGACCCTCGGGCTAAAAAAAAAATTTTAATTTAACAAAATGGCGGAGTTTCTAAAAAAAATTGCAAATTTCGCGCGAAAATTTAATGATTTTTGGCCTGTCAAAATTACATTTTTGATTTGATCAAAAAACTGGACGTTCATGGTACGTAGAAACATCTTTGAAAGAAGCTGCAATAAAAATCAAATCGATCGGATGATTTGTCTTCGAGTTATAACTGCAGCCAATTTGACAAATGTGGTTTCGAGAAAACGCGTCTAAAGTTTAAGGGGCCTATATGGCTAAATTTTCGATTTTTTTTTTATTTTGGTTTTTCTTTTTGTTCAACTATTTCCGAGTAAAACGCTGCAAACTAAACTCAAATCCGTAAGAAAATAACGAAGTGATGCGTTTTTTTAACTTTTAGATGTGTCGTTAAAAAAAGTACTTCAAGTACTCTGTAATAACGGAAGCATAATCGACGCGCTAAATCCGCGCTATTTTTGGTTCACAGCAGAGCAACTACGTTCCCTGTGATTTTCTGTTGTGTTTGTTGTGTAAACAAACCTTAATCAGTGCGTTTCTAAGTAGCTTTTTCGTTGATAAACTTTATGTTTCTTCTGTAAAGTCAAACTTTAATTCGATTTTGCTCAGAATTCTGTTTTTTGACCGCAACTTTCGAACCGATGAACGGCTGCTCTTAATATGGCTGTAACTCAAAAACTATTTGAGATATGCACTTGAAATTTTAGTATGTTATTTTTAAAGGTATAGACTATCGAAATATGCAAAAAAAGAAAAATCGATTTTTGAAAAATGTCACACTAGTAGACCCCCTTAAGGAAAGGTTAGAGGTTATATTAAGGAAAGGGCCTGGAGATAAAGAGGGGATAGAAGGTAACTGGGCTTTACAGGATCAGGTGGGTAAGGTGCCGGCGCAGAGTCCTTTTGTATCATTGCATTCCATGAGGATGTGCTTTATGGTGAATGCCCACTGACATTCCATGTATCCAGCAGGAGGATATGTTCTGTTCTGACCCTATAATATTTTACCTTTCCGACTTTGTGAGGATAGGGTCATAACTTCATAGTCAGGAATTTTGGGTTGCTCCCTCTCCTGAAGTAGCGTTCTTATATCTTGTAGATAATTTCATCCTACATATATATTCCGTAAGAATTGGTTCATTCGCATTACTATCGAAAAAGGGACATTGCCTACCTGACTGTTATTGTTTGAGAAACACACCCCAAAAAGTTTCGTAATTGTTAAGGGATCTCCGTTTTCCACGTCCCCCATTTTTAATATTAACCATCCGTTCCACGTTTGAAATTTAAATTACAACCGTTGCAGAATGAATGAGACTATTTCAATTGTTATCTGAAGCGGCCGACGCACGTGAAGAGCCGGACGATGAGGAAGCACTTGAAATTGCCAAATAACATCGCAACGAAACCCAAGAAAAAACAAACAAGCACAACATAAACAAAAACAATGGGGATTACTACATTGAGAATTATTTACAAGAGTTTATATAAGTTGGGAAAATGCAGCTTAACCCAATCGAGGGGGTGTTCTGGTCTGCAGCTTGAACAAAATGCAGATATCAACTTTAATTAACTCAGAATAATATTTGCATATTTTCAGAGGGAAGAAAGCGGTAAAAACTTTAGTTATGCTAATTTTATGCAGCCTTTTTTGCGGCACAGATTCCAAATAAAGCTTTTCTTTTGGAATTTATGTCTAATGCCTCTGGCACTTTGTACTGTAGTGCTTTGTGTGTTAATATCTTTTAATGGGACGAGCTGGCCATTATTTATATGAGTTATGATTTTCGGGGTAGCTGCTGTGCGATATGGGTGGCTGCACAACCGTTGGTGTGTGTAGGTTATTTTCAATTTCTCGAAGAGTAAGTAAGAGTAATTTTACAAGCCATTTTAAATATGGAGAAACTTATTTGCATTCCGAAATTATTTCCTATAATATTTTCAATAATCCTCCTATATTATTTCGCTTACGGACGAGATCGGTATGGTACCAAAAATAAAGACACCACCATATATGGAACAGTTTCGGAATCCTCAGATTACCGTTCTTCACCGAAACGTGTAAAACTCACATTTTACTGCACTACAGTTAAATAACGCCAAGTTAAATATTCGTGAAAGAGATAATTTCTGGGAGTCAGGTTTTCACATGGGTGCGCTATTGCACGGATCGGCAGTGTGAAGAAGGATAGAGAAGGCTCGGAGGTGTTCAAGGGATTGCCTTGAAAATCCGCACAGCGGTTTCCGGGGCGCTGATTTCAAATCTACCATCAAGATTGCCAAATTCAAAATGGCGCATCCAATATGGCGAACGAAAAAGTTAAACTTCACCGGCTACCCCACCTCCGACCTCTTTAGTTGCTGCGAAATTTCGCACTGGTAAACTAGTTTAAAATACCCATACAGAAAAAATTACGAGTCCAAATTTACGTGAGAATATATGTCGTATATTTATGTATGATGAATTTTGTACATACTAAATACATTTCACGTATACCGCAATTACCAGGAATATAGGGCAACATACATATATGTTGAAGATATGTTTTTCATATATTTTGGGAAGGATATATAAAAATTGTAATTTATTTATACCTACTAGGTTAATAATTTCATATAAGCATGTACTCAAAAAAAATATTTCTTCAAACTTCTATATGACAAATATAAAATACAAGCAGAATACAATATTCAAACAATAGTGTACTTATATTATAAGTATTTAAAGAAAAACAAAAAGCGGCAAGACCCATGTATTCGGAGTATACGTTAAAATGCATTTTTGAATCAAGTTTTTTTTTATATTTCAACGTATGTATTTTTCCGTACGGGTATATGGTGAAAAATTAGAAATGTATACATATGTACATACTTTGGACTACAGCAAATTTTATATTGAGCACAATTGCTCTTTTGGCAAGTTGACTAAATGATAGTGTAGGAGTGGTCTCATTTAATATTCTAGATAAGAGATATAAATAACTCAACCACTTTCCCCAAGGTAGATGAGGGGAATAACATCCACCTACCAGATTTTATTTCAAGATTTTATTAGATTTACATATGAATGGCATAATTAAAAAATCAATGTAAATTATGATTCTCATTAGATAAGGACAAATATTCTGACAAATATTTATGAGTAAATCCCTAGGGGAGCAATAAAAAAGTTTTTAAAATGTTGAGAGGAGATTCAGTTCAGAAAAGCATTGTACTTTACTGTTCCCTTATACCTAGGTAAATAAAGAGGTTGTAAAATATTACTTAGGACCAGATTCTTGCATTCTTGTGGAAATTGGTAAAAAGCAATAAATTAACCAAAGATGTGATAAAACTCATTAGTAGGATTAATGTTTCAATTGTAACTTTATTTTACAGCGGGTGAATACAACATTCTAATTTTATTTTGCAGTAGTAATACACTTTTAATGTGCTCAGTATCTCGTACATCTCCTTTCGCTTTTACGACCTCGGAAGGTCGACGAGGCATTGAATCGGAAAGTTTTGACAGCAAATCCTGGTCTATGCCATTATACCACACCTCCTCAGTTACCACTTTGAGTTCTTTTATTGTTTGTGGCCGTTTATCAGAACTACTTTTTTTTCAATTATGGCCCAAACGTTTTCTATCAAATTCAAATCTGGGCTATTAGATGGCCAAGGAAGAGACTTCATGCTCAAATTCTTTTTATGATCGATTATCTGTATCAAATAATTATTAAATTAAGTTGTTATTATAAACAGAATGTTATTAAAAACGTACCATTTTAGCTCGAATCGTCTTGAAAAATTGGTTGCTTAATATTTTCAGACAATTGCTCTACTGTCGGTAGAACGCCCACGTTTATAATTTCTTTATATTTTACCGCATTGACTGA
The DNA here is from genome assembly GCA_947538895.1 of Neoitamus cyanurus. Classification (NCBI taxonomy): domain Eukaryota; kingdom Metazoa; phylum Arthropoda; class Insecta; order Diptera; family Asilidae; genus Neoitamus; species Neoitamus cyanurus. Next base: position 28,268,114 of record OX384540.1, read on the forward strand.
TCCTTCAACAATAATTATTCGCCCTACATCGAAATTGTCATGCATCCACATACCATTACGTAGGGACTTCACATTGTGAGTGATGGACTCAGCGCTACGTATATCTTTCCCCAGATCTGCCACTGCGGCGATACCGGCCGAAATGTTGCACAGAGTCGTCGTAGATTGGCGTGAGCGGATGAACGTGTGTAAGAGGAGCCGTGGTGGGCATTTGGCCGATATTTTATTCAAATCATAAATCGCATAAAATGTTCAAATAAAGCAATCAGAACCAGTTTTGCTCGAAAATTGTGTGTTTTTTTTTCAAGTTTAAACTTCGGACGTTCGTTGGGAAGCCCTATAGTACATCTAAATGTTACGTCCAGCAGTTCATGTGTCATATTCGAAGGTGGGCAAAAAGTATATATCAATTTTAAATAATAAATGTTATATAGCATAAATCTAATAACGCCCACTTCAAAATTTATTGGGAGTTATTACCCGTACTAGTATTAGAAGAAAATTTGCTTAGAAATATAATAGCCTTATATTTTTAACAATATTCTTTGCACGTTATTAATTTAATCATTATGAATTAAAAATAAAAGAAGAAATTTTAACCAATATATCAAAAAGTAATCAAAAAAATATTATAATAATATAATAATAAAATAATGCTGCTGAAGGCTCTCACCAGTGGCGTAACTAGGTGGTCAAAGCCAAAGCAGGTCAAGCAAATTGGGCCCCTGTCACCCATCTCCTCTACGGAATTTTGTGATTCAAACTCAAAGTACTGGCACTTTGTACGGACCTACATTGATTGATATGATATGTTGCATAGCATATAGAATGTAGGTACTACTTGCTACAAATAAAAATATAAAGAAATTGAAATGAAATAAAAGGTGTTTTATTTCTAATAGAAATAGTTCATTGAACAAATCAATATTAGTTGGGCACATACAATGAAATAAAGGTCGAAGCATATATATAAAAAATAAGACAATCCAAGGTGCTACCTACACAGACTAACAAAAATATGCGTAGCCTCCGGCTGCCAATTGCTTATACTTTGTCAGTTTATTACAAATAATGACCAGTTAGATCAATTTTAATAGTACTGATTTATTTATAGATTTAATTATGAATGTGTCTTGTGTACATCTTTTCGGTTCTTTTTTACAGTTAATCGGGTTTTTTGATTATTTAAATTAACTTTTTTTTAAGTACCTATGGATAGCGGCCCCTAACGGCCATGTGAATTTTTGTATAAGGAAGCATGGAATAAACGCGAAATGTCGGCAATAATTTGGCTTATATAGTATAGTAACCTCTCCAAAATCAGCGAAATAAAAAACTGTGCAAACTAAAAATTATAAGAAAGATCAAAAAAAATCAATAAATAAGAAGAAGGGAACTCGAAAAAAAACACGCAATTTAGGAATATCTGGTTCAGACACAAGTGCTGGAATTTTTGCTCTAAGATTTATGCAGGGTGAATGCATGCTATGATAACACAACATTGAAACACAGCACCACGGAATTTGTGGCGCTCTCATATGCATGCAATTTCATAAATTTGAGATTTTGTTCACAAAGTGACGCACTAAAGCAATGGGATTTCTCTCGCCAATTCGCCATACTGTACGTAGAGTAATGAATTTGGTAGTAAAACACAATTTAAAATTTGTGGCAACTCATGATAAAGCGTTTTCATGTAAACTGCGCCTGATGAAGACCGATAAATACTTCCCGGCTTATATCGTATTCTACAAGGGATAATAAATTCTTGTCCTGCATTGTTATTGTCGCTGGAAAACGTGCATTTGTGCATGTTGTGCACACGTTGTGGGCATTTACAAAAGAGATTTGCACAAAAATTCCAGTGCCGGTGAGATTTTATCAATGGTTCGGGATATATCAGGCCATTTACGGAACTTGCAACATCAACTATTAATTGAAGTCAATTATGTTCTCATTACGCCACGTGTATCCATTAATTTACTGTAAGCCCATGACACGTTAACAATGCTTAATTATACTCAGCTAACGGAACAAGCCGTATGGAAAATATGCTATTTTACACGATCGATAGCATCCCTGCTCGCTTTTGCGCCAAATATAAAAATGTTTTTATACTTTTATACAAGTGTATTACTAAAAAATGTATTCAGTGCTAAATCCAACTACCGACGTATAAGGTTTTAAAATCCAAGGAGGTACCTATAGCAAGTTTAAATTAGCCTTTCTTATTCTTTAAGATAAAATGTACATATGTACCTATTTATTTATTTATTTATTCGCAATGAGACATACAATGTCTTTTATATACAATGCTCATGACTAGATCCTACTATATACGAAAACAAAAACTTGTTTTAAAATAGCAACTTCTAAGATTGGAACAAAAACGAAATAATTAAACAATAAAGAAGTATAAAAAAGGTAAATTCATATTATGTGATGATATATTAACTAAGCGGAGCATTAATTAATTGAAAAGCCGATTCTTCAGCTGTGGTATCGAAATATTAAAATCAATGGCATTGTGATGTCTATTCAATAGCCTAGCGATGGACGTAATTGAAATTGCGACAAAGCTTGCACTACTACCTAATACAGTAGAGACGCGGTTATATTAAAAAGAATAGAAAATTAAAAACCCAATTTTAGCAACAAATTGCTCTTTAATTGTTTATTAATATTAATTTATGTATTGTGGAATAAATGAATATTATATAAGAATCTTGTTTTACTATAATATATAAACATACAAAACTAATTAAGTAGTTTAGATAATCGCAAAGTAAATCCACTGTATTTTGAAATAGTATTCAAAGTTCTGTTAGCGAATAATTTACAACTAACAGAAGATAACGAATGATAACATCTTAAAAGATAAATAGAAATTCTTAGTGCATGAAATCCTTTAAACACCTCTCATAGCGAAACAAGACCGCATATTCCATAGTCACAAAGGGAAACAAAAATTATTACGATAATTCAATACAAAATTTATTTACTGCTTAGGTAAATCCCCCAGGGCCAGATTTACCTAAGGGCACTTGGAGCACGTGCCCACATGTAACAGAAGTCAGGCAAGTGCGAGACAGACTTGCGCGTGAAGGGTTCCGCAAATTAAATTACTGTGATTCAAAAACTATTTTTTCATGTCATATAACTATAAAGTAACGATTTTCTGACCTTTTTCTTTACTTGTGCTGTAAGACCTTGCATCTTGCTAAATTTCCTGATTCTAGGTCAACGGAACCTATAGGTTTTAATGTATTTGCGAGTGTCAAAATGTGCGGCATATGTGGGGCAAAACTGGCTGTATTTTTTGATTGTGTTGACTCAGAAGCTTCGAATATTTTATACATTTCCAAGGGACCGTGGACCTACATAAGTATTTGATATAAATTTAAACTTGATAACTCCTCCCGTTCCTGAGAAATAGGGTTTTGACTGACAAATAGACAGACAGATAGACGGACAAAAGTGACAAATGTAAAAAAAAGCTTAGAGAATATTGAAACAATTATAAAAATGAAAGGAAACAGACGGAAAGCAAGAAAAAAATAATAACAATAAATAAACAAAAGAAATCAAACTTTCTATTCGATAATAGTCAAATCTAATTCCGACATTACGCGGGCTACCAATTCCATTTTAATTGAAAATCAACTAATTTCTAACTGATAAATTTATTAATGAACATCTCCTTGGGCATTTTATAAAACTTGATTACACTATGTTAAATACATTTCCAAAATTGAAAATGGCTACATTCTAGTAACAAGAGAATTAAATTCATTTTTGGCCCTTCGAGTTTTTTACTATTATATATTTGACTTGAAGATTGGCTATAACTAAGATTTATGAAAGAGTATTCTAGATTTGAATAGGTAAATAAAAATATTTGAAATTTATAGGCATTATTCAGTTTTTTTACTTAAAAGAGATTTTTCGGAAAACATTACAGTAAGTAGGTATTGTATATGTGTAATAAATTCATCAAAACTACTAAAAACAGAAAACTAAATATTTACAATATTGTCTACCATGGAAGTGATACTTAGCCAGGGAAATGAGGAAGGTAGAGAAAAAATATTGGAACAAATGTCAAGTATTTTATTAAACATAATCAAGTGCACTTAGAGTTAAAAGCACACTTTGAAGGTGCTCTTACACGATCTGACAAAATACCAGATATCTGCCAATTTTGGTGGGTAGATTACTGTCAAAGTAGTTATACTGGTGGCAGATATCTCGACAGATTTCATATAGCGTTGAGTTACCAAACTTGTTTTGGCCAATCATCTGCCATTTATCTGTCCTACTGATAACACAATTTATAATTTTTATAGATTTTTATATCTGGTAAAATTTGTTTTTATCTGAAAGTGTAGTTTAGACAAGATTACTCTTCCCGAGACCTGCGTAACTGCATTTATTCCTTTATTGTGTATATTTAAAATTTATAAAAAATTTAAAAAAAAATAAAAATATGTAAAGAATGTAGATTAGAAAATGGGTCGCGGAAAGGAATATACATATGTTAGAAGGAGCTTATGCAAAACTGCTTCAAGAAATTGAAAGAAATAATCCGGATGTTTTAAAAAATGTCATTCGTATTAGTACCTACTAATTATTTCAAATATTTAGTAGAAAAAATAACTCCAATAATTAAAAAATAAGACACAGCTAATTTCAATCCTGGTACTGCTCCAAATTTTCATTCTATAAATGTGCGGACGTTGTTCTATCCAGAGCTAGGCAAATTCAACTTAACAATTCTCTGGACTTGTAGTTTGTAATTAATATGTTGAATTCATTAGTATTGAAATTCTGAAAATTTTCAATTCCATTCCAATTACAATTTCGCCGCTTTTGCTATATCTATTAATAATAACTGAAAATTAAAATTAAAGATGTTGGTATCAATTAAACCATAAAGTGATATTTTTATTATTTACTTCTTGGAAATTTTAGTACCTTGATTTTTTTTTCTTGATCACTTCACTCGCTAAAACCAAGATGACAAGAAATTGTTTAAAACTAGTGTATCTGCTGAATCTGCCTACTTTAATAATTTACTGGGGCCAGATTGACAGCATAGAAATATGAACTAAACAAGGAACGACTGTGTCCTGTAAAAACCCTATACATGAGTGACCACATAAATATAACTCCGTAGAGGAGTACAGCAACAGAGTGTATGAGGGAAGCTGAATAAAACATCTGTTTTTACTTCGCTGGTTTGTGTACATCTCGCAAAGCATCATAGCTTGTCAGTGAATGGCAGCGTGTAAATAGATTATAAGGAGGGCATAGACATTAATCCAGGAACTTTGGAAAATTTTGAATTCTAAGCCACCCTTCTGATTATGTCTTCACATTTACGCCTGCATTGCGCGACCAATACGAACACAGCCAATTCTAACACATTAGGGAATGTGGTATGCTAAATCTGGCTTATAGCCGTTCCGCATTTAGCTCAGATTTTCTCTGATAAGTGGGATGAAGAGGGAGGATGCATTACACGTCAACACGCGAGAGACAGCAAAAGAAACCAACGATTCTCTTCAAGACTATCAACAGCCCGCCATTAAATTCAATATGACGCACTGTCAAGAGCCAAAGTAATAAGATTTTCGTGGTTACTGGGTAAGGCAAGTGGCTTTTGGAATCTGAATCTTATGTTTTTAATGCTTTTAAAGTTAAATCTTCGAATTAAATATTGGGTCTTATATTCCTATAAACAAATATAGGGGCACCTACGCCAATTATTTCGTTATCAAAACACCTACTGTTTATTAATGTGGACAAAGCTATGACATAATTTGAGTGGGCGGTCGTGCTTACTCGTTCCAGCTTTAATACTTAGTCATACTTGAGCGACAGCTGAACCAATATTAAAAAAATGTCATTTTTGTTCTCGTCTCCCTGCATCCAGTTTTGACCCACTGTCCTCTATAACAGAATGAGTGATTAAAAAAGTCATCACAATGTCCTAACCACACAAAACTTCTTGGGGAGGATACTTAAGGAGAATTGCAAATTTTAACTAAACCAATTACTTTATTTAATAACACCGTCAAATTTCCCGTTGTTTGCTTTTCGTTTGAATATTGTCGCGTATGCACGTATGGCAACTTAGGTAAGTATTTACAGGATGCAAATTAGTTTCTAATGCAATTTCCTGCATGAGGCGTAGAAAGGGTTGCATGTGTAATGCCATTAAGGGACGTTCAAGGTGCAGGAATTTCTTAAGTCGGAAAATGGAGGGCGACAGATGCGATACTTCTACCGTATGAGACCTCGGTTCAGGAAGTACTTTCTCTAGGGTTATGTCGTTTTTGTAGGACTCTGTAAAGTGCTTTTGCATCATATTTGCATTTGCTTCCTGGATTAAATAAATCTGTCTAATGAGGCATTCAAAATTGCATTGAAAGTGTGTAAGGAAGCCTATGCACTTAGGGTAGGAAGAGGAGTTGTTTTAATCAAAGCAACGTCACGTCGTAGGTTTAAATATTGTAAATGGAAAACATGCGAGAACATTTATTTTTGCAAGATTTTCCCTTAGAAACTACGGCCGTTAAGTATTTGAAATTATTATTATTTGGTTATTCATATACCATACATGTAGGTATATATTTTTCAATTAAGAGGAAAAATAGTAGGTACTTTTTCCAATCTTCGAAGACCAAGTATAAACTGAAATTACTCGGAAACAGTGAGACTTTTCATGAGGATATGTTGTGGTCATTTGATACCTATTAAGCTGCCCTATCACTTTGCAAGGTTTCTAGGTTAACCAATATTTGCGGAACACCCGTAGTTCTTTATTGAACTAATTAATAAATATCGATCTATGTACCTATCTATTTAATTGTTTCAATTTTTAAATTCATGCGCGGCCTAGATCCGCTACCTTTAATTTCCAATTATATTATCGATCGAAGATTCGAGGTTAGCGGCCCCAAAAACTCCCATATATTCATTTACGCAGAAATCGTTTTAAATTCCCCAGCATACTCCATGAGCTGGCGGCAAACTTTTCCCCGACTTCATTCATTAATACGAGTACCTGCGAAATTTTTAATACATCTAAACCGTAAAGTATAGTTAGGAAGGAAACCAAGTACAGACGGATGCGGCGCGCAGGGGCTTTGTTTTATAATATGTGGTCATTTAGGAATGTCATTCAACATAGCTCTGATCTTAAGTATTTTAAAACAAATTTTGCTTTATCTAATGTTCATTAAAATTCGAGCATTTCAAAAAATTATGCTTAAAACGAGTTCTTCGCCCTTCCTTATCTCATAAAGTAATCAATTTAAAATTCTAAGTCTGGAGGGTGTTTATTTAGGTATGTTGTTATGGCCAGAATCGATATGCATCTTAAATCACCCTTATATAGAATTCAGAAATATAATTAAGAGCTATTTGGTGAGATGGAGATCTTTAGCTCTAGGCTCTGCGCGATTAAAACTTTTCTTACATTATAATTCGAATCTTTGCCCACTTTAATCGCCGAGCCTTTTCTCCTTCACATTGTTACCCTTTTATCTTTGTTTTCCATATCAAAAATGGAAAGTGGAACGGTTTGGAAAATGTCAGATTTCGTCCGTCATAAAAAGAAATTGAAATAAAGTATAATGGCAATCTATTAGTGCCTTCAAATATAAGCTGAATAAAATAAAAATTAAGACCAATATGCCAATTTAAAATGAATTTAGTAAATTTTTGATTTTTTATTTCGTAATCTGCAATTTAGAAACACACAACAGCTGTCAATTACAGGAATTCCAAAGGTGTCCAGGTACAAAAGGATTTTACTGGTTTAAATCTAAAATAACTCTTTTGATATTAAAAGAGTTTTCTTTTCTTGTTCCTGCATACCAAAGTAAACGCCTTTAGCGGGATTCTTAGCCTAAAGTTTTTCCATTAATTCAGCATCCACTTTTCTCCATGTCTTGCAAAATATTTTAGATTTGTTCTTATATTGTTTGTGAGAAAAACTTCTGTAATTTCCCACCGCAGGCAGAGCACGAAAACAAGTTTGCTTTAAACTTTTTAAAGGATTTAAATATAATTTTTTCTTTGTACTCGTGTATCCTAGCAAATGGATGGCGCTTCGTCATCGCCCCACAGACCATGGGAACAGGCAGGAGGAAGAGTGCATATGTTTTGTAAAATCTGAAATTATACGCATCATCAGCAGTTTATTTTCAGGACGTTATCCAGAAGAAATCATGCAATGGTACACACCTATTCGAAGCGTCCAGCTCTTCCACTGACCATCGGTGCTTTTAAAGGCCACTTCAAAGCACTTCAATAATACCATCCGTCTGCAAAATGGAAATTCAGCAAAACATAGTAAAATCATGAAATATTCATTCCTGATTCCTATTCAAATTTCATATAAGTAGAATTGAAGCTTTTCAATTTTCCCTATGCGGCTGTGTCCTCCTAAGAGATTTCTCGCAATAGACAGTCACGAAGAAACCAAAGATTTTATGGCTCTTTGTTAGTCAAAAATTCCCTAGGAGAAATAAGAAATAAATTTCGTTTTTCTCTGTTTTCCTGCTTTTCCTCACGCGTTCCGTTTTTATCACAAGACTTTTCCGGGTTCCACAGCAATCCTGGGCTTTATAATTTCAGCATGGATGCACATACAAGATCTCGTGGATGCATATTTCGTGTAAGACTTCCTTCTGACAAATGTGGATGCATGTAGTGAGAAAAATGAATCCCCAGACACAATCCGAGCGTTCTTTCCTTTAAATTGTTTCCTCATAGTGTTCCAAAAATTTATTCTACCATAACTAGATTGGAAAATTCTTTACTTCCAGACTTGCAATTAAGAACTCTTTGTACTTTTATGGGAGTGAGTACTATTAAGGGGGGCGATACATGAAAAAAATAGAAATCGATTATTTTTGGCATAAATAGTTAAAATAACATCTCAAAAATATGTTTGTAAATTTTTAGAATGAAATTCGCATTATTTAGCGATTAAGAACTCATTTAAGTGCTCCGCCTCAACTCGGCGCTTGAGCGCTATTGCCTGTACCGGAGCGTTCGATTCTCGCTACCTGCTTTTCAAATTTCTGACCTTGGGGTCTTTTGTATTGACGACCTGGGTAAGCAGATTTATTATTATTTATTTATTTATTTATTATTCCTTAATTCCATGAAGGACTTCTATATGGCCCTAGAATCGCTGACTAGTTGATAAGTCGCTGTAATCAGTTTTGTCTCTGTGTGTCAAAACTTTATACGCGTTTCTCTCGAAACTACTTTGTTTTAAATTGGCGGGCAAGGTAACTCAAAAAATTCTCAACCGATTCTAATGAAATTTGGAACACGTCTTCTCTATAGTATTAGCTTCTAATTTCTCAAAAACGCCAAAAGAAAATTCAAAAATTACCATTTTTGACCCAAGAACCATCGGAAAAAAGGGTGAAAAATCGGACTTTTTTTTTCTGATTTTTTGACTTTTTTGTTTTTCTATTAGTTCAACTTGAAGATATATGGTATATTTTATGAATACGCTCAAACCAAAATTTTTGATTTCTGATCATTGTAACAGAAGCTAAAAATCCCGCCGATTGATGCCTTTCGCCGCGAGGTCTTAGGACATTAGTTACTACGGCGGCCATTTTGAAAAAAAAAAATATGTTTCTTGTATTTTAATATATAATGAATAAACATACTGAATGTAAAAACGATTCATTTATTCCTCACCTTTTAAATAAGCCTCTGAAAAACGGTCAAAATTCAGGCGGTTACATGTATCGCCCCCTTAAGAAAACTGTGACCTTGAATATCTCGAATCTTCAGGAAAAATGCAAGGGACCAATCTTCTAGATAATTATTTTTCTAAAACTTCCATATGAACCATATGGATGTCCGATAAAGACAACGTGAGATATTTGCAAAAACTATGACCTTCAATATCTTGGGTAGCCATGTTGTAATTTTTGTGATTTTTGCGGGCTTGGGACACCTCAAAGAACGTGTGTGCAAAAATTCAACTTGCAGGGGATTTTGTTGAGGTCAAATGCTAACTTCCCTGGGCTAGAGTCTTCGCAATTCTTGCCCACGAACTTTTCTCGCCGTGAACGTCGTCGCGCCCGTTCCCACGCTGACCGGGAAACACTCCCGAATATGCAAGAAGCCCGCGAAAAAAACCATCGACGTTCACGTTTACGGCTAGTCGCGAAACTTGACGCCGTGAGTCTGGAAGGCCTAAGATTATGATTACGAATTGAAGCAAAACCTTTTTTTCTTCTAGGCGCTACCTAGCGCGATTAATTGATTTGTTGCACCTTTTCGATGACAAGATATGGAATGATCTAATAATTACTAACATTTAATAAACTGATATTTTTTGTTTAATGCCCGCCTTAAAATTAAGTGTAAATTTATTTTCTGTTGTTTATTTAGTCTATTTGTTAATTTGCTAAATCAAAAGAGGAAACAAATCATTAGTGTTGAACCTGTATGTGTATATGTATTTATTGGTTGGTTATTCATTAAAAATTGTTTTTAGCGTTACGGTTAAAATTGGTATTAGTGAGGGGCCAGGAGAGCATTAAAAAGGTCCAAGCCAGTCTTATGGAAATACAACAGTATACGCTTGATATAAATTTTAGATTTGAAGACCATAATTTCGTAGCAATGTGTTTGCAGCAGGAGCTGTAAATTTGCATGCGTACTATTCTCACTCAATTATTGAGTGTTCAGGAAATGGATTAAGCTTAATTGGGGCACAAAAAAAGACGCAAAGTTGTAACATTTTTAATTTTCATTAATTTCTACGTCCGCCGAGTCTCAATTACAGCAATGGGAAGTTACAAATTTCACACGTCTACGCTGGACGAATAAAAGAGTAGAAAATTACACAATTAAAATAATTTACAATAAAGTTTACCGCAAGAGTTGCATCTGGACCTGCTCTTGCTATCACCACATTTGAGTATTCTGACATTTTTACAGTGCAGCTCGGAATTGTTCTACCTAACTTGACTCTTTTTTTTTTAAATATTTACAACAACTTCAATGGAGAAATTCCACGGCTTGATTTCTGTATTGCCAAGCAATTTCCTTAGTATTCGTAGTCGTCATCGTAATAGTCGTGTGCTTGCCTTGAACTGCTCGGATGTTTCTTGCTGTCGACTGGGGCCTTAACCGCGCTGCTCCTAACGTCGGAGGAGGAGTAGAAAGAATCGCTATTGTGGCTGTACTCTGCTGCAGGTGGAAACCTACCGTTGTCAAATTTGTTTGCATGTGAAAATCCGCTAGGATAACCTCGATTTGGCGTGAGTGGCTTCAACGTAGGGTTCAAAGCATCGTTCAGGGTCACGTCATACTCGTTGTCATAAATTTCGTCTAATGAAGTTTTGGGCGGGTCTATCTGCGGTTGCTGTGTTGTTCTAGGCCCTTGGTGTGGCTGGGGGTAGTCATCGTCATTGCTAAAGGAACTGCGGACAAGTGGGGCTGCGTGTTCCAATAGCCTTACTCCTGATACCGTGGAGCCCATGTCTATAGGTGTACTATCAGTTACTGGGGATTTTTGTGCAACTCCGACAGGTTGAAGACCTCTTGGCAGATATGGACTACCTCCCCGAGATGGCAAGAACGGTCTCTTCACTATACGAACCTTTGGTCTGTTTTCCCGCACAGGTGCCTCGTCATTTGTAAGCTTTTCCCCGTCATCACTCTGATTTCTGTCATTTTCAATATTCAAATTCTCATCTGCATGCTCGCTGGTAAAGACATCTTTTTCTGAAACATTTTCTGGTTTATCTTCCTTTTCTTCATCCCTTCCCCCTTTGCTGCTGCCGAAACGAATGGCCGATATTACTTTTGAAGGATCGCGGGATCGATCATTGTATTCAATATCTTCATCATCTTCTTCTGAAGCTTCTTTCTTCGGTGGCCCTCTAAACTGCATCCGTGTGATTGGTCTGTATTTAGATTTTTGTACAGGTCTTTCTGTGGGCTCAGTATGTCTTTCATCAGAGATATCTTCCTGAGGACGTGTTCGTGGATCCTCCTTTTCAATTGAAGAATAAGGCCTCTTAATCGCTTCACGTGGATTATTATTGGACTTAGCACCGGTGTTTTCTCTTCTTTCATCATTTTCCCTAACACTTTCTTGTCGATTCCGATTTTCTTCATTTGCTTTTGTGAAGAATGGTCTTCTAAATTTTTCCCGCGCGTTAAATATGGAAACGTTGGGGCTGCTCTTTTCCGGTTCTTTTTCTTCAGTTTCTCGGACAGTTTCATATCGTGTTCTTTGATCTACCTTGACTGGACCAGAAAAGGATCTCTTGGGAAAGTTAGTACTGGCCTTGTCCGGCTTTGCCTCTCTAGTTTGTGGTTCTCTTGACGGTTCATCTTCATATTCATCATAATATTCATCATCAGAAGGTGCTGTAGTAGAGGGTTTTCTTGTAGTGTATTCAAACTTTTTCTTTTCGTTAGTTGGCACTGGTCGACCTATCTTAGGCGGTGCTCGAGGACCAAAAAGTGAACTTAACCCACCAGTCCCAGCTGGTCTGGGACTGGTTTTATCGCTTTCTGGTGGAGATTTTTGATCGTCTTCCTTTTCTTTCTTTGAAGAGCGATCATCATTTTGCCTGCGATCATCGTCATCGTAAACTGGACGCCGGTCTCCATTCAAACGCTTACGACTGGGGCGAACATGAAGGTCTTCGTCGTCATCAGACTTGTTCCGTTCTTTAGAGTAATGGCGGTCATCATTAAAACTTTTCCTTTCATCGAGATTTCTACGATCACTGTTTCCCATTCGTCTTTCTTCGGAAGGCAACCTACGATCATCATTTGGACGTCGTCTCTCTCCATGCTTGTTACGGTCAGAACGATCATCTTCATTAAATTTCCTATTCTCTCCGGGTTTGTTCCTGTTCCTTGGTCTATCAGGCTTTCGTCGCTCATAATCATAGTCTTCGCTTTCCTCACGGGCTCGTTCACGATTTTGGGGCCGTTTCTCATATCTAAAAACATTTATTATTTGCAGCATTCGAAAAACAAATTTATGTCCGCACTTACCGTTCATCGTCGCTGTATCCTCGCCTTTCTTCATAGTCATCGTCATAATCTGGACGTCTTTTCCTCGGCCTCTGTTTTCTCCTTCGATTTCTCCTTTCTTCATAGTAATCATCATCGTAATCTTCATCATAATAGTAATAATCCACCTGTGGGCGTCGGCGTCTTAAAGGACGTCTGCGAGGATGGCCTGGACGAGGTCTACCTCCCGGCCCTGATTGCGGTGCCGCTATTGGAGGTACTACAGTGGTTGTCGTCGTTGTTGTTGTAGTAGGTGTTATGTAAAGAGCATCGTTTCTGAAGATTTATGTTTTTGTTACAGTACACCTGGGTTTAAAACTAAAAAGTCCTTTTACCTGTGAAAGTATTTCGACGAGTGTTTGCAGTCTACCACCGAGGCGAATTGACATATAAATGTCTTTTGATCGAACATCGTATAGTTTGCGCACAGGAAGTCGTGCCTAATTCCATAGATGCAATGATGATACAACTGAAAGGGAAATTGAATTCACAGTTTCGTGAGTATTTAATTAAAAAATATTTGTTGGTGTTGCACCTCTAATATTGGTACACAAAACCAAAATTTCCCAACAGTCGCGATGCACGACTTCGATGATAAATTAGCACATATGTATGTACCTACGAGTAATTTTGAGATTCAGGGGAATGTGTCACGATACTGAGCGATCGATTACAGCATATCTGTTTTGAAGTACTCGTATAGAACATCGCATGCAGGGCAAATGGAAGTTTGAAAAATCATACGATTGTAATGCATACTTTCACTTTTTCTAACTCGATTCAGGGACACTGCACTGCAGGAAAAGCTGAATTTTATTTTATTAGTAAAAGAAATTTACATCACATAAAAGCATGGTAAATATTTAATAGTGGTGCTGCAGCCCTAATCGACCACAACAAATTTTTTGACCATCTAGGACAATTCTATAGTGTAGTTATGGGTAATTTAAGGTGCGGGTGGTCAAATTTGAGTCCGTAGGATCAGTCAGTAGACAAATTTTGCCTTTCAAAATGTATCAACAAAATAAAACCTTTCGCCCAACCTTAAATTACCTATTACTACACTCTATAATAGTCCTAGATGGTTAAAAAAATTGTTGGAGCCACTACTAAATATGTATTTACCAAAATCATTTATTTATATAACAAGATCTATTCTTCACGCGTCTTTCGCCATCATTTCGACTATTACCTCGCATTCTACTTCCACAACTCTGTGAAGGATTAACAGAGCCAAACCGTTCAATCGCTCCTCGCCCGATTTGCTGCGCAAGTATGGTATATAAGTTTCTAGTCTACGGAGACATGGGAAAGGCCGTTCACATTAGCAACAGATATAGGTAGCGTGCGTTGCGCCAATTTTTAAAATTCGATGTACCGACCGATTGTTTGTTGGCTCAAAATATGGAGTGATTGCATCCAAATTTATTTCTACGTAAAACAGAAATTAACAACAATAACTGAAAAACGAAGCGTTAAGACTTATGACACTACCAAATTTTGAATGTGTTGCATGTGAACCACCAAAAGCCCCTGCGTACGTCGCTGGAATTATTTACGTATTCCACTAATAATCGATTATTCCTTTTCAATTAGACAGGCCTTAAAAGTTTAAATAACAAAAAAAAATATTCAGTGGTATGTGTCGACTGCTCGTCTCCAGTGTGGATCCACACTCGTTGTGTGAAACGCCGATACTGGACTTGTTATACTCATTTTACAGGCTGCAGGCCTCTGCTTTAGAAATTGGCTTGCATTAAAATACATCAATGATTATAATTTACTTATAAGCCAGCCATAGTGAAAAATCAATGTTTGTATCAAGTCGCCATTCTGTTTTTCATCAACCAATTTTACAGCATTGTTCTGGACAAATTTTAATCAGTCATAAATCACAAGTCGTAACTTTCTTGCTCATTTATGTCACTCCTTCGAAACGGATCCCCCACCTTGCCGCGGTGAAGGAGCTTGCGCGCGTTCAATGATAGAATGGGCTATGTCGACGGTAACCGAGGTTGCTGGCAGGGTCACCCATGTCGAACAGGTCAGTCTTGAGGCGCCAGACTAAGAGGACGGCGGACAGATATCCAATCGACAAATTGAATGAAATTCACTCAAATAAACCTGCAGCACAGCAAATCGGCCACTGCATTACTTAGTGGAAGGTTGACCAAACTGTGGACATACCCCCAAATAACTCTAATACAGGAACCATGGGTGTGCAGAAAACGTATATCTGTGGCCTTGGGATGGTTACTTGGGGTAAACTCTTCTATCACCATAGAAGTGACAGACCGCGGGCTTGCATGATTGTCCCCAACTCAATCGAAGCCATGATGTTAAGGCAATACTGTAGCCAAGACGTCGTCGCGGTCAAAGTATCATACAAAAAATCGGGGGTCAGGTGCGAAACCTGAACGCATTTGTATACATGTGGACAGCACACGAGCGAACCACAGACGGTTGATCATTGCTATACATGCTGAAGAGCAGAGGCCAAAGCACCGATCCCTGCGGAACTCCTTTACTAATGGGGAGGAGCGAAGAGAGGTAGTAATCTATCAAGACACACTGCATGCGGTATGCGAGGTATTATGCAACCAGATTACATGCGCAAGCCGAGAAGTTAAAGAAGCTCCGCAATTTGTAGCGCATTATGTTGTGATCAATGCTATAGAAAGCCTTACTAAAATCAAGAAACACCATAACCGTTGCCTTTTTCTGGTCTATATTTGCACGAATGTTATCCGTCACGTCTAGCACAACCGACTGGTACGGGAAGAGAAGTACGAAGGCGCGAAGATGTTCTAGGACCTGATCTTTAACAATGTATTGAAAAGCTTTGGAAATTGTCGGCAATATGGAAATGGATCTAAAGTCAGACATTTTATTTTGAATCTTGGACTACTTTCAGACCAGAGGATAAATAGAATAGAGATGGTGAGGATTGTGTTAAAGAGGTGCACTAAATGAGAAATGAACACTTAGAGAACCAGCTTAACAAATTTAAAAGGTACTTCATCGAGACCGACAGCATTCGACTTTACCCCAAAGATGGCAGTCTAAGTCTCCTCAGCATCCACATTCCGAAAGGAAAAGGAGTTTAGTGTGTCCGGTTGGTCAGGGAATAAGTATGGTGCAGCTTCTAGTGTTGATGAATGATGAGAATTGTTGGTTATTTCTAAAAAGTGTTCCTCATTAACGTTTTGAAGGAAGAGTAAAGTGCGAAATTGTCCTTGAAACGATTTCTCTCCTGGGTCGGTATAGGTTCTACCTTTAAAGTCAGACTTTAGTCCAAACTCACGCACTTTTTCGCCACTCATTTTAGGCGATAAAGTGTGCATATTATATGAGCAAGTCAGTGGGACTTTTTAATGTTGCACTCGGTAGGAGATCCCAATTATAATCTTCTTCGGAGAAGTTGCAGTTGGGGTTTTCGTCACATATGTATGTAATAATCGTAATAACTTGTGGTTTTTCGGTCTACTGAGATTTTTGAGTTTTTTTCTCCATTTTAATGCATGAAAGCATGTTTTGTGAGCAACCCAAAATTTCACGATGACTTTCAAGTATATCTGGTTTTTTTTTGATTATTTATCACTATCAGTTTCCTTTGTTTCTCTGAACAATACTTAGCGCGGCCCATTTTTGATGCAAAAATTATTTTTCCTGAATTTTTTCTAGTTTTCTTTGTATACAAATTCCTAATATAAATTTCCAATTTCAAACAATTATCTGATATTTCGTAGTCACTTTCAACCAATATTTCAATTTATTATGTCATACACCTATTTTATTACCCACTCGTTTACAGCCCCTGTTACAATAAAAAGGGAATTCTCATGAAATTCTAGATGGCATTTCAATAAAATTATTAGTATGTGGCAAGCTATCGTGTAGTTTTATATTTTTATGAACATATTTCACTGTTAACGAAGTGCTTAATATACTAGAAATAAGTAACCTACCTGACACTTGTGCTGCACTGAAGCGTAAAATCCATCATGCAAACCATCGCATTTAAAATCAATTTCTTCCATTGGCGGCACTAAGCTATAAAATGGATAGTCGGACAGGTTGTATCTAAAATGTCAGAGAAAATAATTAAAGAGCTTGTAATTAATCGTTTTCTTAAATATTACATTACCCATTTAATTCTCTTGGCAGATTCGGATCCCAAATATAGTCAATTTGTGGAATTCCGGTCAATGGAGCCTTTGTTGTTCCGTTTATTTCGCTCAGTGCAACTTCCGTTGTTTGGACCTAAGTAAATCAAAAATAAATACTATAATGTAATATCAATCAGTTTTTTTTTTAAATTTAAATCGAATATACTGTGTGCATTAGTTCAAAACGAAATTTAACAGGAAAAATTATGGAGGCATTGTAGCCAGTCAACATGAAATAGTTGTAAATAATGAAATCAAATAATTCAAATTATAGTTATTGTATTTCAATACATATATGGTCTTGTTTAGAAATGGTAAGTAGGGTCCTTGCAACCCATGGATAATGATTAAAAGTGCGAGATCACGTAGTTATTAAGTTTAAGTTATCAAAAAGGTTAATATCACCCCACACACGATTGTACACTATGTCATTTTACTCCACATTTTAAGGAGGCCGGATCGAAAACTAAAAAAACGGGAGAATTACTTCAAATTTTGCTAGATGATAGTTTAGCATCATATAAATCAATTGCAAAAAAAAAAAATACATGTCACCGGCCAAATGGAAGAGAAAAATCAAACTAAAGTTTATTAAGGGGTTATTACTAGCTTAATTTAACTCGAACAGTTTTCATCCGATTGACTTCAAATTTTAACTGGACCTTTATTATTAAATTATCTAACGAAGTACACAAGATTATAGTGATTGTATATCAGGAAAAAAAGTTATAAGCCATTTAGTTCGAGTTTTTTCTTCGAAAAAACGGGTTTTTATCAAACAACTGCAATTTTGCGTAAAAAAATTGTTTCATTATCTACATGATTTTTGCTACCGAAGTACATATGATTATATTTTCAGATTTTTTTTCGCGAAATGGCAGTTGTTTGAAAAAAACCCGTTTTTTCGAAGAAAAAACTCGAACTAAATGGCTTATAACTTTTTTTCCTGATATACAATCGCTATAATCGTGTGGTGGTAATAAAGGTCCAATTAAAATTTGAAGTTAATCGGATGAAAATTGTTCGAGTTAAACTACGCTAGTAATAACCCCTTAATAAACTTTAGTTTGATTTTTCTCTTCCATTTGGTCGGTGACATGTATTTTTTTTTGCAATTGATTTATATGATGCTAAACTATCATCTAGCGAAATTTGAAGTAATTCTCCCGTTTTTTAGTTTTCGCTCCAGCCTCCTTAAGTATTATATATGCAGATGCAAACGAAAATATTTCAGTTCCTGTTCTGCAAATATAGCTTTACGCCTATATATGTACAGACATCTTGATTTCCGTGCATAAATGTTGATGAACTGTGGAAGCTGTTTCATAAGCTTTATTGCCCTGATAGAAAGCACAAAGCCCTTAAAACTACCAGGACATTATAGCTTTAAGCTTTCCTTATAAACTTGCTATTTTGAAAGCTCCCAGGAAGGATTTTCCTACAGGACACTTTGAGAAATCTTCATTCAATATACTTTGCAAAAACACTTTTCTTCTTCACAATTACTTTATCACATTTTGCTACACCGAACGTCGGCGGTCTGTTGTCTTGTGGTAAACATGTTCGTCACAGCCAATATTGTGATGCACGCACGTATTTAGTGATTGTAACTAAGTTGAGTAAATAATCCAACATTTGTTTAATGCCCAAATCAAATTCGTTTACTAACCAAAATGAATAAGAAAAATATTCCACAATAGCCATAAGACGCGAGCTTGACCGCCTTTTTCTGACATTGTCTTTTATTATCATTAGCAATGTCTACTTTCATCTATAGTGTTTACATTGGGTTTCAGAAATGATTTTCATGACATGTTTGATAATGAAAACATGTTACACAGGTAAATAGATAAGTATTTTATTGGTGTCGAAGAAATAGCTGATTTTTCGTAGACTCTGAATAAAATGGTTCATCACATCAAAATTATATAAAATATTAATTTGCAAAAAAACTTGTTCTTCAATTATTTAATTAATACGTGCCTTCAAGGAAAGGTGCGGCGGACATTTGAACGACGTTATATCCCATACTTAATGCCATAAAACATTCTTCCAAATAAAATAAAAATGGTGTAGATATTTCACACAGAACTTGTTTTATTTACATTTAAAACTCGAGCGTCCTTATTCAAAGACCCTATACATATAGATGTATAGTATATATCACAAATGACACACCAATTCTAGAGCATACATTAAGACACAATCAATTTAAAAATTTTACTAGTTTTAACTTTTCTTTTCCACAGAAGCGTCCCATACAAAAGCCTATAAATACAATATATTGTGGAAGGATTTTATAGATTTTCTAATCTATAAATAAAGGTTAATACGTCTCGGTTAACTTCATTTTCAATGAATAGATACATATGTTAATACTTTTAACATATTGCTCACATTTTCACTCCGCCTTTTATTTAGAACCGCTCTCATACCCTTATTGAAATTTCCTTGTTACTTTTCAATTTCAATTTTACTTACCGTTGTTAGAATTTTTGAACAATATCGTAAATAATCACTCCAATATATTTATATTTAGAGACCCATTCCACATTTTCTTCAATTAGGACAACTGGTTGTCTTCACTTTCCTTGTTCTCTAAATCTAGGTTTTCCCAGAACAATACATTTTGTTTTTTCCATATTAACACTATTATTAAGAAATTCATTCTTAACCATTCACTAACTAAGACTAATTCATTATTTATTCTATTAACCACATCTTGAACATCACACCATAAAAATAAATTAAGGCATCATCTGCAAACATATGTGGTTTGCATTGTCCCACTACTTCTGGGAAATCATTGATATGCAATATGAATAACAGTGGTCCGAATTTACTCCCTTGTGGTATTTCATGTATTACCTTTTTTCATTTAAAACCACATCATTAAATCAAACCTTCTGATATCGGTCCCTGAGATAATCTGGTAACCATTATAATACACTTCGTTTACAGTAAGTACATCATGAAGGTGGAAATAGTTTCAAATATTTATCACCTTCAAATGGCTATAAATTTGCGAGGAGACATCGTAGATGACCATTCGGTCATAAATAAATATTTTAAAGAGAAATGATAGTACTAAATGATGTACTTATTCGAAATACGGTAAGCAATTTTTTGAGTCCAATACATAGCCTCAAAATGTGCCAGAAAGCCATTTTATAAGTACTTAATCTCAAATATTTCAAAATCTTGATTCCATCCAGATTCGGATTCAGCACGAAAAATTAAATCGGAAATAACCCTCAGCTGTCAAACCACATTCATACCACCGTTATTCGCAGACCTGTGTAATAATTACGGAAAAATTTGCATAGGAATCATCGCTTACAATAAAATCTTTGTTGATCTGTATAACTGAAGAAACCGTTTCACTGAAAAATGCTTCAAATTAGTATCAAGACTAAGGTTGGGACATCGACAGGAAAACATCGATGTTAGCTAAAATTGACATCGAAAGCCCAGACCATTAATGGTAAGAAAAATCGGTCAAAAAACATCGAGTCGGCGATTGTCGACAATGTATTTCTTATGAGGTGACCGGCAGTGACATCATAAACGACCACAAATAAATAAAAAAAATCAGTACATCGGCAACAAAACCATCGATGTTTTTCACAAAAAACCTCGAGATTTTCAACATGTAGTGTTCGATATCCCATTCGATTCAGTAATTGCTTGAAAATCAAATTTGTTTATAAAATATAAGCGTTTTAGGTTCAACGTAGTAATAATTAAAATAAATATGTGCCAACAGGAATACACACAATTTCATTCTTCTGCCCACCCTATTTAGGTAAAAATAATACAGTAAATGGTCTTTAATGTTTAAAGGTATGCAAGAAATTATAAAACGTTAAATTAAATAAAACGACAAAAAGGCGATTTAAACCGTCGAAGCGAATGCTGAACCTTGAATTCAATTGGGTAGTTTAGTTAACGAACGTTAGACACTGACGAATTATGTCTGAATTATTATTCAACTTAGGTAAGATTTATTTTCATCGCAATCAGTGGCTACGAACAACACGTTATCGCTCGACAACGAACCGCCGAATGGTGCTCTTTAGAATTTTTATATATGCACCACTATTCTAAAAATGCTTTTACGAATTATATAAAGAAAAATTTCAAGCTCCAGGTACAAGGATATAGGACTTTATCTAGGGACCAAACCGAACAAGCTTTGTATCCTTACTTTCAAAGCTTCCCCATGAAAGGCAAACCTATGCGAAACTACAGAAATCCTTGGAAAGTATGTTCCTTATATTCAGGTCAGACGCCTCTTTGGAGATGATATTGAGAAAAAATCAAACATTACTTTTACAACATTTTACATTAACAAATAGCAAAACAAGCTATAGCCTTAACTATAATGGCCTTAGGGCTTACTAAGATATTTCGTGAAACTTCCTTAAAGTTGGTTAAGTTTCTGTCAAATATTAACGAAGCTTAACCTCAACTATAATCGCCTTTATGCTGTTTTGACAAGTTGCAAAATTTAATAATTTAATTGATCCGTTTTCCTCGGCGACTTACCGAAAGTTAACGAAAGATGGGATAAGGCCATTATAGTTGTCAGTATGGCACTTCACATAATCGTGTAAATTCTTAAGCTCCCTTAAGGTACTGCTTATGGGTGGACGGCAAAACCATATTACTAATAAGCTTAATTGTGATAGAAATTTGGGGCACATTACATAAAGTTCCAAAAGCTTTCCTAGTTTTCGCAATCATTCATTAATTCAAGTAACCTTGACCGGTGTTGCTATTTCTTTGACACGCCAGGAGATTTATGCATTATGTATTTAAATTGTGACTATCTCACAGCGGTCTTGGGCTGTAAATATTTTAAGGTGCAGGAACAGGTTTATATTAAGAGAATCGCCCTGATTTTGACAAAATTTAGTTTTAGTGCAAATGAAAGGCATCTCATAAATCGAAATCGGTCGATTGCTCTTAATTTCAATTAATAATCGATTGATCCTAATGCAAATATGAGCCCAAAGTGCATTCAATATACATATTCGTATTTAATCTGTGTCGGTTGGGCAACCCCACCGATTGTAATAAAAAAAATGCCTACAAGGCGCTTCAACGGATAACGTGGACTAATATTCCACTTTCGCCGCAATTAGCCTATATTTCAAAGCTGTTTGTCATGAATCACAAACAGGCAAAACCTCTTCCTGATCCAAAAAATTATAATGGTAAAGTTGTGTGCCCGTGTCGTACGTGAACTTTTTTTTATAGGACAGGGAAATGTGCCAAAAAGCTAGGAGATTTATTTGCCGGTAATAGAGGTATGGATGCTTTGCAAATATCCATCTTTCCAGTACAAACCTTCATATGGGAGGATGTTATAATTACTCTTTGCCTAAGTGGTAACGAAATGAGGGATATACTGTTCATTTGTAAAAAATTTATTGACTTCTGTTGTGAGATCTAATATGAATCAATCCCCCTATAAAGTAAAGAAATAGAAAAAAATTCATATTCGATGTTGTAGATAGAAACATGTTTGTGCGATTAATATTGTTTAAATTAAAAGACATCTCCGAGACGCAATTTATTATCAAAACAAGTTAAGAAAATATTAACGTTGATTGACTTGATTTTCTTCCAAATTAAAATGGGTCAAAACTGGTGTTTTGAGGACGTCTACGTGCTTGACATCAATCAGATCTTAATCGGACATACTTGCTTGTTACTAGGTCAGTGATTGTTTACAAAAAAGCACTCTACTTCCGGAGCAACAAAACGTTATGTAATATTTTAATTGACTACTGACTGCCGACCGTAGTCCCTAATTGGTAAGTCCATTCCATATAAAGGTATATGTATCCATTCAGTCGAGCTATTATGCCATAGAAGAAGTATTTTGTCTGCATGCAGTCATTCTGTGCAACACACAGCTTTTATGGGTGATCATGTTGTTTCATAACAAAAACAATCGGTTGTTCACTGCACATTCATTTGAGCAATTCTTATTTCTTAATTAATGTCACAATGCAGTTTTTGTGTTTTTATTTAAATTATGTTTGCTTCGAAATGTGTAATAAAATTTTGCTATTATTCTGTAAGTTAGTCATGTTAAAACTTTTAAGGTACCTAGTAATATTACCAGAAGTGTAAAACACAGATTTAAATATTTACTCTAAATCTAGAAATTTCTTAACCAATTCATCAATAAACTTTTCAATTAGCAGGAGCAAAGCTACAATGACAAATTATTCGTTCACAGGTTTTTAGCAGTTTACTAACATTTTACAGAAAATTTGCAATATCCAGTAAAATCAAACTATATTTAAATTGTAAAGAGAAAAGTTACTTATTTCAACAAGCAGGAATAAATAAAAACAAAAAGAAGAAGATTTTAACCAAAATAAAAATCGTACACCAGGAAATTTTCTTCAAATGCTGCTTCAATTGATATTGTGTTGAATTTTCCCCGTTATTTCGTGTCTGATGCGTCTTGATGTATTTTAAGAGATTTTTTTATTATTAAAGAGCCCCTTTTCTATACTTTCCCTGTAGGATTTCCCATTGGTTGTAAATTTTTGGATTTTTAATGTTTTAAGGTTAAATTATTAAGAAAGAAATCACTGCCCTGAAGACGAGTTGCTTCAAATAAATAAAGACATACTGATGTCTTGAGAACACGATTTTTTACAGGGCTGCTAACTTTTTAAAATGTTTATATTGCCACTTTTGTACAATTACTTTAATAGAATAGAGTTCCAATACCTGAAGCCCTCATACAAGTAAACCATGTTTCGGTATAAGACATAAAAAATATTTCTCTGACTTTCGTACACCCATTGTATTAATTGTAATTAATTGTATAATAGTACAAGATTCAGCCTACGAGCGACATTCACCCATCTGTTTTCCTAATGAGAGGTATTTTTTCTAATCAAAGATGACAAGTAAACAAACAAATCGTATGGGTTGCATAATTATTTCAGGTCAAGGTTGAGAGTTATAGGGTGATTAATATATTGGGGTGCACATTATAATTTTATATTTATCTTTTGATCTAATTACCGCAGCGTTATGAAGCTCACGCCAAACAAGTTATAATTATAATGTGCATCCCAAATTTATTAATCACCCTATAACTCCCAAACAGTTGAGATCATCCCCCCCTTGGTATATGATTTTTGTTTATGTTTTTGATGGATTGATCTAGGTGAGATCTATCATCACATATATTTTTATCCCCCACAGATGTCACACCCTATATACATACATACATATATAAAAAAGGAACGCTTTGCGCGTTGTATTCCTATTCCTCCTAAACCGATTTCGATAGGGAGTACTTTGTCGTTTATGTTTTAGGTTACCTTTTGTCCTTGGAAGATTTTGAGTTCCCGCGAGTTGGCATTATAAAATTAACACTCATGTGTTTTTTTTACACTCATGTGTCATATATTAAAATAAATATTTTTTTTTTGCGACTGCGGGGGTATTAAGCGAGATCACTATGAAGTAAAGTAAAATCCTTTCATCTGAAAAGTCAAATAATATTAAAAACCAAACCCTTGTGGATCTCTGAGTCATATAGGCGAAAAAACTGTGCGAAATTTCAGACTCAATTTTTACACCGAGCTCTATCTTAATTGAATTGAGATATGTTTCACATTTGTTTTAAAAATTTATTGAAATTTGAATCGAAAATTCAACTTTTTCCAAACCTGTTAGTTTTCTTTGTTCTTTTGAGACCCAATCACAAAAGCGTATCTGATAGTATTCTTTTATGTTTATATAAATTGTAGTAGCGTTTGAAAATATATTTATGAAGACAGGAATGCATCCCTTTAGCATTGTATTTGGCATTTCGCCATACAGTGGACTGTGGATTACACCACTCAAGAATTAAAAAAAGTTGGTCAAACCCTTAACATACCAAATTTTAAAAATATAATTGATACGGTGAAATTTGTTATTTTACATATTTTTCATATTAATGCTTTGTCTGCAGCGTGTACTTGGAATGTACACGGGTTCCGTAGGACGTATAATATTGTTGCAAAATTGGTTAGTGGGCGGCTTCCAACTAATTATAACGTAGAAGATCGATAGCAAGAAATCTGTTCCCGAGTTGTACTGCTCTGCTAAATTTAAGAATTAATTTTTTTTTTTGGGTTCTTAATTTAATAAAGTGGCCCGACCACTACTAAGTTTTCCAACCCGGCAACGGAAAAGCACCTCTTCAAATTTCAATGGTGGACCATTTTCAGTCGTGTCAGGTATTCTCAGGTGTAGCTCTAACAAAGCATTTCTAATGTTTCGGAAGAAAGCCCACTTTGGAACATTGTCTCCTTTTCAAATTGACGAAGCTCCGACCGAGCAAAGACGTCTAGATTGATGGGTTGTCTCTTGAAATAGGCCGATAGTGGTTTGACGGGAAAATTGGAGCATGTTAATGGCACTGGTCCTCGCTCCCACGGATCAGTGTCTGTTACATTACCAATTTAGGCAACAAAACAGATGCGTACGGCATTATGAAAGGTGCATTATGTTCCTGCTGATTGTAACCATTGAGGATGACTTCGTAATGTCCGGGCGTATTTCGTAGGTAATGTTCATGGCGGGTTTACCACTCGGTGGATTTAGAACATATTCGCATTTTTTCCAGCGGGGCATTGCTGATTGGATCAGAATTCCGGGGTGTCGGCATTCGGGTTGTCGTGGCTGTAATTTTAACATAAGTATTGGCGGAGTTAAGCTGCCTAACCACGGGCGAGCATGTTGTACAGAAATCGTGTCGTATTAGTTACTAATAATGCGAGATTAATCGGGGCACATGTAGAAGTAAAAGCCTTTGGAAAACGATGCTCGACAAACAAATTTCTTATGGATGGGCTAAAGCGAACAATTGCGCAAACATGGGTTTGTGCCAACATGTTCGCCCGTGGATGGGTCGCTTTAGTGATGGGATTGGCGGTGAAACGTTGAAGGCGTAGATAGCAGCGAACGCATTGACGGCGATGAAGTCTGCTCCAAGGTAAGCGAGCGACAGATCCTGAATAATTGTGCATGACCGATCGATGGTGAAATAGGCGAATTGAGCTGTGCTTCGGATATCGGGTCGGAGATAACAGATTGCGGACAAGCAAGGCAAGTAGTTCTGCGAATCTCTACTAATATTGCCTCTAGGTGGCGTAAAAGTCCTCATTTTGGCGGAGGATCTCCTCTCGCAACTTTCTAAACGCAACAGTATACCAATCGGTGGCTTTTTCGGTCATACTTCTTATGACAGAATCGAGTCGGGGTGTCGCACTGCTCTAATTTCTAGAGCCTTTACCCAACACCTGACACCAATGTTACAAAATTTGCTGGCGAGTGGCTACCAGCCAATTATAACGTAGAAGATCGATAGCACAAAAAAAAAGTTGTTCGCCGAGCTGAACTGCTCCGCTAAATGAAAACACAAAAATTCGATTCACTCGATTTATTGAGTGCTCAAAATCAATTCTTTTTAGGGTTTGATGAAGTGATCCACACAACTTTACCAAGTTTTCCGCCTCAGCAACGGAAAAGCACCTCTTCAAATTTCAATGGTGGTAACCAATTTCGGCTGTTGTACCTCAAGCAAAGCATTTAAAATTTTTCGGAAGAAACCTCACTTTGCAACAACATTTGGAATACTTTTCAAATAGGTACTTACGCACTATTAACAAACAATGCAATTTCTTTGTTGAATGTCTATTTAGTAGGTACATTGCTGTTATTGAAAACCGAAAATTGTGAATATCTAAAAAACTTGTTGACTTGTTCAAAATACTTTTCATTGAAAATATTTAGAAAGTGCTACTATTTTGAATTTGTCAGATTTTGTAATTACATGGTTGGGTTGGAACGGGAGAGGGGAGCACATTATTAACGATTTTCGAAGCTTGTATCTTGCAAAATATTCAACTAAGGCAAAAAGTCTTTGAAGAACCTTTATTACATTTTTAAAGAGCGGAGCACATAACGGGTTGGCGGAAAATAAAAATGTTCATCACTTAACTCTTTGTATGGGAAGCTATCCTTAATTTCTTATTTTTTATTTTATTACACAAATAAATGACGGTTTACGTAAAATATTATCAAAATCGATGGAAAGATGGCGGAGTTATAAGGCTGTGACATACGAACAGACGGTCATGACGTAATTGTAAGGGTTCCGTTTTTACCATTAAGCTATGTAACCCTTAAAAGTCAATAAATAATAATACGTTTTTACAGTGAGTTTCGTTTGGACAGGAACTCCGCCGTCTTAGAGTGACCATTCTTGTTTAAATGCCAATAAATAATCCAATATTCCGATTTTTTTTTACCGTGGTGAGGAGGAAAAGAATATTAATTTCAAAACTTTGCTAGTATAGTTTCTATTTTCTATAATAAACAAAAATTTACTTTATAATTGGTACTAGTACAATATAAGATTAGTAAATGGCGCGCCTGCGCAAAATATAATATTGATTAATATAACAATCGGCTTCGCAGGAACTAGAATTTAAAATGCATATCAAAAATTGACAAGATAGATTTAGTACGAGTAAAATAGACTTTTGGGTCGAAATAATTAATTCATTAAATCTGAAGGATGGAAAATTGGCGCAGAATGCCACCCTTTAAAACATATCCAGAGTCCCCCGAAATCCCCGCATTGGCTTTTTGTGCAGTTGCTTTCAAAGTATAGTGAATTCAAGTAACGATGGGTACCTAATTGTTAAGATTAATTGCGTTACTTCCGATTTCGATGAAATTGATGAGTTGAATTGAGTTGATATTTTTAACAAAAAAGGGCCTATGGTACACTGACCAACATATTAAAATTTCAGACAGATCGGCTATTTACATAGTTAACTTGTTTTTACTTGCAAGGTCCAGAATGTCGTTTTGAGAAAAACGCATTTGAATAACCCATCGGCCTCTAGAATACATGCATACCTGTTTCTATAAATTGTGGTACAAGCAGTATTTTATGAATTTTCCTTCGACAAGTTGTTAGACCATTTATACAGATGTGTATTTTTGATCCATATCCAGTTTTGATCGTTTCAAAAATTTAATGACCCGAAATGGAGCGCAAACAACAACAAAAACTAAAAAAAGGTAAGGTGGTGTGTGTCATGGTTTTTTTATGGAGAACTAGTCAGGGGGTTTGATTGATGTTTATTCTATTAAAATAAAAGATAACCGGCCATGTTATGGCCTTGTGAAGAGTGCACCTTTAAATAGACATCCAAAATGGTAATGGTACCAGGTAGCTTCGTAAAAAATTAACTGAAAATGCAAAAAACATTCAATGTAAACGAATTTTTCACTATTAAGGATTTAAAAAATATCAACTTGTAACAAAATGGGGGATGTTTAAACTAGCACTATTTCTACCACGATTTTGTGTCAAAGAACACCTCATGGGAGAAATAGGTTTACCACATTCACATTTTTAGATCCAGGATGAGCTGGAGGAAAATTATGTCGCTGAACTAATTTAACAACTATTGTACGAAAAGTCAAAAAAATAATTCTGGAGAAATGATTAAACACTTGTTTAATTTGATTGATTTGTTTGTTTTCCGCCTAAAACGTAAAAAACTAATAATCTTAAAAAATTCTTTACGATACGCTAAAGATAAATCATTGTAAAATAATCATCAAAAATTTCAAGCAAATCCGTTCAGCGGTTTTGGGATATTTTTGGTACCAATTTTAAAAAAGCAGTGTTAGCAAAACGGGATTTAATATTTTTGTTGTGGTTAAACTAAATTATATTTCAATCTAATAATATATTAGTTTTAAGAGTGTAGTGATTCCTATTTTATTTAGTTTTTTAAATTACGACTTTGAATTTTCACCACATACTGTACGTGTTATATTTTACAAAATTCTAAAAATCGATAAATCGATTGATCACTTTTCTACATATTATGTTTGTGTACAATATAAGTTAAGTTAAAAATGTTACCTCCGTATAAAGAGGCATGCTCACAAATTCCGTAAAAGGTACTGTCAAAACCATGACAGAATGACAAGTGAGATTGAAAAGTCATATGTCGAATGTTAGATAGATTTATTGGCGTTCAAAATATTGGAAAAGTTAGGTCTCCCTCGTCTTTGCGAATAAAACGCAACGAAACTGCAAAAAACGTGTGGCGGGTGCAAATCAAATTCAAATCAAATTAAATATCTGGATGTAAAACACTATATTAAGTAATAACAATGTCGTAACTTTTATCTAATAAAGACCGTTTCATTAATAATCTACTTTTAATTTTCAGAAAATGATAACCGTAACCGCCCAGGCCGCTTCCGGTAGCATTTATAATTTCAACGGTTTTTGCAGTACCTATTATGAAATAGCATTTACATAACTTTGTAAATTCCTCACATTACGAACGTATTGATCACCTAGATCACATCTTGTTTGATTTTTAAATATTTTGCAAATCGTCAACTTGGGCGGTTTCCCAATACTTTCACCCAATCGCTGCTTTTTGCATGAAATAATATCTACAAATTGACGTGCTCACTGCTCAGCCTATGCGCTTTTACTCATTAATTCCTTTAAATTTGCCTCTAATCGGACACCAAAATTGTGCATTGGAAACAACTTGTTCGGCAAGAAAAAATTGTTTGTTTTATCTCGCTGAACATCGGCGGCGTAATGCAAGTGGAACCAAACCGGCAGTCACAGAACTTGTGTCCCACTTTTTAAAATTCAAACAGCATACGATTACCAAATTTGTTGCTATTTGCATACCAGCGAGATCTGCAGCTAACCACGAAAAAATTTTTCACCGGGTGAAAGCCTTTCGCTCGATCGAGCGGATCAGTTGCATCGTTTTGCAACGGCCTGAACCCATCGATCCTCCAGTAACGTGCAAGCTACCGAGCGCCCACCTGCTTCGCACTGATCAGTGGGCCGCGCAGAACACTCCTATGTGTGGCGTAGGCCGCGACACTAGACGGGCTGATGAGCCCAAAAAAGCTGCTGGGCGACTTCCGACGATAATCACAACGAAAGGAGCCACAGGCAATTGCATAATCGGAAACATTTATCGGGAACAGCGGAAGGTTATTAAATTGCTAATCAGTGACCGCCGAGCCGGCTGTATACGTACCTCCTCCTCTGGCTCAACTGGAGCTTCTGTTGTGGTAGTCGTAGTCGTAGTCTTGCCAAAGATCAGAGACGTTGCTCTTAAGGCGCCTGCATGCGCCATTAGACCAACAAGTGCTGAAAAGAAGATAAAGAAAGTCGTTAATTTTCATTCGCTCAAAGATGTCGGACTCGCGGTGTGATTTCGCGGTATCTTTTCTTTCCATGCAAGGTCGTCTGAGATTCATTAATTTTTTTGCATTTAAATCTCACTTAACTATTTTGCATATTTTGCATTGACGCGACGTGAAGCTGCTGCTGACTTTACCTTGCATGAACCGGGATGACTTTTACTTAAAAATCCTCCCACTCAAAATATTAGTACACTGTTGTAAATGACAAACCGTTTCGAAAAAATTAATAAACGACAAATAAATAAGGTCAACATATTTCAATTCATTCATATTACTTAGTCCATTGTATTGAAACCACAGAAGGCTGTACTGCTATGCAAAGGAAAATGCCGAGGTAAAGTAGATAAGAGTATAACAAAGTTATCTATAAAAGAAATCTACTCAAATGCCTGTTTCTAAAAATTTTATGTCCGAACTGCTTCCCTAAGTTGAAACTTTTGTAAAATGACAATTACGAATATAATTTATCGTCAATAATACAAAATTACATACAAACACTGTTATAGCGCTACTCT
Source organism: Neoitamus cyanurus (assembly GCA_947538895.1). Lineage (NCBI taxonomy): Eukaryota > Metazoa > Arthropoda > Insecta > Diptera > Asilidae > Neoitamus > Neoitamus cyanurus. The sequence goes on from OX384540.1 coordinate 28,299,183, forward strand.
TTATATCTTTATAGATAAGCTCTTGACGAATGAAATGAAAAAAAAGAAAAAGTCTTCCGCCAGTTTAACTCTAAACTACGTCACCGTCGGGATGTCTCTAACACTGCGCGCCCAAATCTCAGGGCAGTAATAGTGGGTCCATTGAGGGTTAATAATAATAAGGATTTCGATTTGAAATTTTCATGAAAGTTGGATTCTTTTATTATTCAAAATTACCAAAATTGGTAAATTAAGTAGTAGAATTAAGCAATTTGCCCATACAAATTTTGAATCGGAATTGTTAACATTACGTGGCAAGTACTATTTAGTAATAAAAAAGTCCAACGATCAACTATATCAGTCAAAACATTTTGCACAGACGTATATTTCTGCAAAATGCTTTTAGAGCATATACATACATATATTTACTATGAATGTAAAAGTCAGAAATCTATCTCCATTGGTGATTTGTTAGCTCATAAGACAACTCATTTTCTCCCAAAAAGAAATGCTTCTGGATAAAATGGAGCTGACAGTTACGTTCTTCACGCAACCTCTTCTTCGCTTGGGTGCGTAATATAAACTTAATAGCTTAATTTATACGTTTATCCGTCCGAAACTTTTATAACTCAGAAACTAATTTGAAAATTTGATACTTGATGAATTTTAAAATGTATAATCAGCTAATCTGGAATAAACTTTTTGATCGGACTTATTTGATTTGTTTGTTGTGTTGTATTTGTATTTTTGAAACAGCAAAAATTTACCGATAATATTATTAATTTTAGTATGCCCACTAATACAAAAACGAGAAAATAGTCATTGAATTAGTTAATACTACCTAAAACGCAATCAATGATATCTCTATTGCAGCACAAAGAGACAAAGCACGTTAATTAGTAATCTACAAATTCTAACTGCATAAAATATAAGAAAATCAAAATTTGCACTTTCTAATTTCATTTATGGTTAAATCTGGCCAAGGCAACATGACTGTAGTGATAACGAAAGATGTGTAGTTAATGGTAAAGGATGAAAATACATATACCTCTTGAAAACTAGACAGTGACTCCAATTACAAAACAAAGTGTAGGTATCAAAATAGCAAGCAATCATTTCCCTCGAAAAATCTTCAACCAAAGCTTTAAATATTTTGGTTGCACACCGTGTAAAATTCATCCAATAATTAAAAGGGCAACACGAAAGAATAGCTTTAAGAACACAAAGCAAAGATATGCAATAATACACTAATACTAGAAAATAGTATGCCTATCTATATACAGGGTGTTTCAGCTAACGTGGACCAAAATGATAGATATGATAAATCTCACCTAGAAATAGCAAAAGTCATAAGGCAATAGGGGAGAATAAATCTCAACTGTTTTCGAATTACAGGGTGATTCATAAAATCAGGATGCACATTTCATCTTTTGATCTACTCTACGCAACGACATAAAAGTCGCGACAAACAACTACTATCTCAATGTGCTTTCCAGAAATTCCGCAAATGTTGATCTGCCTCCATCACTGCAGGTACAGTTACCCATCTTGTTGCCTTCCCAAAGAGGCACAACATATACAGGTAAAGAATGGGTGCACAAAATTATGCGTAGAAACCCTTTTGCGGAATATTAAAAAAATCCGCATTTAAAATTCAACTTAAATGAACTACAAAATGATTTTCCTCTAATTTAAAATTTAATACAGTTAATGTTAGTACGTTACAAACGTTTAATTTAAAAGAAAAAAAAATTTAAAATTCAGATTTTTTAATATTCCGCAAACGGTTTTCTACGTATAATTTTGTATATCTCTTCTCTTTCTAGACGTGTTGTACGTCCTTGGAAAGGCAATAAGATGTGTAATTCAATAAAGATAAAAAAAGAGGTACATTAATTACATAAATTTCGGAGAAAATTAGGGAAAAACTTAAAATATGAAATGTTATAGCATTTTCTCATTTTCGCAAGTGACGGTACCTGCAATGGTAGAGGTAGATCAACATAGTCAACCTTTCGTGAAAAATAATATGTATTGGTATTTGGGGCATTTCACGTGAAGCGGACAGCGAAAAAAAAGTGACGTTCTGAAATTTGTTCATATTCGGCTTAATTGTACTTCTAGTAGGTATGAATGTGCACGCACAATATTTTTTTTGTATGATGTTTATTTGTCAAGTTATTGGCTTCTAAAGAATTGTCGTTATTGAAAATCGTATTTTTTGGAAATAGTTTTTCGAATTAAAGAAATTTTTTTAAAAATATTAAATATGGCGACTTAAATAGAAAATGTACTGTTCTTTTTAAATACAAAATAAAACTGGATTTTTTATTTTTTTTTTAATATACAAAACCGGAAATAAACTTTTCAAATCATAATTTTAGTAACTTCGACCAATTTGTTTTTTTATTTTTTTATTTTAAAATTTAGCCTACAGTACATTTATAATACACCAGAAGTTTCAAAATGGGATCTGCAATAGTTTAGGAGATAAATGAATTAAAGTACATACGTGTCGCACTGAGCGTCCTACTCTAGCTTCCTTAGGTCGACTGGTTTGCGCGATATCACACTAAAACGCTGCAATATTTATATTTACTATCCTATTTAAGCGTATTTAAAGCTCTAACAATGTTATGGGGTGTTTAATATTCAAATTAAAATAGTATTATACTTATTGAACAAAAATATTAGTAGGAAGCAGTAGGTAGTCTAAAACAAATTTTGTGATAAGTAATATAAAGCGACTGCTAGCGCCACCTCTTAGACACGAGAAGTATTAAAATGACAAATAGAAGCTTTATGTTAGAAAGAGATAGAAGCATGACGCTAAGCCATTTCGTATTTTCCGTTATTTCTGTAGTTGTTGTTCTAACCTCTGAGCGACTTGTGCACATTTTATGATAGTTATTGATAGTGTTTAAACTTTTCTTCAGGAACGAACGGTTCATCTTGGGTGTTTTGCAAAGGTTCACTCGATGTTGACTGCACTGTACAAGATCTTCATTAATTAGTACTGGAGGTGTTTCATATAAGAGTCTTTTGCTACAAGAGGCACATACATAAACATCGAGTGAAAATCTCAACTTTTGAGCCAAATGTTCAGATATTTTTCTTAAATTTTTAAACTTTCGATGAAGTACCAAGCGAAATGGATTAAAACATCGATCTCCGTACGGAGCCATTATAAATCAATAACTATCTTAAATTGTGCACAAGTCGCTCAGAAGTTAGAACAACAACTACAGAAATAACGGAAAATACGAAATGGCTTAGCGTCATGCTTCTATCTCTTTCTAACATAAAGCTTCTATTTGTCATTTTAATACTTCTCGTGTCTAAGAGGTGGCGCTAGCAGTCGCTTTATATTACTTATCACAAAATTTGTTTTAGACTACCTACTGCTTCCTACTAATATTTTTGTTCAAAAAGTATAATACTATTTTAATTTGAATATTAATCACCCCATAACATTGTTAGAGCTTTAAATACGCTTAAATAGGATAGTAAATATAAATATTGCAGCGTTTTAGTGTGATATCGCGCAAACCAGTCGACCTAAGGAAGCTAGAGTAGGACGCTCAGTGCGACACGTATGTACTTTAATTCATTTATCTCCTAAACTATTGCAGATCCCATTTTGAAACTTCTGGTGTATTATAAATGTACTTTAGGCTATATTTTAAAATAAAAAAATAAAAAAACAAATTGGTCGAAGTCACTAAAATTATGATTTGAAAAGTTTATTTCCGGTTTTGTATATTAAAAAAAAATAAAAAATCCAGTTTTATTTTGTATTTAAAAAGAACAGTACATTTTCTATTTAAGTCGCCATATTTAATATTTTTAAAAAAATTTCTTTAATTCGAAAAACTATTTCCAAAAAATACGATTTTCAATAACGACAATTCTTTAGAAGCCAATAACTTGACAAATAAACATCATACAAAAAAAATATTGTGCGTGCACATTCATACCTACTAGAAGTACAATTAAGCCGAATATGAACAAATTTCAGAACGTCGCTTTTTTTCGCTGTCCGCTTCACGTGAAATGCCCCATTTGTTGGTAAACTTAATGTTTTTAAGTATATGTGTTTATGTAGCCTAAAATTGGAAAAATTAGTTTTTATAGGTATGCAGCCGTAGCATATTGACCGATATCCATTCGGTTATAAAGTTTATCCGAGGTCTATGAAAACGGTAGTTCCTTGTACATGCATATTGTATATAGCTATGCATTTAATTACATAAATCTTCTCTATAAAGTAGCAAGACACCACTTCATATACTTACACAGCAATTTCTCTCATTAAATTTTTCCTATGACAACCCTCATAAGGAGTTTAAAAAAATAAGTTTTTTATCATTCAATTAATTATCTATTCATAAAATTCGGTATTCAGAATTCTTTTAAAAAAATTCTAAAGGTCAGCTTTCTAATTCAGATGGTTTAAAAATATTAATTCTGCGGCAGGCAGATAGATACCGTATTATTATATTAAACAGGAAAATCTTTTCGGCTCCTGGTATTAAACATCAAACAGCCAGTCGCAGAGTATCTACCCAAAATTTACATGGAAAATGCCCGGAAAATGAATATACATTCTTATATGACAAAATCAAACAAGCTTTGTGGATAAGCAATATCAAATGGACGCATAAAGCTATTGCATAATCAAATATCCATAAATTAGAAACATTGTAAAACGTAAAGTGTAACTGGTCAAATAAATCAAAATGGCGTTTTTCCGGTTTACTAAGTTTCGGTCGAATTTTTAATATAATACGATCTAGTCTACAGAGAATGTGACTGTTGTGTTGTGCGGCATTGCAAAACTTACCCGCAAATATAAGAAGCCATCGTTTAGTCCTTCTCATTATTCTCCACTGAAAATAAAAAAAAAAATTAATCAGCATTGTATAGGGATATGTGTTCATTAAATTTCATTTTACATTTACTTTGCATTGAACTTGAAAACAATCGAAAAAATAATTGCGAGCATCTTTCACTTCTTTGGTAATTATGCAGTCCATTCATTCGGTGACTCATAAAGATCTTACAGCTATAGTGAACGATAAATTTCACAGTCCATGATTTCAAAATCTTCACACTTTCTTAACTTTTCGATTTCGTTGCATTTCTTCTTTCGCTGAGAGTCTATTCGATTTAATGCTAATCGTTCAGGTGTAGAACTTCAATGGGGACATATCAGTGTAACATTTAGCTGTGTTCGGTTGTGTTGCTATTTTTCAGTTGCTATAGCAAAATTGTCTTATTTAACATACTGGCTCCATTAATCGGGTCTGATCTGAAACGATTTCGAAGTGGCGAAGTAAAATGAAGGCCACCTGCCAGCTCTCAGTGGTACTTTCCCATGTTATTTGTTCTTGTTCGTGGGCAATATATACTTCATGTGCAAGGTGGAAGCAGCTTTTGAAAGAATGCGCTTACTACTTCCTTGTATTCTAGATACGTAATTCGTTGCCGGGAGTATAATTACTAAACATGATTTAATCTGAATATACTAATAGCTGCCATTTCTCTTGCTCTAGTATCTATCCAGTTATCCTCATTTCAAAATATGTTTATCTAAATAGACACCTTATTGAAAATGACCTAATCAGAAAAAACATGTCCTTCCTGTTTACTAATTTGTTATTATTTCTAGATTAAGCACTGCCGTTTTACTATGAATTTACTAGCATACAGCTATTAAGATCCTTTCATATTTTATATTTTATATGCAAATATTAGTCTGATAAAAGTACAAAATTAAAAACTTGTAGTAGTCTTTATTAATGAATAATTTTCCTATTATGAAGCAACAATGTTAATCAAATGCAGTGTAGTTAAATTGACCCAAAAATCGTCTTCTTACCAGCAGTCATTTAATGCCTTCAAAAGTTATGACGCCAAAGTAGGCAAATATCTCAGCTACCAGTGTAACACTAGTCCAAATCACAATTCGGTTAGTTACTACAGCCCAAACAATCGTAGTGAGTGATTTTTTTTTAAGAGTGCCAAAAAATGTGTTTTTATATTATCATCTACATTATTAATGAAGATTTACTAAATTTACTTAAGAGGTACCTTTTATAAAATTTAATTGTGGGAAGATACTCAATAAATAAATTTTAACTTTCTTTTTTAGAAATATGTACGAAGCAAGTATTAATGAAAAATTAATCGAATCGCTGCTGGTGGGTTCCATATGAGGTACCGCGGTAAGTTTCCGCTTTTCGACTTGATTAACGATGCTGCGCTATTTAACAGCGTGGAAAGTAATTATGCAGCAACCTGATGGTGTGAATAATTACGAATACAACGGTATAAGTTTCATCCAAATTCGACGTTTTTTGCTTAATTGTTATGCAGTTTTAAACGCGTTTTCGACCTTGCGACTTTTTTAAAAAGTATTTTACCGACATGTCTCAGATTTTACAAGCTTTTTTTGAATTGTATCAATACTTTGGTTTAAACTCCTGTTATACTAAATTTTATAAAAAAAGATCATATGAGTTTGCAGTCAAATGGTTCCTCCATAGTAGGACCTTGAACTTATTTTCTAGACTTATTGTTCATCCTCTATTGATAAATGGGTAAATAATTTTAATTAGAGGATCAGGTTTGTGAAAGTGTAAAATCAATTTTTTTTTCAAAAGTCAAAAACTGTAAATTTTGTTGGGTTGAGGCGTACTACTTGTTTGCGATTAGTTTGTGGTTGTGATTTTAGTGAATACCCGTTCAGTGGTCGCTTGAAGTTCATATCGACGAGAAAGAACCAAATTAAAAATGCATAAAAATTACTCTACTCTGCCAGAGTGACGCAGAATGCGGGTAATACTTTGTTTCTTGACCACCATCGGAAACAATTGTGTGGTAATGATCATAATGATTATGCAATACGTCTGGGTTTAGCATAAGAACTAACCGTACCAACCAAAAACAGGACACATTACACAAAAACACCATATATGTCAAAGTTTTGGAATTCAATTCAGATGACCGTTCTTCACCGAAACGTATGAAGCTCACTTTATATTGCTGCACAATTAAATAAAGCCGAGTTAAATATTTACATTCGTGAAAAAGATTATTTCTGGGGTTCGGATTTGTAGATGGATGCGCTCTCCCACGGATCGGTAGTGAAAAGGGATGGTGTGGATTGTGGGGGATCGGATGTTTTTAGGGTCGCTGATTTCAAATATCTGCCATCAAAATTATTTCCAAATTCAAGATGGCGGATCCAATATGACTACCGAAAGAGTTAAACTTCAAGTGATTGCCTTGAAAATCCGCACAGGGAGGTTTTTGGTGTCGCTGATTTCGAATCTGGCATCACAATTTCCAAATTCAAGATGGCGGATCCAATATGACTACCGAAAAAGTTAAACTTCAAGGGATTGCCCTGAAAATTCACACAGGGAGGTTTTCGGTGGCGCTGATTTCAAATCTTTAATAAACATTTCCAAATTCTATTTCTCACATATGTTTATTTTGTCTGTACGCCATATCTCACTTAATGATTTATCAAGATTAATAATTGAGATATCATTTTCAAGATTGTCTTCCCCTCTAATGACGAAAAATAAGCAAATAGTTTAAAATTAATGGTTTCGTTAAAAAAAAACTTTACTTTTATAACTTTTTGTGGAAACCGCATTTGCATAGGAAATATGGAAGGCGCCATCTCTTTACAATCGGTTTCACTAACATGGACGACAGCTGTCGATTGGAGTTGTCTGCATTCAACTGCAGAAGGCGTGATCTATTTACTTATAGAAAGCTGAATTTTGGTGTGGATCTTAATATTATCTAAAAAAAATCTAAAAAGTGTCCATAGATGCAACTGTCGCTATAATTTTACACAGGGTCAAAGATCACAAAAAAACGATTCGTGAATATCTCATATACGAAAAAAATATGAAGGTATCCTTACTTTGTAAGTTAGAAAATTTCCTGCAGAAAAATGAATGACTTTTATTCATAGCAGTACCGGTTTTAGAGAAAATAAAATCTGCAAAGTTGTACAACCTGCACTCCTTTCCATACTATCTTCGGAGAAGAGCACAAGGTGCGTTTTTCTACTTTTTGTCTCTACTAGGTTTTTTTTAAACCACCACTGTGGACAGACAGTCCGTGAATAAACAATTTAACAAGATTTCATTAATGACTACAAAGAAGAAGAATACAAGCCACTACAAGTTTTAATGCAAAAATGATCATGCATATGACTCTTGTATAAAAACTCTACTTTTACTATTAGAATGGAATACGTAAACAGTAAACACAACAACTTAAATTATTCAATGTCACAACTACCACACACATTTGTTACCAATTTTTCTTAAAGTACTCATTACTCATCCTAAAAGCTTCGTTAAAAAGGCTCACAACAGATTGCTATTATATAATTTGTATTAAGTAGGTTAATTCAGTCAGCACTGAATTAATTTTATTTTATGATATTGCAATGAAAATTAATAATGTGCATGTACTTCAACATTGATATTACAACTATTACGGCATTGAAAATATTCAAAGCTTTTAAATCAGGTGTTGTTACACAGCTTTACTCACTGTTTTATTAATTTAAAGTAGATTAAAGTTGTTCAAATTTACTCATATTGGACCAAATATCATCACGTTTTGTTGTGTTAAGGTGCCGAAGAGAAAAATCAAAGGATTTAAAAATTTATTGGTTATAAAAAATTCGTAAAAGTTCTTTTCTTTTTTTTCGTTTAGGTACATGAATATTTTGCTTTTTTTTTGAAATTTTTCAAACATTGCTTAGCGTAAGAAAATAGAAGGTAAATACACAATTAATAAACCTGTATTTTACAACAATATTAAAGCGTACTTACTATGTGTAAATGCGAGTACGGACGCGATTATAATCAGTGTTAGTAAAAAAAATAAAGGGTGATAAATACAGAAAAAAACTTTTTTAAATTATACCTTCCATGCTTATTTAAACCTTCCAAAATATTTGGAAAGTTTCCTTAACCTTGGCCTGGACGCAAAAAAAAGTAAACAGTTATAACCGACGTACTTTATGCGATATTATGAAAACTTCTAAGGAATGCCCTTGTAACTGTCTATCAATTTGCAATGCAATTTTTGTTGAGTGCATGTCACTAGGTTTATAACGTTTTAATCCTCTTTTCGGCATAATTTATGAATACTTTACACTTCGCAAATTGATGCTAAGACCTATAATTACTAAACTTATGCAACCTTGGGTTCGAAACAGCGATCCAGTGGCATTTTGCGCACGCGCATACCTTCTGAGGGATAATTAAATGCTTCCTCGATTTATGACTGATTATTTTAAGAGTCTTCGGTTTCAATGAGAGATTTAAAACAATATCGACTTTTGCTTTAAGCGAGAAAAAAGTTGTTGTTGTGACACTCTGGTTGACTTTCACTTCCAACGCTTGGGCAACTCCAATGCCGACTCAAAGAGTTTTAGTGACTGCCGAATAAGAAAAAGTTTATAAGAGATTATGTCGGAAAATTATTCGAATCAATTAATTTTGGGAATTGCCACTGTCCCTTTTTTGTATTTTGAAATGCCTTAGCTTTAATGATATAGACGTAGGGTGCTTCTTAGCTGAGGAATGGAGTGACAGTATGACAAGTGTGAGTCAAATTAATCAAGATATGCAAACTATTTCTTTTGTAATATGTCTTGTTAGCTGAGAAGTCCAAACAGTTTTTCCTAAAAGTTTGTTTCTAGGAAAAATAAAAGAAACAAATTAGTTTCTAATTGTTTACGAAATGAATGCCTGCCTAGTTGGTCTTAATTAATCGTTTATTCAAGGCTCTTGATAGAAAAAGGAATATCTCAACTTTTGTTACTAAAACACCGTAAACTGTTTTCTGCAATAATAGATAAAACTACGTGATTGGCCTTGTTGTGTTCAAAACAATAGTGTAAACATTTGACATTTTGTTGTGAGAAACGTCCCAACCTTAAAAACTACATAAAATGACGTACTGTATTAAATTAAATTTTAACGTAACATTGTTGTCTGATATTGCAAACATGGTTAAATTATCGCCATTCATCGCAAAATATAATATGTAATACAAATATATGTATGTGCACCATGTTTATTTATACTTGAAAAGCGTAAGTTAAGTTTATTTTTTTAATTTGATAAACGGCAAAAATAGTAGATAGAAAGTTGAAAATTGTTAAATTTTTTGTTATAACGACATCATAAACTCTTAAAGTGCAAATTTGGATTTCAATTTGTTTTTTACATCTTTTACAACTGAATATGGGCATGGGGCATTCTTTGAAATTCACATTGGCGGACTCAATATCGCAACTTATACTAACAAGATGTCAGAAAAATTTTCGTTCCAAGGTTAGTTTCCCGCTAAAAATACTCAAATGAGATAAAAATAATGTATGTAACAAGTACTCAGTATTTTGTTGTTGCAATTTATTCAGACCTTGTTCATAGTGCTATACGTAGTGTGCAAAATAAGTGAATCAGATTATAAGTTTGAAAAAATCAAGAATCGTTATAAATCGTACTATTAGTGATCAAAATTGGTTGAAATTGGCATTGGAAATTGGAAAAAGTATTATATTATATAAGAAATATTAGGGAAAAAGAAACAAAAAGTATAAACTAATGTATTTGTGAATGAATTTAAGTTGGCAGGCCAAATTTAGCTCATAAATTGATTATTGGTGATATCTCGGTAAAAGTACTAATTGTAGCGTATTGTGTGTGAGAGGGCTTAATGGAAGTGTTTTGTGTAGGATAATCCACCAAAAAAAAATTTTAAATGTTATGAGTAAGAATACATATAGAGGAATTAGTATACAAATTTTGCAATGGATTTGGAGCGGCTTGAAAAGCGAAAACCTGGGAATGAAAATTTACCTTACATCTTGTCAGTTTAGGCCACCGTATTGAGTCTGTCATTGTGAATCCTTAAAAGTGCCTTACTGCCAACAAAATTAGGGGCTATAAGTTCTTTTTTTGGATCAAAGCAATTTTGGAGGGCATGGGATCTTCCGCACAAAAATACCAGTGTTTTTAAAGGGAAATCCTCTACGGAATCTAATTATGATTGGCCATTGTTCAAGCATTTTTATTTTGTCATTATATTGTGGAAACTGGTTTATTGACTTATTTTTATAAAGAACTGAATGTGATATTTTACTCATATGATTTCCTGCTGGTGTGGAGCCCAGGCAAAATCGGCAAAATTAAAGTCGATCTTCGGACAAAATTCTAGTGGAAATTTTCCTTCGGGATTTTGTATATTTGGGCAGTACAAATATTCTCTCAAAAGTCCTAAGCGAAATCACGCCGGCATTCCATGTTACGTTGGTGCGCTTTCGCGCAGAAAGAATAAGAATAAAACAATTCACGAGTGTGCAAAATATGCAAGTTTGCATTGATGAATAGATGGCGTAACCGCTTACTGTAGCTACCACCGATCTATTTCTGCCCGAAAACGCTGATTCTTTGTACACAGGCACAAAAATTTCGAGAACTATTAGTCCTATGTAAATTTTGCATAAGACCAATTTTATGCGGAGTATGATGAGGAACAAATTTTATTATAAGAAAATTCACGGAAAACCAATAGTTTACGAGATAATCGAGAAAATGTGGGAGAAACGTGAGTTTTAGGACATTTTCGAGCATTTATCCACTTTCGCAAGTGCCTAGAGGTAGATCAACGTTGGTGGCAGTTTTAGTAAGTGCTTTGAGATAGTAGTTGTTTGTTGTGAGTTTGGCTTCGCTGCGTTGAGTAGATCAGAAGATAAAACTAAAATAATAATGTGCTTCCCAAATTTATTAATCACCCTGTAACTCGACAATGTTTTGTTTGGCTAGGTGAGATCTATCACCCCCCTCATGTCTGCATGCGTTATTTTAAATACCCTGCATATGCATATATGTAATTGTACAGTGGAGTATGCGCCTTGCTCCACCTTTTCTCAGCCTGATATCTCGAGGACTATTAGTACTACATAAATTTTGTATAAAAGCATTTATATATAGATTTTGATGGGAAACAAATTTTATAAAAAGGAAAATTCACATCAAACTAATGGTTTACGAGATAATCGAGAAAAATTAAGTTCGCGACCTGCCGACATGATTTTGCTTAGAACTTTTGAGAGAATATTTCTGCTACCCAAGTAAACAAAATCCCGAAAGCTAATGTACACTTAGATTTTGGCTGAAGTTAAACTCTATTTTGCCAGGGCAATAGTATAATAGTGAGTCCCAACTAAAATATCCGAATTCTTTACAATAATAATTTAATTACAATAATTTAGAATATGTTCAATGATACGTATAAATTTTGAAGCACACTAGCAAGGTGCATTGATCATAAATAAAAGTGCAGTCCATAAAACTTTTCCACAAGCCGAAATGTATGAGTCAGACAGTACTTTTAAAAACCTTCCAACCCTCTTTTTAAACAGCGTTCATACTTAAACGACGATGCAAACCCGCCTGTGATATGTTTTTCAAGATGGCGGCGGCGAACACCGCAATCCGACCCCCAAGTCATCATCAAGTCGATAGCAACAGTAGTAACTGAGAAAAACGAGGGTGACATACAGACAGACAGCTGCGCGTGGGTTTTCTGGTAAATATATATTCTACGTAAATAAACCGAAGTGATTTGAAACTGTGAATATACAAGTAAACAAACAACTTCAACTTTTTTCAACGACTCAAATTCGCGCTATGTAAAATAAAATTAGCCAAATATCCAAGTGACGCCAAACCTAAAGAACACTTTCTTCGATGTCAGCAACTATGTACATAATTATTTAAAGACGCAAGTGCCAAAAAAAAATTACTCAAAACACCCGCCATATTACAATATTAGATAAATATGCGGTATTGAAAAAGTTTTTTATTGTCGAGAATATTATGTATGCAATCAGCAACTGTTTAATATGCATTACGGTCTCCTAATCCGCAGAAATTACAAAAACGTTAAAATATATAAAACTCACGATGCTCACGCTTCAGGCCATTTCGTAACGTCTGATGGAACAGATCAGGAGAATTCATAATTTATTTATTTCGCCAGTAGTAAGTATGTCGGTATTCGGGTAAATCACTATAATTAAAAGGTCACAGGCGAAATTATATACGTTGGCATGTAATATAAATCCCGAAACACGAAAAACGTGTTTAAGGGGAAATGTCAAAGGTGCACTTTTATTTTAGTAGATCTAAAGAAATGTAGGTTCAGCCGGAAATATAAATTGCTCCATTGGAACATAAGCTTTTGCATCTAACGATTGTCGAGTAATGTCACCAAGAATTAATTGTGACATTAGTTATTTTTAGTTAGCCGTCCAAATATACAATTGTGCTCGAAGATCGTTGGACGTCACAGCCGCATTATTTGATGGCGTGCACTGAATTATTGTGGATAAACGAACGTGGTAAAAGCAAGAAAATCACCTAAATGTTATGCCAAAATTTAAATTATTCCAAGCACGCAGATCGTTGCAGCTAAGAAACTGTTAAAAATATTCGAGGAGTGGTATGTCTCGCCAGACTAAGCTACTTTATGGCCTTCGTTTAATAGATGAAATCACGGAAAGGCCTTACCACAAGTAAATTACTTTTGAGAAATGCAATAGGTAGTATATCAATGGAATAATGAAAGAAATCTGCACGAGATCTAATTTTATGGGAATAATGTATAGGAAATTTCACATGGAGTGGACACCTAAAAAAATTTAAGTTTTTCAAATTTTTTTACTGGGTGTGTTGCACCTCTTATTGGTCTTAGCATAGCAACCGCACCAAGCCCGGTTGTCGATCTACGAGCGTCCAAAGTTTCAGTAAGGGAAATATGTACTATACACCATATAAATATTTCAGGGTTTACAACGAGTTAATTAATATACGCTTGGGATTGAAATTTACCACTATATGTGACGTTCATTCTCGTCATGAATTTGGAGTTTGGAGCAAAAACTAATCCGTGCGGACATTGGAAGAGTAGTGGTGGTGCACACAGATCATTCACCTATAGGGGAGCATGCAGTTTAGCTGCGGATACCCTTCAGCAACCACTGCCGCAGCTGCAGAGCATAGGCATAAAGCTCTGTACAAACATTTTATCAATGAACTGACAGAGGCGTCTATGGCAAGGATCGGATATGTAGTTTGTTTTCTGAATTATACTGGTTAGCTTCTAATCCCTGGTGACGACGACCAATCGACAACAGATCAATTTTTGATATCAAAACGGTGCAGCTTCTGACGCTAATTGGACTTGGGCCACATTAGCCGAGTCGTCACTGAAACCAAGCGAGAAACCATGAACCTATTCTATTTTTAACCGACAACAGAAGGGTTATGTTTTTATCGGTCTATGTATGCATGTATGTATGTTTGTCCGGATGTTACGGCTTAGAGCCCCTCTGGATTAACTGAATTGGATAAATGAGGGGTCATTAGAATCGTATTAATCCTCCCAGTGTCATAGACTTTATAACGTTACTAAAAAGGCAAAATAGGGGCCACCATAAATCAAAATGCCTGTCCATAAAAAGCCAAATATTATTAATATGGGTATCAAATGCAAGCGTTGGGCGAGCACAATACGGTAAACTATGTGACGTAGTTCTTAATCCCATGTGGCGGATACCCCAAGATGGTGGATTACCGCTTTCTTCACAACTTCCTCAATATGGGTATCAAATGAAAGGGATTGGCGATCAGAACACAACAAGATATGTGACGTCATTCTAAACCAAATATGATGTACGCCCCAAGATGGCGGATTACATTATTCTTCGCACCTTCCTTGACATGACTATCAAAAGGGTTTGACATGCAGAATTCGAAAAGCTATATGACGTCATTCTGAATTTCATATTTCTTTACAACACTTTGAGATGGGTATGAAATGAAAGGGTCCGACGAACAAAATACGACAAGCTATGCGACGTTATTGCCATAGGATAACAAAGACAATTAGGATAATTGTGGTGACGGTAAAATTATAAGTATGAGCTGCCTGCTTGATCATGTCATGACATTACTTATCTACTACATATTATCTGAAACCAAAAAGATGTGAATAAAAAAAAATTATTGTTAGAAAAAACGAAAAAACCCGACAATGGAAGAAACGAAATGAATGAGACAAGAAAATATTTTTTTCTTTGTTTTCTTAATTCAAGGTGATGTAGATACGGTGATGTTCTGAGTATGTCGTCTTCGCATGCCGCTTTACCGTACTTACATAAAACACTATTATTGCGGCATGCAACCACGACTATACTCTCAACATCACCGTACCTATGTGTCGATTTGAATTAAGTAAAGAAAGAATGAATATTTTTTTGTTTCACACTTTTCATTTCTTCCATTGTCGTTTTTTTTTTATAATATTGTTTTTTATTAAATGTTTAAATCGATACGCTAGAAAATTCTCAAATAGTCTTCTTTTTCTTTTTGTGGAAAGAAACAACTGATTCTACTATATAGGTATGTACTTTTACAGAAGATGCTTTATTTGAAAAATTTTTTGGAGCTTTTGTTTGCATAATTGCAATTTGCAATAGCTTTGCACACAATGCCTTTCGGCAATAGGACAACCATATGATGTAAAGAAGGCGAAAAACATCATGTTTGTTAGGACAATAAGTACCTCTAAATATCTTCTAAGATTAATTGTTGAGACACTTTGCAAGCGGATCTCAGACAGGTGTGCCGATTGAACTTTTCCTTTGAGTGTGTCGCTGAGCAATTATTCTAGTACGTGATCTCCGCGATGTGCCTTGAATGCAAAATACGCCTACAGCATTAAGGCCACTGTGTTCTTTGAAACCTCGGAGCCATTCAAAAAAGAACTAAAGGTCTGCGGCGTAACTGAAAAGAACAATCACAGATCAATGACTCTTGCTTCATGGCTGATCTTGCAGAAAACCCCGCGTCCGCCACGAAATGCTAAGGAGACAACCCATCGACGACAGAAGATGCACTCCCTCTTTAAGGTGTGTTGAAGGAGAATCAAGGCAAGTGGAGAAATTCGGATTCCTTATAATTTTGCAACAATTTTGAAGCAATGTGCTGTGGTCTACTTGTTCTACATCTCGGTGATTCTGCGCCCGTCCAATCGTTGCTTTTGTGGAAGCTTAGGCGCGCCAATGCGGAATTGATTCTCTCGGGTTCAGGTTTTCCTCGACTTTGCATTCGATCGCTGCACAAATACGAGAACAGTTAACCAACATTTCTCCGTGCACGATTGTGGTGGTGTGAACTCGAATAAGCAGACTTTCGTTTTCGTTTTGTCCACAAGTATAGCTTTGCTGCATCGCCAATAGATGTGCCAGTATTGGTTCCTCTAGATATGATGAATTTGTAATTAGATCGGCTTAGATTTGTTATAATTCAAACCATGGAACCTTGAGCTCGCTATTTCACTTTCAGATTTCCCTTCAAAATGTCCACAGCAAAATAAAACATTCACCTGATCGTTCCAATCAAAGTATGGTTCAACGATAAATGTATCTAAGTGGAACTTTATGGCAATCAAATAAATAGCACTCCCTCTAGTGATATTACCAATCAAATGAGGCTGCGTTAATTTTTCCTTGACTTGATACGTGTGAAACATAAAAAAAGAATAATTACTGCTTTAATGTGAGGAATGCATACGAGTTTATGAACTCCACGTTTTAAAATATTTTCATCCTGGGGTTATTTATAATCTAGCAATTAATTTAGTAATTTCCGCGAAATTTAAAACAGCTTGCTAAAAAACAAGATAATAGTAAATAATAATTATAGTGTGTTACTAAATGAAAAATTAAATAAATGCATATTATTTTCGACAAACTAATTTTATAAACAAGATTGATGACTTAAAGCTGGGCTGCACATACATGCATACATAAACACACATATGTCACAGCCATACAGTTCTCATGACGGATTCCTTTAATTGCTACAATTGTTTTCTTAGTGACAGATGGAGCGGCGGCGGTGCCGTGTGCTCAACTTAGCCCACCTTTGAATTTAGTCGAGCTTAATTGATGATTGGATTATTTGAAGTGGAGCAAAATTAAAGTTGTAAGCTAACTACTTCTCTTTGTGATCAACTATGGAAAATTTTTCGCTAAACGAAGTCATTAATTATTTTAGACAAGGGAGAGCGAGAATTAGGCCACAAAGTTATAAAACAAATGAACAATATAAAATATTATCCCATGAGCAAATTACACAATCGAACCTTCAAATATAAAATTTTTTAGTGAGTTTTATGAAAAGATATTTTTTAGCTACATAAAGAAAAACGAACCGTGAAAAATGCTATTTTAAAAACAAGCTTATATGTAAGTAAAATGTACTAAAAAGTAACAAATAAAATGATAATTCCCTATTCTATTACCTACCTAACTTATGACATCTTTACAAATTTTTAAATGTACACAAAGAATCAATTTCGATTAGGTACGCGATATATGTAAAAGCTTGTTGCGACGTAGCATGTGTGTATGTTGAGTTTTCATACCACATCGCAACAAGGTTTTATTTCACGTAGATAATCGCCATCGATTTTAATTTAGTAAAATTAGTTATTGCTTTGTGTACATTTCATGCCATAAGATAGGTAGGCAATTGAATAGGGAATTATTATTTAATTTTCTGCTTTTTAATACATACAAAGAAAAGCTTGTTTCTAAAACGGTATTTTTTAAATTTATTTTATTATTTATTTTTTAGTCTTTATCTGCTGTAAGCTTTTAACAAACAAGTTTAGAAGTGTGCATGCTTTTCTTCCAGCATCAGGTCACAGTGACCATGTTATTGCACTGTCATAGGGTTTATAAATACGATCCAAATTTTAGCCTATTCTGATAACGGAAAATGGTTCAAAATTGATCTATATAACATATAGCTAATCGAATTCTACTTGTTGAACCCGTTCATTTGAGACCCACATCAAGGGGCCTGTGAAGGCAAAGGTAATCCGCCATCTTAGGGCGTCATTGAGTTTAGAATGACGTCACATAGTTTATCCCACTTGATACCCACATCTGTATTTTACAAAATTTCAACTTACATGAACCCCAAAATGCTTTTTCTCAAATTTAAATCTTATTAAAAATTTTAAATTCGCATTTTTTAATATTCCGCAAACGGTTCCACGTATAAATTTGTACATCCTTTCTCTAGCTGGACATGCTATACCACTGTGGAAAGGCAACAAGAAGAGTAATTCAATAAAAAGGAAAAAAAAGTGCATTAATTACATGAACTTCGGAGAAAAATTGGGAAAAACGTGTAATTTAGGAAATTTTAGAGCTTTTTTCACTTTCACTGGTGGCATTTTTGGAAAGCACATTGAGATAGTAGTTGATTAGCCTAAGTTTGATGTCGCTGCGTTGAGTAGATCAAAAGATAGAAATAAAGTAATAACGTGCATCCCGAATTTATTAATCACTCTGTAACTCGAAAACTACGTAAAATCGCATAACATATGTACATGGTGGTGATTCGGATATCCCTCAATATGACGTACGTAAATTTTACCTTTGGACGTCACTTTTCCGGCCACCACATACAGGGTTATACATTATTAGATACACACGTTATTAATTATGCAAAAATAAAAAAACAACTATCTGTTCTTGAGACGACAATTTTGGTATTTTATCTGTCATTCTCTTTATTTGAGACGAACAAACATTAAAGTGAATATGTGAATAAAATTCCTTCCAAAATTCCGCTCCACTTTGATTTACACAAAGCAGGGAGAAGTTGAGAGAATTCCAGACGGCAGGCGGATTTGCTGAATTTCTTAAAAGGGTGTATTAGAAAATAACCGAACTGCGATACGACCCACATTTTGGGAATACAACCATAAGCCACGCCCTTAAATTTGAAGGTGGGCTTCGAGCACTTCGTTATACTAATAAACTGAAAATATTGAAAAAGTTATGCTCTTCCCGTTTTATTTAATCAAATAGTTAATACTTTTGCAGTATTTGAAATTGCTACTGACTGATTATATGCCTTTTACAAATTGTCTATTCGCTGAAATTATTTACCTTTTGCCAACTGTTTTGAATCCCGGTCATTTATCAAATTTAGGGGCGCGACTTATGTGTTTTTCAAAGGTTGGCATCGAATTTATGGTGAAACTCGGATGAAGTAGTGGTGATATCATGCGCTCATTAAAGAAAGTTTACAGGATCAGCCGCCATGCCGTACGCAAGTTTTGGAGTGGATAAAGCGGTTCCAGGAAGGCAGGGTGTAACTCAGTAAGACCGTCGACTTCAACCAACATGAACATGTTCCAGTCAGATCCAGAAAAATTTATTTTTCTCATCGTAACTGGGGCTGGAATGGATGTACCAGTACGATCCTGAGTCTAAGGAAAGGGGGTGGGAGATAAGCGCCGAGCACTCAGACGAACAGTCCATTGTACTCTGCCTCCACCCTACCCGAACTTCTTCGTTGTTCTGATGAACTGAAGAACCTCGGATAGGGGTCGAGAACAGATCTCTTCCATCCTCAATAAGTCAGCACCGAATACAGTGCGCCGAGCTTGGGCGAATGCGGGACAATCGCAGAGAAAGTATTCTGCGCTGTCCTCATCCTCCCCGCACCATTCCTGCATTCTTTCCTGCTTAATTTCAGGAGAGTTTCTGCAGTGCACTTATCGGGACGACCTATAAAGAGTTTGGTGTGTCTGCAGGTTTGTAACATGGACCATCTCTGCGCATGGATTTTCTCCATGTGTCGAGTTATACAGTTTTTCACTATTGCTATAGTCTAAGGTACTATCGAAAGAATGGTTGTCATGAGGAAGTGCTGGATCGGAAAAATTCAAGTCGCAGAGGTCAGTTAAGAAAATTATGGCGACAGTTGTCTGGGATGCTGAAGGAGTTATCCTTGTAGACTTTTTGGAGTAAAAGAAGACAGTAACTGCAACTTATTATGTTGAGATACTACAAAAATGTTAAGCTGTAATTCCTGCTGTGTATTGCTTATCTATGGTAGATACGTAATGCGCCAGCCCATGCCTCGAGACCAACTAGGGACTTTAAGGGAGTTTCGCTGGGAAATCTTATCTCATCCACCCTACAGTCTAGATTTAGCCCCATGTGATTACTTTTTATTTTCAAAATTAAAAAAAGTACAATAAGGGTGTAATATAGGACTCATTAAATGGTGCTGAACAGGCCGTTTTGAGGTGGTTTAGATGGAAGGACGCTGCTTTACAGGGAGGGTCTGGAGAGAAACAAAATTTTATAAATTTAGGTATATCGTTTGTATTGTGGGGGTTTAATTTAATTAGTCTGCTTACCTTTTGATGCATATTGTATTTGCATAAACACATTGGCAGATCGGAGTTTTTGGGGTCTCTGCGACAACTTTTGGAGGCCACCGCCGATGGCATACAGTAAAACAGTAGAAGAGTTGTCTTTGTCTCACGGTTCATCATTCGTTTCAAGTAATTCATTCTGCCACGAGAATTTAGTTATTCAAAATGCCGCATTTAAAATGCTGACCGAAACTTCATCTTCAATGAGTCGTTTTTTGGAGTTTTTCAGGGTAGAAGATTGCGCATTGGCCGTCAAAATATGAGAATTGTCATACAAGATGGCGATTAGATTAATAAGTTAAATTATTGATCGTGTTTTCTTCTTAAGAGAAGGTGAGTTGAGTTCTAACAAGTCCGAGTCTATCAATATGGATTATTGTATTTTCCCAGAAAATTCACATAGGTTTAGTTTTGAAATGAAAATAAAATTTCTGTCTCCTCATTTAAGTACCTACCTACATATATGTATGTATGTACAAGAAAATATGTACTAATCGCAAGATTATTGCTAAATTGCAATCAAATCAAATCGATTAAATTTTACGGAGCTATGAATATTTAATTTATACATTGCTACTGCCTTGGAATTAAACTTGAAATTTTAAACATGTTTTACTCAGATCTAAGTTTTCTAAATTAGCGAGTAAGCTCAGCGCAGCTTAAAATAAATTCAACCGGACGCGGTGATCGAAAGTTCTAAAGCCCATATGTGTGTCCCCTTTCCCAGCTTAGTCAAGAGCCGGTGAACTGGTTTAAATTAAATTATATCTTTTATAGCAATTTTCACCCACTAAACTATAGTGAATGATGTAGTAGTATTGATTGGATGCTTAATTTGACACTTATAAATTAATAGTTATATGTGCTTCTTTTCCAGATGATGTAAAATACTTTATTAGGCAACTCCAAAAAAATTAAGTTATTTTAAGATGTAAACCTACAAATGTATGAAGATGATAAAATAAGTTGCTACTATAGACTTTCCAAAAAAATTTCCAATTGAGCAGCATTTTCCTGGCTTTAGAAGTAGGCGTAACTACTCAATTCAAAAGAGACAACCACGTATTTATTTTATTGAAGTCAAAATTTACAATTTATTAAAAAAATTTGAGTAAAAAAAATAAAGTTTTCTTATTTAAAAGCCTTTTCAAAAATAAATTAATTAATGAATATATAAAGCACAATTTATTAGATTATTCAAAAAGAAGACGACATAACTGTTATCTGTATCTTGAGGTGAACGTACAAACGTGAACGCACAACGAACAAATAGAAATAGCAATGACCCTCAAGGCAAACAGCAATTATCTTACGGCCATCAGTGCAATTATCCATTTGTAATCCCTAAAGCGTCTCATCTAAACCGTATGTCTGCTAGTAAAATCGTCCAAATAATATCTACTTCTGACTGGCTAAAAGGTCCAATTATCCCCGTAAAGAGGTCTATAAATTTCCAATGACTCGAGCCGAGTTGATTAGCATAAAAATCGCTACGACTCTGAGAAGTTTGATGTAACTGAGGATTCACTCACCTTGATCTTTATTCAGCGAATTCTGAGTATCGAATCAAACAAGTTTCTTAAAGGAAAAGTAGCCAGCAAGTTAAATTTAAAACAAATCTTATTACCGGTTTCTGATTTTTATTTTCGATTCAGCAGAACGACTGCAGATATAACGATGCGAGAGTGTATTCTATTTAAGGTTTGGTCGCAGGTAACAAGTTCTGGTAGATTTGCTTCCAGTCAGGCGGCGTGAATGGTGACATGTTCATTATATGCCTTTAGGCACAAAACCTGTGGCAATCGTTGGTCATGAGACCCAGTTTATCATATACCAATAAAAAGTCCCTTCATATTTTTTTTTGTTGAAATTGCCTGAAAAATAATTGTTTTTCTTGCATGTAACTTATTTCGCAATTGGACAAAGTAATGAGTTTTGGAGCCACACCCAGCTTTTATGTGGCTCCATTAATGCAACTTTACGAAAACTACTTTTACTAACAACTGGAAACATATTATTGACTGATTGTGCAAAATCTTGATAAAGCACTACTGGTGCTCTGAAAATGACGATGTCTGCGTGTTACAAGTGACTTACCTTTCAGCGAGCACAGGTAATCCGAAAAACTCCACCGACGATTTCTGATTGTTGGCTTGTACTGGAAGATCAATGAATTTTTTAAAAACTGTAGAAACTACTTGCGATCTCACTGAGAATTGCTATTATGGGAACTAAAACAAACACAAACCATAAACTTGTAAGACTAATGATCGTAAGCACAAAAAGAAAATCTGATCGTGTCTGAGATGATCACTTTTCCGAGCTAGCGAATATCTTGAGGTGAAACTTTAAGAAAATCACAAAAATTTATCGCGAACACACTCAGTAGCGAAAATTCGGACTATTAAAATTGGACAACGCGATCACTGCAATTATTTCCACCGAAAGCCAGGTTATCACCCAACGGTTGCAGGAGGAAAAGAGTTTCAACTCCGTGTAAGCTTCCGCTGCGTATTCCGAGGTTGGTTATTGCTGCCCAGGTGATGTCGCGGTTACCACTGTCTGCTGGAACGGTGGCCAACTTGCTGGATGTCTTGCGCTCAGACTAGTTCCTCCAGCGTACACCGTTAATAATGGTGTGGATGTGAACAGATTGTCTCTTTTGATTGTGGAAGGCTTTTACGCGAAGCATACAAGGAGGTGGACCGGGTTTGGGGGCAGGAAAATGTAAAACAGAAAAATGAAAACTGCAGAGTTACTGAGCTGTGTGTTTAGTATTTCTCCAGTCCGTCTCAGACAAATACATTCATAAAATATAACTTTCACGATGCAATGACGTAAGTACCATAGCTGCGCTTTTGCGCTAGTATCTACATATAAAGATCACAATAAAGTCGCGAAGGCGCTCTGCATCCAGGCATACTATAGGTGCTGTTAATTTGCGGTGGTGACCTCGGCGCTGCTACCATTGCTAGGGTTCACCTCAAACGTACGCATGTACCACTCGACCAGGTGATATATCACTATCGCCAGAGTTACGAACTTTACGTAGATGGTGCATATCGAGGAAATTTGTTCGAATATTTTCTGAATGATCCCCATGGGTGGCGCAGCTGAGGAAAATCAGCGCCCGCAAGCTAGCGCAACTAGTTTTTTTGCTGAAATCGAAATATACTCAAAATCGCTGTCTTTTCTCCCCCCGGCGAATATGTGTTGTCTAGTGCGACGTTATGTAATTTTGTCGACTTTTTTCAATTAGACTCAGCTCTGCAGTTGTCTCATGTAACATGCGCCGCAGCTCCCAATTTTATAATATTTGCACTCACGTGTCCGCCTTTCAGCAAAATCTCAATGGCGATGATTAAATAGGTTCAAAGAGAAAATTATGGATTTCTGTAAAAAGCTAAAGAGGTTACGTCTCGTTGTCTAATCGTGTTCTTGGATATGTGTTACTTAATTGCCTTGGTCAAGCTTCTATTTAGTATCTTCCTCAAGGTATCCTCTAGTGTTTGTATCTGAAATGCAAAAACAACAGAGAAATTAATACTTTTATAAAAACATGAGAAATTTCGGTTCTGCTGGGGCCAAGGCTACATATGTATTGTGAAATGAAAAATGTTCGCAGTATTTTTACTTCGACTCCCAGTGTTAGACAAAGGCACCTTGCAGAGGAAATGATAATGGAAAACATTGAAGTTTGCCTCGGCTGAGAACTATAACTTATTTCCGAAGCTAATTTGGGTAGTGGAATTGCACAATAGCATTTTTCCCTGATTATCTTATTACAGCTACAACCTGTGGGCGACAAGGTTTCGGATTCAAAAGAAAATATTCTTTTACATATAAATATTTTCTAAAGTGTCGTCGTTTCTAGAACAATAGATAAAGAAATACTAATGCTTGATATGCCAAACTGATTGTGACCTCTACAACATAATAAGGTAGGTGGGAGTAATTTCTAGGTCTTCGATAATTTTCAAAATGTTGCTATTATACTTTAAAATTTACGTCTCAGTGTTCATTGTTAAGATTCCTCATCCTCATCATTTTCATTGAGACCTTCCATGTTTTACAGACAAACAACACAACTTTTGGCGCACCCACGTTCTTTATTATTGGTTCATTTAATCCGTTCTCGTCGTCGGTCTTTATTCAATTTTTTATAAAGCAATGCAACATGTCGTTAATACTTAATTTATTAAAGAAGATTTCACTATGGATTTAATGATAAAGAAAAACAATTACTCAACTCTTCACACATTCACCGATGTGCAATTTTGTCATACTGGGTATGGGATACCCGACAATGTTTTACGTTGTAATTATCATAACTTATTTCATTTTGAAGGATTATTGTAGGAAATGAACATAGCAATAGAAAATTGATACACTGAGAGAAAAACACGTTAAAAAAATTTAAAATATATTTAAATCAAACATTTTGAAATATAATAGTCAGCTGAATTAATTTCAAAGCGAACTTTTTTAAATAAGGCAATGAAATTCAAGCAGTTTTAAATTGGAAATATACTTTTGAGCACACATTTTTAAATCTATTTTAATTTGAATAAGAAACAGTTGCCCGGGTATGGAATTTCGGTAGATTTTGCTTAAATTGTCTTCTTATGTGAAGTTTTTGTGTGGTTTCCGATGAGATTCGAACTCGAGACGCCGCCTGGCTTCGAGTGTGGACACGTTGACATTACTACATTAGACACTTCAAATCTACTGCACTTATAATCTGACTATTAAGAAGGGAATAATCTCAGTCATGTGGGATTCGAGCCCGGGTTCTCTAGAATAGTAGTAGTCCACTGCCCTTGCCATTGGTCTACGGATAGCCTCGTGGCTATAAAAAAACAGAGAGGGAAAGGTTGAGTAACTTATAAGTGAAGATAGAACGCATTAAAAAGGTGTTGTATTAAAGTGGATGATAACTCTAACATATCTTCTTCCCTATACAGATACCTATTATGTTTTAATGAATTATAAATAATAAAACCGATATTTTAAAATATATTACATAGTTGCAATTTCATAACGAAATGTGTGGTGGAATATGGAAGAAAGTCATTACTTTCAACGAGTCATATAACCAAAATTGCAATGAGAAATTCAGGATATGATAAGATTTAACAAGAAAATTAATAGGATAATAGACTAGCGGCAAAAATCCCACTACGGTAAGTTTCACATATTTTCTGGAGTTAAATGAAAACAATATGTATGTGTAATAAAAGTCAGGGGGCTTATTCATGAATTCTATTCGATTGATATTATATCGTAAATACAGTAAATTCTTAATCGAATCGAACTAAAGTAACAAAGACGTATCTAGATATCAGTGAATTTACCGACATTCAACTTGGAAATCCTGTATTAACGATCAGATTTCAATCGAATCGAATTCGTGAATAAGGCCGCAGGGCGTTTTGCTAATTACGCAGAAATTTATCCTCCGTGCTTGGTGTTCTATAATACTTAATTCAGTAGTATCAGAAAACGTAAGCATGACATTAAGAACCACTCGTCGGAGACTTCAGGAGTGTATGCATGGAAGACGCTCTGTGAATAAATCTTTTTCGAGCACTCACGCCAAGATTACCAGCCCTACATGGTGACATGTTTAATGAACTCAGTGGCGTAACTAGGTGGTCAAAGGGTCTGCTACCAAGAAGAATTTGGGCCCTCCCATCTCCTCCGCGGAATTTTTTAATTCAAACTCGAAGTACATAAACCAAATTACTTTCTTCGATCAATATATGGCATTTTGGATGGACCTACATTGATTGATAAATATACATATGATACTAATAAAAAAAAACAAATTGAAATGAAATAAGAAGTGTTTTATTCCTAATATAATTGGAGGATTGAACCCATTATCATTAGTTGGGCACATAACATACAATCAAATAAAAATCAAAGGATATAAAAACAAGACATTAATTTCAGTCCAAGCAGCGAAAGCAGGAGGCTCCTGCAGAAACATTGAAAAAGTCCACTTATAACATCTCCTACATTGTCCGGGTGTGCGGCAGTTAGCTAGTAGAGGAAACTTTACAAAGCTGGCGTATTTACCACCTTCCTGTCCTGGCCTCCGCCTGGACGACCAAAATACGACTTGAATAGGCTTGAATCGATGAATTACTTCGTATAAAGACAGGGCATAAGAAATTAGTGCACCTAACCTACGTATGTATATATCTGAAGGCCCCTGTCCTACAACGAGGCTGTGTGAGATGCAAAAGCTCACTATCAGTGTATCAGGGTCTAGATTCTGCATCCCAGGGATTTAAACAAAGGAAACACGATCTTAGTTGAAATTAAATAATAATAAAATTTATAAGTTATGTGTGTAAAATTGTTCTTTTACAACAGAAAACATTATGGTTCACACGGTGTGTTATCTTTACACCGCAAGTGTGAAAAAATTGTACACTACACTGCGCCGAGACCAAAAATTTTTTGCATGAAAAAATCAACAATTTAAAAAAAACGTCACGATAGCACCACTAGAAATTTATTCATGAATAAAAGAAAAGCTTTTAAAGGCCTTTTACATTTGGACGTAAAAAGTCGACTAATAGTATTTCTAAACTATTTTTCACAATCTCTTTATTTTATCGAAGGATTGATGAAAAAAAAAAATGTTTTAAATGAAAATTGTTTAAAAAACATGATAAATCACTATTTTCGATATAAAGATTAATAAATCGAATAAAAAAAAGGTTGGTCGCCGTTATCTTTTTTTTCATTAATCCGTCGAAAATTAGAACAAAATAAAAAAAGATAATGGACAATATCTTAATGAAAGTAATTTACACGTCACAAAATAGATGACGTTTTACTCTGGCAAAGGACCTATTGAAAAATTTAAAAATAGTTCTAGTTACGATACCATAATGAATCGTTTTAAATTTATTCTATTTGCCATGAACTTAAAAAAAAAACATTTTACTAGAGAAACTTTTGCAGAAAACTTTCGAAATTGCCATTTTTTCGATAAAATCAATAAACTTATAGAAATAATGATTTTATTTTTTTCTTCAATCCGCCGAGGACTAGAATAGTTTAAAAAACAAGTTGATTGGAATATTCTTTACACCGAAATATATGTAGGTGGAACCGTGTTTATGCATATACTGTTTAAGAAAATTTAATTCACAAGTAAAAAATGCCTGAAAATGCAAAACCAACTGAAAGCTAAACAAATTGTTTGAAATTTCTCATGAAACCGCTTTTTCTAAATTGCTACCAAAAAATCTAATAATTCTAAGTTACATAATGATATGAATGTAAATAGTTGTAGAAATACAACTGAAATTTTAACGTCAAGCACTACTTCAAAGAGAACATTTTTAACAGTGTAATTACCGAAAATCTTTAACAAACAATCGATTTCAGAAATAAATTATTATTTAGATATTGATAAGTAATTAAATGAATTCGTCTAAAAAATAAAATAAAATCATTTTATACGTTATTTATCATCTAGGTACAAATGACAACATTTTTCTCTTCGTGTAGGAGGAGTTTTGCAGCAAATTGAGATTGAGACCCATCGAACTCGACTCCGCGAAGGCGCACGTCTTTCAACCAGGCTTGGCCTGACTGACCGTCGGCCCTCCTAGCATTGTGGGCGCTGGTGAACTGCATAACCTCGCACCTTAGGAGTTACGGCTCTGAATGGACTGCAGAATGGCTAGAACAGAGTAATCTTATCGAACGAACGCAAATTTAACCTGCATGTATCAGATGGAAAACTTTACGCAAGACGACGCATAGGAGAAGGAATGAAAGCATTATGTTAACAACTGAAACACCGAAAGCAGCCTTTGAGTTGGCCTTGGCTTTGCGTTGTATCAATTGCTGAGGATTAAGAAGGTGAATAGGATAAATGGTTGGAGTTATAGGAGTGTTTTAGAAGAAAATTTGGTGTCATCTATGAATGATATTATATGTTTTCCGAAAATGAAGAATTCAATTTCAACATGATAACGCTCCTTATCATAAAGCCCCAGTGGTAAATTCAAATTTGGTTTTTTATTGGTATCAGTGATTACAACAAAAATACATTTAACGTTCCAAGAGCTTTGTATAAATTTGTTTTCAGTTTTCTTAGAAGACCATGGATTTGACGAATTAGATGGGACTGAACCGTGTCCCGACGTCAATACGATAGAAAACGTATAGAGGAGGATGAAGTATCTTACGAAGTACGAAGAATGCAACAGAAGACAATTGAAAACCTTCAACGTAGTACGTATTGCGCTGGCTTGGGAGCAAACAACATGAATTCATCACTACCCTCATCGGATCAGTACCAACAAGATGTATGTTAGAACAGGTTGGAGGGAAGTAGGACTACTTAATTATTAGTTTGTAGCTGTAAGTCTTATATACCTAATATGTAGTAAAATAAAACAATCTGAAAAATTGCAATTTCTCTTCTTTGGGTTTTTTCTAAGCAATATTTAAATTACTACGCTTTCCTTTGTACCTCCAGGCCCGCCGATAACCGCTTAAACGCCCGCGTGTAAAATCGACTATGCTGCCCCCACCCTTATCCTGTTTTCCTGACTAGGCTTGTACAAAGGACTTTTAGTTTTGTTACTTAAGGATATTTGAAATTTTTGAAAATACCGAAATCCAAAATGAATTTCCATTAATGGTAATATCAGCCTTGTAGGTACTTGAAGTTAAATACTATATTTAAGTATATATATGTAAGCGGAAAATTTTTATGATTTTTTTATTGAAAGTGGTTGTATGCAGGCGAAGTATACTTACGCTCACAACATTAAATGCAGGTACTGTAAGTGTATGGTAAATCAATGAACTGCGCGAGGGAAATCTTGCAAAATATCTACTGACTGATTATTTGCCTCTTACGAAATAGTCTGTTTACTGAAATTTGTCTTCTCCAAAACATTTAATTTACTGAAGATGTTCTCATAGATTACACAGTACCTACCTTTTATGCGTAGGTACCGTACCTGTATTAAACGTTTTACGTGTAGGTACCCTACCATATAACTCTAACCTTTTTAAATTCTGCATGACATTTCTCTACGCGATTTTTCGAAACTGTTGAATTTAAACTGAGATATAAGTGACATGGTGTTGGTTTTGCAAGCTAAGCTGGATTCAATATGTGTTTTCCAGTGCTACTAAAAAATTTTAAAATAATATACATATGTGTAAGTAGCAATTAAGTAGTAAATCTTCATGAATGCTAAATCAAACTATTTGGCCTAGAACTACATATGCAAGTAAAAATTTTCCAGCCATTCTGACGTCTCATTGAAAACCCGTTTGGTGTTGGTGTAATCATGAAACAGCAGTCTTATCCACCCATTTTCACAAACACCCATTGACGTTCTTTTGTTTCTTCTGTAGACACAAGAAGTCGGCGGTATTTCTCGCTCCGAATCGTTTTCTGTCTCGGATTCTTACTTAATATCATCACTACAACCCCTAAATCAGAGTCACTTTGGTCAATAACAAAATCATCTTGGTAAGCACTCCCACCACTTTTGAAATAAATAGTGTGAATTCAAAGTCGACGTTGGTACGAGAGATGTGCACGAGACAATCTTTCAGATACCATTTTTAGCTGCGAAAACAATTTTTTTTTGTAGCTACCTTCTTCTAACTGTATTATATACTATTTGTCTATTACTGTGAGTCTTTCACGTACATAAGTGATTAAAACGTGCTGTTCACAAAACAAATGATAGTAACCATTAATTTTATTATAGAGAAAGACGACGGCCCTAGGACCTTTTTTATTTGCCATATTAATGGCAAATCTCTTTATTTCAGAAGAGAAATGTGAAGTGTGATACCAATTCAAAATTTTAACTAAATTGGCAAGTTGTTAAAACAATTGGCACATATTGGTACAAAAATTTTACATCACCAACTGTTAAAATGGCGACATAGATAATTGGTAGAGCCACATTTTGAGAATAATAAAGTTTTTCTGAAAGAAAATACAACTTCTATAATATTATTTATTTGATGGTACCTACAACTACTAAAAAATATAATGTAAAAAACAGAGCGCAAAAATATTAGTATTTGTACAAATGGTATACAAACGATTGATATATGGTAGGCATTTACGAAAAAATTAAATACATAACTCGGAAACCATGAAACTTTCCATAGGGATATTTTGTTCTTATTTGAAGCTAATAAGTTACCCTATCACTAGTTTCCAGATAATCCTCTATTTACGGGACACCCTGTATACACCTGGAGCCACGTTATGAGCTATCAACGTGCGGATGCAACGCCAGAATGGTTTAATTTACCAGCCAAGGTAAACATTTCAAATGAAGGCTTTCTCGCAAGAATCCAACAGAAGTTTTACGTCTCAATATTCTTTCTTGCCTTCCCGTAATTACGTAGATTTATACCGGCTTTGAATTAAAATCTGCATTTAGTACCAGCTAATAAGCTTTCATGCATTATTAATTGCGAAACCGCCAAACCGCTGCCTGTGGCTACGAGTGAATAGTCTCCGGTAAATCAGATTTTCTCATGTTATCGTCTTGCGTCCATCGGGTTCTACGGCAAGCCCGCGGTACCGCAGCCATTTCAGACACCAGCTGATTACTAATTGTAGTAAAAGATGCCGCAAAGGCAGCCAACCGCGAACTGGACTGGCTGTGTATTATCACCATTAATGAAACTGTCAGGTAGGCACCGAGGTGCTAAGCCAGTGCCCCGTTGAAATAGCAAGTGCAAGCCACTAGCTACTAGCCCAGCAACACACGCTATTGCCTCGTAGATATTCGGAAACAATGTACGCGCTCAGCCCAGTTTTATCGCGGCAAAAAAACGGCTGGTCTTGAGCAAGTAGTGGACAAGGAATTCACTACTATAGTTTAGCCCCTGGTGAAATTTTATATATAACATTTTTTGAGAAACATTAAGTCAACTTATTCAGCTTTGATTGCTTAATTTTTACACTGGATGAAGGTGATCAACTCTACTCAAGAAAGCCACACAGTCGGCAGCGGGCTGGTGAATGTCTCGCGGGTTCCAGCGGAGCAGTTCCACCGATCGATGTATGCACATGCTCGGTGATCTCAACACAGCACAGGTGTTGCCACAAGAGCGACATGATCGGCCAATACCATGAAATTGTTTTCATTTATGTGGAACTTCGCAAGGCCTCTGATTATTTTATGTGCTTATCAGGCTTACAAAAGTGCTTCGTTTTCGGGTACTTACATGAACTGGAAATATAATATTTTTTGGGTACGTAAACACTTGGAGCAAAACTTACTGACAGGTAACCATATTCCGCGCAAAGCACACTGAATGCAGGCAGAACACAAATCTCGATTTTTCACTCTGAGGCACTCACACACCCGCCAACTTTATTGTGTTGCGCGGAGGATGGTCTGATTGGGACTTGGAATTTATGAAAATATGTCAGCCAGCAATAGCTTAATGTAAAATATGGAAAATTCATTGCATAAACATTCCAATATTACTGAGCACGTTGATGTTAATCGCGTTTTAACAAGGCTATTTTTTTACTTGCATGGCTCAGAATAAAATAAAATTAATTTAATTTTTTTATTAAAATACAAATTTCTAAAACTAAGTGTATGTGTGTCCATGCACATGTGCGGCTTCTTATTAATTCACTCAGCATATACATCAAAACGTGTTTAACATGAATATAATTAATACTTAAAACATTTTACATGTAGGCACCTAATTTGCTAATTTCATATCTTCACATATTTCGAGTTTGTGCTAATAAAAACAGAAATTGTCATTTAATCAGTGAATTTCACTTACATATTAAAGTAGTAGCATTAATATTTTATAGCTAAAGTTAGCTTCCTTATTAAGCGTACTTTTATATCATCAATTATACAGGTCTGGAAAACACAATTTATTCTTAGATAAAATATTATTAGGTATCTGATGTAAACAAAAATGTTCCGTTTCGTTGGGATTCAAAGTAAAATTTAGTCAAAGAGTACATAAAATTGTTTTTGGACATTTTTATAAAATAATTAATCACACATTGATAAATACCTACTAAGGTCAGAGAAAAAAATCGTTTATTTTGAAACTGAGGGAAATCAGTTTTGTTTTCGTGAACTGTTTTATTTCTTATATTTTAAGTACATACGTACATATATAAAGGATTAAACAATTTTAGAAGAAAAGTTATGTGTTCCAACTTTAAAATACATAGAATGACGCTTTTTAAATAAATCCTTTAATATTTTAAACCACACTTCTAAAGTACAAAAAAAGAAGCATACCTTACTAAGTTTTCAAATAAAGCAAGTGTATTTATGTGTAAAAGTGGCTCAGCCATAGGCCCACATTAGTATATTAACGTCCGCTGAAAACAAAACTGTTTACTACGATACAGTATATTTCGTTTTGGATTCTTAAATTAATGTAATAGCCTAAACTTGTTTGTTCAAAAGTCAATGAAATATTAGCATAAGGAGAAGTCCTATAAAATAACATTACCGATTTTGTTTGCGAATACATACTACAATAAAACAATTCTTCTCACCTGTAATTATTTATTGTCTTCTTACCGCCGCATTATAATTGAATCTATTCGTCAAGAAAAAAGTGCTAAATCCATATATTCAATTTGTTCTAATTCATGCAGGTACAATCGCGGACAACAACCATAAAAAACTTTAACTTGAAAAGTTTTTGGGTTTCATAATTGAATATCACGTCGATCAAGCTTTAAGTTCTAAGCGTATCTTAATTCAAAACGATCCTCACCTTTGAGGTGAATTTAAAAAAGCTTGTTTCGTATTACAATAATTTAAAGCCTAAATGTAGCTTGTATACTTTTGCATACTGAAATAATCGAACTATTAGGAACTGAGATAGTAACACATTCTTTCAGGACGATACACAGATTCCTGTTATTTGTCCCGTTTATTCGTCAACTTCGTAGGCTTCTATGGATTTTAAATGAAAAAAATAAATGTCGGTAAATAATTTTAATAAGAGGTTCACGCAGAAATGGGACGAATTGTTTTTCAACGGAACTTCTTGTTTCACACGAAGAAAAATGTTTCCCAGATTAATGAAACTTTTAACTCAATAAAAATTGAAGTGACTAATTGAAGAAGTATTGCTTTTTTTGGTTTATAAGAATTGTTTGCAGATGTACATACATATAATTGTTTTTCATTCATTTATATAAATTTATAATATTTATATGTGCCGTTAAAACTCAAAATCTGATATATCCACTTTTCAAAATCAGCTGGGTTATATAGTATAGCCATAAGCCAATACTTGAAAATCTGGGCTCTCCGGGCCCTCTAGAAAACTCGATGCATGCCGGGGGAAATCCCTCTTTCCCCCTGTCGATGGCCCTGTTCATGGACAATGCAGTTGGGGACGTTCATTTACTCATACGGCTCAGCGCAGAAGTTTTAAGTGGGAGACGACTGGTAGCAACTGCACATGGAGGGAAATCATGTTAGATGGGTAAGCGTTTCATAAAAAAATCGTTAAATGGGAAATTATTCCGGTTCCGGTAAAGATGTTTACACATCAAGAAACGTGACAAGCTTTATATCATAATTTTCTTTACGGCGCTGTGTGGTGCATGAAAATGAGTTTGGTTAACTGCATTTATTAAGGCAGCTTACCGAATTCATTTAAATGCATCAATCGGATAAGCGCGCAATATTTCGTACTTTTTTCTAGATGAATTTATCCGGGATTTATTATAAAATTTGTAAATTTTTATCTTTAAAAAAGAAAGTGTACCTATTTTAAAAAATCTAATTGGAACTTATTTTATATTACTCTTAACAATAAAACAAACTGATTTCCTTATGCAAAAGTTTAATACTGAATATAAATTATCACATAAATAAAAATATGTACAAATGCGCTTACAAAAGAAGGCAATATTTACAAATATTAAAGATATCACTCGATGGCTTCAATGATTTCATAGTCTTCTTCCAATGTGTGATCGTAGTCAATGTTGTACTTGTTCTTTATTTTACTTTTATATTCTGCTAAGTCATCAGTCACGGAGTTTCTTGAGGTTGTGGCATCTCTCTGAAAGCTGTTTACATTTGAGTATCTAAGAGATCCCCTGTAAGTAGTCTTTGCAATTTTGTGATACTTTCGAGCATTTGTGTCAGGTTTCTGTAGTCTACTTAGTCTTGGGATTATCTGTGTGGTCGTTTCTGCAGACTGATTTCTATATTGAGCCTCATATCAAATAGGATTCCCGCCGGCGTCACGATACAACTCTTCATTATTCTGGTAAAGTTGCTCTGAAGATGGGCAATTGACATTGGTCCACCAGTCACAAACTCTGTAGGCTTGGTTGAAGACAGTCCCATTTGGACAGAGAAAGGAATATATGTGGCCTGAATGCAAACACCAATGCCACACCTAGTGGAGTAATTATCACTATTAAAATGTTTCAATTTTTCAATTTTGTTCTATACCTGGCATCGTGTCTCAACATCAGCGTAATAACCAGGCAAACGTCCTTGGCAAGAAAACGATAATCCCTTTGGCACGCTGTCGTACGCCGGATAATCAACATCTGGCTCATAGCCATCTATTTGCTGAAATAGAAAATCCAAAAAATATTTACTTTCCATATTGTTTAGTTTCAAAAGGCATAATGGATATGGTAGATATGACTAAAAGGCAAATAAAAAATTTAGATCTTGGTCCACTACCAACAGCGTAAGTCTGGTCATCTGTTATAAACTCTTACTATCTTTCAGAAAATTAAACATTTCTTTTATATTGAAATTTCAAAATTCAAAACCTTTTATGTAAATATAAATGGTTAATAAGACAAACTTCATATACGATCAATGTTTGTCGTGAGAAAAACGTTCAAATCAGCTTTGAACTGTTACCCAAAATCATGATTAATACAATCGCGACATGAATCATCCGTAGCATACAAGCTATGTACATTTATAATATAAAAAAAATATGTGAAAAAACGCCGTCGTGAATAACTGCACTAATACAAGCACTAGGCCTGGTTTTGTGGTTAATGCAAATTTAATTTGACTAATGTGTGAAATGTAAGTGCAACAATGATCAATGGTATGTTGGTCATGCTGCTATGAACGTGTTGTTTAGATTTACATAGAAATGAATATGCAAATGGTAAACATATCGGACAAGGCTGTACAGTTGCTGTTCACAAAATTACGGCAACTTCATTCAAATGATGTAATTAAAAGAGAATAGAACTTATATACTAGAAGTAGTAGTAGCACTGACATCAAATTTAAAATTTTATGACGTACATGTATACATTACAATACACACTAATAATGTGGTAATTAATTTTAAGCAATTTGTTTTGCATGTGTCCATGAGTAATGAATATGACAGAGCAAAGAATTGAAAGTTATGATCATGTTGCTTAAATTTGCATCAAATGTGTTTGCCATGTGTTTTTTTCCATTCATTAAAAGAAAATTATGAGAATACGATACGCGAAACCAGAATTCCTCTAAAAAATTGTAGTGTCAAAAATTGTGTTCTACCGAACAAATTGGAAATTGCAAATGCAAATTCTTATATATTATATTACATCATTCTTCATAGCATTCCGTACAGAAGTTTAAAATTAGAACTAGAGACATTGTTCTTTAGATCATTCTACCTATGTATAATGTATTCTGCATGGGATTAATTTTAAAGGGGAATTCTAGTTGGTTTTTCTTTATCGTATTGTTTAACATAACATATGTATGTATGTTTTATTTGAGAATATGTGGTTTAAATATAAGGTCGAAAATCCAACCCGCTACTAATAAATTTGTATATACATATGTATACAAGTACTCGTACGTATTACACATATCTACTATACATATACCGGTCCTGACATAAAACTTTAAATGCGTTTTTCTCCAAACTATGCTTTGTAAATTGGTTTCAGTGATAAAAAAAAGTATTAAGTGGGCTAGGTCACTTTATAAAAAATATTTGAGTCCTTGAACTGCTATGACCCCTTAACATACATTTCTGTCATTTTTTATCTGTTTAAAGTAAACAAGACAGGTAGGCCGTGGTGTGACATTTTTTTTTATATGTTTTGACCCCGTAGTAGTTGAAGAAAGTCTCTATTAATCCGCTCCATTTTTTTGCTCCACAAACATCAGAGTGGAGTTACCCCGAGAGTAGAAATCTTCTTCATCTTCTACAAACGAGTTATTGAAAAAAGAATGTTTTATTAAATAAAAATATTATATTGTTACATTAACTATAATATTAAAACTAACAATTTGTTATTTCATTTCATAAACAAACATGAGGAAAACAATATTAAAATGTATTTATTTTTACCACCAAAAGACCAGGATTCCCCTTTAAACCAGAATAATCTTCATAAATAGGTAGGTAGTCAATAAAAATGTTAAATAGGCAATCGTAGTGGTAGTTCGTTGCAATTAATAAAAATCTAAAAATCTCCGCTCGGAACCCTTTTACGTATACACAGGATGTATGTATGCATGTTCCCGTGTTTTTATTGCAATATGTTTCTAATGTGAAGTATCAAAAAGTTTGTCCTTTAAACATTACCGCCATTTTAAAAACCCAAAAATTTGTTTACAACAAATACAGGAAAGTCTCAAAAAAATAAACCTTCAATAACTTGAACTAGCTGACAGTTTCAATAACAACTTTATTTAAAAATGAACTTTTCTCTATTTCTACTTCGTGGATTAGTAAGTTAATCTGCAATTAAAAAAGAATACACAAACAATAAATATTGCTGCCTTTTTTCTGACAATTAAAGTTTTATATGAAAAACTTATACGTATTAGTTTTAATTATTTTCTATTTCATTCACCATGCTGACTTATCAAGTAAAACTTCTACAATAGAAGTGTTGTATGCAAGAAGTTAAAATCTTTATGTTTTGAGATTATTGATTATGAATTTGTCGTCAATACATCGAAATGGCTGAAACAAATTGTTCGCGTATCGTGACAAATCAAAAATTTCGTAGTAAATGATTTAAAGCCGACAGATCTAGAGTTTGGTTGTGACTTTGCATAATACAAATAACACGCCGGGCCAATTATCAGCAACTAACATTTCCCGTACGGGCGACTAAGATTAGTACATACTCCAATTTTGAAATTTTTGTTTATACAAAATAACTTAATTAGGTAGGGTATAATTTTCAATAAAAAAACAAATTAAAATATTTTTACGTTATGTTAGAGTTAGATAATAATAATAATAAGTCAATAAAATTAAACAATTTAGAAATGAATACTGCAGTGGGTAAGCTGGGGATTACGAGGCAGTATGCCCCACAAAATTGCGTAATTATTTAATAAGTTAGTAAGTTTTGAATATGAAAATATAACAAATGATGATACTATAATTAATTTGTAAAGAAGCTAAGATACGGTTTGCGACAGACACCCAGGAGGCTATCATCAGCAGATCACTCTCTAACTCTACATCATTGAGCCTAACTTAGTATGGGGCTGCCTTACTTACTAAATCCAATACGCTTGCCATATCCTGGATAAGAGGCTACGAAGAAATAATAGGCAACGAAAAGGCGGATGAACTTGCATTGGAAAGGAGCCTTACTCTGGCCTGGCGAAAAGTTATACCAACTCCATTATCAGGCTGTAGGAAGATGTGTATGATCTTAGCGAAGCAGTTTACACGAATCGAACCCGGAATAGCGGTGTTATTTGCAGCTAATTAGTTACACACAAATTAAATTTGTCGCTCTTATTTAGAAAATAATACGGTCTGATTTGCTAAGTTCATATGAGCTTAGCGAAGCAGACAGTATTTTTTTAAAATAAGAGCGACCAAATTAATTTATGTGCAACTAATTAGCGGCAAATTCTGAAATACTTTTCCTTTGGTACAGTTCTTATTTCTCGGTTGCTTCGCTAAGTTCATATGAAGTTGCGTTTTTTTTTGGTATAAAGCACTAAACCATAGCGTCAGGCGCCACATGTTGAAAAACATGATAAATAAAAAAAAATCAGAACAGATTATTATAATTCTGATAACTTAAGTTATTTTCTTTGTCATTAAATTTCAAAAGCTGTGGTGCCTTTCTTTTTAGTTATTCTTTGGAGTAAAGTACTTTGTTTGCAAAACGTAGTGAAATTTATGTTCTTTAATTTGGACATACAATCGACAATTTTCCGATTTTCCACTCTCTTTCAACAATAAGATTTGTTCTTTAAATGGGCACATAGTCTATAAAAGAACAGTCAGTCAATAGTTACCTACTTAGAGAGATTCCCATTATTCAAGAGACTAATCAATTTTTATAATTGTGATTTTTCGAGTTCCCGCCGGAAGCAAATAATTACATTTTCTTATTTAAGACGTTTGCACTTATAAATCCAGTATAATAATACTCGCACAAATAATTAATTGTTACCAACAATTTGAAATTTTAATAATTTTGCCGAAAAATGCATCAGCTTTTAACCCCTGTATAATGTCCAAACTATTTTTTTATAACTGCCACAATGCCTACACTTCTCATACAATTTCCGAAATTTATGATAAGTTTCTTTTACCAACGCAAAAGCAGTCATTACAGCATCGAAATATGAAGAGTCGTTAAGTACGATCCACGTAATAAAACGATTTATGAATGCTGCATGCCCCTTCTAATTGTAGCATTGCATGCAAATGCAACAATTAAAGAGGTTCTTATTGCACCCACTGCGCTCTGCTTCCGTTTCACTTTTCGTTGTTATATAATCCAATTTGTCAGTCCCTTCTTGCCTCATCTTCATTCTTCACTTAACAGGGAAGCTACTTACTCCACTGACAAACAAATCCAAAAGAAATAATCCAAACACGAGTGCAGCACAAAACATTTGCAACTTGGCCATCTCTCAGCTTAACTGTTGTTCACACAGTCGAACGCGAGAATTTTTTGAATCCAAAGTGTTTTCCCAAGCGATGAGATGCACGAAATTTATTGCAGAGACCGCGCCGGTGGAATGAACCGAAACCACAAACTCTCAGGTACGCACGACAAGTGGTACAAAGTTACCGCGAACAGAGAACCGTACGAAATTCGAAAAAATTCGCGTCAACATCCATTTATACCCGGCTGGAGCATCTCCTACCACCATCTTCATCTCCTGGTGCACCATTGGCCACCGCAGCAGTAGTGGCCGTGGATCCGGCGATGTTTATCTCCAGGCGTATTAGGTGAACGCTGGTTCTCATCTCGTACCGGGATGTGCAATACCATGGAAAGATTGACAAAGACGTCTGCCTGCAATCGGTTCTGCATTAATTTTCTGATCCTCATTGTCTTTGGCAGTGAGTAATTACATGAACCAGACTTTCACACATAACAGTCCTCGGCGGCGAAGAAAGCACGCGGGGGACCGGCGATTTAAGTCTAATGCGTGAGAATCTTAGATCGAATCAATTCAGCTCTGAAGTTGTTATGCTCGCTGCTAATGCTCTCGAATTAAGATGAATAGTTAGCCCTTGACAGGATTTTAGGTTCGGCTTAAGTATTATACCGAAGCGAAAAATGCAAGACGTCTTTCGATAATAACAAAGCAGTGCTCCATAGCTGAGGTTGGTTTTCATTTAAGTTTGTGAGATAAAATATATGTTTCTCTATAATATCAGCTTCTACCAATTATGTATTTTATATACAATTATAGGTGATAAATATCACCTAGGCAAACAAAAAATTGTATGGCAGTGGGAATCTCAACAATTTTCGAGTTACAGAGTGATTAATAAATTCGGGATACATATTATTATATTATTTTTCTCGTTCAAATTATATTAATCTGCTTTCCAAAAATGCCACAAATGTTAACCTGCCTCTACCACAGCAGATAGAGTAATGTAATAAGTTCTCTAAAACTTGCTAAAATTTCCCGTTTTTCCAAGCAGGTAAAGCATGTCCCTGTAGAGAAAGGATTCACAAATTTATACGTAGAAACTCTTTTGCGGAATAAAAACAACTGATTTAAAAAATAATATTTTCATTTAACATTTACAACGTTCCACCACCATCAACTGTAATAAGTTTTTAATTTGAGAAAAGGTTTTTTGGGTTTCATTTAAGTTAAAGTATTTGTACAATCCAGTTTTTTTTTTTAAATTCCGTAGGTACAAGGTTTTCTACATATAAATTTGTATTTTCATTCCCTACATGGATGCTGGATGTGTTGTACCTCTTTGGAAAGGCAACAAGATGGGCAATTTAATAATAATAAAAAAATTGTGCATTAATTAGGGACCGTACCAGTTTCGACTTTTTTTGCAAAAAGGCCCGTTTGCCTGTTACTACCGACCGAAAATAATTTTGAGTTAAGAGAAAAAAGCCCAACGTCTTGATATTTTTGTTTGGCTAAAATAAAAAGCCAGCTTGGCATTTTATTTTTAAACGGTTTTATTTAAGGGGTTATATCCACTTGTAAGTCAGAAAAAACGTGTTTTTTTGTGAATTTTTTGTGAAGAGGCTTTTCATTAAATAAATACATAGAATAAATGTACATATAGCGAATTTAGTATATTTTAAGAATTCACGATGTATTTACAAAAATATTCGGTTCCGTTGTTCCTGTAGTAGATCTCCTAGAGGACCTCCACAAAAATGTGTCTCGCGGTGAGCAAGATATCTCTGATCCAAATTATTTGAAATAAAAAAAACCAAAAGATTTAATTTTAGGATAGATGAATACAGGTAATGATCGAAGGAATAGTCAACATTTTGATTTTTGACAAAATGGCGGCTTCCCAAAAAAAAAATCGTTTTTTTCAAGAAAATTTACAGTTTAAAGGGGCTTAAAAAATTGTTTTTTTTTTAATTATTGTCAGAAACCTTATTCCTTCGATCATTACCTGATACAAGTATCTAAGAAGATTGTGTGAAAATTTCAAGCCGATCGCTCCAGCCGTTTTGGAGAAATTTTGCTCACCGACTTTGAAAACACCGTTTCGAGAAAAACGCGTTTAAAGTTTTGGGAACCATTTAAACTACTTTCAAACGCTCGGAGACGTCTTTACAAATACGCTAATTTCTCCGAAACTATTTCCCGGATCGATGTGAAATTTTCGGACGATATGCTCAACTATATGTACAAAAATCGATTTTTTGAAAATTACAAGTGGATATAACCCCTTAAGTCGCTTTGTTTTTTATTTGTCTTGTGCGGGTCAAATCTGGTAATTGAAATTTTACCCCCTTCCTGTTGACCGATTGATCTGAAATCACCTTTAGTTCTAATGACAATACAATTATGTATGTATATTCAGTAACATTGTAAATTCAAGATGGCCGCCGCCACAAAATGGCGGATCACATTTTTTATCAACCCCCTCAATATGGATATCAAATTAAAGGGCTTGACTTGTCGTCTTGAAAAAAAAATTCCAAATTGTTGTTAATTTGTATCCTATTGGTAATCGCCTGAACCAGGGAAAAGTCAAAATATAGAAATTTGCAAAAGTTATGTAAATTTAAAAAAAAGTTCGATTTTTGGGGTTTTTTCGAAGTAAATGTTGGATTAAAAAATACCTATTTATCGCATAAACAAAATCGTGGTTCTGGCGATAGCGGCTAGTATAAGAATGATTCTGTCTAAATTTGAAGAAAATCGGTCAAGTAGAACTTGAGATATCGTGGTCGCACTTTTGAAAAATGCTGCTTCGAGAAAAACGAGATTATTTGTGATTTGTTTTGTGATCTGGGAACTAATTTGGTTCAAGAATACTTTTTTCTTTGAAGTTTGTTTATATCATGAGTAAAGCTGAACAAATAATAGATTTTGCACATTTTCGTCAGACAAGTTACTGCAACTTTATAATTGCGGCTTGGAAAAATAAAAAGCCAAAAAATTAAAAAAACAGAGCTGGCTACATATTAAGCTTCTGAGCTGGTTTTATTTTTGCTTCAAATTATAATTGGTTAGAAATAACAGGTTAAACATTCTTTTTTTCCAAAAAAAGCTAAATTTTGATATGCTTAGCAGGAACATAACTCATTTGGAGGTGGTTTTTAAAATTATACCGTGACAACTTCC
Source organism: Neoitamus cyanurus (assembly GCA_947538895.1). Taxonomy (NCBI): domain Eukaryota; kingdom Metazoa; phylum Arthropoda; class Insecta; order Diptera; family Asilidae; genus Neoitamus; species Neoitamus cyanurus. The sequence goes on from OX384540.1 coordinate 28,341,608, forward strand.
CTCAGCTTTAATAGGTTAAAAATTGAAAAATTCCATTTATTATATTTTCGGAATCTGAAGCAATTCATAAATTTCAGAGAAAATGTGAGGGAAACGTGAAATTTAGGACATTTTAGAGCATTTTTTCACTTTCTGAACTGACTGTACCTGCAAGTGAAAGCGATATTTATACATTGGTGGTACTTTTGGAAGGCATGTTTAAATATTAGTTGCTTGGCGTCGCTGCATTGATAAAAGAGGAATTTATTCAGTGAGATCCACCACTCCTCTCATTTCTGCATGTGTTATACGAAACACCCTGCAGATAATGCGTGCAATTTTATTAGCTCAGCGTAGATATGACAAAAATAATGGCTTTGTATAACCGGATGATTCGTTCTAATATCTTGTTCATTAAGAAAATAAATCAAAACAAATTTGACTTTCTGACTTATAAAAACTTAAGCTTGTTTGGCGGTATATATTTAATAGTATTTAATATACCTAGGGCTATACTCAAAGAGTGACATGTAATTTTTGTATAACAGTCGTATTTCATAGGTCAATTTGAGGTTAATTTTCAATCTCAAAAATGCCCTTAACAGAGGGCTGAAAATTGTCATTTCATATCTCTATATGTATATATAGATCTTTTAAAGGATCGACTAGTAATTCAGAAAATCTGAAACAATAGTATCTGTGTATAAATACCTTCTCTAAAATTTTAGAAAATTAAAATAGCAGTAATTTTATAAGGTTCTATTATTACTAGTATTATTTTTCCGCTAAATCAACCTAACAAAACAAAAAAAGATTGTTCATGAATTTAAATAGGCGGCAATGTGCCGTCCCTATATGTATACATAATGCACGTCACCTTTAAAGTTGAATCTTATTTGCAGGAATTATTATAAAAAAAGAACTTTCATATGCATTCACCAAAGTCTAACGACAAAAAATCACAAAGAGGTGCCACGAAACAAAACGTAGCAAATTAGCAAATTGGCACGATAGTGCACGCAATTTTTTTTAATTCCAAGGCTACGGGCATTTCCCTTGTTTTATTTTAATTCTCACCTGTTTACCCTGCTCTATTTTTCTGTCACCTGTAATTAGTTATCACCTGCAATGTTTACGGCTCGACAGAAATCGGTGTCATAAAAGTAAAGGTATCAAAGATATTCATACGCTGCCGGTAGTGATATATGCTATGCATGATGAGCAGATTGCTCTGCTTATTTCGTTTCATGCTAGATCGTAATAAGTTAGATGTATTGTGCTCACGATTTCAAGAAAGCATTAATCATCCCACGCAGTTCTTAGATAACAATATTGAATAGGATAGTCTCCATTGACGGATGAAAGGGAACCTAAACACAGTGGTGTTTTGGAAAATAGAGTAATTGCATAGGTAGGTAAATATTGTACTTTGTCCAATTGAATTTTATTCTCTTCACCATGTAATACATATACACCTTCTGAATGTTAAGAATTGTATCAATAAATGTGTACAAATTACTTTACCATCTTCTAGTACCTAACTAATTTAAGGTTATGAATTCACTTTGATAGAAATTCTTTGCATAAAAGCTAAGCTGTTAAATATGCATGTAAACATGTAGTGTTAAATATACACATGTGTGGGTCGTGCTATGATGAACAGATTGTTATACATGCTTTACTTTTTGATAAAATCGTACCAATCACAACTTTATTTTCACCACGTACTTATCTAAATTTTGACGTTAGAAACAGTAGCCCTTTAACCTCTATCATGTAGTTGTACTTAAATAATGAACGAAAATGTCGTATGCATTATATGTTCACTTTAGACATATCACCATATCGGAAAAATAAGTTTCTATCAATTTAAATGAAAAAAATTAAAGTTGATATACTATGTACTGTTGAACAAAAAATTTTCTTTATTGCGTTTTGTTTGTTTATGCCAGAGAGTTGTTATGGAATTATCGAGTTAATTCCAGGAACACCAAAAATTCCCAGTTTTGTGTATCAGGATCTCTTTCGCTGAACTTTTCATACTCTTAGGTAATACCTATGTGTGTATATAGTCCAATCAGATGGTAATTTTGCAGAACATTTTATTTTATGATTACACCCCCCTTGATTTGTCCGCGCAAACGGGTTTTTATCGATATCTCGTTAATCGTTACTCAGACGAAAATTCTCAACATACATGTTTACAGAGAATCAAATTTTCTACAATTCTTATTAAATAACTTTTTCACGAAAAATCAATAACAAACAAGTTAGAAGCCGGAAAAGGCGATATACATACATTTGACAATTACAGGCCTGACTATAATAGTCTTATGAGATCATAAGACTGCTTATGATTTTGTACCATCATATGAAGTGCCACACTGACAACTATAATAGTCTTATCGAATCTTTCTCTCACTTTCAAAATCGTTTCCAAATCTTTTCGAAATCATAAAGGGTACGGTCCGGAGCGAACAAATCATAAGGAATCTTAACAAAAGTGACGTTTGTGAAAAAATTGGTTTATAATTCGAGAGAAATTTAAAGTAATGGTGAATGAAATGGAAACATTAAGTGATTTAGCTTTGTTGGTTGAATTAGTGGTTGCAAGTGTCAAAAATTCATTATGACGATTGTAGTTGAGCTTAAGATTCGTTATGATTCGGCCGAATCATAACCAATCATAAGGAAATCTGACAGCAAATCATAGAGAGTCATAAGGCTATTATAGTCAGGCCTCATGTCTAATGAATTTTTGAAAATAATATAAAGCAAACTAGATTCCGGTTACTGAAGTAAATATTAAAATGCCAACTTTACTCGAAACTTCCAAACTGAAGCATTACAATATTTTGGAACATAGGCAAATGTAATATGTAAATATAATAGTATTGAACAAATCGATGTAGAAAAATTACAGTATATAATAAATTCAAAGCATAAACAAATATAAAATAAAAAAATACCGACATCGATCTGATCAGTACAACTGGAGATAATGAATTTCAAGTTTGGTTTGGAGAAAATCAAGCAAATTATCGAAAATTCAAATGTGGATATTTTGGAAACTAATGTTTTTTAACAAAATCCTGAAACACATGCTAAATATTTGTAGGTATATATATAAGTTGCAAATAAAATTTCGAACGATTCTAAAATATCAAGGTCAATTTGGTGTGCGGTTTGTAAAAAATGTACACCTAACATAAGTATAAGTCCGACGGGGATCAGACCCGTAAAAACAGGCGGGAATTATCTAAAAACTCGATGTTTATCAAATATATGTACATATGTTCTTAGTGTATAGGCCAGTGAACTTTACTGAAACGTCTAATCGCATGCTTCTAAAACTATGTACATTCTGAACGGGTTTTAATTCCGTCGGCCTCATTGGTTTTTGTAATAAGTATTTTATAAACTTTAATAAACCCCGTGACAGTTATCTAATTTAGACGACTATTTTTACAACATACAAACGAATAATTGAACACCTAAACGCAAAATCCTTCTTGGTAGAGTAAAACTTTCATCGCCTTTATTGCACAATATTCATTTAAGTATATAATTGGGTATAATTCATGTGGAATTTTTATGTTACTCTTGTAAAATCCCAGGAATTGTCCTTCGCAAGTTTCTCAAAGTGTTCGACATCTGCTTCTCTAATCTTTATTTTGATATTAGCTCCTGATATTAGCACTGTCTCAAAATGGATCTTATCACTGATCAAGATTTGTTGGACATTAGCATACTTCAGACTGTTATTAAATTCTTTTTTGTAGTAAGCTGATCTAAAATAAAATTAGTTTGAGTTAATGGAAGTAACAAAAGATATGCGTAATTTACTATTACTCTTTCGATTCACAGTATAGAACCATAATATCCGCAAGAACCACGAGGGCTGCTAGTTTGAAACTAAGTCTTTTCGCCATTGTGGTTAATGAACTAAGTATCTCAGACGAAAATCGGTTTATATACATATATTCAAATTGACGAAAATTTCAGGGTTAAAATTAAATTCTCATGGTTTAAGTTCTATGGAATTGACGTTAGAACATGTGGGCGTATTTAATGAATTTTGTTCGTGTAATTTTTAGAGTTCCTCATGTGTGTTATCCTATATCATTTATTTATCGCGAGCGCACAACTGCTATTGCAATTTCAACATTTAAAATTATGTATATGCATTACGACAAATAGTTCACGTTTATATTGATGTATTTATTTTGTTGATTCCTTAAATTTAACTATCAATATTAGTGACAATGGAAAATGTGTGCATCGTGAATATGTTAATTATGTGTGCTTTAGAAGTAAGTAAATCCGGTTTACGACTAATTTCATAATCAAATTGAAAAAATACAAATAAATTGAATAAAATGAATGAATCTCTTTATGTACACAGGGTAGATGCGAAATCTGTTATTTTTGCAAGCCAATGAGTTAATATACCTATTAATTAAAATGCGAAAAATAAAATAACGTAAAATCAATAACAAACCGCTAAGGTATAAACTCACTAATAACTTAAACAACAAATTTGAACCAAATTGTTATATAAAGCAATGATAGCAGCAGATTAGATATTTAGCTAAAGTTATTGCTGATTAACCTTTTGTTCTCCTGCGGCTTACGTTAAAATAGTCAGTGTATCCTTTCCAGTCGTTAGTCGGGCACATACAAACATATATCTTAACGATTTACGTTATCAAAACACAGATTCTTGTAGTAGTATCTGAGCACCCTTGGTATATTCCGAATCACCCTATAGTATTCCAAATATGCTACACTTTCTGTACACACTAATCAGTGACATTGTAACAAATAAAAAATTAGATACTGATCCGTAGTAATAAGAACTCAAAAAGTAATAAAATCTGCGCAGTTTCATGTACATTTTTTAGAGATTATTTAAAAAAAAATTTAGTGAAAACCGTAAAACATACATACATGGTGATTATTCTGACGTATGTATATTAAAGCTAACTATTATGTTCTCAATTTGTTTAACCTGTTCTTGTATGGCTCCGAGATGTTTTAAATTCATCTAATCTAACAAAATCGATGAATTTGCCTTAAAACTACATATGATGTAGATATGTCTTTTTATACGCTCAACATGCTCTCTCCCGAAGGATAAATTCTGAGTGTACCACTAATTGGACGGACCGCGGACCGCTCTATTTATACGCAGATACACGCATAAAAGTAATGGATGATTTTAGATTTATTTAGGTAGTCCCTTATGGTTTCTCTAATAGACCAGGCGGCATGTATTTTAAAAGGCCTATGTTTGGGTGGATCATATATGAGATTTTTTTTAAAGGCTCCAGAACATTACCAGGAATGACCATTTCAGTATGCGTGAGTTCAAAAACGTGGGCATAACTTGTTATTAAACAAAATGTAAAAATAAAATCCAACAAAATTCTATGTTCTTCCTCCTATTTCTTCATATATCTCGAGGATTATTATTTTAGAGAAAAGTTGAAAATTGAATAAAAGTTTCACAATAAAATTTCACAAAAGGTAGGATAACTTCGAAATTGGTGATGGTCTGGAGCCTCATATATGACCCACCCAACCCTAAACAGATACCTCCTGGATTATAACCATAATGTTGTTTCGCAATAAAAAAATATCTCCCGGAATGTGAAAGCAAATTCAGGTTCACTGTGGAATCGTGATTCGAACGGAAACATTTTCTTGTTACAATTTAAAGAAAATTGTTTGTAAAATGTTTGCATTTGTCACCATTGCAAAGTCTTATGAAATAAGTGTCAAATACATATGCAGATAGTATGATAAAATTCCTTTGTCTTAAGAACTCATTATTACATTAATTTAGTGAAGCAAGTCATTTTTAGTTCTCATTCTAGTTTCGTTCAACTATTCTTTCCACCAACGAGTACGCGGGATTCGAATAAAGTGTGATTATCATATTTATTCACTACGTACTGCTTCACTTACTCTTGTCTACACATAATTGCCATCTGACACGAATAGCTCACCTAGTCTGATCTACTGAAAAGTATAATGAGTAATTTTGCCTAACCTCAGATGTATAAAAACATAATTAAAAGGGAGCATGCATGCCAGCAAAGACCGTTCGCCAATTGTCTGAACGGAGGCAGTCCCATGCAGTTTCTGGAACTAATCTGTAATCGCGGCATGTTGAGAAAGAAGCGCCAGTTAATCTGCGAGTTTTATGCCTTGCGATCTTACCGCGAGATTTGGAAGTAAGTACATCCGAATGGTAGTGCATGCATCGGTCGGGTAGCTTCCATTAGAAACAATTATAGCCCGATGACCATTCGCCTATGCACTTGACCTTGTTCGCGCTTGATGTAACAAACCATAAATTTCGAGAGGGTTGCTCAACGCAGTTCTATTCAATACGGATTTACGTGCCAAATGCAGATGCCTCGAAAAGGTCAGATGAATCCAGTCGCAACGAGAACAAAACCATTGGGGGATCGTAAAGTGTCGAAAGAAGCACATCCGTCTGCATAAGTGGACCAAACTTTAAAGGACAGAACAATTAAAATCTAGGAATATGAAGACAGCCGCATAATGGAGAAGCTGTTATTAATATTTCTGCATTCAGTGGAAACAAAAGCGTGTCAGTCAGTTTTGGAAACTCCAAAAACTGCCCAAATTATCTGCTTCACTGCCCTTTTGGGCGTACCACATCCACCTTTCCCAAATGGATTGTGAAGAAAGAATTTTAATGGCCTCAGAAATAGAAATTCGGAATAAATTGGCAAATACCTTCAAACAGTGGATTGTGCCAAAAAATCAGTGAGGTAAATCGTAAATTAGCCTACCAAAATCATCTGGGAATACTGTGATGATTTATAGCTCGTCTATTTTCGACAAAGGAGATCACATGGCAACAATGCTTGTTATGTCAATCCACGAACAATTAAGGTGGATCAGTTTAATGTATGAAATTAACAGACCTACTTGTTTGATTCTTACCTCATGTTAGCATCCGCGATTCTAGGATTTTGAAACAATTCAAATAATCTGATTTATTTCAAAAGTACGAATGATGATCAAGAACACTTCCTTCCGCATTGATCTATATTTCATATATTTCTTAAATTTTAATAATTTATATTTATATATAGAGTGATAGATTTCACTTAGGCAAATAAAAAATCGTATGGTTGAGAGGGGGAGAGGGAATTTCAATCGTTTGGGAGTTACAGAGTGATTAATAAATTCGGGTTGCGCATTATAATTATAATTTTATCTCGTGATCTAATAAATGCAGCCACATCAAACAGGCAAAAGAACTACTATCTCATTGTAGGCACTTTCTAAAAATTCCACCAATGTTAATCTACCTACTCACTTGCGAAAGTGAAAAAAAACGGTCATAGCAGCCATTTTGAAATTCGCCATCTTGATTTTTTCATTACTTGTTGTTATAGCGGCAATAGAAATACACACTCTGTGAAAATTTCAACTCTCTACCTAATATGGTTCATAGGATACAGCCCGCTGACAGACAAACGTACGGACGAACAGCGGAGGATTAGTCCCTTAGTCCGGTAGGGCACCCTTCGGATGCAGAACCCAAAAAATGCTCTAAAATTACCTATTATTCGCGTTTCTCCCAAGTTTCCTCCGAAATTATTGTAATTAATGCACCACTTTTTATCATTATTTAATTTCTCATCTTGTTGCCTTTGAGATGCAACACGTCTATAGGCAGAGAATGATATACAAATTTTTACGAAGAAATTGCATAATTTGAAAAAAAATCAAAACGCTTTTTCTGAAACGAAAACTTAAACAAACAGTTAATGATAGTACGTTAAAAATGCTTACTTTAATTTTTTTCACAACGTTTTACGCATAAATTTTTATATTCTCTCTCTACCTGGATGTGTTGTACCTCCTTGGGAAGGCAACAAGGTGGGAAATTAAACAAAAACAAAAAACAAAAGAGCTGTATTGATTAAATGAAAGAATGACTGATCAAATGAATTAAATGAATGTAAAATTAGGAGAAACGTGGAATTTAGGAATTTTTGGAGCATTTTTTTCAATTACGCAGGTTATTGGAATTTCGCATTTTTGGAAATCACATTGAAATAGCAGTAGTTTGGCGTGAACTTGATGTCGTTGCGTTGGGTGGTTCACAAGATAAAGACAAAATAATAATGTGCATCCACAATTTATTAATCACTCCCAAACGGTTGAGATTACCCCCCACCCTCCTTAGCATACGACTTTTTCTTCGTCTTGATGAGATCTATCTACATATTCATTTTTGTCCCACATAGATGAAACACCCTGTATAGGCAAGTTAGAGATATCGGTGTTTTTTTTTAAGTTAAGTTTTTATTACTTTTACTGTCTTTCAGTCTGGTGCCCCCTTTGCACCCCCACTGCTTTGGTCCCGTGTGTGCCGAACGTTCGCTTCTCTCCTTATTTTACGTGTAACAAAGTGCTATTTTGCTCCCGCAAAAAAGGCAGAGACCTCGAACTTTGGGCGGAAATATAGTTTAAAAAATTATTTTAGAATAAAGAGGACATACAAAATTAAAAGAAAAATAATGTAATAAAAGAAGAAAATTAAAAGTGTAACAAATAATATATATATGAAAAAAATTAACTAGAAACTGATTATTGAAATTGAAATTTTGTTCCGTATCACAAGAGTAACTGCAAAAAAAAACTTAATGCCCTAGAGAAAATATCCCCGTGCATTTTGTGTTTCCAGATTTTTTCTTTAAAATTCTTTCTTACTAACAATTACACTGACTTTTCTTACAAATTTGGCGTTAATTAGGAATGGAGACGTATTCTGTTAATTGCTTCACACCTGAAATGGAATTTACGAAACTCTGCTGCGTACTTAGTTCGATTATCAGCCTCATTGGCACCAATTTGACGGTGTTCATCAGAAATGTGTTCACTCAATCGGTTGCTTCTAAATGAAATTGATTTAAGTGAGGAATTACTCTACTCATCGCAGGAGGCTTTTTGCAAGATTGTGATTAAATCCTGCTGAGATTGTCTTACGACAGAAGACGCATCAGGCTAATTGCAAGTCTCACTTGAAGCCAGATAGTGAAAGAACACCGGTGAGTGGATAAATTAGTTTCATTCGTCGCCGTACGCGCTAATGACACTGACAATGTTCCGCTCAAGGTCACTCAAATGGACACCTTTTAGGGGATTTAAGCTCTACCGCCTTTACACGTTTTACAAGAACAAGGTCAATTAGTACCATTTTGAACGGTGTGAAAAATAAATGCTACTCCGCAGAATTATGCAGGCATTTCTATTTCTTTTTTTTTCTCCCTTCAATTTACCAATCAGTTAATCAAGTGATCTATGCTGACTTAACCGTTTTTAAAGCTTTACAGATGCAATGATTGATTTTGCGGAAGCGAGCAAAGTCACGACAATAGCTACGCTTCAAAGCATTTTTTAAATCGTATGGAAAGATAAGCAATAACTTTGCGTAACTATCGTTGTTAGTCCTTTGAGGTGACATACAGTTTGGTTGGGTGCGCCAAATTCATCCAACTCAATGAAATTAATTTGCGCATCGTCACTTCATTACAACATAGCAATGACGTTTTGCAAATCTTCGCATTTGAATCACATAATAATTGAAATTTCATTTTCATCTTAAGTCAAGTGTGGGAATGCCGATTATTTGCAAGCAAACGAAACGATGCTTATAGGCCATAATCTTTGGACGAAAGCAAAGCAGCAAGCAAGGATTTACCTGAATCTTTCACATACATATGGATATGTATATTTACTAATACATGATGAATAATTGTAATTGACAAAAGCAGAAATATCTCGAAAAAAGTAGTAGAAATTTCAATCTGGCGATCAGACCATGTCGTTTATATGTTTTCGGGGTCGCTGAAACCTGACGTGATGGGATTAAATCGACATCGTATTCGGTTTCAGCGACCCCGAAAACATATAAAAGACATGGTCTGATCCCCAGATTGAAAATTTTTTTCCCCCGTTTTTGCTGAGGCTTTTTGAGGTTATGTCAAAAACCTGACGGGATGGGGTTGAACTGACATCGGATTCAGTTTCAGCGACCCAAAAAACATATGAAACACATAGTCCGATCTCCGGGCCCGAATTTTTTTTTGTTTGGCTGTGTAATTACTAATTAGCTAATTATTTATTAAGTCTAAAACTGAATCTAACCTGAGAATATAATAGTCTCACAGAGCAATGTCTGATTAGTATTGCGAGTCGAAGTTGCCATTTCAACTCTATACATAGTCTGGCCCAAAAGCCATGTTAGGCCCATTGCGAGGGGGTATTCCCTAGGAACCCAAGTTGAACCATTGAATGTCCTTGATAAATCGTGTGGTCGTGTGTTTCGATTTAAAAATCAGAAATAAAAATCACCAGATGATTTTTATTTTAAAGATCAAAAATAACAATTACAAAATGATTTTTATTTTTATAATCACAAAATGATTTTAATTTTTTATCTTCTAAATATCGGCACCCTTTTCCGGGCCATCGAACAAGCTCTAAAACAAGGAGCAACAAAAAAATTATGTTACGTGTCACATCCCATATCCATTTCCCATGTCGTTACATAACGTGTAACGTCACGTGTGTTGTAGGATATTTCCGAAAATCATTAACAGATTTTTTTTTTATAGTTTGGAAATAAAAATCTCAAAATGGTTTTTATTTTCAAAACAAAAATCAGTTTGTAATTGGTATTTGTAATTTTTAAAATAAAAATCATTTAGTGAATTTTTTATCTGATTTTTAAAATAAAAATCGAGAAATAATTGCTTGCTCCTGATTTTTAAGGAAAAAATCATAACCGTTACGGTCACTGTTTTATAGCCATTACCTCAATACTTCCGTCTGAAAGACAAAACAATGGTCTAGTAGGCCGAAGGAAAGTGTCAGATTTAAACATTGGAGCCGCCGTCGGTGTAGTCAAACACCACCCCTGGGTCGCTGGAAGGGCCCTTCCTCCCATTCCCTTCTAGAGGGGATGAGAGAAGCGAAACTGCTGTTGAAGTCGGGCTTGGGGACAACATAAACGATTTTCGCTGGCACTCCCTGTATTTTCGTGTGTTCGTAGTCAGTGCGCAGCCATTTTGGTGTGGCATTGGGCTTAATGGCGGTGGATGCTGCACACTGTTGTATCATTTCAAGTAAAACAATTTCCGTCTGCGAGTGGTGTACGATGGGGTACTAGGGTGTGTGTATTGCATTTGAAATAATAAAAATATGGTTTCTTCTTAGTGATGATAATGGAATAGCTATATATTCATAAGAGTGTTTCTGAAATTTTCAAAAATTGTAAAAATGGAAAAAAACTTAAAACAAATTTAATTCTTTTCAATATTTCATTTTCAATTAAAACTTCCAGTTGTTTATGTTAATGGTGTTAATTGTACATCCTAAAATATACATAAGTAGTGAATGGTACTTGGGCCTTCTCCCCTAATAAATAGCAAAATTAACTTCCCCATTTAAATGTGCTAGTACATAACAGTTTTCTCCTACGAGTTTTAAGCCTTTACATCTCTACTGCATAATTTTGCTGAAGCTTAAGCAATAAAAACATGTTTTTGCAATTGAAATTCACAATATCGACATGGAAAAACTAAATCTTTTGAAATCGATCTAAGTATATTTGGTATGTATGCATCTTGACTTAGGACCTAGAGGTACAGAATAAAACCAACGCCGATTGGCAAATATTTACCGACAACATCTTAAGTGAACCATTACCTCTAAATTGATGCGCGTTTCGTGCTTGCGATTCTCCCTTCGGTATCTTGATTTAAATCGGCGATTTGTCCCGCGTGTCTAACTAAAAGTATCTAAGCCTTTTACGATTTCATCACATTTTCATCTTCTGATCGACATGGGATTCGTCTCGAGGAAACAGCGAAAAATAGTACACGACTGCCACGACCCTGGCACACTTAAGAACCCTTTCCGGGTGATATAACAATGGGTCGGCCGTCGCCGTCGGTTATTATTTTAGATGACCAAATCAATTTTCATCGCTTCTTGAGGCATCCAAGCTGTTAAAGTCCTAACCGGACGTTTTTTTTACGGCTGAAATTTTGCGAGCGTGTAAGTCTTACCTATGCAGATAAAATCAACTAAAGTCAAATTACGACAGCGCATCCATAAAAGATTTTTTATGGTGAGAAATTTTTCTTAACTTGCCTTTGTTGCATAGCAGCGTACGCGACACCGACACTCGACAACCGCCTCCACCAACGCTTGTCGCGGTGCTCCCATTTACGAGTCAATCTGAAGAGTTGCACCGGCGTCGTTTGCTAATGCGTTTATAAATCCAAAAATTCCCAGGTGCCCCTACTTACTACGAAAACCATTCAGTCATCTGATATTGTTATTAAGCCACTGCTCGCGTGGCTTCGCGCGATTTAACCTTTCTAGAGTCTCCACGCGGCGCCAAAAGCTCACGCAGATCGGCTTCTGGACTTGAGAGATCACTTAAGGTACGGGTCCCAGAAACAACGCGCTCACGGCGATCTACTTCGAGACGGTGGTCGTAACAACAATAAATCTCAGAAATTTAATTGGATGATTTTAACGTGTTTTGGGGCAGTCGGTCGTGCTTTGTTTGTTTGCACCAAAAGCTGAGCAGCCAGGGAGTTGCAACAAGCTCTATGTGTCGTCATCGGGCTGGAATGACTTCTGAATCTCTTACAAAAATTCGCATTTTGGATGAATGCGGGTCTAGTTCACAGCATTAATCATGTGAGATCTATTGCGTTATGTACGTTGGCTTGAAGTAATTTTACATGTCACGTTAGTCATGGCTGGTCATCTCAACTTATTAATGATCCACACTTTTCAAGGCTCGGTGCTTGCTGCAGTTGGGATCACAGTTTCCCAGAAGAATGCTAATTTGTCCTTGGAAAATTTTAAACAGCAATTATTCTGCAAAGTTTATATTATACATACATATTTCAAATGTAGATGAAAGGCAAACTTTTCGTTATTTTTTAACATAATTAATGATAGTGCGTAGGCGCTTCTTTGGCTCTTGCTTGTCAAGAAATTCACTGAGAAGTAAGTTAGTCTATGCACAAATTCTGCTTCTTATATTTAGTAAAAAATGTCAAGTTTTGCTTCATGTAAAAAATTTAAAATTGTTTGCTGTATGACTCAACCAGAACAGAGGGTATTCACTATATAAACATCAGCAGACCTAGTTACAGAAGATGAAAGCAACTATTTTCAAACAACTATTTGTGCATACTTGAATTCTATGTGCAATCAATAATTCGAGTTTTGTATGCATAGATACCTGGGAACGCAGCCCATACACCTTCTTCCAAATTTCATCCCTTCAATCAGTTTTAAGATATTCATTTTAAAGCTTCGAACGAACGTAATGTCGTTTTGCTTTCTTGTTACTACTTGGTACATACAGAGCTGGAATCATTCGTTTGGGAATTAATTACCATCGAATTCCCATTCCTTGGAATCAGTGGCGGATCCAAGGGGAGTCTTAGGGGGGAGCTCAAAGAACATTTATTTTCCACGAAATAAAAAAATCGCAAAATATTTGAATTTTATTATTGCACTTTTTGTATAGCAATTTCGACTAGAATGCATCATAAGAAATTCACTTGAGTAGGTATGTTGTAAGTACAGAGACTTGATTGTCAGTTCTGATTCAGTCGTAAGTTTCGAGTTTCAAGTCCCAACGACAAGTCAGTAAGAAAATTTGTGATCATGTTGCTCAAATCAAAAGCCTCTTTTTCGATATGAGGCAAAACGAAGAATCATTTGATGAAGTCTTTGAAAAAGCTCAGCAAATTGCTGACGAATTGGACGTAGACTTCAAGCTTCCAAGAACATGCAGGAGACAAACCTGTCGCAATCATTTGCGAGCCACCCAAAATACACCTACTTCACACTATCGGTAAGCTCATTGATATTAATACTAAACTTTCTTGTATGGCTTTTTGTTTGTTTGTTTTTTTTTTAAGAAAAAAACCAGCCAAACGAACAAACGTTATCTTTACATTGTATTTGCAGGGCTACGATATACTATCCTTATTTGGACTTCATCATTACCACATTAAGTACAAGATTTAATGGAAAATTTTTAGAAATTGTACCCCTTGAAAGCTTGATACTTGCCCATCGTTCAAAAGTGCCCCTTGAGAATATTGTAAATGCTGCACAATTCTACGAAAAATATTTGGAACACATGTAGTAGAAAACAAATATAATACTAACATAATAACAGTATGATTTCCAAGCTCCAACAAAACAAAGTATTCTACTCAATGAGCCCCACGATTTTATTTTAGTCTGATCAAAGCCCCAGATTGGCGCCCCATGATTATTTTCTACTTTTTAGGACATCGTCTATTGTGCAATAAAACCGTTTAACTTAAAAAGTTTTTTTACCAGTATTATTTATCATTGAAGTACAGAACCATAAAAATGGTAATTATTCGGAAAACGGTCCTCCTACCCGATTTCGCTGAAATTGAAATATGTCATAGATGTGATAATTTTAAGAAACTTTTATTTTGAACATATGCCGCAAACACCTTCAGGAAAAGAGATATAATCAAAAGTGTAAATGTATGTGTGTAAGCCGCTAAAATCTACTAGAAAATTAAATGTGGCGAAACTAGGATTTATTTGCACATTGCATCCTTACAAAAGCACACCTTACGAGTTTATCTTCTCAATTATAACATTATATTTATATATATATTAATAAAAACCCATACTTTCAAAGAAAACGCGGTTAATGTTGCTCTATCTATCTATTTGTGGGGAACTAGCGCTTCATGAAAGAAGATTTCTGATGGAGCAATAGAGCCCCAAGAAGCGACCAAATAGTAGATTTATTGTAAAACACAGTGCGCCACATACAGTAATGCCCACTCTCCAATGGGCATGCCAACCACGAACGAACCAACCAAAATGCTGCAGCCTTTTCCTTCTCATTATAAAATGAGTCTCCCATCTTACTCGTGTTTTGGTCGACATGGTCTAACTTTTCCTGTGTGCTAGTTAAACCATTTGAGTTGCCGCATTTAATTCAGCACTTTTTAGCAGTGGTTCGGGCCCTAGATACGTATTTAGTACATGAAATTTGTCAAAGTTCAAGCAAAAGTGAGCTTAAGCTCAAGTAAATATTGTGTAAAAGTGTGTAGAAACGAAGAAATGGAATTTATTAAGCAGCTAGTTCTGCTAAATTAGCTAATTGTTAAAAATAAATAAAATAAAATTTAGTTCGTTTCTTTGCATTTCACCGATCACAACAAACAGAGCTTTCTGAATGTTCACATCTACATTGATAGAATTATGTACGAACGCATTTTGTCAGCCAACTGGTCGGTTGTCGGCATTCCCATTGGAGAGCGGGCATAAGCCACCTCCGACCTTGATCAATACTTCAATTCAATAGAACTGCGAACCGCATTTCAACACGTATTAAAAATGAAAATGAATTCTGCGCATCACCAATGAGTTTGTGTGAATTATATGGAGACAAAGTTGAAAGCCTAGTAATGCAAAAAAGCTTTTCTCGAGCAAACACCTTTTGCATACCCCAGGCACTTAATTTGTGCGCCTATTTGGCTCTGTTCAAAAGCTTCATTGATGTCATGGAGAAAATCAGACAAGCTCATGGGGAATTGAATAAAATTTTCAGCCATTCAACAATGTATTTAGGAAAAACTTTAGTATGTGGGGGTGAAATTATAAATTTAATTACAACACAAAAACGGCAAATAAAAGTTACTCCTATAATTTTATTTGTGATTGATTACCAAAATCGGCTGCACTTGTATGTAGAACCCCGCACCAATTGTCTGGGAAAATTGCTTTTGGTGTATTTTCCTTAAACAGTGTTTTTGGACGGGATGGTGTAGCGCACTAATGTGGTAACTCCAATTTTGGTTGGAAAAATGAACTCTTACGGGCTACGGTAAGTATTATATCGATAATGACGAAATACTACGCATACTTGTGGTTAGTGTATGTCAGTTTAAAACGCTGCTTTTACTAGCTAAGAATTGTTTTTAAATTGCTTGCATTAATAATGATACTTAAACTTTAAAGCTGATTCTTGGAAACAACTTTTTCAATCTTACAAACATACACTTGTGCGCTACACTATCGATATTTCATCGGATTTTTTTCCCCAAAACGGGATTTCCTGCCTCAATATATTATGATTAGTAAAATGTATGAGCTATTAAGATCCTTAAATTAATTTAAAATCTCGTTTTTTGGCGGAAAGAAATGTGAAAAATATAACAATAATAATTGATAATAGTACCAGGAGTCTTTTTCTGGATTTTCAGGGCAGTCCCTTACAGTTTAACTTTTTCGGTGGCCTGGTTGGGCCTGCCAACATGAATTGTGGTAGATTTGAATTCCGTAACACCAGAAATGTCTATCTACATATAAAATTTCATCAAAATTGCTTAAAATTGAGGAATTTCCGTCGCCATATTGGATCCCCCAATTTTAATTTGGAAATTTTGATGCCGTATTTTAAATCAGCGACCCCGAAGACCTTCTAGTGCAGATATTCAGGGAAATCACTTGAAGTTTAACTAATTAAAGAACATAACTAACCGGTAGGCACATTGGAGCCACCATATTGAAACTTTGCACTTTATCAAAATAGTCTATATGTTAAGTTGGACTATTACCACCTTGTATCCAAAAATTAATGTATCGAAGCAACCGTTTAGGCGTGATTGACACAAACACACAAATACACTTTAATTTTTTTGAAATATCATATTATAGAATAATTTAAAATTGAAATGTCGTTTCTTGTATTGTATTTGGTTATTAAATGAAATTCAAGAATTGCCAAGAGTAATAAATCTAAAGCATTAAGACCGTATGCTACAACTAAAACAATATATGTAAAATGATTCTTCAAAAATTTTATAACTCCCGGTATCTGGTTGTACCGTCTTATCCCTAATACTGTAAGCACTTGTCTTTTTCGTTTTATTTAGTCCGATGGAGTGTACAAAATGGGCAATAAATCAGTTAATGAAAGATAAAGGAAATTAGTTTAATTGTTGTTTGCCTAACTAGGCTTTTAATGAAGTTAAAGGGAGCTCTCCGTTTTTTAACACAAAACATTAAACATATTCGCGATGTTTTTTGACGACTGTAATAAATATTTTTAAAATCTGGGTTTTGGACATGATTTGTTATTATAATTAACAAATTGTTTTCATGTAAAAAAACCATATGTCCTCTGGATCTCTGTCATAATTATTACAAGCTTACATTTAAAGAAAAATTGTTTCATTCGGTTCATCCATTCGCGAGAATCGTGACTTCATCAGTTATTTAATTGCAGCCGTTTCGTGCGGTGCATAATATTTCTCGAGATTCACTGTACTGATTCGGTTTAATTTTTAATTACTATTACAGAGAATAGAAATATGAAACCGTTTATCACATGATTTTTTTAAATTCAATTTAGCTTCCATACATATTTGAGCTCCAATATCTTGTCTCACGCAAATGTAAAACTAAAGTTCGTAGAGCCCTGATACATAAGCCATATTTTTTGAAAACGTAAATTTTCAAACATTCGAACAATAGATCTAGCGCATTAAATATCCCATTTTATTTTTTTTATGTCATTTTTGTTACAAATTCGAGACAATTTACCATATTAGTCTAGTCTAAACTTGAATAAACACCTGGACAAAGTCTAATAATTCGCCGAGAATTTTTGTATAAACACCCACATGTTCTGACGTCAATGTCGTAGAAACCAAGCCAAGAATAGTTTAATTTAAAAGCTGACGCTTTTGTACGGTTGTACAATGTACATACGTTGAGCGAATTTTTTAAAATTCCTTTACCGAAACATTTTCTATATCTTGTAGAATAAAAAAATGCAATAAAACAATTATCGAATTTTTTGACCAAAAAAAACGGTAAGGTCCCCTCACAAATAAAATTTTATTATCATTATTTTAACCAAGTCAGTTAGAGCCATTGAGTTTTGATCCTTCTTCGTGAGTGCCATTCTCAGTATAGCTTCCTTGGATAAAATTTAAAACACACATTTTTAAACCTCATTTAAAGTGAACGAGTAACATCTTTCAAAATATTATTTTGCGCTCTACTTGTAGAAGGCTCGTATCGTCGTAGAATGTCGCCCTTTAAATATCCAGTTTTTTGGTGCTGTAATGGTTCCTAATACGTGATAATTTATCATATTATTCGAATTCAAGTTCGTCATTTTTAAACCTCGAATCTACATACGCTACTCTAAGATTGAAAAAAAATAAAACACATGGAAAAACTCTAATAATTCGCCGAAAATATTTGTGTAAACATATGACAACAGACGACACGAAATGGCGTCAAACTCAAGCTATGAATATTTTCATTTAAAAGCCGACGTTTTCGTAAGGTTGTGTGTACGTTGAGTGCTTTTCTTCTGAGATACTTCATTTATCATAATGTCTAAAGGTCTTGTTTTAAAACTAGTTGCCTTGGCACTTCTTGTGGACGCCATGGTACTTACTTGTGCAGGCCAGGGGTAATAGTAGACTAAGCATTTCCCTCATTTTTTGTATAAATTCAAATCAACTTTATTTTAGGTCGTTCTACTACAGAATATACTTTAACGATGGATTAAATGCTAGTGAACTGCGACAGATCTTGATATCTAATGACATAATCTATTCACCAATGATAATATCAGCAAGTAATGTCAAAATATCGATAAGACAAGCGGATAATGAAGCATTCTTGGCAGTTGCGAAGGAAAATTCTTGGAATTATGAGGAAGCATAACATTTTGAGACAACTTATACCTATGTAAATGAATAACAATAAAAATGACGATCTTGACAAATCGAATAATATGGTAAATTATCACGAATTTGGAACCAAATTTTACATTAGTTTTTTTCTTGTGTCCAGAAGCAGAGAGGCAAAATATTGGAGCCCAAATGTGTATAGAAATAAAACTAAAACGAATTATAAAATATTAATATGATAAAAGCCAGACATGTTTCTCTCTGTTAAAGAAATTAAAAATTCAAACGAATCGGTTCGGTGGTTCTCGAGAAATATTACACTGCGCCAAACGGCTGTAATTAAACAACTGATGACGTAATCAAAATAGCATCACATAAAAACTTTTTTTACTTGGAAATGCTTAGCATAGACATCAAAATATCATACAAAAATGCTTAGCACAGAATTCAAAACATCATATACATGTAAAACCTCAGTGCCGAGAGCTTTGATTTGGTACAAATGATATAACATAAATTAATAATGAAAGGATGTCGATTGTAAAATCTTCTGGGGGTGTGTAATTGCAGCCCTCTTAATTGTAAAGTACACTAGATAAAAAAGGTATGTACTTACTAATTTTGGTTGGCTATTCTTGATTGACTATTTATCTTTTAATATTACAACAGTCGTGTTTTGTTCATAATTTTACAAGGATCAAATTAAGCATTTTTAAACTGTTAGTATCTACAGCAAAGATTTCAGAATTTGCGAATGTGCGTCAAATTGCTATTATTTTTACATATAAAGACTTCAAATCTTGAAGAACCTGACGTTTAGGAAATTTTAGAGCTTTTTTGCACTTTCAATAGTGTACAAGTGGCTGTACATGCAGTGGTAGAGGTAGATCAACATTGGTGGCATTTTTGGAAAGCACATAAAAATAGTAGCTGTTTTTGAGTTTGATGTCACTGCGTTGAGTAGATCAAAAGATAGAAATAAAGTAATAACGTGCATCCCGAATTTATGAATCACCCTGTAACTCGAAAACTACGCAAAATTCCGGAACATACATGGGGGTGATCAGGATACCCCTCAAAAGGAGGCACCTACATTTTACCTTTGGACGTCACTTCTCCGGCCACCCTGTATATAAAAATGAAAGTGTTTTTGGGTTAGTTTGTTTGTTTGTTACTCAATCACGCCTAAACGGTTGCTTCGATAGACTTCATTTTTGACACAAAGTATCACATAGTCCAACTTAACATACTATATAGACTATTTGTTATTTTGATAAAGTGCAAGGTTGCACAATGACGGCTCCAAGATGGATACCGGTTAGTTATGTTATTAAATTAATTAAACTTCAAAGGATTGTCTGTCCTGAAAATCCGCACTAGGAGGTTTTCGGGGTCGCTGATTTCGGATTCGTCATCAAAATAACCAAATTCAAAATGGCGGATGCAATATGGCCACCTAATAAGTTAAACTTTAAGGGATTGCACTGAAAATGCGCACTAAGGGATTCTCGGGTTAGTTGGTTTCAAACCTTCTATAAAAATTGCCAAATTACAAATGGCGGATCCAATATGATTATCGAAACTCCTCCACTAGGGAGGGGGGTCTTTGTAATTCAACTTCGAGGAATTTGAATGAAAATGAATGCAAACAAAACTTTAGGGCCAGAGATTTCAAATCTATCAAAATTTCCAAACTCAAGATGGCGGACCACGAAACACCACGAAAAATATTACTTATGGTTTCTTAGGGTGTAGATATTGAATAAGCTTTTTTAATTTCAAGAGTCTTCCGTTTTCGCATCTGCGCATTTGTAATTTTATAAATTTCCTTTAAATAAAAGGAATTGGAACTTATCACAATTTCTAAATATAGTATGAAAGACCGAGAAGAGCGAGTGAAACTCTGCGATTTCGGTGCAAAATAACATACATACTATAAGCCAAAATTTTGTTCAAACAACAAACAAAATCATCACATCGAACATACATAAGTATTATATGTATTATATATAAATTTCTTTGATCAGAATAAAACAATATTTTCCGATGAATGAGTAACGCACAGAGTCACGAAACGTCTATGCAAATAATGGATTACAAAAAATTAAATACGTAAATAGGATCATTGTAATGTCAAACTCAGTACAATCACGCGAAGTCGCGTAACTCAGCTAATAAATAATAAATACGTATCAGGTTCGTTATATACCCACTACTGCGGATATTAGTCTTTGTCTTTTATTTATTCCAATTAAGTGTGTAAAATGGTTAGAAAATCGATTACTGAATAGTTTGTCAAAGATAAACGAAATTAGTTTATTTGTTTATAAAGTGTGAAGTTTGAATTTCATGTGGTTGAAGATGAAGAAAATTTGATTTACGGCAATTTGTTACAATATATATCGAGTTCAAAAAATGTAAAAAATCTTTGAGAAAAGTAGGTTGTTTAGTTTAGTTTAGGCAATTATCGAGCGATTAATTGCGCGGAAATTGGAATTATGTAAAACATTTGTTCGTCAAACAGTTAAAAGGTATAAGGAGCGTGAAGAGAACAAATGTGAGAATCAAAAGCAAAAAATTATAGCACAATGGTGCAATAGTACCCTAAACGGTAAATTTAATAAGGGTTTGTGCTTTGCTAAACTTGAGAACTTAACAATTTTTAGACATTTATAGGAAAGAACTAGATATTCAAGATAAAACAGTAAACAAATAAATTCAGTCCATACCTATATTAATATACTTTTAGTGAACAAAATAAAAAATCCATAATATTTGGGACTGTAGACGTCGTATCGTAGGGGGCTTCGGTGGATATTTCATGCTATATGTAAACCCCAGAACCGCCAGAAATCACCTAAAATAAAAAAGGAGCAGTTTTGTATTCTGTCCATCATTGTAGATTTGAACACTCTCCGAGCGAGCAAAATCATGAACGAAATCTTGTCACATTTAATGAGAAGAAAAATTTAGATTTGGAAAGACATGAAAAGTATGAATAAAAATCTTTCAAAGTGAAACTTTCTTTTTACGCCAGAAGCCCTGTCGTTAGGAATTTATAATTTTGGTTCTGCCATCTAGAGCGCTTTAAATTTGTAAATAATTGACATCAGAATCCCCAAAATCCCTCATATGTCAAATTTTGTGATATAACCGTCCGGCTTTCGCGTTGTTCGTATTTCTTTACACACTTTCAGTGCACGTTTGTCATGAACGAAATTGCCTCTCAGTGATACTAACTAGCAAGACATTATTGAGCTTCAAATAGGGCTGTTTTTTTAGAAGTTTGTGTTTCCCGCAAAACCTTTCTTAAAAAATATCTTCTGACAGATGATTTTCCTTTAACAAAATTTTCAATTTTTGGTGTTAAAGCAAGCTAAAACAAGCTAATTTTTGGGAAAGTATTGTTTGCGGGAACTTATACTTACCTAATTCACTCGTTCCGACCATAAATGGAACATTTCCATAAGGTTTTAGGGCAATTCCAGAAAAACCGGCTAAGTAACTTTAAGCCGAAAATTACCATAATGCAAAGAGCCAACATTTACAATTAACCAGCTGAGCGATGTGCTCGCATGCTTAACTTTTTTCGAATACTAAATCATTTCTGTTTGCGTTTGAACAACGGTTAACTGCCTGAAACTCCGATATTTAAAACGACGTTACCAACGTTACGGACCAAAAATTCTAATAATTTTGAGTTCGTGCTATACTTCTTACTTTATATATCGTAAAAATTTAGTTATTAAAAGAATGTTCTGCTTTACAAACATTTTACTTTTTATTATCACAGTTACATAATAATACTATGTACATATAAGTGTGGATTATATTCTTCGTAAACAACTATATACGTGTTTCGTGCTGATGATTCTTCCAGAGCTATGAAATTTTTCTATACTTTAGAAAACAAGTACAATGATCGTTACTTACTAGGTTAGGGGAAACCTCAACACTTATGGATGAAACACAGTTTCAGATTTGTTTCAGTTATCACGACTACATGGTAAACACCCAAAAAATAGTTTATTTTTGTTCTACATGCGCTACACTTTTGATAATAGGGAAATAAAAAAATATCGTTGATGCTATACTTGCCCATTTTAGGGAATAACCTGATACATCTGACCATCCTAAACAGCAAGGAAGTGCCTAAAGTTTTTGAAAAACGACTTGCTCAGTGAATGTGGTCTTTGGGGTGAATTTGAGACAATTAGTGAACTAAACTAAGAAAGTTCAAACCCTGTGTTACTGCACACAGCGTAGCGTAACTTGTCTCGCAGTGTTGTCTTTTTCTGATAATTTGGCAACTTTAATAAATTGAAACAAGTTGAAGAAGTTGGCAGGCGATTAAGAGGATCCTTTTTGCGAATGGTGAAAAATCCGCGTATAACACTTCCGATTGTGTCGCCCGTGTCCTCGTCATCGCCAACCTCCACACAGCGAATTGAAAACGGTGGTTCCAAATGGGCAAAGCCCAGCAACGGAGGCTTGGAACAGCTTGTCACGAACTAGTGGAGTTTGAGTTAAAATATATTAGATATACCCCAAGCTTGTTGACTTACCTTAAGAAATAGCTTCCGCTCTTCTTCAGTAAAATCGCGTGACAGTATATCCCACAGCCATCCGATAACACGGTGAGAGTCGTGAAATCCTCCATAGTATTGAGTATGTTTTCTTAAGTCCCTCAAGTCCAGCGGCGCGGTATCTCCTGAGATCAATCGTTGCAGTTCCGGAGCAGAAAACAATGCCAGCCATTCGGGGTTTACAATGCTCCTGAAGCCGCGATTAAATGCCGCCGTTTGCTCCCGAATTTGCGTGTGCATGTGAAAATAAGCCATATAGTGAATGTAAATTATCCTGCAAAGCACGATTAATTAAAACACTGTAAGGGATTAAATTATTTGCTTACTTATTATTGTCAGTGACTGCTCTAGCCTTTCCTCCAGGATGTAGCTCGTGAGTTACAATTTTCCCCATTACATCTTGATCAACGGAAAACGTCAGATTAAGGTCAGACACATCCTGTTTATAATGTTTAATGAAAGTCAAGCTCCTGTAGAGCTCGTTGTCTAGGGAAGGAAGTTCGTCCATGCAAGAGTATAGTGCCTGGTGCGTTTGCCCAAGCAATTGCGATAGGAAAAATGAGGCGAAGGGTACATCCACTACAATGCCTTCATATACTGCTTTACCCAACATTCTTCCCACGAATTCAAATAACTGCAAATGATTGTCTTGCACGTACGATATCGGAGAGGGATAAAGCCTTTGATCGGAGGTGGTTTTGAACAGATTTAAAGACGGGTCGAAAACGCGCTTTATGGTCTCTTCCAGGAATTCTTTAAAAACCCCATCTTGATCGATACCTGCTTCATGCAGCCCTTGCTGGTTAATAAAGCGCACCCGAATTACTCCTTTAAGTGCATGAGGACGTAGAGCGGCTAGCTGCCGGTAGCCATCCTCTACAATCCTGTCTCGATGAATTGTGATTAAAGCTGACCGAGGAGAAGCACAAGCCGATTCCGTTAACCCCAGCACGGCCTTCTCATTCTGCACGTATTTTCTGAACAACTTTACCCTGTCTTCGTGGGGAATTATATGCGGCATCTTTTGCAAAAGGACCTGTCAATGAGATGGAGGAATATTATGTTATATTTAGTAATCCTTGATAAGTAGAGTTGAGTGTGAGTTTGACTAATGTCGGGCCTGTTGAAGAAAAATATCAGCAAACTGCCACATAATGATATTTCCAAACCAGTTGATATATTCTTTGCAATCAGTGTACAGACTCTTTCTTTTTGAAATAGGAAATACTCAATTCCCACACATACATAAACTTTTTAGCTTTTCAGAGAAACATGTTTTTTTTTATTAAATAATATAGTTTTATGAAGGTATCCCCTGCTTCTGGATAAAAGTTATGAACAAAATATATATGTTGTGTTAAAGTCTTACTAGTCAACTCATCCCTGCTCGTCTAATATTCCTGATTCAACCATTAAATTTGCAAATTTCCAAAAAAGGTAGTTTTGAAATTCCCAAACCATTAAAACCGAAAGCAGCGCTTCCCACTCCATTAAAAAATTGTTATTCCACCGTTCTCAATGTGCTACATTTATATTCCATAACCCCAAAAATGCCTATGTTAAAACTTTTATCAAAATTTAAAGAAATTTTGTATCTCGAACTCTCGATCTTAAGGGATATTTTCTTTTTTCCTTGCACCACGAGCTCGATTATTTTACGGAATTTTGTAACATGACTATGAAAAACTTTCTACAAAATTTTCAAATTAATATTCTTAAAAAACCGAGATTATATAGAGATTTTATCACATCATTTTCGAAGCTGGTTGGGAAGATCCAAACAAAACTATTGCATGTATTGACTTGAAATTTGGACATCATATTCAGAAAGGCTGATTTTATGTTTGTGTGACTAAGAGAAAAGCTGATATGTGTTGTGAAAAATTCCTCCATTCTTACGCGAAACCGAGTTTTAGCTTTGCACTGATCATACGGCTCCAAAAAAATTTCTTTTCCTTTCGTTACACCATAATTGATTTTATATAAAATCACACGTGTGCTGCTTCATCCAAGGAATTATGCTTCCGCGTATCTTACCTTATCACTCCCAAGTCCACCAAGAAATTATTGTGAAAGTTTCATAAAAATCGGTATGGTGGCCTTTGAGTTTTGCGATTACATATAATACAATTTTAATTGGCAAACACTCTCTTTATAATATTAGTATACTTATATATAATAGGGATAGTAAACTCATAAACTTGAAATATAAGAAGATTCGCGTCTACCCTGTGTACATAAAGACAGAGCTTTCTTTAGTGTATTCTATATTTATGTTGTTTTTTTTTCAATTTGGTTATGAAATTACTCCTAAATCCTTATTTATTTACTTCTAAAACGCATCATTCACCTATTACTAACGGAGATAACATTTTAAGTACTTTTAACTAATAGATAGTTAAATTTAAGCAATAAACAAAATACATCAATACAAATGTGAGTCATTTATCGCAATGCCTAAAAAAGCTGAAATAGTAACTAAATTGTGCGCCCGAGATAAATGAATTAATTAAGACTAAATTACATGTGGAACTCTAAACATCACACGAAAAAATTCATTAACGCCCACATGTTTTAACGTCAATTTCATAGAACTTAAGCCATGAACACTTTAATTTAAATGCTGAAATATTCGTATATTTGAATTTAACCGATTTCGTTTCGTTCATTAACTACAATGACAAAAAGTATTTCAAACAAGCAACCCTCGTGCTTCTTGCGGAAATTATGGTTATATACTGTGAAGCGCAAGACTAATAGGAAATTATGCATTTCTATTGTTACTTGCAATAACTCAAATTAATTTTATTTTAGACCAGTCTACTACAAAGTAAACTTTAGTAAGGGTGTTAATTATCTTAAGCTCCAACGAATCTTGGTCGCTAATTAAATCATATATGGGACAAGGCAAATATCAGCAACTGATATCAAAGCACAGATAAGACAAGCAGTTATCGAAAAAATTTTGAAAAATGCCCACGACAATTCCTGGACTTTTAGAAGAGCATAAAAATTCCATGTGAATTATACCGAAGTATAAAAATAAAAATTGTGCAATATACACAATGAAAATTTACTCTACCCAGGAGGATATTGCGTTTAGGTGTCATGTTCGCTAGTTCGTTCTATTTGAAGTTCTCGCAAATAGTTGTCTTAATAAATGACTGTCACGGGGTTTATAAAAGTTTATAAAATAATTATTAGGAAAATTAATGACGCAGGCGGACAAATCCGTTCAGATTGTAGTTTAGGTACAAGCAGGATGGAGCGAATATAAATTTAATTTAATTTAATTCACTGAGCTATATATGTATGGGATCTGCGTAGGAATCAATATTATATGTATGTACGATGGTAATAACTGTTGAAGGGCTTGAATACTTGATTTTTCTTTGTTTGAAAGATCTTTAAGGCAAAACAATCGTATCGTTATTCATATTTTTATGGACGAAGGATAACAAATCTAACTTTGATCTCTTTTCACAAATTATGACATTCACATCCTCAATTTGTACGCATGCAAATAGAAACGATGGAGTTCTTGCTGTTCATACGACATCAAAATATTTGAGAGAAATACTTGTGTATACGTGCTACCTAAGGCCAAAAATTAAACGCTCCATGGCCGTGTTTGTTCCTCTAGAGTGGATATCTATATGATTATGTTGTCTGTGCCCCGGGAGAGGTACGATTTACATATGATAATATCGATATTGTTGTCAAAGATAACTACAGTATTTGTACTTTAAAATATATTCATATTTTCCTACTGATAGGTGCATATACATACATATATGTATGTATAGTTAGATTGCTTACTTCAATTTGGACAGTATAATGAAAACAAGAGATCAGTAAAGCATAATACAACAATTACCTGCGCAGGTCGTTTTCCTTTCTCCAAATCATTTAAAAAATGTGAAGGTCGAACTTCACTGATCAACCAATGATTCTGCGGTGCAAATGGATGTCGACAATCCCGCCGATATAAGCACGAAAGTAATGTATGCAATGAAATGAAAAAAGGTGAAGAAGTCACAGTTTTCGAGTCTGAAATGAAACGGAATTATTGCCGGTAGAATAAATAAGGACATAAAATGGTCCAACCAATTATATTATCCTGTATCAGTTTGAATAGAAAATTATTAAGGAAATAAGATAATCCAACGTAGTCATTCAGTAGAAACGGCTTTTGTTCCGTATACATTTCGTACTCGTCTAGTATGCTGCAAATCATAATTTTAAATTAATGTAATCCAAGTATTTGTACTTACGTCACATAGTGTGTCATGCAGTCACAAAACAGCATTAACATTAATAGTTGTGGAGCAGTCGATGACGGATCGCACCGTAGTAGCTCGAGAAAATCTTTTAGCCCGCAGTGAAACCCAAAGGATGTGATCAACAAAAATAAATCATACAAAACTGACTCATTGTAGCACAGACCTGCACCAGCAACAAATTTTGTTAGAAATTGTACGCCTATTTCACGGACTTACCTGATAAAATGTCTAGCTTCAACTGAGACAACGTGTTTAATGCAATGTGATACATTGCACCAACTTTTGCAACATGCATTACTTCTTGGGAATCTACCTTTCTCCACGGTTTCCCACTTTTACTTAAATTCCCTTTAGTTGAGCTTCTCTCTAAAGCTCTTCTTAGAAGATTCCCCCCAGAATTCTGGGAGGGAGGTTGAAATTCAACCCTGTCCCAGTTCGCCACTAAAACTTTTAATGGATCACCTAAGAGCATTTTAATGCACCGATGGCTCCACAAGAGGTGCAGCTGCTTCTTTATCAAAGGTACATTCTGGTTTTGAGCCGGATCTGGTACGGGAGTGTACCATCCAAGTAAGTCGTGCCATTGTGAAAATACACCAGTTTTTGTCCCAACCGTATCAGGAATCTTTTCCAATAATATCGAGGTTACTGACTGCATTCAAAGGAGACAATTTAGTTAAAACAGAATTACATAAGTAAAATTCATATTACGATCATAGTTGGATATCCGAGATCTTTGGCACTTTCAGGGCTCTCCAAATGAAATAAATGAATTAAATTGCCCAAAAAGGCCAATGACTTAGTGCCCTGCAATTATAAAAAATTAGAGTTAAGAATTATTATCTAAACAAGAAACTTGGAAAAATGTTATGAGCAGAAGCTATGCAAAATATAAGCACACAGCCACGTGGATTTTGGGATATTCTAGTTACAATTTTATTACGAGTAACTCTAAGTCTGCTTCCCTTACTAAAGCACTCATGGCGAAAGAAGAATATCTGAAAGTCTAACTAGATAGGCCACCGAGTTTTTTTTCTGTTTTATGATAATTTGAAAAGTTGATATTTCTGCAATCAACTCGAAATTTAAAATTGTTGAATCCTCTAAAAACCAAACCGAGCGCGGGATTGGAATCTTTTGCCTGCCAAAATGTAACGAACGACGTCCAACAGATCCTCTTATAAATTGGTTGGACGTAATAAGCAAGCTTGACTGTCTAGATGTTTGCAGCTTTAAGCTATAAGAATAGACTTGTATATATAAAAGCAAGTATAAGTATACGTATAATAAAATTGTAACAAGACCGAATCTGTACATGAAATTTTTTTTTTTAAATTATAGTCGCGGCGGACAATGTTATCGATATGGAGACCAAAATAGCAAATTTTACAGTTGTTTTGTCTGTCTGTCCACGCATCAGCCCGAAACTACTAGACGTATTTAAATTAAACTTGGCATGTCGGTAACTTATGTCCTAGGTCTGGTCATAGGATAACTTTTATCCCGAAAAAAGGTGGTTCCCGGGGTATAGTCATAAAACTGCCCAACCCAAAAACCTCGGCCTAGAAACGTAAAATTTTAGTGCTGTCTTGTCCTATCCTAATCCTACGAGGGGGATTTTCGAAATTCGAATTCTAAGCGGATAAAAAGGCATAAAATGTGTTTTAGTTTGTGGGCTGGCGGTGGTGATTGGCGCGATGGAAGCGTACGTAATTTGAACGTGTAACGTGTTAACTTTCCTTCTTCGACACGACTCTGTAATGGAATAATGATAAGTGTTTGGACTCGTAATTCGTTTTAAAAACTTTTAAAATATTTAATTTCTGTTAGTTCATCCTGCGGAACCAAGCCGGGCGAATATTTTTATTTTCTGTTTGATATTCTTATTTTAATTATTTCATTCATTTAGCTTTATTTTTTATTTTTAGTTCATCAAAAATATTTTTTTATGCCATCTGAACTTTGTACGCACAAGATGTTATCTTTGTATTCGAAGAAATATATATATATTATTATATCTTGGTTAACAAACTGACTCGTGCCTTTATACAATTTTTCCTTCTATAGAAAGTTTGTTGCAGCTCGCTGAGCTAGCGTGCCCAATAAAAACAAACTAACTATTATAATTGATTAAATAAGTTGAGTGGCGCGTGGACTGTAGAGTATGGTATCTGAGGGTTAGGCTTTCAAAGACAATTTGCTTTAATAACAAAGCGTAATACCAAAGAATATAACGCTATAAAGAATTCACAGTCGGAACAAATAACTTGAATCTAAAAATTTGTTCTAGGGTTCTGCCATATAAACTCTTACATAGAAAAAATTTCCGATGCCTTCACCTTGCGATGCGGTACCAGCCAACAAACGTATAGAAATTCAGACGCGCAATGTTATTCTTATGGACTTTTGCGAAGCGGTGTGCCGAGAATGCGGCCAGAGATTTTTAATTCATAGTTTCATGCCTGTTTTGTTGACGACAGGGGCGCTCATTTTGCTCTTTTAGGCTCGTAGCAGACGACCGTTGCGTTTGCGGCCTGGTTACTGCTGCACGTTGTATGATTTATTTCAAATGAGACAGTGCACACTACCTCCGTTACTGCACTCTCAATCCCCATGTAAAATATTCTCGACAAACCGTCACCGCACCCGCAGAAAACGATTACTTTAGGTTCTCGTAGTTTTACTCGTTCATTCATAGAATTTGGTCTGGCTTCAGCTCAAACGCACATCGACCGACGACGCAGCCTTGGTTCACCACAACGCATGAAGCATGAGCCCAGATGAATAACATTGTGCGCCCGAACTTCTGTGCGTTGCTAACTGTTGCACATTTATGTTCACAACTGCGGTTCTTTATGGTTATATATATTGTGATTATTCTTCTGCACTGGATTTTATGATTTCTAAGCACGTTTCATATCAGTAAATCAGTTTACTCACAGCCACCGTTGTTGAGAATGTTTGGAACCATTTCAGATCAGGCGACATTCCCAGGCATTTCTTCAAAATGTCCAACGACTGGAACAGTTGAACGCATCCGGACGAATGAGTTTCCAGATGATATATTAAAGCCGGAACTGACAAAATCTCCGCGAGAAATAGAGAGAGTAAATTTTTACTAAAATCACCATCAATTAGAGGCCTTGTCGCCAGGGTCATAAGGGCCTTCAGCGAAACTGGTTTCAATGATAGCTCCTCCCTTGCGGTACCTTTCAGCAAAATACTCTAAATGTTCTTTTGTTAAAATGTTGCATTGCATCAAGTTCCCAGAATTTACCCTTATCGTCGTGAAGAACCCGTGCTGAACCAAGTCACCCTGTATATTGCAGCAAATCTTTGTGAAGGCAGGTAGCATATTGGCCATATTTTTGTTCCGCAGGAGACCCCATGACTTCAATGATGTCAAGACAATGAGGGTGTGCAATAGGAGTGCTAATGATATGCTATCGCTGTGATTTTCTGGAATCATTCCTATTAAGCATTTGTCGAGAAATTAAAGGTTGCTGGCTTACCAGGCTTCAAGGTGCTTAAAATTTGACAACATGCCCGCAACAACTTCTTAATGTGCTTAATCCAATTCAGACTGAAAAGGAACATTGAGGCCTTCACATAGGAAGAGGAATTGTTCCTACCTTAGGTCTTTTTGAAGAGCCACTCCTATATAGCTAGTCTTGGGGGTCTCCAACTCTACAGAAGCGTTGATGTATCTGCAAAACTTTTCCAGCCGGTCACAGTGAGTGCTGTCCCCAACACAGAAAATTACCAGGAATCGCGAGCAAACTTCGAACACCTCTACAGCGGGGGGAAACTCAACAGCTGACGCCTCCACATTGCACTCAGGGACTACCCTATCGAACTCGGATCTGAAATTATTTACGTTTAGCGGACGTTTTCGAAGGGTTACCACGCACAGAATAAGACGCTTGTACTTTCGCCTAGCAACGAATCCCTTTATCCTTGCCTGGATGCAGACGGCGGCATTATCTCGTTTCTTCTCCAAGGCCCTTTCCTCCCTGGCTGCCTTAGTTTGCTCAAGAAAACTGTCCTTTTGTGATTCTGAAACACCAAACATTTTGCAGAAGTTACGATTGCACTTCTTTTTCACATCCAGTCAGATGCCCAGACATCAACTCAAGCGGACTGCCGACATTTGGGGACTCTCGTCTGGCTAGTTCGATTCGATATGTGGCAATGACGACTCCCCCAATATTTTGATCACGATTAATTTAGCGCGACTATCACCGCGTTATAATACCGTGCGTCAAAAATTAAAAAAGTAGCTGTTGAGTGTTGACCGTCCTTGCTAACAAGCTGATTCCCGATTTCAAGGTGTCAGATATGTCAAAAACATATGGAGGTTTTTTTCTTCGAAGAGATTGACCTATTCACCGGCAGGTTGCGCTTCTTTAATTTTTGAAATGTATGTTAAGAGGGTTTATGGGGGCAGTTTGGCTGCATGGATAAAGACTTAAATTTTTTCGCTCGACAAATCTAATGTAATTTCCAAATAGCAAAGGTTTTATGAAATTTGTCAATTTGTCCATTTATTTACGGCCTATCTGAAGAAAATTTCCCGGCCCGCTTATTTGGTATTTTATTTTAAGAGACTATAATATACTGTAGTTCTAAAGAACTTTTCGGCAGGAACGGTCATCATTATTATAAATTGGTGTTGTAAGTTGCCTTTAATATGTACTAAAACATATCAAAAAATGAGCGAAATCGAAGAGGGTCTGGTCAAAAACTCGGTGATTTGGCATGGAATGCCCCATATGCATATATTATATGTTTTACAATATAATAATCACATTTATCACAACAATTCTTACACGCATGCCACCTGCATTGATCTAACAGCTATAGAATAGGGCTCTAAGAATGACTCGGATAATTGAGTACTTGAGTACTCCAAGTTGGAGTATTCAAGTACTCGTAGTGGCTTGGACCGAGTTTGAGTAAAGGAATTTTGAGTACTCGAGTACTAGAGAGCAAAGAGATCCGAGAATTCGAGTGAGGAAGTATTTGAGTACTCATTTCAGGAGTATTCGAGTATTAGAGTTTGGGAGTATTCAAGTATTTGAGTATTTGAGTCCTGTAGGTTTAATATATTAAGAAGTAAGAAATACAAGTTAATAAATTGTAGACTTTATAATTGATTATAATTTACTGTTAATTACAGAAAACTAAATCTATATTTTGGAAAAGAAAAGAAATGTCTTCATATGTACTCGACGAGCTACGCTGCTTTGGCGGGGATTCAGATTTCAGGTCAACCGTTGTACGAGATTTAAAGAATAGGTTTGATATGGAGTGGACTGAAGGAGTAAGCAATGTAGAAGTTTCACAGATTGCATCCTTTTTTGATCCGCGAAAGACTTGCTGGCTGAACCAGAACAGGCTAGAGCACACATCCGATCTGCAGCCAAACAACTTTTGCCTAAACTTGAAAATGAGCGAGACGGAGATTCCAGCCTAGAGAAACAACGAAAAAACAACTAGAGTTTTTAGTTAATATAAATGAAAGTGGATCAACAAGGGATGTGTTATCTCAATTTAATTCCTACTTAGCTCTTCCGCAAATTCTATTAACGCAAAATCCATTATCATGGTGGGAATGCCAAGAAACTGCACTTCCCAATGTTGCTTGTCTTGCAAAAAAATACCTTAATATACCAGCAACCTCTGCGACATCTGAACGAGTATTTTCCACAGCAGGAAATATAGTAAGCTCCAGCAGAAGTTGCTTAAATCCCGATAATGTTAACATTATCAGTCAGAAGTATTCGAGTAGTAACAGCCCTGGTATAGAACACTTATGATTATACCTTGACGATCGACAAGATTAAGTTATTAGCGAATTGAGTATAAAACGCAAATCGACTTCCAATTAGAACTAGAACGATGCTGTTAATATTTATATTTTTATTGAAAAATAATAAACTTGTTAGAATTAAAAACAAAACCTCTGTCTTTAACTGAAACTTTATTCGTGTACTTTTTTAAAGAGCAAAGTCTTTTATTGCACTATCAATGTCTATAGCATCACACAACTCTTGCTCAATGGATAAGATAGCCAGATTGGTTAGCCTGCAAGTACTCATTGTTGATCTTAAATAAATTTTGATCAATTTAAATTTTGAAAAACTTCTCTTAGAGTTGTAATTTCTTATGGCAATTGCGCAAAATATTCGGAGCATTATTATATAATAATATTATATTACTATGCAATATTGAACACTATTCTTTATATGATAGAAGTCTTTCTCGTTGAATATTAGTCATAAACAATCAAAGCACACAAAAAAATACCGCCCCCACTATGTTACGCCACTGCATTTACTTAATAAAAAATTTAAAATTTTAGTAAAGTGGAATATAGTGTAAAAGAGGTACGAGTTTACTGTTTCTTTTTTTGTGAAAAGATGTCAGAATAATTTTAGAAAATAGAAAACATGCAGGGCAGTGTGTATGCCAAATTTGGGATGAATATATTAATAAATGTAAAAACTGCTGTGGTTGACATTGGAAACTTTTTGAGGGAGGCCAAAATTTACCCCTGCCGATTGGAAATAAATGAAAAAATTGATTTATTTATAGTAAAAAAAGTAAGTATGAATAGGTGCAAGTGATTGATGTGTATTCTGTACGAATTTATGCTTGATTTAATGAGACCACCCCCACCCCGATAGGTCATATAGGAGAGGCGGTGCAGTAGGGAGGGGTTGTAAAATTAAGGAATACAAACTTAATAGTATCCCGGGAAACGCCGGGTCCGGGCATACTAGTTAATAATATATTTATCCGAAGTTTTGCGGCCTAAAATTTCACCTGAGCCACTTCATAAAATGAAAGTCTTCTCAAAACAATCTTTGTGAGTTCTATAATTTTGTTACACGTGCTCTTGAGCAACATCATCAAATGGATACAATATGCACTGACAATTCAATTCAATGCAATTCTTCTGAGAAAAATAAGAGGACATGGTATCCATAGATCGCTATTAAATTGATTCATAAGTTATTTAACAGACCGTAAAATGTGCGGTGTAGTTTCTGGTTGTACGTTCCGTGAATTTATCCTTTCTCTGGTGTTCCACAAGAATCTAACCTCGGGCCGCTTTTGTTTTACTATTAATTAATGACTTCACTAAGAAATTTACCTCTAACTGCCTATTATACGCTGACGACCTTAAATTTTTTAAGGTGATAAATGCAAATAAAAGGCTTAATGGTCTGATCGCGCTAGAAAACTGGTGCTGTGTCAACCGTCTGTGCATTAATTTAATTAACTTTCACAAGTTTCCCACATGCAATTTGTATCATATGCATTAGGTGACCTTGTCGAAAATTTCCTAGTTTAAGGACCTGAGTGTAACTTTCGATAACAAGTTAAGTTTCGATGTTCACATTTCTGATATTTCCAAGAGAGCTTCAGAGAAGACAGTCAGAATTTATTTTGTGGACTTCTAGTAAAAGTATAATTTTAATCCAAAATCGTTCAAAAGAAATCCTGATTAGAATGTCAAAATCGAGCTTAGAATTATGGGATTTTGCTGTTATTTCTGTTTATTCGCGCCATAAGCTAATGACGGAAAGTTTTTCCCAAAATACGAGTAACGCAAAATCGCATGCGATCGCTGATTTATTATATCATATGGTTAACTTTGTAACTGTGTGAATGCTTGCACTAACGTTGTATTTGAAATATGGTATTAGAAGAGCTCAGTCCTACAATTGAATGTGAACATAATTAGAATAAGACGCAACTGGTAATGTTGCCGTCAAATCCCTGCATATTCAAAATATTCCAGTTTACTCTTTCGATGAGTAGACATTTAGGTCACAGCCAGCGTAATCCAACCCAGAATAGAAAACGTACTTGCTTTTTATTTTAGCAAGATTTAAGAAATCTCGAATTTATAACATGCATTCGTGACGCTTGTATAAAAGAAGTCGCATCAAAATGATATTAGCACGTACGTGACAGTCACTGCGGAGCAAACAAGTTTTCGACATATTTTACGGAAAAATCAAGCTTTTATTCAAATTTCCTCTTCACACCTACTCATGGACTGAATAATGAGGAGGCTACTTAACTTCATATTGCTAAGAATGACTGCCTTGAAGCCAACGAATTATCACTGTAACAATTAGTGACACGAACGAACACGGTGCAGCGTCAAAGTACATTTGCATATGTACTCACGGCGAAGGTGGACATTAAGGTGTGTAAATAAACATAAAGACGAAAACAGGTGAATAAAACATGAAGTGAGATTTAAAGTAGTGTACAAATTAGCGCTACCTTAGAAGGCATTTTTCGGAAAATTCCGAATGATTAACACCGATAGCATTCAAACACGGTTGCTTTGCTGATGAATTGGCTGGCGCTTTTTAATGGGGCATCCTATTTCAATTTCTAAAAATGAAGCTGTCTGAATTTCTAAGACGAGACATTAAGACCTCATTAAGAATAAGTTTTAAGTCTTTGAGGCGTATGACCAACTTGTATACAAAAATTTAATGAAACGTAAAAGGAACATTTCTTTCACTAAAATACAATGAAAGTGATCTACAACGCGTCTATCAAGGGTATTAGTTTCCAAGGTTGCCTCCATGCAAAAATACCCTTGATACACGACACTCAAAAATGATCATAACAACAATGAACATAAATGGTTATGTTTATTCTAAATACGCCTGATGTATGGAACTTCGGGAAATGACATTCTGGCTCCGGTGACTGCAGATATTATGCATTACTCCATATGCAAAAAAATTCACCGAAGTACAAACGTGTCCCATGTTTTGAAATTTCTAGCAAAATGACAAATCAGTTTTCACTGCGGAATTCACGGAATTTTTCAGTGCTTCCGGCTTAATTCTTCATAAAAGAAGTTTATTTAACTTCGTAAGTAGCGGCTGATATTAAGATATTTATTTTAATTGCATCTTCATGGGGACACGGACAATTTATGATCACTTTTTTGCTGCGCTGGTTATCAAAGGTATTAGTTTATATAAAAAAGGCGGTAATTCTTTAATATTCGATTTAAGTGTCATTTTGTATGGACCAAGAAATTTAGAAAATCATGCGCGTTTTTACAAGTAGTATTTCCTTTTGTTTTGAAGCCGAACATCTGCATTATTTTGTCATTAAGCTTTCTCAAAAACTGCTGAATAAACAAAAGCCCACAGTCGTAAAAAAAATTGGTTGATGGCAAAATTATCAGTTTTATTGTTAATTAAGTAGCTTCTGTGCCATCGTTAAACTTAATAAATTAATTGGATTTAGAAAATATTTATTCAGCAACCATGAATAGTATAGGTATGCGTATTTATTAGGCAAGGAATTGTTTGAATTGGAGTCCACATACCTACTTACATTAGCACCTTAATCCTTATCCTAAAATAATAACATAATATTGAAAACACTGTTTTGCTTTTATAAATAAAACAAAAGAAAATATGTTTTTTTTAAAGTTTGTAATGTTTTTATATTATTATAGTCTATTTTTCTGTGTAAACATCCACATGAAAATCATTTTGATTCAAGCTATATGTGGAGAATCCCTTACTATACATATTTATACTTTTGAAATATGCAGATAATAACACAGCCACACACAAAATAAAATTTTCGGGCCCGGGGATCGGACTATGTGTAATCCGATGTCGATTTAGCCCCATCACGTCAGGTTTCAGCGACCCCGAAAACATATAAAAAACATGGTCTGATCCCCAGATTGAAAATTTTTTTTTCTCCCGTTTTTGCTGAGGCTTTTTGAGGTTATGTCAAAAACCTGACGTGATGGAGTTGAACTGACATCGGATTCAGTTTCAGCGACTCCGAAAACATATGAAACACATAGTCCGATCCCCGGGCTCGAAATTTTTTTTTTGTGTGTCTATGTAATCTAAATTCGAAATTCATTATTTTACCTGAGAAAAGTCACATACGCCCATAAATGCAAAATCAGATGCACTTGGGAAAATGAAGATATATTGGACAGAAAGGCAAAATTATTACAAATTTATTTTATTTTGTAAATAAAATAATGAAAAAGTATAAAAACGCATCTCAGGATGTGAGTCGTGTGCAGATACATAGCACACAGTTGGTATCACTAATCACGATCGACGTACGAGTATGACTTCATATTTCTGGTATCTGCAAACACAAAAATTCGGGGGTAGTAATCTAAGTCCATTCAAAGATTACAATTATTTTTAATATTTTGCGATACCCTTTCGTGAAGCACACGAAAATATTATTAAAAAATTGGATTCCTTTTTAATGCAGCAAAACTTCAAAGCGTTATATAATACTTTTAAATGTATTTAATATTCTTTAGAAGAATTCAAATCTCATCTGATATTAAACTTTAATTTCAAAACTGATTAAATTAACAGTTTACCCCAGAATTTAAATGGCAAAGGCCATAAATCCTAATGCGAATGCGCATTTCTTTGTTTAGCGTTGTTGCTTGTTTTCTGTAATTTAAGTGTGACTATGTGTGAAAAGTGCTTGTTGGATTTTGCGTTATATTTCGTTAAAAGGGATTAATATTTTATAAGAATTGGCGTGAAAAACAGGAAAAATATGTGTTGGTAAAGGGTGACGAAAGTGGAATTCTTTGGAGATTTCGTAGAAGCAGGTAAAGTGTATATTTCAATATCAAGGAATGGTCTAAGCACGGACCTTCATGGGAAACCTATCTCAGAACAAAATGGTGATTACGGTAGATTGTGGTAATTGTTTTTTCAGCCCTGGGTGAAACGAAAGACGCTTAATATCAATTGTTCAGAAACTAATGTGCTTATGTCCATCATATAACAATTTGAAAATATTGTAAATTTGATTTAGTTGTATGTTATGTATTTGAATTTTATTCACATAAAATTTTACACCGTAAATGGATTAATATCAAAGTATTAGTAACAATTAATTTTATGCTGAAAATAGATTAACATTCAAGAAGAAAAACGCATAAAAGGTGCACCTACTCCAAAATTAAATTAAGTTCTTACTCTACAAAAATACTAATTTTAAACTATCATAAATCATAAATTCTAATACTTGGCGGAACTTAAAACTTAATAAAAAACAGGTTGGGTCATATATATATGTATGTAATCTCGTTTTCATTAAAAATTAACCTGAAATTTTTCTGTGTGTGCTGATATCAACTACAATAGTAATTGCAGTTGTGAATTAACATTCTCTTACAAAGTCAGTTGTTTTTTTTTGCTCGAGCGTATAGTAAAATATAGTGTTTTTCATATTATCATTAATTTTGGGGTGTTTATATAAATAGCACGTTTGGTGGCATACAGTGATTGAAAGTCACAAAACTCTTTAGAAATTAAAACAAATTGTTGGTGGGAGGTGTACTCGTAGGTATACTCTTTTCCCGTCATATTGCAATTGTTTTTTATTTTCTTAGGCAAACCAGACCGTAAACATCTACTGAAAGAGAAGATAGAGAAATTATTTATAAAACTGAAATTAAAAAAAATATCAGGCAAGCGCGAGTTGGACTCGCGCGTTAAGGGTTCCATAAAGATTCAGTAAAAGAAACTAATATCTCATAACATGTTTAAAATAACAGCTTGCGATTTGGCTGGCGACTTTGTTAGTAAGAGTGATCTTATACAAGTAAGTTAAAACATAAAAACATTTTGTTTAAGAACTATGAGACTTAATAAAAAAACAGCACCTGTCCTGTTATCTATAACTCAATACCTACTAGCCCCAATAATATAGAAATGTTAGCTTTAGAAACCTAGAAGATCCGAGTGGGATGATAGACAGACATTTTCGCACAATTTGAGCTATATATGTATTTATAACCATTTCCTTAAAAATGTAAAAAATATTTTTGAAATCCTCAAAAGTGGCCATTCCAAACGATACAAAAAACAAAACTTTTTTTGCCTCCTCCTTTGTTTAAAAATAAGAAAAATATATTTCATAACGGTCGGAATATTATGCCAAATCTCAAAATCCTCAACATCTGTGACAACTGCCAGATAGGCGGACGTTTTTTCCTTATAAGGTACGAAACCATAAAAAAAATATTTGGATGTTTGCATACGAAGACGTTTAAAAATAAAGACTTTATGGGGAAAAAAACACTATCAACACAGAGAAGTTTGTAACGAAGAAAAGGACAATGGGAAAATTATCAGTTTTTTTATTTATTTAAAAATGTTTTCAATTTTTCTTTAGCGCATATTTTTAAGATTTATATCTTATTGTTCATACCAAAAATAAGTTAATTCGATTTTGGTCCTTATCCCCAATAGACAAGTGATTATTGTCATGCAATGGGTCATTACCTGTAACTAGAGAAAAAATAAGTTTTGCCTTAAAATCAAGCGTGTGTTTTGTGCAACCGCGAAAAGAATGTTGGTGATTATTCGGAAAAGGCTCCCCCACAGATTTCTATTAAATTGAAATATTGACAGTGGAGGTTATTTTGAGAAACTTTTGTTTATGGTATATGTCGCAGAAACCTACAATTATTGGTAATTGGTATTGGTAATTTTGTATATGTATGTGAGCCGATGAAACCTTAAAAGATAAAATGTGGGGGAGCAAGGAATTATTTGCAACTAGCATTACTTGTATTTTGTGTAGGTTTCCGCATCATATGTCCAAAACAAAAGTTTTTCAGAATTACCTCCTCTATTACGTGTTGCAATTCCATCGAAATAGGTGCAATAAGTAAGTCCCTAAGGATAATATAATACATAAATACTCGGGCGATTTTAGGGAACACAACTTGTTTATTTCTTGCATAATATGATCAGACATATCACAAGGCACTAATTTCATGTATATTGTTAGGTACGACCACCATCCATGCATTTTTGCCCATTGTCTTTGGCCAAAGATCATGTTTCTTTTTGGAAAATTATTATGGAGCGAAAAATCCAAGTTGGGAATGATGGTAAAAATCATGTGAGGCGTCCTTCAGGAAAAGCTTTTCATCTAAAGTTACGTTGAAAACGATCAAGTTTAGTGGTGGCAGCATAATCGTGTACAGGTGTATTTCCTCCATTGGTGCTGGTTTCTTGACTAAATTTAGGGTATTGGTGTCTTAGATTGGCCTCGATCTTAATCTTATGGAGCTCTTATGGAAGATATTAGGAGACAGTATTCGGGGAGAAGGATCATCTGATTAGACGGTTTTATGGGAGATTCTGGGAATGTTATAACATTATGCCCTCAATTTGTCAAAACCCAATCAAATCTAGTCTAGGCAACTAACTGCTGTAATCAAGAGGAAGGGATACGCTAAAAATTACTAATATACGCATCTAAGTATCTTTTCTTAATCTGCGGAATAATGATTTTTTGCCTTATTCTTCCATAAATGTGTTATATTAATAACAAAAATATTCCAAAGGTGGTTATAAATGCTTGTTGGAAGTATGAGGCTTACCTGCACTCTTATTCTTACAAAAAAAGTGAGGACCAATTTTTTAATGCAATAAGGTTGCAAATAAGCAAGCCACAAAGATTATTTTGGTGTGTTTCAATCGAGTCAAACAAGAGTGATCTTATCAGTATTGCAACTAGCATAGTGTCTCCTGCACTTATTCCACTTGTTAAGAAACCAAGTGTGATTTATATAAAGGAAATTATTATTCACGCTTCTTACTAAAAACAGTTCATGCCAAATAGACTAAAGTCAAAAGGTTCTTATAAAGGAGAATGGGCGGTTTCGTCCCCAGTGGTATATCAAGTTGTTGTTGTTGTCATTTTAGAGGTTATAATAATAGCTTTATTTTGTTGTATGATACCAACAACGAGTCAAGTGCAGGGAAAGAACCATGAAATATTTTATTTTCATCGTATGCAGTTTTTTTAAACATACATATATAAAGTACCATGCGGTGATTTAGGTACGTTGTTGAGAACAATCTTAATCGACACATGGCAGCGTTCCATACAATAACAGACGAAACAGTACGAAGGATGGCATTCCCAGTATGAGGCGAGGAGGTGCTAATAGGTGCTGCTTTTGGCCTAACGTGATGATTCCAGTTCAATTTTGAAACGAGGTGTAATCCGAGATATTTTGCTGATTCAGCTTGAGGAATTTGCATCCCATTGAGGAAAGTGTGGAGGTTGACATCAGTGGTACGCAACGAGTATGTAACATGGATTGATTTTAGTTCATTGAGTTTTATTTTCCAGTCTTTGTCTACTGGCTAATTTTGTTAAGCGCATGTTGTAAATCTTGAACTGCTTCTGCTTACGAAGCGCGGCAAATGTTCCAATAAATGTTTTATTAGTTGTTGGTGTATCAGCGGTGTAAAGCAGATACAAAATAGGTCCTAAAATACTACGTTGAGGTACTTCTGCTAGGGCTGGATATAGAAGCTAGAGCAAGCTTCTTCATGTAGAACTCTGAATTTTCGGCTTGAGAGGCATGAATCGAGTAGATTGCAGGATTTCCAGGCAATAAATTACTGATTTTACAAATCAAGCCCTCATGCCATACCCTGTCGAAAGCTTCTGAAACATCAGCTGGGCAGAACTTCTTGTTGTAATTGTATGTAGATCTAGATTATTAATTTACATCACTGTGGTTTTTAAATAATAAATATGATTACTGCCTTTATTCTTGTTTCATGGCATTCTTTATGGATAAATGCCCATTCTCCTTTAAAAATAAAATTTAAATTTAAAAATTTAAAATTATTAATTTTTGTGGCTTACTTAAGTATTTGTAAGCTTAATATCCTAAAAAAAATTTCCACACTTCCTTTGGATTGGGGAGAATAAGAATGAATAGTTATCCCCAACAACGATATTGAAAAACAATGCTTTACCCTACCTATAACAAACTATAGCGTGCTATTTATATGCAAATAACTGTACATATATAAATACTGTGTTTGAATAAATAAGTCATCACAAATCATTTCCTCATGTAAACTAACCTCGGGACAGAAGATACAAAACCGAAGCCTGGTACCAGCTCAGGCAAATCAACGCGATGTCGATGAAAACCGATATTGTGTTTTTATAATTCCCGAAATTGAAAACGACTTCGACAAGGCCACAAGCCAGGGGCCAGCTCACGCAAGTCGTTGTCCAACAAAAACGACGCGACGATCGGTTCGACAACGACTTGAACTTGCGTGATCTGGCTGCTGGCTTTTCGCCTTGTACCTTCAATTGCTATACAAAAGCGCCACCATAAAAAAATTTCCTCAAGTGGGAGTTGATGCCTCCGAATTAAAAGTAAACCCTTGTAAAGGTAAATGGAGAAGGAGCTGTCCTCGCATTGTCGTAACCATAAAAGCTGAGGAAGTCAAATCCATAAAAAGATCATCAATTCTGCAACCTATGCCTTCTGCCACCCCATCCGATCGTGGCATCAAGCCATAGCTTATCGAAAATTTTAACACATTTGAGTGGAGCTTGTGTGGTCATTTCACGAAACCTGTTTTCGGCGACACCGCCAAAGGGACATCACAAGCTACCGATAGCGATACACTTGTTAGCCGGTCACTTCTGACTCGGTGAATCTCTGCATTGCAGGTATCTACGGTAGGAGTCAATTATTGTGGCGACAGTTCTCAGCCCATTTTGATGGCGGAAATAACTTTTGGAAAGTGTCCATAGTTGCCTAGCCCGATAGCGCTCTCGTTTGTCGGTATCGTCCGTTTCTTATCACTCGCCTTCTTTTATTATTTTTCGACCAGCATCATTCTCTGCTTTTCGGGATTTCCAGCTCGTCCATCCGGCGACCGCCATTGTCGCGGCGGTACGCTCAAGAGAACCCAAATGGATTTCTTATCTTAAGATGTTTTAACTACTGAATTTTTCGAAAGAGCTTGGTATCATCTTTCACCTCTTCCTCAGCGGATGGAGTCGCTCGCACAAAGGCAAAAAAGATTAAATCCGTCCATTTAGCTACCATTGTGAAGTCGATAGCAACTTGACGGCTTATATTAATAAAAAATCAATTAGCGATTCGATCGGTAAGTATCGGAGCGCGATCATTAGCTTGTTATCTCCTAAATAGTTTCACACTTTAATTTTATGTGGCAACCGTGTAAATGGACTTAACTTTTAAGGTTCGATTTACAATATCCCCACACGTACAACTCTTGCCGACACACACCTATGGGC
Source organism: Neoitamus cyanurus (assembly GCA_947538895.1). NCBI lineage: Eukaryota > Metazoa > Arthropoda > Insecta > Diptera > Asilidae > Neoitamus > Neoitamus cyanurus. The sequence continues at coordinate 28,385,411 of OX384540.1, forward strand.
TTACTTAATTGACCGGTTGAGTCTGCTTGCGCATGATTAATGACTGCCGAATGGCATCTGTTACAGGTTTATTTGGCAATCTATAAATCATTGCACGGAATATGGAGCGAAATAATATGGTGATTGACTTTCTTCTCTACAGCGCACTTCTCTTATTGCTATCAGGCACATCTGTGGCACGCACGAAGAGTCCCGGAAATTGCTGACATGCTACTTCTCGAGGCTGTCGGAGATAACACGAAGGCGTGTTTCAATGTAACAATTTTACTGCTGAAATACTAGCGGTGATACTATTTGTAGTTCAACAAAGAACTGCATTTACTTAATGTTAAGTTGTTAAACTTAATTGTGGAAATGCAATGTGTGTGCGAGTACTCAGATCTTAGGAGCGCACACGGGGTCAAGCTGGCTCTCAAGAGCTCAAGAGTCTGCTATATACTATAACTATACTTATTTTAGAATCTGTTTGTTGGGGGGCTATTCTTACAGCAATCATCCTATTATTCATTGCACTACCTTCCCTACGCACAATTTATCTATTAGATGAAATCAATTAATCATTACAACTATTGGACACCAATAGTGTTGACGTATATGCCGGAAACAAATCAATATTTACAGCTGTGGACATGGATGACTTTTATTTTCAACAGGATGCCGCTACATGCGATACAGGTCGTGATATAATCATTCAAAATTTCCTGGAAATATGATGTCTAAAAACTCTGACTTCAATTGGCCGCCGAGATCGGGTAATTTAACACTTATTTTGAGAATACGTTAAATATGAAGCCTACGCCAATGCTCCAGCAACAATTGAAGTGCTCAAACACAATATCAGAGCCGCTACCTGAGAAATAGAGCAGCAAGTGTGCAAAAACTTGATGGGTATTTCATCAAAAGTATGTTTTTTAATAATTTAAAATAACACCTCTTGTTATAACACACTTTACACCCGGTGGAACCTTCCCGATTTTTCATTTAGCTAACATCAGTTTATGAATATGTTATAACATATAATTTTATTAACGCACAATTATAATATATATACATGAAATACGTGCTGGTACATGCCTTTCTAATTAACCCAATTCATACAAATTATTACATACGATTTAGAAATTGAAGCCATCATAAAGGCATATAATTATAGTTATGTATGTGTATGCATTTACGCGAATGAAGGAGATAAATACTAGTTTCGCTATTGATGCATTCCCATGTTGAGTTTTCTTAAAACTTTGGGTTTTGGATAAAAGAAAGTGTAATGGTGATTGAGGGAGCCGATTGAATTTTTAATTCCCGTCTCATCTTTCCTTAACACATTATCCCTTAATCGCCCGTGAACTCGCGAGCTAAGATGAATCATTTCAGGTTCCTGGACCTGAAGTCTCCCCTTCAAATGGTTAATTGAACAAAAAAGTCAACGAGGTGTTGAAAATTACATGTTGTCAGGCATCTTCTTTTTCCGATTATGATCCACACAGTTATTATATGTTAATCCGACCAAAAGGTGCGCTTGGGCTCTATCAAATTTACATTCTCACTGTCAGGCCTGCCCGGACTGGTGTTGAACCTTTAAGTTTTTTTCGTTGCATCGCCGAGGCTGATGAAACTGAGAACGTTAAGGAAATTTTCCTAATTAATTAGAAATATCTTTGAAAGACCTTTTGTTTTTACCACTCGTCTCTGTTTTATAGATGCGTGCGTATTTTATACCTTCTCGGGTCTGACGAATCTACAAGATCTGACTGCCGTACTAATTTATGGGAATTTCGGATATGTTCGCCACGATTCTTTTCTCAAAAGGATTTCATCGTAGTTTTTTTGAACACCTCCGAGACCGGTGTGTCGTACTAGACTCTTCTCCACAAATTCGTGGCGCCAGTAAGCTCTTGAAACGCAATGAGGTGCCAGTTTATCATCTGGCTGCATTAAGTTTTGAAACGAAGATCGTTCGCCGGATTCAGTGGAGTTATGATGGGTTCAGTTATTTATTTTCGTTTCGAACCTTTTTCCTACCTGCCTTAGATTTCTTTACGGAAATTTATATAATTACACACATGTTGAGGAAATAAATATTTTTTGGGTTAACATCTTATTATTAGAGAATTTCTATCCACAAGACCACCAAACTAATATTTTGTGTTAAGATTGTAAATAATTATTTCCTGTAATCTTATTTAGCTCAATACAAACACAATTGTGACAGTTATTAATTAATCCGAACACGTGCCCCAAAATAGTCGATTGGGGTATAATTAAAAAGGTCTTGGCTTGAGGTTATGCTTCATAGACGTTTCAAACATTATTTTCATTATTGTAATATCGTCGAAATTTATGGAAATTGGGTTCATTTTGTACACTTAGTAGGAAAGGAGGTCACCCATTTGGGGTTTGTTCACGCGCATTGATGAAATGTTATTTAGTGACAATTTCATATTGGAATTAGAAATTAGAAAGAACATCACGACTCCTTGCTATTGGCGGGAAAAATAGGAATATGAAAAAAACAAAAGTTACGAGACACTTATAATCGGGTTAATAGTTTTGTGTTTATATTTACTTAAAACTCGTAACCGCTGATTTCAAATATCATGTTCAATTTTACAAATTCTATATGTTAGCTCCAATATGGCCTTATAGTCTGGGATATCAATGTCAATCAATATCAAAACTCTAAATCAGACGATGATGATTTTTTAGCGGTCATTGATGACGTTGTTTATATGAAAGTTACTGCTGACCTTAGGAAAGGTGAGATACGACGAAGATAAAACTAATAGTTTTAAACTGTCACACTGAATTTGTAAAATAGCGCAAGGTATTTGAAATTAGTGAGGCCCATTAACAACTTGCCAACCTATATAGCTGAGAGTCGTGATTCTGACTGTATTTCCAAAATTCGACATGAACTTTTGAATACACAATATTTCATCAATGACCGCCTAAAATATGTAAATATATATTTTGGGACTCAATATGGGCCCTAGTTTCTACACAAAATTCTTGGTCCGTTTTAGAGATGTAAAAACAAAATTAAATTATATAGCCTAGGCGCTGAGTCCTAACCATCGTCTCAGAATCGGTAGCACAACGCCGGTTAAGGGGGATTCGTACACTGTAAAACCATAAAAAGAGAAGAATGTTTTTTTTTTATACATGATTCGTAGAGATCATATAAGAAATGTTATTTGAAAGTTACTTTAACGGATTTTATCGTGTTTGTCTCGTGCGGTGGCCCGGCGACAGAAATTTTGGGGCCCTTTCCTCCGATTCTCATACGTGGAGCTCTTCTCATGGTACCTAGATTTACGTCTACCAGTTAATGTATTGTTAATTGTAGTAGCTAGAAATAATCTGCTTTAGCATCGGTTAACATGTATTTGGGGAGGTGCCTACATTATAAAATAATGGAACTTTGTTTAAGGGAGACTTCTTATGTCACGGCGGCAGTAGAAATGGCACCTTAACGAAATGTGAAGAGCTTCCCAAGAAAAGACCAGGGAATAGAGGGATAAGGACACATTCCAGATGAGGATCTGTGGGTCACCGCTTTCAAATATTTTGTATTTTCAATATGGTAATAGACTCCAAATTCAAAATGGCAGATGCAAAATACTAAACCATTACAGATTTAAATGAAAGTTGGTATGTAGAGATTTTTGGGATTGCTGATTGCAAATACGGTACCCAATTATACGAATTCAAAATGGCGGCTTCAATATGGCATATTAAAAATTTTAAACTTCTTTAGGTTTTCATAAAATTCAGTACATGGGGGAGTAACGTTCGCACATTTAAAATGCTTTTCCACAAGCGTGGTTTTGCGGGGCTTCAAGAATAAGTGCAAAAAGTCAAATATTTTCATCAATTGGATGGTAATAGCGGCAGAAATTCGAGGAGGATTTTAAAAACATTTATTTTCACAGAAACAGCACATTTATAAAAAATTTCCATCGAATTCTGAGGGTAATTAATTTACAAAGATGCGTTGGTCGAACAAAAAAGAAGGATTTTGTTAAACGACATATATGTATGTACATGTACATGCACTACAAATTTCGTAAGACTTTTTCAAAAAAATTTATGTGCGTTTTAATCTGTAAAAAGATGTTTTTGCAGTAATTTTACAATAACAAGCCAAGATTTCAATTTCATATGCTCCCTCAACGTTAAAATCCCAAAATTGACGTAGACTCTAGAGCTTGCTCTAATTATATGAAATAGATAATCGAGAGCAACCAAAATAAATGGTCGTTCAAATATTAAAGTACCTGCATACATATTATAAATTATTCATTTTCTTCGTTTAAAATAAATATAAATATAGAATACATACTTAAATTTTTTAAATAATTATCTAGGTTCGCATAGCACGAGCGCAATACTGTCGGCTGAATAGTTGTTAACACTAAATGTGCATAACATGATTGGAAATTCCAACGAGGGACAAAAATGTGGTACAAATAGTTATCATTTGCGTCGTTTTGCACTAATAGTGAAAACAAAATCACAATTATGAGGAAAAAGTGTTTAAACTTTTTGGCATGAGAAACTGCGTGTACCTACCTGTACACAATAAATTGTATTTTGAGGTATTTACCCGAATTACGGCTTAGCGCTTTAAAAACATGATTTCAAAACAAAATACAATTAAGTTAGTTAAAATTTCATTTCTTTTGACCCGGTAAACGGTTTTAAGTTTAAATCCTGAAAGCAATATAAAGAACTTGAAACGAATCGCGGTACCTAAACGATATTTTCTACTCTGGAAGTTAAATGGTTTCGGTAATAATTAACCAAAAATATTTTATGTTTTACCTATGTACTTTTCAATAATTCCTTATATTGGGGTGTACACGTTATGTATAAATATGTACCCACACACCGTTTTACAGGTTGGACAAATAATTTTTTCCCATATCTCTTGAATGTTCAATATCTTAAGAAATGAAACCGTAAAGCTGTTCTCTACCACTTACAAGTAGAAGTAATGGAGCAGTTTATTGATATAGTATACCTAAAACTTTTGTGAAAAGTAAAAGGCTTTTTCTGTATAAAGCTTTCTAAATCTCATTACCGTTCGAAAGCGGAAACGGGGTAACTGATTTAACAGCGGTTTGGATTCACTGTAAGCACATCCATATAAATATTTATATGTAAAATTCGTCGTATTTTTTTCAATTTATTGAACCCATCCGAATAAGACAAAAAAAAAAGGCGTTTAAGGAAATAAATCGCGGAGTTTTGAAAATTGGCACAGTTGTACCTTGATACCTCAGGATCATGGGATAAAAAGTCCTGAGGTGTATGGGGTACAGAAAGTGGGCAGGGGCCCTTCAAAGGTGACTTGGTTCAGTTTTTCGCTTATAATAGACAATTTTAAGAGCTTGAAGAAGAGCTTGAATTTCTATGTCGATTTAAAAAAAATCCGAAATTGTCCAATACTCCAATTTTTACGAACGATCCAAAAATATCCATGTCCCTCAATTTTTTCAAAAGTAAGAATGAACCCCTTTTAAAAGTGTTTTACCTCTAAAACGAGTACTCCAGTTGATACCCCCCTCCCCCTCCATCTCCCTAAAAGTTGTACAATTTGAATTGGAGAGTTCAAAAAGCATCAAAATTTTGAATGTGGGCCAATTTTGGAATTTTTAAACATAATTCTCCAAATAGCCCCATACACATTCCGAAGCAGTCATGTCAGTTGTCGATAGCGGCGTTCCTCCAGTAATGTTAGCAAATCTATTTTACATTGGTATTTGGCGTTCAGCTAAACTTTCAAAATTTGCTAATGCCACAAAGTAAAGCCGCAGCGGACGTTTGAACGACGTTATATTTCGTACTTAATGCCATAAAATATCCCTTCAAATAAAATAAAAATGGAATGGATATCTCACACACAACTTGTTTTATTCACATTTAAAAGTCTAGCTTGCTTATTGAAAGACCCTGTACATATTTATGCTTAAATATCAAGGCTGCATCTTTTAATATAATACAACCGAAAGGTATTTCAACCAGATAACATATGTCTTAGCGAATCGTAAAATATCCTCATCTCAGTCAGTTAAAACCAACAACCTTCCTGAAGAGACCCATTAATCCGACAATTTTTCAATGGCCAATTTAGAAAACAAATGTTGCATGGAACACAAAAGTCAGCTGGAATAAAGCCGATAATTAACAGGTGATCAGGTAAGGATACCCTGCTTACACAGGTAGATATGCCGGAGAACCCACATGCAGGCGACTAACGAGAAGGTCGAAAATTCTCACTGGAACTCTGCTATTATCAAATATTTCAGAGACGGAAACACCTCCAGGCTAATCATGTCCTCCTTCCAATTTTTGGCTGCGTTTTAAAACAGAGGATCAATCCAATATAACCATCATTTCTAAAATTTTATTAGCTTTCGAGAGCCGTGTCGACTTCTCTCCCTGTCTCTGTGGTAATTAACGACCTCTGGATGATTATTATGAGCCCAGGTAACATCTTTCTGACGCCAGTGGGCAGGCGACTAGGCGCAAAAGGTTCGAATACTGGAGACGGCTACTTCATCCGATTTGTTTGTTCAATTCTAAGCAGAAGGACGTCGGGGGGTTTCAATATCTTACTACGGGTGAGAGTAGGTATACATGCATTAGTTAAAGTACTGTTTTATACATGCAAAATTCTGCAAGCTCTACACATAAGTATTTATAATACATCAAGTATTTTTGGGCAAGTATTTTTATTTCCTTAATCGGCACATTTTTTTTGCTTCAATAACGCCTCAGAATAATGCAATCCATCAAATGGATAAGACGAGTGAGATTTATATCAACTGCCAGGTGTAGGAGACCAAATGCAGAAGAAGTCACCCACTTCATCATAATCTTGCATCTTGTCTTGATATACTCGTAATGAATAAAAAATTGTAGGACCTCCCATCCATCAATTGCTGACATCACCGATGTGTGTAATTCCTTCAGAAATAACTCAGTTTTCAGGATTCCACCTGCCTCTTGATCTTTTGACGAATCTGTGTTTTATTTTGTGCAATAAATAAATATAAAAGTGCAAGAAGTTTCGTTAGTGTGATAATTTTAAATGCAGACAAATTCTGCATTTACTTACCCAACTACAGCGGAGACAAAATGTATGTATGTATAATATATATGACACACATAGTTTATAAGGATGATTAAACTTAGACCCTAACCGTTTGAACCGATTTACAAAAACGAGGTGTCAACCGATTTGTCTCTGTCATGCGAGATGGGAGGTATTTTTCAAAAATTATTTTTCAAATGGTGGCGACCGAAAATCCTCAACATAAAGAGATTGCTATGAAAACAAATTCTTTTATGTTTTCAGGCCCGCTGATCTCAAATCTACTATCGAAATTTCGAAAATACAGATGGAGGATCCAATGTGGCGACCAAAGTTCTCAACTTGAATGGATTGCACTGGAAATGAATTAATGGGGGTTTTTGGGGACGCTGATTTTAAATGTGCTATCCAAACTGAACAGATTTCGTTACGATTTTCATTGTGACGATCTGCTTTTATCGAGAAAGGTTTACACGCTTTAAAAATTGCCGTATAACTTATAGGAGCTAAGCATTAACGATATTAGTCAGGGCAAAAGTTTGCCGTCCGCGCGCTTTCATGGAATATGCAGCCTAATCTGCTAGAAAGAATTGTGTAGAATTAAATCATTTCTAAAAAAAAACCGTGGTAGCATGGGTCTGCCTATCTTTAATAGATAAGGAGTAATAAGCGTATTTAAAATTTAAATTACGCAGTAAAAACATATGAATGGAAAGTGCACTGTGTTTTCTAACCCTAAAGAACTTAAACTTTGTCGAGATAAATTAATTCATTATTATTGTATACGGGCCATTCTCATTTTGGCGTATTTTTTGTGTGCATTTGTATTAAAAAATGAAAAACTATTATTATTTCTGGAATTCCTATCTACAATTCATTGAAGTGGTTTATATTAATAGGATCTTTATTAAAAATTACACAATATAAATATTATTTTGAATTATCGTTAAGAAAATGACGCACATGTCACCTCCATGTCGTGTGCAAAATCCATTTACGATGATTAGACTAAAATAAAATAACTTTATCAACGGCGTGCATGGAAAAATTGTCACCTCCATGGATCAACTTATTGAACGCAGCCATAATTCATTAAATCAGTAAACACAGTTTCTGAACGAATACAGACAACAAACACAACGCCATCTTAAAAGTATTTGACAGTTTGTCATTCCTGGGATAATTATTTTGGAGTGAAGACCCGTACGGTAAGTTCTTTTAAGAATTAGCATGCTGTTTTGGTCACTTCCGTGGATTACGTATTACATTATCCACGGAGGTGACTTAAATGTTCATATATATGTATGAAAACTACAGTGAAAATAGCTAAGCACATAAGTGCTACATAATGTATGATAACATATCTTTCATTTGAGACTACTTTGGATCAAATAAAAAAACATTTTCTTTTTTTCAAATTTTAAGTCCGTTTTTGAGAATGGCCCACATACGAGATATCGCGATTTCGATTTCACGTATTATGACAAGCCCATCTAACTCACTGATTGCATACGCTTTAAGCCCCCCTCAATATTCCAAATGCACAAAATTCTATATACATATTTAAGGTCCTCGGTGGGGAGGCTACCAGGTGCAAAAATTGCTTTGCAAATTTTCCCAGCTTTTATTGAAGCAACGACATGAATGCGTATGCGTATTAGTATATTCGATGTTTGTAAACGCAATATCTCAGGAATGATGATTCGTAGTAAAAAGTATGTGAACAATTTTTACAATAACACTTACCGTTTAAGATAAATGTGCGAAAACCCGATATTTTTGACTTTTGACATTGAAAAAAAATTTAAGCACAAGTCGAATCGGTGGGGATGTTTGATATTTAACTTGTAATAGTATATTTAAGACCCGTACCAGTTTTCAGATCTGTGCGAATTATTGCTAACTTACAAAGAGTTTTTGTCTTTTTTGACTGCCCCATGAACAAAGTATATTTATGTGCTACTAGAATTATTGCAAGTTGCATAACGTTACTGGCCTAAAAGTAGTTTCATGCCCACTTATTTAAAGTTGCTCTTGCACATTTAAAGATCCATTGTCAAAGTAGCGGCGGAAGCAGTTAAGTGGACAAAGACAACACCACAAAACCTGTCACGATAAGGAACATAAATCTTACCCAAAAGTATCGTCATTTGTTGCAATATCTTCTCCCTGTCAGGTCCATCTTTTTCCGAACCTACTGTCGGCATTATCTCGATCAGAGGTTGATATTATGTCGAACAAGTCTCTTAACGAATCAAGCAAGTGTATCAAGGTCAAAGATCAGTAGATTGTGGCAGCGGGCTAGAAAGCATTTCCCTGCCCTCTTCATCTTGTGCCCCACACAAATTGTGCCGATCGCAGCGTCACCGGCGCTACTAAGCCTATCAGACTGCATATTTAATGACCAAACGCGCGTCCTTATAACTCTAGAAACAGAAATTGGCGCCAGGACCACCTGCTGACCTCAAAGACAATAGAATCATCGACCACCGATCGATTTGTGGGTTCCACCGTGTTTCTGATCTTGGTTCCTGCGCCACGACGGTACCCGCAGCGCCCATCATGGCCAAATTTTTTTTTCAGTCTGCTCTCGTATATCTGGACTGGATGTATGAAGAGGGCTTGCGTGAATGCTCTCGGAGGTACAAAGAACTGTGAAACGTCTTCATGGCGAAGCGTGGAATTGCCGGGGTTAACTTGTGTGTTAACGCTGTCTATTCTCCTGGTGATTGAATATTAATAACATTCCCTAACTTGTCTTCTTCGGGGCATGCTCGGAAATGAGGGTTGAGTGACTTCACACTGGTTGCTGTGTGGGAGCCTGTAAATGTTTGTTTTGTTCTTGTCCTTTTTGGAAGCAGCGTAAAATTGTCTGCATTTTCTTTTTACCTTTTTCCAAATATCCCCGATAAAATTCTCAGCTTGAGTGATTGATTGATTTAATTTAATGTGGAGGCGCCGCACGAAAATATGAATGTGTGATGCATGACCGAAAAATGTGAGGCCACCATTCTAATTGTTAAAGTGATAATATACCTGCCAACTTTCCGAGAGATCAACTTTTAATTTCGATGTGGATCCCAAACGACACATTTTAAAAGAGTGGAGCCGAGATAACATGCGGTTGGATGTTTCATAAATATTTACTTGGGATGAAATAAAATAATGTTTTCAAATTCAGTTTTTTAATGTCGGTACATCCATGATTATTTCCACTAAAAATAAGGGACAGAAAACTTGTCACATGTGAGAAAATAAAAGAAACAGTTCATTCGATGGATGTCGGGGGATATGAGAAGTCCATTGACAGACACCTTATTGATTTTATTGTTGTTGTATTCTTGCGATTTTGATGTGGAACGATTTTTTTTTTGCTTTTCAGAGTCGCCATTTTCATCGTCCAATAGCTACATATGTAAGTACATATATGGAATGGCATCACTGTCCGCTCGACCCCTATTTCTCATATCCATTTAATCTTCTAAAAAATCATAAGGGTAACTGACACACTATCCCACACACAATTTTACCGGTCCTCATTAATCATATTCACATCGTATATTTACATATATTCCGAATTATCTGCAAGGCAAAATATATCCATTCGTTGGTGTAAATAATGATGATTTTTAGTGTGTAACCCGACAGTCAATCAACAGGTGCTAGCAGTATGGATGACTCGATTTTGAAATCTGTAAGCACTGGCATGGCATACATAGTTGTCATAACTTTGTTTGACGCGATTGACCCGGGAAGAGATGTACACAAATTGCAGTCTACATATAATTTTTATTTATTTTATTCTAATGTCTATCCATACTCCGTAATATGCGTGTATATGGCATACACAACTGCGTGCCAATTTTTCATTCATTTATGGAAAACAATTTTGATTATAGCAATTCATGCCTACGGATAATCAAATAAGTATTCATATCCGCTTTCATGATGGGAAACGTCTAAACTGAAAAAATGACTTTTAATCAATTTTTAAAGTATCTTTGATGGTGGGATCTTAAAAAATGTCTTCCCAAGTAGCCACTGTGCCACTTTTTCAGATTAAAAAATAGCGAGAATTACATGAACCCAAATGCAGACTTGGGCTTTGAAGGTATTTTTCATTTGGATCGCAGTAAGACTATTCATTATAAGAAACTCATCGCATCCTTTATTTGTTATCCTCCTCTTGATCATAAATTTCCGGTGTGTTTCAGTGGAGGAGGTTAGAAATTGTTTTACAATAAGTGATTTACTCTATTATTTACAAAATGTGAGTACCCCACCCCAAACCCATTCTAGAATTTCCCTTTAACCTGTTTGAAAAATAATTAAGTAGGTATTTACGGAAATTATTATTTTTGTATTTTATTAATGTGTAGTGGCACCCTTCTTTCCAATTACTGCCAGAATCCGTGACCTCAATGATTTAAAAAGCTTTTTAATATATTATTTGCTAAAATGTGCCACGCCGTCCTTACAGCATCCTTAAATTCTTGGGCATTGATATATTGGGGACCTTCTTGTTACACTATTCACATGTTCCCAAAATTACACACTAACATATAACACTGGACTACATATATCTGCAAGCAGCTTTACTGTAATTTTTATTTGACTTTTCGAGCCGTGTGGATAGTGGCATTGTCTTGCAGAAAATTGTGGGTTTGGGAAACTGTCGTTTAAATAATGGACAATCTCTTCGTCCATGATTTTTATGTAGTCATCGCAAATATTCGTCCATTGACGATATCCAATGCATCCCCAGACAATAGCACCACACCGCTTTGCTCTCGTCGTAAACCATCAGGACCAGCCATGCTTTTCATCGATAAAGATAACTCTTCAACGTTTCTTCCAGATTATCATTGTTTTGCACGTTGTTTATGACAGCTGCTTCCGAAATTTCCCTCGTTGTTGAAGCGGAACTCGATGCTTCCAAAATAAAATAAAATATTTTGATTCATGAAATTGTCACATCTAACTAATATAAGTACATATATAAAAATTAAATAGTTTTTGCCTGCCACTTGGAACAGTTACACGCTTGATGAGAAGGGTAATATCCATAGGTGCGTACACAGGGGGGGAAACCTCTGATCCCGCCTTCCTTCCACAAAATGTCTACAACACGGCGGTTTATATGGCCATTATATAAAAAGAGAAAACCTAAAACTCTCTTAAAAGTGCATTTAAACGGAGGTCATGTTTTTGCAAAAAATCCAAAAATTACGCAAATATTACATATTATAATTAAACGAGCATATTATTTCTGCGACGCGCCTGGTGATATCACTAACAATTTCACAAATTATTTCAATATATTTTGGGACAAAAATCTTAAAACATTTTCCTTCTGAAATACGAGTGCCTATGTTAAAATATTTATAAAGCAAAAAAAAAACCGAACCATTATAAAACAACACTTGAGTCTTTTTGTCACAGGCCTTTTGATCGACGTGACGTAGGAATTTGAAATTTGGCATATTGTTAGGTCTATGTGGCGCGCACATATTTCGACAGTCAAAGTTGTGTTTACTTATAGTGATTTTAACAATTTGAATGTTGATCCGATTTTTTCTGAGTGCTATGAGGTACCATGGGAAAGCATATAATACTACTACCTCCATTGATGATAAAATAATAATGTTTACTGAAATACTTTCTGAATTATATAATAAACACTTTCCTATACATACTAAGGCTATTTATTATAAAGGGGTAGGTGCCACTGGTACTCAAAACAGATCTATAACGTAATGGCTGAAAGAACCTGCTACAACAACAATATGAATCTACGCGATCTGAATGTATTTTCATTAGGTGTAAAAAGGTCTGTGGTTCGTGGCCAACTGTTCTACTTAACCAACAGCATCCTTTAACCCAAATAGCGTTTCTTGTCAAGATTTTGCTTTTCGGTGTGTTGATGAGAGCGAAGTTATTCTTGCAATTCAATCAATTAAGTCGAATGCTACAGGACATGATGATTTATCCCCTCGGTTTATATAAATTATATTACCTGGTGTAATTAAAGTTTTAACTCATGTGATGAACCACTGCTACTACTTCTTAATTTCCTTCCTACTCTATGAAAGCGAGCAACTGTAATACCTAAGCAACTGCGGGTACTAGCTCTGTGACTTCAGACCTATAGTACTTTGTGCTTCCTTGGTAAAATTCTTGAAAAATTATTATATACTGAAATGATGTGTTACATTAACAATAATAGGTTGTAATCTTTGTTCCAATCCGGTTTTCGTAAGTCTCATAGTTGTGAAACGGCTCTGTTAAATGTGACGACAGATTTGCATAAAGCTCTGGATAATGACCAAGTTACTGTTTTGACCATGTTGGATTTCAACAAAGACCATTTGACAATTTAGATTGTTGGGTAAACTGTCTCACTTATATCGTTTTTCGTTCATACCCACAAAACTCCTGAACTGCTACCTTTATGGACGTAGTCAGTAAGTAAAACTTAATTATACTGTTTCTATATTGGCACCTATTTGTTGTGGAGTACCACAAGACTCAATTCTGGGACTACTTCTTCTCTGATGTAGTTAGTGATGTGTCAATTCATCTCATCTTTCGGATAATGTTCAGATATACTTGCCCCGCCCAATTGGCCTAATTGAAGATTGCATTTGCCGTATGAATGATGATTTGAGCTGAATTTACAGTTAGATTGAGCTTGGTTTACTTGTTAACCTTTTGATATGCAGTGCCCTAATTGTCTACCGTAAAGATATTGTCTCTGTAACATTACTGCCCGTAATGTACAATTGAAATAAGATAGGATTTGTTGACTCTGTCAAAACTCTGAACATAGTTATTAATAATTAGATGACTTGCTGGATTCATGTTAATAATATTGTTCATAAGGTATATTGCAGGTGAGGTCAGACATTCTTTCGGCAGATCTCCGTAAACGATTGTTCAGCTCTTATTATGCCACACTTTACGTATGGTAGTATGGAATTTCCATTTCTTGATGCTGCATGTATGAGAAAGTTAGCGGTAGATATTAATGATGTCCTGTATTTTGTTTAGAAGCTGACAGGATTTAGCCATTTTTCACAGTACTCTAATTCACTTCTTGGATTTCCACTTTACATTTACTCGGTCGACCGCTCTGTCAGGCTGTTGCACAAAATAATGTACGTTCGACAGCCGATGTATCTCATTCTCAGTAATAGAATAGAATTTTCGCAATCTTCCAGGCCTCTTAAAATTAAAATTCCACATTATAATTCTCGATTTTGTGATCGTTCTTTGTCAAGTGTGTGAGTATCTGGAACCAGTTACCGGATCATATTCAGCAAGCATCGTCCAGCGGATCCTTTTATAGACATCTCCAACTGTCTGAACTATTTTATTTTGCTCTTATTTCATCAATTTGATTTTCATATTGTGTTTCTTTTTCCTTATTCGTTCTCTCTGAACTACCAGTTGTAACGAATTTTTTTTTTTAATTTTTAATTTTTTCTTATGAATTTCTATAGTTAAAGTTTTATAGTTATATGCATGTTCTTCATGGAGTAGATTTTGTTCTAAACTGGCTAGTACTTATTCCACTTGAACTTTGTACGCTATAGAATTTCTTTGTACAGTTAACCCAATAAATGATTAGTATGATTATTATAAAATACATTTTTTTGGAATTTTCAATAGGTGGGGGTTACAAAAAAGATTTTTGTATCATGTGGGGTACCGTTTGCAAGGGCTACATTTGGTACATTGGTTATAAAAATACAGGTAAACAAATAAACGTACACTATTCAACATGTTACAAGATATCGGATTTTTTTACTAAATGTTTACCGTACCAATAACGTGCGGTCCGACTCGCTTTTGCCTGTTTTTTTTCTAATCTGACGCTAGTTTGCCGCCTTCAAACTGCACGTAGTTATTTATTTGAATATCCCTTTTGGTTTTAAATTAGAATATACAATTAATAGCTGTTACTTTAAATCAACTGTATCAAATATTTTTGTGTACTCGTCGTAGGTACCACATGCAATACAACACATCGTAAAGACTGAAGGCTTGAGCTAGGATAATCAAGTTCTTGCCGTTGTGTTAAACCTGACCCAAATTTTTCTACAAACAAACAAGAAAACGCATCAGACAGTTGGTGCATGGGAGGATGTGTCCTGGCAGAATCTGTTTATCCCAATCATTACAAGAAAGGAAAAAGGGACAAAGAAAAACAAACTTTTCACAGACAAATCCGTTTCAAGTGCGCCCTTGTGGCCTTTTTCTGTCGCCAAAAGGATGAGATTTAACACAGAGCTGCGGCTAGCAAATTGTAACGTTTTTATCTCTAATTTCTAATTGTCGTGCACCTAATTCACACTACGATGAGAACAACATATAATCTTGGGTAGCTATAATTCCTTAAAGGAATCCCTTAAAACCTCTCGAAATAACAATGCGGCGGCAGACTGTATAGCTGTGGCATAATAAAAATTCAAGTACTAGTCATTATACCTCCGGATTAAGGTTGTGCTAAATGCCATTGTGTTAATGATACTGCTTTCGAGTACATTTTTCAGAGGCTCTAATGACGTCTGCCTAAGTGCAAACTTCGGAAGAAATTCGTCGAGGCACAAGGTGTACTTCGTCGGTCATGGTTGAGGGATTAGTTAAGTAACCTTTAGGTGAACATAAATGAGTACATAATTGTACACAACTTTGATCGCACTTTGAGGCACTAATTTATTTTTGATGTTTTCATTTCGAGCTACACATGTATGTACGTTTTTGTCCAAAAGCTCTGGAGATTTATTACAATCATATCAAAATGAGCAACAGGCGTAGAACCACGTAACATGTCCAGGAAACATTTTTAGTGATCACGTGAATCCATTTTCAAAGTATTTTTATTATTTAACCCTCATGACGTGCACTGGGCATGGTATACCCAATGATGAGCTTCACCGGATTGTCCTTTATGAATAGTAAACTGGAGGAGGCCAGAGGGAAAAAAGTTCACTATCTCTACTACAAATTCTCCCAATACAAATAGTATGGGATGTCGAGACTCGATGTCCTGTCGTTGACGAAATCAGTTTCCGGATATATCCTACCCTGTGCCCCCGTGCCTTCAGAATTTTGAATTTCATGTCAAAACTTTTCCAACGCAAACGTATTATGTGTAGCCTAAAAGCACATCTTTACACACGAAAACACACTTTCCTCTCATACCTTAAATAAATAAACAGATAGATGCTTACTGTTCTGTCATTGCTCTCCGTGAAAGTTTATTTTACACAATTTTTATATTATTAAGTGGGCGAGATCTTGAACAACTACTGACCTATCGCCTTCCACGAAACGCCACATAAAATTCTTGAATATGAATATTTTCTAATTTATTTTACTTATTAAGGTATGCAATATTAATTATATACGAAAAATAGATAAAATTTCCTTACAGATTCCTTTAAATCATATCCTGAAATTTCCATCGTTGATCTCTGCCTTCTTAAATTCGAAATATTCTGAAAAATTCTCTACAGTATGTAATAAGCAACAATAGTTATAGAGATGAGTGCCATAATGGGTCAAATGTTGTCCATCGACGAAATATTATTTTTTTGTGTAGATCATGCGCCCTCTATAAATAATACCTATAAATGCAGGCTCAATATCAAACCTGAATTGGGATCATTTTTCGGTCGTCCGAAAGCTGTGTTACAATATCAGCCACGCCGGTTTTATACTTTTAAAACCTTACAATTCAAACGTACCATCATGGCCGCCGCCAGGATTGATTTCGAGGCTACATTTATAAGGTTTATAGGTAGAGGGGGCATGATCTACACAAAAAATAATATTTCGTCAATGAACAACATTTGACCCATAATAGCACTTATCATCCATGTTTCCACCTATCCAAAATCTTTAACTTTAACTGTTTCCATGGCTTTGGCCAAAATAATTTCAGAATTACAAAATGAAAAATCGGCAACCAATTTTCAATTTTAGCACAAGTAGTTTATGATATTTTGGATTCGATCCTCTCAAAATCGCAGCTTTTGTATGGGTAATTCAAGATATTATCATTGGGAAATCTCGATTTTGGGGAGACCATCGGACTAATAATAATAACGCAAAATATTATTATTAAATAATAACTTAAACTCTACTTCTGCAAGTCGTTGTTTCCTTATAAAGGGTCGCTCAATATGGACGCTCGAAATTTTTGTTGGCCATGTTGTTAAAGCAACATCTGTCGAATTTGCTGTAAATTGTTCAGTAGTGTGTGGTAAACGACCATGGTAGGTTACACTTTGAAGAACGTGTGCAAATCATCAACTCTTTTTATCAAAATCAGTGCTCCGTTCGAGAAACGTTCATCATCGAAAATCATCTTTAGCGACGAGCGCTACAGATCGATGATAAGCGACTTCTTGTGCCCTAAACTAGATGATATGGATACCGACGACATGTGGTTCGAACAGACTTCTTCTGCTAAATCAAGCTTCTCCTGATAAGAGGAACTGGTCATCTCGTGGTGCTTGTCCGGGTATATGAATGTATTACGATCGACTCCCAATATTATTATTTTTACGATTATTACGACGCACTGCACTTTTATTTGTTGTGATGTGTGTATGATTGCCAATGTACAACAATTATTTAATCAGAACTAACCAAGCTATGCAGAGTGGTATTTTAAAGGGTCAACATGACTTCATTGGGCATTATGGGTATATATTAAAAAAATATAGTATAAAATGCGACGAATAATAATGCTAGTGATATCATTCTGTGAAGCCACAAAAACAAGTGAAAGTCACGGCAGTGTTTTTTGCAACACAAATTAAAAGATGAAAGTCATTCCATTGGGTATTGAAGAGTTAACTAATATGTACATAATACAATAATAATACATAATACGTGCAGTACAGTACAAAATCATATACTGTATGCAGTTTTCTTATGCACAAAAATAAGTCATTTTGTTTTACATCAATAACACACTAAATTCAAAGTGTTCTATGTGTAAAATAATTCCTTTTATTTATTTGGAAGCAGTGCCACTGTTTAAAACAATTAGAACTCTTTAAACATGAAGAGGGGCAATTTTACATACAGCGATTGTTTTGGGCGTCATTTAGTTGGATCCTTACAGTTTTGACCGCTCTCAGTTGCCATTCATTTTTTCAAAGTCTCACGCATGTCACCTTTTATCAGAAATTCAATTCCTCAAATGCTAGAGACATCAGCATCATAAAAACATGCTGGGAACGATCAGAGTCATATCCGAAGGAACCAGAAGGTGTCAATTCCAATTGACGTTACACGCTAAAGGTAAATTCTCCTGCTCGTATTCATGAGTCCATTTACAAATGTTTCGCTTTGGTCAAAGATTCGTAAAACAACCTGGACAACCGAAAAAAAAAATAAACTTAGACAGACCAGACCTCGAGATGCGCACGGCGCTACAAAAAAGCGCCAAGAAGGTTAAAATTCGTTTTGAGCACAAGACGACCTACTGCCTGTGCCACCAGACGCAGGACAGTGAGCGGGCAGCGGCCAAGAAGAAAAAATTCGTTTAGAGCGTGGAGACCGAATATGCTGTAAATATGCCCAATCGCACCATTTGACATGGCGCCATCGTTTTAGATGCGGTCCCTTATGAAGAGCTGATAACCGATTCCAATTGCATTGGAGCGGTGCATTTCATTTCGGCCCGAGCCGGAGTCGGTCCAGGCCTCGAGACGTTGGGCTCTCCAGCCGTTGTCTTACGCAAGTGATCTTAAGCTACGCTGCGGGCCGGGACCTCTGGAGGGCGAACAAGCTAACTGATCAGTTAGCAGGTACCACACATACGAGAAAAGGAAGTGGATAGGTGCAACTGGTCGTTGCCAACGTATGATAAGAGGAAGTAGCTCCTCTTGGCTCGGCCGCGACGATGTTCACAAGTCTGATTTATAGTTTTCGTTCTCATCAATACAACGTCGCTGGCGGCCACTTGATCGATCGGCGGAAAAATGAATGAAAGCTGAATGAAAGTCTGAAACCTGAGAATACCGTAGGAAAGTGTGGCAAGCGAATTAAATGAAACCGTCTTTTTGTGTGAAGATCCGAAGAACAGTCTTCACTCTTGTAATTATCCCAAAAAAGTACCACCCAAACCGGCCCAATGATTGTGTAAATTAAGGTCCTCCAGGTTAGTTTTCTTTGTATTATATTTTGAAATTAACAGCCGTCTACAAATAAAGCGTTCATCAATATAACAAAGGTGTAGGGCTCTTGATGAGATAGGTTTTTTGATTTTAAGGTGTATGTACCTATAGAAGGTAAAAAATTTAAAAAGAGTGTGTAATCGTTAGGCGCAATTAAAATGAATATTTTTCACTGTTAACGCAATATGAATAAGGACTGCAAAAGATAGTGTGCGATTTAATAACATTATTATAAATGCGATGAAATTACAGTTTAATGATAAAACAGGCCAGCAAAAAAAATGACGTTCTGTCTTTTGAGTGAAACCCTACTCTTCATTTGTGTTCTGATGCGCGAAAACCGAACTTTGCAAAAGAAAAAACTGAATTTTATTACTTTAATTTTTCTATATCTTATATTCTATACTATTTATTACATTTCCTTATGTTCTAAAACATTGCAATGCTACAGTTTTGAAGTTTCGAGTTGGCATTTGAACATTTACTTTAGTAACCGGAATCACTTGTTTGCAGCGGCGCGGCGTAGCTACCTAGGGGCTAGGCGGGGCAGTGCCCCGGGACCCTCAAGCTCAGGGGACCCTCGAATCCTTACCAGAAAATCTCGATCGAACTGAATTTTTGAAAATTTCTCCCATTTTCAAAATAAATACGACAGGTTGCAATCCAACTTTAATCATGGCAACTCAGTTGAGAGAAATTCGAAAGTTGTACCTAGGGAATTCCCCTGAATTCTTTCTGTGGTTTGGCAGTGTTGTCAATTTGACGAATTGCGTGGGTTTTATTATTCATCGATGTGCGTTTTATTGTGAATTCGAGTCAAGATTTTTTTTTCGAGAACGGTTAAAAAATTAATGCTGTATCAGGAGTAAGTAAGCTAATGTCAATAAACTTTTTAGTACTGGTCAATATAGTGGTTCAATTTTATTTGATTTTAGTACCACTCATATTGATGTCCGTTACGTCAATAAATCTTGTCAAATCTATAGATTTCGGCTACTCATTGTATAACGCGAAATATCGTGAAAAAAATGCAGGTCACCTGCAGTAGTTGCATTAATTCAGGCCCGCGAGCGAGGAGATCGTTCTTGGTCTCCACCGTTAAATGTGGTAACACTAGCGGCGATAAAATGTTTGCCAGGAATTCCCTAACGACGTCTTGTAACGTATCCTTTTACTTTTAACGTCGTCAGTGAACAGTGAGTACCTACTCGAGCACAATCTAATATAAATATTGCATAAATAAATTAGAAAACTAAAATTATGTACAAAAAGAAGAAACCCAGTGGTGCATTTAAACGCAAACAACGCCAAGAAAGAGAAGATAGTAAACAAAAATTGCCCAAAATTGACAAGTTTTTTAGACAGCCCTTGCAGAAAACTTCTGGACCAAATATTTCTATTGATAGTGACTCTAATAATGTGGTAACTGCAATGTTGGTTGAGAAGCCTACTGAAGAAGATTCGACAATTATTGCAGTTGGGGATACCTCCGCCGCCGATCATGATGATGATAAAGTAGCTTAGCATTTTTAAAGGATTTGTATATTTAATATTTTTACTTAACAAAACCTAACAAGTTTAGATAGCAGTGGTGCCCCATTTTTTACCTAGCTACGCCACTGCTTGTTTGTTCTGTTTTGGATTATGTACATTGATTTTGATCCCTAAATGTAATTAACATATGTACATTTTCAACATGGTGAACATTGCGGTGAGGGCGTCTGAGATCTCTGATGCGCGCAGGACGTGTTGCGTGACATGCGCTCGAAAACATTTAATAAGTACCGATCTAATAGAGACCCCACTTTTTAATAAAATGGGTTTTATAGATAAAAGAATAGAGAACAAAATGGTATTTTTTTAAATTAATTTCACTTGACATGAAAAAAATAATTAAGCAATTTAACTGTTATTATTATTCCTTTCATTGACAATTGAAAACAATTTTTTTAATACTATTCGAAACTTGACGTAACAAAGTGTAAAATAAAAAAAGACCGACATCTATCTAGTCAATACAACTGCAGATAATGAATTTCAAGTACAATGGGTTTGGAGACAATCCAGTAAATTATCAAAAATTCAAATATTGATATTTTCAAAAAAATGTTTTTTCAGCAAAATCTTGTAATGCGTGTAAGCTACATTCCTTCAAAGATGCAGAACACAATTTTTCATCACATTTGAAGAAAGGAAATTTTTTTCCCCCTGAAATCCGTGGGGTTTGTAACAGAATGGACCCATATGCAAGTTAAAGGCAGGCCCCCATAGAATCCTTCGCCGTCAAACTTCGCCTTCGCCGCCGCTGCACAACTATTGAATACATGCATTCATATGGGAGTTAACCATGGAAATATGAACTAAGCACGGAACGGCTGTAAGCCAGATTTAGCGTACCACATTCCCTGATGGGTTAGAATTGGCTGTGTTCGTATGGTCGCTCAGTGCAGGCGTAAATATGTAGACATAATCAGAAGGGGGCTTACAATTCAAAATTTTCTGAAGTTCTTTCCATAATGTCTATGCCCCCTTTAACATTTATTTACACGCTGCCATTCACCGCTTGCGCCCCGCTTACGACGATTCTTATTTAGCTCTCCCTCATAAACGCTGTTGCTGTTCTCCTCTAGGAAGCACCCCTTAGGTGGTCGCTCACGTACAGGGTTCATACACGATGCAGCCGTTCCGTGCTTAGTTAGTATTTCTATGGAGTTAACCCATAGCCGACGCACCGCCAGCCCGTTGCGAGAGAGAAATTTATAGGAACCTTCAATAATTTCGTTGCAGCAGACCGTCGTGAGAGGGCTTTGACAAGTTGGGATTAGCCAGTTGGGATTCGTTGAATCAGCTGTTTATTTGACAAGTAAAGGTTTGAATTTGATATCTGTGAATTGTTTTGGTGATTTTGTAATTATTCGGTTTCCTGTTTCTTTGTTTGGATTTCCTGGAGGGTGCCGAATTTTTCCCGAATTCATTAGTCTAGTTTCTTGACGAATTGGTACTAGATTTCTTGTTAATTCACCTTCGGAGCATACTGCGCCAGTTGACGGTTGGTCTCGAATTGTCATAAACAGCTGATGCGTCGAAGGATTCTATGGGTTCGGGTCGCTCTTGCTACACTAAAACTCTCAAAGCTCTGCGTCAAAGGTGAAGGCGAAGGATTCTATGCTGTATATTAGGTAGTCTCTGCTAATAGCCAGCAGATAGGGCATTCCAAGTTCAGTTTAGTATTGCGTGGCATTGTCAAGTGTGCAATTTTACTAATTAATTCTAAGGAAACGAAGAATTTAAATTAATCGCTTCAGGTATCACAGAACACAGCCATTTAGACACATATTGGCTAGGAGCCCGGCCATATAGCCAATATGTGTCTAGGATGGCAGGATAGTCGGGACGATGACATTGGCCTTATTAGAGTACCCTCCTTGTGTAATTTTACTAAACCACAGGTATAAGACCGGGATAGAATGGTAGACTTGACCATTGGAATTTCTGAGAATAAACTAAAATTTAATATATTATACATATATAGCAAAAATACCTTTTAGGATGCAGTAATTCCTCATTCTGCTAACCATCCGTGGAATATAAATATGTCCGCTTTTAATTCTATGTTACACCGTTTACTTTCTGTCCCCTTGTCCTAATATGATTTCAATTTAGAACTTACAACAATAATTTACGTCACAAAAAATAATGGATATAATAAGCGGGTCATCTATAATTTATTAAAACAAAAATCGACAAATGAAGCTAATAACCTCCTTTATACGCCGCATAATACCGTATTAGAAGGAAAATGAAAGAAGGTTCCCTAAATTAGAGAGACGGGAAGTAAAATAAAAAAAATTTTAAGGGATTCTGATGTGAGACCTGCTTCTACAACAATAATATTATTGCAATTATGTAATAACAAAATGAAACCAAAAAAAGACAAATTGTTTAAAAGTGGTGTCTACATAGGAAAAACCAAACGACAATTATAAACTAGATTTGCGGAACATATTGCTGGAGCTAGGTGAGATAAATTACATTCAGGCCTTTCTAAACATTTATTTACATGACGAGTTTCATTCTACTAAATTATATAATGTTACATTGCTACATGACATGGATGGAGAACCGATATTTAACAAAGCGAAAATATTTGAAATTAGGAAGGCAATAGTAGCTCTCAACAAACTCTGTTTGTACTAAATGATTTATAATTTTTGAATTTGAAACAAGTGTTTTTATCACTCTATTAACCATGGTTGAGTTACAACAAGTGCCGTCAAAAAATTCTATACATTCTATACTGTAAAAAATATTAAAAACGGCCTCTCACGTCCCAATTTTACTAGCAATTTGCAGGTTTGATCGGCAGGGTCCCTGCAGATACATGGCTTGGCTCTCTCAATTTGCCTACTCATATGGCAAACCTGCCGATTGGCCCTGCAGAACGCTAGTAAAATTGGGACATGAGTAGCCACCTTAGATGAGTACCATACCCGAGTCGATTACTAAGAAACTACATATGAGTATTTAGTCGAAAGATTTCTTTGCTGAGACGTGATGCGCTTTTCAATATATTCGTCTGTATACTAAATTTCATCTCAATAGGTATCGTGCACCTTTGTAGGGGTTGAAGATGTTCTATGCAAAATTGCAGAACACGACGACGACTTTGTATCACATTTACAAAAACTTCCGTGGCGCTTCATCGCTTCCAATATATTTTGGAATGCAAATTTTCTATGGAGTATTTTAAAAATCTATGAAACAATTTGTTTTTCCTGTAATATCGAACCATCACAAAGAACATGTATTACCTACACTGTAATGTATATATTGATGGAAATGTTTTGTATAGGCGTAATAGTAGTACAAAATGTTGATGTCAGTAAATCTACCGATTAAAAGGTCAGAACAGCGATATTGAAAAAATTATTCATACAAAGATTATAAAAAATAACGTGTATTATAAGTGCACTTTCTCTTTTACCTTGAAAAGTCTTATCCCAACGAAGATTCCACAAAACAAAACTGCACTTGAAGAATGTATCTATTCCACAAAGAGAGCCGAAAGTACCGTTTAAGATTGCAAGGGATAAGATGATAATCCCGGTGGCGGCGTTTCTTCTGTCCACTTCATTGTTATCTGTTATCCGCAACTGCTAGTTTCAATGGACCTGATCACAGTCCACTGAGCTGGTTTCAGTGTGCATAATCGTAATTAAGAGGTGAGTGGTGATTCTCTCTTGTCTTTTCGGCAACCACTCCCTATGGAGTAAGTAGATCACCTTTTCATCAAAAGATTTCATTGTCGGTAGTTTTGATCGATCATGCGAAAGCTTTAATCTGTCCTTTGATCCCAAATTTGTCGCCCGCCACTCTGAATGCCCTTTGATGTATTAAGGATGACACGGATCACATTTTGATGAGTTGCATGGATCGCATCTCCTGGAACACTACCTCTTATAAATAAAAGTGAATGCTCTCATAAAGGTGAGGATACGTAATGTTGTGAATTGAAAAAAAAGTTGAATGTAATTAAAAAATCGCGTACTTGTGAGAGTAATGGACTAGCATTTCCGAATCTATGCTAGTAATGGATAATAATAAAATTAAATTGAATTTTCCATTTACACTTTGAAAGAAGTCGAAATGAATTGTTTTAATAAGAATATTCTTCATGGAATTAAAAAGGTGAGAAAAATTAGACACAAATATTTTTAAAGTACTTATCAAAAAAAAGCTCCACTATTTGTGACCACACTTTTGACCTTTTAAATCCTGTGATCCTGTGATATTGATAGTTTTAATTGGTTCGAGGAGTTCTTCCCGTTTTGTCGGCATAGGAATGATTTTGAATATACATATAACATATGCGTATGTGAGTATGTCCTCAAAACAAATAATCATAAATCGGAACTAAAGGTGAATTAAGATTTGGAATTTAGTCCGTCTAGCGGGCATGCTATTTCTTGGTGTCCTTCCTCGCCATACTAAAATATTTTCCGTACATATGCAATTATATCAACCAAGCTTGTAGATATATTTGAGATTAAAAAAAAGTAAAGAAGCTAAAATAGAATTTGCTTCCATTTTTAGCAACTTTTGGCATCTTAAATAACGACGGAATTAAAAATTTAACATACCTGTAAAAATTGATCAAAACATCTAAATATGATAGATACTTGCCATACTTTACGACGATATTTTGATTCGTAAATTAGAACAGACTTCGAAGAGGAGAGCGGGGGAATTGGCGCCATGTTATGGAAAGGTCAATAAACCGGTCAAGTGCGAGTCGGACTCGCACACGAAGGGTTCCATACCATCGTACAAGATATATCACTATGTTCTTTTTATGCACTTTTGTAAAAAATAAACAAATTTGAGTTTCAAACCTAGTAACATAAAAGGTATCGAGTGACATTTTAGAAATGTGGAAATCCATAATTCGTAATGGCAAAAACAAGCAATTGATTGAAATACCACAAAACCCCAACTGCGTTAAAGGGACGGTTCTTTTACTCAGGCCCCAATTTTTGGGAACGGGGTTCGAACATTTTGCTGTGCCGCGTTAAAAATCCGTTGAGCAATATCTAACCCACTCCGCTGACCAACGCCACCAACCCGCCGCATTCCGACGACTATTTACTTACTTTGATTACTAATAGTTCTCCTACAGAAAAATAATTCATATCTTGGAACGTGGTGAAAAATACAGTTGTTCATTCCACAAGTAAGGGAAAATTATATTTCAAGATGGTACTCATAGGGGGCCGATACATTGAAAGTGTGTTTTTTTAAAGAATTTTTTTGATAGGGAAGGAATAAGCGGATCGAGTTAATTTTTTTATTAGTTTACCACAAGAGTTTCTACATGAGAAAACATTTTTTTTCGTGTGCCGGCGTTTCAAAATGGCGACGAAGGCCGTGACTCAAAAGCCCCCTCTTATTTCAGTCGCTGCGTTCTCCCGGCGGGAGCAGGAAGAAAACATTGTTAAAAAACAGTTGTGACTTCAATGTGAACCTAACTTTGAGACAAACAAATCTTTTTTCCCCAAATGCGACTTGAATGAAAATTTTGCTTGTTTTTTTGGCTGAATTCGCAACCTCTACGGTCGGGGATTCGCGAAATTGGCTATGGATTTAGGTTCATACAGTAGACAAGGGTCTTTTGAAACTACAGTAAAATTTTCAGCGTGATTGAACCTTTTTTAATAAAGTTATCGTGCAGCGAGTAGTCGAAAATGTCGTTTCGAGGAATTTTAGTTCAAAGTTTGGGAAAGTGAAAAGACGAGTTCTCTACTTACATATTAGTCGGCTATGCCTGCGCCGTAGAGTTGTCCTTCCTCTTGTTCAAGCAGCTGATTTTCGGCAAAAGTTTTTTGTTTCCGAACCGTTCTTGCTTCTTTTGAATCGAGAAATGTGTGCCGGTCTGCGGGGAGCGGGGCGGTCCGGAGACGGAGCGATGGACAGCTGCTCACCCGCGCTACCTGACATCGCCGCTTCTATGTGAGATTCCATGAGACCGGATTGAGATATCGAGAAACGCTCTTAGACACGCGTTCTCAACACCTTATAGAATATATTCCCGACGAATAAAAAAAATAAAAATTTTTTTGATTTTACATGTATCGGCCCCCTTAATAGGAGGAGTTGTGAACGAGCTGATCTCATCTTCTCTGGAACACTTGGGACACTGTTAAAGTTGATAGGATCATTTTACATTTTGTTTAATACTAATCGCTTCAACTGTTTTATTTAATTGCGAACAAATTTCTTGCAGACGGAGCAATAATGTACAAGCCACATATAATTTAATTATCAACCTCATTGAGAAAGTTCACCAATGCAGTACTCTATGCGGTGTTAGTTTTCTTTTATTTAGTCCTAGCGGTTTCTGATTTTATGAGTAAGATTTGTTACTTCTACTGTAATTAGTAATTTAATAAAATGCCATTTTTAAAAGTATCGAAGAACTCGTACCTTAGGTCACATGAATTTTTATTTATTTTTTTATTATTGTTAATTTATTTATTTGTATTCTTTATTGAAACAGATATTCAATCACCTTCTTATCTAATTGAAATAATAGGTAGAAGTTTTTTCGAAAGCCAGATATTTATGCATGCATTCGTATTAAATTAAAACTGCCTCCGCCACATACGTATGACCACACTAAATTTAGTTACGGTTGACCTATTAATTAACCTCATGTTGGCACTTGGAGTTTGTTAACCTTCATTCCACTATATGCATGATTCCCCCCTAAAAACTACGGAGATACCATAAATATGGGTAGGGGGTCAAATTTACTCTGCCGATTTCCCCCCGGTCATTTTCCCCTTCTATTTTTCCTGAAACCCCTGTTACCCCTTTCTTTTTTTCCTAGGGATTAAATTTGCCCCGGTAATTTTCCCCTTCCAAAGTTTCTGACTAATAGACTGAAATGTGCCTTTTACAAAATATTTTATACAGTATTTTATATACAGTAAAAAATGTTTTATAGCTTGAAATACAGGGGAAGATGACCGGGGAAAAATTAAGAGCAAAGGGAAATCGGCAGGGTACACTTGACCCCCAATCCATAAATAAAAGTACTAGAATGAATTTAAAAATAAATAAATCTTTTATAAAGACTCCATCTTTTTATTCTCTTAATTTCAGCGGAACCGGTGAATCGGTGCAGTTGTTTTCGAATATTAAGCAGCGTGCCACACAGCTGTATTTAAACTGTGTATAAACTGATGACGTCAACAAAAAGGCATTACATAAGAATTAATAACTTTTCTCATTCCATTCAAAGAATCAATAAAAGCTCAACTCCAAGATTAAGATTATATTTTGCTAACGCCATTTAAGCCGACAGAGAAGAAGTTTCCTAAGCTGAGCTTAAAGCTAAGGTCCTGAATTTCAGTTCTGGAATTGCTTCCTCCTTTAAATGTCAACAACATTAGCAACAATACTGTGAAGCATTTTATTCAATTTATTTTTTATTCCATGTTGTTTATTATCCAAAGACCATAAAGTAAGTAAATTCAACCGAAAACTGTTAAATTGCTATGGAGTTAAAAACCTCAAGTTTGCTACTTTAACGGTTGAAATTAAACTTGCACAAATCAATACTAATTGTAAGACATCTACTAGTCCTCATCGGTGTGCAATTTATACGGGAAATGTGAATAAAATACAATTTCGGGTTGATGTTTTTTAATTAAAATAGAGACATTTTTGATATACAAACTTATATGACAACAATTTATACTTAAGCGTCAGGTAACAATTTCGTATATCCAAAGTAGACGACGTGCTCGAAAACAGCACATGCCGTCTGAGTATTTCAATAAAGCACTAAGTTAAAATAAATAATTCCCGTGGAAGCTAGCCTAGCAGTAAGAAACAATATTAAATTATGTAGTTCGCAGCTCGTAAAACAGTACATTGCACTTATCAAGTCTTAAGATATTCGCGTTAATTCAATATTTACAATCAAGTGCCGTGGCAAATATTTACAAAAACGCGCTAGAGAGCATCACCTCTGATGAATCTTGAAGATATCAATGGTCATCTCCGAGAATGGCGGATATTGTAAACCCGTTCTTCCTAGGAATCTTGGCGATGGCGTCTCCGACTTTTATTCTTAAAGGCGACGAGACAATCGGAGCAACATCGGCGGGAACGGGTGACCCATTGTAGATTTGCGTTTCGGAAATATGCGGTGGGTAGTAGCTGTTTGCGCCGTGAGAATGATAAAAATGCTGCGAGTAAGGAGGCCGGCCGAAGTAAGAGCACGCTAGATCCACCAGTGCGGGATTAATTAGCGATTGCACGTTTTGATGGAGCTGCTGCATGATAAGATCGTTCCTAGTTGGCGGTGTCGTGGGATGTGTGTTTTCTACTGTATTTGGCGAACTCGCTCCGCTAGAACTGCAACTCATTCCGAATCCGGTGTCTTCCATTGACGATACCGAGCACGCGGAGCTGTTTGATCTTATTCGCTTGCCAGAAGCGCCGCTATCACCTTCGCAAACGCTTTCATCAGATGGAAATTTCTCGAGAGAGTCCGCGGATTTCACAGGTGATTCGGATGATGACGTGTCTCCGCCAGGTCCCATTTTCCTCTTGCACCGTGACTGCCCGGTTTCTCGGAAGCCTTTTGCGAATGGATTGTTGTCAATTTTCAGTTTTGTAATGCGATCGTTCTGAAAGGAAGAAACAAATAATTGTTTGAGTAAGTGGTCTGGAGCTTCCTAAATTCAAGAGTAATTGTTCAAAGGGCAGACCACAACATGTGGTGAAACTTGATACGGCGCCAGACGAAAAATCTGCACACTGTGCACTTTTTATTCAGCAAACACCTACACCAGAGACAGACGAAGGCCAATTAGCGCCAGTCCTAATTGACTATGTCAACAAAATTGACTTCGGGATCTCTTAAAGTGCAGCAAAAGGAAAAGAGGAAGTCACAAAAAATCTTTGTTTTCAAAGGCGACTGACTGGACGTCCGTCTGGGCCGCTCCTCTACTTAAAAATCTGCGTTTAAAAAATGTCTGCGCATGGCCTTCCTGCATCCTTTATGGTTGGTTGGAAGTAACCCATTTGTACTCGTCTTTTACTTCAGAAATTGGCAAATGACGAGATAAAATTTCTTACTAACCTGATAAGCTGTTACAGCTACGAATTCCGTTTCTGGGAAAACAAAAGCTTGTTGAGGAGCCCACGGTATTTGAGTAGGATCTGAAGTGCGAATTATGTGAATGCGCGGCTGGTATTTGTGCATACTGGTCAATACAACCTGAAAAATAGAAGAAAACATGAGTTAGAAAAATGCGTGCTACAATCGAACTTATATTTAACTTATTATTTAACAATTTTTACAACACAAAAATACTGAATACTCTGTTTTGTTCCCGGCGGTCTTACATCAAAAATTTCAGACAAAAATAAAACTACTTTTCGTAAAAAGGACAAAACTACTTTAAATCGGATTATCCCTTGATTTTCCATTACAACTGAAAACAGCTTACATATGCATTTTCGGCATCCTTTCAAGGGCGCAGAAAAGGCGCACTTTTATGCCTTGTTGCATTTACATAGAAACATTTTTGCTCATTTGAGATTTCACATCTGCGGCATGCAAACGACCATTGTGGGCCAATTATATGTAACCATCCCATTGTACTCACACAAAAGAACTGATCAGGAAGCAAAACCGACTGTCTGTTTTACCGACCGAAAGAAGCAAGTGTAACATTCAAAACATTGCTGCTTTTATTTACGCACAACTCAAGTCTAACAATAATGTGAAGGAGAAGGCGAAGACTTACATGTCCATTATTGTCCAGTGTGTTGTTTGTTAGTTTTACTTTATTGAAGAGGATTGGTTGTGCCTGCCAATGTGAGCCAGATGCGGGACTGTCTGGATGTAAATACATTCTTTGTGGACTTTGTGGTTCAGCCCCACCAGCTGGCACCCACTGTGATCCGGAAAATTTATATCTACAATCTCCAACTGGCACCATTTCTAGAAGGACACAGTAATTGACATCATCTTCGAGCCCAGCTAGAGATAAACGCATCGAAGGAAACATTCTCCTGGAAAATAAAGCAAAAATTCATATTACAGTGGAATGATTATGGCATTAAAAAAATGAATATTAATCAAATTAATAAATATAATACGAAAATATTTTGCTGTGCCCAGATAGCATTGCAAGTTAAAAGAAGTAGGTACTATGTATATTTTATAAGATTTGTGACTATTTTTATTTAAATAGTACTTTTATTGTACGTGATTAGACACTGCAGTAGAATTGTTTTCAAAAGGTGATTTGTTTTCTCAATTTCTTTAATTTACATTTTTAGTGTCACACAAGTAAATTTGAAAGATAAAATATTTCTGGAATGCTTTCGAAGATATGTGTATTCTAGTGGTACTTTTCTAAATTGTTTTCGAATGTATTTAATAGGTTTTATAGAATTTTATTTATTTTAAATGTTATTCCACTTTAGCAAAGAATAAAATTAAGAATTGGCGCGTGCTTTTACATAATTACGAAATAACAAAAGAACACACCCTTGAATGAATGAAATCAATATGACTCCACTCGACTTTCTAGTGCTAAAAAACCAAAACGTTGTTTGTCTGTCTTTCATTTTGCATGTATAAATCTAGAGACTTTTACCCAAGGAAAAAAATCTATGATGTGGGTTAAAAAAAATATAACAAGATTTAAGGAAATTTTGTAACCAAAAGACAATCTCATACCACAGCAAATAGCACACATAACAGCACGTAAATATTAATTCCATTCACTTGATTCAAGAAAAGTCAAAATAAAGGAAACTAATCTTTTCATATTTTCCAAATTGTCGTTGAAAAATAAATTCTGAAAATAACACCGACGCTAAGGTTTACTGATAGAAATAAAAGCTCGAAAATTGTAGAAGAAAAACATTCTGCAATTGTAACTTAATTTTTATTTCAAAAAAAAATGTTTCATTGAGGTTTTTCTGCCTTATAAATTACAACAAATTGTTCTTTTTTAATAAATTTTATTTAATTTCTTCTTCAAGGCTTCATGTCGCCTATGCAAAAGTCCTGCACCTCTCAAACATAATTCCTAAAATTAGTATTTTCTAAAGGGTCTGTCTGTATTGGAAAATCCACTTAGGTTTTTCAAATAACTTTTCAGTTTGAAGTTTTTCAAATAGAGGTATCTAATATATAATTTTCTTTTCACCACCTAACCATTAAAAGAAAAATTTTTTAGTGAACATTCCAATTATCTTTGAATTATAAAGGCATTCTAGAGACATACAAATTGTTGTCCTTCAATTATTTTGCGGTTGCATATACTCGTACCTACCTACACCGCTACACCTGGTGTTCCAATCGCCGCTAAGGGGAGAGAAACCGATTTCAAAAGAAAACAAATACGGATGATCGTAATGACTATAATAAAGAAGATGAAACACAACAATATAAACTGCCTTCTATGCTCCTGCTGGCACACTTGTAGAATGTCGGGACATAGCGGCTGCGCCGGCCCTCAATATTTGTAAGTTCCCAAGTATCTTTTGTCTTAAAACAGCAGGAGGTCATGGCGCCAACTTTTTACTTTCTAGCCCCTGACAAGACATTTTTGAAGAATTTGATGAATTTCCTTAGATTTGTTTTTCCCTTTTTAACATTTCAGTTGTGCATTTTCTAGTTTTGTTTCGGCTGTATGCTGTATGTGTGAAATTTAGAATATTCAACTTGCTAAAGAATCACTGAAGTGATTAATTGCGACCGCACATCACCCGGTTCAATTTAGCGTGATACTGTTTAGCGTGATTTGTACAAGGGATGTGGGCAAATTAGTAGCAAGTAGCAAGATTTATTTGAAAGCCTCACACGTCCAATATTTCATGAAATCAATATCATGTTCATTATCAACGAGTAAGGGGCGCTATATAGGAAGTTAATTCCAGAATTAATTGTGGCTCCTGTTTAACACTAGATTTTTGGGCTTTACCTTTTTGACCGAAGAAAATTGTTCACAAATTGGAAAGCATTTGGATTTAATATAAACATTTCTATTTTCCTTTTTACAAACTCAAGTTTAGATATTCAAATGTTGCTTACTTCCTATTTCTTATTGCACTTCCATTATAAACTTTCTATTATAAGTCAATAAAGAGTAGATTAGAATATTATTGAAAGTAACCCCTTAATTATATAAACTAATAAATTTATACGTATAAGGTGCTTATTTTTGAAAACCAGTTGCACGTTCCATAAATATTTTTGATATCATTTAACAAAACAAACTAGTCAGTTAAAAAAACAAATTGAAATAATCATCCATTAAAAAGATTTATTTTCTTGATTTGGGTCGATTTGTTGTATGATCAACTGAAATTGATGCAACTATAAATTATTTATGTTTTGAGCTTTCATCGCTTAATTAGTGACTTGATTGAGCAAACGAAACGCAACTCGAAAAAAAAGCTATAACTAAAAAAATCAATATAACTTCTGAGATCATGGTTGAGAGGTTCTTTATTTAACTGTAGAAAAACAAAAAGTAATCTAATGTATACCTATACTTTCATTTTTTATAAATTATATAGTCAGCGGAAAAAACTATTGTACACAATTGATCACCTAACGACTTCAACCAAAAAAATTCTTTTTTTCGACCAGATGATTATTTGGATTTCAG
Organism: Neoitamus cyanurus; assembly: GCA_947538895.1. Classification (NCBI taxonomy): domain Eukaryota; kingdom Metazoa; phylum Arthropoda; class Insecta; order Diptera; family Asilidae; genus Neoitamus; species Neoitamus cyanurus. The sequence goes on from OX384540.1 coordinate 28,418,911, forward strand.
TTATAGGCCGTCTTGTTAGTTGACTGGTCTGCTTAACGAGAATTTGGTAAAAAGATCAGAAGAAAATTTGAAGATATGTTGTTTCCCTTCTTAAAGTATCTTAAAACAATTTTTAGAGCACAATTTAGTTTTAAACTAATTTTCGTACCCTCCAGAGCTGTAGTCGTATGTTCCACAAAATCAGTATAATAATAATAGGAATAATTTTATTCAGACAATTCACAAAAGTTGGGAATAATAGAATTATAAATTATTAAAAGAGAGCTGATGATATATGATGAATATAATAATAAAGAAGAAAACAAATTAACGGGTTACAAAAAGAAATGAAGGATAGAAAACCAACTAATTAACTACCAACGCAACGTCTTATATATGTACATATGTTCTTAAATTCTCGTTCACTTCTCGATACAACATACGAATAAATATTTAATTGTTGGTTCGTTTGTGTCGATTTCATAAGTTTGACAAAATTTCGAAGAAAGGTAGCAGTTCTGTTTGAAGAATTTTAAATAAATAAGAGCATTTATGCGAGTTAAAAGTTTGAATAAAGTAATGGTGACGCTGAATACAAGGTGTTTTCTGTTAGCAGTAGGCAAATATCTACAGGAAATCCACCATTGCTTTAAAAATTTTGTGAATCTTACCAGATATCGTGTTCACGTGGTCAGACCATGACATGCAGTTCTTCGGAACTCCCAGACTCTACTTTTATTAACAACCGAATTTCAATATCATCGATATTAACGTTAGATAACCCAGTAATGTCAATTTTCCCTTTAACCATAATGATCGCTTGTATTTTTAAAGGGTTCAGCATTAAGTTATTGCACATGGCCCACTGACGCACACTTTCAAGGTCAACATTCATATCACATATGCAGACAAAACGGCTTCACGGTTTCGTTATTAGCGTTTTCAGTATTCACGGATAAAAAAATTGTGACAACTTGCTGTACCGAAACCAACTACATTTTAATTTTTTGTACAGAAAATATGTAAAGAACAAACCAATTGCATTCCTATTTCTTTACTGTCTATCAAAACACAAAAGCATACCCACCCGCTTCAACTTGCTTGCTTGAAAAACTTGTCTTTTGGCGAATGCAATGCTTTGAACAGTTAGAGTAGAATAACATTCAAGAGTTGCAAGTTCGCAACATCGCAAGATGAAGACATGACTGAAATGGACTTACAATTAGAGGAAATGCTTAACCCCGATTCACCATCATCACGGAAAATGTGGCATTAATCTTAAAAAATCTGAGTGAAGGCTAACGAGTTTTGTAACTTTTTCATAAAACTTGATCCGTCTATGGAAAAAAGCCTTGTATTCTCGTCCATCCCACTGCTGAATATCAATCTGAGTATAAAGACCTTTTAGAAGCGGCAAAATAAGAAAATATAACCACATTTTTTAAATCATTGCCTGCGCCTAATAATAATCAGGTTAATGTTGTTAAACAAACATTAATGAAAAAAATTTATTTTTTCATTTTGCAAACTTGGAGCGTATCTCCTATAAACCTCTACAATTTACTATTCCGTATTCAGGGTTTCTTAATTCGCGCTTTATTTATGGAACGTTACCACCGTGAATAAAAAGCTTTGACTGTATTTGTATTAGGATAAGACAGGCACAATTGCAGATCATCAGTACATATAACTAAATTGCACTTCAAATACCAGAGGATCTGAATCAGACCCCTGCGGAACCACTATAGACCAGATTGGGAGCATGAATTTAGGTTCAAATGCAATCTGCAATGCTTTTCTTTCAGAAACTTTTACAACCCTCATCAGATAGCTGGTAGTGGGGCAGGGGGGGGGGGGGGCGATGGAACGGGGAGCAACTCATTCTATTTAGGTTTGTCAGAGCATAGCGGACCTTTCCTGAAAATATTGTCCATCAACACGGTACACTCCATCTTTTGCGGTCACTTTTCCGTCTGTATGGGCTGCAATCGGAAACATTGGTTACCACTTTTTGTACCGATTTTGCAGCTTTGCGTCTAGAGAGGCTTAATCTCTTGTCGCAGGGAAACATTTAAGACTTCAAAGCAATGAGAAATTGTGTTCTCTACAGCTTTTGTATGAATATATTTTTTATTGGGATTTACCAAAAACAAGAAAAATGCGAAAAACCAAATGTTGTCCTAATTTGTTAACCTTTTTCGCGCAATTACTCGAAAATTATTAACTTAACGCAAAAAGTTGATATAACTAAATTTGTAGAGAAGTTCGAGGTCCAACAAAATGTTTTTCAATTTTTTATATAGTATACCTAGAAGCTGAGATATTTACGAAAAACGATTTTCCTACAATATACAAAAACTCAAACTTAAGCTTTGCTAACATCAGGTGTTGACGGTTTGCAGGCAGAAGGCCCTTTTTCTGACAATTTGGCTAGACTAAAAGAAGAATGCACAGAAATATATAAATAAAAAATACGGTAATATATCCACATTCTCTTTTTAAAATCCTTTTACCTACACTGATTTTCATTTGAGATGTTGCTTTGCGAAATACTCAAGTATTTAAGCCTCAGAATTCGGTATGGCCTGTTAGGTAATTATTCTTGGTAGTACCAATGGAACAAAATTAATTTGATTCGAAAGTACGTTTCCATTAACATATTGCGATTTTACAATTTATGTGTTTCAAATCAGATTAGATAAGAATAATCAGTCAGATTAACCCAATACAGAATAACGGTAAACTGTGAATACCCTAAATATCTCCCCTATATAGATTATAGAGTGCTCAAAAATAATTATCTTTTTTGTTTAGATTCTCAGCTACAGTTGCTTCACTTACATATGTACCCATAAGCCAACTGTTGCCTGTTGGGAGAAAACGGAATCAAAAACACGTTCACAACAAAATGTAGTTACACCAGCTTAACCAGCCAGCCTATCTTACCTTCTATTGCTAATTATATTGTCAATAATATTGATTGAAATTTTTCTTCAAAAAACAAGGAAGGACTAAAAATCTAACATAAACGACAATCTTTGTCATTTACTTTATCTCGAAAAACTGGTTAGTTACACTTTTGATGATAATAGCTTTCAGGAAATGGGAATTCAACACATCCTTACAGAGGTATTATTTACCTGCATTTGGATATATGTGTGCAGTGTTTACCTGAGCTAAATGTTTCCTTCCATTTATTTGTTTATAGCATAGCGCCGCTAAAGGTGAAAGCAAATGACACCTTGTGCTAGCTAGCTATCACCTACAACAGCCTATCAGTTGTTCTATCAAGTACCCTCGAGAGTACCAGAACCTGTTTTCCTTTAATGTGTGTGCAATGTTTCGGAAAAACATGGCACATTTCAAATAAATTCAAAATTATTGCATTCAAGCACACATCCGCCCTAGGCGCACAACCATAAAATGTGCATAAAGGAACGCCCCGGCCAGGAACTCTGACACTTGTTGCATGCATTCAGTGAGGCATGTAAATTGCTGTCATTATCGCAGCCCTTCTCATTAGTAAGGCGCCATAGCTATTTACATTTTATGGGCCAAGATAAACAATAGAAATAGCCGAAAGATCTGTTAAAGAAGCCGAAAAACTGCAGTGCAAAAAAGTAAACCACTTGAGAATTTGTTTGCCTCCAGTTTTAAGGCTCCTCGAAAAAGGTATACATATTAAAAGGTAATGCATGTTTGCCACTTTCAAACGTTCCGGAGAGTTTACTTTACTCTCGACGCCTTCAAGCGAATTTATGACGAGCGAAAAGGCAATGCTGGTGTTTTTATTACCATAAGTACCTGACTATTCCTGCTGGCTGGAAGATTACATTTCAAATGGGTCGAATATTTTCAGGGTTTTTCAGTGTTTGAGATGACATTACTAACTTGTCGAGTTTATACATTTTTCTAAATTATTTATTTGTGAAAATACATTTATCATAACTAATTCCAAATCTGTTTACTTTACTACTTATTTGTAGGTGGTTGCCGTAAAATGTAGACTCATATTTCATATTGTAATTGTTAAGTATGTATTTCTTTAAATTAAAAAAAGGTGATGAAAAGGTGCAATTTTAAAAACATGATCCCACAAAAAAATACAACGTAGTATACATTTTATTCATACAGAGGTACTCACCATATTGTGTTAGAAAAGTGACTAAAATGTTATGTTGTCTTTACATATTAAATGTTTTCGCTAACAAAAACAACATGATATTGCCCATTGGACAGTAAACAGTTTCTTCTTGGGCTTTGTGATTCAAAAGATTCACAAGATAATGTTAATAAAAATTTACCATTTCTAGCGAACGAATTTTTTAACTGGTAATTGATAAAACGGGCACCCAATTTGTAAAGAAACGAATGCCAATTTTTCACGATTTATGGTCGAAACTCTACTTTGTTTACATTTAAAAAATATAATTAGAATAGATACTGAAACGAGAAAAAAAAACGTTTTTCTTTCAAACTACACCGCCTTATCTACCGAATTGATCTTTTCATAAATTTAATAATTTTATTACGGATGTGGCACTATGCTCTCACTATGCTACCTGGTAGCTCTTGATAGCCTTATCCAATGTTCAACCTTCAAATTTATCGGATAGCTTGTCTCGTAGCAATTCACTGGAACTGCTTTATGTGCGCCGGACAACTTCAATAAAGGGAGCGGTGGAAAAGGTGACAGATATTACAGATTCTTATCGGAGATCCCTCCTTTTGTACTGAGCGATGACATAGAAGGGAGACTGAAACTGAACGCTGTTTGGCACCTGTTGTTTTGTCGCAGTCAAATGCTTTGCATGATGTACTTTTTATCCATCACTTAAAAAGTGAAAGGTCTTTTTGTGTTTTCAACGATTTTATCTTTTTGATAATTACAGACTTCAATAAATATTGCTGGGTAAGCAAAATATTGACATATTCTTATGCTATTAATTTCATACCAATTAGGAAAGTTTGCACAAATGAGAGGAGGTTAACGGGATTTAATTTTATAGGTACGTTTTTACATAAGAAACTTTATTAACTTTCTTTTGGTACGTCGTAATTTTTCTTTAGAGTAATGCTTCACTAAAAACGTATTTATTAACTTTTACGTTTATGACGTATAGCAACATAACCCTTTATTTATTTTTCCAAGAGACAGTTGCCTGTTTAATCCATATAAAATCACTCGATATAGACTTCTGCTTCTGGACGTACTAAGCACATTTATTATTTTATTTTGTCCTCAAACTTCATTTATACATATACTTATTCCGAAAAGACATTATAGGCACTTCTCTAATTGCAGTTTAATTTTTTTTTGTTATTTGGAAACTTAATCGCTTGCTCAATTTCTTTATTAGCTTTGTCTTACCGAAATCGTCTTAGCAACTGTGCTTAAAGAACAATAGTAACATCAATGCCTAATGCATTTTTTTAAATTTTTATTTTTAACCTAATCATCCATAAATCCTCCTCCTTTCGTTTGGAAACGTTACCAAATTTTCGGAGCGGTCTAGGGCAGAGTTGGCATTGCGCGGTCTTTTCACGCTTAAGTAAACAGCCCTTTAGTTGTTAGTAGCCTTGCGGGAAAGTTTATTACCTTTACGTTTAACTTAATATTTTTTTAGCATTTTCCAAAAGTTCGAAATATGTAAATCCTGTAAAGCGATATTGTGATATACCAATTCTTTGCGAAATTTTTTCGGTTGAACATAACTCTGGTGTAGCTAAAATAGGACATTCTCCGCACAATTAAATTATTAAATTCACTTTTTTCCAAATTTGCCGGTTATTTTTTCTACGGTTTGATTCCGATTGATTGATTATTATCGTTTTCCCTGTGGACATTGGTAACATGCGGTAACCTTTTATTTCAAATGGCCGCCATTTTATCTATTAATGCACTTTTAAAACTAAATGTTGTTTCTCCAGAGAATATCATAATCTTTCAGTATCTACTGGCTCACAAATTGGTTTCAGTTGACTGAGTCCAGAGGAAATTAAACCACAGCTTGGAGGTGTGCGACATGCCCTTGGACATGGACATACGCTGTGCAATGGTAATACAAATTTTCAAGTATTTTCGTTCGGAGAAATTCATGGATCTTGTCTAAACTTAAGTATAGTGTGAAATCCCCTTACTTGAGGTTTTTATCCCACCCCAAGTAAAAATTCCCTCAAAACAGGCTTGATCATAGCCAAAAGGTAGTAAACCTTAAACCTCCCCTGAAGGTTTACTCAATGTTTGAAAATAGTTCATTTGGCAGCCATTACACGTTTAAGACGAATAACTAATTTACATTTTTAATGATAACTCACCGCAAATAAACAAACAAAAATCTTGTGGACTTGATATTCCACGGGACCCTATCGCATGATTCGCAAAAGCTTTAGGTAAATTCGACTGAAGAAAACAATTTTAATATTTCAAAATAAAAGAGTTACTACGTAAATCGTCGTAAATTTCTTAAATGTTACGAAATATTGTACATTTCATTGGTAGGCATTTTAAGAACACGTTGTAGAAGTAGGCGCCCCAAAAGGTGCACAAACTAATATATGATTGTTTTGGCACATTTACTAAATTTACAACGCTTTACAAAGTGAAACAAATGCTCTAAATGATTTATTTTGACACCAATGAGGCGAAATTATAATTACCCACACATATGTACATATGTATACATGCATTCAATTGGATGGCCCGTATTCGGGACAGTTTGGCATTTTAAAATCGGCTACTTCTAAATCGAATTCAAATAAATTTAAAAATATTTAATCATACACTACGATTTCCCTTTTCTTACCTTTCCAATAAAGAATTATTGTAGAATTTGTATTATAAGACTTTTAACTAAGAGGATTGGCATAATCGTCGTTAATAAAATAAATTTATTGTGATTAGATCTATCTGGAGGTAATAACATATTTCATATATTTCAGTTTTAAAAAATTGTGGAATCCAGGTTATTATGTATAAAAATGTAAAGTCCAAGCCTATAGTTAAGCTGCTTAAGAGGTATATTTCTTGCTATGATTTTCACTCAACTAATAATGGAAGTGTTTATTATTTCGACATAAAATGCCAATACTAATTTATCTTAATCACATTTAAGGATATCGCACAATAAATGAAAATTAAGATAAATAGATCCCAATAAATGCAGTATCATAAAAAAAGCATTAAAAAATGTCTTTTTATTTGGCCTTTACAGACAAAAAAATCAATTAAAAGAGAAAAGTTCTAGAAAATATAATTGCAGTTGGAAAATAAATTAAATTGTCATGATTGCATCTTCGCAAGGTAGGAAAAAAACCAAAAATTATGTGTGAATTAATACAAAAACTCATGCAATCCGCAATCGGACCATTATTAATGATATTTTAAATACATCGTATCTTAATGCACGTCGTGGGATGATTGATGGCTTTTAGGATTGCTGTTTGGAATATTACGTAATAAATATCACAGGAAGCTTTTACCTTTTGAATGGGTATTAGAATTGTATGAGCAAAACGAATTAGCAAAAATAAACAAAATAACGCTAGTGTATTAAATTTTGATATAATTGGTTAGTTAGTTTAGGGCGTATAGGCTTGTTTGCATTTCGATCAATATTATCGAGGGTGAATAGAAAATTTTGCCCCAAAAGCTTATGAGTTTTGTTTAGTAACAAATTATAACTAGTCATAATTAACAAAGAAATGAAGGCGCTTTCAGCAGACTCAAAGCTCTTTCCATAGATGTCACAAGTTTCCATAATCCTTTCTCCATTAAGACTTTTCTACTAAACTCAAAGTAGCAGTCTGATCAGATAGAGGTTCGATTCTTTCTAATATTTAATATGTGTTGATTGTCGAATGTTTACAAAATAGTTAGTTAATGGTTGCTATTTCACTTCAAGCTCTAATAATGTAATTTCGACAATTGTAAATGTAGTGGTACTTTCTGTCTTTCGTATTTCATCGGGCACTTTAAATTCTTAAATCGTAATAACTATTCCAGTTAATTTTGAATTTAACTTTTGGTTATAGATAGTACGCTCTTTTAATTTTTCAAACTATTTTTTTGATCAGGGAAATATATGACTAGGAGGATTTGATTACGGTATATGCATGTAAAAATATGTTGGTTATATCGGTTTTAAAATTTAAAAATTTGTGTAGATATGTTCTAATATAATATAGAGTAGCAAGCAGACAACCTTATTTAAGACAAGAACAAGAAGAAAAAGAATTTTGTAATTAAAAATTATTATTTCACCACAATAAAACTTTTTGGTTATATGGAATTGCCGTCGGTATTTTCTTCAATTTGAAAAAAAATAGTTCCTTGCAAATTCGGTGCTTATTATTGAGAGAAATGTGAACAGCATAACATAAGGACGGAAACCGGCAACTTCACTAAATTTAAAATTACTAACTTACCTTCCACTTTTTGTTATTATCATTTCTGTCCCTATTTGATGAAATTGTTTCCACAAATCGTTATTCTGTAGATTTGCTTCTACACCGGGAAGTGTCACACGAGGAGGAAGCATTACATGCCTTGGCATATGTACTGGCAACATAGCTGGGAATGGATCTATAAACAATAAAACATCACTAGTCAAAAAATGTCTATAAGACTTACTAAATTTTTTTGGTGCACAAATTATTTCATAGGAAAAAGCCGTCGGCATTTAGCGTTAGCCATAAAATTTAATTTAAGTATTATTGAATGCACAACGATAAATTAAACTTGATAAGAAACTAATGTTATGACGTATACAACCCCAATAAGTACGTATAGTATGCAACTTTAGTATTCCTAAGTATAAAATACTAGTGAAATCCAAGAGATTTGGAGTCCTTGTGGCCAAAATAATTCATACCTGGTATCCGCTGCATTATCTGCTGCCGATAGAGTTCGTGCGCAATATGCTGCTGCATTCTTAAATCCAAAAGTTCATTCATTGCGATCATGGTGCTGGTTAGGAGTTCCTTTGTAGGTATATTAAATTTACCAAAGAACTATTGTTTTCGATCACTTGGTTATTAACTCTTGTTCACAACTTGGTTCCACTAAGTGGTTTACTGCACAATTGTTCGACACACTTCACCGAATTAACCTCACATTCAACATAATAAAGAAACCGCATGTATAATCAAAATTGACTTTGGATACACGAAAACAGGAGTCAAACTGAACGTCTTGACAAAACGACATCCGCGCCTGTACTAAAACTAAACTGGTTCTCAACAAACCTCGACGAGGCAGCCTACACCTCGCCCAAATCGAAACCACTTTGACCTGTTCAATGGACCACTTTTAACGTTTTTGTTTTATTGCCACGGCTGTAAACATTCCGTGCGATTGTTGGCTGCTCAAGTGGAAAAAAGGTTGTCCCAAGAGCGATCATCACCAGCCCAACATCCCCCATACATCTTCTCGAAATGTATTGTTCACGGGCACTGTGTGGGCGCCAACCAATGGTCGGCAGTCTTTCAGAAAGGTAACAGGTTTCTTCAACTTCAAGCGTTTTCTTCTGAGGCATTTCCGCGGCCTCTTATTGGCTCGACAGCCAGCCCATACACATGTGTTAACATGTTTCTTCATTTTGAATTTCTAGACCTGCTAACTTATCACAGCGTCTTTGACGAATTCCTCAGCTCTGACTTAGCTCCTCCCAGTGGATTTTGTTAAGTGATAATCCAACACACAAGTCGGTTGCGATCGGGTGCGCTCTTGTGAGGAAATTTTGACGGTATGGTGTAAAAATTTGATTTTCACTCCTAAAGTGATTCTTTTCATTATTCTTTTTATGCTTCATTTTTTATTCATTCATTGAGGTTTCTTGCAATTGTGTTTCATTTTAGAGCGTTCGCTGTAAGTGCAGGGGAAACAATTACTCACTACGATAAGATCTTTTCAACATAGGAACAATCCTCTTTAACAGATTTTGTTATTGCGCTTGAGATGCGAATGGAATTTCAGTTCTAATTTGTCTACATTTTTAAATAAGTGAGAAAGGGTTGAGGTTTATTTAGCAAAATTATTCTTTGTTTCATTGTGTACATTTTTGGTGAACCTAAAATCTATATCGGGTTAATTTGACCGCAAATAAATTTTAATAATCGAAAAAACTTGGAAACCTAGGAATTTAGAAAAAAATGTAGAAACATTTTTACACCCATAGTCCGGTAGAATTTCAATTAAAATATGTTGTGATAAAACTGAGCTCATTTGTTGGATAATTTGTTGTTGTTGCATTTTATGATAAAAAATGTGTGGCTAACATTTTAAGATTTAATTAAAATTGAGAAATTAAGAGTAAATTGTTCATTCCAGTTTGAAGTTGGCATTGCTGATGAAGTCATATCAAATTGGCTGTGACCAACATTTTAGTATGAATACTTTACGAAGCATACACATACGCAGTAACCCTAATTCACTCACGTTAATTTTCATTTTACGCGTGCCGAGTTTCCAAAAATGTTGCCATTACTTGATTAAATCTTCCTCTGCTTTATGTTCAAATGGTAAGTTACATTAATCTTCTTTTTTTGCAACAAATTTTTAAAAATTGTGAATTTTATTAAAAATTAAGTATTCCATAGCACCACCGTGACCTTCATCGCTATATAGAACATACATATATTTATTTATATATATATATTTATATTAATTAAAAAAATATCTTTACTTTTTTTCGTACAACTAATATGTAAAAATTCGTACCAATATTCAAAAAGGACGACAAGTGCAATGTACTTAACTATCGCCCTATTTGTGTTCTTAGATGCGTCAGTAAATTTTGAGAGAGGCTTCTGCGCCTCTAATCTCAGACAAATAACATCAACATGGCTTCATTTTGGGAAAGTCTTCAGTTAACAACCTTCTTGAATATGTACCACCACTTCGTAACGTATGTTTTCGAGCAACGCACCTAGGTTGATACGATCTACATACCATGTATGTAGTATACTATAAAGATATACCATAATATGTGAGAACCTCCTCAATGATGTGTCTTAATCTGCGGTTTCCCAATTTAAAGATTTGGGGACATTAGTTTACAATACGCTATGCATCACCGATTTCGAAGAAATTTTGTAGGTGCTATCCATTTACCCTAAAACGGAAGGATATGAAAGAATTTCTTGGCGCTCGGGCATAGTTTCCGAAAAATTCAACTTCTTTTAAATTTGGCAAACTGTCAAAATTAAAATTTGAATATTTCGGCTCTAAAATTCTTTCCCGCCCGCACAATTTCCTCGTAATTGACGAAAAATCCTTTTCACCTTACTTATCACTACTCGTATTCACTATTTATTTATTTAAAAGTAGATTTTTGTTTTACTTTCAATAATGCTTTTTTTAGGGTTTTTAAATAAATAATTACTGAATACATTTAGTGTAAAGGTATTTGTTTCAATTTTGTTGAAATTGTGTGGGTGGGAAGGAATTTTGGGGCCGAAGTATTCAAGTTTTAATTTTGACAGTTTGCCAAAATTAAAAGAAGTTGAATTCTTCGGAAGCCATGCCCGAGCGCCAAGAAATTCTTTCATATCCTTCAGTTTTAGGGTAAATGGATAGCACCTACAAAATTTCTTCGAAAGCGGAGATGCGTAACTTTTTGTAAACTTGTTCCGATTTGTTTGACTTGAGTTTGACAATAGGTTAAGTTAATACGCACATACTAATAAAATTTGTAGAAAAACTTATAGACCAGCGGGATTTATTCTACGTAGGTACTTCTGCTCACTTTCTTCTATTCCTGACCATTGTACGCAATATTCCCGAGTATCAGAATCAGAATTTCTTTATTGTTTCTCATTTTGCAAAATATTACATGGACCCTCATGGTTCAGATGAACAATGTTTATGTCTTTTGTAGATCAATGCATTGTGTGTTTTATGTGCCTTATTATCAAGTAGACAGTGTGTTGTTTTATTAATACCTAAGGACTTATCGAGATGTTACAACATGTTTTATGTTTTATTTATTCCGAGTCTTTATGGGATTCAATGTCTCGGTTCCCTGCGAGGAGCTGTTCGCCAGCAAAGGGGCATGGCATATCAGCTAATCGAGTATTTTTTAGCCGTGGATTGAATTGGTCGTATCACAGATAGGCCGGGCCCGGATTCTACACGTTTTCAGGACACGCATCTTGCAGCTTCTCAAGCATGTCGCGGTGAAGATCTTGAATTCCCAGGTGCCATGGATAATCATCCAACATCTCCCAGAGGAAAGATGTTGAAAGAGATATCGAGTACTGTTCGATATTTTAGTTTGGTCATCTCATCACCAGGTTAAAATTGATAAGATGTAGAGAGGGCAGAGAAAATGTACCCCCAGTCTATTCCGAAATTTTAATAAACCATACGTCTCTTAAACAATTCGTAGCCTATCCCCTTTCGTCGGTAGAAGACTTTATCTCTATGAGTGCATTCTTTTCCATACACAGATCCTTGGACACCTCTTTGATAATTTATTTAACCATAGGAGTTCCTGCTTTCAGTAGCAGAAGCAAATACATTTTAAATCACTCTTAACTTGCTACTACTCTCCCCATACAAAATCTCACCACTGTTCCCGATAAAAACCTATATACACATGTATATATATAATATGTTTTTAATTTTCCACTTAAACTTCAACTATAGCTGCACATTTGTATTTTCTTTGCATTTTTTTCTACGTTATTTCTTACTTTTAATGTTATTAGACAGCTTTTGTGCAATTTCTATATAAATGCTCATTGTAAATAACTAAACTTCCATTGCAAATTTTACTTAGTGATATTTTAGAATTATTCGAAGCGATGAGTAAAGAACATGTTTAAATATTTATTTGTATTTGTACGAGTAAATTTTAAACTTTTTTTCATGAAAATATGAAAACTTTAGGAAAACGCTTTGCTTAACGAGTTTTAAAATCATTTTTTTCAGATTAAGGATATTTTTTTTAAATGAAGTTTTTTAGAGTTAGCAGCAAAATATTTTTATGCATATTTTGATTAGAACATTTTACATGTCTTGTATGTGATTATATGGTTATTTGCAAATCCTAAAAATTAATAAAGTTAAACAGTGGATAAATGGATATGTTATAATAATTTTTTGTTTTTGAAATTCATTATACAATTTCGACTTTCTCCTTTGAACCCGTATAGTGTTGGTTAAAGAGCAGAGCCACTCAATTTCTTTACAAACCCCAAATGTTATTTATTTATTAATTTTATTTATTTATCTAACTAAAAACGACCAAAATTAGAGTAGGTATTCAAAAACTCGAAACTGGCGCTTCTGTATTTGCCGTATTTAGTGTTTACGCATACGACATTTTCAAAGCTGTTTAGAAATTGTTTATATCAACTTTATGCTTTTGTTAATTAGAACGAACAATCTATATACCATAATAAGAAACAATAATTTTTCGTTTTTATGTTCTTTAAATGCAATAAGCACATGTATATTTATTGAATTTTAAATCACTTACTTGGACATTGGTTGGGTTGTTAGCCTAACAGTATTGAAAATAATTGTTCTGAAAGACGTAATTTAGGTAGTATACTTTATAGTAAACTTCAAGTTTTTTTTGTTCTATTGAAATCTTTTTCAATTCGGTTTGGTGAATATGATTAACTAACAATAAAAAGTGTGTCCAAATTCAGCGCGTTACCATACCGTATCAAATGTTCTCTGGCTTTTGAATCTCCCCAGAAACTACAATATTTTAACATTCAAATTAGACTATGGACGTTCAGAAATGTCTAATAGAATAATTGACAGCCAATGGTAATAAACATATGAATGTAGTCTACAAATCATACCTTTCCAGTACTTTGGTGACTGCGGACTGACTAAAACGGATGGACGAAATAATTAAATAACGGTGAAATTTCTTCTTTGATACCTAAGCGAAAATTCTTGTCGAGTTTCATAAAAATAAAATAATAGTACGACTTATTTTTTTTAATGTTATAAAAATTCGCCCCATTTGAGGATTTCTTATGGATTAACCCATATCCCTAAATAAAAATCTTTAATTTGGAAAAAATCTAGAGCAGAAAAATATTGAAAAGGATTTCGGTCGTGATTTTGCAGAAGAAAACTTAATACACATCTTATTTTGCAAAACAAATCTTAGTAACAAATTTTCTTGGGTCTCATTGATTTCAAAAAGCAAAGCTGCGCTTTAAAATGGCTTCAGTTTATCTCTTCACTGCGAAACAAAAATTATTCAACTGTTAATATTATATATTTTTAATATTACATATATGCATTAGAAGCAAGATTCAGGTTCAGCAAGTCCGCATTTAAAACGAATAATTTCACTATACATATGTAATACATACATATATGCCTAAAATGTGCAGAGCTGATTTTCTATACACTAAGAACGCAGTTATGGGGATTTAAATTTGGCGTGGAAACTTGGAACTTGAATTTAAATTCAGATATAATAACAGTCTGTCGAAACACAGCGATTTTCAAAGAATGAGCGTTACGTAATTAAGTGGCAAGTTTGGCGCTAATAACTTAAACACTTTATTTTACGGGGAATCAAACAAAAAAAGGAATATTATGTGAAACTGTGACGACTTATTCCGCCTTTTAATAGTTTTGCTAAAGACAACATGTCGAATGGTCTTTCATATTTTAGCAATTCGTAACACCATAAAATAAGCTTAATATTCTTGGCCTTGTCGTATTTGCGTGTTTTTGTTTTGTTTATCAAAATGTATCATCTGTAAAATTTGGGATGAAATACAATGTTGATCCTTATGAAGATACAATGAACAATTAAAACACTTCTAAGCTCTTACATTTTTGGATGTATTTGAATTAAATATGTGGAGTTCCTCTTCTAAATCTCTACTCGTGCCTATTATTAATAAGAAACATGTTGTTTGTCGTTTGATGACAATATATTTCCTTTTACTTTATTTTCAAGAGCCTACTTAATTCTTTTATAATAGTTTACATTAACTTAGACATTGGCCGCATAAAAATTAAAAACTGAGCAAAAGTTCAGCCTTAATTTTTATATAGAAAAACAAAGCTCGATCTCAATTGAATTGAAATCGAACTGAGGGTTTCTATGTGCAAATTCAGACTGACATTTTACTCAGTTATTATGCATAAAACTATTAATTTGGTTGATCAACACATTTTATACATCCGAAATAAAGCAAATGCAGGGGCATTGAAGTTTATTTTTTTAATTAAACGACCCAAACAAGCAAATGTTCAGGATACAATTTGGGTTACAGCAAGAATATCACCTACTTTATTAAGATGAAATAAATATTGTCCAATTAGCATTCTTATTTTAAATTAAAAAATTTAAAACACGTTAGCTGTTTAGTTTATTGCTCACTTTATGAAAGATATTTTGCGTGGATACTCGTAAAATAACAGCTATAAACAGTAGTTAAGACCACTCAGAATAATGTAAATGTGTGAACTCAAGGAATTTAAGCCCACACGACGCTCTCACTTTAGGGAGCAGTTTTTAACTACTGAATAAATTAATTAATCGTATCATCTTAAAAAATCTCATAAAAACAAGTTATTTTTACACATCAGACATCAAAAGACCTCCAATTCCGATGGCTTGGATACCAATATTTAAGAATGCTAATTATGAATATTTTATGCAAAAAAGCTACAAATCATAAATATTCGGTTGAAAGCGTGACAAAAGTGCAAAATTATGAATTTTAACGCTATCAAAGAACTGATATCCGATTGACTTTGTGATCTTCAGATGTCATGAAACGTTAATCACTTCTTAAAGGTTATGATGAAATAATGCAATAAAGATACCGCTGATCCGAATCAGGGGTGCTATTGTTTTCTACTTTAACAAATTATTGATTACCCATTAGCACATCTTTTCTTTCGTAATAAATTATTATTTTAAACTAGTAGAAAAACACCTGAAGTGATTAGACACAATCTGGTCCTCAAGGTGATCGTATATTGTTCCATCGTTTCTCATATTGATCTATCAACCCAGTTTAAAACTCCATGATGTTTATATAGGTAAATAGGGTAAATAGTGTATATAGATGAATTATTAACAATATATTTTTGTTGTGTAATGTATGAGAAAAGGAAAATATGGTGTGCTTTTGTAATCATCATAACTCTGGTTTCTTATGTACACTTGTAGTAATGGCAATTAAACAACGAGATTTCTTCACGAGCTCTCTGGCAACATTGTCGCCTTCTCTATTTTAGCCTCAAAATTTCGCAGATTTTACATCTAACATAAGTACAAAGTTTCGACGCAATTATATGAGATTTACTTTCTGCGTAACAGTTAAGGCTTGCTCTACCGTGAGCTTGTTTCGTTTAAATCGAACAAAGATCATCATACATTTTTTTAATTTGGAGAAAATCCTCAATAATTCTCAAGAGAATTCACCTTGCAACACGTGCAATTCCCAAAAGTGGAAACTCCATTGGAGACGAAAAATGGCAGACTGAAATAGTAAATTTTCAGAAAAATGTGCATTTTTTGGCATTTCTAGGTCAGATCTCGAAGTAATGAGTGGCCAGTTTGGAAAACTCAAGATGGCAGATCCAACTCGAGGTGGCGGATGCGATTGGCACATAGCTTTACGTAACGTTTATTTTTAAAAAACAGGTAGTAGACTTGAAAATGCTGAATTTCAGCGCAAATGCTAAATTTCAGTAAAAATGATGACTAGTTGGTTTAACTAAACTGTAATGAACATGCACATAAATCATGAAAGGCAAAATTACCTTTTTTTACTTTTACCACGATATTTTTAGTGTTTTCTGTAAAATTTGAATTATCAAAGTTACGTGGTTTTGCACCACAACTTTGCTGCCTTTACTTTCACCTTTCTGTGAAATGTCTCATCTAATAATTAGCCCAGAATCATTGTGCCTTGTGGAGCTAACAATAAAGAACATTAAATAAAATCAAAAAAATTGAACTGTCCTCAAAAAGCTTCAAGGCCCTTTAAGGGGGAAGGCCACTGTGACGGCCGAAAAAATGAGTGATTTTCGAGAATTTTTTTGGCCGGGAAAATGAAGGAATATCAGGATTCTTTTTTATTTATTTTATATAGTGTACATTGACCAATATTTGCATTAATTTTTATTAAAAAATATTAAATAGTTTTAAAGTTATGAGCGTTGCCGTAGAGTCCAAAAAAAAATTGTCCTTCCATGGTCGCATCGATAACTCAAGAACCGGTAATCAGAAAAAACAAAATAAAAGTTCTTTATAATCTATATGAATGTAGTTTTCGTCGTACGTAGCCGATTTTTGTTATTTTTATTTGTCACAAAATGGCGACCAATTGAACATTTTTTCCATCATTTCGACCTTTTTTTTTTGTTTCAAAACAGCCTAAAAAATAGTCAAATTAAATTTTTTTAAATCGGCTACGCTCTACCATAGCCACTGCAAATACGAACAAAACAAAAAAAGAAAATTGAAAATCGGTTAATAATTGATCGAGTTATCGATGCGACCAGTTTGAAAAAAGTCCTTTCGAGAAAAACGTGTTTAAAGTTTTTAGTCCATTTTTCTCGCTCATTTATATAACAATAGAACAATATATTTATATAGCAATAAAAAAGGAAATTCGAAGAAAAGAACCCCAATAAGTCATCTATTGATAAATACGTTTGAACAAGGGACTTAGGGGCGTGCCATTCTCATCGGGACGTCAAGCGGTAAACAGTCGGTCTACTACTACTACTATACTAAAATGGCTGTAACTCTGTCAATTTTTGAAATTTTTACCTGAAATTTTGTGCACATATTTTCGAATATATAAGCTTTTATTTAAGATGGAAAAAAAAAATTTTTTTTTTTACCCATCACAGTGGCCTTCCCCCTTAAGGGCAGTTCCACTTCTTCAAAAAACTTTTTTATGAAATATATTATGTATACACTGAGTAAATTTCAAATATAAATCTGTTTGCAGCATCTTTAAAGAGAAATACCTTCGATTAAATAGATTTATATTCAAAAACATGAATAAGTTTGCATCAAACACGACTCTGTTTTTAAAGACCTTCGCAAGCCGTAGAATATCAGACGCTCACTCAGAGAAATTTCTGAGTTTGAAATCAAACCCGCCTATCTGTAGATCAATGGCTAAAGCGGTGGGCCTATGTTCCAGAGGACCCGAGTTCGAATCTCCCGTGATTCAGAATGTTTTCCTTTCTAAAGAGTCAGATTTGAAGTGAAGCAGATATGTTATGAAGCGTCTAATGGAATAGCGGCAGAGTGTCCCGAATAGAAGCCCAGGCGACCTGAGTTCGAATCCCATTGAAAACCACACAATTACTTTACATAAGAAAAGAAGGCAACTACCGTTGGTGTAGTCAATAGGAATAAAATATGAACGACTTGTACAATGTTCATTTTAGGAATTTAACATTTGCAATGACAGGAAAATATCAAGCAGATTTATGTTTAAAACAAATTGGAAATCATTTTGGTGCCAAAACAAATGTTTTTTTTATTTGAATTAAATATAAATCTATTTAATTTTTTTATCAGTGTATGTACTTACAAACGATTTTATTGGAAGTATGTCTAAAACAATCAATAACACAATAATTCAGATATCGAATCGTTTTATATGTTCTTTTTTACAGGGCACGCCCTATCGAAATTTATCCCACAATTACCTATATCGCGAGTGTTTGCGAAAATAGACAAGGTAACAAACACCCTTAAAAATAGACAACTGATAACAATATTTTCATTCATATTCAACTAATGGTACTTACTACCCTCCGTTTCATATTTATAAGACACCCTAAAATTTAAAATTTGTCTCACTTGCCGTTATCTAATCGAGCTAAAATTTTTCTATGAATCATCTTAAGTGCCGTTGCATTTGCAAAGTTGTCTGAAAATGCTCAATTCTTGCTCGTTTCATATTTATAGGTCAGCTTTGGATAAATGTCACTAGAAAAGGTAACATTACAGCTTTTTAGTGTAAAAGATAATTAATTTTTGTATTTATCAAGAATTATGATGCTGCTACATCACTTAGTGACATTGAAAAGGGTGTAATGCTGCCAACGAAAGGGACATTAGCGATATTTAAAAAAAAATCCGTCGTTATGTTGTCCACATTTTCTTTTTTTGACTAATGCAGACTCATATGGGAAAGCTAAGCGAACTGAACACAACATGAAACTTTCTTTGCGAAATGAATTAAGAATTTTAAATGTTCCCAATAACTCGACACTAGCTCTTCTAAATTAGAAGCTATATCTAGAAAATATTTAAAATAACTCTTCAATTTGATGCCAATATTTATAGGGCTAAAATAAAGTTAGTTTAGTAAAGTTAAAGCTTTTTGACCGCCATATTGAAGTTTGCGCGACACAATATGAGAAGATACTGGTAAACGATTGGAAGGATTGTAATTGATTATTATATTTTGGTTATTTATTATATATTGTATAAATTTGAACTATCATTTAATTTTTCTGACGAGAAAGGCGCTGACTGTTTGAATTCGTACTGCCGTGATTTTAAAAGGAACCTCACTATTACTCAAGAAGAATTAAACGTGTGATTTCGTGATGTTGTGAAGGGAGTGGCGGCTTTTCTGCGGCAGGATGCTTGCAGATACAACTCACATGATCCAGAATGGATAGCAGTAACTATATATGTACAAATACTCCGCAATAGTCTACTACCAGTTTTGCAAGAACATGCTGAAAAAAACTGTGGTTTCCAACAGGAATTCATACCAACCAGGTATAAGTCCAGTCGAATTAGCTTTTAATAAAATTGTTTCTAGGTATAAACCGAATCCAGGTTGTTCAGAATGATGGTAGGGGTGTAGGGTTTCCTAGGCTTACTTTTTTTTACGTGGTGTGGTGTGATAATTAGTTTTTTCAAGTTTTAGAAAAAGCTATTGATTTAATAATAAAAGCCCGAAAGAAACCAACAAAATGAATCCTGAATATTGCTTCCGGTTTCGCGTCCATTTTTTATGCTACAAGAGCCTTCCTTTCCTGTGGTAACAAGTATATGAAACATGGTTTTCTATTGTTTATTAACAATTGAAAAACACATCCAACATGTTTTTTTGCAATACCTACCTTATAAAAAAATTAGCCGATTTTGATGAAACAGGTTTCATTTTGTGGTTTTTTGACGGAAAACAACTTTTAAGAAACATTTGTTTTCTGAAATCAACAGGTTTTTCTAAAACTCGAAAAAACCTTTTATCACCTTAATTTAATAATAAATTTTAATAGAAAATTGTCCCACGCAAAAAAAATTGACCTACCCTGCATTCCTACCATCATTCTTAATAACCTGGATTCGGCTTATACCTAGAATAATTTTATGTAAAAATCACCTCATTTTCATGCTAATTCGACTGGACTATATATGATGCAAAAGGGCGACAAATAAGTAATTGACAATCACTAGAAGGAGCATTGATTGAATTTCACGAATTATGCATTCATCAAAAATATTAAATTTATAAATAACAAAACACTGGTACATTTACAACTTGCAACCCAACTACATTATAAAAAAACATTGTAGATCACGCCGCGGCAATTAAAGTGATTGGGAGCTCCTATACTACTTGTTATTTGTTAAAAGCAATGTATACAATGTTTTAAAACAAATTCCTTTGTAAAAGTGATATTTACTCAAAATTTTCGCATCTTTCTTAATTTTGATTTTATTGACTCTTCACCACATCTACCAATAATAAGAATAATTTATGTAGCATATGGACTTAAAAGGAAATCTGTTTCAGTCAACAGCCTTGACTATGATTATCATAAGTACCTATTACGAATGATCATAAAATTGTCTATAACATTAGACTTATCTGAATATTAAGGGAATGCCATGTTCCTTATTGTACGACAGTCTCTAAGTTTCAGCTCGCTTTAGAAATATAAACTTGATTCCTTAATGTTTAGGTATGTGTTAAATAGGTGTATTTGTTTGCCTTTGTACAATATTGACTCTTCGTTTTTGCCAATTAAATGTTTTATTGCATTGTCTCCAATTTTCTAGTATCAATTTATTAGGGTCTTCTGGGTTTCATCACTTTAGGCCTTGTTTAACTTTGAAATTTTATGATATTTGTTCGCTCTGAATATGTCACTAGCTTTATAGCCATTCGCCGAACGACATTTTTAAAGCTTTTCTAGCTAACAAATCATCTACAAATTAGTAGTTTGTAGCTAATGTAAATGAGGTAGCTAAGAAACGAAGAAGCACGGTTTTGAAATCCATATAATTAAGTAAGATCAGAGACATGTTAACATGAACACAAGCGGATCTACTTTATCATTTTCCACAAGTGGTGGGCTCACATCCATAACTTCCATTTGATCACACAGATTGGATCACTCATCTCAAGGCACAATGTTGCAATATTCCCACCAAAGGGAATTAATTATTCCGTAGTCATTGCGAGCTTAGCACAGAATAATTAAAACCTCTTACTCCTCTAGTAGTGTCGGTTACAGGACGCTTCACAAAAAAATACGAAAAAGTAAAAAAAGGCAAGCGGAAAAGTAGGCGACAACTCGTCAGGTCTACTCATCCCGGAATGATACAACGGCGCCAAGTACAAGGAGTCACTTGACGCCGTTCCGAATGCCTGTACTGTCGTGACTCTTGTAATGGGATTGCACTTGTGAGAAAAAATTGCAGACACCCAGAAAATTTTAATTTGAAACGGAAATGAGGTTTGAAATTAAAATCCCCCAAATAGAATCCTCTCGTCTTTGTCCTAATCTATTAACCTTCAACAATTTTTGCAAAAGTGCTCCCGGTAGTCCTCGGATCGTGAACTGAATTTGAACTTATTTCGGAGTTTCTCTCGGATCAAGAATACACGGCGCAGACTGTCGCATAAAAATATCGGCGTGACAGTATCTCCGTGAAGAATCCGGTGATGGGACAAGAGTTGATGAAAAGACGATAGGTAACTTAAAGGAAGCCGCAGATTAAATGGGCCGCTGCACTTGCTCCTGCAGTTTAAGTACATTTGTCTGGGCTGATAAGATTTCCCACACACGCCGCCCGTTATCGAGATTTCGCTTTTTGCCTTACAGCCATGGTTCATCTGTTTTCTCAAGATCAATCGCACCTTCTTGTATTTCATACAAATAAAGGTAGAAAATCAAAGGATTCCATCCGACTGGGAATGGAAGCTGGTGTGGACGCCAATAAATTATTGGAAGACATTTTATTTCCACAAGAGATTTACTTTACATGCGCAAATACAGCGCTGCTGATTTTTAATTATATCGGACTGTGTTTTCCGTTCCATTTATATTTTTAGATATGTATCTACTCTATTACAATAGGAAATATAAGAAATATTCATATTTAGATTTTCATAACTTCAATTTTCATTTTGCAATAATATTAATTTTGTTACCCTCTTCCTATTTTTAATAAAAGTTACATATATTTCTAAAATTTGAAGCCGCCGCACAGCAGAAAAAATGCGGAAATTTGGCCAAAAGCAAAAAAAAATCTAAAAAAGAATTGATTTCAATTAAAAATAATAATATTGAATCCCCTTCACAAGTTATGTGTAATTAAATGTATATGACGAAATTGGTTACTTATTAATTAATAAAAAGTTATTAACATTGTAATAGGAGTGATTTTTTGGATTCTGCAAAAAAAATCTAAAGAAAACTTTATGACTCGACTGCCCTCAATCGATAGGTCAGTAATTTTTTCTTGAACATTCAACTACAAGTATTAGACAAAAAAGGCTGCCGCTAGGTTTAGCCCCCTTTTATAAATTTATTTTTGTATAGTAAGTATTGTAAAATTTATATATTTTTCAGAAGCTGAAGCTCCACAGAATCTATATCCGCAACAAGGTGTGACATACTTTCGCCGTCCTAAATGTTTTTCTTGACTTTTGTTTTATTTAGGATTCCACCCTAGCACCGATCAACGATTTTTAAAAACATTTTAATATATATATAAGTGTGAAAAAATAAAAGGTTTTATATAATTGTTGTTATTTTGCTTCCACCATCTGATTTCCGAAAATTTAGAGATTGGAATTCGTGATCAGCGACCAATCAACCATAGAGAACCTTGTATACTAAATTGTGTTGAAATCAGAGGGATTTATTAAAACAAGGTCTGCTTGTATGTGTCCGCCATTTTGTTTTCGAAAACTTTAACACTGCCATATTTTTATCAGGGACTCTGAAAGCCCTTTCGTACAAAATTTCATCGAAATCAGGTGGATCTATGAAAAAGAATCAGGCAAGTGCGAGTGGGACTAGTAGTCTTAAGGGTTCCGTAAACATATAGTAATATGTTTGAGATAACAGTGTGCGCCGCAATGGACTGGCGGCTTTATTAGTAAAAGTGATAAAACACACAAAAACGTTTATTTTTTCCACAATTAAGTATGAGATTGACGAAAAAAGTTGCAGTTTCCTGTTATCTATGACTCAATGCCTACTAACCCTGACAGTATCGTAATGTATTCTTTAGAAATCTAGAAGATCGGAAGATCCCTTTCAATGATGCCACGATACAATAATAAAATTGTGACCCCGCTTATTAAAAGAAAATAAACAAAATATTTCATAAACTTTGAGTGTCAAAATATATGCGCCTAACGAAGACGTAACATTATGCCAATATTCAAATTCCTTCATCTCGTCGCTTTCCAGAAAAACACCTGACAGAGGAATGCACGAGTGATCTTATAATGGTTCCATTTTTTCCTTTTAAAGGACGAAACTCTGAAAGATCCGCCATTTTGATTTACATAAATTTGAACACCGCATTCTTTATCAGCTACCTCTAAAGCCCTTGTTCACTGAATTTAGTGAAAATTGCATGAATTTTTCGAGAAAAGGTCCGGCATTTTGTGTCCGCCATTTTGTTTTCTAAAATTTTAGCAATAGATTAATAACTAGGGATCCAGAAAACCCATAAACACTGAATTTTCGTTTCGGCCATGTCATGAAAAAACTATCCACCATTTTGTGTTCCGCAATGTCAATCAGTACCCCCGAAACCTTAAGTATACTGAATTTTATGAAGATCATACAAGATGTTCTATTTATTTCCAACGTTTCTGAATTTTGGTCATCTGTGTGCCGCCGCGCCGCTGCCCATATGGGACACAGCAAAATTAACATTTAAAGCACAAAGGTAAAACTATACATATGTTATATATATTACTACATGCTATGAAATGAAGGTACGTATTTTTGCCTTTTCTTTCGAATAACGAATAGTTTATTCAATAATAAATAAACTTTATTGAAATCTATTTATATATAAAAACAGTATTTTAAAAACTCTAATACAATTACAAAATTAACACGAATCTGTATATTTAAAGTCCATTTTTTAAACGTTATATTTATTGCGACCCGACATTGTTGTTAAAATATTATTTCGATAAAAGCGCATTTCAAGTGTCGACCCGGCACGTCACTCTACCTAGAAATGTCCCCATAACTAGCAGAATTCTGGGAAATCCTCAATAAAATTTTTGCTCCACATTCTATCCTTGTTTTAGATAAAAAAAATAAATGCTGAAATTCTCTATCTTTCAGACGAAAATAGATTGCGTTTTAACACTTTGATCAGAACGACTGAAATAGGAAGGGGGAAATGTACTCCTAAATAAGGGTTCAAAGGGGTCTCAACGGTATTTGACGAATCAAACATTTGTTTTTTTCTTTTTCTGCATAATAATCGGCTGAAAAATCCGATACAAATACGTGACGATAGTGGACTATTATAACTTATAAAGGTAAATGCTATATTGACCCGAAATGGGGGTTGGAAGAGGTAAAGTGGAAAATTGACGCGTACTAAAAATTCAGCATCAGCGCATCAAAATACCTACATTTCACTGAAAATGCAGAATTTTTTTTTGCCTGTGTTATTGTTATTATAATACTTTTAACATAATAAGCCTTCACGCATCGTTCGTGCGTGTTCACCGCTACCGCTATTTTGAATTTCTAAATTTTGAGAAATCCATAATATGTATGTCTTGTTTGTGGACTAAATCATGGAATGAAAAAACTGTATCAAAATATAATGATTCTACGAAAAGAATAGCGAATAATTTTCGGTCCAATGAGCCTTCCATACAAATAACATGACTTACATCACTTTGCTTTTCACAGTCAACTGCTTCAGGTACGGCATTGTGCTAAGCATCTTCTTAATTATCCTGTTCTTCAACTTGAAAGAAGATGAAATGGAACCGCGACTCATATTTATTTAAAATTGGAAAGCAGGAGCCGCATAAAATTCCCAAAATACACACCCCAACTTTTCACTTAATCACACATTTCGGTGGTCTCTGATTACTAATGCTCCCAATTGATAAGACTATCTATCTATCTCCGATCTACAAAATTAGATGGTCCTGATGAACACTCGCTGGCATCCCATGCGATAATGAGAAGCCATTTAGGTGCAGGAGACGTAATGATTCCTGGTTAGCTTAGATAATTATACAGCGTGTAAAAATTTGAGCCAACTGATCGATCATATTGGGAATTAATTACTGTCTGCAGAGCGTGCTCCAGTTACTATTGCTCCAGTTCGATTAGATAAGAGCTTAGAAATATAATGCGCCTGGAGGCACTTTGGCGAGATGTGTCTTACCTACTAATTTCCGTCGATCTCTTTGTTTCAAATTGCTTTGGACCAGGAAAGCACTTAAGAATCCCGAAACACTCTTGGTTTACGGAATTCAAAACTTTGTGGATATCTTTCCTTGCCGGAAAGTATTTTTATGCCTCACTTTGAAACATCTCAATATTTTCGTCGTAAGCTAGGAGTGGGATCAGTAAGTCGAAGTGTTATCACAGCACGTTTCCTTCCTGGGAGACGGACGCTTCAATTACCTCTGTTTCCTGCCGGTTGCCTAAGTGCTGTTTATCACTGGCGTGTAAAGTTTTTTACAGAAGGAAGTGAATAATTAGCATTGGAGGTCACACTTTGCCTGCGCTATGTGAAAATATTTTACAAATTCTTTTCCATACACCACATTCCTGAGATAAAAAATTAGTGGAATGCATTGTGATTTCTTTTACGTGGAAATCAGGTATTATTATTATGTCTTGAATGTTTGTGATACCCATTACTTCAAAAAAACATTATACGAATATTTGCCCGAAAAATAGACGCCGATTGGGAAGCGATAGTTGTTTAGAAAATATGAGATGAAAATGTTTGCTATTTGCATCGTACTTACGTAAATATGTTTGTTGCGTATTTATGCATTGCAAATACTTATACATGTATGTTTTTTCATAATTTTTTTTTAACTTTGATGGTATTATGAATAACACTCCATACTCATATACTGTTAGCTTAGTGTATGTTTACCACTTGCACTCGTTGAACATTTCCTAAGAATTTTCTGTAGACTACAAATTGAAAATCGAAAATGTTTAATGGACTAATTTAGAAAATAAGGATAAAACTAAAAATATATATATATATTTTGATCAATTTGGAAGATTACGGAAATAATAAATCATTATAGGAACTGTTAAGGGATGCCATCCAAGCAAATTAGTCGTTTTCAAACTTTTTTTTAGAAAAGAAGAATTATAAATATATATATGTACCCAATATAGTAAAAAAAATCCAGTGTTTCTTAATTTCAATTTATTTCCCTTTTCTTCGATAATTTCTTAACATTGATCATAGCCTACGTAGGTACGTATATTGCACAATAAAATACGACTACATGCTGATTGGCATCTGAAATTCTTTAGTCTTAATACAAAAAAAACTCGTGTTGATAAAATGAAAGTGTAACTAAGGACTACCTGAATGAAATTTTTTATATGTATTTATTAATTTAAGAAATAAACACAATTTTTAAGAAAATTTGTGAAAATGATTTTCAAAAATGGCTGGAATATCGGTAAAACATTTTCTTCTGGCTTTTCAAAAGTCATTGGGAAATTGTTTGATATATATATACATATATTGAGGTAACGACCACGACAGGCGCGGATAATTTTTCCAATTTTTTTTGCCAATTCATTGAAAATTTATTTATAGTTAATTGATATTTTATTGTAAGCTTTAAAAACAAAAGGCTTTTTTCATAATTTGGTGACCGTGACATGACTAAAAATATAAAATCTGAACAGGTGTCTCAATAAGAATTTGAATTTTAAATTAAAAAACAATATTAAAATGAAACTCTTCGAAATCTTTACTGATTTGTCTGCTCAGATTAGATATGGTATAAGATAAAATGTTGATCAAATGGCCACCGCGGCTCCATTGGCAGATGCTTGCCTTTTTGACGAAATGTTGGAAATGTTTTGCAGTAACGATGAGTGGATTGAACGAATTAAGTCGATTCTTAGGATGGTGCACATAGTTCAAAAAGACCCAGTGGAAACAAATTGAAATAGACTAAATCGCAACTTCTCGGTAACTAGTTTTGATCTCCAAAACGAGAGGTGACACAAACTGGGATTTGGGTTGCAAATAACGTCATTTTTTCGCGTGTTGTGTGACAGGTCGCGCCACCCTGTTTATTGTTAAAACCAAATATCACTTACGTCCATTCCATCCAATTCCGGTGGACTATTATGCACACCAAAATGAACATGTATTTAACAATTTTCGTAATGTTTCCATATGACAGCTACCAAATATAACTGATTGAACATTTAACAGAAGGGAATGGCGCGGGGTCAAAACATAAATTCTTGTTACATAAATATGTATATTATAACGTATAAGAAATCAGAACAAAAAAGTGATAACTTAAAAATTTGGGCATGTTTGATTTGCAATTTTGTTAAATTATATATCTTTGGAGTATTATTAATTCCTAATTAATTCAATTATTTGGTCGCGATATCATTAATAGATTATGTATAATAGCGAATTATCTGGGCGATAAGATAAACTTTTTTTAGAAGTCGGCAGATCCTTTCCTCACGTTCCTTTTGAGAGCGCATATTGATTAGTTCCTTTATTTATTCAAATGTCTATTGAATTATAATACTAACCGCTGTTTTTGTAAATTCACCATTTTCTTGGAGCTGCTAAATGATAAATTGAAGTAATTAATTATTTATGTAGCCAGTTATGCCATTGTATTTAGTATAAAAAATATCATTATATATAAAGTTTGGGGGTTCTGTAAAGTAAGATAGAGTTTGGGGGTTCTGCTAGATAAGATGGAGCAACTCAGAAGGCAATATACTCCTTATTGTGTTGACTCTATGGCTAACAAACTTGCTCTAAACTGTACAACATGGCGTCACTAATATCAGCCTTAACCAAATCCGTCCTTCTCCTGCTGGGAAGAAGGGTGGCTTTGTTTTTACGGCCGCCACAAAAGTATACCCGGATATAGTTAAATAAAACCAATAAAAAAAAGCTACATAATATCATGCAATATATACATATATATAATAAATAATATATATAAAAATAATTATTAAGCAAAAAAGGTTGTTTTTCGAAAAGTGCTGATATGTTTATTTTACAAAGGCCATTTAGGGAATATAATATCTGCCAAGTGGCCTTCTCCAGTCCTTTTAACATACAGTCGACCACTCTTTTGAGAACATTTTTCATCAGAAATCGAGGAGGCCACTTGGCACTTGTTGTATTCCATGATTAATCAAGGAGTTTGCATTTTGAACTAAAATAAAAATATATGTCACCATTTTTAATTACATTTATTTAGTTACTAGCTTGCCCGGACCCGGCGTTTCCAGGGATACTTAATTTATAACGCCTCCCTACTGCACCACCGCCTCTCCTATGTGACCCAGCGTTTTCCAATGTTGAATGCAAGCTCGAGATCTGCGACCCCGAAAACCTCCAATTGCCTTTTTCATAAAGATTCCTTGAAGTTGGAAAATTCGCTTCCTATACAAAATGGAAATTTCGATTTTTTCGATTTTCCGGCTTTTCCTTTGGGGTTTCCCGAATTTTCTTTTTTTTAAACCTCGCCTGTATTATAGCGAACAAAACAAAAAATATCGAAATCGGTCAAGCCGTTTTTGAGTTTTAGCGAGACGTACCGCACAACAATTCATTTATATATGGTATATATCCATACGTAGATAATACATTTCCTTTAACCCACACGGGGTCACCTGGAAAACACACAGTTTGTAAAACTGAATGACCTAACATATATCTTGGGGATAGGTTCAATTTCAGTACATTTCTTTCGAATTAATGATGAATATACCGAATGGTACATTATCTTAGCCTAACCTAACACAAATTCTTCAAAAACATAGTCCGCGAGATAGAGCAGATTGAAAATGCTCTGGGGTCAGCTTGACCCAATGTGTGTTCCCAAGTTTGGTACAAGGAAATGTAGAAACGTACTTATGTTTGTCATGTTTGCAGGTTTTCCTGTGGTTCCCGATAGGATTCGAATCCGAGAGGCTTGAATTTCTAGTTTGGAACCGCTAGCAATATAGAAATATGATGATAACTCGCAGTTAAATTTTAACCGATACATATAATGACCTTATAGAAAGTATAACAACCTTATTCATGTGGGATTTGAACTCGGGACTTCTGCAACAGTAACCATAGCTCTCACCAGTAATCTACGAATACCCTCGAGGCAGAAAAAAGGCAAAACAATCACGTTGGCAATTGATTCAAAAATATTAGGTCATTATAAGATATGTTATATTTACTAGATAGACTTGTAAATCAAAAGCGAAACGTTTTGAATGAATAACTTTCTAACAATATATTTTTTTTAGTTGTTTCAAATACTATAATATGTAATTGATTTTATAATGGCCGGTAACAAATTTCAAATACGTTATGAATAATCCACATTTTTGAAATTACAGTGTGATATTTTTCTCAGTGTATGAAAAAAATAGATGTATTTAATTTTTTTCTTTTCCGGGACATATCTAAGTTTCGTTTTGAAGTTAAAATTACTTTTTCAATTCGAAGATTATTTTTGAGTAGATTGATTATAGTTTTTTTGTTAAAGAAATGTACTGTCTGGGGTTTTTGGAAACAACTGTACTATAAATTATAGTGAACTTTTTTGCAATGATTTTCTCCAATGATTAACAACCGAGACGGACAACGGCTTGAGTTATAATAAAACTGACCATCAAATTAAAAGTCAAAAACGTAAGTCATCTCCAATGAATGTAACCGCGAAACCTGTACTCAATGTGCTGCCGACATGACGACACGATGGACCGCCTACCGATGCTGTAATCGGTTCAGTAATTAACTTCGAGTCGGCTGCGTACACGCCTGCTGCTCGAAAGTTGCACTTTGCATTTTTCATTCATTACTTCGGCTGGACCACCATCTTCGAACCTGTCCATTTTTAAGTTACTTCGTGAATGAAAATGGAGTGCTCTCTGGCCTTCCTCACGCTATTCGTAGTAAATTTTAATTAGTTAACGCTTATTGCTCACGAGGAATGAATAATTTGATGCAATGTGATAATGTGGTAACTTAGCACATATTGAAATATTGGTTTGCTACTTTTGGGAAATTATTTGATCGAGCCAAGTAAATATCAGTTCCTCAGGCGAACTGAAGACTTTTAGAATTGCTTCAGGGGAGGTTCTAGTGTAAAACGTTTTAATTTCAATCTACTTTTCTATAATTTTTCACAAAATCTACGAGGAATTTGGGATTCGTATTTTGGAAGTCAATAACAAGGCATTGAAGCAAAATAATACAAAATGGCGGCTGTGAGTTTAATGGTGCATTAAGCGTGTTTTCCGATGGTTGACACGATTCCGGCCGATCCAGGTATTCTGAAACAAAAAGTATAAAAGCAAAAATGATTCTTAAAATCTATAGAGTCATGTGGGGCAAGTGTGCGCAGCGTCTAAGTGTGCGCACTCAAATTATCTCGAAAACTATATAAAGCTAAGGAACGGCAACCACCCTCTCCAGTACCCCCCGGGGGGTGTAGCAAATCACTCGAATTACAGCGGTTGCTCGCGCGTCATTTAGATCTGACAGGTAAAAAAAGATTTTTGCTAAAATATTAACGATATTTTCTCACATTTGACGCGTAATCTTTTGTAGTTATGTGAACTTTTTGAAAATATGGTATTTGCTATCGAGTGCAACATAATATCTAGTTTGTTATTTGCCAGTGTTTAAGTTGTTATGATGACGCAATAATCAACGACATTCATACAATTCTGTTTCGTTGGTTTGGGTTAAGTGTGCGCAGAAGCCTGTCGGGTAAGTGTGCGCATCAAAAATACATACTACAAAATACTACAAAATCATCTGAGACTGCCAAAAAAAGAATGTTAAAAATAAGACTCTTAAGAAACCAAAAAATGACAAAAAAGAGTATTACTGCCCCTTATGTAGCGAAAAGTATTCTGATCCACCGACTGAAGACTGGATTGAATATAGCCTTTGTGGAGCCTGGTGGCACGAACAGTAACTAAGGATTTCTAAGTTCAAGTTGATCTCATATTTTGATTTAAGATGATTATTATGTTGATTACTTTAAGTACCTATGATGAACATTTTAATAATTATATAATATTGTTTATGTTCTAAAAATATATAGCTGAATATTTCTATTTTTGTTGTTGCGTACACTTACCCCTATACTGGGGTAAGTGTGCGCGTATGGAACGGTCTTTGTTTTCTTTAGTTTCTTAAAATATAAGCTACTGACAATACTATTATTGTGTCTAAGTTTATTACAAATAAACAGCCTTACTAATTACCACAGTTTTGTTTCATTCTACAAATAATTTTCGAGTATTTAAAGCGTCAAAGATTAAGTGCGCACACTTGACCCACATGACTCTAAGTACGGTTGTCGGCCACCGCATGAACTATGATATTCTCAATATCTCATAAGTTCGCAATTTGGCACCCGTAAATCACATTCTATTAAACCACAGGAAAATGTGATAACTTTGTTCGTGGGCAGAAGTTGTCGCCGCAAATCGGCTATGTTGGGTTCAAGTTGCCGTTGGATATTGGATTTGCTTTATGCATTAACTCCGAGGAGTAGCATGAAAGCGTGGAACTCCAGGGGATCAGATGATAATTTCCGGAATGGCTTTAACAGCGCTTAGCTCCTTAACGAAAGTTTCTGTTCGTTGTACTGATCAGTTTATTCATACCTTCCTGGGCTTATATAACAGGCGGGCTGAAAAGTTCGTAGGCTATCAATAAGGACGCTCGACTTTTAGGTGTAAATTAAACAAAGTCTGTGTGAGATATCTACTCCATTTTTATTTTATTTGAAACAATATTTTATTGCATTAACTATGGAATATAACGTTGTTCAAACGTCCGTCGCGGCTTTGCTTGGTGGCACGAATTCCAGAGTTGATCTATTTCGGCAAAATCGGCGACCGGTACAGATCGATGAGAAGCAAATTCTTGTAGTCTAAACTGGATGATATAGACGACATGTAGCTCCAACCGGACGGCGCTACGTCCCCAACAGCGCATGCCACAATGGACATTCTGCACGAGCGATTTGAGGGCATGGTAATCTCGCGCGGCGGCGGCGTGAACTGGCCACCGAGATTGTGTGATTTAACGTCTTTAGACTTCTTTTTTTAGCGCTATCTTAAATCACAGGTCTATGTGAATAATCTGAAAACAACTGATGCCTTCAAAGTCAACGTAACGAACGCCATACAGCAAATTCAGTTAGATTTATACGCCAAAGTCATCGAAAATTTGACCTCCCGAATACTTATGTATATATACGCAAAGAAAAGCAGTAGTAAAAATTACAACGATTCAGTGGAGAATTTGTGAATGAAGGGAACGAGTAGAATTTTTACAATTTTGGTAAAAAATACAACTAACCTCTGTAATTTTTGGTGCTAAAGTTTCAAAAATGCTACAGCCAGTTGCACTTCTTACGACAGTGTACAGCTCCGGGCCTGAATCGTCTGACTACAATTTAGTTTTCCAGGTAAATGAGCTAATCGGTTGAAAAATTATTTTTATTTTTAGTTTATTTTAGAATAAATTGATATATTCCGTTGCTAATAAATAATCAATTTTTTTTGATAGGTGTGGCACTAAAAAGGCATTTTGTTTATTCACTTTGTTTCCAAACCATGTCTTCAATGATCCGATATTGTCGATGTCCCGTTCTTTTAATGCTTCTTTTCCCGTTATTGATCTTCATATTTCTAAAAGCCAATTGAAAAGTCGACTTTGTAAATAGTTATCAGAACTTTAATGAAACTGTGATAAAGGTAGTTGCCACAAAATAGAATAGAACAAACTCGAACTTAAAATGTTCGGCAGTCATGTGATTCTCGTCGTGACCTGATTCAGATTTTTCGCGGTATTAACCACAAAGTTACAGCACATCAAAGACAAAAAAACAAAAATTCCTTTTTCCTTTTCATTTTCGCGCCATTTGTAGAGTTTTCTGAATTTTTACTGGAACCAGGTCAGAACGATAGCCACTAGCCTCTACTTTAGAAATCTGACCTACTTTTTGATTTCAGATAACTGGAAGGGTCGATACACTGCATGCCGCCCGCCGTGAAGTCGGGTTTTCTGGCGGGGGATGATTCAGCGCCCTGCAGCGCCCTAATGTTTGGGTGGGTTTAAACGAAAATGTTTTTTGTACCTTTTATTATTATATTATTATTATTTATAAAAAAAACGCAAAAAGTCCCTTAATTGAATTACCTTTCCCAGAAAAAAACGCGAAATCAGTTATGAAAAATGCTAATAGGCTTTCACACAAGAAATCCTCCTTAATTTTCTTCTATTCTTGTAGTTCTTTCGTTAAATACATTATAACTGTCTTATTCAAATGCGGTTTGTTTGACTTGATTCACCTCGAATCTGTATGGCGAGGGTCTTTTATATTTCAGAAATATCGCTGGTAAAGAACATTAATAGTGAAGGGCCCAGGTTTAATCACCATCGTGGTTTCGATGCCATCGCCATCCCAACTTCGGTCCCTGCCCAAAACCCCATACTATCACTTTTTGCATTTTCAATAGACAGGGACGATAACAAAACCCTACTAAAGAGGTTGAAGGCTTTCCTTGCAGCTTACGTAAAGAGTTTTGAAGAAAACTATTTAATAATTCAGGGCACTTTATATTTTCTTTATTTCATTGTTCTAAAAAAATAATTGAACCAAATGCGGCCAAATGAGAATAAAATGAAGATGTTCCAGTCAACATTAATTACTGCAGAATCTCAAGGAATCAGACTTTAAATTTTACAATTAAACTTCAAAAGTATACGAGATGTATAATTGTCGAAAGCGTACAGCTTCACAGCAAAAGCAAATGTAAAAATTAAGCACCATGTGCACTGACATTACAATTCAAAAAATCTAAAAAAGTAGCCCAAATCTATTATATGTATATAAACGTTTCGTATAGGTTTCTATGCAGGGTTGAACCCGAGTTGAACTCGAGTGAGTGCCATGGATAAACAAGTTTTCGTTAAGCTCGCTGAAACTCAACGAAACTAGTGGAGTTGAGTTGGGTTTCACTGACACATACTATACATATCATCTGATTCATTTATATTATAATAATTGCAGGCAGAGCATAGTGAAGCAGATGATGAATGCGAAAATAATAGAAGACAAAAGCATTATCACTTTATTAGTTTTTCATTCTCTGGTGTCATTTTCAATGTGGCAATAACTCGAGTTACATATGGAAACAGACGTAAGAGGAGTTCAGGTCTCAGCTATGTTAACTCTACGAAACTCAACCACGTGCATGGAAACTTAGTAATATATATATTAAAGCATAGTACGCTGTTTGCGCTAAACAAAATTCCAAATTCCGCTGCGGAATTTAGCGAAGTAGTACCTACCTACGCTGTTCCCTCACTAAATGGCCCGATAGGAGCGCTTAAAATTCTCCACCAGAATTTAACTGGCTTTGAATGTGCACAGCATTTATTCCCGGCGGAATTTTGATATTACAGCGTAATATACTTTGAATGTGTAATTACAGCTGTAGCGAATAATCGACCTTTGATTTTCCGTTGCTATGATATTATCTTCGGTTTTCACGCGTTTTTTTTTTGAGACTGGGGAAAATTTAGTTTAGCGACAACAAGCAACAGCCTATTGCGCTTAAGTTAAAATTTACTGTGCGCGATGTGGAGTTAAATGCCTCACCAATAAAAATTGCAGATGAGAAGAAAAAGAGTGCCGCACTGCTGCAAAGTTTAATTTATTTCCGCCCTAACTTCCTCAGCAGAACCGTAGTCTTCTTTAATAAATATTTCCTCTGCCAAGCTTGCATTTTTTGCAGTTGGAGCCCGTAAAAAGTTAAAGAAAGCCAAACAGAGGTTCCAAACACAAAAAGTGTAAATGTGACGCCAAAAGCCAGTCGCCGAGGGACTGTTGGCGCTACAAGCCGGTGGGATTCAAGAAGGAATTAAAAATTCGTCTGGACCACCCGGACGGAGGTGAGTGGTGCTTAATAATGAGTTTCAGTTTTTCGATCGTTTTACGAGAATACAATTAGAAGTTCAATATTTGGTGAGTAATAATCGCTGGATCAGTTGAAATTCATAAAAAGAAGGGAGTGAAGGGGCTCTGACGTCCAGACAAAGTAGCCCTTGGCTGGCGGCACCTGTCTTGAGTAAAAGCACGGTTGCGGCAAATCTCAACACGCCTCACGAGACGCCTATAATTTATGAATGTCCCAGCAGTTTAACACTCGAGTTCTTGAGGGACATAAATGGCAAATTTATCGCTTGTTTGAAGGTTTTTTCTGTGGGCCGCAAGACCTTTTGAAAACGAAAGGTCCTGTCGTGCTCCTCGCTACGCAACATGATCCCGACAATAGAAATTTTGCACTTGCTCGTCTCTGAAGACGTCGTAAATAAATACATTGACGCAGATCTTGGCGGCGAGATTCAGAGAAGACCGAAAGGTGCATCTCACTAGTGACTATACCACAAGGATGTCAGCAGACGTCAGCACTTTTTTGTAGGTTGCCCCCTAGGTTTGTCGCCATCCCAGCGATGTGGATTAGAAGTTATGGCCTGTTATGATTTTACTCGTGTCGGGTTCTTGCTTTTTATTCCCCCGAACTCTTCGAAATTTTCGTATACTCCTCCGACTGGCGCCAGGGCCACATACGGTGGGATATTAGACTAACAGCTTATTAAGAGTTTTTAATTGGCCGATCATAAGAGGCTCTTATCGTTATGCATAAAAAATTGTGGGAATGAGCTGGTCGAAGTACGTTTAGATCCCCGAAGTGCTTGAGCTATGGCATACGGTGGCATAAAAATCTTCTTTAGCCCCCGAAGGAGTGCATGAATTGTTTCTGAATCTGTGCAGTGCAATCCCTTGCACCAATTAGTTAAGAAAAGTCTCGACCACCAACAGCAGACCGGCTGTAATTAGCTGGGTGCATGAGCAGGGACTAAACTGAGAAATTTTCAAATTACACTGACGCCTGCCTTTATGCGGCATGGGGATGGTCATTAGTGACTTGTCTGACCGATGAATCAGCAAGACATTTTTTTCCCTATGGGCGCGTCTCCAGAAAACAAACAGGAAAAGGTAAAACAGCAGGAGTGCGCCAAAGTTATAATTAGCACGTCCTATCTTGCGACAAGCCGGAAATACCAAGCCTAGAAGGAAGAATTGCACTTTCTGTGTGATAAGTTAATTCATGTTGCAAAGAAAGTAACGACTGGTGCAGTATCTCAGGAATATATACCTGCATGTATATCAGTGCATATATATTTGAAAATAAATATAATTTGTAAATTAGTGTTATTAATAAATATTTGTGCCTTTCTGTTTTCAAACCGTCATTAAAATTAAAAGTTTTTAGGGTCAAATACGAGTACTGTAGGTAGAATAACCTAAATTAACGGTATGTAGTGTCCCCGCCAAGCCGAGCAACATTACAGCCGTACACTCATTTCTTGAAGTTCTGTATTGTCTCTTTGTTATAGATCAGAGTAAAATCCTGTTTCTGTTACTAAGAATACTTATTTAGTGTACCTACTTAACTAAACTCCCAAATTACAAGTTTCTAATTATTATAGTTTACAAAATATCTACCATCAAAGTATCGTTTTTTAATTCTGGTTGTTTTCCCCTGTACGCCATTTGCCTTCTGTTGAGCGTTACGATAAATATTTTAGAAAGTTATAAAGTATATGCTACGCGCAGTTTGGAGTTTACGCATCTGCCAATAAGAACAGTTTATGAAAATATTCAAGGTCAAGACGGATAATAGGCGCACTCTTGGGCGTTCGATTTCTGCCTGTCAGTCTACTTTAAGAGTGCACAGCGTGTTAAGTAGTTTAAATGGAATAAACTTAATTTTGTGCAGAATACATTATATAGTAAACTAATGAATAAAATACATTTAGAGTCATAACACTGTACCACAAAGTAATAATTCTGTGAAATAATTAATGCAATGAGAAATACAAACACAATTTTGCAGCTCGTTAAACTAGATACCTAACCTGAAATAAGTAAAACATTAAGGACACAATTTAAAAGAACAATTACATAGCTACCATTTTCTCACCGTAGGATGAGAACACCAAATTCCTATGGGTTGTAAAAGACCCATGAAAATTATTTGGATGATTGAAAGCAAAGATAATTTTAA
Source organism: Neoitamus cyanurus (assembly GCA_947538895.1). NCBI lineage: Eukaryota > Metazoa > Arthropoda > Insecta > Diptera > Asilidae > Neoitamus > Neoitamus cyanurus. The sequence goes on from OX384540.1 coordinate 28,456,526, forward strand.
CTACAAAGTCACCTGCTTTTCTTCTTTCATTTCTAATTCTCATACATAAAATAAAATCTTCTCGCCGAGTTACCCGAAAGGTGCGATAAAGACATTTAACTTTTATTCCCAGAAAAACGCTAAACGTCTATTGCAGAGTTCATAGAGTTGAAAGTGCCTCTAGCCCGTGAAGATATTTCATGTTCATGGAAAGTGTTATTTTATTGACCATTAAGAAGAGAGAAGAGATTATTTTTCTAAGAAACAATCAGATTTAAATGTGAGACTATGATCTCTACTGGCCCGTATGCGATATATCTTGTGGGGATCCAGCGAAATATAAATTAGGTATTTATAAAATTGTCTTGATAGTGTGACATTAATACAAAGTTTGAAAATCTAATGAAATGTATTTCTAAAAATATCAGCATGAGTGCATCTAATTTGGAAGGCTAGATTGTGTTTGAAAATGAAACAAAAAGTAAAAGAAATTAATCAAAGAAAAGTGCGAGAAAAAATTAATTAAAAGAATCAATTTTAATATTCCAAAGAACTGGCAAATTAATAACAAGGAACTACATAGGTACTTCAAAATGTAGTTTAACCAGAAAGTTAATTAACGTAATTTGGAATGGGTGTATTAGTATTGTATTTCCACTCGCATCTCAACACAAAAAGCACGATGTACATGTCTTTAGACGAAAAATAACAGAATTATATGCAACGCTATTCCGAATTACGATATTTCATGCTAACCTAACAAACTTATGTCAACTAGTAAAATTGATAGGGATTTTTCATACTTGTAAATTAAAACTATTGCAGAATAAATAAAACTATTTAATCCGCGGAAACGATGATTGATTTTTCCCAGGATAAAAAGTTGCCCTAATCATGAACGACAACACACTCTTCCCTCGAGTAAAGGTTCCATTAAAATAGGTTGAGGCGTTTCCTAGATTAGCCAGGATAAACCGATAGGCAGACAAAATGTAAAGAGTACCAACGCAATATCCAACCCTGATTAGTTAGTCTATATACTGGGTGGTTTGTGTAACGGAGTGAAGAAGAAGTGTGGTGTTAGATCTCATCTAGCCAAACAAAAAATTGTACGGCAGGGGGGGTTATGTCAACCGTTTGGGACTTACAGGGTGATTCATAATTTCGGGATGCACATTATTATTTTATTTATATCTTTTGATCTAATCAACGCAGCGACATCAATTTTACAGCAAGTAACTACTATCTTAACGTGCTTTCCAAAAATGCCACCAATGTTTATTTACCTCTACCACTGTTGTGAACAAAATGCTCTAAAATTTCCTCAATTTCACGTTTTTCCCGATTTTTCTCCGAAATTCATGTATATTAACCATTTTATTTCCTTTCCAAAGAGGTACAACACGTCTAGTTAGAGAAAGGATATACAAAATTATACGTAGAAAACCTTTCGCGGAATATTAAAAAATCTGAATTTTAAATTTTTTTTTACAGATTAAACGCCTGTAACGTACTAACATTAATTTTGGTTAAATTGCAGATTTTGTTAAAATTCCGCAAAAGCTTTCCTACTTGTAAATTCGCATATCCGTTTCCTAACTAAACGTCTTGTAGCACCATGGAAAGCCAACAAAATTGGTAATTCAATAAAAATAAAACAGAAGTGCATTAATTACATGACTTTCGCAGAAAATATGGGAAAAACGTGAAATTTAAAAAGTTTAGAGCATTTTTCACCATCGCAAGTTACTGTACCTGAAGTGGACGACGTAGATCAACATTGTTGTCATTTTGGAAGGCACATTAGAGCACATTGTTTGGCGTGAGTTTCAAATATATGTAATTATAGATGATATAAACGGATTAAATTTTTACCCAAAAAAGTTTATTGATTAGCGTTATGTTCTCCTGCGGCCTATGGATAAACTGTCAACATGACAGCGTGCCTCTGTTGAGGTGATAGTATGTCTTAACGATTTACGTCGTAAAAAAAACACAAACGCCACAGTACTAGCGTAGTATCTGAGCAGCCTTGGTATTCCGAATTACGTGGAGTACTTCAAATATGCTGCACTTCCTCTACAAAAAAAGTTAAATCTAATAACGGACCCAACTTCCCTAAAAGAAACAATTCACGGCATTCTACTGGTTTCCCTACATATAACCAGAAACCGCAAAATTACAGAGAACAGAGTGCCTAACCATCTAGATTCTAGGCGCCTCACTCAATTGGTTTTTTATTGCTGCACTTAACATTTGTTACAGTTTGCCAAGTGGAGTGTATGTAGGCCTACCGGTACCGGCTTACGAGATAAGGTAGGTACATTGCGCCTCAAAGTGAGGCCTGCACACCTACTACATATAAAAGGTATTACAAGTATCACTTACGGATGGACGTTGGATTATCCTACCAGGCCCCGGCATTTTCTTTGTGAATAAATTGCATCTCTAGGATCCCATTCACTTCCATTTTCGCAACAGATAAAGGTGCACAAATTGCCTGTTCTTTTCCAAAAAAGGAAGCAATTGAAGATGCCACACTTATTATAAAACTGTCTGATTGTGAGTAAAATCTTTCTTGTAGTCTTGAAGAAGCCTTCAATATTGAATTTAAGGATATCCTCAAGTTGCCAGCAATAATTGTCATAAAAACCTTACCTTTTTCTTGAAGAGCAGGTGCCAACGTTGTTAATACCTCTAAAGTTGGCTACCGACAAATGTCCTTCCTGAGAATATCTTCGAATCACTGGCTGTAAAATTGAAATGATCGAAAAACACATTTTTTCATCTGACTTGATAGCAGTACGGTAATGAAGGAAGAGGACACATTTTTACAAGTTTAAGTCCTGTACCTCAGAGTCAGAGGCGAGTAAAAAGGCGATGTTCGATAAGCATCTAGGAGGTCGGTTGCGTTTAAGCGGTTGTGTCGCAATATTTTGTAGTGATTGATTACATACATGAGTAATACGTTCAATGTCAAACAAAGATATATGGAAGCTGGCTTTTATTACGGGCAGGTGAAATTTACAGAAATGTAATTTTTCTTAAATTAGTCAAAGGCAGGAACGGAATAGCTAAGTTGGATTCCTTTATAATTTTTTTAATGTATTTATTAATATTTTTAACTTAACTCTTTCTATCAATTTGATTAATTGCTTTCTCTCTACGCCAATCTATTCAAAAGGGGAATTGCAACTTACGGCTATTATTAACTATGAGCACATTCCCTTTAATTCATCTAATGTTGGAATATTAAAAAATTATGATTATACTATACTACTCTACTAAAATATTTTCAAGTAATTTAATAATAATAATAATAATCTATTTCAAAACCTGCACAAAGGCCTAGCCTTATACATTAACAAATTAAAATGTAAATAGGTACATATGGATACAGGGTGTATCAGTTAACGCATGCCAAAATGATAAGGGTGATAGGTCTCAGCTAGCCAAATAAAAAATCGAATGGAAGAGGAGGCGGAAATCTCAACCGGTTTCGAGTTACAGGGTGATTCATAAATTCGGAATGCACACTACTATTTTATTTTTATGTTTTGATCTAATTAACGCAGCGACAGCAAACTCACGCCAAACAACCACTATTTTAATGGGCTTTGAAAAAACGCCACCATCTACTAATGTAGGTACAGTTACTTGTGAAAGTGAAAAAACACTCTAAAATGTTCTAAATTTCATGTTTTCCTAATTTCTGCCCGAAATTGATGTAATTAATACCGCTGTTTTTCCCTTTGATTGAAGATATACAAATGTATACGTAGACTATTTTTTGGCAGAATTTCCCGAACATTCCGAATTTATGAATCACCCTGTAACTCCAAAACGGTCTAATTTTTTCGCTCATAAGCAGAATTTACAATTCTTTTGTGACCCTCAATCTTAAAAAAAAGAAAAAGAACTCAGTAGAAAAATATAAGCTTATCGCAAAATTTTCACCTGTCCTTAAACTGTTTGAAAAACTATTTCGCCTTCTACTGCAGTTCGATAATATCAAGTAATCAACTTTATGAGGGGCAGAGTAACATCTAATCTAATTTTGTGGAGTTTTAAAGTTTCTGTTTATCAAACTTAAAAAAGCGTAAGCAGCATTTGACAAGCTTTCTCATAAAGTGCTGATTATTAAACTATGACTTTGGTTTTGCAATTGCCTTCTTCATTGAAGCAAGTCATATCTTACAAATCGTTCGTATAGAGTTAAATTTTCTTCTTGCTTTTGTGATCCTGTTTTGGTTCTGACAGGCGTTCCACAGGGTAGCCTCCTCGGACCTTTGCTATTCGCTCTCTTCCCTAACGACGTTTTCCTCTAATTGGGAATTCGCATGTCTTGGCTTACCCTGATGACTTAAACACTTTCCGAGTGACCGGCTCCCTTCACAATACGCATTGCATCGATGATCTGAACGAAATTGTTGAGTTGGGTTCGAAGAAAATTAAAATAAATTAAAAGAAAGCAATTTTATTGCATTTACCAGGAAGTCTTCCATTTCGGAATACTCCTTTTTGAAACCTTGTTGACTTGGGACTGACTGTTGATATCTACTAAATTCGGTTTTGGTCCCGATTGACAGTACAATCTCCAAAAGAATTTACGTGTTCAAGGACCTCGATAAATCTACGTTAATATACTTTACAAATAAGAAAGTATAATACATTTACCCATTTATAAAACATTTGTGTAAAATTATAACAAACTGAAAACAAAGCTTCCAACTACTAGATTTATAAATCTAAAAATAAGTCAGAATCTATCCATGAAGTACATATTGCTTCATTATTATCTATCACGTTGCACACGCGACGCCGCTGCTTATAGTGATAAGGCACTAAGTGAGACCACATGGCTTGTAGTAGGAAGACATTTTGTTAATTACAAGCGCACCCTTTGGAGACAGATATTACTTATTACAAATCGCCGAACTAAACGCATTTTTTCTTGGGATAGGCGACTTGGTTTGAAGTGGATCCGTTGAATTGTGTTCTTTGAACGCGCCGGCCATAAGTATCTCTTGAATCTATCAAGTATTTTGGTGGCGCCACGCCAAGACTCCATGCACAAGAACTGAATAGAACTGGCGATGGCGTTGAGTGCACCTGGATCCGCATTTGATTTTATGCATACAAAGAAAGGGTGTACTAGTCAAATCGTATTCAAAGAACATATCATTCGCTCTTTATGGGGCATTTCAGAGATGCCATTTCATTTCAGAGGTATCTCAAAACTCGCACCTGCAAAAGCAGAGGAAACAAAATCTGACACCTGCAGTGAATGCATTTGCAGCTTGAAAAGGTCTCCCAGTTGTTAATTAATGAATGCTTCGCGCTGAACGCCAGACTGAGTTTATTATCCATTTCACACATTCTAATTAGAGCGAGTTATGTAGGATGAATGCATGCACAGCACAATCTAAATAATGCAAGTGGCAGACTTTCTCGGGAAAGGAGATCTTATTTGGAGGCGAGCCCAGAAAAACACTAATGACATGTTCAAATATTTGTACGTGGCACCAGGTAGAAAAGATTCGAGTGTCACGCTGAGTCCCCCATATTAGTTTATAACTACCTTCTGAGTGCAGCTTCTGACGGAGGCGACTCAAGAATAACTTGGGTGTCTTTTTAAGAGTTCTTAACCTCCTGACGATTTTGCTTCAGGTATGCACTTGAAAAAAGCGAGAATGGTGTTTAAAAGTGACAAAACAAACTTTTCAAATCTCTGCTCCAATTCTAAGAATTGAAATGTCAAGAGCAATCAGAGGGTGTTAATAAAAAACGCAAGTTTTCGACCTTGACGCACTACCGTTGGCACAACAATGCCATCTTGAAACAAGGGCGCATAAAATTTGTTTATTACTAAGTTACCCATTAACTTTTGCTTATCTTTGTTGAGCACCTTTATCGAATAGTTCCGAAAGCTTTGTCAATGTTAGGTTTTATGAAAAAGTGGTCACGTGAAATCACCAATTAAAGGGTCTTTCAATATAGACGCTCGAAATTTTTTAGGTTACAGCGGCCCTGTTGTTAAAGCAACATCTGTAAAATTTATTGTACATTGTTCAGTAGTGTGTGGCAAATCACCATAGAAGGTTATAGCGTTGAAGAACGTGTGCCAATCGTCACATTTTATTATCAAAATCAGTGCTCCGTTCGAAAAACGTTCATCATCGAAAATCTTCTATAGCAACGAGCGCCACAAATCAATGATAAGTAATTTTTTGTGGCCCAAACTGGATGATATAAATAACGACATGTGGACCCAACAGGACGGCGCTACATGCTACACAGCGCATGCCACAATGGAAAATCTGCACGAGAGATTATAGAGCGATGTGAACTGGCCACCGATATCGTGTGATTTAACGTCATTACCCTTTTTCCTTTGGGGCTATCTTAAATCACAGGTCTATGCGAATAAACCACAAGCAATTGATGCTTTTAAAGTCAACATAACGAACACCATCCAGCAAATTCAGCCTGATTTATGCGACAAAGTCATCGAAAATAGAAACTCCCGAATACGTGCCACCAAGCAAAGCCACGGCGACGTTTGTATTACGTTATATTCCATACTTAATACCATAAAATATTCTTTCAAATAAAATAAAAATAGAGTGGATACCTCACGCAAAACCTGTTTTATTTACATTTAAAAGTCGAGCGTCCTTATTGAAAGACCCTTTACAAGCAGGTATTTTGTTCGTTTGTTCTTTATTATAGTTTGTTTCAGTGGCCCAAGTGCTCCTTCCCGTGGTAGGATTTTTTAACTTTTGAATTATCATTATGGATTCAATTCTTTCAAATACTATTTTAAGATATTCTAAGCTCTATTCGAGTTTTCATGCATTTGTGATGCATAAAACCATAAAGTTTCTACCAGTGGCGTGCCGTCCATGTACCTACCCTGGCTCTGGCGCCTCGTTACTGCTATCAATCGGCAGTATGTACTAATAAGCTCCTAAAACTCAGTGGCGGCGGAACAGGGCCAGGAATTGTATTACATTGAATTATATTTGTTTTCGTACACATAAAACTATTTACAGCTCGTTGGATATTTATAATAATAAATAAATATGTAATAAATCTATTCATCTGCAATTCAAGATCAATTTCATCGACAACGTCGTCATGATAAACATGAAGCATCGCGATGATGTTTAACCTCGTTTGACCTTCACAACGAAGCGATAATAGTCATAAGAAGCCGAACGAATTTGGAAAATTCGGTTAAAATATCGATTGACCAATTATTTGCTCGCAAAAAATCTACATCTTTCAAACCTTTGATTTCTTTGTCCGGTTTTTTAACCAAAGATTAAAACTTGTTTCAATATCTAGCAAGGCATTTTTTTTTGAAGATTTAGTGTTCCGAAAATCTCCGATTTGGTTTTTTTGTTTTCAAAACACGGGAGAGCTCGTGTGTTGAATGGGCATCACACACAACAGGCATTCCGCGTTCCCTGAGTTCCTTATAAAGGGTGTTTTTTTAAGAGGTTGCCGATTTTTTTTTTTAATAAAACACATATAAAATTATGAAATGACCAAAATTTTTTTTTTATTTGGTAGATAATTTTTTGGCATTTAACATTTAAACACAATTTCTGGCATATGGCCACCACGACTATTTTTCACAAATGTCATTCTGGAGGTCCAATTTTCGACCACTTTTTCAAGCATTTGGAGGCGTATGTCAGCAATGACACGTTGAATATTGGTTTCCAAAGCATCAATCGATTGAGGTTTATCCACATAAACCAATGACTTCACGTATCCCCACAAAAAGTAATCGAGTGGCGTCAAATCGCACGAACGCGGAGGCCAATTCACCGGACCATTTCTCGAAATAATGTTGTCGTTGAAAGTTTCTTTCAATAAGTCGATTGTTTCACGTGCTGCATGGCATGTGGCACCATCTTGTTGAAACCACATTTCATCCATATCCATATCTTCAAGATTTGGCAACAAAAACTTATTGATCATGGTTCTGTATCGATTTCCATTCACGGTAACGCGTCGTCCTTCCTCATTTTTAAAGAAATATGGACCGATGATCCCACCAGCCCATAGACTGCACCAAACAGTACATTTATCAGGATGCATTGGTAATTCTTGAACGGCGTGTGGATTATCTTTGCTCCAAATGCGACAATTTTGCTTGTTGACGTATCCATTTAACCAAAGATGCGCCTCATCACTGAAGAGAATTTTACGGTAAAAAAATGGATCTTCGTTCAATTGATTTAACGACCAATCACTGAATTCACGGCGCAAACGATGGTCGTGTGGCTTTAATTCTTGCACCAATTGAATTTTGTATGGCACCAAACCCAAATCTTTACGTAAAATTTTCCATAAAGTCGATGGACAAAGTCCAATTTGCTGAGCACGACGACGAATCGATAAATTGTCGTTTTCTTCGACACTGGCCTCAACGACAGCAATATTTTCTTCTGTACGAACTCTTCTCATTCTTGTCGGTGGCTTGGCATCCAAAAGAGTGAATGTAGACCGAAATTTGGTAATTACGTTCTTTATGGTGGTCTCTGACGGACGATTATGTGCACCATAAAATTCACGAAGTGCTCTATAAACATTTTTAATTGAACACTGATTTTGAAAATAAATTTCCACGATTTGAAAACGTTGTTCTGGAGTTAACCTATTCATAATGATTTGCCAAACAATACTGTGTAGAAATGCCACTTTGAGCTGTCAAAACAACTGCCATAAAATAAAACGACATCTATCGGAAAAACAAACCTCCTAAAAAAACACCCTTTATTACGCGACTCTTAGACATATTGTACATTCGTTCCGCCATTTTTATATTTAAAGTATGCTTACTGTATTTTTGTCACCTTCTTCTAATATGATTGGCAACGGGCACTTCAACAGATGGTATTGTTGTAGAGAGTAGCAGGGTTATGCAAGAAAGGTGGTCAAGGCCAATCTCAACAGTCCGCAAATGAGCTTAATCAACAATATGTTATATCATATACATATCTTTGAATCATCACAGAATATCAATTATTTCTTGGGTAAATAGTCCTCAATACTCACATAAAACGTAGAATTAATGCTCAATAAGTAATTCCGTGAAAGTACTATTGCTGATGCTTCAAGTACTGCTTGCACGTTATGACATTCACAATAACTGCCTTGTCTTTAACAGCTGGGGAGAAGATAGGTGTATTACCAAACTGAAAGACGCATAAGAGCAACGACAACTGCACCAACGACTATTTCCCAGCAGGAAATTTACACATGACGGCATCGAGGAAGTCATCAATAAAAGGGCATGTATACTCATTCCAACATCGATGACATTTCTCACGGCGATGTCATTGGAAATTCATGCATGCCTTTCTGCATGACCACGGAATGTATGGGGTCATGTATGCTGATCCTTTTTTGCATGACTATGGAATGCATGAATTCATCGATGTCTTTTTATTGATGAAATCATTGATGGTCATGTCATCAATGATTTCATGCAATGAAGGGGGAACACATTTGTGACGGGCAAAACAAAGGCGAATTTTTTTACACAGGTCTAATTTAACGTTTAAGAATCGGATAGCGGAATATATTATATATTCGACTATATGTTCACACATTTTTATTAAGTTATGCACATTATCTCGGGTTATTATTTATTAATAAAATTGTGTGGACATATTGTCGAATATATACTCTAAATATTCCTCTATTCGATCCCTAAATATTAAATTAAATACCTGTGGTAGCTGGACTCTGAGTAGCTGTGTCGGGCCTCGCCTAATCTAGAAAAGCAGAGATCATCAATTGCGTTCTATTGTTTCTCACTTAACCCTTGATCCCACATACCTGTGCAAAATGTTCGCGAAAATTCCTAGGTAAAACGACACGAAAGAAAAGGTATTACCGCAGGAGACTGTTTAATAATGACCTGCGCACAATCCTTAGCAGTTATGCACACTTCATTGTTTTGCTCAGGACGACCCACCAATAGTTTTACTTACCAGACCCGTTTTTTCATCTGCGCGTTGCTTGATTACATAAAACAAACCTTCTCCTTAAAAATGTATGATGTCATCACAAAAATACAAAAATGAGAAGATTTGGATTACTGAGAAGCATGAAGCAACAAAACCGCAATAAAACTTCAGCTCACTTGAGACAAACAAACTCCTATGCCTTCCTGTCAGCATGGCTATGTCCTCAGAATTGGCATACATACCTTAGTCATGCATGAAATCATCGATGTACTATTTCACGCAATCTCCAATTTCCTGCTGGGTTCTCCTACTTGGAAATCAACCACAAGGAAAGGCTATCGAGTGATGGTGTAGTTTTCGTCAATAACCCTGCAGCATGTGCAAAGCTGTGCAGAAAAAAGTAAATCGTTTATTAACACTCGAACATATTCTTTGGAGAAAATAACAGAGTCCATTAATGAAGAATAGCGTACCCTTGCCTTTTTTTACCACATTCTGGTAAATATGTGAAATGATTTGCTCTCAATACGTAGGTCTTTAAAAATAAGTGACACCGCTCCTTTTCCTTCGGAGTCTCTTCTGATAAATCAATTCTGACTACACATCCTTTTTGATGTCCGCAGTTTGTTAATATTTTTAAGAGCCGGCGACACAAATTTTAACGCGAATGCGCTCAATATAACTTTTGAAGCATTTAAATCCATTATTTATAACTTAATGAATACTTTACTTGATGGTCTCTTTGAAACTGAAGATAACCAATCGGTTGATAAGTAGGTATGTACAGGTACACGCAACATCAGACATCTGCATTGTAACTTGCGCATGGCTTTCGTTTTTACGAACTGCTTCACGATCTTGTGCGTGCGACGATAATACTGTAGAAGCGGCTTTAGGAACTCGTCTAAGTCCTCACTATTGCCATTTCTCTACAAGGCATGGAGGATGAAATATAATGATGTGGTTTGTTTCTCAGCGAAAGGAATAGAGATCTTTACGAAAACAGGGTAGGTATACCTACTATCCACATGTGGATCAATTCGAATATCGCGATATTTTGGAGCAAATTTTGTTAACATACGCGCAATTGAAAATGCCACTTCGGTGTATGTTTCAACATAATGCTCAGCAAAATGACAAGAATAATGTTTCTGCAAAACCAGGCTTCGGTGATTCACTGGCCATCTCAATATCCTTTTTAAACTCAATTGGAAATCGTTGGGCTATTCTAGAAAAGTTGGTAAAACAGAAAAAATTACCTCCCTAACAATCTGCAAGGCGATATTATTAAACGTTGACTTCTGCCGTACCCAATAGATGCGCCGCAGTAATTCGAAACTATGGATAATCTTATGCAAACTATTAGATTTTAGAATTCTAACATGAGATCTAAATTATTTTGCACAAATGAATTATTTGTCGATTATTACTTTTTTTTTAATTCACCTGATTTGAAATTGTTAAAACGAAATGAAGCTTCCTATTTGTTTTCTTCGTATTACAAGCAGTCCAGAAAGTTTTGCACTCTACAGTGTACCTACTGCATGTAGCAAAAAACAAAATATGTCTTACATTTTCCATATTTTACCTTTGTGCTACGTTTGAGTTAAGAACACACATTTCTGCTGTCATCACAGAAGGACAAACAGATAACCGACTCTTACCATAAAGATTTCTTTTTTACTTTTGCGTCACGGAAATATATGTAGAGCTAAGATTGCTTTTAAAAGGGCTAAAAAATATATAATTCTCACATTCATAGCTCACTCAGATTGCAAAAACCACGACCATACTTTGATGGAAAATATTAGTGATTACCGCTTTAACACTGTTAAGCCGGCTTCCACACTGGATTAAGGTAAAATTGCCTTATGTGAGCGTACACTTCTTCTTTTAATTAAATAATTGCAACAATTGCATTGTGTTCCTAAACGATCTCTGCCATCTCATTAATTAACACTACGAAATTATCTGAAGCATGTATCGGCTCCCCAAGGAGGACAGCAAGCGAGCCGTTTTTTGCACCTGTGGTATCACACAGTTATCACGCTGCAAAACTGTGGTGAGCACAGGGTACCCAAGAGGCCAACAGTTCGCCTCAAAAGGAAAGCAAAGAAGTATTTAACTGGACGGTAAAGGCAGCAAAACCTCTAGAATACTAAGAAAAGCCTACTTGCAATGGGCAAAACAATTTTAATTATTCGCAGGTAAAGGTTTTTACCGAGTGGTGAGAAATTGGGAGTTTCAAAATTTTTCAGAGCTCGGTATTTCGCTAAGTTTTTGTCGACATCGCCTTGCCGGATACCACTCAGACGAGGAGGTTTTGCGCGCAGCTAATGAAATGTGCATAATTCGACGTTTTCGGATGGGCCAGAGACAACGAAACGGAGCTTTCCTAATCTAATTACGATGGGACGGCTCATATTTGATACGGACGAATTAAATTCTTGTCAGGTTCTGAGATAGTTTTGGATGCATGTGGAGCACCGTGATTCCTTTGATTTGAGAATGCACCGAGTCGGGCCGTCGGAGTATCCGATGTATATGGGATGATCGCCCATAAAAAAGTCATAATTAAAAATGCACATTGTTAATTACTAATTTTATCGATTTATAGACATTAATATTAATGTCTGCCGCCGGTCTGTGTGTGGCATTTTAATTGGTTCTTGTCTATCGGCCCTTTTGCTGAGAGCCTGCCACAGCTTTTCATGTGTTTTGTGATACAGAAACACGGCAATGGTTTCAAGTATCTACACAAAGGAGGAAATGCGAACTTTACAAATTACTTATGACAGCCTTTGTCGACAAACCAATCTTCGTAAAGTGTCCGCTCTTAAATAACCTGCGCAGGTTGCATGCGTTTTTCTGTAAACTGTATATTTGTAATCTGTTTTTATTATTATGTTGAATATCAAAATTTCATTCTTCAATTTCATTTTGCCCAAACTTGTAAACTAAAAAGGATAACTAATTGGACGATGTCGATAAAATTAGGAAGGAAGCTGGCTTGTAAAATACCTGAAAACAGATAGACGACGAAATTCAAAAATCAACATTTTAACCACTCGAGAGCCACGGTGTAATTTCTTTAAATAGGCCCTGGCCAATAGCGGATTCAGGATTTTGGTTTGGGAGGGGCTTGAACCCGCTGAGGGTAGGTTTTATTAAGGTAAACACTTAAAAAACACACAATTTTATTTGGCTTAACGCATAACAAGTCTCCTCAGATAACTTTTCGTGAATTCTTCAATGACTTCGTTAGGTTGTAGACTGTCAGATACATATATCTCGGAGAATATAATGGCAGCCAAACCGTTCAACCTGTCTTCCGTCATTGTCATACGAAGGTACGATTTTATTAGTTTAAGCGAAGAGAAGCTGCGCTCCACACTACAAGTGGATACTGGTAATGTAACAGCTCTGCTGTTGTTAGGGGGAGATGTTCACCGTCACTCCAAAGCTCCTTCCACAGAATCATTTCTCCCGATAACGAGAGAGCATAAGGTAAATCGTCACTGTAAACGTGTGCAGCTGCCACTACCGAGGTCAACAATGGGATTCCCTAACGATTCAAAGATTAGAGTTTAGAGCTTCTCTAACTCACTCAAGTTTTCTAACTTAGAGAAAGGCGGAATTCTCTAAGCATTCTATGAGATGTACTAGAACACCGGACAAGATATTATATTATGCGTGACACATGACGGCAATAGTTAATTTCTTTAAAGGGGTTATTACCAGTTAATTGCCCAAAAATAAGGGTTGTTTTAATGATTTTTTATAAATACAAATAAAATAAATTTTATAAGTATGATATTACATTTGATTAAGTACTTCTTGAACCACAAAAAAAATTTGTTTCATTGAAAAATATTCCAAAATGGCGGCTATACAGTAGGTCGCGTAAACTACCATTTAAAAAAGGTCCTTTCACGGCCGGCACTAGAAGTTTCGTCCAAAGTAACTTAACAAAAAACCAAAAGTTTTTAATTATCTACTCATACATGATTTTTGCCACCACATGAATACATTTTTGGAATTTTTTTTCGCGAAATGGCAGTTGTTTGAAAACAAAACTCGAACTAAATGGCTTATAACTTTTTGTCCTGATATACAATCGCTATAATCGTGTGTACTTAGTTAGATAATTTAATAATAAAGGTCCAGTTAAAATTTGAAGTCAATCGGATAAAAACAGTTCAAGTTCTACTGCCGGCCGATTTTGAAAGCGTGGTTCCGAGCGCTTAAAAAAAAATTGTGAAACTGGCTTCGGAAAAATTGGTTTAGAGACATTTTACCATTTAAATACACCTTTCTACACAGTATATTTTGATTCCAGGGATGTTTTGGCATTATTCAAGCCAATAAAAGTAAATGAAAAAAAAAATTAAGCTGGTAATAACCCCTTAAAGCGGGGATTAGATTTTATTGTTTCAAATAAAAAGATAACTTGTGCCTTAAATAGATAAATAAAATATTTCGCGTTGATTTTGGTTCTGTGATGCAAGCCATGGTCATGTAATGGTCATGTTGATGCTGTGAATATTTAACATGGTTGGAGGAAAAATCGGAACAATTACAAACAGGCGGAGATATTTCTACGATTATTTTATTCTCTTACTTGAACCAATATTATTTACGATTTCAAATTCGTTTCCCTTTAAAGTAAATAAAATCAAATTTAATCACGAAATTCCAGCAAATATTGCAATCCACAGTTTTGAGGAGCAATAATATTGATTAAATAAATTCTCATATTATTATTTTTTCCCTATTAATAATACTAACTACTCACAAGACAATTCGCATGTGAGTGAAATTGGTCTAATTAAAATCTCTAAGTTAGAGAACATTTTTGTACAAAATAGCAATATTTCTCTACATTTAGAGTGCTCCGGTACATTATTTATTTTGCGAAAATTAAAGACGCCGCCACTTTTGCTCTAACTTAGAGCTGTTATTGGCTCTAAACTTTCGACCGTTTTTTTTTAGAGAAACGCGAAGCACTCTAAAATTAGAATTTAGACTCTAAATTCTAAATCTAAGTCGTTACGGAATCCCAGGGTAGATTTTCTGTTTTTACGAAGGCACTTGGTAGAAGGATGAATAGGTGGAGAATTGAAGATTGCTCTCCTCTCGAAGGGCGACTCGTCACTCGCCCCAACGCAAAGTCGATGAAAGGAAGGTATACGGAACTACTGTACGAGGTTTTCAAAAATGGCCAATCAATAATCCTGGCGTGGCGAAGCCTCGTAGTCGCGGGTTTGAAGCTGGTGGTGGGGGAAGCGGGGTCCGTACTTACTTCATTCGAATGAGAGACGCGCGGATTTAAGATTCGTCACGTAAAGAAAACATCTTATAGAAATTTAAAATTTGAAAACTTAATACTTTTAAGTTAAGGATAATTGATGCAAATTGTATTTGAGGTAGTGTAATACTTGCTAAAAGTTTAATTAGAATAATATCAAGTTTAATTTAAGATTTGTTACGGGAGGACTCAGATGCTTTTGTATCCACTACTGGCCCTAGCTGCCGAACTTAGAAACTTTGATAACTTTAACTATACATCATTTTCAACGTATTTTGATACACTTAATAAAAAAGAAAAAAATGCGGCATATAACCTGAGTGTATGAGGACAAAGATTTTTAACAAAAATAGGTAAGAAATACTTTTTAAGTTAAACGGTTTTATTGTACAATTGATGATGTACTAAAAGCTAGAAAATAATTATGGGGCTTTGATCAGACTAAAAAACAATCGTGGGGCGTATTTAGTAGAATATTTTGTTTTGTTGCAGCTTGGAAATCATACTGTTATTATGATATTATATTGTAATATATGTTAAACAGATTAAATCGCAACTATTCTGCCGCCGATTTTAGTCTTGAAAACAAGAGATGTCACCGACGTGGGAACTTCATTTGTAAAATTGCAATAACGTGATTATTTCGCGTGCAGTATCTATAGCAGGTCGCTTCATTGGGTTGAAACTACACATCATTTACTTGAATTCCATCCAATAAACGCGGAAAATTATTAATATAATTTTTCACCGTGTTCGCGCTGATTTGTTAGGCGTAAGTAATGTAAGTAACTTAACCAGTGGTTCTCGTAGTTTGTTTGAGTGTTGTCCAGTGAATAGATCAATTTGTTATAAATATGTTAGTATAGAGCGTTTTGCTACAAAATCAAAAAGCAAAATATTGTTTGTAAGCTACGTTCAAGAAGCCTTAAGAAAATGATAGGTCATGCTATTTAGACCATTTTGAGTTATTCATGCCTTAGTACAAAATCTAATGATTTTACTTATTTTTCATTTTTAAGAATTTTTAGATAAAAAAAAATTATCTCACAGTAGATTTCTAATACTGCCCAAGTTAAAAGTGGTATGGTAGTGATTTTTGTTTTATTTTTCTAATGTGTATTCAATCTAATGAAAACAAATACAAACATCTGTGTCAAAAAATATCTTCCCTGGTCACAGTGCCCACCTATAGGGTCACCCCATTAAATCTGTGTTAACGGAAATAAATACTAGAGAAAAAAATAAGTTTATTTTTTTTTAATAAGTTGAAGTGTTTTGTTTGTGCTGCTTAAAAAAAAGCTGGAATAGTCTTAAATGTGTAAACCCTTTTAAAAACCTATCTGCTAATTGTCCTTTCTTTCGATGTATCAATCTTGCATTCTCAAAATTGGAGTATGAAAACCAAATTAAGGCACTTCGTCAATGGCCGCAGTTCACAAATGACTTCAATTTTAAATTATAATGTCAAATAAAAAAAAATGTTGTTATAATAATTTATTGTTATGTTCAAAGTGTGAATCCCGACTTCTAAAAGGCGTCAATAGAAAGTAAGATAAAATACTATTTCTTAATTTTTTTAATTAAATTTGCCTCACGTTTCAAGTTTCGATACTTGCGAGCAAATGCCTAGTCAAGTAAATGTCCAGTCCAGTGTGCTTAAATTTAAACTTTGTAAAGTGTACTTGTCATTCTGGTGACTCCAAATTGATTTTTTATATATTTTAAATGCAATAATTTTCAATTGATTTATTTATATTTTAAATGCAACAATTTTTGTAAAGAGGTAGGTACCTCAGTTTATTCTAGCACAGTCCAAGGCGGTTTAAATGGTGATTATATGAAGAGACAAAAACGTCATTAAAAATGCACATAAAATGTATTCATGTTTCCGCAAAAAATCCAACAAAATTTCAGTAATATTTACTATTCATTTTTACATTGAAATATTAAAATAGCTCAATAACAATTGTCCTTGAATATAATAATTCCCTGGGAAAATGTTGGTAGTATAAATCAATGGAAATTATTTGCGTATCTCAACTATTAACATTACATACATCACATTACTACAACAAAATATCGCTAAAGTTATAAATGAGAGGAGCGTGAAGTTTTGACTAAACGTGTTGATGTATGAGGTATGACCCTTTGTCAAAGATGTAAGAATTTTGGGAAACAAATTGTGTCAAAGGGGGTTTTATAAGGCTAACCGAAACAACAGAACATATTTTAAAAATAAATAAAGTATTGTAGTGTGTAATCATGCAAATCAGAATTGAACTCTAATTTTTTTTAAATTCATAATTGCAAAAAAATGATGTGAGCAGAGCGCTCAAAATGTTAATTTCATCTCCTTTCGAAACCCTGTTAGCATACAGCTGTAAAATCTATGTCTTGCACGGTTTTTTTAAAATGGGTTTACAGCCATACTCTGACATTGTGATTTGAATTAAAATATGTATTTGGCAACAAACATTTCGGCATTTGGAAAGTGACTGGCAAGAAATAACACATACATATTTCTCTCGGTCTAAATGCAATAAAATGATTCTTTTTCGTACAATAAACCGCAAATAGGTGGTTGATATGTGTGCTATATTGTTCAAAATTGCTTTAATCTAAATCTAACTCTGAAACGATTAAATTTCCACTTCTATTTTTTTTATGAAACTACGATACTTTGAACAACCAAAGCCCAAAGCTCTAAAACGTTTTATAGGTTAAACGTTTTGGGAATTTTATGGATAAACTAAGTGGGATCGGTGTTATAACTGTACAATCTAAGTTAAAGTGCATGTTTTGTGGTGAATGCAAAACTGAAAATAAAACACGAGGCGAAGCTAGACAGTGGCAACCAATTAAGATCATCGTTGACAAAATCGAAATGTCCAATATTAAAAATTTAATTGTGGCGGTGAAGCGGTGCTAAAAAAACCTGAAAGTTAAGAAGCAAAAGATCATAACAGCGCTTTGCTATTCCTCCCGCCAGCGTCGTACTCCTAAATAAGCCGTGAAACTACTTAAAAGTCCATTAACAGAAGCTGACCGTACGGGGAGGAGACAAAATGGCCACTTAATATCGTTTATCACCACTTCACACATTTCTTCAGTCCACTTGATGTGCGGTCTCTCGAAGACAGCAGCATTAAAAGAAGCTGCCGATTCGGACGTCCGCGATATTCTGCACATCACCGGCTGAGCCAAATCCAGTAGTATCTACCTCAACATATTTCACGATAAAGGCGCATCTTCTCCGTTTCGGTTCGCCTTACTCGCTGACGACGATCTGAACGTCGGGAAGGGCTCAAACGTAATCAAGACGCGTTAAAACATATTTCGAAGGGCTCGTAAATGCAAACAACAAAGTGCGTTGTTTGGCGAGACGCTGCAGATGCATTCTTAAATAAATTTTGTGCCGTCGTCGTCGGGAGATTCTTTTTGGCCGCATAAAAAGCAGTCACTAATTCAACAGACGAAAATCTCGTGGTAAATGGATTTCTTATCTAAGCACTTCCAGTTGGCTACTGTTTTATGCCGTATTTATGAACAGCATCTTCTGCGGCAATTAAGCAAGGCGCATGTTAGGGTTCTTTTGGAAAACTAATTTTTGGACAAGTGGGTAGAATATGGTTAAAAATTTAAACTATAATTTCTTTTTTACAGTTAATGAAGGATTTGTAATATGCTTTTTTAATGCGGTTTTTAATGATAGACTTCGGCAGTTCAGATTCCCTCGTGCAATTCACTGCACGTGCTACTAATTGTCCCTCTTTGATGCTGGTTCCCAAGTGCATATATCCAACAACAATTTATCTAAATACATATGATCTCAATATTTAAAATCTTGTGATAAACAACATAAAATTTCTTCATCACTGCAAGGTGACTTTACGCTGCATGAACAAAAAAATGCAAAAGCTCCTCCATTGCTGTGTCCCCCTCGAATTAATTTACACACACTAAATTATTCTGCGACATAAAGCCATATTTTGTAGGATCAAAAGAATTTATTTCTTCAGCTCTTGACTGTGACCAGCCATTTATCTGCCATTTCACTTGCATAATATGTTGTATCAAAGCAGGCTCTGATGGAGGTGGATATGGAAGGATTCTTAATATCGAAATCCCGGGATTCAAAACTCTGGATCCCGAAAAGTTAACTAATAATAATAAAATTTTAGGTAAAAATATAAGTAATGACGATCATTTTGCGACTTGGTAGGTTAAAAAAGGTTTGGTGGAAACTGAGATATGAATTTTTGAAGTTGACGATTTTTAGCCATTTCCGGACCTTGAATCGTCTATAACTCTAAACCTGTGCACTTTAAGAAAAAATTCCAAGAGACGAAAAGTGAATTCAAAAAAGTATTTTCAAAAAGTTTTTTTTATTTTCTTTTGTTTTGCAACGCTTTTGCTAATACCAAATTACTTGCCACTCAGATAAATAATATTAGTGATTTTACTAAGCATCTTTTTAGAGGTGCACCGCTCGCCTATATTATACATATCCATTATTTACTGTCGAGGTTTATATGTAAGATCGTATATGTGACACCAAAATACGTACACACAATGACAAAAAATATCCGAACTTTGAAAAATCCAAATTATCCCATAATTAGGTACTTCGTAGAAATTGTTCCAGTGTTTCCCGGTATACATCGGAAGTAAGTAAAGTGCATACATCATTGGCGCCGGGAGGTGCACTTGCACTCCCCTGGCTCGGGAAAAATTCGGCAAATTTTTACCTGAGAAAATTGTAGGAAAAAAGCAACTTTCGTAATTTAAGTACTTTAGGTAATTTAAGGGGACCTATATGGCTTAATTTTCGATTTTTTTTTATTGGCTTTTATTTTTGTTCAACTATTTACGAGTAAAACGCTGCAAACTAACCTCAAATCCGTAAGAAAATAACCAAGTTATGCCTTTTTTTACTTTTAGATTTGTAGTTAAAAAAAAAGTACTTCAAATACTCTGTAATGACGGAAGCCTAATCGACGCGCTAAATCCGCGCTATTTTTGGTTCACAGCAGAGCAACTACGTTCCCTGTGATTCTCTGTTGTGTTTGTTGTGTAAACGAACCTTAATCAGTGCGTTTCTAAGTAGCCTTTTCGTTGATAAACTTTGTTTTTCTTCTGTAAAGTCAAACTTTAATTCGATTTTGCTCGGAATTCTGATTTTTGACCGTTGCCGTAGAAAATTTCAAAAACCGTTAGCTCAAATTGTTTGAAATTTGGTGGGCTGGTTTATTATACATCTGGTCATGGAATGAATTAAAAAATATTTGAATATTTAGATTATAATTATTTTTTTAAATATTTATTAGTTCAGTAAGTAAAGAAAAATTTAAAAAATTGAACTCTAAACTACACAAAATCAAAAATAATTGTAGGAAAGCAAAACTAATTAATTCATTCTGTGCAGTCAAGTATTATCTATTAGAAAATGTCTTGTTAATGTGTTTCAGATCAGGGGTTCTGGAAAAAAGCTACGGCAACGGTGAAATTCCACCATTGCAAGAGACGCTCAACCCATAAGAGCCCATGGGTATTTTTGTGATTTTTATAGGCCATAAACAATCTTAAAGTATTCAGTAATAAACTAGTTTCCTTATTTTCTAGATTTTATGTGGTTTTTTTCTTGAAAAAAAATAATCCTTTGACTCCGCAAAACCCCATTTAAGCCATATAGGTCCCCTTAAGTAAAATAGTAATACAAATGACAAAAGGGACATTACTTTAATAAAGTAATGGACTATCTGGCACTACAAATAAGAACGATTGAATTAATTTCTGTCAAAACAATTCATGTACTTAAAGAAAAACTTCAATCTTCCAAATTGATAAATAACTGAATCAATGAAGTCTTCGTTTGATTCTACTCTCTACCTGTAAAAGCTTCAAAAATGCGGAAGTCAATTGTACTTTTTACGAAAGTCAGTTGTAAAAATTTTACTTGTTCCCTTCGATCACAGATTCTCTACTAAATCGTTGAAGTTGTATAAATTTTATATTATATAATAATTTCGCTGTTGTACAATTCCGGCCCTTCAATACTTGTGAATACGATTTGGTTTCCTGGGTAAATAAGCGAATCGGTTTAAAAATTATTTTATTTTTAGTTGAATTTTAGAATAATTTGAATTATTCCATTGCTAATAAATAATACCATTTTTTGATAAGCGAGTTTGTGTTTGTTACTTATGGTAAGTGTATGTGACTAATATCAATGCCATATCAATTTTGTGAAAATCGGATGATACTCAATATTTAAATTCCGTGTATTCTGTTAATTTCGAATTTACAAAAACGAAAACCGCACTTGGAATAACCATCTCCAAACCCCCTCGTCGCGTCCACCATCTTGAACTTCCAATTGAGATTGATAATAAAAACCAGCGTGTCCAAACATCCCAATGCGCCATCTCTGAATTTCTCAAATTAGTAGTCCCCAAAAAACCCCATGTCCCAAATTTTATGAGATTCTGATAATATTTAATAGTTTGAGTCTGCCATCTTTAAATCTCAGAATTTGGTGAAATTTTTGGAATCAGTGGTCCAAAAACCCTCTTATTCCATTTTAATGCAATCGCACAGTATTTTAAAATTGTTTGCTGCTTTACTCATGACTAAAGCGCCTCCACTCCTGTAGGAAGCTTGTAGGTATTAGGTGTACAAATAAGTTTCCACGGTTTTTTATAAAAAATTAGGAATTTATTGTGAAGGAACAGTACATTACGTTTTATTCAAAGTATTTTCCATCATTTGCCACTACTTTTCCCCATCTTTCTGGCAACATTCGGATACCCCGTCGAAAAAACTCTTCATCTTTTGACGCTATCCACAAATCTACCCAATTTTTGGTGTCTTCATATGATGTGAAGCGCTGCTCAGACAGACCATGTGCCATCGACCGGAACAGGTGATAATCGGAAGGGGCTAAGTCTGGTGAATACGGCGGGTGGGGTAAAACTTCCCAGTTGAGTGTTTCCAAGTATGTTTTTACCGGCGCCGCAACATGTGGACGAGCATTATCGTGTAAAAGAATAATTTTGTCGTGTCTGGAGTAGTAATGGGCGCGTTTTTCCTTAAGTGCCCGACTCAATCTCATCAATTGTGTTCGGTAGAGAGCTCCAGTAATGGTTTCGCTTGGTTTCAGCAATTCATAATACACGACACCAAGCTGATCCCACCAAATACACAGCATGAGTTTTTTTCCATGAATATTCGGCTTAGCTGTCGATGTTGATGGTTCGCCGGGCTTAACCCATGACTTTCTCTTCTTTGGATTATCGTAGTGAATCCATTTTTCGTCACCAGTGACTATACGATGCAAAAAACTCTTTTTTTTAATCCTGGCAAGCAGCATTTCACTCATGCATAATCGGCGTTCAACGTCTCTCGGCTTTAGTTCATATGGAACCCAATTTCCTTGTTTTTGAATCATTCCTAACGATTTTAAACGATGTGAAATTGCTTGTTGAGTCACTTGTAATGTAAGTGCAAGTTCTTTTTGCGTTTGGGACGAATCTTCCTCCAATAGTACTTCTAATTCCATGTCTTCGTACACTTTCGGCCTTCCACTGCGTTCTTTGTCCTTCACGTCAAACTCACCGTTCTTAAACTTTTGAAACCATTCCTGACAACTTCTCTCACTTAAAGCAGCTTCACCATATGCTTCTAGAAGCAATCGATGCGCCTCAGCTGCAGATTTTTTCAAATTAAAAAAGTAAATCAAAAGTTCCCGCAAATGATGCTTATTCGGCACAAAACTTGACATTTTTGCACGAAAAAAATTACGTGATGCTGATACGGAATCACTAGTACTTTAAGGTTATGGTGTTGCCGCATGACGAAACTTGGGATATTACGTTTTACATCTGACAATTTCTCCATAACCTTCTGGTGGGGCCATCTTTTGACAAACCGCGGAAACTTATTTGTACACCTAATATAATACCACATCAAAAAATAATTGGAGAATAAAGATAAATACGGATCAAATTGAAAGCCTTCTCCTTTTGAGATCGGTTAAAAATTACAAACTAGGTTTCTCTCAGAAGTTGTACCACAAATCACCTCATTTTCAATATTTTGCCGCAAACTAGTATGCACAACTTTTATTCTACTTAATAAGTTTATGAGACAAGCTTTAGAATATCAGAAATATAGTGGTACCAAGCTTCACTGATATTTAAAAAGAAACTGTACAACTCCCGCTAATGCAACTGGTTTGTCAGTAAGGTGCAACCTGCTAGGGAAACAAGCTTTTCAGTCGAAAGCCAGATTTTATTCAGCAGTTCCTTGATCTAATAGTGAAAATAGAGGTTTTATTCATCCAGATACAATTTTTCTTTGAAGTTGAATATGTTTCAGACGCACTATAAAGTAGTAATAAAAACAATATGTAATAGCCGATTTTGTCGGTGTTTTTCGTAACTAACCATAAATATGAAAGTAAATTAAAGAAATAAGTTCGATATGGTAGACAAAACGTCCTCATTTATTTTAAGACTCTTGAATTGACAAAGTAATCTACAAATAAAAACACAAGAAATACAGTGATGGCCAAGCACTTTAAACCTTATTAAATCATCGAGTTCACGCAAAAGAAAACCATAACATGGTGTACTTCACGTTTTGTACAAAAATTACTATTTTTTCTTTTTAATATTCCTTTTTGGACACACCTAGGGGACACAGTTTTTGGGAAGTCGATATACAGTCACAAGTTCAATCCAAATGCACATTCCACGGCTTCTTCATGATAATGGCAAAATTCGAATGGTTATAAACATTAAGAAAAGGTTCCACTTAGTAAAGGGCTGCAGCTTGCGCAAGCAGCAACAAATGTCTTGAGCAACAGTAATTTAGCTCGCCACTAAATTCTGGAGTTGTGCGCTAATTTCTGCCGAGTCAATTTCCCTCTTGCTTTGAGATTGACCTGCCGCATTCGAAGAAGTTGGCCTAGCGCATGTCTTCTTGTGCATGAACCAGTGAAGTCTCTGGCATTCGCGGTCACAATATTGCACTTCTTTGCATTTGGAACATTTCTTATCCGGCTTCTCTTCACCACAGGAACTACAGTAAGTAATATCATCCTAGAAGGATATTTAATTGTTGCAACAGTTCAAAAACATCTTTAATAAACCTACCACAAAGCCACGTTGACCATTGATAGCGCTTTTTAGAACCTCCAGAGCGGGAGGTCCTTCCTTATTAGCTAGCTGAGACACCACTTGTCTAAATATCGTGCATTCCCTGAATGGAAATTCTCTGACGCAGTCCCTTATCGTGTACTCCAAATAGTCCAATTGTCCTAATTTGTTCTCCTTCAGAACGCGCTTTGCAAATAACTCCACAAAATCATGACGCATCTCCCCGCCCTGTTCCCTTCGCGACTGATGGTGATCCTGACACCGGATGATTTCAGCTACAATCCAGCTCAAATAGTGATACTTGAACGCCATCAGTTCGTTCACGTCATAGCTCCTCTGCATCTCTTTCTCAGTCATGAGCTCAAGGACCTTTTTAATCTTTCTCAAGTGATCTGTAAGATTGCCAAACTTCTGGAGATTAAGAGCGATTCTAACTGGATGAAGATTCGTCTGGATCACAAATTTATGGAAGCTGTCTAGGAGAAATGGCGGTAAATAAGGCTCAGTTTGTTGTCCCTGTAATTTTGTGTAGTATTCTACGTCAGATTTTGGAATAAAGTTGTTTATAGTTGCAACACAGCGATGATTCCCAACAAACGCCGCCATTTGGGCTGCAGTTCGATTTACTGAATTTAATGTGTTCGTATTTACGCCAGCATGTAGTAGCATAAGCACAAGATCTATATTCCCTGACAATGCAGCAAAGTGGAGGGACGT
The DNA here is from genome assembly GCA_947538895.1 of Neoitamus cyanurus. Lineage (NCBI taxonomy): Eukaryota > Metazoa > Arthropoda > Insecta > Diptera > Asilidae > Neoitamus > Neoitamus cyanurus. The sequence continues at coordinate 28,481,677 of OX384540.1, forward strand.
ATAGTTAGCACCATGCTGGCTAAAGTTAACATCAGCTCCCTGAAAAAAGTTAAGAGTTTGAATTTAGTATGAAGATTTCATCGAATTTGAGGTTGGGCAGTCCTCAGATACAGAAACCTTTAATCTTATTTCCATGCAAGAGCAAAACCATATAAGGTTTATTTACTTAATAGGATCGTTTTTATCTCAAGACTATATTTTAAAATGCACGATAGGGGCCTAGGTTTCTGAAAAGCTAAAAGGCGTTTCCCATAGACTCACCAAATCGCATTGATTTTTATGTTGACAAATTTAAAGCTAACAAATCGCATTTACGCCCTCGCACATTCTGTTTACCTTTTTAGAGATTGAATATATCACATTATTATTTCGCAGAATCCATCAAAGCGTTCCTACCGGTGAGGAAATTGTGTTATTTATACAATTGCAGAGGTGAAATTAACCGCTACTTTATAAAGATGAATCCGCTTAAACCCACATTCTATAAATATCTCAGAAATTCTAAACAACTAGGGAAGAATGGAGAAAAGGAACGTAAACGTAAAAATGCCGTAGACTGTAAGTAAAATAATTCTATCAGATTAAAGCTAAACATATTGGATTCATATAATTGCTATTGATTTTTCGCGATGAAGTACATTCGGGCAATGAATCGCCTGGAAAAAAATAAATGGGTTAAAAGGCAAAAGAGGATGAAGAAAGGATCTTTCATATAATTTTAAATTTACTGGGAAAATATGTATATGAGCTTCATATGTAATTCATGCAAATATTGAACTCAATAAAAACAGTACCGTTAAGGTGTGTCCACACTATGCCGATCGGCAAGGCCGAACGACAAAGCCGCTTTAGTGTGTACATGCCGCCCGGCTTTGCCAAAAGCCGAGCCGAACCTAAACCGATCCAAGTGGATTCGGATTGGAGCGGCATGACCTTATCATTTGGCATACATGTACATATATAAATATATGTTACTTTGCAGCGCTCGACACGAAACAGTTCTTCTAATCTCACATCCTGAGCAATGTGGACATGTCAACAACCCGACGATGCTGTCGACCGAAATTGCCGCTCGACGTTGCCGATCGGCATAGTGTGGACGCAGCTTTAAGTTATCTTACTTTCCTCCAAATTTTGAAAAATGTGATTATGTGAAAATGTTCTATTATATATTAAGGCTTCCGTTTAAAAGGATGCAAAAACAATATTGCGGCTTTAATATTTCAATGCTCCAAACAGCTTTTAATAAGTTGTGATATGTGTATCATACACATACATATGCATACTTATAAAATGAAACAATGAAAAGAGAAGCAATGTCATCGTGCACAAAAACTGATACAATTTAGAGATTGGTGCAAAGAAAAAGACTTTAACCTTTTGAGCCCTACGAACCCATATATCAGTTTCTAAAAATCGTTCAGCATATATAATACATAAATATCCATAGCAACGACGCCTGTAAAGGCTAGAGCTAAAAGAAAAAGCAAACCTAATAAGAATATGTTTTTCCAATGCACGCTTGTAAAATTATTTGCCGGTTCATGCAGCGCTCAAAGGGTTAAACTGTAACTATGCTCCAAAACAGATTCCAAAAAAACTGTAGGCACTGTGTAGCATCATGTAATTTTGTTTCGAGTTAAGTTGAAGCACCAAGCATACAGTATATAGAGAACTCATATCTAACAATTTTGAATGGGACTACCTCAGGACTATGCCCGTCGTTCTCTGTTGCCCTTTATGCCCCGCACACCCGAAATTGCATTCATCAATTAAGAACGAGCGCAATAGGCACAAACACCTGCTTGCTCAGATGTAAATATTCCAACGCATACAGATGAGTCACAACAGCGCCCAGGCCGCAGATCACGGCCCAGCTTAGTCTCGGTGCCGAGCTCTGAAGTCGGGTGAATTCTTGGATTCATTTCTGGTGAAATGAACACGGTGGGAGCCAATCGAAGACAAAATGTTCATATGAGTTCTCTATATACTGTATGCTTGGTGGTTGAAGCGACTTGAAATACCTGAATTTCATGTATGGGTTTCCTATAGGTATTTTCCATGCAATTCAGCCATTTCAAATTGCTTCAACTAAGAAGTCGAACAAGTCACACTTGATACAGTCTTTCATTAGAAACTTTTTATTTGGAAATAATATTAGTGTAATCAAATTAGTCCTTTTCATATTTTTAACAGTTTCATAATCATTTGCTCTTACAACTATGAAACTAGTAGTATCTTAGTGCGTTCAACAATTTTTCAATTACTTTGTGGAAACCTAAAATTTGAAATTATATAAATGTAAATCGAGCCAAATACATGAAAAGTAGACTGACTTTCGGCTTCATGCGAAATTTATTCCTTTGAAAATAATTCAAGTGTTAATATTCTCTTACGTAACTCATAACCCAAAATTTTACACATTTTGGATGTATTATTGTCATACTGACTTCTTTTTAAGTATATTTGAGGGCTTTTAAAATTTCATTTTGGTAAGATCTTTTCTAATAAAATTCAAAAGAGGGCTTTTGCCATTACATATATTCATTTAGATTTTTTTAAGGAAATCGAAACATGTAACCTTGCACCGATTCGATTTCATACAGATAAACCTAAAAAACGACCGCCTAAATTATACCCTTATTGTTAGACAATGGTAATAACTTTTGAACGGCAGGGTTTTTATTTTAGGCCATTCACATTTTGAAAACGGCATACTTTCAGTTCTATATGGACAATTACCCAAATATTATCAATTGAATTGAGTCACGCTGGTCATGTGCAGATTTCATCTGCGTTGCTTTAAGTCAAGTTTTCGTCGTCGCGTTAAAATCGAAATGCTTACTTAGGGATAGCAACATGTAATTTGTTTGGAGTTACGTCAAAGCTACTTGAAATAGCTGAATTTCATGTACGGGTTTCCTATAGGAATGTTCAGCCATTCTGATTCAGGATCCCTGACCTTAACCCGAAGGGCACATGTGGAACGGAACGACATAAAAGAATTCGGGCTACTAAGAAAGCCGTCATTAGGGCAAGAGGGGTAAAACAAATTGTGGAAATTTGAGACTTGACTTTGTTCTCTTTATAAAGCACTCCGTTGTCGCTCTACGCAATTACTCCATCCTTGCTCTGTTCACCTAGTACATTGCGAATTAATTGAAATAAGAAATTATAAAACAAAAAAAACAATAAATTAGATTATTGACCAGCACGCTCTGATATCCTAGCTCTTATATGATCCACTCCGTGAAAAGCCATTAACGAGTATGCGAGAAACACTAAAGATATTTACTAGTGTCGAGGAAATTAGCATATTGTAACTGAATTAATGTAATTAGTAAGGTGTAACTTTGCTTTTTACTTTTTATGAAATGAACTATATCCTGTAACAAATTATGTACTTGGTGCTTTCAGTTTATGTAACTCCTAGTCCGTTTTGCCCATGTAAAGCGAAGAGCTTGAATTCACTCGAGATTGTAGGTGCCCGGCTTCGCGGAGTGAGCCTAAATAGCTTTTAATTAGATGTTAAGGTCGAGATATATAAGACTACGCGGCCCTCAGTTCACATGACACCTATTTTCCAGTTGGTGAGATCGACGGGCACCATCCTGGCCATCAGTGTGACACTTTTGATTATATCTTTTCGAGCGCTGGTTTCAAGAGATGGTCTTCTGCAGAAGTGTGTCCCTCAGAACACAATGTCCATTCTTTTAAGCGTAGAGCAATATTATTGACAAGCAGAAGGAATTACCTCTGATAGCAGCCCTTGTTATTTTCTAGGCACATAACCTCAAAAGGATTATGACGGAAAAGGGTGAGAAAACGCTGCATGCTAGCAGCACTTACCTGATCGAGGAGCATTTGGACAATTTCCTTGTTCCCCTTATAGCATGCATGTTGCAGGGGGCTCATTCCACTCTCGTCCACAAAATTCACCGATCCTTGGATTTGCACGAGAAGAGTCCTCAGGTCGTCAACTTCATTTTTTGTGATTTTGTCAAATAGCTGCTTTTGCACTTCACTCAGCTCTGCTTCGTTGACCATTTTCGCTAAATGTCCCTAGCTATTTATCCTCCAAATGATAATTTTAATTAAAAAAGGTGGCAAAAATAAGAGCGAACAGTCCGAATAAGTGCCATATGTCAAACTTTGACAGTCCAACTGAATGAGGTGCTCTGGTAGCGAGTAGCTAAGGTATTCGGCGGCAGTGCTACAACATTTCAAATGCAAAATTGCTCCCGGAACCATGTGAGCTTTGTTTAACAGTCATAACTAAAAATAAGTGCTTTTATGATTTTTGTAATGCCCTCTGGAACCAGCCTCCTGCGAATGCATTTTTTGTCGATAGTAAATGTGAGTCTGATTTCGAAATATTTAACTGGCTTTTTCTAACCTTCATTAAACTCCGTTGTCGCCTGCCGTCCCGCGGTGGGATGCAAAACAAGGTGGTGCCGGTCGCGCTGCTCGTGCGCCGGGCGCTGTTTTTTAAAATGAAAGTTCTTTACGCCCAATACAGCAAATACAGCTGACAGTGAAACAAAGTCAAAGATGCATCACACTGTAACGAAAGGCTGCACCGTGAAACTGTGGTAGGTAAGCGGAATTTGATTTTCGTGTAAATTAACATATAGGATTTTCAGGGTCACTGATCTCAAATTGGTCATCGATAGTTGGAAATTAAAGATGGCGGATCCAATATGGCGATCGAAAATTCTCAACTCAAAGGATTGCTATATTATACTTGCACATTTTGTGAATTGTGATGCTAAGTGAATTTTGCGTAGAAGTCACACTTCTCTAGTGTGTAGTATAATACAAGAATATAATAGACGGGTTTTCTTTTTTTTTTTGTTAATTTGTAGTATATGTAGGGAAGTAAATTCAGTAAGCATTCCTAACAAAAATAAATAGGTCTTTTATTTAATATAAAAGACCAAAATAAACAACAGAAACACTTCCTTTTCTTAAATTATGTTATACAATTTCGATAAATGAGACTGAAAGACAGATCGTTAACAAAATACTGTATGTATATACAAACTGTATGCTGTATACTGTATGAGGTATACAAAATCTAATCTAAATTAGTAAGGTATCTTGTGCATCAGATGCTATGACGGTCCGTAAGGGGTTATTCTCATGTGAACGCATGAATCTTACCTCTTTTTCGGGAATTTTTTTTATAAGACAATACAATTCAATCATTTTAATTTGTTTTTATGTTTTTATTTGTATCTTAAACTGTATAAAGAAATTGTTATTGTTGCTTATTTTACATTGTTTATATTTATTTTTTTTAATTAAAGTAGACACCAAAAAAAAAAGCAGGTCACTGGTCATTGTAATAGCGGCTGTTCATGTTATCTGAAATGAAAAAAATCGAATGGATTATTGTTCAGTAGGTCTGTCGCTATCGTCCGTACTAGAATTAATCAATTTCATTGAAAAAAAAAATGGCGGACTGTAGAAAAAAAGTTACGAAAATCTTGTTTTATTTTCTTAAAAATCGTTTAAAAAGATAAGAAAATATTTTCGAAAATAAACAATTCTAGTTCGGACGATAACTATTAATGGGTTGCAATCGGTTGATTAGTTTTTTTGTTAGGACCCTGACAGTTTTAGAAAATGTTGTTTCGAGAAAAATGCGTTTAAAGTTTCAAGAGCAGAATTTTCGTAGAAAATTTATACTTACACTAATCTGCTATGCCTGGACCATACAATTTCACAATTCACGACAAAACTTTATATACACTATTCCACATATACACAGGTAGGTAATATACTAAAGTTGACCGTCAGAAACTCCATACGCAGGTAAAAAAGACCGGTGAAAACAATAGAAATGTAGCAGCTGCAGACCTGGCGCAGCGGCGACTATGAGTTGTGACTTATTTAATACTAGGAATTTCGGTCTGAATTTTTCACAGCATATTTTCAATAGGTTTTACTATCGAAATATGAAAAAAGCATCGATTTTTCGAAGTGGTCCCATGAGAATAACCCCTTAATGATGCAACCTCTAATGCATTTTCGAGTTTATCCATATTATATCTGCAAATATGGGTAATCTCGAAAAGGCATTATTATCACTTATAGAATTTTTTATTCGAGTTTAAAAATATTATCATTTTCGTAGTACGTTATGAAGTGCTGCGTTTTTTTTTATTAGGTAGTACTTCTTCCTCTAAGGAAAATACTCTTTAACTGAGTACAGAAGTTGCTACGACGCTTAAATGATGCTCTACTTGTTTGGAAAGGTTTGGATATAGTATTTCTGGTGATACCCAACAGATTAACGGATTTTCATTCAATTTAAAATATGTTTCCTCGATACATTGCCTCAATTCCAACATCGCTGATGTTTTTGGTGTCATAAATTCTTTCATGTTACCAACTTCTTTTATAAAAAGGGCCCAAAAATAGCACGTCTATTAGTATCTACAAGTTCATCTATTTGTAGATCACTACATGCAGTATCTTAATTTGTATTATTACTAACTAAACGTGTTAGACCAACCAAAATATTTTCTTTTACTTTAATGCTGATACATTTGAAATGATTTTGTTTTAAATCTAGAATCTAAACAATGTGGGTATAGGAAGAATAGGATTTAGTGCTAAATTACGGAACTTTTCATTAAAATTTATACCGAGTTTGTCTACAAGCTCTTTGTCGAATGCTCCAGCTTATGTGTCAAACTTACAAGACGCGTTTTTAACCCATGCAACAAAACCTTTAAAATAGTAACATATTTTAATTTACTTTATGAGACAAAAAAATTCTTCACTATATGAGTCAACATATGCTGGGTTCCAGCGTTGATGAAAATTTGAGCCCTTTTTATAACATTTTCTCAATAGTTCCGGCGTTATTATATCTACTTTTCGGTGAATGTTATTTTCAGGGCCAATGACTTGAAATAACGCTAAAGAACAAATACGCCGCAGAAACTGTCTCGTAATGCCAATTGCGCGGCCCGTCGTCGTGTTGATGTCCATGGACTCTCTTACACATCCTTGCGCAAAGCATCGAACCATGTGGTTCCTGTCTCCTCGAGGAGCGCGGCCAGACCTAGTTGGTACCGGACGCCGGGGAAATCGGCGCTGGCATGCACGTTGTGTTAAAATCACTCACGATTTGTTGAATTATTGAATATTGACACAACTATTCCACATTCTTGAGGAGCATAGCAGCCCATTGTTTAATCTCGTATATTTTGCATGTTTAAAGTATAACTGTAAACTTCACGCGGGGGAAAAAATATCTTTCATTCAGTGCCTCTGTATACTGTATGCCATTTTTAACAATTAGGCTCCGAGAGAGGGTTTTTTACTACCGGTTACGAAATTGTGACAAATTTCTTTGTTATGAGATTTGCACAGAGCAGTGAAAATCTCCTTCGTCGGAATGATAGCAAAAAAAGTGATACCACCTTTATTTGTCTGATCCAAGTAAAAAATGAACCTCAAGAGCTTGGCCATAGTTTTATTAATAAAAGGAAAGAATAATATATTACAAATCTAGCGATCGTGAAGCTTAGGGATTGAAATAAATACTTAAATACTATGCGTACACAAAGGAAAGATTTGCAGACTAGCGGTGAAGTGCAAGTAGGGCTACTCATACCCATTTACCGAAATGAACTGCCACTGCCCCTATAAGAAAATGAATATTAAATTAAGTAAAAGATATGTACACTAGCCATATACTTACAGGAATGCCTAAATGCCAACCAGCCCCGGCCGGGTTGTCTTTTGTAATTCCACAACGTTTACAAACGACACCACTCAATGAAGTAGCCCAAACTTCAGTGCCTACTGAGACTGATTTAAAGCCGACGCTACCATCTGTGTGTGGCGCATGATTAGGGACGTTGGGGAGAACCTGCCAATGCGTGCCCTCCGGGAATGTCTTGGTTATTTCTTTCCGGACAGCAAGTCGGTTGCTGGAGTCAATTGCCCAAATCCCCATTGCGCCGGCGGATATCTGTCTAAATGATACTGCTGGAGGTGACTCCACTGGTTGCCAGGCATCCCCCTTCGGATTCTCAATCGTTATGCCATACCGAAAGTAAGCAGACCCGTTTTTGCCTATTGCCCAAACTTTTCCATTTGGACCACAACTTATGGAGATTAAAGGCTGTTCATTTGCAACGTGATCCCAGGCAACTCCCGTTGGACATGATTGGGAAACGCCTTTCCTTAGTAGGACATCTCCGTTCGCCGCGATTGCCCACACAGTCACTAGGGCATCTATTGACTCATCCTCGGGCTGCAAAGACACATCCAGAATTTTTGTATTTCCAAGCTCCTGCCATGGACCACTTGTCGTTAAGCGACATTTGCGGTACCATCGTCTACGCCTGACATAATCGGTAAAATGTTTGTGGCCATGATAGGACGCAGGGAAATCAACTGCATACTGCCATCCATCTCTATCGACGCCACCAGGTGTGTGAAAATCAACAAGCCAGTCAGAAATCCACTGCCAGTGCATTGACAGTAGCTTCGTATGTTCTTTACTCCTTTTTTGTTTCCCAGAGGCATCGCTCCACATGTGCCGATCTGTTGGCAGGCCAGTGGTGGTATAGCCACTTAAAGGGTTCCAGCGCTGATTCTCATATATATAATAGTTGTGGATGTCAGTCATCGCGTGGATTTTCCCTGTCCCTGTCTCAAAGCCTTTTAGGAAAGAGCCTCCCCAGCCACCAGTATAAACCCACGCTGTACTATCACAGCCTATACCCCACGTTACTCCGGCTTTGCAGGATACCACTCGTTTTAAATGGCCTCCAATTTGTCGCCAGAATATATCTCGAACTGGAACTATCACGGATGGGCTCCGGTAAGTTATTGAGAACAGCTTCACCCGCCCACTTACATATAAGCAGGTTACAGACTCGGGCTGAAGGCGGTGTTTGTATGAGCAGAAGGGTTTCCGGTTTACATTTACTTCATACCCATTGTTATTTGAGCTAGAATTATTCGTCGGTTAGAGCACAAACCATGTATATGCACATTAGAGGCTTACCGAATGACTAGATTGAATTCCGCGCCTGGAGCAAAAACCATTTCATTTTCCTGGTGTTCTGTCAACCATTCGGAGTTTTCCATCGTGTTGAGGATGATCATCCTCTCGTTAAATCTGACAATTATCCGTGAATTAAAATTCATACAGCAATTTTATGACGCTATGCTTACCTTGGATTTAGGTGCATGGCGATCATTCGGAGTTTGTCTACTTTGTGCCGCACCTTTATATTCGGATGACACTGAAGATCAAACCGTATCTGGTCAGCGTCATCGTAAACACATCCAGTGACCTCTAGCTCAGTCCCGGGGGGCATGCTTGCGAATACCAAACATTATAAAATATCAGAAAGCTAGAACCCACAGTATTAAAATTGCAATATTTACAAAACGGTTTCAATTGAGATAAGTAAGAATTGTAAAACAAAACTAAATTATTTAAAGAAAATGAATTGTGCCGAAATCTACAGTTATAGTTGAACTAAACAATATGGCATTTTACTTTCAGAAATAAGTTCGCATGAATCACCGGCAAACCCATGTCATATAAACCAATTAAATATGAGCTATACCTATAAATAAAAGTGAAGATGTCGTGAGATATCGAAGTGTAACTGATCTGGCAAAACTGATAATATATACGACATGGAAAAATATGGATTTACTGATGTCCACGTAAAAAGAGTAATATAATAATAGTAATATGTTTGCAACACATCGAAGATTGTAAAAATAATAAATAAGGGTCCTAACACTGATCTCTGAGGAACCGCTCAATAATACGAGTATTAAAGCTAGATAGCGATTTTCTGAACGAAAAAAACTTCAACATAAAAAAGAAGAACACTACACACAGTAAACTACGTAACTATATAAACGCAAAGTTATGCAAAAAAAGTATGAAAACATACCCATTGTAGAGAGTGTTGTAGTAAGGCGTCTCGGTGGCAGACACATCCATTTGTTCAACATAACAAGACTGCTCCGAGTTCCACTGGGTCGACTTGATATTAGTAGAATCAAATACGAAAACGTCTCCCAAACTGCTTGTAAGCCAAATGGCTTGGTGAGCTGGTCGCCCTTGCACATCATTAATCTGGCAGCACACGGATGTCAGATGAGACAACCACTCCTCCATCTCGGAGTCCCCAGAAAATTGCAGCTTTAGCGGTGTAGAGCCAATTGGCAGACGGGGAGCATGAATAGCAATCCTGGGATTGCCGGGTTCACTGCAGTACTGTACAGTAGTTATTTCCGAGAGCGAGAACTGCATTTTGGTAGTCACTCCATCTGAGTTCAGAACGGTGAATGTGCCAGAATCAAACCCTGCGCCTGCTGAACTCACCCACTCCAATTCAATCAAACAGTCTTCAAACACACCACCTGGCTTTTGCGCTCTGGCTTCTCCAGATTTCACCCACGACGACATCTCCACAGCCTTTTCATACTTTTCGATTTCTATTCCATTCAGTCGCTCAGCTCTTTGTTTTAACTGCTCAATGACTTTTAAGCGCCATTCTTGTGCTAGTTCAGCAGCATTATCATTTAAGAAATTGTCGTTGAACCAATTCGGTAGCTGCCCTGTGTCAACTACGGATGCCCCAGCGGCACAACCTGTCCAAATAATGTCGCACTCAGCCCAATACTGGGAACCTCCATGATCGTCATCATCCCCAAATCCACTGCAGTCCCGAGAGAAGTCCGCATCGAAGACGGTTGCGTCTGACTCTGGATGAGCTTCCGTTCCAACGATCGAGCCCACACTGCGAACAGGGGACCATGCACGAGGGTTCTTCAACTGAGTTTCAAAATGCTTCGCGGAGATTTCTTGAATCTCGGCAGCCGGTGCACTTGAACATGCTGGTTCGGTACTCACAGGCGGATTCCTGCGACTTTCATTTAAGCTCCCAATATTCGGGGGAGAATCAATTGATTTATTCCACAATTCTGGCTTGTGGCGTGGATGAATAGAAGGTGCACTGTGGCAAGTTCCATCAGAGTTGTTGACTAAGGCAGGAGTTTCCACGTGTGCCTTTTCCTTAAACAAACTGCTTAGACTGCGGTGTTTCGAACCTGGTGACGAGCTACCGCTTTTTCTTGACATTAAGCTCAATGTACTAGAGGTTCTGCTTATTTGCATAGAACATTGGATTAAGCGCCACTTTTTTCCCGTAGGATCGGAACTGGATACTCCAGACCGGAAATACAGGGCGCGATCTTCAGAACCAACAGCAAAAACTTGGTCATTGACCGCTACAGAAACCATTGAAATATTCCCCACCATTTCAACCCAACCACTCCCTATCGCGGCATCTTCGCTTATTCCAGCTGCTTCTCCTTTTACACCTCTTCGGAACCAAACGTGGTTATCATGCGTTACGCACCACACGGAATCTGTTCCAACCGAAACCTGGGAAATCTTCAGCCCATTTCCTGGCGGCTTCACTTCAAGCCAAGTTTCTCCTATTAGACAATCTCTAGTAACACCTGACCGCACGATAGCACGACCATTAAAGAGTACAGCCCATACAAGACCCGTAGCTCCTACGCTAATTTGTGCGACTTCACAGCCTGATGGGGTACTTATAGCGGTCCACCTTAAGCCCTCAGGGGAAGTTGTGCTAACACCTGTTCGAAACATAACCTGCAGAGGGTTTCTTAAGCAATGTGGGCCCTTTTAAAATTTGTTTTTTTGTCATACCCTTCCATGCGCCGTAATAGCCCACACTACAAGTGTTCCAGGAGGAGCAGCAGGTATATTTATTCCACCAATAGCAACATCCATAAAGGGTTCTTGGGTGGGGTCCTTGTGCAGCGGAGCTACAGCACACCATGAATTCAATGCACTGTACCTCCTAAATCGCACCTACAAAATGCAAATTGTGAGAAAAAAAATTTCAAAAAGGTCGTATGAAAGGTGAAGTGTTTATTATAATATCTGTCGAGGGGTCTTGAAAACAATATTTATGTTCTTGAATTTATGGTCGAAGTGGCTAAGGTTGTATGTAGGTATCTTTTTTTTTTTATAGATCAGTATATTTTCAGCCCCCCTCGAACTTAAGCAAAAATCATGCTAAAATGAAATTTAAAAGAAAAGGCTGCTAACAATTCAAATTATGGTCTCAAAATAGCGGCTCCAACATGGTTACCGGTTAGTTGTATTATTAAATCTGTCAAACTCCAAGGGATTGCCCTTAAAATCCACACTAGGATGTTTTCGCGATCGTTGTTGTCGAATCTGCCATTAAAATCACCAAATTCAAAATGGCGTATCCAATATGCCGACCGATATTCCTCAATTTTAAGCACTTTTGATGAAATTTAATATGAAGACGTCTTTGTGGTAACAGAACTCAAATCTACCAAAATTCAAGATGGCGAACCCAAAATGGTTACCAAATTCAAGTTCAAGAGATTGCTCTGAAAATCCGCACTAGGGGGTTCTCGGGGTTGCTGGTTTCAAATCTCAACTCCTCAGAATAAAACCGCAATTCCTCAACTTCAATCAATGTTAATGAAAATGAATATAAAGAAGACTAAGGCAATATGGATTTCAAACTTACTAAAATTTAATATAGCGGAACCATAATGGATACTAAAGTTCTTAAACTGCAACGGATGGCAATGAAATTCAACGGTAAGGGGCCTTGGTAATTAAACTTCGAGGAATTTGAATAAAAACTCCAAAACTTTACGGCCACTGATATCAAATTTACCGAAATTTCAAAGTTCAATCAAGCCAACCCAAAATTTCAAACTTGAGAGCAATACTACGAAAGTTTATACTTATGACGTCTTAGGCAGAAAGAGCTAATTTAAAATGGCCGTGCGAAGCTGAGAAAGTCAGCTAGTCCTAAATAAAAAGTAGAGTCACCACAAAAATTTCGAGAAAATGACCCGCCTTAAGTAACATAGTTTCCGACTACCATTTTTGCATCTCTAATGTTGATGTAGGTTGCACCATTTCAGTTTGCAGAGAGTCTTTGTATCACAGTATACAGAACTCAAGGTATAGTAAAAATTAACAGGATTCGCCATATTGCAGCACTGCGCACAAGTTCTCTTATCACTATATCAATTTACCAAGGCATTGATAAGCCAACACAATATAATAAACATGAACCAAGGTCCGCCATCTTTTGCCGCTTGTGCGTCACTGCACACACCTACATGAATCAAGGTCGGCCAATTTTGCGCCAGGCACTCTACGGTGTTGGGCTCTGCCGCCACCAATTTAAATTAAAAAACAATAAAAATTTATTTGTACACTTGTTTAATAAAGTTTCTCAATTCAAATTTTTAGTCCTTTCATTCTATGTATTCTTTAAAAACATTCTTGTGTGGAAGAGCTAAAGCAGGTTTACCTTTACCCCTTAAACTGCCTGAAAATTGGCCAACATTCCGAATTGCCCTAAGTATATCCCTAAATTTGAGCGTGGGTTTTTTTTGTTTTAGTGGATTAGACCAGCCTAGTTTTTTTTTGCAAATATCTCTCAAGCTATTTTTTTATAACTATTTTCCTCGAAAAATTGATAATTTAACAAGAATTAACCCCCTTTAAACCTCAGCTAAAATTAAGGGCACTTTTCAGGATATGCTTAGGACATTGAAATAAAGTTCTCCACAAAAATCCAGCTTGTTCGGACTTTTTTGTGATATTGACCTTTTGGTGACTAGTTTTGCTGGGCAATTAACAAATATTTTAAAATATGTCTAATTTAATGGAATACTTGTTAACTTTACAAATGAATAATAAATACATTTTTGTCATTTGTTTTCAATACTACATGCGAGTTTGAAAGTGGTGTCTGTAAACATTTCTACCGCGGTGGCGCAGGTGAGAGTAAAAGAAAAAAACAGAACAAATTCTTGGTTAATATGATAACCGCTATCCCACGAACTCGAATTGAGAAATTAAAAACTTGATATTTAAATATAAACAAAAATTCGATTTAAAAACCAAAAACCAGACTGACTGTAAAAAAAGAACTAAAAAGATGTAAACAAGACACCTTCATAATTAAATCTACAAATACATAAATCAGTACTTTTAAAATTGTACTTGCGTCGTTCTTGTTATATGTTGATAGTGAGTGCACCTGAAGGTATATTATATTGCTAACATATGCTACGCAAATTTTTGTTAGTCTGTGTAGGTAGCCTCCGACTTCCAATTAGTTATACTCTTCTCAGTTTGTTACAAATATTGACCAGTTAGATACCTAGGTACATCGCAAAGTAAGAAAGCGTCGTTTTGAGAAAAACGCATTTGAGTAGCACATCTGCCCTTCAAAATTCTTTTACAAATGCTTGTGCAGTAAAAATAGTATGAATTTTGTTTCAAACATTTGCTAGTACATTTATACTAGTGCAGGCATATTGGGCAAGATTTGGCCCAAGTCAGGAAAATTAGTTTAACAAGCTAAAAATTGGTAGAGGTATTCTTTGGATAGATAGCCTAGAACAAAATAACAAAAGTCCCAAAAGATCCCCCTTGGGGAACATGCCGCCATTTTGGAATGAAGGTCACCATCTTGGATTTTTACTTGACATTCTGTTAAACAGGATTACGTGGTACCTATGGGTGATATAAATATATATGATGTTTATCCATAATAAAACAAAGTAAATGATATTTGCTTAATTGTATTTTAAACTCTCTTTTCAAGTCAAAATTTCGCAATATAATAAAGCCACCCTGTACGACACACAAGTCAAGCGACACACACAATAACTCCGTAATGATCGCCTTCCAAATGTACAGTGAAACAAAATATAAACAACCGCATACATATGCAGCGATCAATAGTCAATTTATGCCGACTACGGCTCTCTCTCTCTTAATGTCTTATACGAATACAATGATACTCATTCGTTTCTGTTTTAGCTAAGGGGACAATTTTCTTAACGCAGTTTTGAGATATTCTATTGAAAGCGTATAGAGAGTGTTCCTTAATTCTTGTTGATAGATATTCTTTGTACTGTACATGAGCGACCACTTAAAAGGTAGCTTGTAGAAGTGTACAGGAACAAGCATTGCAAGATAGGAGCTGAATATCTCACCAGAGCAGATTGGCTTGTCGAATGGCAGCGTGTAAATTGAATGTTATAAAGGGGGCAGAGACATTATGATGGAACTTCGGAAAATTTTGCTTACAAAGCTCCCTCTGTCTTCACAGCCACAGACAATCCTAACCCATCGGGAAATGTGGTACGCTAAATCCCGCTTACATTACAGCCGTTCTGTATTGGCTTATATTTACATGTTCCCCGTCCGTTACGAGATTAATGGTTATATCGAATCAAAGTAATCACTTAAATACCAAGACTGAACCAAGCTAGCCTCAACCTTTACATAGATCCTCAATCTGCTGGTCACCTCCTTGTTTATTTATATTTCTACTTAGTATCTCTTTCGCGTAATTAAATATTGATATAACTTTCTTTTAAGAAATTGTAGATTTTTAATATCATACCCATTTTCTCCGTCTTACGCAAGTGTTCCAAGATTTCTTTGTATGGTAGGTGGACGAAGGAAAGTCCAGAGCGTAAGACCATCCATCGTGGTCCAGCGGCTGGCCATCCATAGTGAGCTCCAGGTGCCAATCACCTTCCCACTGCCAAGCCATTGATGGTAGTCTAATCCTCTCAATGCAACGATCAATAGTCCCATCGGCGCTAGAAAAATGGTAACGGTCCGTCGGAAGGAGTCTGCTGGAGAACCCTTCTATAGGCAGCCACCTCTCATTCTCGTAGGACTCCTCTTTCACTCGGATAGGTACGTCCAAGCCGTGCACATGGACATAAACCTGTCTGTCTCCACCTATAGCCCAGAGAAAATGTGGCACTGCCGAGACTTTCTTGAATTCCAGACCTAGGTAATGGAATTCTCGCCATGCTGAAGTCGTTGTGGATAATGCATAGACCCGCCCCTCATTATTTGTTGCAAAGAGCAGAGTGCTCGGCATTTTCGTGAGTCACCGCGGACAGAATCTGAAATATTGAGACTTATTTTATTGGGTACTGTGTTGGATTCTTATCAAGACTTTCGCCAAGCGGGACGGGGTCAAGTCGATTGAAATGCGCCTCCAAAGAAATGGGGCACAGCACTGATTTCGTGAGTAAACAATTATCCGACAGCTCCTTGTGAGCCGAAATTTATCTGGAGTATGTTGTTGTATTTCTGGGTCACTCACCTTCAGCGATAGATTGTGTTGCGTTCCGCAAAAGGGTCACTTGTTATCGGTTGACTGCGAAAAATTGATTTTTACCGCGGAGCAAGGGTACTTTCACTTGAGAATCATGTTCTATTCCTGGAATAGCCGTGAAGCTTGTGTACCTTTTTTAGTAGACTCACTGATTTTATGTTGCATTTTATTATAAGCGGCGCAATTCACTCGGAAATTGTTCGCAAAATAATACACTCAACAAATAGACCCCTCTACAGTGTCCGACCAGAGACAACTTTGACAGATCGCGCATCAGATGTCCGAAATGAATCCGAATCTTGGCAGTCACCTGTTCATAACAAAAGCGGAGATGCACACTAATTCTACATTTGAAGTGAAATGAAGTTTAATTGGGGGGAACTGAATTAAGCATGTTTTACATCGTTGGTTGGCTCTTTAATTGGTTTTTTTTTAATCTTAAGCAATATTTCACTTTAATTGCCTCTGAGAAGTAATTTCACTTGATGCAATCAATTTTTTGCTTCCACAGTAAGACTACTATTGAATCATAGGTGGCATTATCTATTCCAGCGAGGGAGTAGCTGAGCTTAAGAGCTTTCGAATTGGTTTGTTTAGCCTGGTTTATTTGATCTGCGGGGGCCGGATCGTGCAACAAGTGGTTTAGTGTTCAGTTCGAGAATTTATCTCGGTGGGGTGAGTTCATTTTCTGTGTTGTCTGTTCCTAACAATTAGAAGCGAAATGTCAACCTTGATAAGAAAAGTTATCACCACCCCGAATTCTGCTAATCCAGTGGGCCCCTACAAGCAAGTCTGCAGAATTTTCCTTCAACCAGTTTCTTAACATTTCCGTTTTCTCAACTTACAGCCATGCCGTTGTCGTTGATCGGATGGTTTACGTCTCGGCATGCATTGGGATAAACAAGGACACCGCGATGCTGGTCGAGGGAGGAATTGCTGAGGAACTAACGCAGGCTCTGAAGAACTTGAAGTCGATCCTCCAGGCGGCCGGCAGTGATGTCGACAAGGTCGTCAAAGTGACGCTCTTCTTCATGGATCTTAACGACTTCCCCGTTGTGAACGATATCTACCAGAGCGGTAAGTCCGATATCCTCTTATCAAGATTAGATCTACGCGAAACCATTTCTTCTGGCCTTAGGCCCCGCCCCATTCATTGTGCGCGCTAGAAGCGAAGCGAAGACAAGCTAATCTAATAGACGGAGTGCCAGTTCAAAAAAATTCTCTGAATTTACTACGGCTGATCATTTGACAATTGGTTGTAATAGTTGTGTACAAACACATACTGCGGTCAGTCAAGCGAACGGTAGAACAAGCGTCACATATATGCTATCAAAACGGTTATGATTGCCGTGGTATTTAAATGAATTTACTAAAGCTGAAAATTGTTATACAGATTGTATATTGCATATAAATAACAGTTATGTCAGTCAGTCAGTTAAATGTTAGAACGGAGCTGGTCATTCAGTCAGTTAAATGCGAGAACGGAGCTGGTCAGTCAGCCCTAATGTATGCACAATAAACAAATAAGATGCAATTCATTTATTTAACTTGAAAATTTGTTTAGGGGTACTTAATTGTATGTTAACCATAAATAAAATGGTCTGCCAACCATATTGTGGAACAACTCCCGTCAGTCAGTGAAAACAATAAAAATTTATTGTTTCATTTTTTTTTTATTATATTAGAAGTATATTTTTTGGCTGACCATTTTATTTATGGTTAACATACAATTAAGTACCCCTAAACAAATTTTCAAGTTAAATAAATGAATTGCATCTTATTTTTTTATTGTGCATACATTAGGGCTGGCTGACCAGCTCCGTTCTAACATTGAACTGACTGACTGACATAACTGTTATTTATATGCAATATACCATCTGTATAACAATTTTCAGCTTTAGTAAATTCATTTAAATACCACGGCAATCATAACCGTTTTGATAGCATATATGTGACGCTTGTTCTACCGTTCGCTTGACTGACCGCAGTATGTGTGTGTACACAACTACTACAACCAATTGTCAAATGATGAGCCGTAGTAAATTCAGAGAATTTTTTTTGACCTGGCTCTTGGACTATAACGAGTGGACAAATCAATCTTATCGCTAAACTCGCTCATTCGTTAGATTCGCTTGTCTTCACTTCGCTTCTAGGGCGCACTATGAATGAGGCCTAGATTAAAGAGAGATCCAGACCCCTCTGTAATCTAAGCCCCTAACACTCTAGCCTTTAACCTTGGGAAATACATTTGTCTAACAAGTTATAAGCCCTCATTTCAGAAAAATTGTAAATCTCTTCCTTTTGTAGGCAAAACGAGCAATTTATTCGCGATCAGGTGCTAATTGCCTCAAAATGTTTAAATTTGCGAAATGCCGGTTTTCTTGACGCTCTAACAAGAAACACATGAGCACACAACATACCGGTAGACTTGTTAAATTGGCCTATTTTGCAGACCGTGATTACATTTCATTCCTACCATTTTCTATCGATTAATTGTTAGAGCTCTTTTGTAGTTTTCAAAACGAACGCATGAATTTCTTGGGCCCACATCCACGAAAATATAAAAAAAGTGACATCGAACAATTATCGATAAAGGGCGATCGCGATTTAAGATTGATTTAATCAAGACATAAACAGTTTACTTGAAAATTGAGCTTTTTTTTTTTATCGAGCTAATCCGATTCGACTTTTTACGCTTGATCTTTCTGTGAATTGGGATAGATATGAAAAGGCAAATATATCGCAATTTGACTACGAAAAAATTCTGACCAAGCTAGATTTTTGTGGGGACCTTTATTTCGATGTCCTAAGCATATTCTAAAATGTGTCCTATATTTGAGCCGTG
This sequence comes from Neoitamus cyanurus, assembly GCA_947538895.1. Lineage (NCBI taxonomy): Eukaryota > Metazoa > Arthropoda > Insecta > Diptera > Asilidae > Neoitamus > Neoitamus cyanurus. Next base: position 28,500,763 of record OX384540.1, read on the forward strand.
GTTTTTTTAGAGGATTAAAGAGAGAGAGAGTTAAAGAGTTAAAGTACTATTGGTAAAAATGTAAAAGTTGAAAAAATAAAATCCCCAAATCTATATATGTATATATATAGATATATAAAATCCTTGGTGCATATGGCTGAAGCCGCATTACGGCCAAACTACTAGACCGATTGACTTCATATTCACAACACATGTTAGGTTTCGAGAATGGTTTATAGTTAGGTGTAGTTCTGATTAGTGTCGCCACAATCTAACTTCTATACCTAACTATAATAGCCTTACGGGACTTTTAAGCTGCTTAAGATTTTGTACGATTATATGAAGTGCCATACTGACAACTATAATAGACTTATCCAATCTTTCGTCAACTTTCGAAATCTTTCGACAAGTCTAAAGGTACGGTCCGGAGCGTACAAATCTTAAGAAAACTTGACACAAGTGACGTTTGTGTAAAAATTGGTTGATATATCGAGAGAAATTCTTTACTAGCTCTATAAACTCATAATTAAAATGTGCGGACATTGTACACATTGTTTTAAGATCCCACGGACACCTCACTTTTTACAACTGTCTTAAGGCGATTGTAGTTAAGCTTAAGATCCGATACGTTTGAAAGAAACTGAACCAATCTTAGGGAAAGTTGACAGCAAATCTTAGAGAACCTGAACCGGCCTAATGGGCCGATTGAGCCCATATTCACACCATATATAAGATATTTTGCGGGAAACTTTATAGGTAGGTACTGTTCTCCGAATTCAACCCCCAAGGGCGTAAAAAGGGGTATAAACCTTTGTAAAAATAAAATAATCACATGTTTTTATCCGATTTACTTGAAAAGGTGCATAAAGACTCTAGAACACAAATAATGGAACACGTATTTTAGCATTCCTCCAAATCCTACCCGGGGGTATGTCTTTGAATGGGGAAGCTGCAGTTTTGTCGTAGCAACCTTCCTGGAAAAATTGATAATTTTAAGAGATATTTGCAAAAAAAAAGAATTCAACACTCTCCAAAAATAAACATGGCTCCAATTTAGAGTACTTTCCAGGACATACTTAGGACATTGAAATAAAGGTCTCCACAAAAATCTAGCTTGGTCTTTCGTGATTTTGACCCTCGCAACTACGGTTTGCAGTCTACCGTTGGTTGAAGTAGTAAAGTTCGTGGGTGTATTTAGATCCCTAGAGCCATAATAATAGTCGATTAAGGGGTATTCCTGCGACGATTCACCTAATAAATGGGACATAATAATTTAAACACTGCGAGGAAATCAAGGTGCGGGTACATGGAGTACCGTTGGAGGCTAGGGCCCACGGTTCCTTCACATAAACTATAAACTGATTAAAGCCAAATTACCCAGATTTCCGTGAAAACGGCACGAAAGTTACCACAATACTTATTCTTACTTATTCGTGCGAGTTTTTATCTACCCTGGGCGAACAACATACGAAAACGTAAGGCTAGCTACGCAACATTAAATTGCTACAGCCAAATGTGTATCCATCCTCGTGTCTATAATAGAGGAACCCAACGTTAATTTAATGTTTACTCCCAAATTAAAAAAACTTTAATAATGACATAAAAACTGGGAACAAGTTTAAATATTTTACAATCTATTCAAACATATTTCAGATTTAATTTTTTAACTTACACGTAACATTTTTGCTGATCTTTATTCGTCTCTAATTGTCTAATATTGCAATGGTTCAATTCAAAATTGTCTTTCCCATTTCTCTTTCTTATCATTTTTAATATCATGGAAATCTTTGCAGCTCCCAAATACTAATTGTATGACTACCTTCTTTTCAGTGTTCAAACACGATTTTCCAGCGAGGTCTTCTGTTCAAGTTGCTAGACTGCCAGCTGATGCTCGTATTGCAGTTGAATGCATCGGCATCATTGGTGATGTGAAGACCTGTTCAGCTTGACCAGTTACGAAGAAAGGTAAAAAGTTATAGCTGAATATTTCCAATTTTGTTACTTTAATCATGCATTTCCGTAAAAATTAAAACCTGTACATATCTACAAACCTGCTGTTTAATTTATTCGCCGTTTCAATACATGTGTACCCTAATAATACGTTTCACTTCGACAGCTCGTAGAGATTTGTATAAATTGCGTCCGCACTCTTTTTCACGGTCAATGCTCTGAAACTCGAACTCATCTGAGCTCATAGAAGTAGGTCCAAATGATGTTTCACTGTTTGTAGCATGTGGAAATCGCCGATTATTTTTAAAGTAGTTACATTATCAGATTTTGATTCATAAGTACACATATCTGCTCCCATAGAGTAGTATTTGATCGCGTGTTACTTTACACGTTTATGTATATGTGGTACCATGATGTAACTACACTTAGCGACAACTGAAACCAAGTTTTCATTGAAAAATTTTGCAGCTAGAGACTCTCTCCATTGTTTAAAGAGCATTATATTAATTGTGTACCTCTCCCCACTCACATTCCAGAATTTTACACTGACTTGAAATTAGAGTACGGTAAGTGGATAGCAGCATATAAACCCCAACACTTTTGCTAACCCGTCACAGCTCAAAGTTACAGTTTAGATTAAATTCAGTTGATAACACTAAACCAAAATTGTTAGAAGAGAAGACGAGGAACTTCTTCAAACGTAACGGGCATACAGTGCATTGAAGTCCAGAAACCAAATCGGTGGAAGTAGTAAACTTATTAATAACACAGAACTTCAAAATAGTAAACACTTTTTTCTTGGAATTCCAATATTGTTAACCTTTGTATTGTAATGCGCTGAACACGAATCTGAGGTCTGAATTTATTGATCCTTCAAAAAACGCTTCATGTCCAAAATTTACGAAAATTGATAATTGATAATATTTATGAGAGAATAAAGTACAAAGATTACAAAATCTTTAAATGTACAAAGGGAGTCAGAAAATTTATAAGGAAGCTAACTAAAATATATTTAGATAATTACAAGTTAAGTTTTGTAGGCGATCGTATGTAATTCGTGAGTAGTTCGTGTTACACTCGTAACTGTATGTCTATCGCCTTTGAAACGTTGTACACTCATTTCGTAATAAAGAGCCATACCTGCCGAACGTATTTGTTTTAATTCCGACTACTACAGTTATATAAAAAAGACAATAAAGAATTAAAGAAAATTAAGAGAACACTCAATCAGAAGAGAAAGAAAAACTATTTATCATTGTGGGACTAAATTTGTGTAATGACTTCAGAAGTCTACTAAAAGTATTGCAGACCCTTATGCGCTGGATCTCATGTAAAAGCAGAGTCCACCTATGGCTGCGGGAGCATTGGAAAAAGTAGGAACGTTGTTCATAACAAGACTTGCAACATGTAACCAGAAGATCCTTACGCCTAGCAGATTGCATGAATAGCAGCCTTTCATATAGGTATGCTGGCTGTCGAGCGTATATCAGCTTATATAAGAATGTTAATCTGCGCTGCGTCAAAAAGTCCTCTAGAGAGCATCTAATCAAACCCAAATCAATGGTCGATATATGGGTATAACTTTTTGATTTAAATACAAAGCTTATTACACCATTGTCCTCTACAACAAGTCTCCTTTGACAAACGGAGTCAAGAACCGGAAAACTAACACTACCATACAAGAAGTGAGGTATACTCAACGTCATTATTAGAATTTAGAATAAATGAATCTAAGTCGTCTCAAGCCTCCATATATTTTTTTTGTGTTGCACTAATGTGAGAGAACTTAGAGTTAAATTTGAATCGAAACTCTTGGTAGTTTCCACGTATTTAAGAGTGGAATTATTGATCTCAACAGGTGGTAGGCAGTTGAAATCAACACCATTTCTATAATTCCATTTCCATAATTCCATTTCCAGATGGTTAGGTCTTACCCAATCGTATATATGCTGAAGGTCATCATTTAGGTTGTCTGCATAGACCTCCATATCTGCTAATATACAGTTGTACGTCGTCTGCATATAAATGCATGTAAACATATTAGAGTTACCAACTACGTCAACTATATCATGTATATACAGACTAAGCAGTAATGGCCCCAAGATAGAGCCCTGAGATATACCTAGGCTGAGAAATATTGTGTCCGACACGTGTGTTGTGTTGTGCCTTCTACGATGCAGAAAGTTTTAGATTAACTTGACTGCTGTGGATGAGCAGGAGAATCTCTCAGATAATTTCATAAGAAGTATTCGGTGGTCAATAGCGTCAAACACCTTCCTAAAATCGAGCAAGACGATGGTGGTTAGGAAGTCTTTACCCAGTGTTTCATGAATATCTACATTTCAGCATCGCAGTTTCACGACTATGACCCGAGGCGAAATTCCGATTCTAGGTGGCTCTATATTTAATTTGCAAAAACTTTATGCCACTTTTGTTAAAATTAAAGCTCACAGATGCGAAATAATTTGTATTTATAATTAAATTAATTGTGAGAATTCTTTACTCGGCATGAATTAACTTCCTCTGGGGAAAAAATTAAATTATTTATTACTTTCTTCACCAAAGACTTCTTCCATTTCTGTATACTTGCAACGGTTCATCACACGGATAAGTGAGCTTTAAGCTATCCAGAATAATGCGCACAAAAGAACGTATCTATCTAACTGCAATTTCAGTTGATGAATCCATTTTTCTGCAATAGGACCTACTATTCATTCCTAGGTGGCACTACGTATTCTAGTGAGGGAGCAGCTAGGCTCAAGAGCTTTCGTATTGTATTATTTAGCTATGTAATTTGCGAAGCTGGTTTTGGATCGTGCAACAAGTAGTTCAGTTCGAGAATTTTTCTCGCTGGGGATAGTTCTTTATCTGTGTTGTCTGTTCCTAACAATTAGAAGCGAAATGTCAACCTTGATAAGAAAAGTTATTACCACCCCGAATTCTGCTAAGCCAGTGGGCCCCTACAAGCAAGTCTGCAGAATTTTCCTTCAACCAGTTTCTTAACATTTCCGTTTTCTCAACTTACAGCCATGCCGTTGTCGTTGATCGGATGGTTTACGTCTCGGGATGCATTGGGATGAACAAGGACACCATGAAGCTGGTCGAGGGAGGAATTGCTGAGGAACTAACGCAAGCTCTGAAGAACTTGAAGTCGATCCTCCAGGCGGCCGGCAGTGATGTCGACAAGGTCGTCAAAGTGACGCTCTTCTTCATGGATCTTAACGACTTCCCCGTTGTGAACGATATCTACCAGAGTGGTAAGTCCGATATCCTCTTATCAAGATCAGATCTACGCGAAACCATTTCTTCTGCCCTTAGGCCCCGCCCCATTCATTGTGCGCGCTAGAAGCAGCGAAGCGAAGACAAACTAATCTAACGAGTGGACAAATCAAACGTATCGCTAATCTCGCTCATTCGTTAGATTCGCTTGTCTTCACTTCGCTTCTAGGGCGCACTATGAATGAGGCCTAGATTAAAGAGAGATCCAGACCCCTCTGTAATCTAAGCCCCTAAGACCCTAGCCTTTGACCTTGGGAAATGCATTTGTCCAACAAGTTATAAGCCCTCATTTCAGAAAAATTGTAAATCTCTTCCCATTGTATGCAAAATGAGCAATTTATTCGCGATCAGGTGCTAATTGCCTCAAAATGTTTAAATCTGCGAAATGCCGGTTTTCTTGACACTCTAATAAGAAACACATGAGCACACAACATACCGGTGGACTTGTTAAATTGGCCTATTTTGCAGACCGTGATTACATTTCATTCCTACCATTTTCTATCGATTAATTGTTAGAGCTCTTTTTTAGTTTTCAAAACGAACGCATGAATTTCTTGGGCCCACATCCACGAAAATATAAAAAATGTGACATCGAACAATTATCGATAAAGGGCGATCGCGATTTAAGATTGATTTAATCAAGACATAAACAGTTTACTTGAAAATTGAGCTTTTTTTTTTTATCGAGCTAATCCGATTCGACTTTTTACGCTTGATCTTTCTGTGAATTGGGATAGATATGAAAAGGCAAATATATCGCAATTTGACTACGAAAAAATTCTGACCAAGCTAGATTTTTGTGGGGACCTTTATTTCGATGTCCTAAGCATATTCTAAAATGTAGGAAACCTACATTTGAGCCGTGGGTTTTTTTAGAGGGTTAAAGAGAGAGAGAGAGAGAGTATGTACTTGAAAAAAGCAGATATTGCAAATTTGCCGCATGTTTTACTCAAAAACGATTGATTCTATGGAAAAAATCCACGGACCTATTTTATGCAGGATTGTATAAGCTGCAGTTTTGTCGTATCTACGTTCCTGGAAAAGTTGATAATTTACGAGATATTTGCAAAAAACAGAATTTAACACCCCTCACAAAGAAACTCGGCTCAAATTTAGAGTACTTTCCAGGACATACTTAGGACATTCAAATAAAGGTCTCCACAAAAATCTAGCTTGGTTTTTCGTGATTTTGACCCTTGCAACTAAATTTACTGGGCTAATAGAGTTGATAGTTTTCTTTTTTATCTATTACGGTTTGCAGTCTACCGTCGGCAGAAGTAGTAAAGTTCTTCGGTGTATTTAGATCCGCAGAGTCATAATAAAAGTCGATTAAGGGGCATTCCTGCGGCGATTCACCTAATAAATGGGACATAATAATTTAAACACTGCGAGGAATTTCAGGTATACATTCAGGGTACATGGAGAACCGTTTGAGGCTAGGGCCCACGGTTCCTTCACATAAACTATAAACTGATTAAAGCCGAATTACCCAGATTTCCGTGAAAACGGCACGAAAGTTACCACAATCACTTATTCGTGCGAGTTTTTACCTACCCTGGGCGAACAACATACGAAAACGTAAGGCTAGCTACGCAACATGTAATTGCTACAGCCAATTTTTTTGTCCCATATATCCTGGCGTCTATAATAAAGGGACCCAATGTTAATTTAATGTTTACTCCCAAATTAAAAAAAAGTTTAATAATGATATAAAAACTGGGAACAAGTTTTAATATTTTACAATCTATTCAAACATATTTCAGATTTAATTTTTTAACTTACACGTAACATTTTTGCTGATCTTTATTCGTCTCTAATTGTCTAATATTGCAATGGTTTAATTCAAAATTGTCTTTCCCATTTTCTCAGAGCAGCAGTTTTATTTTTGTATTTTTATCTTAAAGCCAACCGCTTTGCTTTCATCACCGATATGAAAATCCTTGACACTTTCTTATCAGCTAGAAAGTGTTAAATTATTCTAATCTGCAGTTATCCAGTTCAGATAATTTCAAAGTTTATTTACTTTCCCAACATGAAATCTGTTCATGTTCAAATGTTGATGTACGTATGAACCCCTATATATCAGCCTGTTATCTCATGTTACCTGTTGTGTTGCTGTGCTAGGTTGGATTGTTGGCAGTCGTGTTGCGCACCCATCTGTTTACTCTTTTTTGCTTTTTGGTCTCCTTTCGGGTGCATTTTTATGATTTGTTGACTTTATTTAGATTAATCTTGTCATTTTTAATATCATATAAATTTTTGCAGCTTCCAAATTCTAATTGTATAACTACCTTCTTTTCAGTTTTCAAACACGATTTTCCAGCGAGGTCGTCTGTTCAAGTTGCTAGACTGCCAGCTGATGCTCGGATTGAAGTTGAATGCATCGGCATCATTGGTGATGTGAAGACCTGTTCAGCTTGACCAGTTACGAAGAAAGGTACAAAGTTATAGCTGAATATTTCCAATTTCGTTACTTTAATCATGCATTTCCGTAAAAATTAAAACCTGTACATATCTACAAACCTGCTGTTTAATTTATTCGCCGTTTCAATACATGTGTACCCTAATAATACGTTTCACTTCGACAGCTCGTGGAGATTTGTATAAATTGCGTCCGCACTCTTTTTCACGGTCAATGCTCTGAAACTCGAACTCATCTGAGCTCATAGAAGTAGGTCCAAATGATGTTTCACTGTTTGTAGCATGTGGAAATCGCCGATTATTTTTAAAGTAGTTACATTATCAGATTTTGATTCATAAGTACACATATCTGCTCCCATAGAGTAGTATTTGATCGCGTGTTACTTTACACGTTTATGTATATGTGGTACCATGATGTAACTACACTTAGCGACAACTGAAACCAAGTTTTCATTGAAAAATGTTGCAGCTAGAGACTCTCTCCATTGTTTAAAGAGCATTATATTAATTGTGTACCTCTCCCCACTCACATTCCAGAATTTTACACTGACTTGAAATTAGAGTACGGTAAGTGGATAGCAGCATATAAACCCCAACACTTTTGCTAACCCGTCACAGCTCAAAGTTACAGTTTAGATTAAATTCAGTTGATAACACTAAACCAAAATTGTTAGAAGAGAAGACGAGGAACTTCTTCAAACGTAACGGGCATACAGTGCATTGAAGTCCAGAAACCAAATCGGTGGAAGTAGTAAACTTATTAATAACACAGAACTTCAAAATAGTAAACACTTTTTTCTTGGAATTCCAATATTGTTAACCTTTGTATTGTAATGCGCTGAACACGAATCTGAGGTCTGAATTTATTGATCCTTCAAAAAACGCTTCATGTCCAAAATTTACGAAAATTGATAATTGATAATATTTATGAGAGAATAAAGTACAAAGATTACAAAATCTTTAAATGTACAAAGGGAGTCAGAAAATTTATAAGGAAGCTAACTAAAATATATTTAGATAATTACAAGTTAAGTTTTGTAGGCGATCGTATGTAATTCGTGAGTAGTTCGTGTTACACTCGTAACTGTATGTCTATCGCCTTTGAAACGTTGTACACTCATTTCGTAATAAAGAGCCATACCTGCCGAACGTATTTGTTTTAATTCCGACTACTACAGTTATATAAAAAAGACAATAAAGAATTAAAGAAAATTAAGAGAACACTCAATCAGAAGAGAAAGAAAAACTATTTATCATTGTGGGATTAAATTTGTGTAATGCCTGCTGACTTAAGAAGTCTACTAAAAGTATTGCAGACTCTTATGCGCTGGATCATTTGAAAAAGTAGGAACGTTGTTCATAACGAGACTTGCAACATGGAACCAGAAGATCCTTACGCCTAGCAGATTGCATAAAATGCAGCCTTTCATATAGGTATGCTGGCTGTCGAGCGTATATCAGCTTATATAAGAATGTTAATCTGCGCTGCGTCAAAAAGTCCTCTAGAGAGCAACCAATCAAACCCAAATTATAGGTCGATATATGGGTACAACTTTTTGATTTAAATACAAAGCTTATTACACCATTGTCCTCTACAACAAGTCTCCTTTGAAAAACGGAGCCAAGAACCGGAAAACTAACACTACCATACAAGAATTGAGGTATAATCAACGTCATTATTAGAATTTAGAATAAATGAATCCAAGTCGTCTCAAGCCTCCATATATTTTTTTTGTGTTGCACTAATGTGAGAGAACTTAGAGTTCAATTCGCATCGAAACTCTTGGTAGTTTCCACGTATTTAAGGGTGGAATTATTGATCTCAACAGGTGGTAGGCAGTTGAAATCAACACCATTTCTATAATTCCATTTCCAGATGGTTAGGTCTTGACCAATCGTATATATGCTGAAGGTCTTCATTTAGGTTGTGTGCACAGACCTCCATAAGGCTGATGGGTCTGCTAATATATAGTTGTACGTCGTCTGTATATAAATGCATGTAAACATATCAGAGTTAACACCTACGTCAACTATATCATCTATATACAGACTAAACAGTAATGACCCAAGATAGAGCCCTAAGATATACCTAGGCTGAGAAATATTGTGTCCGACAAGGCACTTTCTATCCTCACAAATTGACTTCAACGATGCAGAAAGTTTTAGATTAACTTGACTGCTGTGGATGAGCAGGAGAATCTCTCAGATAATTTCATAAGAAGCATTCGGCGGTCAATAGCGTCAAACACCTTCCTAAAATCGAGCAATACAATGGTGGTTAGGAAGTCTTTACCCAGTGTTTCATGAATATCTATATTTCAGCATCGCAGTTTCACGACTATGACCCGAGCGAAATTCTGATTTCCATCTGCTCAAACTACTTAGCGATTTAACGCACAAGTAATTCTTTTAAAATGAGCTTTTGCTCTATTCTGGATAGCGGACAAGCTGTAAACACAGCGGAGTTCTTTTGTGCACCTTGTTCTGGAACAACGATACATTTGTAGAACAATTTTTTTTTCTGCAGATTATACAGAACAAGCCGTCCATCTAGTTGTTCTAATGAAATCTAGGTGGCACTATGTTTAATTTGAAAAAACTTTATGCCACCTTTGTTAAAATTCAAGCTCACAGATGCGAAAAAATTTGTATTTGTAATTAAATTACCCAGCAGGAAATTTACACATGACGGCATCGAGGAAGTCATCAATAAAAGGGCATGTATACTCATTCCAACATCGATGACATTTCTCACGGCGATGTCATTGGAAAGTCATGCATGCCTTTCTGCATGACCACGGAATGTATGGGGTCATCACAAAAATACAAAAAGAAGAAGATTTGGATTACTGAGAAGCGCATGAAACAACAAAACCCCAATAAAACTTCAGCTCACTTGAAACAAACAAACTCCTATGCCTTCCTGTTAGCATGGCTATGTCCTCAGAATTGGCATACATACCTTAGTCATGCATGAAATCATCGATGTACAATTTCACGCAATCTCCAATTTCCTGCTGGGTAATTTTGGGAATTCATTACTCTGCATGAATTAACTTCCTCTGGGGAAAAAATTAAATTATTTATTACTTTGTTCACCAAAGGCTTCTTCCATTTTTGTATACTTTCAAAGGTTCATCACACGGATAAGTGAGCTTTTAGCTATCCAGAATAATGCGCATAAAAGAACGTATCTATGTATCTAACTGTAATTTCAGTTGATAACTCAATTTTTTTAGGACCTACTATTCATTCCTAGGTGGCACTACGTATTCTAGTGAGGGAGCGGCTGAGCTCAAGAGCTTTCGTATTGGATTATTTAGCTAATTTGCGAGGCTGCTTTGGATCGTGCAACAAGTAGTTCAGTTCGAGAGTTTTTCTCGACGGAGTAATTCTTTTTTTGTATTATCTGTTTCTAACAACCAATGGCAAAATGTCAACCTTGATAAGAAAAGTTATCAGCACCCCGTATTCTGCTAAGCCAGCGGGCCCGATCAAGTAAGTGTGCGGGAATTTTCTTGAGCCAGTGTCTAAATATTTCCGTTTTCCCAACTTACAGCCATGCCGTTGTCGTTGATCGGATGGTTTACGTCTCGGGATGCATTGGGATGAACAAGGACACCTTGAAGCTGGTCGAGGGAGGGATTGTTGAGCAGTTAACGCAGGCTCTGAAGAACATGAAGGCGATCCTCAAGGCGGCCGGCAGTGACGTCGACAAACTCGTCAAGGTGACGATTTTCTTAAAAGATCTTAACGACTTCGCCGTTGTGAACGATATCTACCAGAGCGGTAAGCCTCTTATAAAGATTAGATCCACGCGAAATGATCGCTTCTGGCGCTTTTGTCTCTATCCAACAGGTCGTAAGCTCTCATTTTAGAAAAATTATTATGTAGCATTTTGCGAGCAAATTATTCTCGATCAGTTGCTAATTGCCTCAAAATGTTGAAATCTTGTTGGATTCTTGAACTTGTATTTTATTAGTGAGGATTATAGTATGTGTTTGTCGTCCATCGGCTTTGACAATTCTTCTGGATGATTTCTGCGAGAATTTCACTCAATATAATGCAGGTTCTGCTTCTGATTGTGCTAGGACAGATTTAGTAGTGCTAAATTCTATTGATTAGGCAATTCTTAACATGTATATTGATGTAAACGCTGTCGAAATTTTATGATTTAATGTATAATTATTTCCTTACTGCATTGCATACTATTCTTGCGTTCAACCAATTTGGGATATTGACATTTAACATAAGCTGCGCAATGTTCGCAACAAAGCTTGGAGAGCCTATTCAACCAATTAATCTGATGATAATTGTTCCAGGCACTCCGAACTTAGGAAATTATTTAAGTAACAAGCTCAAGTCGCGCGAAAACTTAGGGATTAACATAAAAAAGTGTCTAAAACTTTTTTGGAAATTGATTAATTCTAAGCGGGAGAGTGACGGCTTCCCTGGTTGTATGTCATGACGGCTTCCTTGGTTGAAAGCCATTCTTTAACAGCTCTAGTCATGACCCGGCCGTGATATCTAATTATTTGGCTAATTTCGTTTCTAACTCTTATAATATTGACAATGATGCTAGTTTTCCCCATTCATATTTATTGGGTTGCCTTTCTTACTATTTTTCCAGTGATATATAGTCTGATATTACATTTATTTCTCTATATTACTTGAATTTTATCTTCCGTATTTCACGTCTTTTATTTCTGGTAGCCTGAAAAGAAAGCGCAAACTGACTGTATTTATACTGTCTTCTCCAAGACCTTTGACAAGTTTTCTCATAATGTGCTGCTTTTCTAACTCTCCAAACTTGGTTTTTTTCCTTTCTTGGTTGTAGGTGTAGATTATTTAAAGGTAGAGTTGGCCCAGAAAAACTTAATGCTGAATGCATGATTTTGTAAGTACTAAACCCTACAGCTACGTTATTTTATTAGCCACGGAAGGACTTACACAGATCATTACTGGTAATGGGGAGATAGGATGAAAATAATTGTAATAGAGACCTTTCCTTTTCCAGATGTGAATATTTTCGAAACAAAATTTTTTTGAGCCAAATCCTGAAATACGTGTCGATTAATTTTATGTAAAGAAGCTGTAAAAAAAATTTCAGACGATTCTAAAATGTCGATATTAAAATGGGGTTCGGTTTGTAAAAGAATGACCCATATGGAAGTATAAGTAAGGGCTTCTAATATTCCCGACTAGGAGATTGCTATTGATCTTTGCGTATACCTTTGTGAGATTAGAATAGAATAATTAAATAAAGGTCCCACCTGGACTACAATGCTTATAGTCCGAGACTCCACGACACAAAACCCAACCTCAGAGAATACCTATAGAGAATTTTATTATTATTCTGGTTCCATGTTACCATAGCATCCTTGAAAAAATTAAACTAAATTAGCTAAGACTACACTGGGGAACAACAAAATTGCCCACCTCACAATGCTCACACTCGAACAGAACATTTTCTAGTTAAAAACAATTAACTGTAATAAGAAGAATAAACACTTGACTAATTAATCAAGAGATAAACGTTCAGGTATAAAGAACCTACTTATACTTAGTGTTTTCCAGGAAATGCTTATCTTTTTCGCTCCCAAATGTATTTTTAATTAGTTAAATTTTTTACAAGTTAAATTCCTATGTTGTCTGCTACAAATATTGCAATCAAAATTTCGACTAGTTATAATTATGCCTAGAGCTTTGAGCTTTTTTTACAGACGTGTATAAGTCTAGTGACAACGGTATTTAGTATATTCCATATCGTTCTAAATCCAATATGGCGGACGCCCCAGGATGGCGAATTACCTTTTACTTCACATCCCCTTGACTAAAGTCCATCACATATGTATATGTATGTACATATTGTGCTCTTACCTGCTATTATTTTTTTAGCTTGGGGTAAGTTATTTTGGCTATTGTGTCGCATTATGATCCCTTTACATTGCTTTTTGGCATATTTCCGGATCCACTTATATCATTTGTTGACTTTATTTAGATACTAATACCTAGAAACCTAATCTGATCGTTTTAATATCAATGAAAATTCTTAAATACTCTGCAGTTTTCAAATATTAATTTTATTACTACCTTTTTTCCAGTTCTCAAACACGATTTCCCAGCAAGGTCTGCTGTTCAAGTTGCTAGACTGCCAGCTGATGCTCTTACTGAAATTGAATGCATCGGCATCACCGGTAATGTGAAGACCCGTTCGGGTTCAAAGTTGTAGCTGAATATTGCCAATTTTGTTACATAATATTGTTTTTGTTACTTTCTTCCATAAAAATTAAAACTTATATTATATGTATGTATACACACTTACAAGCCGATGTTTATTTTATTCGTCATTTCAACAAATCATTTAACAAATTGACAATCGTTATTCGCACCGCTTGTGTGTCCATGGGTGTGTGCGAACGGAGTAGACGGCAGTCCATAGATATTTTGTAAAGGGCAAATATTCAGTCAGTAGGCGATGCTTTTCGTGGATTTCGGTAGTACGGATACAAGTACACATAGCCACATTTCCGTGCGAATAAGCACCTGCAATTCCCAACAAATTTATGGCAGGTATGTATTCGTTTCACTTCGTAAATCGTCGTATATGTTGTACATGCGCCGTACGCCGGCTTGTTCCTTTTTTAGGCTTCATTGTAGAAATAGGAACCTATATATAGCCTGATCAGATTAATAAATCTTTTGTTGATCTACAATCGGACCTGTTATATGTGAACCGACTCTCGATATTCTTGCAGATCATCGGGGAAAGTCTTATATAAGTTAATTTTCGCGATCAACACTGTGAAATATTAACATAACACAGTTTTCTTATTTTATTGATGAATTTCCTCAAAAATTGAAACATGTATGTATATACTCACAAGGCTAAGCAGTGCCTTCGTTTATTCATTATTTGGCACATACATATCTTTCAAAATATTATGTTTATTATCATTTTATTATTAAGTGGCACATTGTTGTAACAAAAGTCAGGGAATAATAAAACAAACCGGTTTTGTATAACAGGAGTTTTATTTTTACTTTTTCGAATTTCATACATGCAATAGAAAACATTGTGAGCAGTATCAGCTTACAGCAGAGGTATGATTAAGAGTCTTAAAATTCATATTTACCGCATATAAAAATACTACTACCAGTTTTTTAGCCTAAATTGAGATAATTAAATCATCTATTGATGTTCTGCAATCGGATCAGTTCCAGTGGAAGTTTCCACGTGGGCCGTCTCTCGATATGCTTGTAGAACATCGGGGGGAGTTTTATACATTGCGTCCGCCAACTCTTCCCAAGCAGTTACTTGCGGGCGTCCACGCTCTGAAATATTAAACTCGAAGTCATCCTCTGAGCTCATAGAAGTAGGTCCAAATGATGTTTCACTGTCATCTAGCATGTGGAAATCACTGTGGATTTTAATTGTAATTACTTTACACAGATTTTCATAAATAAATATGCATTTTTCCTCTCATGGAATGTTATTTGATCGTGTCTTGCTTTATATATTTATGTTGTACCTTATAACTATAATATACAGAACAACGGTGCGAATTCCATGTGATAATTGGTAATGAAAAATACAGATACATAAGTGTTTTGTTTAATTATTATAATCATATAATAATTGTTTAAGATTATAAAAAGAGATTAGAATTGACAAAAATATACTTGTAAGTTGACAATGGATTAAGCTGAGATAATGAGAAGTAAAATTATCAATTCGTTTACACACTGTACTGCTAAAGCAGACGTTTTCATAATTTCTATTTGATAAAATGTAACTAAGTTTTTTTTCAGCGACTGCATAATCAACATGCAAAAAGAGTTGTTTAAAGTGTTAGTCTGACAGTATAATGTAAGGAATATTTAATGCGCTTTATCACATGGAAAAAGCGATCTTATATAACTAACTACGTACATTGAGTTCAGAAATGTTTCAAATAATAACACCTAGACTGAGGAAGGTTTAACTGGTCTCTGTCATTTTAGTCGGTAGGATTTTCAAGTCACCCAAATTTTTCAAAAACCAAAACAGTTCAGTTTTTCAAGCAATATAAAGATGTTCAGTATCAGTATTTTACCACCTATTAATAGAAAAAAGGCAATACAAAAAGATAGAAAAAAAACACAAAAAGTAGTCATGTAAGATTACATGCAATATTAATTCTAAAGATTATATGCTTATTGTGTGGTGTATGTTAATGTTCTATTACGGAAATATATGTTGATGTTTTAATTATGGTAAATGCCAATAAATGCGTTGATAGAAATATTCCTGTTTTCAAAGACTTCAAACCAACGTGTCACTAACAAATAAAACTAATTTCCGAAATCTCTGAATGATTATATTATATTAGTGGATCATATGATACTCGAAGCGGTTAAACCGATTCCAATGCGGTTTATTTTGTTCAATCAAAGATAATATAAATATAACGGATTATCGGTCGAGAATTCCTAGGGCCCAATTATGGAAGTCGAATTAAATCGACTCGACTAACGAAAGCACTAATTTTATTAGTCTCTCAACTTTTAAAAATGTGTCTTTGCTAGTCGAGTCGACCAAATTCGACTCCCATAATATTTAGGAACCCTAGAAAGAACCAAGAACATGCAGACGAAGTCATACTGTCCGCGTTCTCGGAATGTTCAGTCTCAGATTTGAGCTGAAAATGCGGAGAAAAACATAAAAAGAAACAAAAACTTGAATAGCTGAAAAGCGAGCGATGACCTGGTAACACAAGACTTCTTTGGGGGTTCTATGAGGTCGACTCATGATACGCTGAATGTTGAGTTCTACGTATATCGGTGGGGTTCTTGTATCGGCACCATAGTCGAAAATTTTCGTACAAAATGACTTGCAAGTTTTTATGGTTTTTCTTTCTTTAGTTCAATAGATGGTATTTGTGAGATGGTTCTTAGCCATGATTAGTGGACATCGGGTATGCCGTTGCCAAGATCTTAAGGTTACATTAGATCCTGTTTAGGGGATCTCAGCCTGTATTACAGATAGGGACTTGGAGTTTGATCTCAAATGTTTATAAGGCCAACCCCTCTTAAGCGCAGCTCCACCTTCGAATTTTTGTTATGCAACACGTTCATCCAGGCTTGGGAGTTAGGTGTGAAAAATAACATTGGTCAAATGGCATCCTCTGGAAGCGAGTTTCGTCTTTTAGTTGGTCCAATGCGGTAAGGTGAGCTGGTTATCGTACACTATACTATCGAAGTACCTCCATAGAAATTAGAAAAAAACTCACTTCACTTTACTTTGATAGTCCAGAAATTTGCGGTGAAATAAATTTGGCAAATAATTTTAGCACTTTTTAACCAACTCTTGCGCTGCTGGTCAGTTTCGTGTCTGGTTTTTTAAAATATGTATTTGCTCCATTATTTATTATCTCGATTTTATGCTTCCTACAAAACTAGGTGTACAATCAATCAAGGTTTGCTTTCGCTTTTTAGCTTAAAAGGCACTTTCGGTTTGCGATAATAAAAACATACATATATTTGAAAAAAAACGTGTTTACATTTTTAATTTCGCTCGACTGCTAAATAACAGCTTCATCGCCTGCGCATCCAAAGCTGCATTCAACCGGCTGTCGGGAACTCTTCTTATCCAGTCGTAATATTTTAGATTAGAATCACAGCCACACAAAATAAAAAAAGTGGGGATTACTTTTGATGCCATATGTCATATCCGTAGTAATTTGGGCTGCTGATCACGAATCCGCGACCAGAATTGAGCGTTGACGTCCAGATTTTTTTCTAACCTCTAAAAAGTGGGTTAAAAACAGAGAAAATCGTGGAGTAAAATTCGGAAAAAATTTATTTTTAACATTTAAAACTATATTCATATGAATTGAGACCTGCTGAGCACGAATCCGTCACCAGAATTGAGCCATCACGTTCTGATTTTTTTCTAAAAATTAATAAAGAAAAATTTAAGAAAAAAATCATAACGTGATGGCTCAATTCTGGTGACGGATTCGTGCTCAATAGGTCTCAATTCATATGAATATAGTTTTAAATGTTAAAAATAAATTTTTTCCGAATTTTACGAGTGTATTTTCCACGATTTTCTCTGTTTTTAACCCATTTTTTGAGGTTAGAAAAAAATCTGGACGTCACGGCTCAATTCTGGTCGCAGATTCGTGCTCAGCAGGCCAAAATACTACGGATATGACGTATGGCATCAAAAGTAATCCCCACTTTTTTTTTTTGTGTGGCTGTGATATCATTCTTGAACCGATAAGCTATCGAGACATTAAGAATGACATTTTTGAGAAATAAACAATATTCCTATTTAAAGTCCTGGTAAGTGATTAGACGAAGGATTAAATTAAGTCTGATTTAATAAACGTTAAATGCTATAATATTCAGAACTCCCACATTATTTAATATTCTGTACCCTCGAACCTCGAACATACTCTTCTATAGGGGTACTCTATATGTATTTTGTATGCATATACTGACAGAATAGTCAGACACTGAGATACACATTGAGTTTAAAAGAAAATTGGGCTATGGCATGGGATAAGCAAGAATGCTTATATTAAATTCCAACATTTAAACAGCTTTAAGTGCAGAGACGTGTTGTGTATAAAATATGTTATCAACTTTAAGATTCTTTTGACAGCATGATAAGCTGTATAAAATGACGAAAATAAATCTGAGTGCTTTAGTGGATAAAAAAGAATAATTAATGTTTCCCACGCATGCTAGAGTGAAGTCAAAACCATAATCAGATTGAACGAATTGAAATTGAAGCCAACTAAAATTTCAGGCCTTTACCATTGGCTCAATCTCAGATATTTGGAGAACTTATACATAGCCTCATTTATTCAGGACGTGCGATAAGGGTTTGAGAATTTAACTTAATCTGGCTGAATATGACTTTGCCAAAACAAGCTGATGCTGATGATGTATTGATTCACCGCACTTACGTTCCAGAACCGTTTTCAACAAGCACAAGAGCATGATTAAATCGTGTAGCGTGATGTTTAAAGAATCACGAAAATACGCATATGTGGCTGAAAGATTAGATTGATTATCATTTTGTCAGCAACTTTTATAGATGACAGTGAAAATTACATTTATTCAGTAAAAACATCAAGAAGAAGGCTCAATTTGACTAAAGTGTATTAGGTACCCTTGACGTATGTAAGTGCAGATAGGTATACAGAAAACCGTAGGGGAGGGTAGTTCAATATCACGCAAAGTTCAGGGAAATCTTCATTTATTTTATATTATATGTTCCTTCACATAAGGATGGCACAAATGTCCAACAATTATATATTATTTATCTTTCTGGAACTGGGGTCTTTATAAAAATTATTATACTCCCATAATTTATTGCCAGTATCGTGTGTTGCAGCGGAGCTAGATAAGTTTGTGGAATGGGGGGTTAGAGACGGGATAAATTAAACACACTATTATATCAAAATGAATTCCTCCTTAACGCTAACACACTTTTGAGTACTTAAAAATAGCAATTTCACCCCTCCTAAAAAGATAATCGTCGAAGTGGCTTGAAATTACAGATTTCAGTTCCTCATGTAAATTTCTCACACCGTGGACTTTTTTTATATTTGGAAATAAGAAATAGTCATTGAAGGTTAGGTCTGATTTGTGAAGTGTTAGGTCAAGATCATGGAATTTGATGACTTTGAATTTTGACTTGACATTGCAATCGAGACTCTGAATTGGTGAATTCCCATTTCGCTAACTTTTAAATGTAAATAAAACAACTTATGTGTCAGATATCCACTCTATACTTATTTAATTTGCAAGAAAATTTTATGACATTAAGTATGAAATACAACGCCGTTCAAATGTCCGCCACAGCTTTGATTGGTGGCACGTATTCGGAAGTTGACTAAAATTTCTTTAAAAACGGCGAGCGCTGCAGATCAATGATAAGCCCCTTTTTTTGGTCTAAACTGAAGGATGTGGATACCGATTAAATGTGATTCCAAAAGGATGGTGTTACGTGCCACACCGCTCATGCCGCGATGGACATTCTGCAGAAGCGGGTTGAGACTGGCCACCGATATTGTGCTATTTAACACCTTTAGACTTCTTCCTTTGCGGCTCTTAAATCACAGGTCTATGCGAATAAACCGTTAACAAGTGATTGCCTCAAAGTCAAGATCACGTGAATCCAGCAAATTTAGCTTGATTTATGCGACAAAGTCATCGAAAATTGGACCTCTCGAATACCTGCCACCAAGCAGAGCCGCGGTGGAAATTTGAACGACGTTATATCCCGTACTTGATTCCATAAAATATTCTTTCAAATAAAATAAAAATGGAGTTGATATGTCACTCACAACTTGTTTTATTTATATTTAAAAGTCGAGCGTCCTGACCCTGTATCTATACATCTCGTATCTTAATATATTTCCTTTCAGACGCGTTGGATAGCTAATCATTGCACATGTGAGAAAAATGCGAAAAACTAATTGTTTTCTTAATGTTTTAAACCTTTTTCACGCAATAACTTAAAAAGTGTTAACTTCACGAAAAATTTATTGAAAGTTGTAAAGAATTTCGAGATCTAAGAAAATGTTTTTAAATTTTTCATCTAGCTTGTCTAGAAGATGAGATATTCACGAAAAAATTAGTGTGCCAAGGCATTGGTTACCGATTTAAGGAGGCACACATATATGTATGTTTGTTATTTGCTTTGTAAATGCTAAATATTAAGAGTAATTTCCAGCTGTTACTTGATTGGTAGGCACAGTTGCTGTTCCGGAGAGAGGAGCCATATCAACCTTAGTCCACGGTTCTGCCCAGACACACAAGGATTTTTCTTACAGTCGCTGTGAATACATACTAACATTTAAAATACGTTTCATCTTGTTACCCGATAGGCCAGCGTTTTTGCAGTCAGCTCTCGCTCTATTAGTCCCGGGCACCCGCCATATCTATTGTATATGTATATAAAAATGAAAGTGTGTTTATTACTCAATCATACCAAAAAATTTCACATTCAAAATGGCTGAACCAATATGGCGACCGAAATTCCTCAATTTTAAGCAATTTTTATGAAATTTAATATGTACACATCTTTGGCGTTACTGAATGTAAATCCACAAATATTCAAGACGGCGGACACAAAATGGCTACCGATAAATTTAAACTTCAAGTGATTGCCCTGAAAATCCACAGAAAGGGGTCGTCGAGTTCGAATCTGCCAACAAAGTTTTTAAATTCAAAAAGGCGGATCCAATATGGTGACTGAAAAAGTTAAACATCAAGGAATTACTCTGAAAATCCTCACTAGGAGGTTTTTCGGTTCGCTGATTTCGAATATGTCATAATTTCGAAATTAAAAATGGCAGATCCAGTATGGCTACCGAAGACTCAAACTTCATATGATTGCCCTGAAAATCTGCACTAGGAGGTTTTTGGTGTCACTGATGTCGAATCTGCCATCAAAATTTCCAAATTCAAAATGGTGGATCCAATATGGCTACCGAAACTCCTCCACTTTAAGCAATATTTATGAAAATCAATATATAGAGACTAAGGGAATATGAATTTCAAATTCACTAAAATTTAAGATAGCAGAATCATAAAAACCACCAAAGTTTTTCAACTTCAACGGATTGCCATGAAATTGAAAGCTAGGGAGTCTTGGTAATTTAACTTCTAGGAATTTGAATGAAATCCATTTCATCAATTCAAGCAAAACTTTAGATTGTAATGTCAAACTCAGTACAATCACGCGCCGTCGTGCGAAGCTAGCTAGTAGGTACAATATATATATCCGACTAGACCTAGCATCAACTTTGATTTATTTGCGGTTAGGCTGACCAGGCTTTGTCAAATAAAAGGGTTTTTCAATCGCGACGATGAATATTTAAACTGTCATTATGTGAAAGTGTTACTGAAGACCAAAATGTGTCGATTCCTCGCCCGTCTCAGCAACTCCCAAAGGAGTTTGTGGCGAATTCCTCTTAAAGAGCTTGCACTACATGCTTATAAGATTGCACTTACGTACATATTATGGTCAAACGACCAGCAGAGCGGAGAATACTTAGCTTGAGAACATGAAACTAATCTGGAATTCCAGTGATGAGGCTCACTTCTGCTTAAATGGTTGCGTTAACAAGCAGAATTGCCGTATTTGGATTGGGCTAAGGCCGCTAAGGTAATCAACAACTGATCGGTTAGGTCTGTGGGGACATTTTATTGTTAAATTTCTAGAGGGAAATATCCGTCTGACGTTTTTTTTCGTGCCGCAGCATACGTTAAATAGTTAACTATGACTTTTCTACCAAGAACTTCAGATAGATACTTTCGCATAAAACCGAGAGATTCCCTGATTCCTTTCAAAAATTCTTTTCCGTGAAACAAAGTCCCATTAACGAAAATTCGTGTTCAATATTTTTCGATATATGTTATGTACAATAAAGTTTCACGAAAAAAATCGTTAAGCCAAAATTGGACCGACGACGTCTGTTGGGGTCCTTTTGTTAGCGTTGTTAGTTAGTTAATTGATATTAAAGTTTCTCCCAAAAATTTAATAATAGCTAGTAATACAAAATTGCATAAAAAGTCATAGAAATCAATTAATTTATTATTTTCGCTTATTAATGGGATAATTTCTGTAATTTCCGCAGCAGTTTTTTGAAGTATGTGATTGTAGCCCGAGTCATTCTTCGTCAATCGTCAATAGTCGTAACCACCTCGTCATAATGTTTTAATGGGATTTTTAGCCAAGGAAATAGGTAGAAGTCAATACATATAGGAGACAGGCCTGGCGAATATGGAGGATGTTCCAATATTTCGAACCAAGCTTTTTAATCATCGCAAATGCAGACTTGTGCACCGGTGCATTACCTTGGTTAAAAGAAGAGGATAATGTTATATGCACATTTTTATTTTTATTGTGCGAATTTAATAAAACAGAAACGTGATTATCAGCTGGAAATATACATAGTAAATACGCTATCAATGCCGGTAATTTCATTTTTTACTTTTTAACCACCCTTACATAACATTTCATAATAAAACCATTTTTGTCTTAGAAAATCGTTCCCTCAAAGAAATTTTACAACTATACTCACTCTGCCGTCATTTGCCTCTTAAACAGGAATATTTCTTTAAGACGCTTTGCTCATTATATTCATTCATTATTCAATTCATTAGTGTTTCTAGGTACATTAACTACGCGCCAGAAACAAAAAGCAAACATTTCGAAATAAGGATTGTTTTCAAATTCGAAATACTCGTTGACTGAACTGGACATTTTTGAAAAAATCTGAGCATTACTGGTTCATATTACACACTTTACACATAAACACTTCTAGCGCAGTCCTACTTACAGCTAGAAACTTGGCTTAGTTCCACTCAGTATGGCACGCCTTCTACGCACTAAACCAAAATATGTATGTACAGAGCATTCATGAACAATCACAATAATGTAGAGAAATTTACAGAGTTTTCCTTATAGTGTCCGATTCGATGTCACAACCGGAAAAGAGACAGATCGAGGAAAGACTTTAATAGGCTAGAAAATATATGTCTTCCGCAAGTGCACTTTAGTTGAATTGGTGTAAAAACGGTCGTGCTCAAATATAGATCACAAGTTGGATGAGGTTTGTCCGTATTTTAGCTACTCACTCTGATCCTTTCGTGTCAGCTGCTGGGTTCTGAGTCAAGTTTAAAATTTGGCTACTTGAGTTCATACCGGCTGGCATTACTTGGGATACAACAGAGCTCGCGGCCGACTTTAGCTCTTCAAGTTCGGTGAGGGTGGGCTTTGGTGTCGGCGGACCCGTTGACGAATCATTTGCTAGAGCTTTCTCTATTTCCGGCTCCGGCGAATCTGTTCTCAAACTATCTATTGAGTGGATGGGGCTGCTATGTATCAGTTTGTGTGTGGTCTTCACAATTTTATCTTTTGCTTCTTCCGCTGTGTCTTCGATTACATCTTCAGTTTCTTTTATAAGATCATCTGCTAGTTTTTCAGCTTCATCTTTGTAGTCGTTTGCTTTTTCGGCTGCATCTTCTGCTTCCTTCATTGCTTGTTCGATTAATCGCTCACTTGGACTTTTTAGGGGAATTATTTTGAAGTTTTCATCCGCATCTGTCTCCGGTACTTGCAAGTTTTCTGAATGTAGCACTCCAACGTCTTTGACATCGTTTTCCTTTTCTTTTTTCCCGTTGAAAACATGATCTATTCCATGGCCAACATTTTGCACTGCTTCAACTACAGCTTCTTTCACGTGAGTGACCGTGTCGTTTAAAGTACCTTTTACGTCTGAAATGAAAAAGAAAAAAAGATTTTTTTTAGCAATACAAAAATAATGAGTTCTTAGAACTTCAAATTAAATGAAATCGGTATTTGATTTAAAAATTCCCGGTTTAGTTGGACTCTCCAATTGTATGCTTTATTAAATTGTACGATTTGAATAGGTACTCCTACGTATACCATCCAGAACCAGCTGTTAATACATAAAACAGTGCAAAGAACAAAATTTTCTGAGACAAATTTTGTGAAACTATTAAACGACTGCTTCACAGAATTGTTCCCTTGTGCTTGTAGACTATTCTCGTAAAAAAACTAATAAAAACTCGTTCGTTCCAAAAGCGAAAAGCTATTTAAGTAGATTGCGTACAAAAAGTTTACTGTGTCGTATATCCACATGTATACTTTTGAACTATGAATTGCCAGCCAATTATAACAAAAAGGAAATCCTTCCTAGAGGACTAGGGTTGAGGTAAAACCAATGCTAACGATAAGAAGTTCGCGTGGCTCTTGGCAAAACAACAAGTGGCCGTTGAGATTTCTCTACCGATAACAATTAGAGGAGGAGAACGGTGTCTGGAATTTCCTTGAAATGAGGTCATTGTAGTTAGTACGTCCCTTTGAATTACCATGGTTCAAAGTACAAAAAAGGATTTTTTAGTTCGCATTTAGCCAAGGTTGAATAGCGTCCTGAGAGGAAGTTAATTTGATTAATGTGGACTTGTCAGAGTACGTATACTTGAACGTGGAAAATTATAGCACCAAAACGTACCATCCCACCACCCACGAGCAGAACAATAAAAACGACGGAACAACATAACCTTTAGAGTATCTTTTGAAAAGTTAATGTATGTGGAAGACACAAATATAAATTACAAATAAGATAAATTCAACCCCAACATTCTTCTGAAGCGGAAATCAAATCGCTGCTGACGCCATGATAAATTGCCTCACAAGGAAATAAGGTTTTTAGGGTATCAAAAGTTTTGGCAGCCCACGAGCTCATAAATATTCCTTTCAGATTTGAAACGTGTTGGTACTTTAAGGGGATTGAAATTTGGCGCGCAAATTGCTTTGATGCGCGAAATCGATCATTGTTAATAGATTTCCATTTATATTATCCTATCTTCCTTCGGTCACAATAAGGGGCTCCTAATATTCGAACAGCCACCTGTATAGAACGAATTATGAGCCACGATTTCGAATATTTGAAAACATTGCGTCAAAGAGCGGAGAGTGAACTTGATGTGATAGCTCATTTATGTTTAGAGTAATTGTTATAAAAAGTCAGCATATAATGTTAATTGTGCGATACCTGCATATTACACTCTAACTGTCAGCAATACATTTTCCCTTCCAGTCCTTTGATACCTTCGTATAGTTTTTACGACATGAAAAAGTTAATATAAACCGCGACATTCATCAATACAGCGAATTATACACGTATTTCGTTTGTTATTGAAGTCATATTATCATTTAACCTCAAATTATGGCATTATTCATGAATATAATAAAAATAGTTTATTTAGAAGTACTAAAGATTATAAATCTTATCTAGCACTAATTGTTGGAAACCACATCATACTAATGGAATAAAACTAATCTGGTTAAACTTTAAAAAAATAAAAACCGACTTCTAAAATATAAACTCGAGTCGGTGCCAAATCGTATGATACGGGTCTGCGCAGTGCTGTATCGAGTAGCTTGCACGAAGCGAGGGACGAATGTGGTGGGGTGGGCATATGGAACAGGCTAGCGTCGCTCATAGTCATTTCACTGAAAGTTATTATTGTTTATCAATGATCACACTAGCAGGTAAGAATTTTTTTGTTTCCATATTTTGATTTGGTTTTTTATGGAATGTTATTTTATTCAAATGGACATGGGAGGGCAAGATGCGGTATGGGCTGTCATAACTTCTTCTCCATACCTATAAAAAAGATTTAGAAGAATCCATGGAAAAACGAAACTGGCAGAAGATAGCAAAAAGAAAAAAAAAGAGGTAAAAGGCCAAAAAAACAACAAATAAACCGAATTGGCTAAGAAAAAAAATAAGAAGAAAACTAATAATATTAGTCGTCTTCACCAGAATGTGACAACGATGAAAATAATACCCCTTGCTTTTACTGCCAATGAAAATACTTGGATTCAAATGAAGGATGGGTCGCATGTTCTCTCTGTGGGAAGTGAAGACATTGCAGCTGTGCTGGGATAGATGACGAGGACGACGAGGCAGTATTTGTTTGCGAGTATTGCAACCAAAAATAGAATATGTCTCCCATACCCCATCTTGCCCCTTAGGGTACCCCGTCCTACCCTACCTAGGGGGCAAAATGGGTTGTTGGACATTTTGAGAAAATTAATCATTTTTTTCTTTTTCTATGAGTGTAAAGTTCCTTATTTTCAAAGATTGATTTTGTAAGAGTAATTCTAAATAAATAAACATTCAAAATAATTAAAAATGTGCGTTTTAATTCGTCGGGAATATATTCTATAAGGTGTTGAGAACGCGTGTCTAAGAGCGTTTCTCAATATCTAAATCCGGTCTCATGGAATCTCACATAGAAGCGGCGATGTCAGGTAGCGCGGGTGAGCAGCTGTCCATCGCTCCGTCTCCGGACCGCCCCGCTCCGCGCAGACCGGCACACATTTCTCGATTCAAAAGAAGGAAGAACGGTTCGGAAACAAAAAACTTTTGCCGAAAATCAGCTGCTTGAACAAGAGGAAGTGCAACTCTACGGCGCAGGCATAGCCGACTAATATGTAAGTAGAGAACTCGTCTTTTCACTTTCCCAAACTTTGAACTCAAATTCCTCGAAACGACATTTTCGACTACTCGCTGCACAATAACTTTATTAAAAAAGGTTCAATCACGCTGAAAATTTTACTGTGGTTTCAAAAGACCCTTGTGTACTGAATGAACCTAAATCCATAGCCGATTTCGCGAATCCCCGACCGTAGAGGTTGCGAATTCAGCCAAAAAAACAAGCAAAATTTTCATTCAAGCCGCATTTGGGGAAAAAGAATTTGTTTGTCTCAAAGTTAGGTTCACACTGAAGTCACAACTGTTTTTTAACAATTTTTTCATCGTGCTTCGTTTCCGACCAATACTACCGCCGGGAGAACGCAGCGACGGTTGGATGTTGGTTCTGCGGCAAGGATTTATGCTATAATAATTGTAGGGTTCCAATATGGCGGATCCAATATATGATCGATAAAGTTCAGTTTCAAAGGATTGCTATGAAAATGCGTCCTTTTATGTTTTCGGGGTCTCCGGTCTCAAATCTATATAAAAAAATCGACAAAAACGAATAAAAAAATAAAAGTAAAAATAGGTGTAAATCAAAAAATTTACGTAGAAAAAAGCGTTGATCAGCTAAAAACTGATGACGCATACGCTGAAATTATATTTTTTCCTATATACATCATTCTTAAATATGTGTTTATCTATATATAAGACAGCACTCAACAATACTATTTTAATTTTTTACGTATATTGTACAACTAAAATGAAAACCGAGATTGCGCCGTACGCCTTATATAAGCCACAATTTTAGGCTTACAAAAATTCTAATTGCGTATACTTATGCGTTTAGATGACGTGTTCTACAACTTTTATTTAGATACTTTTTCCAATCCGATTAACTAAAAAAGATCGAAAATCGACATTGAACTCCAGTTTACCATTTTACTTTACCCTATTATTACTTTCACTTGAATTTTAAATGGCTCTTATTTATCTATAATACAAAGACATAAAAACTTATTAAAATTGTAGATTACATTAATACAAGTACTTTAGAGCAAACCCCGTTCATATGTCACCCATAAGCATCGAGTAATCCAATCCTTCAATCAAACGAAGGTCAAGTGAAAATCCAAGACGGCGCGGCGGCATGTTACCCAAGGCGGATCTTTTGGGACTTTTGTTCTAGGCTTCCCAAAGAGATACCTCCACTAATTTGCTAACTAATATAGCTAAGCATTTAGCTTGTTAAAGTTGAAAATGTTATTGAACATTTTTTAAATATGGTAGCTATACTAACTTTGTACGTAATCAACGCTTCCTAAAGCAATGGTAAATAAGCGATGAATATTGAAAACTCCCACCATTTTGTCCTATACCATAGGACATTTCTCAGTGTAAAAAAAGTTATGAAATGCATAGCACTGCTGCCTGTCCTCAATAAAAGCTATTCACGTTAGATAACTGAAAAACAAAAGCCCTTTTACCTCGACTGGTGACAATCAGTTGCACATGTTATGCTGCTATATATTCTGATATCGTGTCAGTAGTGCCTCACAGTGAAAAATCGAAAATTAGAGTACATATATGAAATTTATGAGGACCATCTATATGTATGTTGTTTTTCATTTGTGATAAATGTTTCTGCTCTCAGCATTGAAATAGTACCGTACCCACTTTTTAACTGCGAAATAATTCCTGAACTTACAACAAACCGACATATCATGATTATTTCAAATATGATGACCTTTAATTTGCCTATCTGAGTTTTGGCATTAATTTTTACAAATAGTTAAGAATTATGTACAATAGCTGATCGCTAACTAATACAACTTTCAGGAAATTATAGCAGTGATGTGGATTAAGCACTAAAGCTAATAGCCTCACACAAGCTATGTTTTTATTACCCCTTTAGCTTCAATTTAGTTATATTTAGGTGCAAATAAGTCGCTTAGGTCTTTGTTACTCATATTTATGAAATTTTACACTCACTTGTTGCACATTTAGGAAACAGATAAATTGCTCTTTTTTTATATATTTATTTGCAGCAGGCTTGTGCAGAAATTCAAATTTCTAATTACACAAAAGTCGTCCATACAGAATTAAAGCAAATATTTTAGAACAAAAAGAGATTGAAGAAGATTAAGTTACGTCAACTTAATCAAGGACAACCCGCTTGAAACTACCAAATGGGCAGTTCAGAGGACCAATCAGTATATCATGATTTCTTTAGCAGCGATTAATTAGGGAGTTGAAGATAACTTTTAGCGAGACCTGGAGGGTAAACATGCTATAGTTTCTGCTATGTAATATGACATTCACAGGCTCAACTTTTCAATTAAAGACGTAGTTATATGCAATGAGTATTGCATACGATATAGGACGTATTCATCGAGATAACGGGGGATATATTAAGGATATAGAGTCTCTAGGTAAGGAGCGTAAGGTTTATTGTAATAAATAATAATTGCGGGTAAATTTTCTTTGAACGGCTTCCTGTTTATCAGCTTTGGCGAGCAGTACTTGAGGACGTGAAAAATGGTCCTGCATAGTAGCACAGATGTAAATAAACTATGAAGGTAGGTTGAAGGTCTTAAGAGAAATCCTGCCAACCTATAAGATCTTCCGCAGATATTGTCTTTTCATATGTGCATCGACATTTAGTCTACTATCAAAGGCCACATCCAAGTGTATCTGCTAATTGGACAAACTTAGGTCCTCAGCATATATCTACGTAAAGGGTCTTTCCATAAGGACACTCGACTTTTATATGTAAATAAAACAAGTTGTGTGTGAGATATCCACTTCAATTTTATTTTATTTGAAAGAATATTTTATGACATTAAGTATGGAATAAAACGTTGTTCAAATGTCCGCCGCGGAGAGAGGTCCAATGTTCCATGAGTTTGTCGCATAAATCTGGCTGAATTTGCTGGATGGCGTTCGTTACGTTGACTTTGAGGGCCCCAAATCCGGCAATTTAGCTTGTTCACATATCCATTCATCAAAAATGAGTCGTTTACCTTGAGTGCCTGGGACAGTTGGATTCTATACGGGTGCAAATCTAAATCCCGACGCAAAATTCGTCAAGTTGAAGTGTCAGAAAGGCCAAGTTGTTGGGAACGTCGAGAAATTGACTTATTCGGGATTTCCCGTATATTCTCACGCACAGAAGCGATGTTTTCAGCACACCTGCTGTTTTGGTGACGTACGGGTACTCGCTGATTATTTACCGAACCGGTTGACTCGAATTTGGCCACCAAACGTCGAATAGTCGATTCGGCAGGACGGTTGTGACGAGGATAAAAATCACTTTCGAACGGACCACTGATTTTGATAATAAAAATTGATTATTTTCACACGTTCTACAATTTTATAGCCTTCCATGATGATTTGCCACACATAACTGAACAATTTTAAAAGAAATTTGACAGATGTTGCTTTAACAACATGGCCACTGTAATCTAAAACGTTTAGAGCGTCCATATTGAAAGACCCTTTAGTAGGCAGAAAAGTCGTTAACAAATAACAGAAAGAGTAGCGGACCGAGAATAGATCCTTGTGGAACTTCAGAATACAGGACAAATTAGCAAGATGTTTATCATACAGCATGCAGAATGTCATGGCTAAAATGATCGAAACATGACATTGTTTCTTATGAGCATCCGGTTCCCTTTGATGAAGACTTGCTGGTCATGTGCTATAAGATAGCGTTATGTACCAGTCAGAATATCATTGCCACGCAGATGATATTCAATGCTAAGTATGAGGATGAATCAAATATAAATCAGAATTTTTACGCACCTTGTAGTGAATAGATTGGAACGTGGATTAAAAGTTTAGAGGCTATAACCCCCCAGGCTAGCCCCGCATAACCATGTCCTCAGTTATAACATAGCTCGTACCACCAAACAAAGCCGCTACGGAAATTTGAACGACGTTATATTCCACACTTAATGCCATCAATTATTCTTTCAAATGAAATAAAAATGGAGTGTATATCTCACACACAACTTGTTTTATTTATATTTAAAAGTCGAGCGTCCTTATTAAAAGTCCCATTATAAGAGGGGTAACGTTTAAAGTTAGTTAGGTTTAGGGTGCACCCTGGGAATTTTATCAGAAATTTTCCAGCGGGATTTTTCGCTGAGAGCGGTACATGTTTCAATTTTATAGTCGCTTCTGCGTTTCGTGATTCGTACTATTTCGTGAGTATCTGTGGAAGTTGATTTAAGCGATACGTGATACGTCATAATAATAAACATAACATAGCATAACAAATTATTTAAAAATATCTGAAGACTTTTTTGAAAGCCGAATATTCATAAACGTAATTATCCAATTTATGGGGAGATAAGGCTGTAAGCATTAACGACATGAAAAGGCCCAGCAGATTTTTATCGATTTCCCCGGAATGACCCTTTAATAAAGTTTAATGTTACTCCCGCAAATGACTTTCAATGCCAATTTTAAAAATATACCATAGCACCAAGCCTAAGAGCGCTGTAACTTCCACTCAGGTGACTAAACGTAATATATTCACGGCACGTGAAGAAATTGATTTTTTCATCAAAGGGAGCAATGTTCATTTTAATATCCACTTATTTACAACATGCATATCAGCGTCAACAATTTGTCATAAACTTTCCCTCAGATTCACCTTCGTTCTTTTGTTACGACGGGCTTTATACTGTATACAGTGCCTATATAGTAACAACCTCATGAAAACGACACAATGAGGCAATCAATGTGGTAAATTGAGTTAAAATTTAATATTTTGTGAGCCATAATTTCAATGAATTGAGCTTAATTCCAACACTTAACTTTAGCTAAAGGAGGCGGCATGAAAGCACCTAGGGGAATAATTGATTTTTTGGTGTGCAAGTAGAAGGCTCGTTAGAGAAGTGAATCAAGCGTACACGTGTTTTAACCTTGACATTCTTCCTTACTTCAACAGAAATTAAATACCGCAGTGCCTACAATCCTACATATTTGGGCAAAACTCAAAATAGACAATAATGAATTCAGTAAGTTCCACATGCTGAAACCTACAGGTGAAAGTGAATGGAAACGTTGGTGACGTAAACCAACTTTGTTTTGCTTTAACCGACCTTCCCACCTATTTATAAATTACAAAAAGCTATACTTAAATGTTTACAACATTTTAAACAGGCGGTATCCTTTGATTCGTTATGATAACTATACCAATCACATCCATCAGTTATATTATTAAGGATACATACATATATTGATTTTTTTCAATTTTACTTCATCCGCTGTAAAATCCAATGAGTTTAAGAAGTTTTGATTTTCATATAATGGCGGTTTCTCAGTGTTAACCGCACACCCTAAAATTTGTAAAAATGTGTGACCATAATTATCATTTTTATATGCTAAACAAAAATATCGCTGGAATGAATTCAGCATTAAAAACGTAGTCATTACCCACCAACAAGTTATGATCAGTTCCGACAAATGCTCAGATGTCTGCACGCACGTGAAACTATCATTTCCGCCCGCACATGTAAATTGTAGATATGTAGTCGGAAATTAAAAAAGACCTTCCATTAGAAGGTCTTTGGAAGGCACTGTTCCAAAAATTCACAATGCAATCGAAAAGGAGAGATACGATAGAAGTCACACATTTCGTGGATGGGGTCAACCCACGCGCGTGAGTTGCAGGAAATTTCAATTGTGGCGCATCCCGAAGTATTTATATTTACTTTGGTCTCTCAACCAATTTATGTTTTCTTTGTTTGGTTTTTGTAATTATTTACCATCTCTAACTATAAGTCTCTTGAAAAACGACTTATGATTAATGGCGGGAAAAGAGCTTTTGAAAGCAGCTATATATGAAGAAAATAAAGCCTTTCCTAACAGCTTCTCAGCTCTTTCGAAAGAAGACCTTTCTTCTGCGGACATGAATATATAAAAAGGATATGAATTGGGATAAGAAATGGAAGGCCCTTTGCACTCCAAAGAAGGGCTGAAACATGCCTTATAGTTATAGATAGAAGGCTTCTATTTCCGACTGGGTTGGGCTGCGCAGATCGAAGTCTGTGTCTTATACTCTAGACCAGTATTATGGTATATCAAGTGACAAACCTATAATTAATTTAAAACACTTGCAGAATCTCACAGAATTTGGCAGTCAAATTGAGAATTGTCAGTGGTCAGAGGATTTCTCCTCAATTCTCAGGTTATTACGGGTAGGTCTGTAGTATCCCGAATATGACTGAATATTTAGTCAGTCGCGACGTCTGCGATCTTTTGAAGAATTGTGGAGTGATGTTTGTAGGAGTAATGATGAGTTGTCGGGAAGATTGGGTCGTGGGGTTCGCTACTATCTTGAAAACTATATCATTGGCGGTTTTGTTTTAAAAATAACTCAGCAACCGTTGATGCTGGAAGGCTTTTAAAAAAAATGTTTTGAAGGTTTTTAAAAGTACTAGAACTTAGTTCCTATTAATTTCTTTCGTTCAGTGAGTTCTGTTTTAATTATTCTACAACTGGGAACGATTATCGGACAAATCTACAACTACAAAAGAATATAAAGCTATAAAAAACTCGCTGCCGGAATAAATAACTTGAATCGAAATATTTGCTCAAGGGTTCTGCCATCCGAACCCTATAACTGTAGAAGTACAATGAATACAAGCTGACGTTCATATTCAGACACTTCGTCCATCGGGAGTGTGACCAAAAATGTCTCATGCCTTCTCATTGCGATGCGGTATCAGCCAGGAAACGTGCAGAAAATCAGGCGCGCAATTTTATTTTTATGTAAGTACTTATGCGTTGTGGTGCCCCCCCCCCACCTTTCCAGTTTTTTACTGTAATAAATTTTATTACATTTTTGGCTTAAGTTCTCAATGCTCCTTTTTTGGAAGTGCCCTAAAACCTTATGGAAATGTTCCATTTATGGTCGGAACGAGTGAATTAGGTAAGTATTGTTTACGGAAAACAATACTTTCCCAAAAATTAACTTGTTTTAACACCAAAAATTGCAAAAATCAAAGTCAATTTCGTATCGTTTTCGAGATATAAAATTATTCAGAGTGGCTATTCGCATCGTCCTTGCTTTTCACAATCGAAATTTGCGCTCATGTACATGGTAAATAATTTTTTAAACATCGGTACGAAAGAATTCGTAATAAAAATTTACTTTTCTTAAAATATATCTTCTGACAGATGATTTTCCTTTTACAAAATTTTCAATTTTTGGTGTTAAAACAAGCTAAAACAAGCTAATTTTTGGGAAAGAATTGTTTTCCGTGAACAATACTTACCTAATTCACTCGTTCCGACCATAAATGGAACATTTCCATAAGGTTTTAGGGCATTTCCAAAAAAGGAGCATTGGGAACTTGTTCCAAATTTTTGAGGGCGTGTGATAAAGACGTTTTTCCGTATTGTCATAAGCTGTTAAAACTTTTTTTATCGTTTGCCTCGAGCAAGGCTACCTCGGAAAGAAGTTTTTCAACTTTGAGACGTCTCAAAACTTGGTTGCGCAGTACGATGACTGAAGATCGTCTGTTAGGTTTAGCTCTTTTGCGCATTCATCGCGATATAAATGTAGATATACAAAAAGTCATTGACCGCTTTGCTTCGAAAAAAAATCGACGGTTGACCATCATACTTTGAAGTATTTGTCGGTAAATTTTTATTGTGATTTGGAAATGTGAAGAAACGAAATCCAAAGATTTGTTGATCTCAAAACGAAAATAGATTTTAGCAAATTAAATTATTATTGCAAAATAAAAAGTGTTAATTTTTATTTCATCTTGTTTTAAAATGGAAAAATATCTTCGATGGGGGGCCATGGGCCCCCATGCCCCCCTGGATCCGCCCTTGTGCCGAGCATGCGTTGATGTGCGTTTAGATATCCGCATGAGCGCTCACCGGATGAGCGAGAAAATTACGAGAATTCTGAACTAAACTCGTAAATCCATAGAATTTTAATTCAGGATTCGTTCCTATTTTATTGATGACGAGAGGGCAACTAATTTTGCTCTTTTACTGCTGTAAAGCAAATTACTTGGTGTTTGGCTTTCAGCTTCAAAAGGTTTCATTAAATTGTTTTGGGTCTCGTACTTTTACTTGTTCATTCATAGAATTTGATCTGCCGGTAGCACCAAGGCACATTGCCCGACGCATGCTTGGTACACCACAACGCATGAACCCATATGAATAACATTGTGCGCCCGAACGTCTGTGCGTTGCTGTCTGATGCACATTTGTGTTCATAGCAAGTCAGTCGTAGTTTCTAAAAATCAATTCCCCGCCCTGCCACCCTTCCTTCTCTTCTATAGTTCAGAAAACCTTTTTGGGTGGCAAATTAGGCTCATGCAACTTCTCTATGGTTTTATGTTCTTTGGTAGTATCTAAACGTAAAATAGTTCGCACACATTTTTTTTCGATACTCAAGAAACAAAGCTGTTCTTAAAGTTGACTATATTAATTACAACGAAAACATAAATCAAAAAGTAATCTTCTTTACAAACCAAGTTTTTATTTGGGGTTCCACAAGCCCTATATTTCAACTTTACCAGTTTTCCTCTCTGCCACACTCCATTAAATTTGTTGCTTAGCTTACCTTGACTTGCTTTATACTCTGCTAAAGTGTGTTCACTAACTAAACTAAAGTTCACAAGTGAAAAACGTGTATAAATAAATTATAGAAGTCCCTTTCAAAAATGCAATGGCAGTGTCACGCTTTATCCACGTGGCAGTTATATTTCCTCAATTAATATATTTACATCTCACATGGAAGCAATTTTATTCAACGCTAGCACGAAAGCTGTTGGAGGTTCCCCCTAATAAGAATTTATTTGGGATCTGACAAGGCTTTTCTAGGAAATAGGGCAGACTCTCCTACTTCTTTATGAACTTAACGCCAAGAAAATTTCATAAATTACATTGCTTATTTCGGGAAAATGTCACGTCCGAGAAAATAGACTTTATTATTCTTTAAATGTTACGGACACAACGCGGTTCTCTTATCTATGTGTTAAACCACCTACCTAACTATATCTAGTTATAACAATTTTACCAAATGGACTCACATCGATTTACAGGTAGGCCAGGATTAATGGGTTAAGTAAGCAATCTATTTTTTTACAAAACTTAACCGATTAATTTGATCTATACACTATATAATTTCTGCAAATTATTTTTATTCGCAACGCTGGTTTTGATGTAGTTTACGTCTAATACAATATCGCGGTGAGAAGCAGGTTAATTATTAAATCAAAAAAGGACGATGGCGGAGTTTTCTGGATAATATCGCTGAAGGAAGCACTTCAAAGTGCGTGAGCTGTTGCATGTTGCGAACGAAAACAGTTCTACGAATCGATTTTTTTCAAAAGTGTGAGAAACTGAAAATATAGCGTGCTGCCACGCTGAGTTATATTAATGGTTTTATGCAAATGTTTACGCCGATTAAAAAGCTCACTTCTGAGAAGGACAATTAGTTCAGCATTTACATTATTTATACCCGGGACGTCGTCGTAGAGTTAATTCAGAGAATTCAGAGGTCGAAGCCTTTATAATATTAATAATATTTTAAACGAGCAGCCATGACATGAACCTATCATTAAAATCCATTTGTGTGAACAAATTTCCAGAAAGCTATCAAAGGCAGACGTGGGTTTTTCAGATCGATAGAAAATCTCTCTCCACTTATCCGTTTGAGTTTGGTGGTTCTCTACCGCCTCGAAAAAAAGATGGACACTATAGAGAATTTTCAATTGCTTCTTAGCAGTTGAGCTTTGTAGTAGGTAGGAGTAGTTGTGGTAGGCGCAGTGAGACAAAGTAACGTCATATTATGCACTTTCCTAATTTTGGTCACGCTTGAAGTCATGAATTTTTCACATATGAATAAGTTTCCAAGAATTCAGTTCCTGTAGTTGACTGCTCAATTCAACTTAAAATAGCAATTGCTGAAAACAGACACATTTAGACAGTTTCGAATCATGTCGAAATCCACAACACGATTCTAAGAAAAGAAGAACAACAAACTTCAAACCCAGATCTAGTAGAGTATAGTAGAGTAGAATAAGCACATATTTTTATTAAAACTATCATCTTATATCCACAGTAATATTATTAAGGAGGAAAGCTTTTTTTTGTTAGTTCGAGTTAACCTCTGAATGTGTTTCATCGATTTAGCATTATTTCTTGAATAAATTATTTCTTTTCGATACACATGGGCTATATGTCATTCTAATTTATTCTAAGGGAGCTGAGCATTATTGTTAAAGGAGTGTTTACAATAGTTACGTTAAGAGCAAACTGAAAAATTATAGTTCTCGAAGTTAGGTGTGAGTTATGAAGAATTTTAATATAATTCTCAGTCGCTGCAGTAAGTATATGTTATAGTATATTCATTTGAAATGCCAATAAAGAAATGAATGCTCTATGATGTCAAGAAAAATTACTTAAATTACTGAACCTTCGAATATGTATTATAAAGTAATCAATTAGTTTCGAAAAATATAATGCAATATTGATCTGAAGAAATTCTTGATATAATATAAACAATTTGGTACTCACTATCTAATATTGAAATGAATTATTTATATTCTACACTACAATAATATGTAGAGCGTAAGTTTTATTTTTGTATGCACGGTGATCTCCGAAACTACTGAAGCAATTGCTATGCGATTTTCACATATCTACCAAATACTTATTATTGGGAACTACTAAATAAATACATACTTTAAAATATTTACTACAATTTCTCAGAATTTCATAGAAGTTTCCACAGGAAGCTTTTAGGGTCACTGATAACAATATAGCCGACCCATAATACATATTAAATGTTTTTATATTTTCATACAATTTGGAACATGTGGTGATTTTAACTATGGCACACAATTGCAAAAACTAAAATAGGGGAACTAATTTGTAAATTTGTAATACCGCACTTCATATATTGCAGCCTTGTGTTCAGTAGTGTTGATGCTACAAGGCTGGATTGTGATAAGATATGTCTAAAAACTGCCGCTTTTGCTCTATAGGCACGTATTGCACAAGAAGGGAACCCATAAATTAATCCACACCAATTGTCCACAGTATCTGCATGTGCAGATACATCCTCTACGCTTCAATCGGAGTTTTCCACTCCTTTTGCCAAAAGGCTACTCAAGCTTTGGGACTTACTTTGTCCAAGCAGTTCGTAAATTGAATTCACTTCCGAAAGATGTTCGAAACATTACCTCCAACAGTTCGTGAAACAGATTCAAGCGAAGTTTTGGAAATAAGAAATCACTCAATAGAAATCAATTGAAATATTTCGGATTTCGGTTGAGTATGCGGGGAACACCTACGCACCTTAGAATATACGTCACTGGGCGTTATTGTGTAACGCCTTTGGTTTCAAAAAAATGGCGCATCATGTCACAGAGCGCGCGACACAACAATTTATTGCGGAAAACATTCGATTAAAGCTTAAATTTGCGTAATGGACCTATGAATTGGCCTCCACGATCGTGGATTATTTTCTGTGGGAATATATGAAGTCGCTAGACTGCGCCGATGAACCACAGAGGTTTGACCACTTGGAAGTCAACAATCGCAACTTTATTGCGCCAGCTGTTTGAAAAGGTGGTCGAAAATTGGACATCTAGATTGCGCTTTATTCGAGCCAGCCGACAACGCCCATATGCCCGAAATCATATTTAAACACAAATGGCCTGAAGTTATCTTTCCAATAAAACTAATACCTTGGCCGCTAACATGATTTTTATGTATTTAATTCGTTTTAAAATTATATATCTACCTCTAGAAAGACACCTTATAGAAAAACATTATAAAGTTGATATCTCTCCCAATACTATCTACTAAATGGTTTTAAAAAGTACCAACAATAATTAAAATTAAATATGGAAAATGAATAAAGTATGACCTGTCATTTGAGTACAAAATTACCAGAGGACAGGGAAGCTCGAAATTAAGTAGGTATAGGAGGCAAATAACTTGTACTTCATACGATATATGATACTATTATACATATATGTATATGTGTTCTCACTCTGGACTTTTGAAAGTACTTAGACTTTCCGAAATATATTATCAATACATCTGAAAAAGCTAATTTCGAGAAAGACGCGATTCAAATATTTAAGGTAAAATTAGTGCATATTCTCAGCTGTCTTACTGTTGTTGTTTTACGAAAATTAACAAAATCAAATTCAATTAAATTAAATTTCAAATAAAAACAAACAAGGAACTATTAATTTAATTAACTTTTTATTTTATAGTTTATTCCCATTTCATGTAGAACTGGCTGCTAATTCACTAAAATAGTGCCACACTTCAAGACCCGTGAGATAATTTCGTCTTAATGTTACCTTACTGCGCAAATGAAAAATTGAGGCAACTAACATATTTCGAGTACCTACATATAGTACCTATTACAAGAATATAAATTACTAAGAACACCAAAAGAATTATTTGTTCTGACATATTTTCCACACCCCTTTGTGCCGGAAACAAATACACTTAAATTCAGCGAACAGAATTGACTTAAAGTCTTCAAAGTCGAGTGTAAAAGCTAAGATAACGACGACGTTGAGTTGCTTTTACCACTCACTGCTGAAGCATGTAAGATAAATGTTAAGCTAATGAGAGGAGGACACAAAGGCTGTCCCGCTGGTTTGAAAACAAAATTTGCAAGTAGGTCTTGAGCTCTTAATTAAAACCCCAAAGTACTCGGCTTCATTTTCGACAAAAAAATTAATTTTTGTTCTTCTTTACTGTTTTCTCCCTTTCTTTCACTTATTTCAACGTTTTCATGTAATGAAAGGTAGTTAAACCACAGTACATTTTTTGGAGGAAGTTATAAGGTTTTCCTGAAAATATTCATTGTAATTTGTTAGCACTCTAAGATTTATTTGCAAAAATGTTTTCATCCCAATCGGCGATCCGGTCCTTATACGTTTATAAGTTTAACGAACCAACTCCTTCATTTTAGCAAATACATAGCAGCTTTCTTTTAACCATGACTTAAGCACTTCTCCTTTGTATTTACTCTACGATTAACTTGGAACAGATTTAACGCGCTTTTACGAAATAAAGGTAAACTCATTAAATTGTTCATAATAATTTATCTTTCTTTCCACAACAATTACAGGTGTAACAACCATAAAGTATATCAAAACAAGATTTTCTAAGCTTCGAAACGATACCATATTTTGGAAAACAATGTTATAAATCATTGTGTGTACAAACCCAAATTTTTTTACCAAAGCGTTGCCCCTAATTGAATTTAAAAATTCAGTACCCCTTTGGCACACAGCACTTTCCCTTGTTTACTGACAAATATTTTCTTCTTGTTATTGTTAATTTAGTTACTACAATATTTGGCATGATAATAAGGTTTCCTGATACAAGTAAATGAAGACAATTAACAAATCTATAAAAATGTTGTTGGTATCAACTAACCATGAATCGCTTCCTCTCCAGCGTGAACGGCGTCTGTGGCAACGCCTTTGGCTGCATCAAGAACCTTTCCATTGGCCGTGATTAAAGGAGAACTGCTTGCACACCCCATGGAATTAAGTTTTCAATTTTATTTCTGTACACTGTCCGTCCACAGCTATTTGTTTCACTTTAAAAGCAGCAATTACTTCAATTTGCTGCTTAACTTAAGGTAACTGACCATAAAACTTAGCACAGCACAATTATCACTTGGAAAAGGCCATCAAACATAATTTGCAGAGGCCGGGCTGTATTACCCGCAGCACAGTTCAATACTACAATCTACCTGTAGACTGACCAAAGGACATGACTTTACTGGCCTTAAAAGGAGTACAAACAGGTGAATTCCCTGTGCCTTTCGACTTGTAATTGTGGTTGAAGTGGGCTACTTTAATGTTTCGTGAGTACCTCTCCTTCATTTGCTGGCTCACCTCCAACTATTTTTTCATTGTTGATATTTTATTGCCGAAGTCCCACGGCATATTACCAACGCAAGAGCCGAACTGTGTAGGGTGGCCGGGGCTATGTGGTCAGAACAGGGGTATTTTTCTTGGTTTCTCGCGAACCTACCCATATTTCGCCTTAATGTTGTATTTTCCCTCACGATTTCTTAGCTAACAGTAGGCACAGTATGGACAAGGCAAGGAGTTCAACTCACCCAGTTGAGACTGCGACCTTCGCTTATTTCAACATGCCTTTAGACTTCGAAAATACCTGCTGGGGGATACCAAATTACGGATGGACTTGGAAGCTATATGAAATCGAGCTTTAACGATACGAAGCAGAGATTGTTTATTGCAGGAAAATTTAGAGCTGGTCGGCAATCAAAATTGTTTGTTATGCGATTTACATAAAGAACACAAACACATTGTGATTTATGTCGACAACAATCAAGCAATAAAGCCATTCCATTGAAAAGTATTATTACAGGAAACGAAACGGGCTTCCTTTCCCCTGAGGAGCTTTGGGCTAATTCTTATGCTCGCCATTTTGGACATACAATTCAAGCTATTATTATCAATGTGCGAAGCTAGTTATTTTTAGCCAATTGATTTTTTTCCTGAATTTTGTGCTATTTCTTCCATAAACATTTTAATTTCTATGTGTATTTCTGTTATGTGTAACGGGAAATGTGTTTTTAATTTACTATATTAGCGATAAAGCGTTTCACACAGTTAAAGATAGAAAGTGACACACTTCACATGCTTATTGAAAGTTTTCTTAAATACAATTTGGTTTACGTATTTCACCAATTGCGTATGTAGAAGTGAAGTATGATGCTGACAAACACATTTTACTGGTCTTTACGAGTATGATAGCAAACTTCAGAGCTAGACTAGACACTAAAAAGATATGAATTTTTTATACCCTTAGAAGGACGGTATGCATTTATAATATATTTACTACGTCTCTGATACTGAAATCGTTCTGATATTTGGTGATATTTGAGAAAGTGTGAACAAGATATTGTGTACAAGTGTTTCGATATACAACATTTAAAGGGTCGGCTCTCTGAAACAATAGAAAGAATTATTCGAAAATCTGCAATATCACAAATAATTTGATTTTAAATTATTCATATAAATAATTCTGTTTTAACAGTAAAACTTATTACAATTTAAACTATCCATTCTTTAGGTTCCGTAGGTACAACTAGCATTATTTCTAAACTAAAGAAATTTGACACTGTAGGTATATATAAATAACAAGTACAATAGAAAACAAAAAATTTTAAAAAAAATTCTTTTCTTGTATGTAAATTGTATCTTCACCAAAGCTGAACATGTGTTCCAATTTTCATAAAGTTTAATAAAGTCTAAGTATAAGAAATCAACAAAAATGT
Source organism: Neoitamus cyanurus (assembly GCA_947538895.1). Taxonomy (NCBI): domain Eukaryota; kingdom Metazoa; phylum Arthropoda; class Insecta; order Diptera; family Asilidae; genus Neoitamus; species Neoitamus cyanurus. Next base: position 28,542,739 of record OX384540.1, read on the forward strand.
CAAAAACGTTACGAAAAATAGGCGGGGGTTGAAAATAGGGAACGTGGGGGTGGTTGCACTTTTGAACACCACTAACATGTATTGTCACCGGAGTTGAACATGTGTTCCAATTTTCATTAAGATTGATAAAGTCTAAGTATAAAAATTTTGCATTGCAAGATTTGACGACACGATGTGTAAGTTAAATAAAAGAATTTAAAAAGGTAATGTTCGTTTGTTCTTAATCGTTAATCTCCGAAAGTTCTTCACTGATTGCGATGAAACTTTGGTGAGCTGTTGTTCGCTCACCCGGATAGGTTTCAGACATAAAAATTGTTTTTGGGAAATCAAGATGGCGGATCCAATATCGCGGCGAATTTTCCAACTTTAAGGAATCTTTATGAAAAAAGGCACTCGGGAGTTTTCGGGGTCTCTGATTTCGAAATTGTCATCAAAATTTCCAAATTTAGGATGGCGGATCCAATATGGCGACCGAAAAATTTACATTCCAACGGATTTCATTGAATGTCCGCACTAGGAAGTTTCCGGGGGCGCTAATTTCGAATCTGCCATCAAAACTTTCAAATATGAGACCACCCCACCTTGCTGAGTCATATAGGAGAGGGACTGAAATAGGGAGTGGTGTAAAATGAAGTAAAATAAATATACTAATACTGTTGAAAAATGAAATTATGTGAAAAACGAAAACAGAAAATTATTCGAAATATTAAATACGAAATAGTGAAAAAGCTTGTTAGCCATGAAAATGAATTTTGGGTTTGGATGAATTTTTTCGAGATTGAAGAGGAAAATTTAAATATCTCGGTAATTAAGGACATAGTGTAAGTACGGGTGTGCCCTGGAGAGTAGATGATTAATAGTAAATTTTTAGTAAATTGGAACAGTGTGTAATGGAGGTATGAGTTCACTGTTTTTTTTTTGCGAAAAAACGGATGGGAGTAAGAGTGTGAAAATAATTTTTGAAAATATAAAACATGTGAACCAAGGTATGTTCGAAATTTTGGATGAAAATGTTAATAAATATGTTAAGTGTGGGTGTTCAAAAATAATTTTTTTCAGGGCGGGGATGCTGATTGGAAATACATGAAAGAAGACAGTAAGCATGGATTTTTGCGAGATTGAGGGGAAAAATTGTGATATATCGGTAATTAATAGACCTAATATATTGTGGGTGAGCTCAATGGAAGCGCCTTGCAGATTAGTATAATATATAATGAATAATAGTTTTTTAGTAGAATGGAACAAAGCGTAAAAGAGGTAGCAGTATACTGTTTATTTTTTTCCGACAAGAGGGGTCAGGTAAAAATGTGAAAATAATGTTATTATAGAAAATAGCAAACATGCGGGGAAATGCAATTTAGCACCCATGAAAATATTAATAAATAAAGAAAGAGAAACTGCGGGTGTTGAAATGAAATTCGTAACTTTTTGAGAGTGGCAAAATGTTTATCTCTGCCGATTGGAATTGAATGAAAAAATTGATTTATTTATATAGTAAAACAAGTATTACGAATAGGTGATTTAGGGCGGTATTGTGTATGAATTTACGCTTGATTTAATCAAACCACCACACCCCACTGGGACATACATGAGAGGAGGTGCAGATCTTTAAAATGTTAAATCTATAATATATAAATAAAAATTTAATAGTATCCCGAGCAACGCCGCACGGTGGACTTAAATTGCGGAGTACGGAGTTAAGGATTCGTTTGTACATTTTTGAAATCGACATACTAATACAATATTTTTATGTTATGTGACTTTCATTAACCCATTACTTTAAAAGTTATACCTCTTTCAATAATATATGTGGTGTGGAATAGAGAATAAAAAAAATATGTCCAATATCACAAGATAGGTTAATAATTTGAACTATTCAAATCTCCATTCCGTTTTTTGAGAAAACTTGAGAATCACGAGTTTTTCATGAATTTATGTTTTTTTTTCATACAAAAAAAACTTTAAGTGTTCATAACATTGAAAATAATGGGTAAAACGTAAAAGTCATACAACATTACTTTATTATATTTGATAGTCGATTTCATTTGGGTCATGTTCTTTTTATTAAATAAGGCAATCAGTTTTTTTGATTCCTAAGTCTTCTAGGGTTTCATATCAGCCTACCGTGCGCCGAGTCCGGGCAAGCTAGTAGTAGTATAAGAATATTAAATTATTGATTTGGTTTAAAAACATTTTTGGTGAATTATTGAGTAACAATTTAGTTTATCAAATATACCTATAAAGTTTTTCAGAAATTTATTGTATTAAAATCAGTCAGGGCTTCGCACCGACTTTAAAACTCTAGTAAAATCTTAGGCTTCAATGTTGAAAGTAGTGGCAGAGGATTTTTAAGTGAAATTATTTAAAACTTTTTAGGGCTTGAGAGTCTGTCTGTTCTTTTTCAAAACAATTTTTATTTCAGTCTTTTTTAGTGCCAGTTCTCTAATCTTTAATGATATTTTTTAAGTTAAAAACCTTCCTTACTGACTATAATAGCAGATTCGAAATTTGCGATTCCCGCAGCTCCCTAGTATTTGAATTTATCCCAATCACTCGACATTTTAAAATTTTTGTCGCCATATTGGATCATCATTTTGAATATATACGCACTGATATATACTAAAACTTCCCCAGAAATATAAAGATTATACCAGCGAAAGAATCCTCAAAATCGGTCCTGTGGTTTTAGATAAAATCGCGTACAAACAAACAAACATTAATACGGGGGAGACGCAGAACCTTCTTTTTTTAAGTCTTTTATAAAATGCCGCTATAGGTTTTCTGGTGGAGGTTAGAATAATAAGTATAAGTACATAATGCTCTATAAAACCACAGAACCAATATCAGCAAAACCATTATTAAAACTGAAGTACCATGAAAAGACTAAAGCTGGGAAATTAAAGGTACAACAAATGGAGGTGTAGATAGGAATCAATATAATACAGAGAAACTTGAAATCTAATATAATTCCCATTACAGTAAATACCTTGGTCAGGAACAATTTCGTTAACACAATGCATTTTACTCGTACAACCGGAAGTGATTCGCTTAAAGCCCTCTTTTATGGCTTTAACATTTACTATGTCGTGACATAATCGTCAGAACATAATTATCGGTGTTGTACTGACTTATCACGAAACTCATATAAAATAACAGCCAATAATAGCTCACCTCATAGTTTCACACCATGTAAATTAATAAAATAAATTGAAAGCTCTGTGGAAATTAAGTGCATAACCAATCATTTAGGGGATAGATTTGCGGTGTATTATGTGATGTAAAAATATATGTAAATATGTACCTATATATTAATTTTCGGCTGCCTTTAATAAGGCATAAACAATTTGTCGGACCTGTATAATGTGAACCAAAGAGAAACCGTATATCCCCTTTTGCATAAATCAATAGATTTTACAAATGCAAATAGAAAATTTCTCAGACCCTTGTAGTTTCCGCTTCGGCGCCAAGGGACATATTTCTTTTCCTCAAATGTCCAAAAGAACTCTTCTTAGAAAGATTTATTAGCGGAGGATTTATTGCATTAAAAAATGCAATTTCACAAAGTGTCTTAATGTTAAATTGGATATTATTTATTGCCTCGGGGAATCTTCTAAAAATCCATCTTCCGACAGCAATTAAGTTGATTCGGTTTTAAACTAGATACTTGCAAGTATTAAGTCAATGTGCTAACATGAAAAGCTAATCAATTCGATTCACAATTTTTACAAGTAACCAAGTAACGTAAAATCGCATACTTTCATGGAAGGTTGTAAAAGAGTGGGCTCATTTCTCAATATTAACTCATCGCTCAACTCAAGCAGTGAATCCAGTCCGCTCAATGATTGAATCGGCTCAACATTTGAGCGGATGTTTAACGCTTATCATTTGAGCGGACTCACTGCTGTTTTGGTATGAGCAGACTCATCATTTGAGCGGACTCAAATCTTAAGCGGACTTATCATTTGAGTGGACTCAAGTGAGTTTTTAATTATTAGCTTGGGGAAATTAGGCGATAAACGGAGGACACCTCAACAAAATTCCCTCCAAGCTGAAATTTTGCAAATAGTTAACTTCTCCACAACTTTCACATTGACCAAATGGATGTCCGATGCATAGAAAGCGCGATATTCAGGAAAAACTGGTTTTTAATACTTTGACCTTGAATATCTCGAGAAGAGCGTTGTTTCGGAAAAAATACAATAGACCAATCTTGTAGATAATTTAGTTCTCTACAACTTTCACATGGGCCTTATGGATGTCCGATGCATAGAACGTGAAATATTTGCATAAAACTTTGCCCTTCAATATGACAATATTGGGATTTTTGTGATTTATGCGGATTTAGGTTTATTCATTTTGTCCCCAACATTTCTTCCTGCTCTCAGTATTATTTCAATTCACTTTTTCATCAGGATTTCCTCATAATCTTGAGAGAAATATTATACAGGGTGGCCGAAAAAGCGACGTCCAAAGGTGCATATTAATTAGGGTGCCTCATATTTAGGGGTATCCGAATCACCCCCATGTATGTTCCGTGATTTTGCGTAGTTCTCAAGTTATGATTATTTTAATGGGTGTTTGAAAATTTTCGACCGTATCGGCTATCAAAAATTCTTTTTCAAAATTTGTGAAAGGTTTTTCGGTTTTTTTTTGCGACTCATTCTTTATGAATTGTACTTTCACGCATAAAATAATCAGCTTCGTAACATTAATGGGAGCTCTAAAAGATTTGACCTAAAGCGGGGAATTTACGTTCGAGCGAGTTAGACTTGAATTTTCAACTTTAAATAAAAACTCTAAAAAGGCAATTCCTTACTTAGTTCCTGGGTAACTTTTAAAAACTAGCTAATAATAATATATAATAAATAAAAGTAGTACTTAATAGGCTATTAATCGCTGAAGTCAGCCTTCAAAGACACTGTGGTGGAAAATTCCTAAAATGGTAATTTGATTAAAAAATTAAGTTATTGCATTTTTTTATCATTCCTAAGGCTAATTATGATACAAGGTGTGTCAATAAAACTCAATTTCAATGTAATTTTTTAATTAATTATGTTATTAATAAATTATAACTTTTGCAACATTGATTTGATTGATGCAGATCTTTAATTTTTATAGCAGATGTAGCTATTTTAAAATGGCGGATCTAAAATGGCAAGTGAGCTTTTTAAATTTTTTTAAATTTGTAATTTATATATTTATATATTTATAATTTATTTAAAAAGAATAAAACAACAAATTGACTGACAACTGAGAAAAAATGAGGTGTCGTTATACACAGACAGGCTTTTTCGTGAAAATTACTTAACGTGTATACCTTAAATGAGTTAAGAAATCCTTCAATCAGCTGAAATTAATATTAACTCTTTGATATACGCTCTACACCTATGACTATAGACGATCTGCTAAATTGTTACAAAATACATAATGCATATAACACACACATACACCAAATTTTTAAGGTGAAATCGGCCTCTAAATTTACCAACGAAAATAAATTCTTTAATTGCGAAACCCTTGGGCCTAAAATTTCCCAGAGAAATTCTTCAGTAATTCCCCCATCAATCATTATTGATGAACATAAACAAGATTAGCCCATCTTTAGTACCATATTCACTTCAGCACTAAGCTTCTCAAATCACCCATCCGGGATTTGCGGTACTACATACTTTGCTGAGTTGAAGAAAAATGATGTGAAGTACGGGAGAGGAGAATTAACGTGACATGAGAAATAAGTACGACTTAGAGTTGAACAGCTGTTCCTGGAACACATTTCTAAACGTTTTAATTTTCCCAGCAACTGTTTCTATTTCAGCCATCGAAAGACTTATGTTCGTAGTTACGATAAATTATACCATAATAATTGGTAGTGTTGCTTGAATTTTAAAAATGTGTTATATACTGTACTGGTATATAAGTCATCTTTGTCGCAGGTGGTAAGTTCCGAGTACCTACCTAATTCCTGAAACTCTATTCATGTCACGAACTTTCAGCACCATTCACCAGGAGTAGGGAGCTGTTCTTGAACTTGCGATATATGGTAAAATTATGAAGCATACAAGCACGTTCAAATTTCCATGTTCCTGTTACTTTCGTACCATCTAGCTGCGATGGATCTAGGTACTAAGCTAGGCTAAAAATTGCGAATATCTGATGAATCAACTTCCCGTGACATTTAGCTGCTGTTTGTGTCCTTGCAAAGTCAAAGAAGCATTCTCCCCAAAGTTCGGACACTCTCCTGGCTTCCAGCGTTGCGATTAAATTAAAATATTCTCTGCACGTCATTCTTTTTTCGGTTATTTAGGGAACACAGGGAGCAAAAAATATAAGTGGGTATTTCCTTATAAATTCGTGCGATGGCATGTATAATGGCAAAACTTCATACCATTGTAAAAGTATTTCCAAAGGTCAGTACCCCGAAGTTTGATTTACTGAAAATAGAAAAATCGATTGGCCTCCTTGCACTTGATGTGTGTACTTGAGGTCATGAAACTGTTGCGTAGGACGAGTCGCAAACGCAATCAGTTCAAATTCGTGTGCGTATCTCCTGGGGGTTGCTCATAAGCATAAAATATGTAGCTGGAGGTATGATAAAATATGAATTTGACAAATGAATGTTAATTAAGGCTCTTGTATAGCTGCTACTTAATGTCGGTGTTTTTGCAAGGTAGGTACTGTTTATTCCTCTGAACGGAACACGCACCCAGAGAAAAATCAACTATTTTATGGGTAAAATCAGTCATTTTACCACATGATTTTTAGCCAACTTGGAAATGATAAATGCTACTATGTTTAACGGGTTGATACTATTATGGATTTCCTGGTAAATTCAATGAGATCATTGTAAAATTTACTAGGGATTGCAAGTAATTCATGGTAAATCCTTCAATGTCATTTTTGAACTATTGTTGCTTTTAACATGCCATAGTCAAATGAATCATGGAATATTGTTGTATTTACGTAGATTGTTACTATGAAAATGGTTTATTTAAATTTAAACCTAGTTGATAATGCGTTGAAGCTTTGTTTGGTACTGTACTTCTTTTATTGATACATAATATAATAATTAAATAACTTTTGTTGGAAAGTCACCTTTCAATAAACATACCGTAGATGCGGCTAACTTAGGCTTAAAAAATAAATATATATTGAATTTAGTTACTTAGTTTTTTTGCCCAAAACATCCTTGAGCCAAAGTAACCCTTTTCAAAGAAAAACTGTGGCTCAAATAAAAAATAATAAAAAATATGAATATTAACAAACGTTTTGCTATATAAGAGATTATTTCTGATTAGTTACTATCCTCATCTATCAAATAAAAACATTATAACACTAAGTAGTCTATCACAATCTATATCAGAGCTATTTCTAAAATAGTATAATAAAGTAGCCAATGTAACCCGCATCTACCGTAAGAGTTTTGTTAGAAACCGACTTTTCGGCGAATTTAATTATTAGAGATTTATTATGAATTATGGAGATTAGTACATATTTATCTTGTTAAATGTGGGTAAAAGAATACAGATAGGACGAGGTATATAAAGGGAAAACATTATAATAAAAGAGATGGAATATTATGAAAAACAAAACATTTATTTCTATATACGACTCCTTGGGGTATTCTAAATTAAAAACTTGGAAGGTTTTAAAACAACAATCAATAGCTTTAGGTAGAGAATCAAAAGAGTACAATATATTATCGTAAATAACTAATAGCTTATTAATTTGATTATAGGACTGACCAATTGCAATAATGAAAGGTTGGAGTTTTAATCCAAAATCTAAATACCTTTCCTTTTTACCCTCGAGAATGCAATGTACGTCGCTATCATTATTAATCAGTACTAAGAAAGAGTCCTGTGAATCCTTGATGCTGGGTTTCCAAAATTTTTTAATGGCTCCAAATTTTTCCTTTATCGGTATTCTTGCGGACGGCGGAAATAATCCATGGAGAGCCAAGGTAATAATATAACCGTGATAGTCTAGGAAAATAAAAACCATTAAATATAATACATACTAAAAGTATTGAGAAATTAGCTTACTCTCGTACTTTGAAGTATCTAAATCATTAAGTAGAGATAACAGTTGACGATCTTTAATTCTTTCTTTTAGCAATGGATAGATGTCTTTTAAGAAGTCTGCCCAGTTTTCCAAAAGACTGTAAGTTTTTCCGGGATAAGACGCTTCAAAATCTATGTCAATCTGTCGAATGAATTTTATTAAATTTGGAATAAGTAAAAAATATTAATAACTCACCAGTATGTGGCCATTCGAAAACGAATATTGTTTCCATTCACTTAATATAATAGTTGAAGGTTTTCTTAATATTGTGGTTTTCTTCCAATAATCCTCTACTTTACTCCAAGGATCATTCCCACCGTATTTCAGCCACTTGGAGCAATTTTCAGTTTCAATATCTAAGGTCAAATAAAAAAAATCAGAAGTACTTAGTTTACTGATCTTAACGCAGTGTAAATGAAGTAATTTACCCGAGTAATTTAAAACTGTGTTAAAATAACTTTCTTCTGTTATATATGACGATAGAGATGAAGATGAATTATCGGTCCCAAATTTCTGACCAGAAAATATTTTCCTTAACTTCTTTTTGTTATTATAATATTTTGCATAAAGCTTGCCTCTCGGTTCTTTACCACTTTCCCTCGGAGTATAATAAGTAATCTATGTAAACATTTTAAATTGCTACCTTTTTTTCAAAGATTATAAAAATTCTTACAGGTTCTTCTGTAGGAAAGGCTTCTAGAATTTGACCTACAATCTCTTTCCAATCCCCAGGTCTTATGGCGCTACTTTTAGAGAGCAACTCCTCGGTTATAATATCGACTAATATACCTTGTTGTTTTCCTGTTAAAATTTTCGTTTTCTCGTAAGACTCTTTAAGATTTTTACCCTTATACGATTCGTCTAATAATTTTTTGAGATTCTATAATATAAAAATAGCATTGGAACATGTGTACAAAACCAAATAAGTTAAACTTTAACTCTTTCAGCCCTGAGTTTTTTATTTTAAGAAGAAGATTGCAGTTTAGGTTCTTTTGTAACGACCCAAATTTCTTTGTGAAAAATTATAACGATATTAGTAAATGTCAATGCGCCGATTTTTGAAATTATTGTCATTATATTAAGACAAGAAAAAGCATAATATGTATAAAGAAACAAGGTCTGAAAGAGTGAATAAAATCCATTTGATAAAATTTTTTCACGTAAAATACGTATATGTATTTATTTTAAAATAAAAAAAATTATATTCATACCAGGATAATTGTACTGTTTGATGTCGAAGGTGAATTGTTAATATTTTGGTTTAAAATCCACTTTTCGACTTCAGCTTGAAAGCTAGAATTAACTGATAAAGTACTGGCGTTGGTAATTGTTTCAGTATGCCCCTTAAAAATATATTACATTTAGTCTCAATTAACATACTTATACACATCAAACGATACCATTAACAAACGCCATTCTTTTAATTTTTTTTTAAATAAACATTTTTCAGGAAAAAGATTTATGGGAATAATGGCATCGATATCGGAATCACTCATATATTCAAAACAAGTTAAATCTGCTCTATATTCTTGTAAAATAAAAGAAAAATTAGACTTAAAAACATAAATATAGCTTCACATACGCACTTTCAAACAATTTTATTAGACTTTCAAGCCCCCATTCCTTTAATAACGTAACTGTTCCCAACGCGTTGTCCGTGTCGGTTTGTGACACACTGTAAAAAAGGTTAACATTAAATATAATATAATACATACCTTTGAAAAATTGTATTGTTACTTTTCCAACAATGAATTGCAGGCTTCATCTACAAATTCGAATTCGAAACTGTCACTTTGCGAAATATTATTATTTTTTCCCGTCATTTCTTTTTTTAATGTTATTAACACGCTGTAAACAGTACTCGTAATTTCAATAATCAATACATCACACCACACAACTCGCATTGAAGTGACCGATCTCTAAACTGATTTGCAGAGTAAAGAACGAAATTGCACATATTACGAACAGCGAAAAACTTATCCGTTGCTCATACGCACCGATGCACATAACAGTGAAACAGCAATGCGAACGCGCAGGATGCTAAAAGCACACCCATATATGAATGATGAAGAGTGCAATCGCTTTTGAGAACTGAGATCAAGGCACAATATATTCATAATGTCTTAAAACAATCGGATCTCTCTGTTTCTCAAGTAACGTAGGGAGAAATGTCTATGCCAGTTTGTAGATATTTAACTTAGTGTGTGCTTAGGCTTAATGTTTTCAACAAGGAAACCTAGTAGTTTCAGTGTGGCCATAGAGTTGAATTTAACATGAGTCGTAGTAAGTGTTACCATGTCCAAGTAAATGGGACAATTGTTTTTGACTTTGAATTCCTGTTTGAAAGAACAAGGTTTCCCCTTGTTAATATTACAATGCCAAAGTTAAATCATTGGTAATTGCAAAAACATTGTAACATTTACAATTTTATGGCTATATTTAACAATGTTTGGGGTTGTATTAACAATAAGTTGCCCATTGTTCTATTAAACACTTTTCATGGTCAATCTTACAATGATTTTTCTCTGGGTGCGGTTGTGGTGTTTTGTTTATCATACTACACATTAATTTTCTAGCGTTTTGTAATCTACTGGGTGTTTCTATTAACGTGAACCAAAATGATAGAGGAGAGAGATCTCACCTAGCAAAACAAAAAATCGAATAGAAGGGGGAGATGGGGCGGGGGGAACCTCAACATCGTTGGAGTTACAGGGTGATTCATAAATTCGGGATGCACATTATGATTTTATTTTTATCTTTTGATCTACTCAACGCAGCGATATCAGGATTACGTCAAAAAACTACCTACTACTATCTTAATCTCCTTTCCATAAATGCCACCGATGTTGATCTGGCTCTACCACTGCAGGCACAGTCGCTTGCTAAAGTGAAAGAGAGACCAAATATTTCGTAAAATTACCGTTTCTCCAAATTTGTCTCCGTAATTCATGTAATTAATGCACCTCTTTTTTATTTTTATTTAATTACCCATCTTATTGCTTTTCCAAGAAGTTACAACACGCCTAGGTAGAGAAAGGATATTCAAAATTATACGTAGAAACACTGTATACATACATTAACGTATGAAGGGTACAGGAAAAGAAGGGGCTCATTGTCAATTTTTCTATTTTGAATTGACTATACCATTCACTTCGTTTTTGGCCAATCAGACCACGTTATCTAAAAAATGGTAAAAGGAGCTGATTTTACGTTGCATATGCAAAAAGGAGCTCATTGCGACAATGAGCACCTTCTTTCCAGGTACATTTGGGACTTTGGGCAATAAATATTAAAGCATTATTTATTTACTAACTTAATGTAACTAAACAATAATCTATTGTGTTAAATTTACACTGTTGTACAATGTAGATAAGTATATGAAATTTTAAGTAATTTGTATTTGTTCAAATTGCTTGATTACTCAAAACAATGAGAATGTTAATGAGACCCTTCTTTTCCTGTGCCCTTCATATACATATAACTGTAATAAGTTTTAAATCACAGAAATTCATTTTGAAGTTCATTTAAGTTGAATTTTTTGTAAAATTCTGATTTTTTTAAAATTCCGCAAAAGAGTTTCTACGTATAATTTTGTATACCCATTCTTTACCTGATCATGTTGTACCTCTTTGGAAAGGCAACAAGATTAGTAATTTAATAAATATAAAAAAGAGGTGCATTAATTACATTAATTTCGGAGAAAAATTGGCAGAAACGTGTATTTTCCGAAATTGTAGAGCTTTTTTCACTTTCGCAATTGACTGCGATAGAGGCAAATCAACATAGGTGGCATTAAGATGGTAGTTGTTGGACGTGAGTTTGATGTTGCTGCGTTGAGTAGATCAACAAAATAAAAATAAACTAATAATATGCATTCCGAATTTATGAATCATCCTGTAACTCGAAAACAGTTGAGAGATCAGAAACTAGTAACGACCTCAACACCATCGACTTAACGGAAAAATTTGATATTATTGCATATACCTACGTATGCAACTTCTAATAATTATAATATTTCAAAATTATGGAATTATTGGTAAAATGAAAAATATGCAATAAAAACAATAAACTTGGGGATAATTTGCCACAACCCAGAAAATGTTAAAAACTGTTATGAAGCTGTATGATGATTATGACGAAGTATGATGAAGTTTTTTATTTATTTATTTATTTCGCTTAATACAAGCCACAGACATTTCTACATTAAACTAAAAGTTAAACCAAAAGCTAAAGCAACTAACAAGAATAAAAGACATAAACAACTAAATATTAAGAAGGGTAATTATAAGGGTGAGTGATGCTTAAAGGAGGCTTTGTCAGCATGGAAGTCGAAGGCTGCTGTATTGTTCGTTTTCCTTAGCATTCTGGTGAAGGGTTCGATGTGACCCTAATTAGTACGATGACTATCGAGGCGAAAGTTGGGAAAAGATCTAACGTTGCGGGGGTTAGTGTTAAAGGGAAGTTGTGAAAGTTAGTATGCTAATTTAAGTGAAAAATAATTAAATAATTTATAAAATAACTCCATTCAAAGTTCTAATATTAATCCTAAGTCGAAAAAAGTTAGTAATATAATATTTATTTTACTTACGAGTACAATATTTAGACAAATTATGGGAACAAATAGTAATTTCCCCGTCCTCTGCACATAATTATAATGAATAACTAGCGCAAGTAGCGGTAAATGATAAGATGTTGTGCACTTTAGTTCAAGTTATTTTTTTATTTGATGAAACCAAAATAATTTACAAAAACATAAAATTCTAAATAATGAAATGATACAATAAATCGAAATTCAAATACAAAAAAGCTACAATTCTCCAAAAATTTAACAAATATTTTAATCAAAAAAAACTTTTAAGTCAAAATGCTTTTAAGCTCAAAATGTTTCAAAAATATCCTGTCGGATAAAATGTCCCAAAAACAATCCTAGCTAAATTGCTCTAATACAAAAATTTTAAGTACTTATTAGAAATTGCATATAGAATAGCACTTACCATTGGCATGTGGCGATTCGTTTGACAATTTCTAATCTACTCTGACTGTTTCGCAGGCCGATGAAAAAGTAGAGGCCGATGAAGGGACATGCGTATCTTTTACGCAGTCCTTTCAGCTCTCGGAAGACAGTTGAGTGGTGTGGTACGCACAATTTCATCAATATGATGACTGAAAAGTTTTAACCTTCAAGATGTCTTGATAAAACTTCATTAGCTATTTTGATTAACAAATTTATTAACTTTGTACCTTTAATTATTAAACTCCTGTGGAGCCCAGGTGTGGAACTAAATTGAGTTTGTCTCGTTCACACTACTTTCTCTTATCCACTTATACGGCATATGGGAAATTTAAAAAATTCTAATATATTATTGTGACCGCACTATTTTCGAATTTAATTGACACCAATAAATTCACCGCGAAATTTCACCTCTATTTCATGTACCTGTGTTAGATAAGAATATCTGTGCTTTTTCAGCTGCTCGGGACGTCGCTCACCTGTTTCACTTGGACGGCAATTCAAGCCGTTTCAAGACATAAAATGCATATTGCAGTTATGCATATGATTCAAATTAGATTCTTATTTCCTTTTATGAAAAAATTGCGAGTCTGTCCTTGAAATTCATGTAATTTGTTCAGTGTTTGTTATTGTTATTATGTACATCATTTTTTCTTTATTTGCTCACATAATTCATTTTATTTTACTTATTCTAGATCCATGTAGATCAATTGAGGGAATTCAACGATCTCTTCGCTTCGGTTGGCAACATTTAGAGCCGTTGAAGGATTTCTTCGTTTCGAACCTTACAGGAACTCCGCTAGATTTCAGGTGACAAACTAGTTCATTCATTTTTGTTGGTTCTTGTGTGTTTGTTTTTCTTTCTTTTCAGGTGTGAAACGCTGAAATTTCTGTTTTTAAATATCTGCAAATTTTGAACACATTCGATTTAGGTATAGGTATTCACCAAAGTGGAATTTAACAATAAAATTTGTTGCAATGCAGTCATTCAGATTTATTTTTTTATTTCGCTTAATTCAAGCTGCAAAAAAAAAATAAAAAAAAATTGACTTAAAATAAAAAAAAAGATCGGCTTATTAATTGGTCCCGATACTTTGCAGAATGAATTCATTTACTTACCAACTTCATTCTTTATATTGCTCTTAATAATTCTGTTCCCTCATTAAATGAATATACATAGATTACTCACTTTCGACACGTCTCATTATATTTTTCCAAACTATCCTCACAGCCCAGTAAAATTAGACTTCGACTTCAAAAAAAGTCCGAGCAAGGTGAAATTTTTGATGCCTTTTATTTTAATGTCGATATTCTGAAAAGTACCCCATATTTGAGGTGTGGGTTTGTTTTTTGTTTTAGGGGATTAATTCTCGCAAATTTTTGCAAACTTCTCGTAAATTATCAATATTTCGAGGAAAATAGTTATGAGAAAAACTTTAGCTTATAAAATTCTGCACAAAATAGGTCGGAAATGGAAAAAGTCTACAATCCTTTTTTGCAGAATGTTGTAAGCTACAATTTTTCTCATAACTATTTTCCTCGAAAAGTTGATAATTTATGGATGTTTGCAAAAAAACAAGAATGAATAAGTAAAACACAAAAACCCACGAATCAAATTTAGGGTATTTTCCCATTTTTCCTTCGGGGTTGAATTTTGAGAAATGATGAAATACTGCACAACCGGGGTGAACGTATTAAGAATAGGTAAAAATGATATATGCGGGTATTGTGTATGAATTTTTACTTAATTTAATGAGGCCCCCCTTGCTGGGACATATAGGAGAGGTAGTGTAGTAGAGAGAGGGAAAATGAAAGAAAAAATTGTTGTGATGGTGCACAAAAATAGCACGAAAAATGAGAAATACAAAAGTGGTAAAAAAATTGGAAAAACGGGAAAATTTAGTGGTGAAAAAACAGTTAAAAAGCGAATCTGGACATGACCTAGTTATGAACCTTGGATCTACGGCTCTCCTACATACTATCCATTTGTTGTGTACGCTTACCATTGAGCAACAGCTGCTGTTGGAATTCGCTCAAAGTGTGTGGCTCATGCATAGGAAAAGTAGTTTATCCAAAGTTTTGAAGATTTATACTTTTTTTACCTCCTTGCGGGTTGGATTTAGAGAATTGCTGGAATATGTGTTCCACTATTTGTGTTTGTTGAGTGTTTATGCGTAGTTTCTAATAAATCGGTTCAAAAAATATTTTTCTCTATTCAAGATTCGTATCTCCTTTGACTTGGGACACCTAAAAGCTTTTCCAAAAAATAAGTTATGTATATAATATATCAATCAGCCCATTGGTATAGAAATTAGATTGCGGCGTCACCTACCGGCACCACACCAAAGTACAAATCTTTCTCGTAACCTAGCAAACATAACTTGTGAATATGAAGTCAATCGGTCAATAGGTTTGGCCGCAACCAAAGAAAATGAAACTGTTGTAGATTTTTGGGGAATGTTCCTGTGGATTGTTGAGGACTGTTGTTAGTGGTTTTATTGATATCATTTTCATATTCATTGGCTGATTTAAATATGTGTCATTTGAAATAATTTTTATGTTATTTACATCATAAAACAAATACATGCTGATAATTCAAATGAGATAATGCCTCGTAGAAGTGGAACGGCCACTCCTAGTTAAAAACAAAAAAAAAGAAGTGGGAGTGAAATAGTGTGTGAAATGAAGCCAATAAAAAACGTAGAGATGGTTTAAAACATCCACTTTATAATTAACAGTTACATATATATCAACATAAGAATCATTACAAACATTCAGTAAATTTCAGCCTACTTCAATCGACATAGTATAATAGTTACATCTTCAACATACATATCAACCTTGCAACAGACGTCGCCTTTATTTGTTAGTGCTTTGCATATATTACAATATCAAAATTACACTTAATCTGCATCTTACAGATTTATTATTGCATAGAAGTTTGTTGTTAAAATGATTTCCAAGCAGTTTTTAAAGTCGGAAACCGCATTTTTGTTTACGTACCATCAATTAGAGCATCTTTAGAGTTTCTCTTCTCTACACATTGCTTAAAACCAAGAGAACCTTTTCCTTGTTAACTGTATACAATGTAAAGTTCATTCTTTAAATTATATCTTTCAGCACCATAGCAACCTGAAGAAAATTACGAGGGCCATTAAAAAACGTTTACAGAAAATCGACTTCATAAAATTCCTCGCTCTCCATGTGTATATCATTATTTAGTCCATCGTCGGTAAACCGAATACGATACGATGAGAATCGTACAAGACGAGGGAAGTATGTCTGAAAATTTGTTATCTTAGTCGTCTTGTATGCGCACTTTTCTCACTGAGGATTTTAAGCAATACGTCGCTCAGGTGGTTTAAAATTGAAACAACAGGTTTGTGTACAACAGCTGGAACGTGTAAAAATACATTGGTATGGCAATATTACTACTTACATTTAGAATTGCTAACGCTCTCTTCGTCGTATGTAAAAAAGACTTTATTCTCTAAACATGTCATTAAAATTTCCGTTTTGATAACTTCAAATTTAGCGCCATGTAAGCTTTTAAAGTTACCCAATAAATCACGCAATAAACGACGGGCAATTTCTACACTTTCTGGTCGTCGTTGTCAGGAACTTTTTCCATATCCACCTCCACTGATATCCTCACGTCTGCCGGGCATACGTCTTCCTCACGTTCGCTATCACCAACACTTCCTGCTATATGCTTCTGCGTTTCAGCATCGACGTCCGTTTTTTCTAAATCTAACGTTTTATCACCATTCGCTGCCAAGTTGTCGCTTGCAGACGAAACGATATTTATAGTCAAATGCTGCACACCCTCACCCCGGCCTGCAGATTCAATTGCTGTTTCGCTTTCGCTGCCGTCCTCGGGTCTCGGCTCCTGCCCCTGCGGCTCTGTGGTATCCTTGGCAGCTTGCTGTAATTTCATGCCGTCAGCCCGTTGAATTATATTCTTGGCGGGCTGCCTCAAGATATCGTTTAAAGAAGTTTCGCTCTTATGAACTTCAGCTGCTTTTAGGATTTTATTGCGCCGTTCGTTGATTACTTGCAGTGAATCGTAAGAGTCCTCCTGGTCCTTCGCACCGTCTTTTGCATTGATGAAGTCTATTTGGTCGAACTCATTGATGGCTCGGGGCTTTGGCCTATAGAACGTCTTCGACGAATTGCTCCGCTGGAGCGTCTTTGCTTCGTTTGATGTTGGTGGCTCCGTGATAACGTTCCCCAGATCCAACACCAGCGAACCGGGACGAACCTTTTTCGTTTCAAGAATGTTATCTGATTTGAACACCGAGTTATTGTTGATATGTGTATTTGCGTCCTGTGCATTATCCTTATCCTCCAGCTCTGGGCTTTCTTCCAGTAAACACGGCTCCAGGCTCGATTGCCCCGATAATTGCCTCATTGTGATGGGCTCCGAGCATACTGATAGCTGACTCCTGGGAATTCAAAAATGGAAAAAATTAATTTTCTTAGAAATTCCTGTTCATAAGAGTTTCAGTATGAGTAAATGATTCAGAACTTCACCGCCAATGTAACACCAGGGACTAATAAAATTTAATAATTCTCCTTCATATGCCCACACATGCCGACATTTTGATGTTCAGCAAAATACAGTAATCGATTTTCAATGTACAATCGATGAACAAAATTTAAGCAAGCATAAAGGGAAGTTATCACCCAACAGAGTGGATATATTCTTATTGGTACTTGCATATGACGTATGCCACGAGGAAATTGAGAACGTCGGGTTATCATTTTACGTTTGCCGTTTAACCATCAAGTTCACCCGGACCATTGACAATGCCGGAACACAAAAATAAATGGGGCAGGAAGAATCCACGGGCAAGATAATTGCGATTGATTTATAAAGCAGGCTACAGAAAGTTTTTTCACGATGTGTGGCCAGGTATATTACACAATTTTGGTCGCACTACGAACGTTCATCTCATGCTGGCTGTTGAATTTTTTATCATTCATCCTTTTCACGTATATTGGGAAAAAACATCTGAATCCAAGTCAGAGGGCACCTAGTTATTAAACATTCGAATGATATTCGATAGAACAAGAAAAATGTAAATTATGAGGACGTGTGAGCACACTTAAAATCAGCTAGATATTTAGACTTATGAAACAGTGAAGGAATCAGAATTGTTTGTTTCCTATTTTTCTAAAAAATTTTCTATACATTGCTCCGCCTAATAATATACTAAAAGCCGTAGTCATAAAAGGTTCCGAGTGTATTAAAAATACTTCATGATGGCAGAAAAAACTACTCATAAGCATTCAACAGCTTAAAACAGTTAAAAAACGGATAAAAAAGTTTTTCAATTTACAAGAGACTTCACACTCTGACCTACTTCAAATCTACTTTAAAGTTCCAATTTGGGGCGAAGAGAGCCAAGTTTAGACAATCGACTAAATAATAGCTGAAATATTTAAATCTTTAAAGACTGCTGTTTACTGCATTCTAACCGAAAGGCGGAAATAGATATTATGTGCTTGTCTGTTATTTTATTAGTTATCAGTCGTGCCTACGAGCAGTTTTGGACGGATTGTTGAATGCATTGATATATTACAAAGTACTTATATGGAGGGAAATAAAAGGTCAGTTAAATGTGAGTCAGACTCGCACGTTAAGGGTTCCGAATACTTTCCTCAAATTAAACGACTTTAATTAAAAAAAATATTTTTTAATGTTATATAACTACAACGAATTCCGGACATTCGTTTACTTGGGCTGTGAGACCTTTTTTCTTGCCAAATTTCATGATTCTAGGTCAACGGGAAGCTATAGGTTTTGATTTATTTGCGAGTGTCGAAATATGCAGCATAAATGGCCGTATTTTTTGGTTGGACTTCGATTTTTGTACAGCTCCAAGGGATTGTAGACCTAAGTATTTAATATTCTTGAGAAAAAAAGTCTTGACAGACAGACAGACAGGCAGACAGATGCACAACGAAGTGATCCTATAAGCGATCCTTTTTTCATTTGAATACGACATCAGTGCCCGTTTAATCCACTAAAATTATTTGTTTGCTTTAATTTCAATAGTAATAAAGAATGTAAAGAGCTGAAAACATGTGATCTAAATGCTCCAAGTATTGCTGCTCCATACGCTTTTTATCAGGTGCCAAAAACTGCTATACAAATTGAGAATGTCCGAAACCTCCGAACCGTGGACGAAAACATCGCATGTATGACAAACCTGACGATGCTCACTTCGAACCCCAGAGTTTGCATGGTGTGCAGCGGGTACCCTAGACTCCAACATATTATAAACGCGGAAAGCACCTTATTGGCAATCAACAGCTTTTCTCCGTATAAATTACCTGGCCTTGATGCCATACTACCCATTATGCACAGAAGTGTTGTATGGCTTTGGCTGGCCACTTTTTTCAGAAGTTCCATAATACTTCGACATGTTCTCGACTCGCTGAGACTCATGCGAGTCTTTTTCATCCCAAAGGCCGGCAAGCAAGGTCACGAGATGGTGAAAGACTTTAGACCGATTTATGATTAGTCTCACTTCCTTCGTGCCTAAAGTCGCTAGAACGGTACCTCGACACTCACCTACGGCATATTCCCCATAAGAAATTTAATGACTCCAGAAGTAGTTCTGTAATTAGCGATATCCATGTATATACATTTCCTAATAATAGGTGGGTAATGCTTGAAATATTTTAAGATGCCTTGGTCTGCCCACAACATGTGTAAAAGCGCTTCTTAATTACATGAAATTCGGAGAAAAATTGGGAAAAATGAGAAATTTAGGAAATTTTAGAGCTTTTTTTGCAATTTCGCACGTGACTGTAGGTACCAGTAGTGGTAGAGGTAGATCAACATTGGCAGCATTTTTGGAGCAGATTAATATTGTAGTTGTTTGTCGTGAGTTTGATGTCGCTGCGTTAAGTAGATCAAAAGACAAAAATGAAATAGTAATGTACATCCCGAATTTATGAATCACCCTGTAACTCAAAACTACGCAAAACCGAGAAAAATACATGGGAGTGATTCGATTACCCCTCAATATGAGGCACCTAAATGTTACATTTGGACGTCACTTCCCCGCCACCCTGTATATCATAAATGCTCTAAGAAATTTGACGATCTCTATACGTATTGAACCTTTGGGAGACGAAATCTTGAATACGCGTCTTGTGTTACACACACATACCAATCGTGTCGAGGCCTTCCACGCAGCAACCCTATTCATCATGCCCCTTATTTGGATCGGCTCAAACTCATCAAACTTGCGTCCCTCGAGTTCCGACGAAACAGCTCCAAGGTTGCTTTTGACTGTCTACAAGGTATTATCGACTGCTTGGCTTTGTTAACTTGTTTTTGTTTCTCAATTCCGTCTCGCTCATGGAGAAATTGGGGTTTCTTAAAAATCCAGTAACAACGAACTAAGCCCGTCACATCCATGTCTCGATGCTTTAACGACGAATTTGATTGTATAGATTTTAATTTGTCCACACAATGCATAAAGTTCGATATGACCTATCTTTATTTTTGCTGAACTTTTTTTCTCCTCTAGAATTGTAAGTAATCAGCTTTTGATGAATTCGTCATAAATAAATAAATAACCAATTTACGGGATTTCATAGTATCAAAATGGTGTAAACCAACCAATCAAGCATGTGATTAAATAATAACTAAATAAATTGCGAAGTATGCTTTGTTCATAAGACATTTTCGAAAGAAAAGAATCTTAACTCAACAAATTATTTTGTGTTTGTAAAAATAAAAATAATTACCAATTCTTCATTATTCCAAATGTCTGTATTCTAAGTTACACGGTTCTAAAGTTATGAGACTGAAGTGATAGACAGACATCGCGGAGTTTTCCAAAAAAGGTTCCGTTTTTCTAAATGTTGATTTGAACTTGACATTGAAATATAATGTCGGCAACGTTCAGTGTTACTTAGGAGGATTGATATACAGTATATCTCAATTTAGGATGCTGAACCTTCATTGCTGAAGTGACCGACCTATGTGTCGACAAAATCAAGTCAAATCAGCAGTTATTCATCGAATTTTTAATCACAATATGAATTATGAATTTAATTAAACAAAAATTGAATAGCTTTATTATGACTATCAAAATCCCCTGCTTGGTCAAAGTAGCATATGTCGTCAAATAACTAACAATAACTAACTTCACCAAGGCACTAACTAAGAAAATTTGGGAATGTTGGTCTGAAAGAAAAGGCGAGAATGGCATTCGTTGTTCATACGGTGTGAATAGGGTCACCCTCAGGAAGAGCTAATACAGCCAATACAAAATTCATTACCTCATGCAACGGAAGCATATCATCGCAGAAAGCTAGCCAGGGAATTCCGACTCGCTAAGCAATAAATTATCGAGGAGAGAAAAGTCAATAAAGCTTATAAAATTGTGTTGTAATGTCTGTTCCAATTACCTCGACTACATGATATTTGGTCTGGTGGATCCATTATAGAAACATTTGGCGAAAGGATTCCAATTGCGGCGCAACACGTGAGTGGCCCCACCCCAACCCATCCTGCTCTACGCTATCGATTTCTACTAAAGGCGACGAACATTTCATGGGTAACCTACCTTAGCTCTACGGAGGGTGTGGATGATTGTCCAGAATTAAATCTGCGAGGCGTACGAGGACTTGATCGAAATTTCTCGGGGCTGTGAAGTTCCACTTGAACACTCCGTGAATCAATACTGGGCGTCCTGCTGGCCGATGATGCACGTCGGTATATCCACCGGGATGCATGGGAAGCATCTGATGCAGTGGAGCTCCTTCTGTGGATGTAAAAAAAATAATTAGGTGAATGTACACCAAAGTTTTGGCTTTCATTTAAAATGAAAAGTTTTGTATCGTACAATTTCGTAAAGTGCAAACCTTCTGTCTTCCGGGTAACCCGCTTGAGGCTCCTCTTTCTCGATGGGTCTTTGTCTAGATAAAATGTGGCGTTTTGCCGTGTCCGAGCGCTTCGTCCTATCCCTTAGACGCCCCTCGTGGCTGTCTGGCAGTATTACCGAGGTAAGAGATTCATAAGGGGACTCGGATGAATTTCGAAATGGACCAGAATCATCCACAGATAAGGCGTGCCGTTGCAGATGTAGCATCCCCGGATGCAATAACGAATTTGTGGACTCCCTTGAAGCACGGTGTACCAGGCTGGTGCTTATGCGAGAACTACGAGACTTGGATAAGCGGCGACCTTGATGATGGTGATAATGGATATTTCGCCCCAGCATCTGCTTTTTACGAAATGGCGATAGTTGAGCAGATGCGGCTTCAGACCGGTTGTTCGGCATTAAATCGGGAACGGATCCACTCCGGGAGAGTTTACGGGGTTTCTTCGACTGACGAGGAGAATTTCTATCCAAGTCGAAAATGCAAACTAATTTAGAGTCCAATCTAATCTATGCGAACGTATGCTAATAGTTACCCCATCGTTTTTGAAAAGTGTATGAGTGCAGCTGTTAGAGCTTGTCGGTCCACATGCTGCTGCGGTTCTGCTGGCGATGTGCGAAATACTCCTAAATGGTGATCCCATTTCGATTTTTGGTTTACCTCTGAAAAATTAAATACATCAGTATCGAGTATGGCGCTAATGTCAGGGCAGCCTTGTTTATATGTATGTACATATATACGTTTCGACTTTTTAGTGTCGTACTAAATTGGCAAAATTTGCATTTTTAATTTGGGTTTGCATTTATATCCGCTTATATCTATTTAGTATTCGAAATGCTAAATGGTTCGACGCAGGAAAGATGTTATATGGTATGCAGATAATTTAATACGATTTCCACTTTAGCGAAAAGAAGGAAGTATCCGAAATATTTTAAGAATATATTAGGGGAAGAGCGGGTAATACTGATCAGACGACAATGCCGGTCAAGTAATTATTACCCAAACTTTCCAATGTGTAAGCACGTGATATCTTCGCGTATATTAGGTTGCTACTCTCGCGCTCCAGTCATCCCCACCCATTCAGTTCGGGAATGTCGTTAAGTGCCAGCGGTCGTTTGTTGTTCTGACGTCATCTCACTATTAAAATACGAAATACGGAAATAAGACGTGAGCATCCAGTGTTACATGTTTCCTCCTTTACACTAGGATATTCCAGTTCTTACTTTAATGCTCTTTTAGGTGATATATTTATTTTTGGAACAAGTTTACAATACGTTACCCATCTCGGATTTACGACGAATTCGGCAAACGTTCTTCTAGAAAACAAAATTCTACAAACATGAAGCAGACATACACCAGTATATGTTGCAAGGTACCAATAAAACACTTAATGTTCAAAATTTTATTTTATTACAAGTCGGTTATATTTAAGACGATTATCGCTTTACTAGGGCATCATCTAGCTATCGACTAACTCTTGTACAAAGAAAACTCTGATATCTTTGAAAAAAGTTAAGCAGACCTAACAATGAACTGTTATTAAAAGAGAATCGAGTTGCTCGTTGAACAATTTTTTTTAGAAAATCATCTCTGATTTCCAAAAATGTATTTATAGCAAAGTTACTCTAAACCAAGTTTTATGCACCAGAACTGGCCGCCGCTGAAAATTGCGATTCAACGTCTTTGAACTTCTTCCTCTAAAGTTCTTTGAACAGCAATTTATATGTGACCCACCCTCTAAAAGGTGTTTCAAAATTTCGTCAAAAGGGTAAAGGGGAACAACTAAAATTCGTTTGTTCCTAATCGTTAATCTCCGAAGGTTCTTCACCGATTGCTGTTGATGAGCTGTTGTGCGCTCGCCCGGGAAGATTTTCGACACAAAAAATTATTCTCTTGAATTAAAAATGGCGGATCCAATATTGCAGCGAATTTCCAACTTCAAGGAATCTTTATGAAAAAAGGCACTCAGGGATTTTCGGGGTCGCTGATTTCGGACGTATTATCAACATTTAAATAACAATAGTTTTTTAGTAGAATGGAATAAAGTGTAAAAGTGGTAGGAGTTTACAATGTGTTTTTTTCTGAATAGAAGGGGTGGGGGTAAGGATGTGAAAATAATTATGGAAAATAGAAAACATGCGGGATGCAAATATGTATTAATAAATGTAGAAAAATTTTTATTTATAGTAAAAAAAGTATTAAAAATAGGTGAGTGTGATGTAAAGGGGGTATTGTGTATGAATTTACCCACCCCGTTGGAACATACAGGAGAGGGGGTTCAGAACGTTGGGTGTGGAAAATCTATATAAATAAAAATTGAATAGTATCCCGTGTAACACCGGGTCCGGGGAGGCTAGAAGTCATAAGTGTCTACAAGAAAAACAAAGAACCAGAAACAGACCCAATCACCGTAGAAAATTTTCAAGAAGACATTAAAGAGAAAGGGAATATTATCAGTACTGCATAAAAGAAACAATCACCATTCCTTTATAGAAAACAGGAGACAAGTCCGATTCACAGTGAGAAAATGTGGGAGAAACATAATTGTAGGAAATTTCAAAGCATTTTTCACTTTCGCAGATATAGTTGTTTGGCGTGAGTATGATTTCGTTTTACCAGAAGATAAAAATAAAAAAATTATGTGAATCCCCAATTTATTATTCATCCTGTAACTCCCACACGGTTGAGAGTGCCCCTGCCACACGATTTGTTTTTGTCTAGGTAGAATCTATCACCCCATTCATTTTTGTCCTCCATATATGAAACACCTTGTATATTAAAGGAAAGCGACGAAGAACTTATAATATTGATCACGTACCAAATGACGATGAACACTTCGATGGTTTGTCAGGAATAAAACAACAAATTATGCGTACAAGTAAATGTTTCGTTGAAGAATTGCTCTTTCATACCTACGTAAATAAAAAAAAAACAAAAAAAAACAGTTACTTAGTTGGTCAGGATTTGGGCAGATTATAGGCAGAAGCGTTGTTCATGAGATCCTCAAGCAGAATATGAATATTATTAGTTCGGAGTGACGC
Organism: Neoitamus cyanurus; assembly: GCA_947538895.1. Classification (NCBI taxonomy): domain Eukaryota; kingdom Metazoa; phylum Arthropoda; class Insecta; order Diptera; family Asilidae; genus Neoitamus; species Neoitamus cyanurus. Next base: position 28,567,759 of record OX384540.1, read on the forward strand.
ACCACCCTCACCATTTTTCAACCCCTGGGGTGGTGCGGAGCTTAACTTCGAAACTTTACCATATGTATGTAGCTGCCAGCCAAATCCTATTCCCCTACCCCAATTGGTTTGGATTTGATGCAAGTTTGAAAAGTGTTCCTCTAATTTTGTTGAAGAGTATGTTTATCCATTTTTCCATGGCTTTGAGCTTGGATGCAATACTAAATTTAACTTTAGTCTGACATGCAAAGAATCCTGATATAATTGATGGGCACATTTTCTTAATTGCTTTTTATTACATCGATTATAATATAATTCGTCCACCCTTAAAAACTCCGAAGTGTTTATTTCGGCTGCAGAACCTAACGAAAAATTGGGGTTTTTGAGTTTTTCCCATAAACAAGCACAAGTTTGTCAACGTTTCCGAATGATTGAGCTTTGAAAATAGCAAAATTCTGCCGGTAATAAATCCAGAATGTCCGTTCTGTGCAACCATGGCTCATGTGACGAGAGCTCGTGTAAGATTTATTTCACTTCAGAGCATTGGAAGATTTACGATTTTATTCCTAGGATAGTATATACTCATATGCTAACTTACCATTGCCTCGCCTCGCCGAAGAAACGCTGCTATTGTTGCTCCTCGCATTGCTCCTTTCGTTATTTGTCAATTTAAATCTAGCTGGAACGACCTTCGCAGCCGAATCACGTGCTTCGAATGTCATGACACAAGCTGCAACCACTATAAAGCCGCCAAATCCCATAATAATGGGTCCGACGTATGACAAATTGTTCAAGTGAAAGCCCCTGGACTCGTTCTTCACTCGGACTGTCGCATTCCCCCGTATTTCCTGTCCAACAGAGAGCTGGTCTGCATAATAACCTAAAAAGCAAAGGCTGTCTGATAGTGGGTTCTATCCAGAGCATAAATCTTCTTACCTATGGTCGCCATACCTGCACCCAGCAGCATAAGAATCATTCCCAGAACGAGTGCACGACAAGCATGCCAGAGGCATTTTGATGTCATCTTGCCACGAACTACCTGAACGTTCCATGTGGCGCCAGATGCAGGATGAGCTCGTCTTAATTTTCCTAGAGATGGTTTTCTTCGTGATTGCCATTGCGAAGATTTTCGTGATGGCATACCCCTGTTGTACGCCAGTTAAAATGTTTATCGTCCTACTTTATGAAATTTTGTTGCAGCCCTGCAAGAAAACGTAATAAGAGTCAGTCACACTCCATTTTATAATCACAGCAATCTCGATTTTAATTATGATAAAGAAAATATTTTATGAACGATGGAGCTGAATAAATGTGATATTTTTAATGGCAAACATTATCGAGGACATTTATTTTATAAAATTTTTAATTTGGAGGAAATTTATTTTTATTATAAAACACTAATAAGCCTACAAATACAAAACAGTATCATATAAAATTTGTAGACAATTGTTCCAAAAATATAACATATTTCCTGTGGATACAACATTAATGAAATATATAATATTTTGAAAAAACCATTTATACAAAACTTTCACTCGTTTTATCCAATTAGATATTACCAGAAGAAAAAAGGTTTGAATGTTTTATTAAGAAATAAACAAAAAACACGACTACAAAAAACGAGATCATTTTAATATTTTAGGTAGGTAGGTACCCACTTAGAATTTTATTTTAACTTTAATATTGCAGTTAAAGTTAATTTCTATTTCAGCTGGGATGCCCAAGAATTTAGGGTCCCCGAAATCATGTCTTGTGTTATAGATTTAAAAAAAAAAGATATTTGGGGTAGGAGCATGAAATAAGGCACAAATGAAAATTTAAATCGTGGGGAGGGGGGCAATAAAAGGAGAGACAACCCATGCTATTTACTATTTAGTTTTGTTAGAGCATAATAAACCTTTCTTGAAAATATTGTCCACCAACACGGTACACTCCATCTATTTCCATCTATTATGGGCTGCAATCGGCTGAAATCGGAAGGAGTTATGACCATTATTTGCGCCAATTTTGCAACTTTGCTTCTCTCTAGAGACTTAATTTTTTGTCGCAGCGCCATAACTTAAAAAGTATTAGTTTTACGAAAAAGTTCATACGACGAAATGTGTGGAGAATTTCGAGATCTAACAAAATGTTTTCAACTTTTTCCTCTCGCATGTCTAGAAGATGAGATATTTACGAAAAAGGATTTTCCTACTGTTATTAATATACCAACTATTCCAACCACGCCAATCCTGCCAGTATCCAGTATACACAAAATTGTAACCTTGTACCTCACACGTTATTCGACGTAGGTGGAAACTCTGAACGTATTAGTTGCTTCCACTCTTACAAAGTCAAAAGTGTATTTGATTGATTATCTGGAAAACTTTATTACACAGATCGATTTTATAAAGGCTTAAGCATTTTTATGGTGTGAATTCTGATGATAATTCCAACGCTATAAAGATTTAGCAAAATTTTCTGTTTGTCTGCTTTTGGCTCTCATGCATATCATATAAAATTGAAATAATAAAAAATAATATTATATAAATATATACACAATTAGGAAATATTTCTCTTTACAGCAAATGTATAAAATGGGTAAAATATGTTTTCATCGCATTAAACAAAAGCAATCGACAAAGTTTTTCTGTTATACACGTAGGTACCATATCAAAATCAATATAAAAAAAATGAAGAATAAAGAACCATTGTCAATAAAAGGAACACAGAGTAGACATAGCCCAGAAATCGTATGTATATGTATTACCAGCGATATTGACCGGCTGAGGCAATTTATACCTTACAGCTATTTCGTACATACGTATTCAAACAATATAATTTTATGATTCCCATTACTAACAATATTATAAGGAGATATTACTTTTAGAAGTCTTACAATTAGGTATAATTATCGAATTCAAAGTCAATAAAAACTCAAAATATAAACAACTTTTTGCGAAAAGGACATTACATTTGCATTTTTGTTTATCATTTTAAACTTTCTATCTTGACAGCCACCTATGGTTGGTTCATCTGACTGCTGCGAAGTAGTTCCAGTTCATTTGCATTTTTGGATGTTTGTTACTCAATCACGCCTTAACAGCTGAACGGAAATGGATGAAACATAGTGGAAAAATAGTGTATGTCCTAGATTAGAACATAAACTATGTACTTTGTAGTAAAATATAATACAAGGTTTCAAAATGATGGTTCCAAGATGGCTAGTTACAGTTCAGAGGCGCTGAGTTTAAATCTGCTTAAAAATTTCAAATTTAAATAACGACCAAAAGTTGTCAATATAAATTTCATGAAATTGGGTTCTTAGGATCTGTAGTTTCGAGATTTCTTTTTCTAAGCTCATATATGTTATATATATATATGTATATTTACATGAAACTAAAACCCACAACAAAAGTTTTTAAATTGTTCATCTACCTGTTTGTCCTGGCTAATCTCGGGAATAGCTTAATCGAATTCCATGGAACTTTGACCGAGGATTTTATTGTCGGGCACGATTTAGGCTACTTTTTCACCCCGGAAATGGTTTGGGTTTTTGCGGGAGAAATGAATAACCGTTTACTCTAATGAAATGAATACATTCATTGTGCAACAGTTTCAATTCACAAGTTCAGAAAATCCCGAGCACTAGGTCTTGCATACAGCTAGTATCACATACATATATAAAGCTAGAGGGCGACAGTATTTTTTACGGGGCCAGTTGCTGAGCGTGAGTTGAGGGTCGCAACCGGGTGTCAGTTTCCGTATGTTTTTTCTGCTAATGGCAAAACAGTTCTAAGTAAAATTTTTGATTAATTTTACTATATTTTTAACATATGTATTTTCGTCTCCGTTTTGCTTTCTTTACTATGTTGTTTCCATTTTTTCGGTATGCCTCCGTTTCGTTATTTTTTCGTTTGTTCAACTAGAACGATTAAATTTGAAATGATGATGTATTTAAATAAGACTATATAATATTTATATTTCATGTATCATTAATGTAAATCTCTTTAAGTAGTTGAGTAGCTAAAAATTGCATGTTGCCCAATGTCTTTGTTACACAAAACTTCTGAAAACTTTTCATAGTTTTTTTGATTTAAAAAAATGTGTTCGATGTACATCGACTTCTCTCACACACTACTGTTCTACCTTCCCGGATAGTTCACATCAATTTTTTTCAGGATACATGATACTTAGACGACGTCAACTCCATCAATCATAGAATTTTCTAAGATGGCACATGACGGCTGTTGATATGATTGGGTTAAATATGCTGCCCTGAACTCTAAAGCGCTACTTGCTGCTTGTGACGTATAGCTGACAATGGTTCTTACTATAGCCTGGGATAACCCAATTATCATTATAGGTTTCAGACCCGTTTTCCCAAAACTGCTCATGATTGGCGTAGCTACAGTATACAATTACGGATCTTAATTAGGTTCCTAAACTCTTTACCATCATTTTATTTTTATAAATTCTTGAAAAGCCTGGAAATTTCTCTTTTATCAATATTGATAATATTTATATAGACTTGATAATCACAGGTATCCCCGAGAGCCCTTAGTTAAGTTACCAATTGAACCAACGGTATAAGCCGTAACCACATATATTTGTAGTATAACAATGCAGGAGACACCATAAATATAATTAATCCATAATCTTCGTCTTAGCTGTTTAAGACGATATTTCTTAATTAAAGTAAACTGCCCAAAGCACTAAGCTAACAAGGAAATAATGAGGTCCACCCAAAATTGAATCATTCACATGATTTCACAAACAAGGGCCTTCCTACATCATACAGCCATTAAACGTAGGTCAGCCGTGCAGGCTAATTAATTTGTTCCGGCACTCACTCGGGTAACGTTCCCCTGCCTTCACATAATATAGTGGCCAGGTTCAGTATCAGGCGGTAAAATTTACTTAAGAAAATGTGCCTATTTCAATGGTAGGTTTTTTATTAAGTAATCTTGAATTTAGAAAAAACCTCTTTTACTCTGAAGTGTTTTTAAAAACGAATTAAAAGTCAACCTCTTTTATGAAGAGTTTTAATTGCTTTTTAAGATCTGTTCTTAGAACTTCATTATTTGTCACCTTAATAAATGAAATTCAATTACGCTTTGAATTATTTGATGACACTATTGGTTTTCGGCAATGAGAAAATCCGAAAGATTATGTTTTAAATAATATGAATGCTATGCTATCTGGGCATGGAATTATATAGAGGAATACATTTCTATTTACTGTATTTATTTATAAATAAAGGCTGATTACTCTAAACAAAAAGAAATCGTGAATCATGTTTAATAGGTTCTATCGTTAATTTTTTGCTAGAATAAACTGCGGAAATGTGTCAACAGGTGATTATTATTTGCCCCTTCCCTTTGTCTTTCCTTTATAACTGACTTCTTATTTTAAGTACACTCTGCAGGCAGACATTTCGTTTTCGAGGAGAGGTATGATCCCGACATCCTCGTAATTACGGTCTTGGTTGACTAATGTCTTCGAACTTTCAATAAGAGCACCCCTTAAACTTAAGTATACTTGGGGTCCCATAGATTCTATAAAAGTACTCCTTCCAGTCTCTGTAACACCTAGAATTGCGATAGATATTCATATGTATATTTCAAAGCAGAAGAAAGAATTTTTCAAAAAGATAAAGTAGGGTAATTTTTTCCAACTTTAATATCACTTGTCAGACCAAAACTCTTCATATTTCAAAATGTGATTTAAGCAACTTTAAATGAAACGCTTCAAGTACTTCACCTTTAATATCTACATAACTTTTTTCTTTAATGGGAGAAGCCTCTCACCTTGTATAATGTAATGTAAGGTATTGAGTTCCAACTGCTCGAACTTGAATGTAGCTTACCCTATGACGAGAACTACGTAATCTCTCCAAATTGTGGAACCATCTATTTATGTAGGGTGAAGTGCTGAAACTTGCTCGTTTCGGATGTTTTACACGAAATGAGGGAAATTATCCCGCCACAATCTGGGTTTCCCGCCCGTTACACCATCAGATCCGAGTCCTTAGCGCTGTTTGCTTAGAGCTAACAAGAACTTTTGTAGTTAAAATTCGTTGAAGTGTCTCAATCTGCCGCTGTGCTGGAAGAGTGAAAAGATTGCAGTCATTTTGTAGCGCTTTGACGTTTGGTAAGATTTCACACGTTTGTTCCTTCATTACCTTCATAGTAATACAATTAGTTATGGCTGTTAGGTGCTATGCTAGTAAAGTTTTGGTGGGTTGTAGGTTTCCCTGCTTTGCTCTGTTTCCTTTATTCGCATCATTAAGAAAAACTTACACAGACAATTATGGAATTGCACTCTATGTTAATTAACGCAAAATGCATTTAATAATTAGGGTTATGTAGTCTAGTCCGAAAAACTAAAATTATGAATGAAATGAGAAATCAATATTGTTGCAATTTTGTTCATGTGTCAGGATTATAAATATATAAAGAAATCATTGCTACGCAATTCTCACGGTGTGACTATATTTTATTTATAAAAAGACATATTTTGTGCCATTGTGGGAATTATTTTTTTAATTTTATCTGTCAGTTTGGGTCCAAACGTGGAATTAATTTTTCTCACCCTGTCAACTCAATTTTGAACAATTTTGCAAACTTATGAGCATTCTTACAAGGCTCTACTTCAGTTTCTTCAATAGTTCGTGTTCAGTATCCTGGGTGATTAGCCCGCAGTAGCTATCCTGACTGATGGGACAACTATATAACGCTATCATTCGCTCCATATTGTCGCGAAGGGGGCTGCGCCTGACTTGATATCCTGCAGAAGGCTCGGACAAAAATTAGTTCTATCACCGAGTCATTTAAGATATTTGTACCTGAGATCTTTTTTACTGTGATATCTCCATCCACTACGCCAACATAACTGGACTACGCTCGAAGATAACTCGCCTTTTTATTGGCTCGACGAAATTCATTTGTGACATAGTCTGTTTGACTGAAACCTGGTTGTGTAGAGGAATTGAGGATGGTGAACTCTTTAATTCGAAATATCTTGTCTTTCGACGCGACCGTCATTCAACATTAAATGCTCCTGTTGGTGGCCGTAAATTGTTGTTATAGCTGCTTACGCTTCTTACTTAGCCTACATTGACGATATCAAGTGTTCCCTTAGTGATGATCCGAAGCAGTTCTGGAGGTTTGTTAACTCTAAACGGGGTCCATGGCTTTCCATCTTTACTATTTTACGGCACTGGTGCTTTGTTATTTGTTTAATTTATATCTCCATTGTGGTGCCTCCCCAAGGACTTGGAAAATGTCTGTGATCTTTCCTATGCATAAAAAAAGGCAAGAAGTGTGATATCTCTAATTATAGACCTATTGCGAATTTATGCTGTATTGCCAAACTTTTTGAAGCTATGGTCTGTGAAGTACTTTACCGTCACCGTTATTTGTCTGTGCCGTCACTGCAAGTCTTTTTTGATGTCATTTGAACGTGGGTTTATTAAAGGTAAAAATAATTTGAAATTGGGAGCTTTGGGTGTCACTTTCTATTTTGTTACCTCATATTTGTTTGAACGAACGCGACGAGTCTCTTTCCGTAATATGTCTGGGGTACCGCAAAGCAGTTACCTAGGTCAACTTCTATTTATTATTTACATCATTTGAAAATCCTTTGTTACGTCGAAGATCCGAAAGTTTTTCCAACAATTTCTAGTGACTATGACTGCTTTCTTCTTACCTTTGATTTGGAAACTCTCCAGAGGTGGTTCATAATTAATTACCTTCCTTTGAATATTTCTAAATGTACCGTTATGACCTTTTTACGAAAAAAGAATCCTCTCGTTTCCAATCACCCTGGCTAAAACAATTCCTCAACACCGGACTAACTATGGTTTTAACATCCCAGTATCTGTACGTCGCGTTCTTTCAACTCTAATTATTCTGCTATATTACTATATTATTAGCCAGTTGAGGGTCGTCTTTTCCACGGTTTTTTTTAATCTTTTCTTTAGCAAGATGAAATTTTGATTTTATTGTTAATTTTGGCTCATTATGAGTTTTTATGATTCTTATTTCCTTTTTGTATATTTAAAATGATTAGTAATCAGTATTTTGATGAAACCGTATATAAATAAATAAAAAGTGAACCAGGCTTGAACCCGGGACACCGATGCGATACCTCAGCGTACTTACTACTGAGCTATTAGGTCCAATATTTTAAACCGTCCACAAATTGTTAACAATCCTTGTGTATGAGAAAAATGTTACATTTAGGACTTACACCAGTAAATGTTCCTCGTGGCCCTTTTCTTGAACGGTACACATTTCAACTCTTGAAATAAGCGATCTTTCATTTAAGCAGCTTCAAGTCAGGCGAGGGTTTACTCTATTTGTTTCGAAAATTTATGATGACTTAATAATTTTATGTAAAATTGCAATTAAATTGAATTTAACGTTCTCTCCGTCCATTGGGAGTGCAAACACACCCCAGGCTACTGAAAATGTAAGTGATTAAATAATTTATGAAAAGTAGAAAAATTCCTCTTTGGAATGCTATCTTATGCGCTAAATGCGCTTATGGATTCAAGACTGCATTTGCAACCCACTTCTTGATTTCCTACTCAAAAACCAATGTATTGTAAAATATTGCGGTAGCAATTAGTTTTATTTTATTATTTGTTTTATTTTCAATTTCCTTTGTGCCTGAAATGTGTATCTACATCGCAGGAGATTCAACCCGAAACCAAGCTCAACTTCTAGAGAGGCATGATTTCATGCTCCGATTTACATATGTTACATGGCGAAAATACAAAGAGTAGGCAGCCACAAGCCAAATATCTTTACGGAAATAGTGACCCATGATAACACTTTGCAAGATTATCACATTATCAGGTTATTTATTAGGATTTCGTGCTATGCATTGAATTGTCGCCTATTTGTTCCAGAAGTTGTACGTAAATGGGCACCCAAAAAGATATATTTGGGTCGTAAAAACAGCTGACAATTAGCAAACAAGTTTTTTCGTACAACCCCCATAAATATCCGCTGGTACGAGCGGTTTGAGTTCATTCTTCATGCGTAAACATCGAAATTCGTGATGATGCGGTCAACACAGTAGGAGATTCTGACGATGCATACTAAACGTATGTTCTATTTAATTTAATACATATTACAGCTTTTGAATTAATTTTTTAAAATTGTTTTTCCATAATTTTGTCAAAAATAAATAACATTTCACAAATACTTAGACGCCCAAACTTTTTTCTTAAAACTTATAGTAGAAATCTATGGGGTGCAGAGGGTTAAGGCGGGTCGGGTCGCACACCAGAGCAACGTGCAATCCGCTATATGTAAGAAGGAATATGCAATTCTTGTGATATTGCAAAATGACAGAAAACCAACGCAATTGCAATATAAAACACGCAATATTATTTGCTTACAATACGGTCTGTTTTCTGCACAATGCGTATTGCTAAGATTATTTAATTGACATGTGACATTTCGACTGACTGATTGAACTAACGCTCGACTTTTAAATGTAAATAAAACAAGTTGTGTGTGAGATATTCCCTCCAATTTTATTTCATTTGAAAAAATATTGCATGGCATTAAGTATGGAATATAACATCGTTCAAATGTCCGCCGCCGTTTTGTTTGGTGGCACGTATTCTGGAGGTCCAATTTTCGATAACTTTGTCGCATAAATCAGGACGAAAATGCGATGGCGTTCGCTATGTTGACTTTGAGGGTATCAGTTGTTTGCGGTGTATTCGCATAGACCTGCGATATAAGATAGACCCAAAGAGAGAACTCTATATGCCTTAAATCGCACGATCTTGGTGGCCAGGTCACATCAAAATATTAATATTAATTTTAGTATTAATCCAATATTTACAGTAAAAAACACATAAAAAACAGGTTTTCGGACCGACTTCAAAATCTAGTAAAATCTTAGGATTCAATATTGAAAGTAGTAGCATAGGATTTTTAAGTAAAATGATTTAAAACTCTTTAGGGCTTGAAAGTTTTTCTGTTCTTTCTCAAACATTTTTTATTTCAGTCTTTTTAGTGCCAGTTCTCTAATCTTTAATGATATTTTTTAAGTTAAAAACCTTCCTTACTAAGTATAATTGCAGATTCGAAATCAGCGACCCCCAAAGCCCCCAAGTATTCAATTTCATTATACTCACTCGACATTTGATATTTTCAGTCGGTAGATTGGATCAGCCATTTTGAATATATACAATCTGTTATATAATCACACCTCCCCAGAAATATATAGACTATATCAGCGAAAGAATTATCAAAATCGGTCCAGTGGTTTTTGAGAAGAGCGCGAACAATCAAACAAACATACATACGGGGGAAAAACGGAACCTCATTTTTTTTAAGTCTGTTAAAATTCTAGCCCACTTACAGTTTTATTGTTTTTAACTTCTTCAGTTTAGAACAAAACCCTCGATTGACGATATTGTAAAGAAAAGTAATTAAATTTTGACTAAATAATAAATGAAAAACATTAAAATAAAATTTACTGGAAATTTCGCCACACCAGCAAACCAACATTTATATGGAAATATTATACATTTGGAAATAAATATGCACCTCCTACATATTAGACAAACAATATCTGATGGGATTATTTAAATTTGAGGGAAACTCAGGATGATACGAACATTATTAAGCTCTTGCCAGGAATACGACAGAGATTCTTGGATGCTGGCTTGCAGAGATCGTTCACATGTTTCTGGTACCTGATTTAATTTAGTTGCCGTCATACAACTCGAATTTACATCTCAAATGACTTTCTAATTAGTTGGCTGTTTGGTTCAGGTTTGGAAGACGTTTGAATTTGAGAAAGAGGAGATTTAACCCACAGCTCACGCTCACAGTACGGCACAGTACTAATTACTTTCCTGCATAGTTAATGGCGTTTTAATTACACGCTACCAGAAATGTGCTTACTATAGAAATTCGTATCCATTTTTATACCATGCAGTCTTGCCTGTATTTCGTCATTTTGTATTGACGGCCCGTACTTCCCCTATTTAGAATTAGTTTCTGAAGTTTACTTCCTTCCTGTTTACTAGTAGAATAGAAACAAAAATCAAAGTACCGAAGTTAATGTGCTCTTGGCCCAGCCCAAATATGAAAAGCACTTAAAAATAAAATTCATTAATGAAAGATGTTGGAAACATTTTCAATAAATTACCAGATTTAAGTTGAAACAAGCTGAAAGTTCTGAACAATATTTTAAGAGTAAACCGAAAATTTATTGCTTGCAAAGTGTGTCGCTATACATGTACCTACTTATATAACCTACATTCGCGAATACTTGGAATTTTCCTTAAGTAGCACTTGTTTGTAGTGGATAGCTTTGCTCTATTGTAAGAACATTTAAGGTTACAAAAGAAGAATATAGCGGGGCATCCGTTGAGTTGCTTTCATGAACTTAAAATACCAGCATTTTCTTTTGTTGTCAGAGTTTAAAGATAAGACGTTGTCGAGTCCACGGGCATTGATTAATTAATTGATATGAAAAAATGTCCGCTAGGTAAAATTTATAAAGAAGAGGGCGAAAATTCGGGCAGGGAGTTTTAAAGCAAAAAAAGAAATTTTGATTGTGCGCTTCCTTTGAGTTTATATAATTAAATTGCTACCTGCTCTTCACAATTAAGAGAAGTTAATTTTGATTGAATTGAGGAGGTAAATAATGCTTTAATTAAATCAGTGTTCTTTCTCAAGAGTTTTCCATAATGATGAACAATTGAGATAATTAATAATATCTTTTTATTATGAGAGGTCGTAAGTAGCCTATAGTAGGTATAACAAGTGCCTACATATATATTTTGGTGTGGCGCATATATATATGAATAAAAAATTACACAGCCGACAAAACTTAAAGGACCTTCTGAACTAGAAAACAGACTATACTTATTCGAAAGTTTTTGACACGTTAAATATATGTAGATCTCCCCTCAGAATTTCGCCATCAGGTCAGATTTTCAAGTTTCTAACCTAAAAGTGTAAAAAAACTGCTATATGCTGCTATATTTGCATCACGTGATTGCTCTCCGCAAAACTCGTTACGCCATCTTAAAGTACAACTCTTCTCCTTCAAAATCTATTTTGAATCTTTCCAATATTTTTTTCGCTCGAAGAAATCGTCAGTTTAAATTAATGAGTTTGGCATATTAGTGGGTGAACGCGAGGTGCTGAACGTGCAGGACTGTCGATCCAATAGTCCCAAGTTTAAGTTCTACTCGGACGCCACGCTTCCACTCCCATAGTGGGTTTTTTTAATAAGCGATAGATGGCAGCCCATCGATAGAATAGCTACTGTGGGCTTATCACCTAGCATAGCGAACATAAACAATTCAAGAAACGGAAACAGAGCCTTGGAGTGGGGAGACTTTTGTGGAAGGAAATATATTAGGAGTAAGAAATCGAGCATGGATAATTATTACTAGACTACTCGCGTCCACCAACTAATATGGATTGTAGAAACAACTCAACAACCAACTTGGGATATATGTAACACAGGCATTGATTACCTCATGTCAAAAATACAACAAGAAAAGATTAGAATACAAAATCAAGGGACTCATAAAGCAAGAACAAAATTATCAATAATATATAATTGCAAATAAGAAGGGGTTTCATGTAATATTCAATCAGGTTGGTAACCCTCTATAAATAACACAAATATAAATTTTTCTCCGAGATGTCTCGAACTTTTAAAAACTAAATGAGCTCCTTTAATGATATTCGAGATCGCTGATTACGAATATGATGTTTAATCTAAACGGCGAATCCAAAATGGCGTAATTTCAGTGCATTTTCATAGTAATCCTAGGTTGCTGAACTTTTTTGGTCGCCATATTGGTCCCGCGATCTTGAAGCTCCACAATTACATATGTTCTAAAATCTCACCGAAGAACCAAGTTATCCAACAGTAAAAATCCGATTCGAATCCTTTAAGTAGTTTGGGAGATACAAGTTAACAATAGCCTTACTCATTTATATATATATAAAGATAGTTATACTGGTAAATAAATTAATTAAAAATCTAAAAAAAGGACATATCAAAAGATATAGATCTTAGCTACAACTTCTATGTATTTATAGCATGAATAAAAATTTTGTTTTATTAATACCAGGCGGTTAATTGCACTGAAAAAATCAATATTTCATAAATAAATCATTAAAATTGAATCTAAATTGCCCACCTACAGATTGTCAATTAGTATTTTACCCCTATTGTTATTATTGATTAAAATTACGCATGGAAAGAATGAAATGCTGGTTTTTTCGAAATTCGTGCAATAAAAGGTGTGTATTGGAAAACAAAATTTGTTTAATTTTTTTCAATACATGCATCTGAATAACGACTATTTCAGGAAACCAATCCACAATTTCAATTTAAAAATATATTTTTTTACCAATATTGAAGTAAATGATTGTATACTAATAATAAGTGAATAATAATACTTCAAATATGTTTTGATCATTTAAGTGCATGGTTCGAGTAAGTGAAGTATTTGTCTTCCATAAGCACGTTGTTTTTTTGCTTTTGCTTTTACCAATTAAACGTTATAACCATTTTTGTGCGGAGAATGCCTCATTTTTTGCTCATGCGCACGTAGGTACTATGCATATGTATATTAGACCTGAATTACCAAATTTAACTTTCCGAGGGATTTGATCATACAAAATCTCTTTCAACTGGCGTAAGCAAAGTTTCCAGTAAAATAAAATTTTAAAAGTTATTCGCGAAAAACCGTTTAATAACTAATACAGCGGCACGTTTTAGGAATTGGATTTCTTATCATATATTATTGATATAATTTAGAAGAGAATCCGCCCCATTCAAAGGATTCCGAAGATGATTCCTTATTTTAGTGCACTATAAATAAAGATCATTTTTAGATTACTGCTATAAAGTAAATTGTCAAGAGTACCAAATCCAAGTAATAAAGCATTAAGTACCTAGCCTAGACTCGATGCGAATGTTCCTCATAAATTATGCAAGAGATATAAAATGGCCCAGTTGGCTGGACACTGAAGGAGGCTGATGTTTTTACTAAAAAAGGGTACATACGTAGAAATGCTTTCATGAGCAACGTTGAACTCATAGAAAGGGATTGCAAATACAGTCAAGTTTTAGATTGACCCTCTTGCCTCCTTCGCATCATGACTCTTAAACGGACATTGATATGCAAATCCTTCACTTCAAAGCGGCAGCATAAAGCTTGATTCGACTTGAACTTCGAATCTGTATGAATTCGTGTGCGCATTTAAAAGTCCAGATGAGGATCCAGCATGCAATCGAAGACAATTTCCAAATATGATAGAAAACACCAACAGCACAGCAGAATGAGTGCAAGGATATTCATTTTATTTCTACATATGAGTTGAACGTGCATTGAGTTGATGAGTCGTTTGCCCCATTTGGCCTTATGATGTTAACGCACATAATTTTTGGTCATTTACCCCCAGAGAAAATGAATCAGATTTTCAGGGGTGGCCTGCCCTGTCATGTTATTATCTCGCCAAGAACAAATGTGTTTATACCTTGGGTTTATTACAGCTGTTATGGTCTGCGTAATGAACTATGAAATGAGGTAAATGTGGCACTCAGTCGCAAAATAACTCCATTAAGGGCAGCAGATCATGGTTACCATTTAACTTGGGGTCACATACCAATTAAATCGCAAGGGTTAGCTTATTCTTGAAATACGTGAGCTCCCTATCGGGTAAGTGAAAATTTTTTCATTTAATGCTGTTAAGTGCATAGCTTTGTGATTAGCAGTACGTTTGAATAGCATAATACTTTTATTGATGTTTCAAAATTATCCGTCTGTATGTAAGTAACATACACCTACTGAAACAAATTTATTTCAATGAACAGTAAATCCCGAGGATATTTTTCGAAGGGTGCTTTTCAAAAATCCTATGAAAATATAATTTTCTCATATTTTCAGATAGGGATATCATTCGCCGACCCGACGACAAAGAACACACAGACTTTGAGTTACTTCGCCAATGAACTGAGTGTGTTGCACCCAGGGGAAAACTACGTTAAATAGAAACGATTTAAGTTTTTTTTTACACAATACGCCCAGTGTGTGATCTGCAACCTTTCCATCTGTATTATAAGTTAGCTTAGATGATTCAGCTACGAAAGCGGACGAATATACGAGTATGTATTTCGTGGAAAATAAAAGTCATGCCAGCGGGAACATTCCGGCTGTTACATAAAATTCACTCGCCCGTACACAATTCCCATTACACGGTAGGGTTGCTAATTTTCTTTTATATATGTATTAAAATATTCTCAACACGTTATACAGCTCTCTTAAATTGAGTACTTGTTTTATGAAAAATCCTCTTGCATATAACGAATTTTTTCTTCTTTTAGTGCATGTGATAGGTTTGTTTATGGAAATAGGTAATATTTTAAACTTACCTAATTAAAGTTGTTGAATACTTCAGCAACCAACAAACCTTTGGTAGGCAAATATACGAAAAATTAGTTGCACTTTCATCATAAGGCTACGAGCCCAACTATATTAACAAATAATTACGTTGGTTTTTGAAGCCACTTCTAAAATTAATCATTCATTGAAACTAAGTAAATGGTTTTATTATGAACTATCTGAGTTACCCAATCTTGTCTGGGGTTTTTCATACTTGTATGTAAATTAAAACTGTTGCACTGTTTTATGCGTAGAGACGTTTCTCTCGCGGGAACCCAAAACTTTCAATTCAAAATCGGTTCAGTCGATCCCGAGATAAGAGTGGACTAACAGACAGACAAAATTTTTAAAAATTTTGATTTGGGTTTTAGTGCCGTGTACATAAATTTTATTATTTCGAAGAAAATTCATTTACGTTGGGTTTTTTGCCCCCCCCCACCCCCATATTGACTTTCGAATTATCGATGGCAGATTTAAAATCAATGACCCCAAAACCGATATATATTTATTTACATGAAAATCCGTTCAAGACCCATTTCAAATTTCTAAATTCCGATAGTGAATTCGAGATCAGCGATCCCAAAACAATAAAAAAAACCCGTTTCCATAGCAATTTTTTGGAATTAGACTTTTCAGTCGCCATATTGTATCCATCATCTTAAATTTCCAAATTTCGTTAGTAGACTCGAGATTTGTGACCCCGAAAACATAAATGGACGCGTTTTCATAGCAATCCTTTGATATTGAGAAATTCGGAAATTATTCCACCATCTTTAGTTTCAAAATTTCGATAGTAGGTACATTCAAAATCAGCGGCGCACAGTGTTTTATTTTCCCGATTTTGTGGCCAAAAATACTTTTTATGGTTTTTTGGACCGCAAGTGCCATGTTATAGGTATCGTTGGAAAGGGGAGGGAGTTTAGAATGCGTTGGTGAAAGAATTGTTGGTGAAAAGTGTGAAATGTGGGAATTATTGGTGAAAACGTGTTTTTGTTGTGGGGGAGGGGAGGGGGTGATAACCCTCAGAGGTGTGTCTCAGGGATAGAAAGAAGAATTACTAGAGCAAAATGGTCCTTGTTGGTGAAAGTTGGTGAAAATCATTGAATATCGTCAAAACGTAGTTTTTTCGGTCGGCACCGACAAAATTAAAACGGCTGTGGAAGAAAAGTTTATGCATGAATTGGAATAATTTTTTCACCAATCGATAGCTAGGGAAGTAGAGTAGTTACCAGTAGAAGAAGCATTCAAAAAACTAAGTACATAAGAAGTGTATAATATGAAAATGCGGTGATGGGGAAATTTAGTGTGAAAATTGTGCGATTTTTTGGGGGGAAAGTAAAATAAATGTAAAAGTCTCTATAGTGTTCTGTAATAGGGGGAGTGAATAGCTATTGTTTGAGATATGAATGAAAGTTGTGCTGCCATATTGCCACAACTAAGGTTGGAGATTGAGAAAACTGCTCCGACAAAATGTGAAAAAAAAAATTAATTTGTAGGAAAAAGTCAAAAAAATTTAAAGTCGAAACATTTAAAGGACATAAGTGTGCATCTAAGAAAAATAGTCGCAAAGTGATTGTTAGCTCGAAAAAGATGAGAAAATTTGAAGTAGTTGAAAATTTTGAAAAATCGATAAAAAAAAAATAAGAAGAAGAAGAGCGAAATGGTGTGACATTTTTGATAGTGCTCGCCACCACCTTTCAAATGAGACCAAAAACTCATAAATCGGATAAATAAATTGTCAACGGTCTTGAGCGCCGCAATTCCAGTCGCGCGCGAGCTAACTTTAATGGCGCCCTACAACGAAAGTAGCACCTAGTAGCAGCTGAAATTGGCACAAATCGCAAGTTTAGACTTCCCTTTAAACTTTCTATATGGTTTCATTGTGGTTTTGGGTGGTCTTTGTAAGAAAATCAGTTATCGGAAAAAAACACCGATTTTACAAGACTGTGTACTAATACACATATAATAGTGCAAAATCACATATTTCCATGATTCAAGCGTCATTATTTAATATACTTACACCTATAAACAAAATCCAAAAGGAATTGTTGAAATAGGGGCACTGAGTTTGCAAATATACTAAGTCAAAGATTGTATTGTCAGCAGAGCGGCAAGTGCTCGAAACGTGCAGCTGCTTTAACGTAAACTTCACAGTGCCCCTGTGCCTCAGGGAATCGGTTTGGGGTCCTAATATTCGGGATTTTAACGTATCGAACCTTCCTCTATAAAACCCAAAAAAAAAAAATTCAATATGACAACCTTCGATTTTTGCATTTAGTTGATAACAGAATGGTAATGCAATGTTGTATTTTTCTAAAATGTATTATCGAGGAAGAAGAAGCCATAAACAAAGCTTAAAAGTAGCATAAACAAGAAGATCTTTGACTGTTTTATGAATTATTGTGAAGTGCATTCTGAGTACTCTACATTACCACGGATTACCATGGATCACGAATCCGCGACCAGAATTGAGCGTTGACGTCCAGATTTTTTTCTAACCTCTAAAAAGTGGGTTAAAAACAGAGAAAGTCGTGGAGTAAAATTCGGAAAAAATTTATTTTTAACATTTAAACCTATATTCATATGAATTGAGACCTGCTGAGCACGAATCCGTCACCAGAATTGAGCCATCACGTTCTGATTTTTTTCTAAAAATTAAAAAAAAATATTTAAGAAAAAAATCAGAACGTGATGGCTCAATTCTGGTGACGGATTCGTGCTCAGCAGGTCTCAATTCATATGAATATAGGTTTAAATATTAAAAATAAATTTTTTCCGAATTTTACGAGTGTATTTTCCACGATTTTCTCTGTTTTTAACCCATTTTTTGAGGTTAGAAAAAAATCTGGACGTCGCGGCTCAATTCTGGTCGCAGATTCCTGTTCAGTAGGCCAAAATACTACGGATATGACGTATGGCATCCAAAGTAATCCCCACTTTTTTTTTTTTGTGTGGCTGTGTTATAGCGACCGAAAAAGATAAATTTCAAGGGATTGCCTTGAACACTAGTGAGTTTCTGTGGGCGCTGATTTCGAATCTGACATCAAAATTTCCAAATTTGTGACTCCCCATTCCGCTTGGATATATAGCAGAGAAGGTGCAGTAGGGATCTGGTCTCAAATGAAAAAAAAAATGAATTTACTAATACTGTTGAGAAATATCTAAAAATATGCAAAGAACGAAAATAGAAAAATATTTCGAAATAGTGAAAACAAATTTTTTATATTAAGTGTCACATATGAAATGCAAAGACTTCAAACTCATCATTATTTTTACACTCGAGTTTTTTTTATCACTAAAACTTGAAAAATAAAATTATGGTTAAAAAAAACACGCTTTTGTAGTTATAGAAGCCCATGCGCTCCAACGATTTTGTCGGTTTTTCAATTTAAAACGCCTTGGATACTTTCCGTGATCCGTTTATTATAAGGCAATGAAATATTTACAATAAAAAATGGCGGCAATATATTAAAAATAATAATTTCTAGATTATAATTCAAAAACATTGCAATGATGTTAACAATATAAATTGAATATACTAAGCAAAAGATTAGGACGACCCTTCAGTTCAGGGCGGGGACAGGGAGTTGCGTCCGCCTTTTATATTGTCCGGACGAACGGTATTTTCCGGTTTCTTCCGTTTTTCCCGGGTGAGGGCCGACAATGTCCGGTGGGAGTGCCGATCACTCGAAGCCCTTTTTCGCTGATGAGGTTTGATGTGCGTTAGATTTAAAGCCACGTACGACCAGAATCACGACTCGTTCAGGATCGAGTTCCTGTTAGTACCGACTGCGCTACTAGCCCTGCTCACAGTCATGGAGCTCCTATGGACGTTTTCGATATACCTGGAATCTGCTGCCATTCCACCACAACTATTTCTGGTCAGCAAAACTGGAGAGGCCAAAGTCCATCACAAGCCATTACCTGTTCGCAATGGGTGCATACCGGGCCCTGTACCTGCTTAACTGGGTGTACAGATACGTGGTTAAAACCCATTACGATTTGATCGTCGTGCAGACAATCCTCTATTGCGACTTCTTCTTATACTTTTACATTACTAAACTTCTCAAGGGCAAGAAGCTGCAACTGCCGGCATAATGACGCTTTCATCTCCACCTCTGGGTGGTTTATTGTGATTGGGGAACTCTTTTTATTGCTTCTTGCTGGTATGGCATGTCACACCGCTCTGTTGGAATGTAAAGTCATCCTCTCTTCTTTAAAGGGATCGATGACAAAAGATGAGTATTGAGTATCTCCACACATATTTTATTTAATTATATTATAACAATACAAAACTTGCCTGTATGGTACTTGCAACATCAACATATGTATATAGAATAAAGTAGGAAAACAAATTTTTACCTTCGTATTTCTTGAATATTTATTTTACCACACTTGACACTTATTTGGTACATAAACATATGAATTGTTTATTTGAAGTTTTGATAAAATTATAATTAAAAAACAATAAATCGCCGTTTGTCAACACGAATGGCACATTACAAAATAACATATTTACTTAAAACAGTTCCAAATTTCTTCACTTTTCACTCCTTTCAAATTCAACATCGATGTATCAAACAGTATTTATAAATATATACTATAGACTGCGGATTATTTTTCCTGAAGGTAGCATAATATTTACACAAGCAATTTTACGGCATACAATTTTATGAAAAATTGTTTATTTGAATATCTGTCAGACTGCGTGTAATAACTATTTGGTTTAAATGTTCTGTTTTAGGTTTATAAAAATTAATTGTGCATGTGGATTTTTAAAATGATTTAAGAAAAGAATACATACCGCATTATGAAATATTAGCACAGGTGTAGGTAGTTACTTACTTTAAAATAGGGTTAAAATGAAGAACATCCCATGATGTGATGTGATTTGAAACCCATTTCCATTACTAGTTTATAGGTACTTGGATATCCTGTAAAATACAAAATAAAAATTGCATTAGTTCTTAGTTTAAGATACTTTTAACATTGCTGATTTGATATGTCTTGCAAACAATTAATTACTGACATATTATAAATGGAAAAAAGACTCCTAAATATTTCTAGTTACATGTTTTAAAGGAGAAACTACATATACTGACCGTAAGACAGTATGGTGTTGCTCATATGAATAAATTGTGTCCCCAAGGAATTAATGATAAAAATAAGTTGGAAGAGCCTTCCCGTAATAAATATCTGAAGTCACAGACTTTCTGAATACATGTGCACGTAAACAAAAATTTATTTCAGCAAAGCATTTTAATATGTCTTCAAACTTTTTATATGTACAAAAGCCCTAAGGAAAGGTTTTGAAAATAAATATAGAAAAAAATGTTAGCACCTACGAAGCTGATATACAGCTGCATGGTAGAGTACCGTAAAGACTGTATACAAGAACTTATGTCCGGCGGATGTGGCGTAGAAGTTTCATGAAATTCCCTCCCATAAACGCTGTCAAATAACAAAATGACAAATTTTCACCATGCTTTCATACAGCCTTTATTCATTGTTATAATTTTACTAGGAGACATGTGGGCTTATCCTATAACTTTGAGAAATTATTAGCGCTCAAAGGACTCATAAATAGATATAACCTTTTCAGCCGACTACAGAAATGTACCTACCTACTCGTAGTACAACTAGTACAATACAATACTTGTGTTATTGAAAATCCCTTGAAATTGAATGTCCTCTTCGGTCCCTATCTGAGGTACCTATGGGAGTTATGGCCCAGTTGATATTATGGCCCACTTTTCAACATATGTACATTAGTTTTTGCGATAGCCCTCAGATAACAATGATATCTATTGCATGTGTTTCCCTTTTCTTTTCTATGATACAGATGGCAGAGGACGTTCACTGCCTTCGGGAGAAATGTAGTCAGTCTCTTTTGGTTGCTGCTACTTCTTACTAATCAAAGTAAGTTTGTAATTATTATCTGTTCAATTTAACCGATTGACTCTACTCTTTATTCGGCTCTCCATCAATTTTTAATGTGGAATTGATTGGTGATGTTGGTTTTCGTTTAAAGTTTGCTGGTATTTGAGTACAATCGAATTTTTCATGAAAGTTTGAAGTGGGTTGATAATGCCCAACCGACAAAATATTAGGATAAATGAAGACATCCGTAATTTACTACCCCGATCGAGTTATGCACAGATAGTATCATTAATTTATCGAGTTAGTATGTGGAATCATGGAACGGCAATTCTGCTTGAGTAAATCCTGCCGGAAATTTCTTTCAACAAATTATAAACAAAATTGAAAATATGAGACACTACCCCCATATCTACTTGTAGCGAAAAATGCTTAGGCGTGTAGAGGGCAATGAAGCGCATCAGAATATGCGATTTTGCCTTGTCCTCCCCAGCCGCGTCACCCTACACCCAACGAGTTTTGCGTAATGTAAGATGGAAGCGCCTATTTGCACTTCGGTGTGTCATGTTTGGATAGGGTACACGTCACAAATTTTAGTTACATATTCCAGCCAGTAAATATTTTGTAGGTAGATATTTTGTAAAAGGTAAATAACATAAGAAAAGGAATTATGGTATACTAAATACATACTTTACATACATAGCAAGCATAATTTATGCAGACTAAAATTTTACAGGTCGGTATAGTACGTGTACGTTTATACACACACATGGGCATTCATAAGAGCAAATAGGCAGTTCCATATAAGATATTAAATTAAAGGTATTGATGTCCGCTATCGGAAAAACCAATCCTGCTTTACGAAAACCCACAAGAAAGCGTAGTATTTGTTGGTAATAATTAAAACAAAATTTTCGGTTTCAATTTTTACGAAGTTTATAAAAAATGTTTGAGGGTTTTAGAGAAATTGTCAATTTATTCATAAAGCAAGCTGTATTTTCGAAATATAAAGGTGACATCTATTATTAACAAGTTATATTTTTTGCTGTTTGAAAGGTTTAGATCATAGTTTAAATAGTTTTCAATAAGTGGCGCGGACACATTTTCACACAAATGTAAATTGAAGGTATATTGTGACTTACGTGTTAATATTCATATGAATATGAAATTCGACTTTTATCTTTCTCGAAATTAAAAATTATATATAGTCCAGTTATTCTAGATTTTGGTTACATGTGTAATTTTCAGAAAGACTAATAAGACTGATTTTTTTTTATATCAGATCGAGATAGACTTAGGAGTTGGTCGTATAAAAAAACTATCCTGGAGTGAATTGTGTTGAAAAATGCGCTACACAATTTTGTTCATTGAGGCGACCCAAAGTCAATAGTTTTTGAGAAAGCTAACCTCAAAATTTAGAAAAAGAGGTTTTTTTTTAAATGACTTTTTTTGTGGTAGTTGTATAAAGATCGAGTTAATAAAAAATTGTGTATTACAGAATTTCTTATGGATATCATGTGCTTCATCCCTTAACAAAAACCCGCCCCTTAAAAATTGCAAAATAACAAATTTCAAAAATCACAAAATTTTGGCCGAATTATTAATTTCACGTGCATAACACGATTATGAAAACTGTGTACTGTGTACTGGGTATCTTACATAAATTATCCCAAACAACCAACACCCCAATTTGAATACATTATGGGCGTTGAAAAACTTTTTTTCGTGAATTCCGATTCCGAATTATAAAATCGGGTTTAATTAAAACTAATTTCGCGCGTGCCACTCTCGAACCCATATTTTGAATATTCCACTCATTATGGGGGATGAAACTTTTTCGTGAAGTTTTCGACAACAAACAAAAATTCAGTGGGGCTAACGCCGAAATGTGTGGAGTGTGGATACATCAAGACAGAAATCCAAATCAAATAATAATTAATCGTTGTGTCGAGCAAGAAATTTTCGACGGTCAGAATATTGTCTACAGAGAGGGGACACAGAACAACCCTCAGTGAGTCAGCCGAAACCAGCAGAAAGTACTTTTCTCTGACATCTTTATATCTACTGCAATGCAGGATCAAATGTTCGTCGTCTTCAACTAGGTTACAAACCTCACAGGAGTCCTGCCGACTTCTCTTCAATCTAGCTTGATTTTCTTCACAAGAGTGTGACCCGAAATTAACCTGTTTGACATCCGGATGATTCTGCATGGTGACATGGAAAAACCAAGAAGATATAGAATATAAGGAGACCGAATTGCGTTCCCTACACAAAGGGAACTATGGGACGAAATATGGGCGCCGTTTCGTGGCGCTGCGAGCGCATCATTGACTTATGCAATGCCCTACTGCGCAGATGATATTTGTGTTAGTGAGAATCTATGTAATAAACAGTACACGTCACGGTCCTTGTACACAGATTCATGGCCTGCGCAGTAGTGCACTGAGCAGGTTAAGAAGCGGCGCCCATATTTGGTCCCCTTCGCGGCACTCTAGTTCGGTCTTCTTATATTCTATTTCTTCTTGGGCAAAACATACTAACCACAAATCAACTGTCAGCTGTCAAATTGACTGTCACTATAAACAGTGTTGCCAATTCAAAAGACAACCCCTAAAAAACACCCTTGAATAGCCTTGAATGAATAGCCCAAAAAGAAGCGCGTTGTGCTCCAAGAAGTTGGTTTGCCAGCAGTTTATGCCATGGAAGTGCAGGTTTTCAACAAACTGTTTAACAATACGCAAAGAACGCGTAACTTATTGATGAATTGGCATATAATAGTTTCTTATGTATTTATAACCATTGCCTATCCTAGTAACTTTTTCAAAAATTGTTGGTATGACGCACATATGTAGATTTACATATAGATCACAAACAAATTGTCCTTTGTCTAACTAAGAACAGCTTTAATCAATTTAAAATGGGTATAATATCAATTTCATTTCCCCCGAACACCATTTGTCACTACGCAAATGGGGTGTAGAGCGTCCAGAAGCCATTTTCCTTTAACCATTTGATTTCGAGAACAATATCCTTTATCTGAGAATATCACAGCGTTTGTACTTTGCAGCCCTTCCTCCAGATAATGTCTTTAACCCTATATCTGTATAAAGCCGAATACTTTTACTCTGCTTCCGAAAGGGCTTCAGTCGAGGAATCTATATACGAGTATCTCAAAATCAATAAAGAGGATTATAATTTGTTTTCTTTCTGAGATCGTTTGACGTCACGGTGTGCTTTGATACATTTTCGCGCAACGGTGAAACGTATTCTTTTAAGGTGAAGCGAAATTATGTGGATAAG
This sequence comes from Neoitamus cyanurus, assembly GCA_947538895.1. NCBI lineage: Eukaryota > Metazoa > Arthropoda > Insecta > Diptera > Asilidae > Neoitamus > Neoitamus cyanurus. Next base: position 28,592,345 of record OX384540.1, read on the forward strand.
GTTTCGGGTGCCGCTGGTGGGAGTGATATTACAAATGTATGCTGCCACATATGACATGTTTTCGGTTTCACTTGCAGAGTAAGTATTATTTGAAAAGAGGGCCTCCGACAGAAAATTAATTTAGAAAGTGCTGGGAAAAGATACCTGTGTATGCAATAGCATATATGGATGAGTGTACTTAAGCATGATGGACATTTTGCAGGAGAAATAATCTAAAACTGTTTGAAGTTGAATAAATTTAAATACCTCATTAAACGCAGAAACAATAATTTCCAATATTTTGTATACAGCCATATTTTAACCTTAATCTCGAATATCTGAGCTTATACATAGCAGTCAGAAAATAATCCGGCTATTTTTTTTACCAACAGTTCAGCGTTTTAAAAAATCCATGCTTGAATTAAATCAGTTATTTGCGCCGATTAGGAAAATTTGTATTCAACATATTCAAACTTTTTTAAGAAGATGCGAACAAGGAACAAACAACGAGAATTGCGTAAATACAATTATGGAGGGCGAAGTTTGAGTAACGAGGGTGTTTTGCTTCTCGCTAATGGATCTTCTCAAGGAACTGATGTACCTATTTTAAGCTAAGTTGCTTAAAGCGAAGCTTTAACCAAATTTAAAGCATGAAGGAATCATTCAGTGTATTGGGGTTTGAAGTTTTTTTACAATAAAAACGCAGAGTTATTTAGAGCCCGCGTCCGCACCACACGGATGTTTGTTTATTCCAGAAGAAGAAAACAAAACAGAAATGTCAAATTGGTCAAAAAATACCAGAATAAAATTTACACGAAGTTTAAACAATTTTTTTAAAAATCGGTTCTACTTCAAAATAAATAAAAGCTTTAGTTCATACTTAAACTTGTTCATTTGACTTAAAACTTGTTCGTTTAAGCTTTTCTTCAATGCTCGAAAATGTGACATATATACAAGATGCAACTTTCAGCATTGCATGTCTAATCAACACAGACTATAGAACTAATATAATCAGACTGTTCATGTGGTTAATACAAGCTATTCCAAAGTTTGTGTAACCCTTGCAGCCGAGAAGTTTCAATTTAATTACTCAAATATCTTGCATTGTAATAACACTTTAAGCTTTGAATGCAAAATATTTCAATTAAACATGCTTTCCTTAAATTAATTTTTAAATATTCGTTTGACAGCTTTAGCGCTATGGACACAATTGGAGAGCTAAATAACCCCTAAAGTGATTTTTTTTAATTTTATTGTAACATTATTAGAACGCGAGATATTTTAGTAATGCTGCCAAGGCCTTACGCAAACTTCTTTATTGCCCTAGTACGACTCTAAGGCGACCGGACTTCAAACAGTCGACGAACAGCGAGCTGCAGTTACAGAGTCTGTCAGAAGAAACTACCGCGACGAAATTTTAAGAAAATATTCCTTGTGCTCGGAGAAATTAGCATGGATTGCTTTGGAATGGCTCTTGTCACTCAGTTTGTCTTTTTGTTTCGACGACTCTTCCACCTCTCTGTGGATTGTGAGGGATGGGGTTGGCTGAATTTTTATATCTTTAGAGTTTTAGACTTCTATTTCCAAATATCTCGCACTATATTATGATTATTGGGTTTGGGGACGATTAATTTCTGTGGCCGATATTGGGCGCTTTGAGAACTGTATGCATGTAATATAAACAAAAATTCAGAAAATGTATTCACTGTTTAAATATTATTTTATTATAAAGTCCTTAAATTTCAGTTTTAACTTTAAGCGATTGTATTTATTTATCATATTGAAAATAATTTTAGCAAGGAGTGATGGCTCGGGTGCCGAAAATTCGACAACTTTCAAGTTAACTCACTTGAGCAAAGTTTCAAATATTTAATTTTTATTTTAAACCAGTAGACCCTTCCCTGCCTTATCCGTGCGTTTTCATACTTGTAAATTAATACTCTTGCATAAGGAATGTTTAAATTTTATTTGCTTGCCCCCACATACTATAACTCTCGGTTGACTGACTGACTCCTCTAAATTAAAGTACATAAACAGAATGACCGACAGACAAAATTAAAATTTAGTTGATATTAAATAATTTACAAGTCAATAAAGTTTCCAATTGTTTCAACTAACAGGAAGCACTCCAATTTTATTTGTAGTCAAGCCGCAGGTATGGATTCATTTTTATGTAAGTGAGTTTATTATTAGGTCCGCAACTAAGTTCTCGCTGGTTTTTTTTATGAATATAAAACTTTATTATGAAAAAATGGTTACAAATGAGTTATTCAAAGTACTGCCCATCGCTAGCGACAACCTTTTCCCATCTTTCTGGCAGAGCTCGAATACCGTCACGGTAGAAGTGTTCGTGTTTTGAGGTTATCCATGAATCAAGCCAATTTACGATGTCGTCATATGAACGGAACTCCTGATTAGTCAGAGCATGTGCCATCGAACGGAATAAGTGATAATCGGACGGCGCAATATCTGGGGAATATAGCGGGTGGGGTAGGACTTCCCATTTGAGTGTTTCTAAGTAGGTTTTGACGGGTTTGGCAACGTGAGGCCGATCGTTGTCGTGCTGTAAAATCACTTTTTCGTGCCCTGATCGTATTGTGGCCGCTTTTCGCGCAGTGCTCGGCTCAATCGCATCAATTGAGTTCGATACCGTTCCCCAGTGATCGTTTCGTTCGGTTTCAACGTCTTTTCAGCGTTTTCGAAGATTTTCGGCCTTCCTTCACGCGAACGGTCGTCAACATCAAAATCACCGTCTTTGAAGCGACGGAACCAATCACGGTACGTTGTTTCACTTAGAGCAGCATCTCCGTAAACTTTTTGGAGTTCTCGATGCGCTTGAGCCGCCGTTTTCTTCGAATGAAAAACGAAAAGCAACACTTCCCCGCAAATGACGATTATTTGGCACATAATCAGACATTTTCACACAACCAAAAGTATATGTTCCAAAAACAAAATCACAAATGTATCAAAGCGGCTTGCTTACCATATGTCTAAGCTTGGTTCATGACGTTTTAGTAATGCTATAATCGACCAACTCTTACTACTGGAGCCATCTATTGAAAAACAGCGGGAACTTAGTTGCGGACCTAATATTAAAATGTCTGTTTTATTAGCTTAATTTATTTAAATTAAAGGAAGCAGCTATTAACAGTTTGCACCCACCTATGGGTGTGTGTGCTTGTATCTGTACGACTGCAATCCGCGAAATGCACGGCCTACTGCCTGAACATTTGTTCCGGTGTACTCCGTGTACACACATGCATGGGCACACGTTGGGTGCAAATATGTAGTCGCTGCCTAAAATAAATCAAAAATATGTTTATACTATCCACAAATATCTATACCTCTCCTCGAGTTACCTAGTGCAGTATTAAGGGTATTCATGAAACTAGATAAGTTTATGTATGTATTTTGACCGTTCATACTCGTATATGAGACTGGTACACTTATGCGGTTTAGGGGAATACAAGGTCAATACGCGTTTGCATGAATACCCTTATTATCTTGTCCTATAAATTTCGGCATGTAGTATTTTATGCGTATAAGGCGTTTTTATACGGAAATGTATAAAAAAAGAAATTGTGTAAACGGAAACGTCTACAAAATGTTTTTTCCTTAAATTGTTTCATGCTTAAATGAGTTTCTCACAAATGTTTACGTACACGGGTGGAATATTGTATATTCTATAAAACCCAAAACTTTTCTGAAGTTTGGAGTTATATGAGATGTTAAGTTCTGATTCCAAGAGGAAAGGAAAAGCAACTGTACACCTTAAGAATGTATACATATACACAAAAGGTACTAGGAGATATTCCTTAGAAGAAATTCGCAGCAGCTGTGCTCCTATTTGTAAAATAAATGTTTAATTAGGATTACACGTGGACCTTTCTTCAGCCGATACTTATAGAATTCCCTTCTCGAGGCTGCTGTCCTAAATATAGCTCTGCAAAACTTATTATTCAAAGGGACCATCTCAGGGTGAGAGAAAGGTAACATCTAGTCATTTTGGGGAGATCAAGGTTATTAACACTGACCAACGTGTCACCTTATTGGCATTTCTCAAGCGTACTTGTGTACTCGTTGCCACTTCTTAGCTACATTGTGTGTATTTCCAGATTTCATCTCTGAGGAATGTGTACATAAATTATACATGTAACTGGCTCCTGTCCAAACAATATAAGGTCTGTTTCTTTCTGTTTTCACTTGACTAGTTTATTTTTGTCCTCCGACCAGACTTTAGGTCCTCAGGGCCCTGGGGGCGAGCATACGTCCCCTTAAAAGGTATAAGCAATTTCACTTTGCTGTCCGAAAAGTTTGCTTAAGGCATTGGGACTTTATGTTACTGTGAAGCTAGTGTAGTTGTTTTACGGAGAAACGGAACTTTAAAATGAAGTCGCATATCTTAATGTACACAAAAATTAAGATTTTGTTGTGGAGAATAACTTTGGGACTTGTCAATTAAGTAAACCATCTCTTGAGGACTTGAGAACCTTCTATTTGCCCCATCTTTAAAATGTCCCCATTATGTTAGTCAAATGGATTGAATTGGGTATCATTATGCTGTTTCTCTTTCTAATACATTTTTTAACATTATATTGCAATTTATATTTGTACCCAAAAAGTAACTTCATGATGACATTTTGTGAATTTGATTTGCGAAGGCTATTATTGAGCTTGAAAACTACAATTTTTTTTAAATTTTAACAACACAAATCTTTTGGTATTTTAAATTTACATTTTAGGTTGGGGCGAAGACGAGGCACACATAGGACAGGCTTGGCCCATTGTGATACCACGTGGGAACATTTTCCTTAAGAACCCATTTTCCCAGTCGAACCATCCAGGCTCCCTAATGAACCGAATGAGGTCTTTTAGTATATCCACAGACCCGAGTTCGTTTATACCCTCCCTTCGATACACAGCCATACGGTCGCATGAACATGCACTCGATACACTTCATCGAAGATGCACTGCATACTTCTGTACTTCTGACGAAACGTTTAGTAATTAACAATTAATTTGTTATCTCATTTTATAAAAATGCATTCCGAATGAAGACTCCAACTTAATTCGTAGTGATACAGGACATAACCGATGATGATTTCTGCCAGATCTTCATTTGACCGTTTTCATGTATCGAGGGTATTATAAAGAGGTTAATTAAGGGTGCACCTAAGTGACTACCTCTTTGTGTTGCAAGGGTCGGACAATGACAGAGGGCGTGCATGGTAGGTAGCATAGACTCTATAACTATAGTTAAGAAGTCTGTGGTGATAGTTTCATCCTTCTCTCCATTTAGACAACTTCTACAGAGGGCTTGCAAGTCTATATATTAGCATGTCTGCGTATGAGACAGAGTTTTACTATTACAGCCACAGCAGTGTTTTGGAGTTCCGCCTAAGAGATGTTATAGCTTCTTCTGAAATTTCAATTTAAATTCTTTCTATATTGTTTCGCTAAGGGTACAGATCGGTGTGGTACCAAAACTCAGGACACATTACTCAAAAACACCATATACCGTTCTTCACGAAACGTATAAAACTCACATTAAATCGCTCATTAATTAAATAAAACATTAAAAAAAAAAATTTACGTTCGTGTGCGCAACGTCTGTAAAATTGCGTCGAAGAGATTATGAATATCTATTTTTCACCACGACACCAATTCGCACAAACGACCTAATATCGACAGGGCCGGCACAACTGTTTGCACCAAAGAATTATCTAACAACAAGAAGGGAGACTCTCTATACGCATGCAAATTCCTAAACCAGATGCAATGTTTGGAAGTACATTCAGAGAAATTTCGCATTAGCTAAAACAGAAACGAACGAGTACCATTGTATTCCTGTAAGCAATTAAGAGAGAGAGCCATAGTCAGCAAGAAATTCTCACGTACGCATGTAGGTACAGTGTGAGATATAAAAGCAGCTTTTTGTCACTCTGTATTTCGCAGGCGATAATTAAAGATTGTGTGCCGCCTTTCTACTACCATGACTTCTCAATTCTGCCTTCTCAACCCTGTCCTGGCAATGATAAGGTATAGGGACAATGCAAAAAGCGCGGAACGCAGGTAGGGCCGAATACAATAAAGATGCATTTCGCAGGCAATAATTTAAGTCTATGTGCGAGGCTCGCTCAACGTACAGGGTGGTTCTGTTTTATTGGAAAACTTTAAAGGCTTGAAAAGTTCTTGAATATTTTACAATTTCTTGAGTGTTCCTTTCATTTTGATCACTTATAACAAATATCCTATTCGCCTACAACCGGCTACCGCACTTCCAATCTCTTTAATTGCTGCGAAATTTCGCACAGAGGCCATATTGTGTATATATACGAATTATTATTTCAGGTTTTGTTATGGGAAAGGCAACGCAAAGCTAGGGCCAAAGAATATCTATCCAACAAGAAGGAACACTCGTGACATGTTTCCTTATCTTTCAACGACCTTGGCCTGGATTCCTTAATGGCCTATGACATATATATTTTTTAAGATAATGTAAGCTATGATAATCAAGTTGACTTATTCACTTATATTTTGTAAAATACTTACATGTCAATAAGCGCAATGGACTCTAGTCGTAGGTACCAGTTGTTATAAAACTTCCTGGGCATTATGCATGCCACTCACATGCATTTATGCATTAAAAAGTACTTTAGTATATAATATTAGCATAGCTTTGAAACTAATTTAAGTTTTCTCCTTCAGCACAGAAATGGAATTTACCTAATTTTACTTTGAGTGCACCTTTATCTCTTTGCGCATATTGACATGAGATGTGTACTTTGCTATAGAGAAGTGATGTAAATATATGTAGCTTTTCCTCAAAGCCTAAGTTAATTAAAATTTTATTTTTGTACTCAACTAGATGTTTCAAATTAATTAAATTTAATGGAAAAATTGCAGGAAGTTGTGCGTTCTAAATTTGAAAGTTATGCACTGCACTACGTACGAGTACAAGTAAATTTTGTAGCGGAACTTCGAAGTGTGGGCACTTTTGGGATTCCTTGGTCCAACCGCAAACCACGCTCACCCTTTGGTTAAAGGTAAAGTTCGACGTAACTTAGTTTTTGCTAGTTGATGTATTTTATTCTAGGAAATTGACACGACTGATTAAGTTTAGAAATTCGCTTTATTAGTCAATTTCAGATATGGATTTAATCTCGAGGCAATTTCTTTTTGGAAGAAACATACGAAATATTTTGTGTTTCCGTAAATAATGAGCAGAGCTGGTTGTATTTTTTTTAAACTTTTAATCTCAATAATTACGTAGTAGGGGCTTTACTTATTAATGTGCCCTTCTTCTGTTGTGAAAAGTGCTGTTAAGATAATTCATAAAAATAGATAGTATAATAGGTATCTAACAACGTGACTGCTAAACATGTTACGAGTAAATTTCATTTGGACTTATTTGTATATGTAGTATCTCTTCAGCTCAAAGGAATTTACGCGACGGGCCTTAGTTTCAAAGTTACCTGTTGAGCGCAACATATACCTATATACAAATTCTGTTGATTCGTATCATTCATATATTTAGGCCACCCTTGAGGCCCGAAAATTAGCCTCACCTAGCTTACTAGTAGGTATAGTGCAAAGCATCAGAAATTGATTTCTGGTATTTTGTTATAGGTACTTCTAAATGATAAGCAAGGAGTTTACGAGGGGTTTCACGATGGACACAATTTTCATCCTAGAACAATATTGCAAAACAAATTTCAATAACAGCCCACAAACTTATGAAGTATTTATTTATAACTTTATTTATAGATTTATATATATATAGACATTTCACACATGTAACGAAAACTTACTTTATTAGACCTGAGAGCATGGACACAAAACTTCAAGTAAATTGTGTAAACATTGAGAGAGTTGCAGCTCCCGAAAATGAAAAACGCTTTTAAAATTTTATAAAACCGAGCTAGGTAGGGTACACTGGACGCACTCCGAGAAGTCGATCGAAAAATCAAAGAAGCAATTCGAATTTCTGTTGCAGTTTATAAGGAGTTATTTCCATTGCATTAGAAATCAACTAAGCGAAAATTAATATTCAAATTTTTAAACCGCTCAGGATGGCCTTAAAAAATAAGCGATATAACAATTTAACAAAATTATAAAAAAAATTTACTTGCCTCCCTTTCAAAATAAACAGTTCATTAATGATACTACCGACGACAAGTACCTACCGAAGTATTATATGTATTGATCTCTGGAACACTTTAAAAGACATTAAAAGAGAATTTTTTAAGGTACCTTAGACATGTAAAATTTCAAAATTTAGATCTTTACCCCTATCACTGGACTCTCTTGGACATTTGAATCTCGAAAATTGCGTCAGTTATTAGCTGTATACCATAAAGTAAGTGAATAGTCTTATTGAGCGATAGCTGACTACAAAAAAGCTGGCCAATCGGACAGAAGGATGAAATGTATTTTCACAGCGACAGTAAAAAACTACTGGTGTGCCTGGGCAGATCGGGCGCCCAAGCTTCGTTAATTAATAATAGTAGGAAAATCGTTTATCGTAAATATCTCATCTTCTAAGCATAGATACTAGATGAAAAATGTAAACACATTTTTCGTAGAATGGCGAAAAGTTGCAAAAGCGGCGCGACAAATGGTCATAAATGCTTCCGATTTGAGCCGATTTCAGAACATTTAAGCGGAGAAAAAGATGGAGTGGACCGAGTTGGTGGACAACATTTCCAGCAAAGGTTCACTATGCTCTAATGCATGGGTTGCCTTCCTCACCTGATCCGTGGTCCCCCCTGCCCCACTTCCGGTGTTTTTTTGAGGGTGGTGAAAATACCACCAATTTTTTTTAAAGTAGAGGATCTCTTTCATTTGAGCCCAATTCCATGTTTCTACTAAGAACAGCTTTTTTTAATATCTAAGAAAAACAAGCCCAGCTTTATGACTTGTCTTTTAGATTTAAAAAAAAACCACTTTGAGGATAGATGGATGGAAAACTGCGAATTTAATAATGTTAAACGTAGAAGTTCATGTTTTTAGCTTCACTGTTTTTGTTTTATATTTCAAATTTTGCAATAGATTTTTCGTCAACTTCTACTCAACCGATTCCGAAGAAACTTTGCACACGTATTCAGTCTGCATAAGAATACAATATACTATAATCAAATTTATGGTACATCCATCATGGCGGCCACCAAAAAATGGTAGATTACCTTTTCCTTTGCAACCCCGCCGACATGGATATCAAATGAAAGGTATGATGAGTAGAATAGAATAGTCATGGTAGCTCCAATATGGCGGTCCCCAAAAAATGGCAGATTACCTTTTTTTACGGATATCAAATGAAAGAGCCATCCTAAATACAATATGGCGGCCGACATAAAATGGCGTATCATCTTTTTTTTACAACCCACTCGGCATTGGTATCAAATGAAAGGATATGAATTCAAAAACTATGTGACGTCATTTTAAATCTAATATGGCTAACAGTACAAGATGGCTTATCGTTACATCCCCCTTGATGTGGGTATCAAATGATAGGGTTTCATGAGTATAATACGACGAGCTACCTGACGACATTCTAAGGTATTAATTTCCCTGCGCCGCACCTCTTAATATTGTGTCGCTCCTGTTATCCCTAATTCCAAAGCCCTTTACTTTGTTTGTCGCTTAACTTAAGTTACTTTTTGTATTTTGTTTGTTTGTCTGTCTTATAGTAAGCGAGTGAATGAATAAATAAATATAATTGCCCCCCCCCCCTGTCTGCTCCCCATTGACCCCATCTTTGTTTTATCTGCCCCTTGTCTTAGTTCTAGTCATAGTTTTTAAGTTGATTTTGTTTGTTTATTTTTAAGCCAATTAATTAATTTGTCATTTGTAGCTTGAATTAAGCGAAAATAAATAAATAATAAATAAATAAATAAATAATATTAATAATAATAATAATTACGGGTTTCATGAACATGAGCCACGAATCTAGGGCCATAACATAATTATTATCAATTGTGTAATAAAACTGTTTAACCTAAAAAGTTTTTTATATATTTTTTTCTACACTGTGTTTAGAAACATTTATCTAGGAATACTATTGGAAATACAGAATGTGTTGCATACTTTAATAAACTAAGAAATATTTGAAAGTTTATCAGAAAATGAGTTAACAACGACGACGTGACGTTTAAATTTATTCCCCAATCTTAAACATTGTTTGTTGTTTAGCTTTTCTATGGAATACACAGAGCACATTTTTACAGTGTTTTATTATGTTCTTTATATTTTACATATATATCCAACAAAAGAAATTCTCAAATTAACTCCAGGTGTTCCAAGAAAAACATTTTCTTGAACTAAAATTCAATTACCTTCCGCCGTAGAAGCAGTTCGCCATTAAAGAAATTGAAGCTTAAAATTATTGCCAAATAAAGCGACTTCCCACACATTATGAAACTGTATGTACGTTTGTGTCCTGTGATCCCACGGAACTCGGAGACTAGCTGTGCACGCGAAATACGATAGAGATAATACCTTTCAAAACTTTCCCCAATTCCAGCTCTTATTTTCTTTACATTTCGGGGGTGTTTTTGCAAGCAAATCGCTAGGAGAGCACGGCACAAGCTTGCTTTGAAACAATGAAGGACGCATAGAAACAAAGCAGTATTGCTTATGGTAGGAAAGGTGACAATCACTTTCAGCATGTGTGCTAAAACTTCTACGTCGCGTCGTCTAGCCGCATTGCACGTTAAGGCAAAGCATGCTTGTTGATTTAAATGGTGGCAATTTGGTCTACGAAGCTCCTTGTCCCAATCCAAACAAACTTTCGAAGTCAATTTTAACGAAAGGAGGAAGAAATGCAATTTAAGAAGTTCAGAAACTGATAAAAAGGTTCTACTTCAATTACAAGTAGCTTTGCTGAGGACACGATAGAGGTGGGGTGTGGTTACTGTTCTTCGAATAGAGTTTTCCAGTTTCATCCAAATTAACCTTATGTAAATAAGACGAGAAAAATGGCGGTGGTTTTTGTCGCAAGAGTCTTATCATAAAATGGACGAAATGGAAAAGGCGAAGGCTGGAGTCTAACAAGTACACGTGCATACATACAAGAAGCGAAAAACGAGAAGGTTATTTCCGTTTCTTAACAAACGATTATTTATGTCAGTGGCAGGTTGATGTTATCCGATGAAAATGCAAATTGTGATATTTGCGTGGCGGTTACCGTCAAGCTTTAAAATTGCACGTTCTTCTATACGTATTTGGGAACAAGCTATTCATATACCTGTGGTTACGGAAATACCTTTCTTTAAAAAAATTGATAAATTCTTCCGTCCGAAAAACTTTTGCAAGACATTATTCTTCTAGTCACCTCTGCAAGTTGCGTCGAGGTCTTGTTTTGAATAATGTGTCCGTGCATATACATCCACTGTTCGTAGTATATAATGTAAGCTAAATATTGGCCTCTTCAATCTATTTGAAAAAATATGGTGTTTTTGAACTTTCCAATTCAAGCTTTACAACTTTTAAGGAGGGAGGGGGGTATCAATCGGTGTGCTCGTTTTAGAGGTACAACACTTTGAAAATAGGTGACTATTAGACATTTCATGCCATGGTCCTGAGGTATCAACATGCAATTTTACCATCGCATCGTGCTGATTTTCAAAACTCCGCGATTTTTTTTTTCAAATGCCATTTTTTGTCTAATTTGACTGGTCTATAAGATTTGCACTTTGGAGCCTTCCTTGGAACGATAATTTTCCTTTGCCTCCTCATAGGGACAGGCTTGGACTAATTTCTCTAAGCACCTTAGAAGATAGAGTAACAATTCCAGAACTGTTTTTGCTTTCGATTGTTTGCAAGGAAAAATTAATTCGCCGGAGTTGTTAGCAACATTTAATATCTCTGTTCCAGCACGCTCTCGAGGCATCGTGATTTTCTCCAGATTTCAATTCAGCCTACCAACTACGGTATGAACGATCCTATGTCATCTATATCACGTTTCTGCAATCAGCATAATGGTGTGATGGATTTTAATTTTTCTAGACGCGAAGTAAAATATTGGTAAAAGTTAAGGTTAGTCTAACTTGTTAGCTCTTTCAATTTGCTTGGTTTCTTTTTATTTTGTTTTTAAGAAACTTTAATTGTAAAATTCTATGTAATCAGCTATTTGATGAACTTGAATAAATAAATAAATAAATAAATGCATATATCGAAAACGAGACGAACACGATTTTTTTCAATAATTTTACTTTTATTAAGATAACAAACTGCCAAATTTAGGGGCGTGACTTGATTTTGTTTTGAGTTTCTGGAACAGATCGTAATCAAAGAAAGCGAGATGGGATGTCTGTAATAGATGCATTTCCAATCGCAGCTCGGTCAATTTGTCTTGAATTGAAGAGGCCATTGAAAATTTTCGGGAAAGGTTTCTAATACTCGGAGAAGCCTAAGTAATTTGCCTCACCCCAGACGCACCCATTTTTCGCAGTTTGTTCATGTATAATTTATGATTCAAAATATAATCAATCCGCGTGTAAGGGGCCCTCTACATTATCAAGTAACTTTGACAAAGTTACTTGTCATCAAATAAAATGGATAGTTTTCCGCGACAAAACTTGTCCAATTCAAGTAACCTGGTCACCTGTTCACTTTCCTGTTTGGTTTTGATTTCTCGCAAGTAACCTGGTGGCAACTTTGACAGTGTATCCGCAACATCCTTTTTACTTGTCAAGTTGTCAATGTCATTACTGTCATGAGTTCATTTGAAGTTTTGAAATGGTTAAATTGCGGTGTGCCTTTACTCTCGTCTGTTTGTGAGTAGCGACTAGGTGTTATGTTATATACGTTTTATTAATTTTAGTATACGTGGTGTCCCGCCCACCCCCAGCTGACTGCCTCACCGACCCCAACGTGCTCATCGGAAGGAAAGGATTATTTTTGGAGAGAACAAACAGAAATAGTTAACATGAGCGATTTACGTATGTGCACCCGAGAATTTCTTATAGATTTTATAGAAATTTATAGGGAAAACTCTTGCTTATGGAAAGTGAAGAGCAAAGAATATATGAATAAAGAATTAAAAAGAAAAGCTTACGAAATCCTCAGAGAAAAGTTGTTAGAGATAGATACGACTGCTACTGCAGAAACTGTTAAAAAGAAAATTAATTCTTTGCGTACTACTTTCCGTGCCGAGTGCAAAAAAGTGGAAAACTCTTTGAAATCTGGTGCTAGTAGTGACAATATATATAAGCCGAATTTGTGGTATTATGACTTACTCAGCTTTCTTCGTGACCACGAAATGCCGAGGGGTGGACAGAGCAGCAGGGACAATACAGATTTTATCCTTTATAGCGAAGATGTATGTATATTCAAAATAAATAAAACGCTTTAAATTAAACTAATTATTTTCTACTACCAGGACTTATTTGAAGAGGTTTCAATCTCCACATTCAGCACTTCTTCGCCTGCACAAAATTTGGATTCCGTTCGGCCTACTAATCGTAGAAAGCCAAGACGAAAAAAGAGGACAATTTGGACAAAGAAATGGCTCCAAGAGAGAGAAAGCTACGGAGATATGGTGCTTCTCCGGCATGTTAAAAATGCGCCAGACGATTGGAGGAATTATCTCAGGATGGATGAATCCACGTTTCAACATCTGTTAAACATGGTTAAACCATTTATTGCTGAGCAGAATACACATATGAGGACGAGTATTTCACCAGAGGAAAGGTTATCAGCAACACTTCGGTACTTGGCAACAGGACGGTCTTATGAAGATTTAAAGTTTTCTACTAGAATATCATCAAAATCTCTAAGCAGAATAATTCCTGAGACGTGCCGAGCTATTTCTCATGTTTTAAGGGGACAGTACATTAATGTAAAGAAATCATACTCTTTAATTTTGGTATTTTAGCATAACGATTTTCTATAGTTTCCAGATTCAACAGATAAGTGGCTTCACATTGCACGGAACTTCTATTCTAGATGGGATTTTCCCAACTGTCTCGGAGCCGTCGACGGCAAGCATATTGCTATTGTTCAGCCCCCTCATAGTGGGTCCTATTTTTATAATTATAAAGGCTACCATAGTACTGTTTTAATGGCAATAGCGGACGCCAATTACAACTTTATTTATTGTAACGTTGGTACAAATGGTCGTGTTTCAGATGGAGGAGTTATTGAGAATACGGATTTTTATCAAGATCTTATTCAAGGAAAATTGCATATACCTTCTCCTGCTACACCTGAGAATTCAGATATAAGCTTACCATTTGTGTTTATAGGAGATGAAGCGTTCAAGCTTCGATCTGAGTTTTTGAAACCATTTCCTCAAAGTACCCTTAATGACCAACGAGTGATTTTTAATAGGCAGTTATCAAGGGCGCGACATTGTATAGAAAGTACATTCGGAATTCTAGCATCGCGTTTCCGAATTTTCCATACTACTATTAACCTAAAGTTGGAACACATTGAGGACGTAGTGCTTGCATGTTGTTGCCTTCATAATTATCTGCATTGTAAGAGTCCAAATTACATTGTGGCGAGTGAACCGGAAAGCAGCCAGCAAGATATTGTAACATTTTGTAATTTAAGAGCTACATATGAACGAAATGCTCAAAATGAAGCAAAGCAAGTCAGAGAAAAATTTGTTCAGTATTTTTGTGAAACAAATTAATACATTTGCAGAATTAATTTAATAGGGCCTATTGCCGAATTCGTCGGTGGGAATGCGAATGCGGATTTCATACATTCGAAAATTGGGAACATAGAGATTTTTTTTTATTATTGTTTACAATAAAAAGAACACGTTAATAATACAAAATAGCTTTTATTGCACTACATGTATGTTTACATATGTAAAACTTAAAAATATATTCTCTAAATAATAAGAGTTCAGTCAGGAAAATTTGTACTTCATATATTTTATGTACTCGTATATGTACAGCTTACAATAACTAATAAAATCACAGTCAATTCAAAGTGAATTACTTTGTAATTTGTCTTTCATTCAAAGGAATTGTCGCAGGTTCTTCTTCAATTCTGCTAAGTTTTCTGTTATACTGCATAAACGGAAAAAGCAGCTATTATTGCAATATCTAAAACGACGTAGTCATATAGCTACAAAACTAATTATAAATAAATAAATAAATTTGCTCCTTGCATTTCAAAATGACTATTAAAATAACTCAACATCATTTATACCCCGCGCACCTCCTTCGCCCAGTAATTTTTGTGCTCGCCGAGCAAAAACTCGCTCGTGTAAAAGGGGTCAAAGCATTAATTTTGGAAATGTCATCACAATAGGAAGTTAACCATGTTCGGAATTCAATGTAACCAAAACTGCGTTGTTGAAATTTAGATATTTAGGAATTACTTAGATGAATTCGCACACAACCTTAAAAAATCTTTTTATAAAATTTCATTGATCCGGATTAAAGTTTTCGTAAAAGTGATGTAGTGGCATTTCGATCACTTCACCGGTTACATCTTCATCGGAGATAATTTCTATACGTTGGTGGTCTGATGGGCTCTACGACGATTATAATCAAAAACAATTTTTAAATTTTCTGCTTTGCCCAGTTGGGCATTAAAAAGAACATCATTTATTAATTTTTCAGTAAAGAGTTTATCCCTCTCAGATAATTTCCTTAATTTGCAACTTATATTTTTACCAAATATGTCGCAATCGTCTTCGGATTTTGCCTGGTCTAGCTTTTGACCCACCTTTTCCAAAATTACTTCTGCTGGATGGCCAGATTTTGGTTGCTTTTTAATAACCCTACGATTAGTAGGCCGAACGGAATCCAAATTTTGTGCAGGCGAAGAAGTGCTGAATGTGGAGATTGAAACCTCTTCAAATAAGTCCTGGTAGTAGAAAATAATTAGTTTAATTTAAAGCGTTTTATTTATTTTGAATATACATACATCTTCGCTATAAAGGATAAAATCTGTATTGTCCCTGCTGCTCTGTCCACCCCTCGGCATTTCGTGGTCACGAAGAAAGCTGAGTAAGTCATAATACCACAAATTCGGCTTATATATATTGTCACTACTAGCACCAGATTTCAAAGAGTTTTCCACTTTTTTGCACTCGGCACGGAAAGTAGTACGCAAAGAATTAATTTTCTTTTTAACAGTTTCTGCAGTAGCAGTCGTATCTATCTCTAACAACTTTTCTCTGAGGATTTCGTAAGCTTTTCTTTTTAATTCTTTATTCATATATTCTTTGCTCTTCACTTTCCATAAGCAAGAGTTTTCCCTATAAATTTCTATAAAATCTATAAGAAATTCTCGGGTGCACATACGTAAATCGCTTATGTTAACTATTTCTGTTTGTTCTCTCCAAAAATAATCCTTTCCTTCCGATGAGCACGTTGGGGTCGGTGAGGCAGTCAGCTGGGGGTGGGCGGGACACCACGTATACTAAAATTAATAAAACGTATATAACATAACACCTAGTCGCTACTCACAAACAGACGAGAGTAAAGGCACACCGCAATTTAACCATTTCAAAACTTCAAATGAACTCATGACAGTAATGACATTGACAACTTGACAAGTAAAAAGGATGTTGCGGATACACTGTCAAAGTTGCCACCAGGTTACTTGCGAGAAATCAAAACCAAACAGGAAAGTGAACAGGTGACCAGGTTACTTGAATTGGACAAGTTTTGTCGCGGAAAACTATCCATTTTATTTGATGACAAGTAACTTTGTCAAAGTTACTTGATAGTGTAGAGGGCCCCTAAGATGCGGCAGAGCTCTGCTAACTCACGCACTTTCACTCGTCTGTCATCCAAAACAATATTATGGACTTCATCGATAATTTCTGTCATCATATTTTTGGAGCTCCAGGACGTGGTGTCTCTGATGCTTGTTCTGTCACCCTTGAATTCATTTACTCAAAGTCGAACGGCTTCCTACGAAGGACATGTGTCATCCACTGTAGGCAATATTTCCCCTCCAGAAAAACGAATTCAATCACACCAAGAATTCCAATTTTATTCATTTTTCACTGTCACTCGAAGCACTTGTGTTTAATCGACTGCCAAATAACCCATAAGCATTAGAATGACATGTAACGCACAGAATATTGATACATAGAATTTATTATACGGCCATAAACAGATGTCATCTATTAGTATGCGAACCAAGTTGCTTATTAAAATTATGAAACCACCATCGTACCTGCGTAGATGCCGCTACATTTTGATATTATGAGTCTGTCCACCAAATTGAATTACTGTTTCAAACATATGAATTTCTTTAAATACAATTCAAAACCCTCTAGACTAGATGCTTAACTACATTTAACATAAACTTTAATGTCTCGCTTAACATGCAACAAACGCGTACATATGAAACTTGAAATTGAATGTTATTCCACTAAATGTGGCATCAGAAATGCGATCAAAGCAAATTTTCTATTACGTGAGCCTGAAATGTTTTGGAATAATTAATCATTTCTGGCTTAAATTTAATGCCAATGGCTTTTCTCATGGTTAATACTGGAAGAACTGACAGCACTATTTATCCGGGATTAAACAGACCTAATTCCACACATAGCTGGCCTGACACTGATTACATATATCAAACAACGATAGTTCCCCTCTGGCTAAATTCACATAGTTCATTTATTTAAAATTTACTCGCTTATTCAAACATAATTCACACTCCTATGTACATATACCTATGGGAAAATTTACCATATTTAATGATGTAAATATATTTGCACAATATGTAATGTATATGTATGCAGATGAAGGTCTTGTTATTGAATGGATTCATTTATAAATACAAGCTTTCCAAAAACAAATTGCATTGTAGCCATGGTGAGTGTTAGAATTCCCTTGACACATGATAGTATCATAGCGAAATAAATATAAAGATTACCCACATCGAACAAGCAAAACGCGACCAAAATTTCTGAGAGCTCCACTGCGTTAACTCCACATGTGCGACGGTAGCCGGCAAGCTCGACGCAGGAGAAGTCGAGTAGTTGTTCAGCCCGGCCTGCTTTTCGTTTGCTGTACAACGCGAATTCCGAGAAAGAGGCCAAAAAACCAGGAAACTGAGGGTTCCTACGATAGCTGCGCTGAGCTGCTGCTTTGCTTGAGAATGTTAAAGGAGGAGTGGCTGTGTGAGCTACTTTTCATCATTTTATTTTCGTGAACTATTTTGCTTGCTAACCGTGTGCTCTAAATCTGAAACAGGTGATTTCCGCCCCATGAGTTTTTACACTTTGCGTTCGGAATTTCAGATGAATTTGATATTTATAAACTAGACTTCCTTAATATATTTAAAATATCTCAATTTGCAATTTTCGCAGCAATATCAAAATCCAAATAAATTAAATTTCGAAAGGAAACAAAACAATACTAATTTTTAAGATTGATATTTACTCTAACAATAAGAAATCAATTCCACATTCTTAAAAATTGAATTTCAGATTATCCTCACATTAAAATTATTAAATCATCCATTGCGCAAAGTGTAGTCTAACTAGCACTAGCTCTAGAATAGAAAATAGATTTCCAAAAATCTACATTTTTCTTGTACAGTATCGAACGAGCTTGTAGTAAGCGAATGAATAAATAAATAAATAAATAAATAAATAATTCCAACAGCAGGCAAACAATAATATTTTCTTGCTTCCAAATACCCTTCAAAATTTTCAGGCATGTATCCCTTTGCCAGCTCGCGAATTATAGTCCACTCAAATAAATGGTCGGAAAAAAGGGTCAATGTGAGGCGCCCTCAAGAGATGGCGGACGATGAATTTCACGCTTATTTGCTTAGACCTGCCGATTTCAGGCCCGGGCCCGTACTCGCTCTATAGAAATGAATTTTTTGCTTGCTGGATTCTGCCAACTCACAACAAATGTTTATTATTTTGAAAGAGAGATCTTTCTAATGAGCCCTTGATCACGATTGTAGGACGACTGAGTCAGAACTCACAAATAGTTATCTTTCAAAGTTGAAAAGTCACTCGAATTGAGCGATCGTTGATGCCCCCCTACAAATTTTCTACGAATCGTACAAATTTAATTTCGTTACAAAAAATACCACGTTATCCAAGTTACATAAAACATTTAAAAACAACTAATATGTTCCCCATTTATATTGTTTGAAATAATATCAATTTCATTTGAGAAGGCAACTAGTGTGTCTGTATGTCAGCTTTTAAATAAACACTTTTTCCAAATGACCACTTATAAAAAGTTATAACAGAATTTAGGGGTCTTTAATGGTTGATGGATGTTAAAGAGGACACTTGCATATTGATCAAAATATGTGTTTGATTCAAGCTAAGCAGTGAATTGGAGATTGCACTTAAATACTTACCAGTAGTTTTGATTGCTTTCCTCTGTTAAAGCCTAATCTAGGTTATAACGTATACCAGCCTTTGCAGCGTTCACAATTATATAATTTTCCCATCTCCAGAGACATTTGTAGGCGAAATCAGTAGATGCCCGAGAGGTTTAAACTTTCTACGAGGCATTGCTTTAAGTGCTCTGTACATGGAAATTATTTCAGATTAAACTATCGGTAATTGTGTAGTTGCCTAAGAAAACTTAAGTTAAATTAGCGAACTTTGTACGACACAAAACCCTTTGCGAAAGTCTTTTGAATATTCACAGAGATTCAAGAATCTATGGGTAAGTACATAATTGCTGTATTTAGAGTGGATACAAATTGATAAAAAGTTAGTGGTGAAAAGTAGTGTTTTTTTATGTATGGCATGCAAGGTGTGATGGCCCGTCCACTTATAGATGTGAGGTATAAAAAGCTTAATTTTGATTCTGAAGTAAATTGGATAATGGAATAAGATTTTTTCAAGAACATCGTGTAGAAAGTCAATTGAGCGCTTTTAACATTTTGGCAGGAAAAACCCTTAAAAATTGCTGTCCCCCATCCTTATCACTAAAAAGGTTGTCAAAAAATCTGAAAAAAGTTATGAACATTGATAATTAGGTGTATATTGAACCAAAATTATCTGGTCTGACGGTCCGACAATTTTAACGTGATAAATTGTTATAAACAACTAGCTTGCCCGGACCCGGCGTTGCCCGGGATACTTAAATTTTTATTTATATAGATTTTAAGCACCCTTCCTACCGCACCCCGCCCCTCTATGATCAAGCGAAGTGGGGGTGATCTCAATCAATCAAGCAGAAATTCATACACAATACCCCCATACATCACATTTATCTATTCCTAACTCTTTTTTTACTATAGATGAATCAATTTTTTCATTTATTTCCAATCGGCAGGGGTAAACCTCTTGCTGCTTTAACAAATTTTCGACTTTCAACACGCACAGTTTCTCTTTCTACATTTGTTAATACACAGGCTTTCTCATGTTTGTTATTTTACAAAATTATTTTTACGTCCTTACTCCTTACTCCCTCTCCGTCTTTTCGGAAAAAAATAAACAGTAAATTCCTATCTACATTACACTATATTACATTTTACGAAAAAAAAACTATGAATCATTAAATCATTATATGTATATTTACGTAATTATACAACTCTCCGATTCGAAATCAGCGGTCCCAGAAACGCCCTAGTGCGGCCTTTCAGGGAAATCCCTTATAAACTTTGATGACCGGTTCGAAATCAGCGACCTCTAAATCTCCCGATTGCCCTTATTCATAAAAATTCTTTGAAGTGGGCAATTTTTTGTGTCTAAAGCCATTCCCGGCGAGCGCACAACTGCAATAATTATCGCTGACAATTTGCTTTAATCGAAGCACGTCCAAAATGAAATGAACGCATGAATGACATAACAACATGCTTGTACTGTCAACACTGAAAAAAGTTTCAATTTAGCAGCACAATCTCCATCTTAAAAAAGTTTCAATTTGACAGCAAAATCCCCATTAACAAAATGATCCGCCATATATTGAATTCATTTGTTACAAAAAATGTGATAAATGAAGAACCGCTCTACCGATTTTGTGCAAACTTCACATAAACCATCTACTAAATAGTCCGAACAAAGCCTAAACATTTGGTTTGGATAGGTGAGCCCGTTCTTGAGTTATAAAATTACAACGAAAAGTGGCATTGATTTTTATATATACAGATTTTATTGCTTATTTCCTTATAGTCTAAGGGGCGAAAATGTGGAGTCCATCGAGAGGTGCGATGTAATTTTCAGGAAAGGTTCCTCATTCTCGGTGAAACCTAACTGTCATGGATTCCCTCACCTCTCCCTCCACATTTCTGGCGTTCTGGTGAGGGTGGTAATAAAATACCTATTTTTTCTGAAAGTAGAGGGTTTCATGCTTCTATACGGAAAGGTTCTTTCAAATTAAAAATAAACCAGTATTTTGTCTTCAAAATCATGATTTGGTTTTTAGTTTAAAAAAACCCCCTCGTTCCTTGCGAACGTCTCTCCGCAGCAGTTGTAAGCTGATGGCATGGAACAATCATTTTGCAAGTATAGCTTGTTATTTGCTTTGTCATTTCAACGATAGGAAAAGCAGATCTATTGCAAGATTGCCTACTTACCAGTGGCAAAACACGTTTGGGGGAAGAGGGATTAACCTGTTAGGTAGCTAATTGAAATACTAAATTGGTGATAGCACTGTTTGAAAACGTAATAGCAATTAGCAATTTAGAAATGTATTTCAGATTCAAAATTCATTACTTAACACAAGGAAGTTTTGTTTTTACAACTTGCTTCTTGCGATTTATTATCGGTCATTGCTGTTTTATTTTATGAATAAAATATTTTTTCCATTTGGATGGACTTTCTATTGCCTAATAACTTAGAAGGGAATAAAAAATCTCATCAGAGACAAGTTTGTCCAGTAAGACGATTTTCGCGATTTCTGAAAATTGGTCACTTAAGCGAGTTTTGGAACCCGTGCACCCAGTATTTTAGTATGAATTCTCACAAACATGAAAAATCTTAGTGGGAATTTAAATAATTTAGGAAAAGTAATAGATATGGATTAGTGACGTACTAAATAGTGCAATATTGTTATAGCAAATACCAACGCAATTTAGTTTCGTAGGGCCCAGAGTCATTACGAATGAATTAAAATAAGATAAAACAAAATCAGAAATTATTTCACTAACAAGGGGACCTCGGAAAATGTCCATCCGTTCCCGTTGTTGCTTCGCGCCAACCGAACCCAGGACTTTTGGAACGCGCGCGCTACGTAATTTTTAAAAATTTATTTCTATCAAACGAAGACCCACAAAATAAAAAAAGAAATACGTATTTAATATTTTTCGACGTAGTTTCACCAAAAAATTCGACAAGCCTAAATTGGACTGACATCTGCCGGGATCCCCTTGGAAGTCGACATAATAGGGCTATTATCACAAGCAAATAATAATAAATAAAAGAAATTTTTAAAAACAAGCTTATATTGATTGAATTGTAATTCTTTTATCAGATGAACTAAAAAATAGAAAATAAATTTTTTCTCTGAGCCATCTGTATGCGACTAAAAGGAAAAGCTTAGGGCGTGCAGGTTTTCCACTTTTATAAACGAGTAAAACCAGTTCTCCCAGTTTTACAAACGAATGAAACCAGCTCTTCCAGTTCTATAAATGAGTGAAACCTGAGCGCCCCAAGCTTTTACTTATATAGGACCTATAGACCTATAGTTTATAAAAGTGGAAAACCTGCACGCCCTAAGCTTTTCCTTTTAGTCGCATACAGGTGGCTCAGAGAAAATATTATTTTCTACTTTTTAGTTCATCTGATACAAGCATTTCATTTTATTTAACAAAAGCTTGTTTTATTCAAGTTCCTGATTTGATACCCAAGGGTAGGAGGTTGATATGCGATCGATGTAAAATACATAACTAACCATGTTCTGCTCATGGAACGTCATACAGCTCGTTCTATTCTACTCGTCATGCTCTTTCATTTAGAGGGTTGTGAAGGAAAAGGTCATCCGGCATTTTATTGCGGCGGCCATATGGAATGTACCATAAAATTAAATATACTATATTGTATTATCTTCAGAACGAAGTTTGTCGAAAATTCAGATTTGACCTCCACGAGCAGGAAAGTAAGTTAAGCTTGTGAAAATCGTATAACTAAAATTAATTTCATAAATAAGCACAAGAAAAAACTACCAAAATGTATTGATTTATTGCCAAAAAAGATCTCGAATTCCCCCTTAAAAGTACTGAAGAAATCAAAAGTAAGTGTATGAGTCCAATCGGGAGACTGTAAACAAAATTGGAAAAATGTAACTCTAACTTCGCACTGGCTTATGGTAACCCAAACCGAACGGAGAATGTGGCATTTCCTTTCCTTGGTCTATAGATATTTTCAGAATATCTGAAATATATATTTACGATTTTCTGACCTTTATGAAGAATTGCTTATTTAGTCCTTTTGCGACATGTTTTCGAGTGAAACTTATTATAATTAAATAAATATAAATATAAATAAACTGCTCACCAATTATAATTTATAATAGTTTCTTAAAATAACAAAATTAAAAATGATGGCGAAGGTGTCCTCGTCTTATGGTAACTCACCTAATTTTTAAATCCCTTTAAGAAAAACATCTCATATTTTCAGATGTGTTTTACAAATTTGCTCTCTTGTTATTGAAGATGAATAAAAAATAACAAAAATATGAAGTGTGACCGTCCAATATTTTGTAGCTGAAATTGATGTGAAAAGCCAAAAGCCAAAAGAGAATATTGGTAAATCGATTTTCTAAAAGTCCATTGCCATACGTTCAATTCAACGCTTTAAGCCAGTGTTCGTTAAATAAACAATTGTACTGCTCCATATATGTATTACTGGATTGTCAACTAATCTTAATATGAAACGCATTCCCATGATATTATGTATGAATAATGTGTTTGAATTATCCAGTGAAGCACTTTTCACATTTTAATAATGCAGCTTGACTACACGCCCGATAAAGCGATGAAGCAAGGATTATTCTACTGACTACTCAATTTGTGAATTCCTAAAGAAACTAATAATTTTTCCCATTTGGTTTCGTAATACATTTCATTTCTGGCCGAACTGATTCGTCATAAGATGATTTGATGTTACTCATCTTATTGATTATAGACTTAGACAAGATTTATGAAATATTAACATTTGGCACAAGCATAATCAAAACATAGTTTACTACCACCTAATATTCTCGTTAATCCATAAAACACTGGTTAGAGAATTCGTTTGCGAGTGAGTCACTGTGTAAGCCGAAAAGAGTATTACTTGGCACGATGGTACAACTCATCTTTATGAAAGCGGATTAATTATTTCTTGCAATTATGACTGGACAAAAGCGGACGAGGGTCCGGCAAATTGAGATAATTTCTCTGCGATGTCGTCCATTAAGAGAGTTGTTTTGAAGTAAAAATATATATCTTATTTATCATATTTCTTATGATGTATTTTTTTTTGCTGTTAATTGCTCCGATGTAATAAATTAAAGGCAGCGAGAAAAATTTTGCAGATACTATTAGAAGAATCATATTGCGTACTTAATTTCTAAGGAGAGCAAAAAACACCTACTATGGTTTTGGGCCGCTTGGAGGCGGCAGCAATGTAAGTTTCTGCTTTAACCTGGAGCATCCTACGCTTTTCCCAGGAGTAAATCTCCACAGATTACTCTGTTCAGTAATTAAAAAGTTAACGCTTGAAAGGAGTTTCTGAAACCTTAACTGAAAAGGCTGAATGTTTTGCAATATTTAGGTACTTGTAACGATGAAAGGATAATTAGGGCACAAATTAGATAAGTGAAATAAATGTTACAAAAAACTACCTACCAATAAGCTCGTTGATATAACATTAATTGTGATTTGAAGTCGTCCCAAGTTGGGGTAAACATCACATAACACAATCTCCTAACGAGATCCATGTTGGTCTACAAGTTTGAAAAGGTTGAGTAGGTACTCCATAGCATTCGCAATATTGAAAATGTCACGAATTTCACTCAAGTAACGAAGGAGACACGAGCACAGAGAAAAGGATCACCCAAAAAATGACTTCTTCAACAAAATCTTATAACAGCACAGAGATGTAAAAAGAAAATCACTTTAATGAAGCTCCATTCTTCCAACAGCCAAAGAACTCAATGAAGTAGTAAAAGAGAACCAGGAGCCCACCTCACACAGCAAACTTTATCAGCACTTTTCCACATCAATCTTTTCATAATCACGAAAATTACTGAAGCGACAAGTGTTTTTCACCACCACAAATAACTCACTGTGAAACGGACTATGAAATTATATGGGATCTCCTAGTAATGTACGGTAAACTGAAAATTCCGCACGATATCCCATCCGAGCTCTCTCGCTCGTGTCCGATGTCTGAGGATGAAAACAGATTTTAATACATACCGCCGCAGCTTCTTGGCCTGCTGAATTTCATCTCAGGATACACACCGGAACAACCCGCGGGAACACATGGTAAGAGCTTTTTCCCAGCCCTGCCTTTGTTTACCTCAGTATTTTTTGGGAACGCAGAACTTGAGGACTCCCCGACAACTAATGGAGTTTTAATTGTTATTAACAGTTTTAAGTTAAAAGTTCCACCGAAAGCAGTTTGGGAGGGACATTTTCTCCAAAGAGTACGGAAAATTGATTTGGATTGAATGAAACTCAAATACTCGTATGTCATAGTTCACGACTCGCTGATCAAAATTTTATTATATGGATACACAACATTTCAAAATAGTCAGCTTTTTGTGATGCAAGAGATTTAGAAATTTGATATTTTTTATTGTTATAGATACATACAAATGAAGTAAACATTTCATTATTTTTCTTTCAATGCATTGAGCACTGTGCGTCGCAAAAAATAATTTATGTAGGTGTCTGTAGTACTTTTTTACGGCAGAAATTCCAGGAAAATTTCAAATTCGAAGCCATTTTAAATCTATCTACTGAGTAAATTGACATAAACTTTTGAAAAAATTAATGCAGAAAGAAATTTTAAACCGATTGGAGAAATAGTTTTTTAGCAATCACTAGTGTAGTTAAAAAAATTCATTTAGAAAAAATCGTGTTTTAAGTTACATACACAAGGCCAGCTGTACCATATAGGCGAACTAGGCGATTGCCTTAGGGCGACAAATATTAGGGGTGCGATTTCATTTAACGAAAATACAAACAACATTGCGCGAGAATTTTTTCGAAACATTTCTTCAACAACAACTTTAAAAAAAATTAATTTTTTGCATTCAAAAATTTTATTTTCCACACTTATCATAAAATTAGCTAGTTTGTAATGAGCGCGCAAATGTCTTCGTTTCAGGAGAGCGAATCGCGCGCACCCGAAAAAACGCGGGTGTCGCTGAATGCCGTTGAAGAGCAAACGAATGAAAATCTGACGTGCTTCTTAGAGCAAACGATTCACATTTATTCGCTTTACGGAGATGGTGGAAGCTCAATGTGAAACAAGATTTATTTAGTTAATTAATTAAAATGTCAACAAAATTTTAACTGACTTAAAAATACTGTTTTATGTTTTAGCTCATTTAAAGGACGAGCTGGGGGGGACGCGAAAGTTCTGTTCGCCTAGGGCGTCAATTTACCTTAAGCCGGCCCTATCAACTTAACTTCCATACTTTGCATAATATTTCAAAGAATCTAATTAATTATGCAATCATTAAAAATTATCAAGTTGCGAGGCACCACACGGCAAGCTGACTTGAGGTCCAAAACTTTTGTTGAGTATTCTAGAGTTTAAAGTAAAGAAGGAGACACACCTAACTAGCATAGGGTACCTCCCCATGATCTAAACTTCTGCACCCCTTCTCCACTTTCGGTGTTCCGATGAGGGTGGTAAAAGTGATCTTATTTTTTTCTATAAGCAGAGACAAATAACTTTCATTTAATCCCAATTGTATGATACTTGTACTCAAAGTGGTTTGTTTTAATCTACAAAACTAAAAAACAAATTTGAAGTCCCTAAAATAATGGTTTGATTTTTATATTAACAAGAATTTCTCTACTTATAGATGCAACGCATGCTAATTGGGTTTGCCAGAGCTTAACGAACCTTTCCTGAAAATATCGTCGCCCAGCTTGATAGGCTCTAAATTTTGTGATCACTCCTCCGCGACAGTTTTATAATTTTCCAGAAGTTATACTTTTGTATATATTACGGAGTTTTACAAGGATTTTGATTATTGTCTGAGGTTTGTTATACGTATATGTACCACTATTTATAAATCATTATTTCTTTTCTGTCCACCTCTGGGTCTGATTTAGACAGTCTCCATTGTTTTTTTAATAATGGTTAATTTTGTGAAACGACAATTGGAATTGTTGCCATGAATAAAATTATTCGCGCTTTAATCAGGAGAGAGAAATCGTATTAATCCACCCCGATCCGAAATTTTTTGATAAAACTCCACAATCACTATGCATCAAAACTACATATACACGATATGTACTGAAGCTACTTGCTTGGCTCAGAGTAACAATCACGTTACGTTGTTTGCATAATATGTAGCTGAGAAGATCAAACCAATCGGCCTCTTTTTTCTTCTTTTGTTGTTTGGAGTACCATTTTCAGGAGTTAATTCAAACTCATATATAGTATAGTATATAGTAAGCTCCTATTCCCTTAATTAAAAGAACTAAGAACTAGTCTGCTTTCAGCAATTTTATGTTTGTTGGCAAAATCAATTAAATAATAGGAGTATTAACGCTTTGTTGAATTTACCATTGTATCGTTGTAAAAGGTGTAAAGACTGTAAAATAATCGGTTGCCATAGAAACAACTATGAAGATTTGCAGCTTCACATGCATCCCGATCACATAATAAATCTAAGTGTATTTACAAATTAAGCATCTATTTCAAACATGAGCCACTTTCACGGGTTTGAGGCTTTTGATCAATGAATCATGAACTATGATATTTCCGAGTGTAATTTAACAGAAGTGCATTTTCTCTTACAAATTCTAGTGGATTTTTTGTTCTAAAATTCGTCACAAATACATTAGATAAATTAATTGCAATTGAGATAATTTATGACTATTTCTGACTTCAGATTTATTGTATACCTACATCAGAATTTTTATTTGAAAGGAGTTTTTAAGTTTGCTTTTATGTTGTTGGCATTTGTAGAAACACATAAAAAGAAACAATGAGAAGCTAGAGTAGATCGACTAGTATCTGATACACTCTTATTAAGCTATGATGAAATTGATATTATGTAAAAGTATACGTCGACAGAGGGAAAGTAGGGGGGGCGTTCCTCCGGGCCCCTGTTTTCTAGAGAGCAATGGGGAGCAGACTTTCAAAGAATTCACAAATTTTGATTGTGGAGTATGTATGTTCTTATGTTATATACCTAAACAGGCAAAACCTAAAACTACCTTAAAAATGCACTTAACTGGTGTCATGTCTTGGAATAAAAAAGACAAAAATTTCACACTCGCTACATTCGCGCTAATATTACTTACTAATATCAGGCTAACATGGGCAAAATAGGTGGGCAAAACCCTTTTTCCGAACATTTTTTCTTCATACGCGCCTAGTATTCGGTTTATTATATTGGCCCGTAATAGCTCGATGGTCCTGAAAGTATGCCTACATAGTGTAGCTTAACATGAAGGACTAATGAAACGCACTTTCAATGCTCATTTTCATCGTACATATTGATTTTCACGTTTCAAGAGATACAATACAAAATCAGCTTCGTTGAAATTGATTATCGCCTTCTGTATGTTATGTACGAGTAGTAATCAGTTCTATGATGAAATCGAAATAAATAAATAATACGTGCAATCACTAATTAATACTTTTATGGTACAATTTTTGTTTCCGTTCGAATATATGTAACATACATAGTTCAACATATTTATTCCCCTCATACGTCCATATATCTACATAATGTAAGATCCTCATTCTGTAAAAATTAAACATTGGGCGTTTAAGGTTGCATTATCTCCACTGATGGTTTGTAGCAGCGCTAACATAGTACGACACCTGTGATACAATTGCCCCTGAGCAAGCATTTTATCTTTATCTCGTTATCTAAAGTATTCATTTTTATAATTTATGAAGGCAATAAAGACGCTTTCCCGCTTATATTGTAGCAAATGCAATCTTGAGTGAGAGAATTAATGGTTGCGTGCCTATTTATCTGGTGCTTACATACTTACAATGTATAATTCACAAGAACCTCACATACAACGGCAACTTAAGAGGATTAGTGAGCTGTTCTCTGGCAAATTAAAGGCAGGTTACATTGAGTTGTGAATAATGTACCTTTTTTTTTACCCGGCAACGGAAGGGTTATGTGTTTATCAGTCTATGTATGTATGTATGAATGAACATATATGTATATGAATGCATGTTTGTTCGGATGTTACAGCCTAGAGCCCCACTGGATCAACCAATTCGGATAAATGAGGAGTCGTTAGAATCATATTAATCCTCCGCATGTCATGGACTATATAACGTTACAAAAAAAGCATAATGGCGGCCACCATAAATCAAAATGTCTGTCAATAAAAAACAATAATTAATGTGGGTATAAAATGAAAGCCTTGGACGAGCACAATACGGTCAACTATGTGACGTCATTCTAAATCCAATATGGCTGATGCCCCAAGATGGCGGATTACCTCTTTCTTCACAACTTCTTCGATATGGGTATCAAATGAAAGGGTTTGACGAGCAGAATACAACAAGATAAGTGACTAAGCCCAATATGGTGTACGTCACAAGATGGCGGGTTAAACTTTTTCACAACCCCTTGACGTGGATATCAAATAAAAGGGTTCCAGCTATATGACGTCATTCTGAACCAATATAGTGGGCGCCCCAAAATAGCGAGTCACATTTTCTTTACAACATCTTGACATTGGTATCGAATGAAAAGGTTCGACGAGCAAAATATGAGAAGCTATGTGACGTCATGTGAAGTTACACAAGGAAGCACGGGCAATTAAAAGGCTTATGTACGTGTTAATGAATACATACACACTGGGTCGCTGGTCTGAATCTGCAATGGATAATTGGAAATTTAAGATAGCGGATCCTATATGGAAACTGAAAATTCTCAACTTGAGCGGATTTCCGTGTAATTGAATGTATAGTGGTTTTTGAAGACGATGATTTAAAAACTGCTATCGACATTTTGAACTTGAATATGGCGGCCAAAAGTTCTTAACGTAAATGAATGTTTTGGAAATAATAGCCTTTCATCCGCGGCTACGTCAGTGTAGATTTCGGATATAAACTTTGTTAGATTTTAAGCTGAGAAGGTTAAGTTGGTCTATTTATTTATGACTTTTTTGATTTCGTCAAATAATATTAAGGCTCTCTCTCTTTTTCAATTAAATCATTTTTGCATATACCTATTATATATGTATATTTCCGGAAAAAAATTAATTGCAAAAAGAATCAGAAAAGTCATAGACCAACTTAACCTTTTTTGTTTTAGTCGCGGGTAAAAGCTAGTTTGCTACAATTAGGTTCATGAAGATACGTATTAGCCGATTATGGGTTTTTAGTCAGAGACTTAATTTAGAAATCAAACTAGCTATAATTTGTCCATTCACTTGGCTCTAAGGAGGACCCTTATCTTATGAATTAAATTACTGAATTTTCTGAACTCTTCGATTCATTCATGGGAGGGCATATGGGAGTTAAATAAATTAAATCCTTGTCGCCAGGTGCCAGACTCCATTTAAATTGAGTAAAAGCACCCACGCTTTCATTCAGAAGTTCCCTTACCCCTTGAGCTTTAATTGCTCATAAATCTTTTTTCCCCACTTCTCACAATGTTAAGTTTAAATAAGGTGTTTCATTTAATTTGCCGCGCACAGCTGTGACATTATTTTAATTTATATAAGACGCACGGTAAGACGCTGATAAACAGGAAGGGAAAGTCCCCTTAATCTCCGCCAAATTTGTAAATCTAACGAACTAATGAGCTAATTAACTTAAATATCGTGCTACTCAAAGGAACAGGATTCGCTGGAAGGTGAGAATCTGAGATTGATAAAACCCTGAGCGCATGAGGGGACAAAATGCATCTGAGTTGCCCTCAGGCAAATCGTCTCAAGATACAACAAACGGTTGCAGGTGGAAAGCTCTAGTCTACTCTGCAGTTATCTCTTTCTACATTGAACAAGTGCTATGTATATCTTTCACTAGACTATTTATTTCCTGAATATCTTACCACAAAATTCAGCAATTTCCCCTAAGCGTTCCCGGAGATGGGGAAATGGCATTGCTTGCAACAGGTGACATGCGCCCCTAATCAATCGATTCCATCCATAGACCTGTCTCGCTTCCGGGTCTAGTAAAACGTGATTCTAGTGACCTGTTTGCTTCTCAATTCAGCGCGAGGATTTTGTTTACCTCCCGATTTACATATCGGTTTGGTGCTCATTTTTCACCTCCAGAGATTTTTACCGTCACTTTATCTGGAGAGCAGCAGGTGAATCCAACAGGTCATACGAATCACCTCAAAGTTTTTGTTGTTTAATTCAAATTAAGCTTCAATCCCACTACGCCGAGAAGCATACGGCTCTTCAATAATTAAAGAACAAATGCTTTGAGGCGTGGGCTCACTTCGCATTGTACGGTTGGTGTGCGCTGCAAAGCAATGGTGACAAAGGTCCTGGTGGAAGCTGGTATTGGGTCGTATTTGTTTTTTTATACTTTGAGCGAAAATTACCTTCACCCGCGTGAATTTCAGAACTCTCGGAGGTACGCCGCTCGCCGATGCGAGGCGAATACGAGAGTAGAAGTAGTAGTGAGAATATGCAATCAAATGTGCAGAGATGAACATTAGGGTGCTGAATGCAAGTCCCACTTCCGAGCCCATGAATGTGCAATAAATGCCACACACAATACATTCTATAAATTTGCCTCAGAGGACCTTTGCGATTTATTGCGAAACTTTTAACACTTTTAAATCGCTCGGTCATAATTTCCGAGTTACATAGAGAATTAATGATTGCCATTGAGTTATATTAGCTCAGTTGTTCAGCAAACATTGTCTAAAAATTGTTTTATTACGGGACAGGATAAGAAAGACACGTCATGCACATACATAATTTTGTTATATTCGCTCAGAGAAAAGTTGTAAATGTATATAAAGTTATAAGGAATAAAATCGATTCTGTTCTTTTGAATACTTGTTATGAAGTCGTTCAATAGTTCATGGTTTATTATAAGAAAACCTTTATTAACTCAAGCATTATTGGCTTTTTTTTACCAAGAAGTATGGTTAGCAAGCAATATGAGTATTTAACGTTCTACCAATTTTTATTTTGGTTTTAAGGGACAATTTACATAAAGGAAAATTATATAATATAATATTGAAATTATCGACGGCCCAAGCAGATATAGCTTTAAATATTTTTTCAAACGTCTGAAAATGTCTTCTGTAGTCAGAAGAACTTAAGAAATTTAAAAGGAAATATCATTATGAGTAACGAATAGGCCGCTATAGTCCTCAAGAACGTGAAATGATTGTTTTAATGTTCAATAATTCCTCAGGGATTTTAACACAACCTGCCAACTGCGCCTAACTGCCCGCCTCGAATATGCAAGCATCACACGGGACCGTGTGAGATCTGGAAGGCCACAAGCATAACGCCCATACGCACAAAATATCAATGGTGTGTGCCATACATAATGTGGAAGAGAGCCCAGGCATATCAGCACGACGACGACGAAATTAAACATTTCGGGACAGTTTCTGCGACGTATTGGCATTTTATTTGAGGTCATACTTTGAAATCATTGATTTATGTGAACAAGCCACAGACCTTCGCGGATTTGAAGTACAATATTCGACGAGAAATAGTATCGATAAAAGTGATGGAAAAAGCGACGAGGAGGAGGTTCTCAAGTCAACGCGTATATTGTATGACCACGCATAAATTTGTACACAGTAGTCCGACTTTGATGATTCTTTTTTGATTGGATAGACTATACCTCAAAGTTGGTCTTAATTCAATTTGAAAAAAAATTCCACTTCTAAGGGTGCAAAATTAGGGGATGAATCCCGTTTATTGAATTTCACCCACTTCCCGTCAATTGATTTTAATAAAATTTGGTACATTAGGTGTAGTTCCAATGAAAATATAATATTGTGGTAACCTGCAGTAAAAAGTTGAAAACAAAACCTTTCTACATACAATAACCGCCACTGTGGTGAACAAAAAAAATACTGTTTTGGAAATTGCTTATTGTATCATCTACACATATGTATGTATATATACATAAAAGTATTTATATAAAAATGAATGTTCGTTTGTCTGAGGCTTATAGACTCGGAAACTACTGAACCGATTAAGGTGGAATATATACGCTATATTTGTTTCGATGTCAAAAAGATTTAGAACATAGTTTGAAAATTTTGAAATATGTAGGTTGAGCTGCACGCAATTTTCAGACAAACGGAAAATCAAGGTATACTGTGATTTTCATATTAATAAATAGGGGTTTTACGGGTGGCTTCTCTCGAATCTACTATCAAATTTTCGAAATTAAAGATGGCGGATCCAATATGGCAACCGGGATTTCTCAACTTCAAGGGATATTCATGTAAATGAATATTCAGGGGTTTTTGGGGTCGCTGATTTTAAATCTTCTATCTGCATTTGCACCACGCAAAGTCGGGATTTTTAAGCTAGTAATGAATTAAAGTTGCATCAAACAAAATAAAAATTAAAAATAACTGCAAACCTGGAAGTCTGCAGATAAGTTTTAATCAACTTCAATCTCGCTTTCGCTCTCGATAATCGATGGGAACATTCGGCGACAGTGTCTGTTATTTCAGGAATGACGTCATCAAGGGAGGCTGCACAGATTTCTGAATTTTACTGACAATGAAGTGGTTCGACGATTTTGGAGTAACATTTTCATTAAACTGCATCTTTCCTCGACTGTGTCTGTCTCTGTTAAACTTACAAGAAAAGTATAAATACTAAAAAAATGCGAAATTTTGTTCTT
The DNA here is from genome assembly GCA_947538895.1 of Neoitamus cyanurus. Lineage (NCBI taxonomy): Eukaryota > Metazoa > Arthropoda > Insecta > Diptera > Asilidae > Neoitamus > Neoitamus cyanurus. The sequence continues at coordinate 28,626,222 of OX384540.1, forward strand.
TACAACTATATTTTGAACATTTTTCATATTAGACAAACCGTTACCGAAATATTTAATGAAAACTTGCTGTTTTCACCGTTTGCACCTTTCATTCAAAATGGCAGCTTCCGTTTACCCCGCTGAAGGTCGAAAACTTGTGTTTTTCCTCAAGGTCAGTACTTAAACAACATATTTCAAAACTATTTCCACCCCATATTTTGTAAGGCAACGACCTTTTTAATCCCTGCTGATGGACTACTTAGTAGATAATTTAATAAGTACCAATGTTACATACATTTTTATTTTTTACTGTTTAATACATTTGACTTGACAGTTAATTAGGTTAAAATTTTTATTATATTTTAAACCTCAAACAGAGTTACAAATATTTTTAAGTAATATTTTTTTTCTGTTCCCCGTTCTTAGAACCTCAGTATCCAAATAGCCCCACTTTACGGGAAGTTTAATATAATCGATTAATTTTTGATAGCATCTTTTTAATATACAGATTATGAAGTAGGTATGTATACAAATTGTGTAGAAATATTTTATTGTACATAATTATTTTTTCTTCAAATTGATGAATGATTTTTCTCCGTACTTGAGTGTAAATTCGTTAAGAAATTTGAAACAACAGAACTTTGAAATTCATATTTGGTTTTAATTAAGCAGCTTATCTACATATTATTCCATAGGACGCACCGCACAATTTTAAAATTGCATCCTTCCATGGCAACCAGAACCTCTGCTGTAACCGATAAGGGCCCCAAATAAAATCTGCTCATTTATTCGACTAAATGTGAGAACTTAATTGACCCAATAAATAAAAATAATTGCCAACACGATACACCCAAATAAACAAACTAATTACATATTTGAGGTTTATTCCCCCACTTCATCGTTGCCATATCAACGGTCGCCAAGCCAATGTATAGATCCAAACACAAAAGCAGGTAACCGTGTAGTTGAGCAGTGAGCGGACATCATGCAGCTGAAATTCTTAAAAACAATTTTAGAGGGACAGGTGAGCTTGCAAATCCCTTAATTCCTGTAATTGATTGATGGTTTCTTTTAAGGACCATTTGAGTCGTACTGCCGGACTGGGTTGGAGCCCCAACCACCAGAAGTTGGCTGTGGCCACTGCGGACCGGCAAATCTTGCTGTTTGATGATTCAGGTGAACGTCGTGATAAATTTTCCACAAAACCGAGCAATCCTGCGAACGGAAAGAATTCCTATGTCATCAGGGCAATAGCTTTTAGCCCGGATTCTACAAAATTAGCTGTAGGGCAAAGCGATAGCATTGTATACGTCTATAAATTGGGGGACTCCTGGGGTGATAAGAAAGTTATTTGCAATAAGTTCCCGCAGTCCTCATCGGTCACGGCTCTGACTTGGCTTCCCTCAGGTCCGATTATTGCAGGTAAAGTATAATAGGTAAAAGCAGTCCAAATGCAAAAGTTTCCTAAACTTTCCAGGCTTGGATGATGGCAAAGTGCGCGTTCTCTACTGCAAGACTAACAAGTCCCAAAGTTTATACAACACGGAACAAATGGTTATCTCGTTGGCAACGAACTCGAAGGGCACTGGATTTTTGTCAGGGCACGCTGATGGCACTATAATTCGGTTTTTCATTGCCGACGACGGAACTGAATCATCAGGAAAGGTTACCCAACACCCTGTGCCCCCATTCGCTTTGGCATGGCCACAGACCTGTATTGCTGCAGCTGGATGCGATAAAAAAATCGTTTTTTATGACTCTCAGGTATGCAATGCATTTGGATTAGGTGTTTTAGAGGGGCTAGAGCTAAACGTTAACTCACAAAAGGGGAGACAAGTGCGGAACTTCGACTTCTCCCGACTGGATAATGAAAGAGATTTCATGGTAGCTGCTTCCAGTCCCAACGGTCAATCTGTGGCTTTCGGCGGTTTTGATAGAATCAGGATATTCTCGTGGAGCCCCAGGTTATCCACTTGGGGCGAAACAGCCACCAAAGAAATAGAGAATCTATATTCCATTTGCGCACTCACGTGGAGAAGGGATGGTACAAGGTAATTTAGCGCAACTATCATTTAACGAATCTTAGGTCCATAAGTAATATTCTATATAGGCTCGCAGTCGGATCAGTCTCTGGGGCCGTCCTTATGTTCGAGTCCGTGTTACGCAGAACTATCTGGCAAGAAAAGTTTGAATTAATTTTTGTGGCGCCGAACCAACTGGTAGTCAAGTCCCTGCAGAACCCATCGCAAGGGATGACAATTGAATCGCACATAGGCCTAGAAATCGACGATGTGCGTATTATGGGCAAGGACAACTACCTAGTTGCCAGGACAGAGGAATCCCTTCTTTTGTGCGACTTAACCCGAAATTTAATAAGCGAAGTGCCCTGGGTTAATTCGGGTCGACATGAGCGATTTTACTTCGAAAATCCCAACGTCTGTTTAATATTCAATGCGGGAGAGCTAACCTTGGTGGAATATGGTGAAGACGTGATCTTGGGTTCAGTCCGGACGGAATTTGTCAATCCACACGTGATTTCCGTTCGGCTAAACGAAAGGGGAAATTCCAGGTGGTGACTGATTTTCGCAAAGAATTTAATTTTAGCCCGTATCTTTCGCAGGGACAACAAAAAACTAGCCTTTCTCCTGGATATGAAAACCATTTGCGTTGTGGACCTAATATCCGAGTCAGTCGTAACACAGGTCAGTCACGATTCTAAAATCGACTGGATGGAGTTGAGCGAGACCGCGCACAAACTGCTCTTCAGGGACAAGAAAATGAGGTATCTAATACATTATGCACTGCCTGGCTGCTCTTCCACTCTGCAACCACCCAGACATTTTAAATATTCAGAATAAGACTTTAGCGTTTGAGTTCGAGGCATTTTAACTGCCACTTTACCATTTAAGGTTGGTTCTCGTCGATATCCACTCGAATAAGAAACAAACGCTCCTGGGAAACGTTGCCTTTGTGCAGTGGGTGATACAAAGCGACGTTGCAGTCGCCCAAAGCGATAACAACTTGGCCATTTGGTACAATATCGATTTGCCTGAGCACGTGACCATAATGCCTATAAGAGGAGACTGCTTCGATGTGACAAGAGAGGAGGTATGTATACTCTTGTTATAGATTTAATAGACCAAGAAAAAATCGTCTTTCCACTGTCCGAATACCACAAAACGAAATAACTAAATTGATATTAGAAAATATTGTTTTATTACTCCTCCATAGTTGCATCAATTAATAAATTAGTGTGTTGCAATTTTTTGTGTGAAATTTTAAGAAAAAGGATTAAACAGAACCATATTGGTAAAGTGACCAGATATTTCAAACTTATTATTCAAAAATTAAATCATACATAATTGTTGTAAAAGCACTTAAGTATAAGAATAAAGTAATTTTTGATTCCCAATTCAATAGCAATTTGCAATATTCAAATAAAAATACGCACCATCACCTCTCTAAACTGTTCAATTAACAACTTTTCTATATCTGCATATTATTTAGGTACTTCTAATTTGACAAAATAAGCGAATAAGAAACTTTAGTTGATAACGACTGGGCCTTCTGTCGGGCACGTGTCTGTTATTTAATTGAAATTTCAGCATTTTTATACTGGGGAAAAATTGAGGAAAAGATTACCTTCACCCGATCGAAAAGCACCAAAGGCTACATATGAAATAGATAAGCTACCAACTACATAAAATTCTGAAAATTACTATATATTATTATAGTATAATTATAATCTGTAAGAAAAACGTCATGCAGATTGATACGTATATTTTGTCTGTGTATTGTGATAAGAAAAAACCCTGGTTTTAATAATGAGACACGTGATTCAGATTTTCGAAAAATTATATTAGTTTAGTTAAATTATTTTTATTAGTTTTAATTAAATTTAGAAAAGAGTCCTCCGTTAATATTATTTGGCGCAATCACAAAAGTCATAAACAAACGGACCAACTTAACCTCCTCCGTTTAAAATCGAACAAAGTTTATATCCGAAATCTGCGCTGACGAAGTCGTGGGTAAAAGCTAGTATTAAAATAAAATTTTAAGTGTTAGAAAACGAATTGGATTTAAACAAAAGGTCCAGGAGCATTATAAAAAGTGCTGTTCCAATTGGAATTGGGATGGAAGGCCCTATTTCCCAGAAAAATTGGAAGCCAAGTTTGAGTTCGCCAAAAATCATGGAATTTACAAAAGTGGAAGACAGTGCTCTTTGCTGATGAAAGAAAATTTAATTAGAGATCATTCAGCAAGATTCCCGTTCTTTTGTGTATAGTAGGTAGGAGTTAGGAGGGTAGAATAAGTCTCAGAGGCATTGGGGTAAGGACTCCATCTACCCCAAACTTTCTAAATTTGCAACGCCCATTAAAAAGATGCAATGAGAGAATGTGTGTGCGGTCGCAGTTGCAGTGTTTGAAGTTCAGGCTGCGTTCTAAAACATGGTCAGTAAAAATACTTCCCGGAGTTCTATCCTTAGCCTTGGCGTTAATCTGCAAAGAGTTGTAAACGGAGGATTATTCATCAATGGTGTGATATGGCTGGCTATCTAAAAAAAAAGCCAGGATCAGGGTGCGACGTATACATTAGAGAATGATTTAATTCTGCAATCACTTCATTAATTCAAACGTTCAACCACGTTTCCAAAAATATTTACAAACGCCATAGTCGCCATAAATGTTTGTAAGTTTTTATTACTTTGTTGTCTGTTTGCTACAAATCTTGCAATAAAAATTTCGACTAGCTCTGATTAAGCTAGAGCTTTGAAATGTTGCACACCTACATATGGTATACAGTCCGATGACGATGCAATATAGTATATTCAATATCCTTCTAAATCCAATATGGCGGACGCTACAAGATGGCGGATTATATTTTTCTTGACAACCCCCTATGATGTGGGTATCAAATGAAAGGTTTCGACCAGTACAATGCGATTACCTATATGTTGTCGTCATTAAAATTAAGATTCAAATTGCAAAAAAAAACACAATAAGTAAAGACTGAAAAGTAAATACTAAAGTAACGATAAAAACTCATTTATTAAGAAAACGCTTATATTTAAGTCAAATGTACTAAAAAACAAAAAATTAAATAAATATTACTTATTCAATCACCTTACCTACTTTTGAAATTTTAAGCACTAGCTGTATCCAGTTTTATTATAAAAAATTATTGCAACAAATATGATTACGTAATATAAGAGCTTGTTGTGATGTGCTAAGTTGAGTGTTGACACTAGTAGGTATGAATGTATGATAAGTTTTCATTCCACATCGCAACAAACTTTTACATAAAGTAATCGCAATTGACACAAAAATTTATTTTAATAAAATTGGTTACAGTTAGTGCTATTCCAAAAGTTCTTAAAATGTCATAAGTAGGTAGGTAATTGAATAAGTAAACTTAAGTATTATAATTTTTTTATTTTTTAGTATATTTGACTTTAATAAAAGCTTATTTTTAAACGGTTTTATTTAGCTTCACTCCGTATATTTTTGCATATGCTTGTTTGTTTGGTTCAAATCTTGCAACCGAGTTTCGACAACTACATACTACTCAACCGATTCCGATGAAACTTTGTACACGTATTCAGTCTGCATGATAATACAACATAGTATATTTAATTTTATGCTACATCCAATACCTATGGTAGCTACCAGAAAATGGCGGATTAATTTTTCCTTTACAACCCCCTGACAGGGATATCAAATGAAAGGATATGAAAATTAGAATTCAATAAGCTCTGTAGCGTCATTTTAAATCAAATATGGCGGACAATACAAGATGGCGGGTTAACATTATCTTTACATCTCCCCTGATGTAGGTATCAAATGAAAGGGTTTGATGAGTATAAACGACGTCTTTCTAAATGAAATATGGTGGATGCGCCAAGATAGCGGATCACCATAATAATTACAACTCCCTTGACCCTTAGTATCAAATTGATGGGTTTCATGAGCATGAACATGGTTGGCTATGCATTTTACATCGATCGCATATCGACCTCCAAGACTTGTGTATAAAATTAAAAGTTTGAATAAGAATATAATAGACTAAACAGTAGTAGAAAATATTCAACTAGATAGAGAAATGGAAGTTCCGCACTTGTCAATGGATCGGATAAATGAAATCAAATCAGACTAACCAAAAAAAAACACACTAAAAAGTGAAAAATATAAAATAGGAAAAAAAACCTCTTAAGTTAAATGGTTTTATTGCACCATTGAAGATGTACTAAAAGCTAGAAAATAACTATGGGTCACCAATCTGAGGCTTTGATTAGAGTAAAATAAAATCGTGGGCGCATTTAGTAGAAAACACATAATATAATAACAGTATGATTTCCAAACTCCAGCAAAACAAAGTGTTCTGCTAAATGTGCCTCACGATTTTTTTTTAGTCCGATCAAAGCCCCAGATTGGCGCCCCATGATTATTTTCTAGCTATTAATACATTATCAATTATGCAATACTCGTAAAATTGATTAACTTAAAATGTTTTTTTTACCAATTCTTTATTTATAAATTATTTTTAATTTTTTAATTTTCGAGTATATTGAAAGTATTAAAATTTGCAAATTATGCCTGGGTATGTTGTCTAATTTTTTTTTGGTGAAACTTTACACAAGGCTGAGTTCGCCTAGTACTCGTACTTAGGCATTTATTCTTAGCAAATAGGTATGTTTTCTCTATCATATGGTATATGTCCATAAGCCGGTTGACGTACTCTAGTTCTTAGAGAAACTATATAAATTTAATTAGGAAATTTGCAATCGCTGTAAAAGATTGCCCTGGTGTTTTAAGGTAGTTTACCGAAATGGCCTATCACCGTCCCCGGGTCGAACCTGGATCGGATCATAATTGAGGTGCACACGATTAAATAAACTGAAGCAGAGCCTAAGGGAGAGGCTTTGTGGAATCCCTATGCTCTCCTAACTGGAGTTATAGGAAATACTTTTTTTTTACCAAAATGATTAGTTAATTCACTTAAGCTTCCTGTATAATATTGCCTTAGTGTTTTCAGGAAATGTTCCGCAGTTCTTATTTGGTTTTCCAAAATTTGTTTCCCTAAGCTTTGCGCAAGTTTTATTGGGAGGCTTCCCTAAAAACTTTGAAGACCAAAAATGCAGTTTTTATTATATACGTGTTTTTTTAACATTTTTGCATAAGTTTTTCTCTCAGTGCTCGAAAACGATCATATTTCTATAAGTATAGGTAGGTACTGGTTTATTGAAACCAAAAATTGTTGGGGGTTCTCCTCTAAAAATATAAATAGTAAATATGTCACCGAAATAATTGAGGAATTCATTTACACTTACTAGTTTTGGACTGATAGATAACCAAAATTATTATATGTAGTTACATGCAATATAGAAAATACTCACGATTTTCAGAATAAATCAAATCGGGTACAAAGTGCGTATTAAAACAATTTAAACATCATCATGTAAATATATTTACAAATTTGGCCCAGCGTTTCCACAAGATTTGTATAAATTTATACATATATTCAGAGCAGAATATTCCGCCCAGACGACGCATTTCCAGTGATTTATATTTAGAGAGACATGACTTTCTTTGCATATTTCATAAGCTCGAGGCTTGGCATCCAGCTGAATAAATATGTTAAAAGCATAAATTAAAAATTATGAAAATCAACAAGTGAATTGCCTCTCCCCAACACATTACCGCAGAAATGTTTGCTCTTGTGAACGTTCCTTTGCTAACGGAAACTTATTACTGCATAGTAATAAAGCAGGCGTAGCTACAGGTAAAAGGAAATCATATTGAGTTTCAGCCACTTTACTTTTAAACGGTGGTTTATGGAGGAATAATTCTGTTCAAAGAATTACGGAAAGAATGGTAAGTTCAAAAGTCTTTCTTGAAAGTCTCGAGGTAGCAATACATCGAGGATAAATAGTTCTTGAAAGAAAGGTTCAATTTATTCCGCTGCCTTTAAAAACCAAAAGGTGGGATTGCTCGGTTAGCTTGTGGTTGCGTCACTAGCAATTTCGCCCAAGTTCTCAACTTTTTCCAATAAGCTGATCGAATTTGAGATTTTTACCGGCTCAAAGGACTTTCCTCCTTTACCTTCAGGGAAAAACTTTGGTTCGAACCCAAGAAGGACCGACGGAGCATACCTATCAACTTGATGAAGGTTTGGTCGAATTTGGTACAGCTGTAAATGATTGCGACTTCGGGCGTGCGATACAATTCCTCGAGAGTTTGGATGAAAGGCCCGCAGCTAAAGCCATGTGGCACAACCTCGCCTTAGTGGCTCTGGAACAACAAAATTTACGTGTGGCCCAAAGGTGTTTTGCCGCTCTCGGGAACGTATCCAAGGCATTTTATTTAGATGAAATGATACAAGTTGCCGACAGGCATGAGAAAACAGCAGGGACTGGGCAGGTGTGTCCCGAAGTTAGGGCGAAAATGGCTCTTCTGAACTCGGATCTTAGGAGCGCCGAGAGGATATTTTTAGAACAGGGTGACATTGAGGCCGCCTTACAGATGTACAAAAACCTGAGAATGTGGGATGAGGCAATTCAATTAGCCGAGAGAAGGGGCTATTCCGACTTGCAAAAATTAAAGGAACAACAAATGAGCTTTCTTCTCTCTACGGGCCAAGAAGAAAAAGCTGGGCAGGTTTTAGAAGATCAAGGCGAGCCCGAAAAAGCAATAACCTTATACCTCAAGGCAAGAAAGCCCGCTAAGGCTGCGAGGCTTGCACTAAAGCAGCCTCACTTGCTCCAGGATGAAACTTTAATGGTACGAATTACTGAAGGCCTTATTAAATCAGGTGAGCGAGACTAACTTGACGAATCGACAATTTCCCCCTATTTGCAATTTCAGAACTCTACGAACTAGCTGGTGATGTGGCTTTGAAACTTTCCCGTCCAGATGCTGCGCTGGCTTTGTACCGAAAGGGAGGTGTATATGCGCGGGCGTTGGAGCTCGCACGCCAACATGCACCTGACGAGGTAACAACACTTGAAGAAGAATGGGGTGACTGGTTAGTGTCTAAGCGGCAGCTAGATGCCTCCATCAACCACTATATCGAAGCGGGTGCGACTGAGAAAGCGTTAGAAGCCTCCGTAGGTGCCAAACAATGGCGAAAAGCGGTTCAAATCGCAAAAGTTTTGGATGAACCGGCCGAAATTCGTAAATATTCTAACGAGCTTTCAAGGCATTTGGCTTTCGCCGGTGATTTGGAAGGTGCAGAAGATCTCCTAGTGCGGGCTAATATGTACAAAGAAGCTATTGAGCTACTCAATAAGCATGGGCAGTGGGAGAGGGCTTACCAAATTGCTGAAAAGTACCTCAACACGGATGAAATGCACGACACATTTGTAAATTTGGCATCATCTTTAGAGGAACAAGGTAATTTCCCAGTTAAGCTTGTCGCGTTTATTCTAAGTTTTTTGTTGCAGGAAAATACAGAGATGCTGAAAAGGTCCTGATCGCTGTAAATGAACCAGACCTTGCAATTGCTATGTACAAAAAACTCGAGCTCTATGACTCCATGATAAGGCTCGTAGAGAGGTATCATAAGGACCTGGTAGAGAGCACCCATCTACATTTGGCTAAGCAACTCGAGTCCAAGGGGAAATTTAAAAATGCTGAAATCCACTTTATAGCAGCAGGAGATTGGAAATCAGCAGTGCATATGTATTGCAGCGTTGGAAGGTGGGAAGACGGTTTTCGTATAGCAAAGCAAAAGGGAACAGAGGGTGCTAGTAACCAGGTATGTTTCCTACGAGGAGTTCAAAGTATCCTAATACAAAAACATTGGCTCTATTTTTAAACGGCTTCATTTAGCGTCATTCCGCATATTTTTTTGTTTTTTTTAAATCTTGCAATCGTTTTGCATACGTATTCAGTCTGAATGACAATACAATACAGTATATTCAATTTTATGGAACACACAATATGGCGGTCACCACAAAATGGCGGATTACCTTTTCTTTTACAACCCCCAGACATGGGTATCAAATGAAAGGGTATGGCCAGTAGAATGCAATAAGCTGTGTGACGTCATTGTAAATTCAAAATATGGTAGCCACCACAAAATAGCGGACCACATTTTTCTCAATTTCAAGTCCAAAAAGACGGCCAATACAAAATGGTACATTACCTATTTCTTTATTACCGCCTCGATATGGGTGTCAATGAAAGGGTCCGATGAGTAGAATACAATAATCGTGTGATTGATGACTACAACTCCCTTGACATAGGTATACAATTGACGGGTTTCATGAACAGAACGTGGTTAGCTATGTATTTTACATCGATCGCATATAAACCTTCTAGACATGGGTGTCAAAGTAGGAACTATTGTAATAATAATAGACTAAAATGTAGAAAATATAGGACTAGAAGAAGAAGCAGAAGTTCCATACTTGCCAATGGATCGGATAAATTAAATTAAATCAGGCTAAGCAAATAAAGTACAAATAACTATGGGTCGCCAATCTGTAGCTTTGATCAGACTAAAATAAAATCGTGGAGCGCATTTAATAGAAAACACATAATAACAGTATGATTTCCAAGCTCGAACAAAACAGAAGTTATGGCAATCATTAAGTCTAATAAGTTCACTTTACCATTACATATATCCAATCTCCATAGTAAATGAATCATGAATTCATTAACAGAGTCAATATACCGAGGGAAGTTATCGAATTTTTGTCCCCGTGTACATCGTTGATATTTTATATTTGTTGTTTCCTCCTTATCAATGCCTTCTATTTTGTTCATAAATATGTCAAATTGGTATGGGGTTATAGTGATAATAGAGACCTCAATGCTAGTTCTCCGTTCTGTTGGTAATATTTGTCATTATATTTAAAATAGTTATGTTATAGGCAACAATTTAAACCAACTTATGTGATCAAAAACACCTACGAATTTTTCTCATTTAAACTTAAAATGATTGAAGTCCCACCAAATTCGAAATTAATGTAGATTGATGCAAAACGCCTATATACAAATATCCCAGTCACATGGACAATGAGTGTCTTGTTGGAGTGGATAAAGTCTTATGCTTGAACAAAGTAGGTAAACCATATTTACTCAAAAGTTAAAAAAAAATAAAATGTTTGCAGGTATTGGAAATAAGTTTCAATCCATGTATAAGCACAGATTATAAGACTATTGATATGGTCCAATTTGAAGAAGAATTTTAAGTCTCGATTACATCGAACATAGGTTACATATGATCACATCAGGATTTTAAATTCCAGTCAAAGCTGATTTTACAGAAATTGCTGGCACCCACAGATCTCGTGCCTGAGTCTCGCTGCGTTCTGGAAAGCGTAATAGTATCTGAAAGTAGAGGATTTCACCTTTCATTTCAGCGCAAAACTCGAAAGGTTTTTTTTTATCTAAAAATCAAACAATAATTTTGGGGACCCCAAATTCTTGGTTTGTTTTTTATATATAAAAAAAAACCACTTTGAGTAGGAGCATAAAATTGCGTTCAAATGAAGACTGAAATCCCCCACTTTCGGAAAAAACAGGTTAACTTTTACAGTGTGGGCCATAATGTATGACCTTATCGAAAAGTACCATAGATTTTACAAATGGAGTCGTATGTCAATTCGGCTTTGACATTTTGTGAAACAAACAAAATTAGAAATTCTGTGAACAATCAAGGATCGCTATACTCTTGAAAGCGTTTCCCGATCGCCCGAAGTTCTGGGAGAACACCATGGAATTGGATGTCATTATAAAAGCTCAATTCGTTATCAACAATATTAGCGGTTACTTAAACAATATCATCTTCAAAACATGATGGAAAAAAAACTTGAATGTTAAAATAAATATTTAAAATAAACCGCATTAATTTTGTTTACTCTATTCCTAAGATATGGTCTAGCAAAATAGGGTCATGCATTATGACCCACCATGCACAATTCTCATCAGAACGCCGGAAGTCGTGGTGGAGGGTGACGAAGGATCGGGAAGGGAGGGGGCAACCCGTGCTATTTAGGTTTATCAGAGCGTAATGAACCTTTCCTGAAAATATTGTCTACCAACTCCTACACTCCTTATTCTATAGTCACCGCTGTGCCTATATGAGTTGCAATTTTGTTCGCACTATAACTTGAAAAGTATTAATTTTACGAAAAAAGTTGATATAACTAAATTTGTAGAGAATTTCGAGATCTATACGTTGCTCTTAAAGTTTCCAATACTGCTACTATAATTAACATTGGGACGGAAGCTCAAGATCTGTGAATATAAAAACTCACACTTAAACTTTACTAACACACAGCACCACCACCACCACCCCTCTCATATCCTCATCTTCAGATCAGACATGGACGGTATGCAGGAAGGAAATATAATTAGACTGGACTATTTCAGCATACTTCAGACTTAGAATTTTGATTCAAATTGGGCCATTTGAATAATATGTGGTATAATTTAGTTTTGATCTAAATAGACAAGAAAATAGCTCGTGTGGTTTGGTACCGCTATTGGATAACTATTTACCCAAAGCGGAGTAACTGGACTTTTCGAACACGCGCAATAACCGGAAATAACCTTAGATAGTTTACTTCCAAGACACTAGTAGTTTAGTAAAGAAATTTTTAATCAAAGAAGAGAAATACTAATTGACGTTAATGGAGAATTTACGAGTGCCCTAACGAAATGTGGTGGCTAAAACATAAACATGTTCGCAAATATATCGATTTTTATTACTAAACTAGACTGGGTGCCACGAGCTATATATACATATATATATATATATGTATGTATATATGTATATTATATTTTCTGATAGGAATACACTTTTGGTATATATAAATTTCTAACTCCTTCTTATCTCCAACAAAATTGTTGGAAATCCACAAGATACTTGATTTTAAAACAATTTGTATATTACAAAATCCCCGAAAGGTCGCCTATATGTGGGCAAAATCTTTACCAGTGGAAGGAGCAGCACGACTCCTCACAAAACTCGGGCTACTAGATACAGCCCTTAATTTCGCTTGCGATTCTGGCCAATTTGATTTTGCCATTGATCTTTGTCGAATCACCGGCAAATCCACAGATGATGTCCACTTAAAAATGGCAATGTCTCTTGAAGATGAAGGCAAGTTTGAGGAGGCTGAGGAAGAATTTATCCGAGCCAACAAACCAAAAGAAGCGATTCTTATGTACACCCATAATGGTGACTGGAAGGAGGCCCTACGAGTAGCTGAAGCTCATTCACCTGAGAGTGTTAACGAAATTTTAATGGGACAAGCTGGTGCAGCACTGGAAAGCCGAAACTTCCAAGAATATGAAGCACTTCTTCTCCGCGCACAGCGACCTGACTTGATTATCAGACACTACAAGGAATATAATATGGTGGATGAAGCCCTACGTATTGCTGAAGAGTACTTGCCGAGTGCTTTGCCCGACTTAAGGAAACTTCAAGCTCATGAGAGGAGGCAAAGTAGTGCTGCTAGTCCAGCAAATTCACGCGCAATTCTTCAGCAAGCTCAAGAATATGCCAGAAACGAGGAATTTCGGAAAGCTGCGGAGTGTCTTCTTCAACTCGATAGTTCGAATACGGATCAAGCAACGTTGGAAAGATCTTTGGTAAGAGCAGCCGAAATTTGCAACCAATTTCTGGAGGGACGAGATGCAATTGACATTGCAAGCCAACTAGGACCTCGTCTATTAGAACTTAACCAAGTAGGACCAGCGGCGCAGTTGTATTTAGCAGCCGAATTACCCAAGGAAGCAGTAGATGTATTTATTCAATCAGAACAATGGAGTAAAGCTAGAAGACTAGCAAAGGAAATTGACAGCGAAATGGTGGCCTATGTTGAGAGTCTGCAGAAATCACGTCTTAAGACTGAGGGAAACATTGAACAACTGGCCGATATTGGTAAAGAGTTATTTTTATATTTTATGTGTACCTATTGGTTGTGTTTTATTTGCAGATATTATGGGTGCTTTAGACATGCTGGCAGAGCAAGGCCAATGGGCACGCTGCTTGGAGAAAGCCAAGCAAATGAACGTGAAGGTACTTCATAAATATTTAGCCCTATATGCAGCCCAGCTTATTCGGGACGGCGACAGCCCAGCAGCACTGTCACTGTATCTAACTCATGGGGCACCAGCTTTGCAGCAGAACTTCAATATTTACAACCGAATTGCCCTGGACAGCTTTTCTCTCCGCGAACAGTTTGCTAGCCCAATTTGGAAGGACTTGAGATCTTTCCTTTTCCAGCTATCATTGGTATAAGGCAAAATTATTATAAATTAAATAACCTTAAACAGGTCCTCCTTTATAGACTATAAAAAATTCCGAATTTGCTGAATCTGAAATATTAAGCAAAGTTGAGCAGCTTCTTTTGGTTGCTCATTATTATACTAGTCGAACAGCGTTCAGACAAGTCCAAGCTCTGCAAGGAATAGCTGTGAAGATATCCGTGGCTTTGCTTCGTTACACTGATATGATTCCCGTTGATAAGGGATTCTTTGAAGCTGGATCAGACCTGAGAAATGTTGGGCGAGAATCTGAAGCCTTTGTTATTCTGAACCACTATTTGGATTTATGTGAGGCTATAGAAGAGGGATCTGGTAATTTGGTAGATCACTCTGATTTATCTGCAACAGACTTTCCAAGTTCTGTGCCCTTACCCGAGGACTTACATTTGAAAAATGAAGCTAACTTACATGAAGAGGTCAGAGAATGGGTTCTTGCCGTTAGTATGGACCAAAAAGTTGATCAAGTACGCATCGAAACAGGTTGTAACGTAAATATAACTTCAAATGAATATTTTGCAGATTTTACCTCTCGATGATAGAAACTTGTTTGAATCAAGCTTAGGAATGTCGGATGTAGCTTGCGTAGTATCGGGCTACCCTGTGATTGGAAGGCAGCCAGTTTTATTTCAGAAATCAAACAAACAAGCTAATAGAGATGCGTGGAGCAAGCTAACAGTTGCAGCAAAAATGGCGCCGAACAGTGAAATTCCAGATATAATAGAATTCATAGAAAAGTGGTGTGGTTCTGCAAATTTTGTCATTCATTAAAACGTGTGCGCAACATTTACATTTACAAAGCATATTGTACTAAAAGCACCTTCGGATTTGTTAAAATGTCAAGAATATTATTAATAAGACTAGTTTTCAACCAAAGCCGTTTGCTAATATTAATTATATTTCTATGGTATAAAACCGTTCCGTTACTGACTGACTGGCTGAAAGACAACGCACAGCCTAAACCACTAAAAATAGAAACATGAAATTGTAGAGTGTAGAGTGGGTGTAGAGGTGCACTAAGAAATCATTTTTCGAAAATCAAAAATTGCACTAATTTGAAGCTCAGAAGATTGATATTTCTTACTGGCTAAGATAAAAAGTTAGCTTGGCTTTTTAATTTTTCAAGCCGGAATTATAAAGTTGTAGTAACTTGTTTGAAGAAAATGTGCATAATTTATTATTTGTTCACCTTTGCTCATGATTGCATACAAACAAACTTCATACAAAAGAGTATTTTTGAACCAAATTAGTTCCAAAATTATAAAACTTCAAGCTTCAAAATTTGTTGTTTCTGGCTTGAACAAATAAAAGATCAATCTGGCTTTTTATTTTAGGCAGATTAAAGTATCAAACCGTTGGGCTTTTTCCTTTTAACTCCAAATTATTTTTGGTCGGGAGTAACAGGTAAAGGGAGCTTTTTTCTAAAAAAATTCGAAATTGGTACAGCCCTAGTATTTACTATTTCAACTTGGATGTAGAACAGGTCCTTTAGGTGCTTTACCTTTAATGCTGTAATATTAAAGTTTAAATAAAATTCTTAGTTGGTGCCTACCTACTTGAAATATTATAATTATTATCCTATTTTTTGTAGTCGGTTTGTGTTGTTATATGTTAATATTTTTTTTATATACATTTAAACTGCTTTTAGTTATAATAAACTGATTATATAGAAAAACAATCCTTTAAAATACCGCAATATAAGCATAATCGAAAACTAAAAATCCCAAAAATTGATGAAAAAGATAGAAGAAAGCTTTGCATTATTTTAATGAAAGTTTTACAGGAAATATGCAGCACAATATACATACTAAATTAAGAAGAAAATAAAAAATCATAACATTAACTGCATACCTACAAAAGGGGGTCGTTTTCATAAATGCAAAATGTCAACATTAAACAATTTAAAACATAATCTGAATATTGCAATTGCGGGGCAGTTTTGCATTTCTGAAAACGTTTGAGAATAACAGAAAATAAAACGAGGAGTTCTAGGACCCGGCTGACTCTGCTCATATTCTCAGATCTATTTCGCGTTTCACAGTTTCGCACTTTTACAGGAAGGGAGTGACAAGATTGTGATTGTTGAATAATGAAATTATTGCATCATCAAAACAGAACACAGTATGGGTTTACACGGTTCTGATTTAACATTACAAATTTCAAAGCAGTAGAGGTGCGAGTTTAAATTTAGACGTCACTGATCTACATCGTCCAAAACGTACAACCAACAGGGTGGTATACATATATCAAAGAAAGCAGGCGATACTTCCTTATCAAGGCATCCAGGTCCCCAAGAGAATATTATACTTTCGCTTCTTCTGTGGTATAACCATAGCAAAAGAACGGATAGATGTCCATTTTCATATCAAATATTGTTCCTATGAAAATAAATCTGAGAGAAAGCTCAGCCACTTGAGCTTTCTTGAAGTCAATGTGTGAAACGCCTGTGTCATTACAAATGCTATTTTGCATCAACCTGAGCGGTAGTAGTACTTGACTAGGCATATTCGTATTGGGCTTATATGCTTCCAATCGATGCGGTTTTTTTTTATCTAGAAAACAAACCATGAATTTGTAGGTCGCTAAACTCGATACATTCCACTTTTTGCGGTCGCCTCTTCGTATATTCTTCCTGTTTACGCTTTCTATAATCTTTATTATGTCTATATTGTACCATTTTATTATTTTTAAGAAATTTCCACACTTTGAAGAATAGTAAAGAATCAAATATTGAGTTATTTATAATCTATTTTACATCCTTTTATTCTTTAACCCTTTCCATCTGTAAACGAAGTAAGATCCACGTAAAAATTATTTATCGAAATAACAAAGCAACTCAATTTACGATTCTCCGTACGTGTGCACAATACCTTAGCCGCTTAGCGCACTTGGAAATATGCTACGACTCAAAAATAAGTTGCAAATGTTTCATATGCGAATAAAATAGGCCTGAGAACCAAGCGAACATCATCCGAAAGCGAAATTCTCATATGTGGGCAACAACGCTTTTACCGAAGTATCTACATATCCAAAGTCGTTTTGCTAAAATGGATGCCAGACGTTCAGCTTGTTAAAGGGACACAGGTGGAAAATTGAATTTCCATATTATTATGGTTATGTCCAATGTAATTGCACATTTATGTAAGGTCAAGTGGGCCAATATTGTGACTTGTGCACCTTATCGCTCAAATTCAATTCGATTCAAATCAATTTTCAACTTCATGCTACTTTCAACCCAAGTTTTAGATTTTTTAATGCAATATGTTATGCGAGCAAGCACCAATTAAGTTTGTCATTTGATTCTCATCGTAATGAAATCCGTAATCAAATAATAATAATGAAAACCCAGCGATTTTTTAACTTTAGTTTATTTTCTTACTTCAATACAAATAAGAGCAGTCATACAGTAATATTTGAAGTCTATACTAGACCAAATCCAATAATTTAGATAATTAAACAAATTTACATCAACATTTCCAATGATATATGGAAGTAGAGAAGGTAATTTGCAGTTGCAACGTGGGAAAACTGGAAAAAGGATTTGTGTTTTTTTTTCAACAAAAGTGAATTGGAGAATCTAGAAGAATATTCCTTCATACTAGGGGTCAAACTAAAATCTAATTATCGCAACAATTTTTAATTATATAAAAACTCATGCAATAGTTCCTGTTAGTGGACATTAAAAAGGTCTCCAGCTGACGGAAGTGGTGCCAAACCTCCTGTAACATCTGGCAATTGCCTCAAATCTGGTAGATTTGAGAGATGGTCTCGAATTTCTTTTTGAACAGCCTTCATCTTCGCCAGTTTTTGACTGTATTCCTGTTAAGAGAGAAATATGTTTGAAATATTATGTGTCAGTATTTTATGAGGGTATAGGAGGTTTATAGCTATAACGAGCTATAAATAAGTACACAACTTGGGCACACTCTTTCCAACTCCCTAAATATGTCGGCATTACTCAGAGGCCTACTGATGTGCAGCCATAAATTGAGATATAGAATACTATATTCCATTTTTAATCAACTCAAATATTGCTCAAAAAATGGAACACAATGCCTGTTTAAACTTGGATTTTAATTGGTCCAAAAACAAAGGAAATACATTTTAAATTATTTCTTTTTTGTACTTAGTACATTTAGTACATTGATCTATTCGAGGTGCAATATTAGTGCGACGAAAATAGCTTGATGAGGTAATTTTCACTCAATTTGAACTTACGCGGATTTAATTATTGATAAGTAAATACTATATTTACGGTTTGGCGAATTGTTAACTCATCGTACATAACAAACACTATAATAAGATATGTAAGTTTTTATGTTCTTTGTTATTTTGATTTCCCAACCAAGACAGGATTTTAGATTGTAAAGGTAAGTAGGGAAAACAATGTAGCGGAAATCCTATTTGCAATAGCAACTTTGCAAGGAATGGCAAGACATTGTATAAAATTATTTGCTTTCGCTGGTAATTTATTCCAAAGTGGGTTCGAGCTCCGCCCAAAACATAAAACTCCTTGAATTGTATAATCTTAAATACAATAATTCTTCCACCATAGGAGATCTACGATTTCCAATATGAAATTAATAATCACTTCCCCATAAAGGGCGTAATTAATTTTTTAGGACAAATTTAGCCTTTCTACAAGAGACAATACATTTCGGGGAGTTAGTGAGCAGGTGCCTTCTTATCTTCTGAAAACTTGGTTTACTTATGTCCTCCTTATTAGTTGGTGTGATGAATCTTTCTGAATACCAAGTTGTGCCAGAATCATGAAAGTGCAGAAAATGTGGAAAAAATATTCTCATTTAGGAGAGCCAGAAACACGAATATGGTACATTCATGAAATTTTCACATTGATTGTTAAATGAGTTTTACCGAAACTTGTAGACATGCTACTTTCGTAATTGGAAACAAATATGAATGAAATTTTGTGCTATTAACGAAATGAACGAAATTAGTTTATGACGTGAAGCAATGCTGCTGCCCCCCTTTATGCGTTATAACGAAGCGCCTAAAATTACCATTGCAACAGAACGTCTTTAGAAAAAGCACAAAATCTCAAATAGTTTGTTTTATTTACTACACCAGCATTAGCAACATAGCAAAAATGCGATTTTAATATTAGTAGAATATAATTTTTCAGCACACGTGCGGGTTAAGTGGTACCTTACCGCACGGGTTTCCATGCGGTAAATCATCAATTAACCACGGTGCGGTAAGTAGCCGATTACCCACGATGGCTATTAAGGGGACCTATATGGCTTAATTTTCGATTTTTTTTTTATTGGCTTTTATTTTTGTTCAACTATTTCCGAGTGAAACGCTGCAAACTAAACTCAAATCCGTAAGAAAATAACGAAGTTATGGCTTTTTTTTACTTTTAGATTTGTCGTTAAAAAAAAGTACTTAAAATACTCTGTAATAACGGTAGCCTAATCGACGCGCTAAATCCAAGCTATTTTTGGTTCACAGCAGAGCAACTACGTTCCCTGTGATTCTCTGTTGTGCTTGTTGTGCAAACGAACCTTAATCAGTGCGTTTCTAAGTAGCATTTTCGTTGATAAACTTTGTGTTTCTTCTGTAAAGTCAAACTTTAATTCGATTTTGCCCGGAATTCTGTGTTTTGACCGTTGCCGTAGAAAATTTCAAAAACCGTTAGCTCAAATTGTTTGAAATTTTGTGGGCTGGTTTATTATACATCTGGTCATGGAATGAATTAAAAATATTTGAATATTTAAATTATAATTATTTTTTAAAATATTTATTAGTTCAGTAAGTAATGAAAAATTTCAAAAATTGAACTCTAAACTACACAAAATCAAAAATAATTGCAGAAAAGCACAACTAATTAATTCATTCTGTGCAGTCAAGTATTATCTAATAGAAAATGTCTTGTTTATGTGTTTCAGATCAGGGGTTCTAGAAAAAAGCTACGGCAACGGTGAAATTCCACCATTGCAAGAGACGCTCAACCCATAAGAGCCCTTGGGTATTTTTGTGATTTTTATAGGCCATAAACAATCTTAAAGTATTCAGTAATAAACTAGTTTCCTCATTTTCTAAATTTTATGTGGTTTTTTTCTTGAAAAAAAAAAAAATCATTTGACTCCGCAAAACCCCATTTAAGCCATATAGGTCCCCTTAACGCACTCGCTTCGCTCGTGCGTCTAACACCGCCATCGTGGGCAATCGGCTACTTAGCGCACCGATGGTTAATTTATGAGTTACCACATGGAAACATGTGCGGTAAGGTACCTACTACTTACCCCGCACTCGTGGTGAAAAGTAGCATACGTAACTCGGACGGTAAGTAGCCGAGTGCCCATGATGGCTCTTAACGCACTCGCTTCGCTCGTGCGTCAAGCACCGCCATCGTGGGCAATCGGCTACTTACCGCCCTTGTATCGTAATATACTATTCCGTAAATACGATAGCAGGTGCGGAAAATATGATTATCGATTTTCTATTAGAGTCAATATAAGTCCGGTTGGTTTGCAACAGTTAATTTGAAAGATAGCACACACCTAACAAATGTAATACAGCTGCAAAACGAAATAACATCAATAAGCCAATCGAAGCGCTGCGTATAACAATGCATCGAAAAAATTATGTTCTGAGATATTTAACATTATTTAAACTTTTGTAACTCATAAAGCAAAATTTTTAAATAAATTTGAAAAATCTTAGAACATTACTTTTTGGATACAGCTTTAGCTGCACCCAACGCTACAATTGTTGTTGAAATGAATACTTTAGCATTCTCCGGTACAACCAAATTAACCAGAAGAGAAAAAAATATTGTCCATTAGCACGTTTCTTTCTGTATGTGCTGACTATGATAAGCCATGGTCAAAAAGTGTCGACTGCTCAGTTCAGCTCAAAAAATGCAACTACTGAATTGCACAGCCGGCTGCGGAAATTGAATTTGTGGCCCTGGTATTTCATTATAAACTCAAAAATATGCAGTCGTATTATTTGATAATAAGGAACTTTTCAAATAACCTTCATCCATGCAGATGTTATTGAGTAAAACTTTAAATTAAGTTTTAATACTGAAACTTACTTGCAACCAAAATGTTCTGGCTTCGCAAATTTTACTTAAAATTGAAGACGTGAACGTGAATAGTCTCTATAGTTTTGAATTATGAAACTTAAAAATAAAAGTAGATTGACGTGGCTGACCAAGGGCACACTTAGGCCAGGCTTGCCTCATCGTGAGAACTAATGGATAGTATAATATAGTTAATAATACATTTATTTGGAAGCTGTACAGAAGATAACAAGGTCTTATAATTGTTGTTATAGTTGCCTTCCAAAAAATGTATTGCTCGTGAAGAAAAGAGTGCGGATTTGTAAACTTCACTAAATTTCCTAAATTTGTCACAGGTCAATCAATAATTTCAAGCCGCGTTGCGTAAAATTCAAGAAATTCTCAAAACAATCCGGGCTTACTCAAAATCTGTTACAGTATTTTCACAAAAGTCTTTCCAACAAAGTCATCACTCATTATGGAAAAATATCAGACGGAAACAAGTACAAGTGGTCTGTGCCATTGTAAAAAAGTACATTGACACTTAAAATATTGAACGTAAAATTGTTCGAACGGCGATCGTTACGATGGATACGGTATGCGATTTTGTTCAATCGTATCCTACTGCTTGACTCGCATACAGATCTACTGACTGACTTTGGCGGCATAGGCCTTGCATATTTAGTTAAAAAAATACCTTAGAGCTTTCTCAATTGCCATTTAGGGTAAAACTTAGTGGATCACCATTTTTTGTGAAAGAAACAGTATGGAAGAGCGATTCTTTTTAAATTTTTGATCTCTCATAAGATATAATCATTTTCACTATATATATTCACTCTGCGTAACCAGGTAGCTAAACCCATTTCGCTTGGAAATTGGATGCCTTGGGTCCAGAAAATTCTCAAATAGTATCGCAACAAAACTCTTTCCACAAGCATGAGTAGCTGACTAATTACTTGTAACTTGCCAAGTATTGTTACTCATTTCAAATAAAACGCTGCTGTTAATTAAGTTTACAATTGAATTGCAAAAGGAACCACAATGCCAGATTTGACGCATCACAGAATATGCAAAAAAATGGATTTCGTTAGTGTCCAGAATCTTGAACAATGAAAACGAATATGTGGAATTCGAAGCGCTTTTAAATCGCTGCGGTTTAGATATCGCTCTTGGAGCGAAATCGTTACAACATTGAAATTTTTCTTCAAGAATGGGTTGTTCATACTTATAATGCAGCCAACTCATGTGCGTGCATTAAACCTACGGAAGTTACACAAAGATGTGTATGATTTGTAGCTAATTACTGCATGGAGTAAGAAAAGTGAGTTTTTCTGCAGGGGAATGATTTCATTGCTATATCACAGCCAAATTTCCGTATTTACAATATTTTTAAACGGAGCAGACCTCTAAACGTTGTTCAGCCTGAACTAACAGCTCCTTTTGTTCTGCGTGAAAGTCTCGCAGCATCGTAGCTAGTTTTTTCCTGTCTTCCATTTCATTGGCCAACCTAACGTTGTATTCATTCAGCAAATGAACAGCTTCGTTCACCTGTAAAAACACAGTAAAATTGGGTAACTCCAACTATTTTGACTTTTGTACCTGTTTTGAAAGTTTTATAGCGTCTTCCTTGTCTTCTAGCTTCGACAAAGATGATATTTCTGAAATCTCGGGGGGTAAATTAGCAATTGTTTCTCGTACTACCGCGTCACTTGACGCAGAGTTCTCCAAATCTGTTAAGGCTTTGATAAGTTCCTCCGGCTCTGGAGGGTCTCCAATGGGGACGTGTGGGCTTAGGGTGACATGTGTTTCAACCTTTCCATTTATCTCTACAGTCTCTGATCGCACACTCTTTTCTTTCTTATCCGAGTTCACCGGAGCAGGCTTCGGTTTCTTCGCAGGGGGAGTTACATCATCAGCTTTTCGCTTTTCTGTTTCCGGTTTGTGCCTCAAGTCTAGCTCCTTGTTTTGGACATTTTGAAACAATTTGCTTTTGTATGCGGTTATGAGTTCGGCATCGTACACACCGCGGTCCTCCCAAATTTTAAGGATCCTCTCCAAGCTGGAGAATAGCTTTCCTCCTTCGCAAGTCTCCCCGATATGGGCAAAGACCTTGTGCAGCACGACACCAAATTCTTTGCCGTATTCTGGGCCTTTTTTCTTGCTGTTCTGAATGACATCGTTTGCCAAGTACATGAAGGTGAGCTTCTTGCTTTCGGGCACTGAAATCACATTACGCTTTGAGGTTTCTGTTAACTTATATATCTTTGTCCAATCATACCTTTCTGAAGCTCTCGCAGCCAGGTTTTAATGATTCCAACGTAGTGCTTGCGGTGATGAATGAGCCACAACGACAGTGTTTGGATGCTTTGCTGACTGGAGTTGAGTTCAAGCAGTTTCTTAATCAGGGCGTTTTCCGTGAAGGCCGACATTACTGCAAATGCCAACACTTCGCAGGTCCTTTATACTTTGAAATTACTATCAAATTGCGACCACTTATACTATTCTCACTTGCTTCCAATATTTTTCAAGTTATAAACGCAAAACCTGCCCCGACCATTGCAGTATTTGAATGACAGCTGAAGTCCAAGACCTGAAGTTGGGCCTACTTCTGCAAATCCACAGAAACCGCGAAGAGACGAGAATCGCAGTATTCCTGTTAAATAGATATTAAATTTGTGATGAAGAGGTGTTGTTGATTTTACAGTGAATGCTAATCTAAGGAAATTTTACCACATTTCTTATTATCATTTTAACATAGCTTTAATTCAAAACGGTTTAGTAACGCACGAATTATGGTGTTAGTCTTGGATATAAACAGGGTTTGTCCTTAGATCATCGCACCACTGTATTTCCAGAAAGAATTTTGCAAATATCAAACAAATAATTATAGAAGTTCAGGAGGAATTATTAAACGAACAAATGTAATAAATACATTAAGCAAGTCTCAAGTTACTTAATTAAATTTATTTGTCAGCATCTCAGCTCTGGTTGTCTTCTTCAACGGGGGTCTTCCTCTTTCTTTATCCCTTGGACACTTCATATTTTAGCTTGGGGTGCAGCTAAAACCATGTGGTAAGTTTGCGCATTTATGCAATGACTACCTATACATAATTTCCAAAGTCGCACTTTGGCCTACCGTAGCCCAAAGTCGCGATTTTCTTTACCGTATAAACGGGCAAGTCCCGATTGAATCGAGCCTAGGCCGGATATTTCCCAGCCCACTTTGTGTCGTTTACACGAGCAACCCTAATTTTGGCTTACGTACAACCGGTAACTAGTCCTGATTTGGGGCTGTCGTGTATACGTAGTCATTGAACCGTTGTTAATTAAAAAATCTGAATTTAAAAAAATCAAATTGTTTGTAACGTTCTACCACTAACTGCGTCCAATGCAATCAGATTTCATTCTTGGAACACAGTTAAAAGATGGATTGGCAAGTATCTGTTTTTTTTATATGTGCACATAACTAAAACGTTTACACCTTAACAATGTCCGCCAATTATTTCGTTGACGTAGAAAGACGACTTTCCCGGCGGTATGGGGGTTAAAGTGCGTCACAAAAATGTATCACACTTTGAGAGCCTATATATCGCCGATAGGAAGCT
Organism: Neoitamus cyanurus; assembly: GCA_947538895.1. Taxonomy (NCBI): domain Eukaryota; kingdom Metazoa; phylum Arthropoda; class Insecta; order Diptera; family Asilidae; genus Neoitamus; species Neoitamus cyanurus. The sequence continues at coordinate 28,651,112 of OX384540.1, forward strand.
TATATAGGGCCACTTATTATAAAATCAGTTTCAACCTTTAAATGCGGTAGCATGAAAACCAAAAAATCAGGAGAAATAATATGAACAGTCTATATACTGTGCACTTCAATCACGCCTAAACGATTGCTGGCATTCTTTTAATTTTTTTTACGAGAAAGTACTTCACATATCACAGGCTGTCATCAGTGGCGTAGCTAGGTCCCCAAGGGCCCTGGGGCAAATAAAAAAATGGGGCCCCACTAAACCTAACCTAAACTGGTTAGGTTTTATCAAGTAAAAATATTAAATATACAAATACTTTAAAAATGCTAAGCTACTTTATCATCAGCTATTTTTAGTGCACTGCAGGGAAGGTAATAAAAATATTAAACAGTAACAACAGATGTTCATACATCGTTTGGATAGTCTCTTATCAGTATTTCTAAACTTTCTGTGATTTCCTCCTTCGACACATTTAAATTGACAAAAAAAGAGAATTTAGCCGCGATATCAGTGTATGCCTTAGCACATTGTCGCAAGTTGGTTGTCAAAGAATCGATCATCGGCAGAAACGATTTTATCCGGAAACTGTCACGCGGAGACAAATTTTCAAGCGCATCTTCAGCAGGCCCGTCGTTTACATGGATTTTTTCATTTCGCATTTTTTATTTTTTTGTTTTCAAATTTCCGAATGTGTTTTCAAAATTTTTCAATTTTTGGGGCCCCTGTCCAAGCGGGGCCCCAAGAATTGCTTCCTTTGCTTCCCGGTAAATCCGCCACTGACTCTGCGGCTGCCGCTTGCCGACGGCAAAGCTTTGATAACCGTTCTCGAAAAAAAATCTTGACTCGAATTCACAATAAAACGCACATCGATGAATAATAAAACGCACATATCGCTATCCGTCAAATTGACAACACTGCAAACCCACAGAAAGAATTTAGGGGAATTCCCTAGGTATAACTTTCGAATTTCTCTCAACTGAGTTCCCATGATTAAAGTCGGGTTGCAACCTGTCATATTTATTTTGAAAATGGGATAGGTTTTCAAAAGTTCAGTTCGATCGAGATTTTCTGGTAAGGATTCGAGGGCCCCCTGAGCTTGAGGGCCCCGGGGCACTGCCCCGCCTAGCCCCTTAGTAGCTACGCCAGTGGTTGTCATTAATTCTAGGGTGACAAAATTCCGCATCCAATATGGCGACCGTAAAGTTTAAACTTCCATAAATTTCGATCAATTTTTAGGGTTAGAGGTCGCTGATTTCAAATCAGCTACCGAAATTTAGAAATTCAATATGGTGAATCTAATATAGCGACTAAAATTTCTCTACTTCAACAGATTTTCGTGTAATTTCATATATAGGGGTTTTCGGGATCACTGATTTATAATAATATCGAAATTCTAGATGGCGATCGGTCTCAAAATAGGTTCTAGATAAGTTAGAAATGCTTTACAACGTTTTAAAATCAAGGAACGACCTAACGAAAATAATGTAGCGAAGAATGGATGTAAAATTACAATTTCTACACTTAAACGGCTAAGCATCAAAAACTGAGTCAAGATTTAATAATAAGTTATAAAACGACAAACGTTTATTATTGTATACGCAACGCGAGCATATACTCGTGCAGGGTGGCCGCAGAAGTGACGTCCAATGGTAAAATTTGGGTGCTTTATAGCGATAGCGTGATGTTTTTTTAAAAATTTTTATGGCAGATTTGAGTTAACCGATGAATTATTTTTCGAGATGCATGGCAACTAGTTGCAAAATGTCTATTGTTGTCTATGTCTGGATGTTCTTGGTTCGTAAAACAAGTTTCCGGGACGCCGCGAAGGAGCGTTAGGAAAACGGCACGCGGAGCTGTGTTTGACGGCCTGGGCCATCCCGAAATAATAAGAATTCCCTTATACCCTTGCCAGAATAAATTCCTGATACGTTCTAGATTAGAAAAATGCGAAAAAAAACGATTGTTTAAAACTAACAAGGTAGAAGACTCCTTAACGTTTTTTTTCTCCAAATATTTGCTGCAGCTACGAAACCTACTCCTCCCCCAATTTCAAGCGTGGGGAACACGAAAAAATAGTGAAAATTGGTTTCACTCTACCCCGCCCTCTCAGACAGCAAAAACAACCCTATTACCGTTTTTTCGTGTTAATGCTTGTTTAGAGGAGTTTTAATACAAGGCAAGGGTTGTGCTAAGGGGAGAGCTATAACAACCCTTGGGGGTACTAAAAAACAAAAATCACTCAAAAGGTTCGTAAAGTGTGGGATTTTATATATGTTATTATATTTCCTTCAATCACGCTTAAACACTTGCTTTGGTTCTTATCTTCGATGATTAAAAATATGACATCGATATTGGAAAATTCAAAAAGGCGGATCGAATATGGCGACTAAAAATTCTTAAAAAACCGGTAAATCCAAACTCTCACACCCTAGTAATGCTTTGCGGCTTTTTATCAACGCTCAAGAGTTCTTACAACCCTTTCCGTATATTAATACCCGTGAAATTCCCAATAATTCCCCTCCAGACACGCATTCACGAAAAAACGGTAAAATTCACAATATTTATGCAAAAACCCCAAAATACCGACATCCACAATCGACTATCCCTTTAGGCTTTGGTTCAACCCTCAAGGGTTATTATAGACCTTGCTCTGTCACAACCTTTCCCATATATAAAAACGCCCCTTAAATCTCCAATCATTTATTAATTTTTTCGTGTTCTCCACGATAATGGGAGCAGAAATAGGTCTCGTGGCTGCAATAAATATTCGTATCTACAATCCACTACTTATTATAAAATTCTTCACATAACACATTAACACAATTTATGTTGACCAACTTAACTATACCCCCTCGTCTTTAAATTTTTTAGCAAAATTTAAAATGGTTTGGCGTATTTCCTCCGACTTATAATAGAAGTGACGCATGTAAGTTTTTTTGAATTAAAAATTGGGACAGTGTCTTTTACCATTTTTTGTGGTTACACTTGAGATAGAGATGGGGCATCATAAACAAACAACACAATGGCCTAACAATGATGAGTGTTGACATTAAATTTACGTTTGATAACCTAGATGATTTTATTAGTATAATGGTAGACATATTTGCAAAACACCGGAGAAAATTATAAATTAAATCACATATGTATTTTATTTTAGTAAATTTTTCTTTTTTGTATTTTTTTATCAATTATTCTTAAAAACATTTAAATCCTTGTACCAATTTGTACTTACAATTCATATCTCCCCATCGTCTCTTCTCAGAGTTTTACAAATAATAAAAACAACAAAGTTTATAGTAGTCTATCGGTATTCAACAACTTCATATACCCGTACATGAAAACCGTTTAACTCTGTAAGACGATAAAGAAATGATCCTGAAATGATAATTACTTCTTATTAATTTTACTAAATTATACAGCAAATATGCACACGCCCATTAAAACATTATTTAATGTGCTTTGCTTTTTGTATTTTCGCAACATTTTCAAGCAGGAAACATTTTAAACTGTAATTTTGGCTCCTCAGCAAATCAAGGGCAAAGAAACAAGTACTTCTCTTATGCGAAGCACGCTTAACCACAGGTTTCAGTCATAAATTACTTAATTTTTATGAAGATTACGGTTGTTAATAATTTCCTGTGAAGTACTAGTGCGACCAGATCAACTTGTCAACAGCACAGTTTAAATCATGCCGGAGGATCTTCGTTTGTAATTACGATCTTCAGAACCTATTAAGTTTAGGCCGGTCATCATGAAGGTTGATTGAATCTTTTGTGTTTTTGTTCATAACGTTTAACTACCTGAGTCAAATGCCGTGGGATCAGGTATGGACTCTTAAAATAAACTATAAGTACAATTCGGTGCTTTCTGCACTTTGTATAATTAATGGCTGCCTTAAAATTTTTTGTGTATTATCTTAACAAACGTAATGAAAAATGCTTTCCTACTTTAATACTTATTGACAAGTTTAATACAATGCTCCTTCTTACTTATAACAACTTTTTTATGCAAAGCAATGATTTTGTTAATGACCTTTAGAAATTTTAGTTCCTGTTTTAAAGACTTTAATGTATTTATACTTTGTTTGTTTTGTTGAAACAAAAAACAAACTTTGAAAGTTTGTTAAGAACATATTTTTTATGCAATTTTTTAGGCTTATAGTCAAAAGCAATTAATTTTGAAAACACTTGTTTTAGAATTTTAGTGTGAAAAAACACTTGTTAAATCCAACAAGGGACAATATATATTTTTTTCGGATGGAACTCGATCACTAGGAGTAGTGAGCAAGAGTTTTCAAAAGCCATTGCTTGTGAATTTTTGCCTGACCATGTGCTATTGGCCTGACAAGGCTCTCATAAAGAAGTGATCAATGAAAAATTTGCCTTCGTTATACTTTATACTTAGAATTTGAACCAAGTTAATAACTGGGACTATGCTTCTCGGATCGAAACACTCATCATGTTTTCAGCTTGTTCATTACTTCTAGTGATCGAGTTCCATCTGTAAAAATAAATATATTGTCCCTTGTTGGATTTAACAAGCATTCTTTCACACTGCAATTTTTTACATAAAGTTTAAACTTTCAACAGGGTGATACAATATACGATTATCTTCTGATTCTTCCTATATTATTTAGTTAAGGGTCGAGATCGGTGTGGTACCAAAAATAAGGACATATTATACAGAAACACCATATATGGCACAGTGTTGGAATCCTCAAATTACCTTCTTCACCGAAACGTATAAAACTCACATTATATTGCTCCACAATTAAATAAAGTCGAGTTAAATATTTATGCTGGTTGGGGCGCTCGGAATTTTTCGGGGTCGCTGATTTTGAATCTGCCATCAAATTTCAAAATTCAAGATGACGGATCCAATATGGCGACCGAAAAAATTAAATTCAAGGAATTGCCCAGAAAATCTGCTCTAATGGGTGTTCGAGGCGCTGATTTCAAATCTGCCATGAAAATTTCCACAATTAAGATGGCGCATCTAAAATGGCGACCGAAAATGTTAAACTTTAAAGGATTGTCTAGAAAATCTGCACAAAGGGGTTTCCGGGTTCGTTGATTTCGAATCTACCCTAAAAATTTCCAAATTCAAGATGGTGGATCCAATATGGCGAAAAAGTTAATCTTCACCAGCTACCGCACCTCTGACTTCCACCAACCATTTTTAATTTCAAACTTCCAATATTTTTAGCCTTTGTAAAAAAAACTTCTTTATGAATTTTCTTCTTGACAAGAAACAATAAATAATACGGATATGCGTCAAAAGACTTAGGTATCATTACTAAAAATAGTATAGAACTAGCTGACTTTACTCGGGAATCGGAATAAGAACGTTGAAACTCCAAAGTGTGAGTTTCCGATTCCGACAACCACTTGATTCCTTTCCCAGCAACAAGAAAGACTTCATACAGTTTGGATTTTGACAATCCGCCATTAGTTTTTAACGATAGATTAAATATATTAATATTTAAATACCTCAAGACACCTAATAATAATTTTCCTGAAAATCGCATGATAGTTAAGATTTGACGGACCGCAATCCTGAAATCATAATTCTTACAGCAGATTTGAGATTAGCGGTCCTAACATTCTCAAATAAGTTTAAGTTGAAGTTTAAGATTTGACAGTCCACCACTTTGTATTCTTAAGCCTTGACAGTATTGAAACATAAAACCTGCACCGGAAAATACTAGATATTACAAAAAAAGAATGGTCTAAATCGGTTTATTGATTCGTTAGTTATAGGCGAACAGACATACAGACATACATACACTGCACTTTATATACCTGGGTATGAGGATTCTTGGACGTTTTTCCATTCTATTTTTACCATTTCGAAATTTCCATTCATTTTTTTCCCTGGGACGGGTTTTCCATTCTATGGTATGAAAATTTTTCATTTTTTGTAGATATTTCTGTACAAGGCAAATGTTCTGATAGTAGACCTTTTTTTAAAAGGTTTTTCAGTGATGGGAAAACTTTCCACGAAAAAAAGAAATGATGGGAAAACTAAAATGGAAAAAATGACCCCTACCAGGTACGACATATAGTTATGTTTTAGTTGATGTGTATTGTATTACTTAATAAAGAAAAGAGACGACTGAGGGCCCACTTTCATGCCGAGTCAATTCATTATAACCATCACCGGTCAAAACGTCCAATCCCCACTTGTTCCCCCAATTATGATGCATTGTCTATGTATGTCACCCAGGATATTATGCACAACACGCATATTAAATGTCATCTTATCATTGGATAAATAGTTCTTTTTTCGACGAAAAAAGGAGGAGTTCTAAATTCGACGCGTGATTTTTTTTAGGTGTGATCACGCAATTTTTTACAGAGTAGTCCGATTTTGATGATTCTTTTTTTATTGGATAGGGTATACCTCGAAGTAGATCCCATTTAAATTTGAAGAAAAATATCTCACTTCTTGTGTGTGCATAGGGGGAGGGGGAGCATAGGAGTGGGTGCATTTTACGCGACTTCTTTGCCGATTGTGAATCAATTTTAATGATTCTGTTTTTACTGAATAGGCTATATCTCGAGCGTGGTCCCATTTAAATCTGAAGAAAATATTACACCTTTAAGGATGGAAAATTAGGGGATGATTCCGGTTTATTAAACACCCATTTCCAGCTAACCGATTTTAATAAAATTTGGCACATATGTAGGTGTAGTTCCAATGAAAATAAAATCTTACAGTGACCTGAACTAAAAACTAAAAAAAAAACATTAAAAAAAAATAAAACCCAATTTCAAAAATATAATTAATCTAAAGCACTAAAAAGTTCAAAATAATTATTTTTGGAGTCGGTGCCAAACCGTATGCTACTCGTCTGTGCTGTGGTGGAAAAATGACTATGAACGACGCCTTCCCGTTCGGATTGCCCACTCCACCACGTTCGCCCCTCGCAACAACCAAGCTACCCGACACAGCACTGCGCAGACGCGTATTATACGGTTTGGCACCGATTCCAAAAAATAATTATTTTAAACTTTTTAGTGCTTAAGTTTTTTTAACACTTTTTATCTGATTAAGTGCTAAATCTTCCTCCCTCCTCCCTAACGTAAGTTAATCAGAAGGTCACCCGAAACACCCTTTAAGTTTTCATCCCAATCGGGTAAGTACTTTTTGCGTGCAAGTGCAACAAACATCCAAACGCACAAATTTTTCCTTTTTATATAATAGTGTAGATATACGAGTATAGATTTCAAACTCCATGATTCTGAGCTGGTGGTTTGGTACAAACAGTATTGTCTTGAATAATTTTTCCTTTCTGGGATCAAATCATCGTACATTCATTAAACCATGTTTGTTTTTACTTTTAAATTTCGGGACGAGCCGTACAAAACGGTTAAAACGCAGCATACAACAACTACCTTTTCTTTTCCATCTTTTTAATTCTTACCTAATAATTCTCAGTGAAAAGAATGTATGATCTATGTACGCATAGCGAGCAACGAATATAATGTTCTTCTTTCTTGTTCTTTTGATGACAATAGAGTATACCTACGAAATGGGATTTTGATATGTTTAATTTCAGTTCAATGGAATGCCTTTCATATCTTATAATAAGGAAATAAGAGCGAGTTGTGATACAATATGCTTTTGTACGGTGGCCTTTACTTTCAGTTAGTTTATACTTTTATCATCGTTTAGTCAATCAAGAAGTCGTGGAATTACATGGCTCACACGAAAACAGTGAACAAATTCGCAAAAGACTGCCTGGTACAACTAAATGCAAGTGGAAGGCTTGAAAATAAGGAATTAAATTATTTTTCTTGAATTTATTCAAAAAGAACCAGTTTTGATTTATGGGTCACCCGGAAAAATGCAGATACAAGTTTAAGAAACGAAAGGAGATATGTTAAATGTATTTCAAAAATGCCCCCATGACAAACCACAGGAGTACCATTCATTAATTTAACAGTATGGCGTTGATTTTATTACAGACCTCAAAAGTAATACATTCCTCATAATTAATGTGGTTTTCCCACAAATTTTCACGAAGATATGCATACAAGTATATGATTTTACCGGCTTCCTTCTATTATAAATAGAAAATTCAAGGCCAGCAACGTAGCATTTTATAAAATTTTGCAAACATTCAAGTATTGTACCAACTATTGTAGTCTATGCTAAGATATGAATCGGCATAATATTTTTTCGGTATGTATTACTACCGATAACAAATTATCTGCGTATTAATTGGCTGCCTACAAATTAATGTCTGGTAAGCCAAGATATTTGCATGTTTTGTAAACAAAGATCTTGATAGCGTCCCATCCTGTCGTTAAATAATTCTTACCAGTTTTTCGTTTTAGTAAATACCAGACAGGTTTTCAGTCATTTATTCGGTTCAAAGTCAAGGGTTGTGTATCTCTTGTTTTATAAATGTTTGTTTTTAAATGGCAGTACGTAAAGATAACAGGGTCGTGGATAGGATTTTTTTAAGGGGGGTTTTCACAAATTCTTACAAAAAAAGGGAGGAACTATAAAAACGACTATTAAAAAAGATCTATGTAGAATTGAATGTATTATATATTCATTACATCATTCATATATGTATTATACATCCCAGTCAATTTTAATCATTTCAATAACAAATGGTCTGTAAGGTTTTTCGAAACAATCATTAAATGAAAACATAACAATGATACGGATCCAGGTTTAGCGATAAATGTTGTATTGACTTGAACTTCTATACTGTTAGTGCCTATAGATAATTTTAGAATTTGCGAAAGTAAAACAAGTTGTCATGATTTTTATACATCAAAACTTCACATCTTGAACTGAAAAACTTATTGGAGTAATTTGTTTACGCAACGTGGGTATACGTCAAGGCAATTCGATGTTCTTTAAGGAAAATAAAAGGATATTTATAAATTTCAAGTTAATACAAAAATTACTGGTACACCTGATATCCAGATTGTGAAAAGACCTCAGCTATTTTGAGTCAACTACTCTGTCAATAAATAAATGCATCGGGGTGCAGAAAACATTTCATCTAATACTATGTAGTCAATCCATTCAGTCGATATATGTAGTTATACTCATAGTCGTCACTGGTAATGCAGCCATGATACACAAGATTTTGTGAACATTCAAAAATTCAAAGCGTATTTTCCAAAAAAAATTTTGCTGGCTTCTTCAAATAGGATTGTTATTTTACTCGGAAAAAGGTATCGACAGAATTTCACGGTCTTGGAGGTGAGTGACGAAAATATCAAGGTATGGCAAGTAAGTTGAAATTCGATAATAATCTTCAGCATTAGCAGTTACCACAGGTTTCTTGATTTCGATATCATGTTTTTCACAAAACTTTCTCACAGTTGCGAAAATCGTATGAAATTATTATTCTTCATTTTCTCTTCTGTCCATCAATTCGTCTTTCGTAGCATCTGCCAACAATCAATTAAATCTTGATTCTGAGTTGGAAGAACTCGACTCACTCCTAAAGCTAACGAATGAATTGAATGAAGAACATGCAGAGATACTTGGAAATATAAGGTTTTTATCGCTGTATTCTTTTTGCATTAAACCCAAGGATTTTTCTAGTTGTTTCCTAGTGATTCTTGGTTGGCTTTTCAACCTGAAATTCGTAGACTGAGCAAAATCTCGAATCACTTTCAATCGAAATCACAGTTCAAAAAGTTCCACCCCCCGTGTGCATGGTCCTGAAAGACAACATAGATACATAATGTTGGATGGAATATAGGAAAAAGAAATACTTCCGGTTTTCCAGTGAACACAGGGGAAAGAGGAACGTTTTCTATTTGTCTTCCTGTATAATATAGTAAGACAGCATTAGACAGTAAGAAAAGCACTCTCGCTGATGTTATATTTAAAGAGCATTCAAAACTTATGAACATAAAGAACAAATAAAAACTTCCAAACTAGAGTTTTCTACTTTATTCAACGGAATTATTGTTGACCCTGTCCTCTTCTTGCGTTGATATCTGTTGTAACCGTGTGATTTTGGTCTCATTTAAAAGTTAATGGAAAAACTTATTAGGCATTTATTTTTCTACTAAAATTTCTGCAATTGCCACCCAGAATTTAATAATTTACTCACGGAAGTTGCTTTCAGCAAATTTTAAAGTGCAATTTAAATATTAAACATATAATTTCGTCGTAAATTCAATTTGCACACCCTCTGGAAGGCTTACCACCAACACCGCTTTTGACTATAATTTTCTTACGCATGAAAGGCTTGCACACAACATGCTAACAAATCACGAATGCAGTTTGACTACAGAACGGACTTATAGTATGTACGTATATATAATACGTGCAATTATACATCATGTCTCATATGAAATTCTTCCAATAAACGAGACTTCTGAGAAATTTGCGTGCCAGGACAGGACTTTACGTTTATATAAATGTGAAGCAATAGATTAACGTCTAGTTCGTGCGTGCACCACGTCAATGTCAATGCTCTTACAATTAAATGCCAAACAATTTGCACGTAAAATGAGAAAGAATAGGAAAATTCAGACATTATGCATGGCTGTGTGTCGAGCATGCCTGCACTAATTTGTTTCCCGACACTTCCATTTCCATGTATGAATTGTTTTCATTGCATAGGCTCAAGGAACAAATTGCACAATCCCGATATTGTATAGTACCTTCATAACACGTAATTTATTATGATGCTCTCCATTAAAAAATACTTTAGTTCAGTCCCTTATAGGTGCGATTGCCATGTTGTTGCAGGTTACTCAACTTTGTCTTTACGATACCATATATTATGTCGGAGATATTTCAAATTAAATGTAAATTCAAACCATTAAATGGATATTATTACTGTGTTTAATACCTTTAGAAAGAACAATTTTTAATTTAAAAACAAGTCATTTAGGATGTAGCTAACACAAACAAGCTACATACATATAGAAGACTACAAAACACAATCCTAGAAGTAAATAGATATAACTTAGTTTTTGTAAAACACTTAAGGATAATTCCATAATAACATTAGAGAAAATAGCCACCACGAAAAAATTAATAGAGCCGGTGAGAGTGCACGAGAGTAAGTATATTAATTCTGGAGTGGATTTGTGGAAATTCCCGACTCGACGAGGCGGAAAAATAAAATACCTCCTAATTACTTAATCACAACACAATTTAAAAGATTTGAATTAAATTTATTTAAAACATGTAATACTTTACATTGTTACTGTTACTGTTATGGTCATGGACAAAATAGAATATGTAAATGCATATGCCGACTGATAGTGTATCAGTCAACAAATGGTTGCCTCGGTAAAATGTGTTCTGGTTTTGAAATATTTAGTACAAAGCGAAAAATTATTGAAACCTGATATTTTTGAAAAATGAAGTATTCAATTTGAATGCCTCTATATTCCCAGGTTCTATTTTATGACGTAATGAAGTTCATTGTACATACATATATATTTAAAGGGTGTATCAGTTAACGTAACCAAATGCCAAAATGATAAGGGTGATAGATACACCTGGCCAAACAAAAAATTGTATAGCGTAGGGCGAAAATCTCCATCATTTTCGAGTTACAGGGTGATTCATGAATTCGGGATTAACATCATTAGTTTATTTTTATCTTTTGATCTAATTCACGCAGCGACATTAAACTCACGCCAAACAACTTAATGTGCTTTCCAAAAAAAGCCACCAATATTTATATACCTCTACCACTTATAGGTACAGTCACTAGTGTGTGATGTAATTGCATACTTGGGAGCTTTGGGGTCGCTGATATAGAATCTATCAAAATTTTAAAATTCAAATGACGGATCCAATATGGCGGTCGAAATTTTCAAATGTCAAGTGATTACGATGAAATCGAATACTAGAGAGCTATGGGGATCGCTGATTTCGAATCTGCTAACAAAGTTTGGAAACTCGTATCCAATTGATCTGACTTCACAAAAAGGAAGATTCTTAATCGACTTCAAAAATATCATAAAAAATTAGAGAACTGGTAACAACAAATACTGAAATAAAAAAAATTAAAAAAACACCGAATCCAAAAAACGCAATCCCTAAAACATTGAATCCTAAAATTTCACTGGATTTTTGAAGTCGGTGCGAAAACCTGACTGATTTTAATCCAGTAATAATAAATAATCCAGACAAAATGAATGTCTTCATTACTGTAAGTATTGAATTAATACCAAACAGGTTTTCGCACCGACTTCAAAAATCTAGAATAATCTTACAATTCAATATTGAAAGTATTTAAAACTTTTTAAGGCTTGAGATTTTTTGGAGTCGGTTCTATTTTGCTTTAAATAATGCTTTTTTTTATTTGAGATGGGCTGAAGGCTGATACGACGTGCCTGGGAGATATATTATAATCTATTAGCATTTGCGGCTATATTAAAAATAGATCATATTGTAAAAATTTTTACAAATAAATCAATAATAAATAATAAAAATATATAAAAGATTATCTTTTATAGTTTTTATTTACAAACAACTTTACAAATCGATGTTTAAGTAAAAATAAAGAAAATCACTATTATGCTGGTTTGTTGGCAGCTATATTTTATTAAATGACCAAATATATGTATTTTAATAATAAAAGTCCTCTGTAACATAAATCTTTCCATTAAGCAAGCAGGAAATTTTTCTACGCCTTTACGAGTACGTATTGTCTGGTTTGATTAAAGAATTAAGTGTAATAGAGGCCTTAATGAATATCATAAAAAGAAATAAAAAATAAAATAATTTGGTTTCATTTAAAATACATACCATATAATGTATTTAATAAAATTCAGCTTACCCCATCAATTTAACTTTGTTCATTTGGCCGTTCACAAAATTCGTTCCTTTCCAGCGCTATGGACCAGAAAGTATGTTAATACTAAAAGAAGTGATCCATGCTGCTCTCCTTGAAAGTAATGAAAAGCACACATTGTTATACATAATTGCAATATCTGGGTGTCACCCAGGCGAAGAAGAAAAACGCGATAGTAGGCACCTTAAAAGCTTTGTGTTGAGATTACTGATACAAAGTTTTGTTCGATATCCACGATGATGACTTTCTGTACCCGTCAAAGGATATTGAAGCAGTACTTTAGCGTGTAGTACTTTTCACTATGGGCAAATGTGCTACGTTTTTTGGTTTTATTTTAATTCGGTTCGGAGTGACTGGCAAATATTTTTTTATGGTATTTTTTATAGACTATACAAACTCTGTAATGTTAGTACTGGATAGTCGCAATATTCAAATTTTACAAGTTCACTTTTATCCGACTTATCGATCTGTATATGACTCTTCCCCATTTCAAATTTCACTGATGGAAGTTTACTAAACATTATAATCAATCAACCTGTCGTCTTATGCAATGAACAGTGACAATTAACGGTTATCATTGTTGTATCGACAGTTACTCATATGTAGGTATATGTATGTATTGATTACATAAAATATAATATTTTTTGCTTATCCGACACGTATTTTTTTTTAATTTTTCAGAATGAAAACCACACCTTGAAAGAATTATATTATTTATTCCTCTCTCCTCGCAGGAGTACATTGCATGAAAAAATTAAAAGTTACAAAAATGATGATAGAGGCATGTGGGCATTCGATCATTCCTCTAGTTGTAAGTAATAGGGTAGTGATGAGCCAATTAGCCAAACAGGTATATTTGTAGATTTTCATACAAATTCACAAAAATTAGTTAAGACGCGCACTATCAATTGAAGTACAAGTAGTTCATGGCAGACAACCGCAACTGTACTCGAGCGATTGGTGCACCCGCCAAATTAATTTGCACATTCGGCGGTTATAATCGCTTGAGAGTTCAGTTTGAAAATGACAACATTTAATTTTTGTTGCGATCGATCCACCATGTCGGATTTTTAGACAGTTTTAATCACTCACCTCATAGTAAAAGTACAAGGATAGTCTGTCTACTTTGACGCGTGCGATAATAAGCCTGAACCAGAACAGCATAACGTAAGGTGCTAACGTGAACAAACATATGGGACTAACCTAAATGAACCTAAGCTAACTTGACGAATCTTCATTTACTTTCGGCAATGTCACTAGCCTTAAGTAGGGTGACGGAGGGGTCGCACTAGACGTAAACTTACGTAGAAATTTTGCTTGTTCCTCTGTTTATTTCACAATTACTTTCTCGTTTCCTCTTTCTTTCACTTACATAGAAATATTTTAAATTTTCGATATTTTCTGCAAGAGTCTTCATTATGTTATTGAATCCACTTATGTAACTTTACGTCCGTATTTCGGGCAATATGTCAGTTTTGGCATAATATGCTCAGTTTCGTTAAATACTCATGTTACATTATGTTTCTTTACGTTTTTATTTTGGTTCAGACTTTATTCACCTTGCGGTTTACATCAATGCCATTCATGTGTTTGATGTGTGGTATTCCAGCGACTGCCAGATGCGCCTAGAAGTAATGAATGCAGCGTGTAACTTCACAACATATGTATACAAGGTGAGTTTTTTAAACTGAAACTTTCAAAAATCTCGAAAAATAAGAATTATACGAGAAAAATGTCCATAATCAAAGGTTAATCATTCCGCGAGGGAAGTACAATGCTAAACTAAGTCCTCCTGATCCTTTCTTGTAGGTGTGCCGGGGGGTACCTTTGAATCTACGATCCTACGATTCTGCAATACATGGGGCTAGTCCGATAAACTGGCCTGCTAGATCACCAGATCTTACTTCGCTAGATTTTTACGTATTGCAGAAACATATTCATAGGTTCTCAGCATAGGAGGAGAACTTGAAAAAAATGTAATTTCGTCGATTACAGCGCCCGGACGGAAATTCACACAAAATCACTGAAATATGTGATTAATCTATAAATTAGAAATACGAATTATGTCGTTCATTTGAGTGTTTTATAGTATTACAATCGGTGAAAACTGCTTTCCAATATTCTTGTGGAATGCTGAAAATTGATATGCAGTTACTTTAACATTGAATTCAACTTTTCAATTTAAGTAGTTCAAGACTAAAGAAGGCATTAAAGCTTCCATCCTTGCAAATAAATTCTTCGAAATTGTTTTCATATCTTAATAAGGGCGCTAAAATATTTATTTTTTATAGCCTGTTTATTGAAAATTTTAAGTTCAAGATCGGCATTGTGAGATTGTGTACAAATATGTGACGAGCTGTTATTAAGTAACATTTCAGCAATAAACCATTCCGACTGACTAATGGAACGGGCAAATTAAAAAAAGCGGTAATGGAAGAAATGATGAATGAAATAAGATATGTAACTGATTATGCAAACAGCAGGTGACAGTGCTTCCGCGTAAAATTTAACTTTTAATTGTTTGTTATCTCTTCTCGTTAGTGTTGTCTTCTTTCACTACCCAATCTCTTTCGGGGAAGGCAAAGCGGCGTATTGCTCAAGTTATGAGGAGTAATATTCACATTTTAGCGCCAAATGATCCTACTTTCAATTGGAAGATGCTTATGCTTAAAAGGCAGACTTTCACGCGACATCTTCTGCGCACACTGTTGGACTGTTATTAAATTTATTCTCGCACTCAACGGTGCAATTTGTTGTCAAATAATTTTTGCTTTTAATGTCGCTAAAAAAATGGAGAAGACACACACGAGTGTGTCTTTATAAGTTTTAGTTTTTGGTTAGGTAAGTAAACATTTGAATAGGTATGACGTTAACTTATTTCTTGGGGAATAGCGGAACATTCGCAATAGCGCTTAAATTCTGATTAGTAACCAAAATAATTATTTCGGATATTTTATCCAATGTGTAGGTAAACCATGCATAATAGGTGGAATTAGAGACAAACTACAAACAACTTGTAGCATGTCAGTTGCCCGACACTTCTAGCACTGCCCCAAATTAGAACGAAAAATCCAATAGGTAAATTGTTAGACTTCCATATATCGCGCACTTTTCCCTACAACTTGTTCCAACTACATTCGATATATCTATCAAATTCCGTTTGCATTCTATTACTTTTATTTCGTGAAATTTATGTGTTCTAGATTAGTGTCAAATCTGGAGAACACGAAATTTTCATGAAAGGCTCCTTATGCTCAGGGAAACCTAACTAGATCGGTTGTCTCACCCCTTTGCCAGTTGACATTTAGCGCGCTTCTACCCCGACGAAATGTGTTGTAAAACTCGCAGACATTCGGTACCCTGCGATTCGTATAGCGCTCTTAATACATCAGTCGCGCCAAAGATCCATTGCCGTCTGCTACGTCATAAATAAAGATATCCGCATATTCCTCACTGGAAAAAGTAGCCATAGTCACTTCATAATTTAAAAACGGCGTAGGAGGGCACAAAAGCCAACTCAACACAATTAAAAATACTATAGTCCAAAATCAACACATGCAGGAGTGCAAAGCTAGGGCTAAGGCTACGACTGGACACGATTGTGAATCAAAATGAATAAGTAAATAACGTCCAGTCACAAGAGCAGTTGTTACTTAACTATACATAAAAGATGTGACGAATCCCTTAAACACAGCCAGTTACTGACCCTGACTAAAGAAACACGACTTTGTTGCCTTAGTGACTAATTCTATTTTGTTGTAAAATAAACCAATGTGTCGTCATTCTCTATTCACTGGGCGCGCTTCCTGGGAAGGTTAAGTTTATTGCCATCGCACTGCGTGCGGCGGCCTTTGGTTGGAGAGTCCTCTCAATTTGGTTCTTGCACGTGCGCAATAATTATTAGAATACAACCCAGTTCTTATTTCGAGCACAAAAAATAATTTTTTTCTGCCTCAATTTGGTTTGAAGGTCCTAATTTCAATAATTTGTGAGATATCCGTTCAAATGTTTTCAAAAAAAGACAACCTCCATTTTTTTTAAAGTGCCGTAAAAAAACGGTTTTCTTAAATCTTTGAAAATTTTCGTGAATTGCTTAGAACATGTTTTGTTAGATTGCTTACACATTACTTGAATTAAATAATAAAAAAAAGATTGTAGTTATTATTCAAACTGGCCATTATTTGCAATTAACTATAAAATGTTGGATTTTTTCACCAAAAATCATAAAAATTAGGAAAAAAATAGTTAGACTTCCATGGCTCAAATGGTTCTAAATGGTCTATGCCTAGCTTCACCTTAAAGCTTTGCACCCATCTCCCAAACACCCTGTATAACTCTGTTTGTGAATATTAAATAGTAAAATCACTGAAAACAGAAGAGACTAGACATTTATAAAGACGGAATCTCACTCTTATAAAACATTTAAACAATAGTATATTACGATACAAATGCGGTAAGTAGCCGATTGCCCACGATGGCGGTGTTAGACGCACGAGCGAAGCGAGTGCGTTAAGAGCCATCATGGGCACTCGGCTACTTATGCCTGCTCTCCAATGGGCATGCCAACGACAAACCGACCACGAACCATGCTGCTGCCGTTTCCTTCTCATTATAAAATGCGTGTCCCTTCTCGCTCGTGTTTTGGTCGACATGCTCTAACTTTTCCTTTGTGTTAGTTAAACCATTTGAGTTGCCGCATTTAATTCAGCACTTTTTAGCAGTGGTTCGGGCCCTAGATACGTATTTAGTACTTGAAAATTGTCAAACTTCAAGCAAAAGTGAGCTTAAGCTCAAGTAAATATTGTGTAAAAGTGTGTAGAAACGAAGAAATGGAATTTATTAAGCAGCTAGTTCTGCTAAATTAGCTAATTGTTAAAAATAAATAAAATAAAATTTAGTTCGTTTCTTTGCATTTCACCGATCACAACAAACAGAGCTTTCTGACTGTTCACATCTACATTGATAGAATTATGTACGAACGCATTTTGTCAGCCAACTGGTCGGTTGTCGGCATTCCCATTGGAGAGCGGGCATTACCGTCCGAGTTACGTATGCTACTTTTCACCACGAGTGCGGGGTAAGTAGTAGGTACCTTACCGCACATGTTTCCATTCGGTGACTCATCAATTAACCACGGTGCGTTAAGTAGCCGATTGCCCACGATGGCGGTGTTAGACGCACGAGCGAAGCGAGTGCGTTAATAGCCATCGTGGGCAATCGGCTACTTACCGCACCGTGGTTAATTGATGATTTACCGCATGGAAACCCGTGCGGTAAGGTACCACTTACCCCGCACGTGTGCTGAAAAATCATTTTATTGGGGTGTCAATCGAAACCCTTCGGAGGGGGTGAATTCCCTAAGGTCACTAGGCCGGTTCGGTTGACTTTCATTTAAGGTATACCTGCCGAAATTGTGTCGTTCTCCAGTAGGACAGTGTACCTCTCAATGTTTTTGACTTTAAAAGATCTCTCTAACGATGTGCCACACACCAGTAGGAACGAATTTGTTCTCAACATTTTCATTATCTGGTCCCTCAGTAATTTTCTAAACTTTTGCTAACTAATGCCGCCGCCAACTCTAGATCATTATATTTACATAAGTGATGCGAAAAATTCGGTTGTAGCGATCATTATTTGAAAGGTAAAATGCTGCGACAGAACTGTGGACACATTAGCATTATAATAGGGTTCCCGATAATTTATTTATGGAACTCTAAAAACATTGTGATCGGAAGCATTCAAAACCAGATTTTAAGGAAATTTCTACCGCGATTTTCTCACTATCTCCTTTAATTTAATACCTTCACTTAAAGTCAGCTACTGCATGCATGCGCTATCTAGTATTACCTGTGCTTTTGTATAAACATTTCCAATGAATCACAAGCTAAGGTGTATAGTTTGAGTTTGCAATCCGGCTTCGAATACTTTTGATAGAAATTTGCCAATGGGTAGAAATGATACAGCTTATTCATTCGAAAGAGAAATTTCGTAGGAGGCTCTGAATCAGCAAAGCTGGCACTTTCTCAAAGAAAAATGATAGAAGATGCGCATTCCAAGCAGGAGCTCTCATTCGGCAGCATTTTACGTTGCAGGGCTACTATTCATTCAGGTGATATGCACCTGTCACATGGAAGACAGCGGGGGTCATGTTCAGTGATGTGATGATATGCAATGTACGATTTTTTCTCGCCAACAAAGTGTATCAAGAGGAGATGATATGCAAAATGAGTTTCTTTTACCAAAAAGCGGATAAATCATTTTATACTGAAAAACATAACACTTTCCCCGTTACGACGGTAAAAAGTGGAGAAATGAGAAGCGAAATATCGGCATATGGAGGAATGCGATGAAAACGAAATACAACGGCCGGAGGGCAACATCTGATACCCACCTTGACTGGACCCGAGTTAGTAAGGTGAACGCGTTGAATTCTATCAGCAGATAATGCTGGGGCTATACGTTACGTACTCTACTGAACTCGAATCACAGATTCTTTAGTGCTACAACAGCCTCCCGGCATTCCGCTTCAATTTTCAAAGTCTAATTGAAGGAGTTGCAACGTAAATACCTCCACGAATGGTGAGGCACAAGGCGGTTTACTAACGGCGCGAAGTTCCCTCGGTGCTCGGCCCCAGAAAGAAGAAGACTTCTTCGCTTACTGCTTGCTGCGGTCTCATTGTTGTTAAATCGAGACCGCCAGGTTTTGCTTGCGTCTTCCCTAACCGGTTGGAGGAAAATTTCTTCTTCAGATTCAAGCACGGACTTCAAAGATATTCGTTAATTAGTGATCAAGAGTGGACTTTGAAGAGATTGAAAGCTGTGGTTTGGTTAAGTAATTCTCTGCAACTGCAATATTAATACTTCGATATTTGCGCGCTCTTCCCGGCTATTTGCTATAGTGTTGTTGCCCTGATAGTCATGGCACGTGCTTACGTTTTCATTCTGTGCTTTTCTATGGCGATCGCTCAACGGAATATAACGTCTTCGAAGAATACGCCCGGTAAGTGTTTATTTTGAGTTTTCCAAAACAAGTCATCCGCATTCGTGATAAACAATTTCACTATCAGTGGCAGTGGGCTAGTGGAATTACTGCGTTCAATTCTCATTCAAAACAGTTGGACCTAGTGTTCGCATTGTTATTAGTCGTATGTGCTTCTGAAAATGTTCAATATAATAATTTTGGAACGCCTAAAGGCTAAAGATTATAATTACTTAAACCCTGCTCGATCGAAAGTTTGTTGCATAAATATTAAAATTTTGAGGTTCTCTTTTAAATTATGAATTCGCATCCGGCACTATCTACTGCCATCCTGAATCTAGAGATAACTTTCGCTGGTTCATCAACATCTAGAGTTCATTGACGTCATTGAAAAGCATGCATATATTTACTTCCTTCTTTTGAATTAAATTAGATAAACAGTAAAATGTCGGTTGTATCCATGCGTTTGTGTAAAGTGACGCAGCTAAATATAAAAAATTAAAAATCGTATTTTTGCCGTTTCGATTGTGTCTTCTTTGTTTCTTCTTTTTTTTCCTTCGTAATTAAAAACAACGTAAAGAATTTCAGATATTTTCACGCGACTAATATAGTTCAATGCAAGTGGAAACTGGGAAATGATTAATATGTTAATTATTAAAACGTGCGCACTTTGCGGAGACCGCACGTGACATTAACCTCGTCTGCAATCGAAGTAAAGCCGCGAAGAGTCTTGCTTGTTGCAGACGATCAAGGTTAGTGTGAACTGAACATATAATATTATATGAGGATTTTAATATAGGAAATAGGAAATGTTAATTTATAATTCATGTGTTAGATGTATTTTCTTAGTTACCGATATAAAAAAAATTTACGACTATTGTAAATAACATTTCGCAAATGGGCACGTGCAATGAGGATGTAGACAGAAGGGCTATCCGTGAATCATGAACAAATGGGTCGCATTGGTCTTGCGTACTAGGGATCACATAGACATCACACCACACAAAGTGTGAAAAAAATGCAAGGCTATAATCAAGGTATTGCTTTTTTACCCGACAACGGAAGGATTATGTGTTTATCAGGCTATGTATGTTTGTCCGGATGTTACGGCCTAAAGTCCCACTGGGTTATTTGATTTGGATAAATGAGGGTTCGTTAGAATCGTATTACTCCACCGGGCTATATAACGTTACAATAAAAGCAAAATGGCGGCTACGGCAAAAGTTTGCTTGTAAAATTGAGTGGTCAACGCAGAAGAAGAGAAGAGAGAAGGAGAGTTTCATATCATAGGCGTAAATTGAAAGGCCCGAGTGTTTGATAATACGCTCAACATCGTTTACGGACAAAATGAAGATAAGTGGACCCAGATGGTTACCTTGAGGGACACTTGAACGGGGTACAAAAGGGTTAAAGGTTCCTGAGTCGAAAAAATTCTATATCTACGTTGGTCTAGGTAGGATTTCAACCAAAAAAAACGAAGAAGGTGAGTTGTAGTTGATCTGCCCTTGACCGGTGACAAATGGATTCACAATGAAAATACATGGATTTGTAGACAATTTTTTCGAAGAGTTTAAGTATGCAGGACAATTTGGTTATGGGTCGGTAGTTGGACACATCAATTTTACAGCCCTTTTTATTTGCAGTCAGCCCTTAGTGGAGAACGGTTTCATTCTTTTGAAGGTATCGAAATTTGGCTCAAAAATTTGACTCGAAGGACGAGTAATTCTTTAGGGATGGAATCTACAAGTTGCCAGAAATATGGGCAAATGTTGTAGCTTCCAATGGAACATACTTTCATTGATGTTCACAAAAGATATATTTTATAAATAAAGATTTTTTTTTACTGAAAAAACGGAACAAACTTTTTCTCATACCTTATATATGTATGTATGTATATATATATATATATATATATATTTATCCCAATTTACGCCGAAATATTATGGGAATCTTGAGAAAGCACATCTGCTAGTATCCCGAGAAGCAAAACATCATAAACGGAGCCATAAGACACAAAATTATTTATGGATCTTTAAGGTTAGAGCAAAGACTGTATACATACATGTATGTAAAATATGCATATATCAGCCGATCAGCACATTCATATTCTCCAATTTTTAATCACACCAACAAATTCTTTCCCTACCAGGGACACGCTGATGTAGTGTAGTAGATCTGAATGCTTACTAATTTATGTAAGTCTGCGCAAGTACATCAGTACATAATTGGCCAGGAATGGTTAAGCTTCTAACATGGAAGTAATTTGTAACGGGCTAAATGTTACACTACTAAACTGGATCTATAAATGATACAGTTATCAATGTTTTTTGTGGTATGGACAGGTGGGCGGTAGAAGCAGAGTAAGTGCAGTCCAAAACGCGTTCAATAAGGCACAATTAGAGCTAATGTGATTGCACAGGCATATGTAAATCTGCATCGTTATGTTAGACAGCAGCCAACTAGTCAAATGCTTTTAGATTAAATCAGAGTCCAAAAGAGTAAGACCTGAATGTAATTTTTTTTAAGGAGATGCTGGGAATAAAATATTTCATATCTTTCGCCAACCTCTACTTGATCTGATGTGAGTACCCTCGCAGTGATAGTGGCTTACAGAGAGACCGGTAACATTCACATTACAGCAATACAGCGTATATAAACAATTTCCAAGTTGAAGCGTTTTGTAAATCGGTTATATGCACAACAAATTTTCGAAACGAATTATGTAACAAGGACGTTGCCATAATACCTGTTTGCACCAGGGAATTTGACATGGTTTTCGCCATGGTTTTCAAGTAAGTGTTCGTTACTGCCAGACATTGCTGCATGGTGAACAGCCCGACGAAGCGACGATGGAGAAGCGATTAGTTAATATCTGTTCTCTCTCAGAATTTCGTTTAATTTTTGATCCGATCATTGTTAAATTTTATTCTGTGCAATTCTGTTGAAATCAATTGCATTAATAGTTCCGTGCCGTTTCTCGAAAATGCCGCTCGTTAAATGGCGACACAAGATTGATTCGGGTAATATGTCGAATGCTCCATAGTAAGCAAGTACGTCTGCTGAAACTCGATTTGATATAACTATGTATGACTGCAGTAGAATACTATGGACTGGTAAACTAAGTGATTGGTCAAATCACAGGGCATTTCGTACTTAATAGAAAGACAGTGGCCCGTATGAATAAAAATTTGAGTACGTATTCAAATATTTTTTATTCTAGGTGCGTAAGTGCTTAAGTATTCGCGAGTAGAGTATTCGTAATTTATTCTAAATAGTAAAATACCACAAAGGCCATGGAACAAAATCGTTCTCGGAAAAACTATGTTGAAAGAAGTGACTTTGTTTGTTCTCTCCCGGCTCATTCCGCGCGATTCGACCAATAGAAATCAATTATTTTAAATGTTTGAAAAGGAATTTTAGGGAAAAGTCTAAAAAGTCATGCCGAAGACAACAAGTTAACAAGTTTTACGTTCAAAGTCACCTTCGCCAGCCCCAACACCCTGCCATACAAATCAGACCTAAATGACCTTAGGGGCCTCATTTCGAAAAAAATCCCTGGGTGCTTATGTCATAAGAAAGAACGACTTTTCACGTTTCTATAGGTCGAGGGATGTGATCTGGATAGTTTTTTGAACTCCGGAACTCCTTTCTTCCGCGATAAAAAATATTCATACCCTATAGCTTGACCAAGGATATAAGGTACCAACATGACAAGTTGTATTTAAGGGGATATTGCGCTTTGAACGTCATTTTTGGAGCAAGATTTTAAGATCTTTTTCTCAGAAACTACAAAAGATATTTTGATTTTTGTTTTTGTTTTTATTAATCTCTGGTACCAAAATATATTTTTTTCGTTGACAACACAAAAAAATTCCAGCTGTCAGAGGTGGTTAAAGTAGAGATGTTTTTCGCGAACGGCCACCATGATTGCAGCCCTCAGAGACGTCTGAAACAAAAAATTCGAAATTGTTGTTAATTTGTATCCTCTTGGTTATCGCCTAAACTAGGGAAAAGTAAAAATATAGAAATTTGCAAAAGTTATACAAATTTAAAAAAAAGTTCGATTTTTTGGGTTTTTTTTAAGTAAATGTTGGATTAAAAAAAACTATTTATCGCATAAACAAAATCGTAGTTCCGGCGATAGCGGCTAGTATAAGGATGATTCTGTATAAATTTGAAGAAAATCGGTCAAGTAGAACTTGAGATATCGTGGTGGCCGTTTTGAAAAATGCTGTTTCGAGAAAAACGCGATTAAAGTTAGATACATAGATCGCCGCACTCGTATCGCATTGCGCTCGCTGCTCCAACTTTGAGGCATCATAACTACGTCAATTTCATGAATTTTTGAAAAATTCATTTTGGAATACAATCTTAAATAGGTACATTAACAATAGTAATATTAAAAAATCAAATTTCGATTTTTTCAAAATTTCAAAACGCGATACCTCCTTAAATCCATTCAGTGCGTGCGCACACAGGCAGTCAGACGGATAAAAATAACACTCAGTCAAAAATTGTTAAAATTGCAGTTGCTGATAATTCTTTTCCAAATGGGTCACCCTTACCCGCACATTTCATTTCTGGAGATAAATTACTCTACAAAGGTTTAAATTTCTCGTAGAACTCTCTAGTTTCTAATATCGTATGGTACATTTCCGTTTTCTACCCGGATACTCCAAAATGGCGGCAAAATCCAAACAATTATTTTGGAAAATTACACTAAAAAACACCCACTATCCCCCTTTTTTTGCGACAGACACTTCGCGCTTATCTTAAAAACCTTTAATTTTTTGGATATACTGAAACAAACCAAAAATTCAGACACTGAGTGAGATCCAAAATCTTATCATTTTGTGCGAGGTCCTTCGGAAACCATACATACATGGAAATGGTTATAAATACCAAAAACTGCATTTTAAATCAATGGATTTTCAATATATTTTGTGTATTTTGGATCGACGAAATTGATGGATTTTATTTTTTCCGTGTCTCCGTTTTTTTTGTCAATTTTAGTGGAATCTTCCAAACTAACTTTTTGAATTTTGTCGCCATTTTGCCGTATCCGGGTAGAAAATAGGGCTGTTGAAAAGATTCGAAGCAGCGTATTCGAAACTAAGAAGCTACGAACACTTCGAAGCAGCCAAAAAATTCGAATTATTCGAAGCTTCGAAGTATCTTACACAGTACTCACAGTCATACGGCGTCTCATACACAAAGAAGCGCACGCTTGTGTTTTAGAATTCGTGCACCGCGAAAAATATGAGATACAATAAACATAAGGTGAGATGAGGGAGTAAACGTATGGTAAACATTCATGTAAGTACGAGCAGACAATATGTGGGGCGGAACTATGAGCAATATCAGGCAAAATCCCGTCCTGTGCTCGAAATATTATTTGAATAAGGCTTGGTGTCTTCCCACGGTCGTAAGTGAACGTATCCTCATGAAAAGTGCTTGCGAAAACATCCCGTATTATCCCCGCATGCTCTGATCATACCCCATACTAATAATCCTTTTAAATACAGGCTCAATATCAATCCTGGTGGCGGCAAGGAAGGCATGTCTGAATTGTAAGGTTATAAAAGTGCAAAACGTGTAATGTAATTGGCTGATATTGTAACACAGCTTTTGGGCGGCCGAAAAATTATCGCATTCCAAATTTAAATCAGACAATTCGAACAATCTGCTATGTTTGGCAGCAAATTAAAAAATCAAAATTTGTGATGTTAATTTGTCTATTTGAGGTAACACCATAATAGTTACTCCTTCTGAACAGACCCCAAACCGTCAATCTTTGTATGTCAATTGGCAGGGAAATCCACAGCCGATTGGTTTATATTTACAATTAATTAATAATCATCCTTGTTCGTCCATTTTATCAACATGAAGAAAAAGTGTGTCTCAATAAGAACTTGAATCAATTAAAAAATTGCAATGCTTTTTTTTGCGTAAGACTGGAAATTGTGGAAGATGTTTTGAAGTGACGACGACTGTGGCGTTAGATTTCTTCCTTGAGTTCTTTAATAGTCTGGGAATGGTTCACATGTCGAATGTGGCGATTTCTTTCTTAAGTTCTTGAATCATCTATCACCATACCTTTCAAAAAACTTGAGTGGACAAAATCCAGATAGGTTAAATCACAATTTTTTAACGGCCAGTTTTATTCCCTAAAACGAGAGATGATATTCCCGGAAACTTGGTGTGCAATAACGTCGTTATTTCTCATGCAGTGTGTCAGTTATCGTTATCCTGTTGAAAGATATGTCACTTACATCCATTCTATCCCATTCCAGCCAAAAATACGGACGATTATGCATAGTAAAATTAACACGTAATTGTGAAGCTTCACTGTAAAATTGTCTCCATGGAATGGATTTTCACAATTAATAAGCGTTCCTCCGAACTGTAATGCGATATTTTCGTAAATGTGTTCAAATGACATGTACCAAATATGACTATCTAAACATTTAACTGACGGAAATGGTTTGCGGTTCAATATTAAAGTTCTAATAGAGACACCCTTACTAAGCGTTGGTACAACCACTGCATAACTTGCATGTAATATATACATATACTAGCGGACCCGACAGACGTTGTCCTGCCCGACACCTGCCCCTACCTACACCAACTCCTTATTGCACCCCCTCTCCTATATCTCCCAAAAACCCAAACCAAAAACATAATTTTGTAATTTTCCGCGCAATATTCTTATTTTTTCATAAAAACTTATTCTTTCATAAGAACCTTCTCCTGACAATAACAAACACAACAAAAAAAGAATTTGCGAAATCGGTCCAGCCGTTCACGCGTGATGGCGTGACGAAGGGAAATAGGGATTCATCCTTATATATATAGAAGATTACTCTGCTTCCTTAGCTATCGATTGGTGAATAAATTATTCCAATTCATGCATACACTTTTCTTCCACAGCCGTTTCAATTTTGTCGGCACCCACCAAAAAAACCAAGTTTTCACTATTTTCACCAACTTTCACCAACCCGGCCCAATTTCCTATAGTGCCTCTTCTTCCTACCCTTGAGATACACTTCTGGGAGGTGTCACCCCCCACCCCACAACAAAAACACGTTTTCATCAATAATTCCCACATTCCACACTTTTCACCAACCTTTCTTTCACCAACAGATTCTATACTACCTCCCCTTTTCAACGATACCCATAACATGGCACACGCCACGGCAATATATGAAATTCATTACATTCATACCGACTGCAGCGCCATCTGCCTGGCTGATTTGTGAATCTAAACCATCCGGGGCGCCACCCAAACGCATACAAAAAAACTCATTCAAATCGGTCCAGCCGTTTAGGAGGAGTTCAGTGACAACACACGTACAGTAGAATTATATATATAAAGATATTCGACGTGCTGGCAATTTTACGCATGTGGCCGTAAGTTTGTTTATGCGTAAAAACACATATGAAACATTTGTTTCGATATTTTCACATCACAAGTTGATAGAAACCACTATGAGCCTGGTAGCTTTTATGAGCTTAGCTCATTTCACGAAATGGATCAGATCTTCCATTTATTTATATCTTATCAAATCCAGTAGCCATTTAGTCAAAACATCGAACTATGCATCTTGCAGCTTTTTTAAAAAAATTATAAACAGGAAAATAAACATGTTGACCACTAAATGTTTTGTGGTTTCCTAATCAAAAAAGGTGTTTTCTATTTTATATTTCTCTCGTTTGAATTAAATGGTATTCTGACTCACCAAGTTTTGCCTTGGTTCATATAAAACTGCATGCGTAGGTATGCTTTGAGTTTTACTGGTCTATCTAGAATTCCGGGAACGACGTAACATAACTCTTTTTGAATGGGCTGTAACGAAATAAGATGATGATTTTTATTTTAATAAATTAATATTCATTAAAAATTTTTCGAGCTGACGCGTCATTGGACCTTACAAAATTAGCATCAACCCATTTGCATCGAAGCGTGTAGGAAATATTAACTTAAAAAAAATAAACTTATTTAACAAGCAAAATTCCTAAAGTAATGCCCGCTTATAAAAAAATTTCATCTAGCGAGAAATAAAGATGTTGCCACTTGCCAGGGCAATGCCATCTCTGATCTTGATACGTCTGTGACATAATGCGAAAAGAGCGCATCTTTAAAGGAGATGTTTTAGTTTGGCAGTGAATTCGATAAAATTATATATACAGCTATTCCAGTTAAATGTAGAACCAGTTTAACGTTTCGGGTGCAGCACAGTTAGAACCCGTCTTGGCCTTGAAATACCGTAAGAGGTAATTACATACACTGATTGGCTAGAAAGAAAAAAAGGCAAAAACGACGATTTGTTGAGATGGCCGCTTGCTGCAAGCGGTTCGAATTTATCTAACCCTGGCCATCATTATTGCCCAATAAGAAAATAGCAATATTAAAAAAAATTACTGAATATCCCCAAGCACAAAGCGATGATAATTCACTGATGGCCTTATCAAGAAAGAACTTTAGCCATCTTGTACGTTATTTTGAGACGTGCCCGTGCCACATTATACTTTTTATTTCTAAATTTGATGGCCTGGCACTCTAGCGGCTGCAGTCATCATATTTCAGTTTTGGCAAAGCTTCCTATCGGTAATCCGTGATGCAGGTACACGAATTCAAGATACATTGTTGTCTATTTTTAAACTGACCGACAGAACATGATAGCTACGTAGTCCGCTGTCACATTGCCGCGGTGTAAATCTGCAATTAACTGAAAGTTTCGATATTACTTATTCATTTATGTCAAGGTTAAAAATGTTTACGTTAATCTCATTATGTGATGTAACGGAGATTTATAGGGTATATTGATATGGAACTATGCATAACACGTAAACCCATAGCTAGGAGCAGTATTTAATAATGAAATTAATAATAATATCGATCGTAGGTATTCCATAACGAAACGCTTTATAGAGCAAAAATCACAAGGGGGGTTAGGTTAATTTAGTGGTAAAAAAAGGCATGTTTTTAAGAATTTCTTTTGGCGATACAGATAGTGTTATTTTATTCAGTTAATTTCCATATAATAATACAACTTACAAACCCTCTTTTGGTATTTTCTGCTAAAACAATATTGTTATGAATTAGATCTATAAGTATCACATTGTATGCATTAGTCCGGGAGACGACTGCAAAAAAAAAGGAGCATATAAGCATACAGGCTGGAACATATCGCAAACAAAACTTTAAGGTGAGCATATCAAAATGCCGTAGGGTTGCCTGGGCTGTATTAGACCAATTCTGCGTAAAATGCCCATTTCCGGTACGCTTTAGGGGTTCAAAAGAGCCGATAAGCAGACAGGCTGAAAGTCGTACCAAATGAAAGTTCATGATTTAACTGCCAACGGCTGATTTTACTTATTTTAAGGATTTTTCTCATAGCATTAGAGCTATTGCCTTCTAATTTTGTTCGTATCCTCCTTTCCGTAATATCCAACAATGTTACAATCATTTGTTCGAATTCTTACCCTAAGGGGGTGAAATTGAATTGTTTGAAATTTAACGGTTTTTTTTTATTTTTAATTACCCGTGAACATTTCGATAGAGAAACAAGTAAGCTTTCATTTGGTACCACTTTCAGCCTGTATGCTTGTCGGCTCCTTTTCTTGCAGTCGCCTCCCCGACTACACTGTATTTTGGAGCGTTTCATCATCTCACACGCTATACACATGCTGTTACTGATTAGGTTAGTAATTAACCCTGGGTGTTACAACGTCGGTAAAACCGAAATTTTTAAGAATTCGCTTCCGATATTTTATAATTATACGATTTTGCATAACTCTAGGCGCTTGATCTGGAAGCAGTAGGTATGACTACTTTAAAAAAAAGTATACACGTTAACACAGCACTAAATCATTCAATTTGAATTCAGAGGTGTTAAAACTGGTCTTAGCTTGGTTAACATATGAAACTGTGGCTGTGGCTCACTGTAAAAAATGTTTGATGTAATGATTTTTGTTTTAGCCATATTTATTAACATTACTAGTGTGCTTATTTTTTATAAATAAAACAATCTCATTTATACACTATGGATCGCTTTAAACTTTTCACAACGCATGGTGCCCATGATTTGGAGAGGTCATCTGAAATTTAAAATTCCAAAATAAAGCCTTATTTACTATGATTTTGGCTATAGCTGGACTCAAAGTGAGAGAATATTATGAGAAATTAATTAGTTGACCCCCCTACGACACAGTCGACATTTTACGTGTTATATGAACCAGAATCGTTTTTTCAATAAATATTTGTTTGATAAACATATAAAGGGTGATTTATCGCGAGGTTCAGAAAAATAACTTGTTAACTTAATTATGAACTGAAAAAACAATATCGACACCATTTATATTTTGAAGATTGTATCATTCAAATGCTGGCCGTAAGTACGCTTTAGGTGGTTGATTGATTGATTTTGAACCACTTGTTCGAGCATTACGACTGGCATCTGGCCAATAACGCGAGTAATGTTTACTTCCAAGGCATCAATCGTACAGCTGGCTTTTCGGCGTAGATTTTAGGGTTCACGTAATCCCAAGAAAGATTATCCAGAGGTGTAGGCGTCCGATTTACCGGTCCAAAATGTGAAATCAGCTGCTCACCGAAATGATTTCTCAACATGTCCATTAGTTGGTTGGTTGATCTTGTTAAAACCAAATATCGCCAGCATTACGGGCTCGAATTCTAGGTAGCAAATAATTTATATATGGCGCGATAGTTAGTGGGTGCCGTTTCACTTGTTTGACAGACAGCTGATTTTTGTAATACAACTCCACAATTTGGAGACGCTGAGCCTATGTAATTCTTTCCATGTTAAAATGGTGTCCAATACTGAGTTAAACTGCAATGACAGCTTGACACTATTCACTCGTGATCTGTAAAAAAATCACTATTGAAAAAAGTACTTCACGATGAATCACCCTATACATACATACTTGCTTCGCTTAGGTACCTTTATAGTGCATATACCTAAAAAAGAATTTTATTTAATTTTATTTAATATTTTACATTCTTTCCATTTGAAAGTAGTAGCCATAATTTACTAGAGGTAAACAAGAAAATGGTAGAACGTGAGGACACCAAAATATTGGTAATAAAAAAAACTAATTAACTAGAAACCTTACACATAGTATAATATGTAGATGGGTGTTCCATCTATCGAGGACACAAATGAATGGGGTTATAAATAGATATCACTTAACCAAACAAGAAATCGACTGGCAGGGGGAAATCTCAACCGTTTAGGAATTACGGGTAACTAATAAATTCGGGATGCAGATTATTATTTCATATTTGTCTTTTCATCTACTCAACGCAGCGACAAACAACTGCTATCTCAATGCCCTTTCCGAAAATGCCACCAATGTTGATTTATCTCAACCACTGCAGGTACTGTCACTTGCGAAATTGAAAAATGATCTAAAATTTCCTGAAATTCACGTTTCTCTCACATTTTGTCAGTAATTCATGAAATTAATATACCTCTTTTTATTTTTATTAAATTAAATTTATTAAATTGTTGCCCCATGTAGGTATATGTATTTGCTTACTGCTATCTCATTTCCGGTTAAGAATTATACATACCTTGAATGCTGTTCGCAATTGCTTGTATGTCATAACTTATCATTTCTGTGTTTTTGTGTCGCTATATAGATACGCTATTTAGAGATCTCCAGTAGCTATATTATTCTAATTATGCTTCCACTAAACAAATCTGTGGTTTATTTGCAATTAAAAATTTAATTGAGAATTCATTCAATTAGATGCAAGCTAAATTAGGAATCTGAGCCTACTACGTCCCACTTTCCTGAATAACTGCTTGGGCTGCCGAAGATCAATGATTTTACTTCTGCTCTAATAGATCCAATAAAATACCTACCTACATAATGTACCTGCTCTAAACGAGGTCATCGTTATAGGTGATTTGATTGGAAGTCACTGAGAGTGCCTGCCATGCGAAGTTGTGAAGTATCCGTGAGAAGGCGTCTCTAATAAGAGACGTTTTTTCTTAATTCGTTTTTCTGAAATTTTATTTAGCACATTATTTCTGTCTTAGTGAGAGAGCTCAATATAATAAACTTCTGAAATTACTATGAACACATATTTAAGTAACGGAAATGACCGTACCTTTTTTCAGCATTTTATGTGCAAAGTGATTGAAATAAGCAGAAGTTTCTGAAACTATAGCGTCCGTCGCACGATAATAATCAAATAAGCATTCCTATAAAACTGCTTTACTTTCAAAAATAATTTTTCGCACACAATTCTGGGTCACGTGAGTTGCGAATTTTCATTAATTTCGTTTGAAAGGAAATGGGCGCACTTACACAAATTAGCATTTATTCTTGGGCACAGCTGCTGCATTTTTTAATTTAATTTATTTTGGTTTAAAGCAGTAAATCATTACGCAAGCTTCAATCACATTAATAAAAAATGGCATTTGATATTTAAGTAAAATGGGCATTTGAATTACTCAATCAGATAAATACGCCAATCAAGGCTAATGGAGGCTTACATCCATTGTGTTGAAATTTGCAATAGGATTTAGATTTCCACCAGGTAGAAGAAGGCAGGGATCAGCTTATGATTTAATAACGTAATTATGTATTTCTTTCGCATTTCTATGCCAACATGTACTTGAACTTACAAAGAAAGCCATCATTATCGTATCTGGATTGATCAAATTGTATTGGAATTGTTCGTCAAGGTGTTTTCTTGATTTATGATCAGAAAGCAGCAATTGCAATTAGATTAAAGCAAACCTTTATCGGTTTATCGCATACTCTGGTTGTTGAATTGTTTTTTGGCATTTGAAAAATAAAATTCTTTTGTATGCTACATATTACGAAATAGGAGTCAGGGTTTGTTCAACCAATCTCAAATGCGCATTGCTACGTATTTTGTAGACCTATTATTTTATATGTGCATATATTCATATTCTGACAAGCTAATGTAGTAACATAAGGAGCATTTATTTGCATTTGGAGCATTTTGTATAAAAAAAGGTGATTTTTTATAATGCATATATGAATAAAAAAATTAGCAAATAACTCCGACGTTTTTATCACATATTTATTAACTTTTTCACAGTCAAAATTTGAATTATTAATATGCAAAATTGATAATGCAGTTATGCTGCTCAGATTAAGGCCGGGTGAAAAATTCGCCAGATTACGGGGGCTACATCTCTTCATTCGAAATAAAACAAAAGTTAAATATTTTTATCATCAGGAACGTTTTTGCTGCAGCTCTTTCAAGAATCTATGAATAGCGTTACATTAAGCAAGAAAATTTTGACAATATCGAATCGAATAGATAACTTTTATTTCAATAGCGGTTATAGACAATTAAATTAAATGAATGATTGAGCGCCGGTGGAATGAAACCCATAGATTATGTAGTTTTAAAAATATCGTTTGCGCCCAGTTTTAAAAACGTTGGTCTCAGAAAAAATCTTTTTTCTATTTAGTAATAAAGTGCGCTTAGATAACTCTTACACTTTTTAAACATTCACGTACTTTAAGAGAGAAGAGATTAGGCTAACAAAAGGAATCGAACCAAAAATAAGAAAAACTCCCTTATTAAAGAAAGTTCTAAATTTTGTAATTTGTTTATAATGCATTTCCACTTATGTTTTCCTATTCGACTTATCATTAGGAGCACCTACATATGTCGTCAAATAACTTTCAATAACTAAGATAACAGCATGCATATTTCAGTGTGACAAAGCTACGATGAATCATTATGATTAATTGCCTCAGCTTCGTCCATTCCATTAAAAAATGGGAAGAAAAAGAATCACATTCACTTTTAACACAAAGACGCACATTAATGCGATCTCATCAGAGGTCACTAAAATCACGATCGCACACCTGTTCCGCTACGAATACAAGTATTGGTCAGATTTTTCATAGTAAAACCATAAGATAGTGATCTCTATGCTTAATTAGCCTTCGAGCGGTGAGAATAGTAAATGCAATGAACTCAGGCGCTGGTTTGGTGTAGCAGGCAGAAGTTCAATACAATGCACCATTTGGTACTATAAAACACCTTCGCGTTTTGGACCATTGAGAATCTATAATCGGAGTTTACCAAGATATCTAGTCGCCTCTAAATTAATCTTCTAGGTTAAGATCAATGCCTCCATGGTTCAAAGACTGCTCGAATATTGCAGGTGCATGGCCGCCAAGAGTTAGTTCATGACGTGATGGAATTTAGTCGCTGCTAATTTAAAAGTCTCCCACATAGGCGTTATCAAAAAATGTTTTTTTTTAAAGACTTAAATAAATATATGCAGTTGTTCAGTTTGAATCAGGGACCGAACCAGTTAAAACTCTTTTTTGGAAAAAGCTTCTCTACCTGCTACTCCAAAGCAAAAATAATTTGGAGCTACGAGACAAAAGCTTGGTATTGATTCTGACAAAAATAAAAAGGTAGCTATTTTTGCGAATCAGAAAAAACAAGTTTTGAAGCTTAATATTTTTCAAGCCAAACAACTTTGAAACTTGTTATTTCTCGTCTGACCAAAATGAAAACCCAACTGTACTTTTGGTTTTATAATGTGAGAACTATTGTAGGCTGAAAAAACTCGTTTGTTTGAAGTTTCTTGAAGCCCGGTGCACTATCAGACCATTTCACAAAAACGCGATGCGATCACAAATGCGATTTTTACAAATTAGCTTGAAATGCGGGTCGACTCATATTTGGATTATTATTTTTCTATTTATCATCATATCATAACTGACTTTTTTTACATTTTTATACTCTACATGTGATAAGTGATTAAGAATGGGTTAATCTTTTACCGTTTCTATTAGCGTTTGAGTAAAATTATTGTCCATTTCTAGAAGTTAACTCACGATCTGCGTTCAAATGTATCCAGATGCGTTCACAATACTGAACTCGATCTAAACCGTTTTCGAGTTACAGGGTGATTTGTAAATACGGAGATTAATGCAGCAACATCAAAATTACGTCAAACAACTGCTATCTTAATGTGCCTTCCAATAATGCCACCAATGTTGATCTACCGAAACGACTACAGGTACAGTCACTTGCGAAAGTGAAAAAATGCTCTAAAATGTCCTCAAATTCAGGTTTTTCTCACATTTTCTCCGAAATATATGTAATTAACACAACCCTTTTTTATTATTATTGAATATCCCATTCTGTTGCCTATACATGGTGGTACAATACGCCCCCCCCCCCTGCCATGCGATTATTTGTTCGGCTAGGTGAGATCTGTCACCACTATCATTTCTGCATGTGTTATATCTATGATACACCCTGTATACAACATGAGGTAAGGTGAACAAATAATAAGTTTAAGTTTTGCAAATTTGCTTCAAACAAATTATAAACTAGAACTTTATAACTACGGCTTAAATAAATTAAAATTCTAGGCTGGCTTCTTATTTTCGCCTGATACCAGATTAAGAAATACCTACATACATATGTATATTAAAATTCTAAGCTTATTTTTCTTGGCCTCAAATTATACTAAATAGACTCTTTGTTTTTAAAAAATTTGCTAAATTTTAAAGAGCTTAGCAGGAACATTCCCTCCTGATTTATAATTTAATAATTGAAATATACCAGTTATCCATTATATTTGTTTCCCGATGTCAATCTTTATCTAAAACACAGACATAAGAGGAGACAGAAAAAATCCATGCTAGATAGTTTTATCCTTTGATCAAGCATAAGGAACCTTTCCTGAAAATATCGTCGCCCAGGTCGATGGATTTAATTTGTTGCGTCTATTAAACCTCATAATTCAGCGTGTTTCATCTATCGAAGACCAAAAGAAGTCGGGAAATAAATCACACCTTGGTAGAAAAAAAAATTTGTGGGAGGGGGGGGGGGGGCAATCTCTACAGTTTGGGCGTTACAGGGTAATTCATAAATTCGATATGCAAAATATTATTTTATTTTGATTTGTTGATCTACAGAACGCAGCGATATCAATCTCATGTCAAACATCTACTATCTCAATTTCTGTTCCAGAAACGCCACCCGTATTCACCTACCTCTACCACTTCAGGTACAGTCACTTGCTGAAGTGAATAAATGTTTCGAAATTTCCTAAAGGTCATGTTTCTCCCACATTTTCTCCGAAATTCCTGTAATTAATACAACTATTTTTTTATTGAATTGTCGACCTTGTTGTATTTCTAAATAGGTACAACATGTCAAGGTAGAGAAAGGATATACAAATTTATGCGTAGAGTACATTTTGCGGAATTTCAAAAAATCTGTATTTCCAAAAAATATAACTCAAGTTAATCTAGAATGCTTTTTCTGCATGCAATGCATTAAAAGCTTATTACAGTTAATGGTACTACGTTTAATTTGAAAAAAAAAATTAAAATTCAGGTTGCTTAATATTCTGCAAAAGGTTTTCTACTTAAATCCTTTCCTCACCTAGACACGTTTTACATCTTTGGAAGAGCAACAAGATCGGAAGTTTATTTGTGAAACAATCAACTCACACCTATTCTTTTGTCCAGGAAGGAATTTTTCTGATTATATTGTAATTAAAGGAATTGATGAAAACTTGTTTTAATTATTATTGAAACTTTCTAATTATAATCTTAGCCAAATAGAAAAAAAAATAATCCATACTAAAAGTGCATAAATTTAGAAATTATAATTACATACTAACTTATTTCTCAAATTAATCAAGTTAGAAATCAATTTTTTGTTCAATTATAAGACCAAATATTGGAACACGTAAATTTATTTTGACTAATTGCGGAACTCTTCACGCACCAGTTGAACTCGCATTTAACACATTTTTTAAATTACTTTACGTTAATTGCAAATCGAAAAATGTACAAAAATTATATTATATTCCCATCCTAACACTACTTGAATGTCCTGGTTTCGAAACCAAGGAAAATATTACTCATTGCCTTTTTGCTATTGTTTGTTTTCCATGGAAATTGTTTACGGTACGGTACGCTGCTGAGCGACGACGAAATCACGATAAGTTAGAATTGTTCACTTCGCTAGCATGAATATAATCCGTTCTATTAAAATTGACGAAACCGTGGGGTAACATTATCTGTATGGTTTGCTGAAAAGAACACTCTAAATGCACTGCAACTAAACATCTCTTTAACAAGGCACTTGAATTGAAAGACTTGTCTCCCATATCGCCAAGATATTGCAACTTAGTGGAAGAAGAAATGTGGGAAGACTCTGGTTGAGATGCTTTGAAGTGAATTAAAATGTTACAAAACAGAATCTTTCGTAAACAATAAGCAGCAAGCGGTACAAGTTTGCGTCAGCTTAGGCTAGTTGCCATAAAGCATGATCCGGGTGACGGCACAAAAAACCATGCAAATCTTGGGCGCCAAATGCCAATGCTGTCCGCTGCGATTTTATTTTCAAAAGCCCAATAGAAGGTTGAAGAGAACTAATTACGCGAACTGCTGGTTTGGCCCGGCTAATGATCGTCATCCTCAGCTTCACTACGTTTTCTGAATCACAACTAGGCCCACTGCTGCAAGTTACCTTTGACTCACGGCGACATGATTGATATTTCCACAGTTCTTGAAGCATGAAAGCGTCTTACAATTATCTGGAGAACTTCGCAATAAAAATTCAATGCGAGATAATTGCACCGATTGTGTTTTGTGCTCTGTCGCCATCATTCAGTAAGTGCTCCGGCTGATGGCCTTCGCACCACAGCACTGAAGAGCTCTTTACCCGCAGTAAATCAAAGAATTGATCGATCTTCGCAAAGTGCCCGAATTTCTTCACTAAGGTCATTTGCTGAGAATAAAAAGGTTCTTAAATTTATCATCACAGCTTCCATGGTGCATTAAGTGCTTTGTAATTTTAGGTTAGCCTCACTCTCCTTGAACAAAACGACCTTCAGAGGTTGAGTCAGCCATGACTGGGATAACATCTTCACATTTACCATCCTTGCTTCGCATTCTTGCTGCTGTTTGCATGCATATTTTATATTTCACTCAGCTACTAGATTTCTCGAGTTTGTAGGAAAGAGTTGAAGAGCCGATTCTTGTATGCAAATATGTATTCAGCGGTTGCCTCATTATGATTGATTGTAATGCCCCTATCGCGATTGGTATTAATTGAAAATTTTTCGCAAAATTAAGAAATAAATTTATTCAGTCGCAGCTACATCATATGCATATATGAAGGCTTCTTAAAATCAGGAAAAATGTCTTGTAAACTGCCATATACATTTTGATAAATTGATGTAAAACGCATCACTCTTTTTTGAAATAATAATTTATTCATAATATCATTGCTGAATCCAATGTAGGAGAACCTGTCTGCAGGCCTATTATAACATAATTAGCGCTTTTTTTTAAATTAATGAACATGTAACTATTTGCCTTGAATATTTTTTGAATTGGAGGAAAGCTTCTTGTATTGATAAATTAAATATTTACTAGTAATCCAACCGGAAAATGGTGTAACCTGGAAGTTCGAAAAGGTAAAACAAGATTTATGTTATTTACGAGCGTTCTTTCAAAAGTAAGATAGGAAAACAAGTTAACCCTACTGGGTAACTGGGTAACATTTGAATGCTACCATGGTAATATTATCAGTATTTTGCAGAGAAAAAATTTTTCAAAAAATCTCCATTATATAATATGTATTTGTTAAATAGACATAGGCTTTAATAAAATGTAAAGTACCTCTGTGTGATGTGTTTTTTTTAAATTCTCAAACTTATAAATATTGGAATAATCTATATGTATAGATTGCATACTATTGTATTCTTCAGTAATTAAATTTAAGAAAACAATTAACGCTAATATTATTTATTTATCGCAATAATTGTTCAAGTCATACGGATACCGTTCAATCAATCAATACAACCAGTTGCAAGCTAGCAATACTTATCGAAAGTCTTTTATAAACTAATAAAGCCTGAGTCTTTTTTGAAGTAAGGCTCACATTATTGCACATCGCACTCGAAGTCTAGATTGACATCACATAAAGTATCACAGATTCTGCATATTTTATTAAACCAAAATTTAATTCCAATAAGATAATATCAGTGATGTATTGCGCAAATAAAAGAGGTCCTATGATTGATCTCTGTGGAATCCCAAATTAAATTTTTATTTGCTTAGATATTTTATCACCAACCTGTACATATTGATTGCGGTTGGTTATATAATTAATTAAGAAGGAGATCGAGCTACAGAAAAAACTAAAATGGAAATTCAACTTCGACAGAAAATACGAGTTTCATGATAACAGAATCGAACGCCTTAGTAAAATCTAAAAGAATGAGCACAATAGCTCTACCCAAATCAATGTTGTTTCTGGTGTTTTCAGTAAGGCACTCAGAGTGTTTTGTCCTTTACGAAAACCATTTTGGCAGGAAAACTATAATTTAGTATGATTGATCAATCAATTTAATTACTAGAAAGTATAGGAAAGGCAGACTTACGGAGTAAGATTATCTTGGTGGTTTCCAGATATAAGGAAAAGAAGGTTTAGTCATTATAAAATTTAAAACATGAATCAAGTAAGGTAAGCAAGTGGTTAGATAATCTTATTAAATATATAGAAGATCTAATCCTATTAGTGAAATCTGGGAGCCAGACAAATGGGACAGTATTTTGTATTCGAACAAGACTATCTCTCTATCCCCCGTTTTCGCGGTTTTTCCGACTCACAAACTCCACTATATAGCGTCCAATCGAATATAATTACGTTATCATTGGAGCGATTCTTAAATGAAAGAATTTAGTTTGATATAGTGTCGAAGGGGTTGAGGAAACAAAGAATTCATTCTGGTCATCAAGATCAATATGAGGTTGAAACCATAATTCCCTTGGCTTAGCGGCGGTCATTAACCGTCTAAACTAAATCAGACGAGACACAAAGTTACATTGCTAAGTGAAGATCTCGCGGTTCTCTTTTGATCGTTTCCATTTCCAACGTCGATGCATCTCATATTGAAATCGAATTCAGAATGTCAGCAACTAATCAAGGTGGTGCAGACTGCAAGGCGAGTTTAACTAAAACGTGCGTGTCAAACAAACTTACTATATGACTATTGAACGTGTCAATTTTCTCATTAATATCAAAGCACAGTTGAAGTAAATGTCCTGCCAAGGTAAACTGTAAAAGTTTTCAGATAGTGTGATACCCTGTAGTAGTACACAAGAGGCAACGTGATTAGGTCAGTGAGTGAAGCAAGCGGTTAATATTTCATTAATACATATTAGGTCATGGTCTGACGAGGGATAGTCAATGTAATTAAAAAAATTAACCTTAACGATATTGTCAATGATGAAGAAGTTCAATAGGGAAGAACTTTTACCACAAAAATAGGTGGGCAAATTTGAGTTTAAACCACCAGACACAAGGCGCGTAAATCGTCAAAAAACTCATTTTTCTCTGTTGCGACAAGTCATGATGTTAGCATTTACGTCTCCTCCAATGATGGTGCTATCTAGGAAGTATGTGCTCAATAACTCAAAAATTTCGAAATATTTCAAGACTTTCTGTAATAAGTGGACCACGAGCGAATATACACCCCTATACCTACAGCACTCGAAACTAGTTAAATGTGGCAAAACCAACAGCAGGTTTTCATCGCAATCGCAATGTGTCTAAATAACTAATTAGTCACAAAAAAGTGGAGTAATAATTACCACAAATGTGAAAATACTCTGTGCAACTATGTCACGTAACTGTCGCTTTTCCATGTGGTCATATACTTCCCCATCACATTCTTCAAATTTTTGCAAATAATCCGACGAGCAATTAGTCAAAAAGTTGAATGCAATCCCATCTCTGTAGCCCACATGATAACACAGAAATGGTGAGAGAACAAAAAAAAATGACGCTGATTCTGTATCACCTGAGCGTTTCAAATACTTCATGGACAAGCTTTTCATTCATAAGTACCATAAAATCTCGAATGCGTAGATTGTGAGTGAAGCATAACAGTCGCACGTTGGGAAACTCGTTTAAAGTAGGTCGACATATATTTTCCACATTACAAAATGCATATGCATATATTCCTCACAGAATATGCGCTTCCCCCATTTGCAAAAAAAATGAATTCAGCGATTTGTGCAAATCGATCAGGCTCATTGGAATAACGAGTTGAAAGTGCGACGAAAAGTGAAAGAGCTTGAGGCGCCATCCATGCAAGTTCTGTCTTTTTTATTTGCATTTTGGAATTCATTATGCGATCATTAGTACCGGCGTTTTACTGTAAAGAAATGAATTAAATTTTCCTAGCTAAACAAGCACGAAGCACAAGCAGCAATCTCCTTCAATATGGCGCGATCATTTGTGTTCTATTTACAAGACTTCAACATAATATTATAATAGAAAGAATAGCAAATACCGTCATATAGGTTTTCGCCATATAATTCTAGTCTTAACCAATCGATGCTATCTTTAATCACATACATGCACCATAAATAAAAAATAATAATATTAAAAAATAAAACCGACTGCGGTTGCGTTTATAGGCACAATGATCACAATCTCGGATTGAAATTCCTCGTTAAATTCAGAAGTGAACTAACGGCCGTCGGATTTTGTAAACTTACAGGACTTTTAGGCCCCAAAATAGATTTGACGCGTGACGAGGATATTTATTTCTAAAGAAAATGAAAATAGTTATTAATAATTA
This sequence comes from Neoitamus cyanurus, assembly GCA_947538895.1. Classification (NCBI taxonomy): domain Eukaryota; kingdom Metazoa; phylum Arthropoda; class Insecta; order Diptera; family Asilidae; genus Neoitamus; species Neoitamus cyanurus. Next base: position 28,692,534 of record OX384540.1, read on the forward strand.
TATTGAGAGCATAACTAAGTTCGGAGAGGCCAAAATTGTTCTTCTAAAACTCAAACACCAGCTGTCAGTTCGCTTCCCGTTTATAGGCAAAATGAAAATTCCGGATCGAAGTTGTCGTGAACTTCAATCCCCGTTTATAGGTTACCTCTACATAACTCTAAATACAAGTATTCAGTTTTAAAGTGTTAATGCGTTAAATAAAATTTAGTTTGATTTCAATAATTACTTGCCATTCTATTCACATACTCGTAAATTTTTCATTCGAATTAGAATTTACGTAAACGGAAATAAAAAGCGATAATTTGAAGCAAGGTGAAAATGAACTTCCTGTTCCTAAGTAGAGCTCTTAAAAATACAATTTTTGACAATAGAAAGCGCTGTAACAGACATCAATTAATATCCTAACAAAAATTAAATCACGTTCGTTACTGGTACTACCTTCAATTTTCAAATAAAAAAAGAACGAAAACAACTGTAGAGACATGCATGATTTATTTAGTTGCGCGCGGTTACATCAACTTATCGCGAATTTTACTTTCTCTATGAATATACACATTAGCGTTAACAAGATCACGCTATTCCTAAAAGCGTGAAATAATTGTGTAAATTTACGTTTCCACTTTAAATGGGCTTTAGGTTCGGTTTCGAAAGAAATTCTCGTTTCTGTCGGTATGAAGAAGAAACAATGTGGCCCGACGGACGTGGCCGTCCTGCATTATAACCTAAATTCGCAGTTCAGTGAAAGGAACCAGAAATAGCTCGGTTGCATAAAATTCGAGCAGTAAATAAAAGCAAAAGGAATGCACATGCATATACGGAAACCTGATTTAAATTGTTACCTTTAAATTCCACGCGAAGGAGTTTATCTACTTCGGAGCCCACATTGGGAACGTTAACAAGGAGAAAGCTTTGCTCATGGTCTTTTAATTAAGTTAATTGCCAGTGAAGTGTGTAATGTGATGCCCAAATAATTAACTGATGAAGGTACGACAATTCAAACGAAGTGAGTTTCCTGAGTATATTAAGGAATTTTGGGTATTTAGGAATCCCAACAACAACAAAAATTTAACTTTTCTAAAATCGTGGTGATAGGTAAAAACGGCTCTGGCAAACATTTCATGTAAAAGATTCCTTAAATACAACAACAAAAATAACTGATATGTGTGAATATTACAGGAAAACAAGATTTTCTCTGATAAGTGCAATAGAGAGGGAGGATGCAGTAGAATAGAGAGGGAGAATGATTTTTTTAATTTGACTACTTTTGTCACTTCCTCGTTAACCTTAAATCTAACATCTTCAATTAAGACGTCACATACACCCTGTCTACTTACCTACTGGCATACTGCGGAGTTACATTTTATTTGCAAGTGCTGCCAGTAATGGTTCCGTGATATTTTAAAATATGACTTGCCTCTTGCTGATACCTCTGTTGAGCTCCTCAGCGATCTTATTCTGGGTACCGTCTAATTTTTTTAATTTCGCTAAAAGCAAGCTATTGATAGTCTTGAAGAGAACCGTTGGTTTCTTTTGCTGTCTCCCTTGTGTTGACGTGTAATGCATCCTTCCTCTCCATTCCACTTATCAGTGAAAATCCTATTTTCCTGTAATATACGCACATATCAGTTATTTTTGTTGCTGGATTTCAAAATTATATTTAAGGGGGTAGTCTCATGTTCGATCTTCAAAAAATCTTTTTTTTTTTTTTTTGCATTTTCTCAAAGTTAAATAAGTTGAGAATATACTGTAAAAATTTTAGACCGATACACTACGTCATTTTAAAGTTACAACATATAATAGGGGAGAGCGAACCCTGCATCTGCATATATGAAAATTTTTTCTCTAAACTTTAAACGCGTTTTTCTCGAAACTACTTTTTTTTCGTCGGCACGGATGATTAAAGAAAAACTATTGGACCGATGGGGCTGAAATTTACACATATTATTACAAACATGAATGGTTCTGGCGGGTAGCAGAATTAGATGTTTTTATCGATTTCTTTCTGTTTTATATCGATTTTAAACCGAAAAAAACCGTCGATTTTGTAAAATTTTTTTTACAAGGCCGCCATTTTGCTATTTTTCACTCAAATCTTTTAAATCTGCTACGGGCCAGAATCACAACCCTACTGAAAAATAATCTTTTTGGAATTTTGATTTCAGATGATTGGGAAAGGAGCAATCAGGGGGGCGAGCTACCTACTTTTTTTTGAAGAGACCTACTTCGCCTCACCAAAATGACCTTAAAAAATTTCTTACCCCCTTAATGGGGGGTCTCATGTCCGAGCTTAAATTTTGAAGGTTTTTTAAGATTTTTTTTTGTGTGGAAAATGAAATGCAATCTTCTTGTGATAATTATATGTTATTATTAAACTATTGAACAATACAAAAACATTTCTTTTAAATAAAAAAAGAAATTTTTTAAGGTCATTTTGGTGAGGCGAAGTAGGTCTCTTCAAAAAAAAGTAGGTGGCTCGCCCCCCTGATTGCTCCTTTCCCAATCATCTGAAATCAAAATTCCAAAAAGATTATTACTCAGTAGGGTTGTCATTCTGGCCCGTAGCAGATTTAAAAGATTTGAGTGAAAAATAGCAAAATGGCGGACTTGTAAAAAAAATTTTACAAAATCGACGGTTTTTTTCGGTTTAAAATCGATATAAAACAGAAAGAAATCGATAAAAACATCTAATTCTGCTACCCGCCAGAACCATTCATGTTTATAATAATATGTGAAAATTTCAGCCCAATCGGTCAAATAGTTTTTCTTTAATCATCCGTGCCGGCGAAAAAAAAGTAGTTTCGAGAAAAACGCGTTTAAAGTTTAGAGAAAAAATTTTCATATATGCATATGCAGGGTGCGCTCTCCCCTATTATATGTTGTAACTTTAAAATGACGTAGTGTATCGGTCTAAAATTTTTACAGTATATTCTCAACTTATTTAACTTTGAGAAAATGCAAAAAAAAAAAAAAAAAATTTTTTGAAGATCGAATATGAGACTACCCCCTTAAGGTCTCTTTGAAGAAATGTTTGCCAGAGTCGGTTTTTCCACCACGTATTTTTTTTGGGTCATTAAAAGTAATTTCCCCCCAAATACATTGGTATAAAAAGACAAAACTTTAAACTTTCCTAAAAATACCTTCATTGAGATCATGGCCTTCGAAAAAACCCAAAAAATTCTCGAGCCACACCTAACTATAAAGCATTCTCGCAATCTAACTAACATATGTTATGCCAGTACATATTGTTAATAAATTCTCCAGCTGAACGGATAGCTGCCGAATTCTGAATAAAAGGTCGTGAATCTTTTATATACTGGTTGGACCTCACGTCTCTTCACGCCATAGTCGACGTCTCTTACCCATTAGACTATCTGATATGTCCGGCAGAAATTTAATGGTGCATAAAGGGCATAGGAAAAAATTCTTATAAAAAAAAGTCTGAATAATTTTTATCTAAACAGAAAAACATAAATCAGGGCTAAACCCCGCAACGTAATTGATTGAAATTTTTTTTTGCTGCAGATCATTTTTTCTGTGGGTCGAATGTTATCATTGATTTGTTTGTACAAGTCTTTGTTTATTTATGATTAACTCAAAACGTAAACATAACGATATTTTCTTGTGTTTTCTTTAATAAGGCTTTTGCTGGATGCACGAAAAGAAATTTATTTTTTCTATAAAGCGGTGCCCTAATGGGCGCCTTGATATCATCATTAATTCGATAGAAAAGTTTCGCTTTCTATTTTTTTGTTTTTTTTTTACGATTACATTGCATTGGAACCAGTTTTATAATATTTACTTTGGATTTAATCTCGGTTATGCGAACCTTCAGTAAACCAAATTCTCCAATTATGTGGTCATAAAAGTGTTCCCACAGAATCAGAAGATATCTGGATTTTAAAATCTTTGACATTTGTATCCAAAATAAAAAAGTTATATTCCTTCTATGTACATTTTTTTCCAAATAATGTCATCACTCTGTAATCTAATTGATTCGAGATTATACATATCTACTATACATACACTGAGAAAATTTACAATGAAAAGTTCTAATATAAATTTGTTTGCAGCATTTTTAAAGAGAAATACCCTCAATTAAATAGATTTATATTCAAAAACGTGAATAAGTTTGCATCAAACACGATCCTTTTTAAAGGTCTTCACAAACCGTAGAATGTCAGACGTTCTTTCAGAGAAATTTCGCTCTTTGAAATCAACCCCGGCTATCTGTAGATCAATGCCTAAAGCGGTAGCCTTATGTTCCAGAGGACCCGAGTTCGAATCTCACATGATTCAGATTGTTTTCCTTTCTAAAGAGTCAGATTATAAGTGAAACAGATATGAAACGTCTAATGGAATAGCGGTAGAATGTCCCGACTAGAACCGCAACGACCCGAGTTCGAATCCCATCGGAACCACATAAATACTTTCTTCACATTAGAAAAAAAGGCAATTTACGTTCGCGTTTTCAATAGAAACCAAATATGAATAACTTGTACAATGTTCATTTTATGAATTTAACATTTTCAATGAGAAGAAAATATCGAACAGATTTATCTTTAAAACAAATTAAAATCATTTTGGTGCCAAATGTGTTTATATTTGTAATAAAGATGAATTCATTTGTTTGAAAAATATTTCTTCTCAAAATTGCCCAATTGTTAATAAAGTGTAAATATTTTGTTGTGTATACCTGTAAAAAAGTCGGAAAATAAAGAAGCTTAACGATAGCTAGTTTGAGAAAGAACACATTTTATAGAAAAAAGTCCAGATCAGATGATTCATTCTACACTAAAATCCCACACAATTTTTCCATTTCATTGTTAAACCTTTGAATTTATTATATTATAACGTTTGTCATATTTTTAATAAGAACTAACAATATTTTTGGTTCGTTTTTATTATTAGCAGGAAATAATGATCATAAGGAGATAGAACGACAAAACCGAATAACAGAGCAAATATTTGCAAATTTTCTGGAACGGCGTCTATTCCCATATCGGCGCCCACAACAAAAAGCCCCAACCATAGAAGACATACTTCCCACCTCAACAATGACTCCACGACGATTTATGCCAAAATCGACAAGAAGAGCTCAACTTAGGCAGTTTAAGAGACAGCAGGAAGACTCTGAGCAATCTCAAACTACAACTGAAGAGTCACCACTAGATGAATTTGATGACAAGGATTCTGACTCAGAATCTCTACAGAGTGTCGAATCAAAGCAGCACGACCAATTCTATCCTGATGAGTTTGCCGATCCATCAGAGAACGAAGTGGTTGAGAGCAGAGTCGAGTTCGACCCGCATGTCGCCTGTGCCGCATACTGCAAAGGTTTGAATAGAAAATTATACTTAGCTTTAAAGATTACAAAGGTTTGGGCGGCTCCCAAATAATATTTTTGTTTGAGATTTTTCGGGCATGGGCAATGAAAAATGATTTGTTATAAGTTTAGTAGTTTCGATAAAGTTTTACATCATATTTTCCGGAATTGTCGTCTGAATTATCGTAGCTAGTCTTTGCGTTGGTTCAATGAGGTTGCCTGGTTAGCGTACACCTTAGTCTACGGACGGGGACTGAAAAATGACTTAACCCGGGGGAACCACTCCAGTTGGGTTCTTTTCCGGAATTTTAAAAAAATCTGCATTTTACAAAAGTTTACATTTTACATGCATTTCACGAAACATATTTCAGAATTTCTCCAAATTCAACCCGGGGGTAAGTCTTTGAATGGGGAGGAATATTTTTTTTAAACTATATTACTTGAAATTTTGGATAAACCACTTTTCTTATGTCATATATGAGCTGCAAGCTTTGAGTGAATTCCAACAGCAGCTGTGGCTAAATGGTAAGTGTATTCAACAATGGGATAGTAAGGGGAGCCCTGGGTCGGTGGCTCAAAACCAGGTCATGCCGGAAATTTACCTTTTAACTTTTGTTCCTTTTCACACTAAGTATTCACTTTTTCCATTTTTTCCACTTTCGTTTTTCTTATCTTTCAAGCAATTTTTCTACACTATTATAAATTTTTTTTTCTTCATTTTACACACCCTCCCCTACTACACCCCCTCTTATATGTCCCACCGGGTGGAGTGGTCTCATTAAATCAAGCAAAAATTCACACAGAGTTCCCCCATACATCACTTTCACCTACTCAAAATACTTTCCCGCCTTTAAACAAATCAATGTTTTTATTACTTTCCATTCCCAATGAAGAATTTTCGTCGCTCTCGGAAAGTTCCGACTTTGATCATACACAGTGTCTAAATTTATTAATATTTTCATCCCAAATTGGCACAAGCACCCCCAAACATGTTTTCCATTTTCTAAAATTATTTTCATACCTTTCTCCCCACCCCTCTTTTCGCAAAAAATTACACAGTGAGCTCACTCACTTAACACTTTATTCCATTTTACTTAAAAACTATTATTCATTAAATTTTCATATGTTCAGAAAATTACACTACTCTCTAAGTTACTTGCATTAGGTCCACCCAGAATGCGTTACGGCGATTAATTACCGAGATATTGCCATCTCCTCAATCTCGACAAAATTCATACTATCTATTTAGCTTCCTTCATTAAATAGGTTAAAAACTTTTTCACTTTTTCAAAATTTTTTTTTAGTTTCGATGTTCCCACGGTTTTTAATATTTTGCTGCGCTATTATAATTTTTTTTCATTTTACACCCCTGCGATATGTCCCAGCGGGCTGGGGGTGGTCTTATTAAATCAAGCATAAATTTATATACATTGCCACATATCTACAGCACTTTCACCTATTTTTAATGCTTTGCCCCCATATATGCAAATCAAATATAATCGATTCATCGATCTGAGTTTTGAGTGGTGCGTCTTCTTGTAAAAGTGAAAAAATAACAAAATTAAATTACTTATTCACAAATGTAGGCTAGGGCGAAACAACGTGTGCCGGATTCTGCTAGTTTATTCATAAAAATCCATGCGATTACAAACAGTTTCCCACTTACTTTTTACCGGTGAGCGGTAAGTTATGTGCATATATAATTCTAAATACCTACGTTCTAGCAATGTTAATTCAAAAGTGAAGAAGGACCTTCAAATACTTATTAAAATAAAGATATAATAGCTCACAGTACTAGTTGAATATAAGAAAAATAAAATAGAACCAAATGCAAAAAGAAGTTATTTCAGGAATAAAATTTAATTCGAAATAAGTAGAAGAGGAAAAAATAAAATTAAAGTACCAAATTAAAAATATATATTATTTAAAACCATATCTGCGTATTGTTTTGATGCACATCAAATATGATATTTTAAACCTTTCTTTATGACGAAGTTCTATCTCTTCTCTCATTGTTATTCCCTAAAAAGTATTTAGAAATCCTCTCCACATTTTCTCTCCTTATGTAATGGCTAATAATCTCCCGAATTCCCGTCGCACTTAATTCTGCACACTTTTCTGTTTCAACAATTCACAAACGCAGCAGGTGATATAAAACTGAATTTAAGGTGGCTTGAATGCAATTAAAAAGAAATACAATTACCTATATAATTTCTTGCTGTCATATGCAAGTAAAAGCTAGCATTTAAGTAGGTAATTACTTCAAATTAAAAACAAGTATTTACTGCTGAAGTAAACAGCATTTACTCGCTTTTATTCGCTTGACTCAATATTAATAAGTAATAAATATATTACTCAAAGATAGATAAAATGATTATACAAATAAATATTGCATTCTATAGGATTCTCCAAGTATGTGTACACACGTCCAATATCTTTTGAAGAACACTGCACCTTGCTATCAGTATGAGTAAAATTTTCCGAAACAAAGACCAAACTGCTGTGCACGATTCGCACAATGTGCTCACAAATGTTTTGTTGAAATAAATATTTATGCGAGTGTTTGCGCATACAAACCTGTATTCAGCCGAGTGATTTATGTATTTGAACCACCTTTTCAAGGTTCAATTTCGGCGTTTTGTTTTCGCTATAAAAGAAGCCCACAAGTTTGTGCCTGCGTGTGAATCAGCAATCGAAACAAACAAATTTTTACAATTTAAATTTTCCGCTAATTGTATTCCTCTGTTTATCACGTTCAAGAACTTGTACCTACTGGAACTCGAATTCGGTCGGAACAAACTACGGCAGCAAGCTATTAAATCCATTAATTGTCCATTATTGCCTGAACATCGGCTAGTATAATTTAAGCGTTATACGCAATATCCGCTTTTCGCAATTCCGTCCATTTGCGTCTGTCTACCTTTGGCTCGTTTCGGAGATAACCGCAGATGGCAGATAGCGTCTATAATTAATACATTAACAATTGGAAAATATGGTGTGTTTTTCAACCGAACTCCTTTGCTGTTGTGCTTCAGATTTTAAAATTATCATAAATTCAGCCGTGTCCTTGAAGATGAGATCATTGACTGGGAAAAACTTTACCTCGGGGAATCTTGAATTCAAAACAATTTATGAAGTAGATGGCAGGCACCTGAAGACTTTTTTCTCACCTACATATATAACCAACCAAGTAGGGTAAACCGGATTAGAACCAACTAAAAGAAAATATATAAAAAAAAGATCGATCTTAATCCAATCCTACCTATCATGATCGTTCCTTACGTTTTCATGGGTTCGCTGCGAGGCGGCTCAGTGTATGCGGAATCCAGCCAGTTTCCAGTAAAACCACTTTCTCTGCAGTTCGGCCGCCACAAGGTCTTTCAGCAGATGCGTCAAATTCTTGTTTTACAGAAGGTACGAGTATCTAGATTCTTCTTAAAGCTTTTGATCAGAACTAAAGACTGATTTAATTTTATATGCACCTTTGATATTTGTCCCAACAAATCAAATTCCAACCATCTGCCGTTCTACTTTGATTCGATTTGGGAAGCGATTTACCAAACGCCAAGCCAGCAATTTAACTTAATTTATGGATTAGGTAAGCCTACAGTTTCAGAAATTGGCTAATAGAACGTGGCATATAGGCATCACTTTCGTAGTTACAATTATTTACAACCATCGTCCATCCCTAAACCTGAAGTCATGCTGTGGTATAATTTGCCTTAGTTGCTAGTTTTTTGGATATTTATGGCACCTTTATGAGACATGCACAATTCAAACCGTAACTTATATACATCATGAAACTAATTGAGAAGCAAGTACTTCGTAGCCTTAAATTAATTCGAAAATGGGTTTTTCAATAAACCGGAACTTTGTAAATTGGTAGTGAAAGCAGTCTTGTGGACTCATCGATTGCGAGTAAAAGTTGTTTTAAGAGTACTCAGTTGCCGCTTCAGTTGTATAATTTTGACGCGTTTTTCATGAAGAGATGCAAGCGATGCATCATAATTTCAGAATATTAAGAGAATGAGGAATTTCAGATGCGCTTAATGATCTTTTATGCAGAATGTGTGCATAATCAGTAACTACACGCAATATTGCAAAATTACCAATAGCAAACAATGATAGGAACTCAATTTGTATTTTTGGCTAGAGGTTCACAAATTATTTCAAATTACGATTTGAAAACCAATTTAAATACACAATTTTAACTATTATGGAATTGTTTGACTGCATTTAAAAAATTCGAAAAATATGTACACATCAACCATTCGATTAAATTAAATAATTAACATCAGATTTTGGATTTGGAGAAACATTGTCGACATTTTTACGTTCTAAACTTTTTAACCTAAGAGTTCATTAAATTTGTATAGTCTGAAAGTACAGCAGACTAGGGCCCTATTTCATAAAACTATTTTTTACAGGTCTGATGTCAATGTCAGAATCAATTGTATCTCGATCAGTTAAAGTGTTTACAACCGAGTTTGTTTTTGGGATTGAACATGGAGAGTTTTGTACCAAATAATCGACATTTGCGGGAATTATTGTTATACTTCTATAATTTAAAGAAATCCGTTGCTAAATGTCATCGTTTGTTAGTAGAAGCATACAGTGAACATGCTTTTTCGGATAGCATGTGCAGAAGATGGCTTAGACAGTTTAAAGATGGCATTTTCGATATTGATGACGCTGAACGTAAAGGAAGACCGAAAAAATTTAATGATGGACAACTGGAAGAGTTACTCGGCGAAGATCTATGCCAAACTCAAGCAGAATTGGCAGCGACATTAAATGTCGACCGATCAACTATATAAAATCGTTTGCAATGGGACTCATCTAGTAACAAGGAAATTGGGTACCTCGTGAGCTAACCGAAAAAAGAAAACCGAAAAACCATTTGTGAAATACTGCTGCAAAGGCAATCAAGAAAGGGTTTTTTACACGGGATTGTTACTGGGGATGAAAAGTGGGTTCATTATGACAATACTAAACAAAAAAAACTTGGGTTAAGCGGGGTGAACCTGGTTCATCGCAAGTCAAAGCGAGATATTCATAGTAACAAGGTGATGCTCAGCATATGGTGGGATATGAAAACCATTGCTGACGATATTTACATACGGAAACTAATGCGTTTAAAGTGAGCTGTTGAAGAATACCGACCAGAATGGGACAATCGACACGATAAGATAATACTTTTACACGACAACGCGAGACCTCATATAGCTCAAGCAGTGAAAAACTATTTAGAAAGGCTGAGGTGGGAATTGTTACACCACCCGCCGTACTCACCGGACATTGCACCGTCCGATTACTATTTGTTCCGGTCGATGCAGCCAGCCCTTAGTGAATAACAGTCTCATTCTTTTGAAAGTATCCAAATTTGGATCAATGATTTGATCGCCTCGAAAGACGAGGAATTCTTTAGGAATGGGATCCAAAAGTTGCCGAAAAGATGGGTAGCCGTCGTAGCTTCAGATAGAGTATACTTTCAATGATGTTTAAAAAAGATATATTTTATAAATAACGGTTTGTTTTAACCAAAAAATTCAAAAAAGAAAATCTGCATTTTAAAAACAATTTATCTCAAGTTAACCCCAAAATTTTTTTTTTAATTAAAAACTTATTATAGTTAATAGTAGTGTATTACAAAAGTTTAATATGATGTACATTTTTTTAAATTCAGATATTTTAATATTCCGCAAAAGATTTTCTACGTATGAATTTGTGTATTCTTTCTCTACCTAGACATTTTGTACCTTTTTGGAAAGATTATAAGATGGACAACTTAGTAAAAATAAAACAAAATTTATATATTAACCCTCAGGGGAAGCAGTATAGTGAATTTGAGATATAGTTAACTTTCCATTTGATTAATTGACTTATGTTATGTAACTGAATTTGTAGAGAATTTCGAGATCTAACAAAATATTTTTAAATTCATTCATTTCCTCTAGCGTATCCAAATGATGAGATATTTACAAAAAACAATTTTCTAACTATGTGTTATTAACATACCAAGCTTGGCCATTGATCTGCCAAGCACAGCTTTTTTGTAGTCAGCTATTGGACTATATGGCTGTATATCTTCGGATTTTACAAATCTTCGAATTATTCAAAATACTAAGAATAATTCGTTTCTCAGCATTGCAAAATGTAAGTTCTCGACAATAACAACAATTGAACAATTTGCTAAAAGTCGTTCTACTCCGAATAATACTTTATAATATTACTCATTTCGGGGACTATTTGCACACTACTACAGTGTATATACATACATAAATAAATATAGCATTTGCGAAAGATTACAGGGCAGCCGTGCAAATGAAAGTTTCCTTCTGAGTATCTCAGTAGTTGTAGTATGTTTTTCCTGTGCCTAATTGCAACACGTTATTCTTCTCATTAATCCATCACTTAACGATTTAAGTTTTGTTCTCAAGTCGCCCTGTAATCGTTCGTAATGATTTAATTTACATACATAGGTACGAATAATTTACGAACAAGGCACAAGCAAAATTACGACACTAAGCTTCTACTTCTGTATGATGTACTTATCTATTGAGTCGTGTGACATGATTTCTTTATTTAAATGCAGAACTTACAGCGCTCCTGCATTGTGATACTTATCTTCATACAAACATACTTTGTATCTGCAGATCGACCGCATAATGTCATGCATACAATTTAAGCGTGATTTTCAATTCAAAAGAATTTCCCACCCACCATTGCTTGCTTATATAGGTGCAAGGCACTACCAGCATGAAAATGTTTTCCATTTGATCATTGTTTTTACACGAAATCTCTTCCCAATTCACTTTCCGTTGTTATTTTTTTTTGTGCGTGCTAGGCACGATTAATCGTTTTCAATAAAACCTTAAAGTTGTTTTTTTTTTCAATTTAATCACCTTGTGGCGACTTCAGAGGCAACCAGTGAACGAGATTTTTGCGACACAAGTGAGCCATTTTAAGAATAATTCTTCGTGCCTTTGTTTGAAAAATGAAGCCTGTTTTTAAATCAAGGTCGTTCCGATAGCAGCACTGACCGTGTTACCTTGGAGAGCTTTGCAGTGAAAAATAAATTAATCCTCATCTTGCTTTTGATGAGGAAAGGAATCTGTCTCTACGTATTAATATGATTGCGCGAAAACGCGCAATGAGCATTTTGTAAACGTTTTGTTCAGTAAGTACTGCGACTTTATATAATCCGTGTTTTTATCACCGTTTTACGCACGTTCAGTTGTTAACAACAAGACTCTTTTGCGGTAACAAATGTAATTAAGCGTTGTGTTTGCTAATGTATACTCCGACCCGAGTTATGTGGTTTTCCTCACTCATACTTTTAAACGGAAAACCTAAATTTACAAATAGTTACTTTCACAATTTTTGTAGAAAAGCAAAACTGTTTTGCTCAATCAAGAAGTACTAATGCAAGTTACATCGTGCATTTCGAAATTTAACTCAAACTTGTTAAAAAAAGGAAATCTATTGGCACAAAATATTGTCGACCTTATCATATAAACTTAAATAAACACGACATAACTATGTATCATATATACGCATACAGAGTTATATAGGGTGCAGATGTTAAGGGCCTGTCCGAATCCAAGTATTCGTCTCCATCTGCGTCTAATTATGATAGGCTATGATGTCAAACCGAGCTAAGCTCTGTTCGAATTCATATCTATGCCACTGAGCTTAGCTACGCAGTATAACAGTTAAGCCTTGCTTAGCTTGATGAGCTAGTAATGTGGAAAACGGTTCCGGACTAGGTCCTTGGAGTTAGAGGAAGGGGTTTTAGTCGTTTTAATTTTAATCAGCGAGACTGACTTTCATGGCAATCCCTCAAAGTTTCACTTTTCCAGTAGAGTCAAATAAGTTCCGGAGCTTATGTCGCGGATATTTTGACCCTGATATTCTGTTCGCGGGTATTTAGGCGTGTAACGAAAAATTAGTGTAAGAATTTTCTGGTATTCAGAAGTGTGTTCTTCACAAATTAATACAATAACTAAAACACATATTTTTTTTTATTTTCTGTGAGAGCAAAGATGCAGGAAAATTAATCTAACTCTAATGCTCCCTAGATTTCCCAACATGCATTAAACTGAGATACATCTTAATTAATTCCTTGTTCGACAGTCAAAAACCACCGCTGGATAAGGCCCAAAAACTCCTTCGCCTTAACAAGTTGGAACTCAGAACAATCATTGGGCACTTCACAGTACCCTTTTTCTAAGGTATTCCACCTTAAAAAAAAAGTAGGAAAATTTTCAACGCCTATTGCTTCTGCGCGAAAACCTAAGAGACAGCGTTGCATGTACAATAAATTCCCCGGAAAATTATGACCAAAACCTGAGATGAAAAGTTGGTACGAACTCACAGTAGCTGTGTTCCATTCGCGTGAGCAAAGTTCTCATAAGACTGCGTTTTTACAGTGAGGTTTGTTCTTGTCGGGAATGGAAGAACTATGTAGGATGAGGTGAGGTGAGAGACAGCGAGTAAACTCTATAAACCTGAACCCGTGAAAACGCCGTCTAAGCAGTAAGGTTCGTAACTTTGCTAAGTTTTCTGCTTGCAATGCTCATACGATTTTCCGGGGGCCTAGAAATAATGTATGAGCACTTGCGAGTAGAAAAACGTGGCTAAGTAACGAATCCTTCTGCTTACGAGTACCTACTTTGCTCACGTGAATGAAACAACACTAATATCGTAGTGTTGGCGGTGATGGAAAGGCATTTAACTCTAAACACCCGCTCTTCAACTTTAATATTGCGTTAACAATAATGATTAATTCTTTGCATAAAGAGCTAGAAGGAGATTTTTAATAAATGCTATATTTTTAGGGAAGTAGGTACCTACCATGCCAACAATTACATTTTTTGGACATAAAAGTTCAATAACTCTGAAATGAAACCAAATTGAATCCCAGAAAAGTCAAAATTGTAAAAATGTTTTAAACCCAATATAACTTTAATAAAATAACGCAATCGTTTATCTTTCGAACAAACACTTCTTTGTCGATGCATATGGTTACCGTGACTGTTCATAACGGACCGAATGCTGTCTATCCCATTTTGTTTTTTCCAAGCAATGTCGGCCGTAGATATGTGACGAATGTTACGAAGAATGCGTCAATTGTTGCTAGTTTATCAGCATTAACCAGTGACTTCACGCAACTCTGTAGAAAATAATCGAGGAGTGTCAGATCACACGACCTTGGGCCCCCGGAGGTCAATTTACAGGGCCATTTTCCTAAATTGCATTACTTCCAGAACGTGATTTATGTCACATAGCGCCATCATGTGACATTTTGAAACTACAGCTCGCCAGGATCTTTTTCATCCATATTTTCTAACAAATGTTCATTGATCATGGCCCGATAACGATCTTCATTGACCTTAACATGAGCTCCTGCGTCACATTTAAAGTAATAAAAACCTAAAGGATTTCTAGAGTTTCTTCTAGATGGTCTCGCTTCAAAAGCGACAATTTTGCATATTAACATACACATTAAGTCAAAAGTGAGCCTCAGAGCTGAACACAATTTTTCGATAAACGGATAAACGATAACAGATCAGCACTGAGCTTACATCTGCCTGCCTCTAGAACTCAATCAGTAAATGAAATGATCAACCTAAGCGATGATCTTCTGGCTTCAATTCTTTTATCAATTAGGTCCACGAATATAGACCAAGATCTTTGCGGAAAAAATTTCTACGTAGTGGACGAATACACAAATTTGGATTCTCTAGCGTCTAGCGGGAATGTTTTTTTCACTACGCATATTCCAAAGACGTATTAGTATTGGTGCATAATGTAGAACGAAGTTTGTCCACAGTTCGACGAATGGCTTGCTCCGATGGACGTCCTATATTAGTCTCGTGAATAGATGAGCGATTTTCAGAGCAAATTTGGATAATTTACCAAACTATATTGAACATAAGTATCAAACAAAGCTGTCAAAATGACAGTTCGGATTGGCATTTATCCATATCGAAAGATCTAACAACACTAAAAGAAAAACCTCAAACAACAATCAGAAGGAATATCTTGAAATTCATAACTGCTTGTTTGCTCGTTTTTCTGGCACACTGAAAATAACTTAGTATGCCCAAGTTGGAAGTTTTGTAGTTCAATTAAAAAAATAATAGGAATTTTAGGTCAATTCTTCCATGTGCGTACTTAACAATTTTTGTAATAATAGTTTTTTACGTAAAACCAATATTTACCGCATGCCTACAATTCAAGATGGCGGCCATCCCTTGCGGAATCCGAAGGAGGAAACTTAGGTGGAGTGTTCCGGTGACACACCACTACCTACCATTAAAATTTCGTTAGACTCCAATTTAACGCAAACCTCAATTTACTATTATTCGACTGTACTATAATAATAATAACCTGATATTGCTATTAATACACTATTGAATCATCAACACAACAACTGCAATAGGCAGGTCGAGAACAATTTGAATTTTTTGTGTCTTTAATGTGAAGTTTTTTAGTCTTAGAACTACATAATTGGTAGGTATTAAAATTTTAAAATTTGTATCCCAAAACTTAGAGAATGGCTTTTATACGATTAAGTGATGTTGGTCCCATTTATTTTCAATTAAACGATTGTATGAATTTTTTAGTTGCTTATATAAAACGATATGCCATAATCCTAAAGTATTTGAATATCGTATCGAATCGATTCATCATATTTCAAGTAGTTCGAATAATTTCAATAGTTCGAACCATTCGTACTACCTCTTCGCATAAGATAATGCAGGCACGCTACAGAAAAGATTGCTCGGGTTTAGACAAAACACACTTGGTGTCTCCCAGATTAACTCATTAAATGAGATCCACAAGACAACAATCAAATATTTCATCTTCTATATATGCCGTACAGTAGCTAATTGATGAACATGCATAACAAAGCCATTCGAAAAGACAATGTCATGCCGATTAGCCGCTAATTTATAGCTTACCTTAAGCATTGTTATTATAATTTGTTACAAGACAGAACGTCGTCTGATCTAGTTTCCCCCAGTTTTTCAAGTCCATCGCGGAGACCCCATTCTCTGCAAGCTCATTTGCGCCATAACTTTACATCATCCTAATGCCTTTGAGCGCGAATAGTAGCCAAATTCCGTACTACTTTTATAACCGTTGCGCTTTTCTTGACATTAAGGTGATTCAAGATAGGATCTTGCGACATCTGGGGATTTTCTTCTTCGCTTTATCTACACTGCATCCATTACCCGCAAGACAAACCCCAGCAAGAAGTGAATCCTACCTGAATGCCGCCAAGTTGCGCGGTGCGGCAGTAATGAGATTCAACTGTGGTATAAACCGGATTGCCGCTTCTTGCTGGCCTTTGGCGAATCTGGCCAAGCACCATGCATGCAGAACATAACAACAAAAACTAAGGAGAGCAGGGCTTCAACACGTTTGAGGCTCGGAGTTGGTGGTGCTTGGTGTCTGTCCGATACCAGCCGCGCTCTGCAGAAAAAGAAGTCAGTTCTTCATTAGCTTTCGGTAAAAAGATACGTGTGCGTCTTAAGCTTTGGACCACATAGCGCTGACGGTATTTTTTTCAAACGGACGAAAAGAGTGCGCGCGCAGTTTAGTGGTCAGTTGAAGCGTCGATCGAATCGGTTTTGGCTGCCAGGAACTCGCAACCTACCTGCTCGTAGTTTATCAAATTCTTGGAGAAATGAACTTGCAAAGGATTCTAATTTGGTGACAAATTTAGGAAAAATCTCAGTTCTTGCCTGGATCTTATTTTAGTTACTAGTAGTTACCACACACCAATATGATTAGGTACACAATATTAGCTGTGATATTTTTAAATCTATCCGGAGGATATACAGTCACGCAGTCCGCAAAGTCGACCACAGGAGGAGGAGGTAGGAACAACCATGGTATGATCACTCATCGTCATTTTGTTTGAATGTTTATATTAATTAGCTATTTGTACTTCAATTTGATTTAAAGCGTCTTGTAACGACTTTGTCTACGGTCGTAGATTAAACGCGCTGCCGTGAGCCCATTAGTGTCTATATAGTGTTGCTTAGATTTAAAAGACGGATATGTATAAACATTCAAAATTAAAACTTGTATCACGAGGAAATGAAACACGCTAGAAAAGTGCCGAGATGAGAAATCGCTTTCTCCACTCCATTAAGCATCAGTTAAAGATAATCGCAACTCAGTCGACACCTGTGGAATTTCATCGAGAAAATTTTTTCTCTTAATTTGAATTATTCGTCACATCTGGAAGCCTCTAAATGGTGAACTTCCTCGTTCGCTGAAGGTATTCAACATATTTGGGGATATATTAAAATATGGTCACCATTATCTGTGTATCTTACATATGGGCTTAATGAATTACAACTTTGCTTATAACTTGCAATTGACTGGCTGACCAGTTGTCTCCCACCAGAAGGATGCTTTCTGGGGAAACCTCTCCGTTTACTTACCCACATTGCTGAAAGTTTTGCAATCGTAATTATTTTGTGCTCTTTGACCAATTATTAAAACGTCTGAGGCGATAATGTCTTACGTAAGCGCACGCCTTGCATTCTTTGGCTTCTCCGGAGCCTATTGGCGTTAAGTAGATTTGTGATCTTCATCTCTTTGGTCAGATTTTGATCGGTCCAAGGTAAACCAATTGATCACATTTCAAAATAAGTTTGGCAATAAATTTAATTTGCTATGTCCATTTTTTACGGGTTTACGGGTTTCCCTAAAATGTGGCCACTGGCCTAGAGAATGGTTTTTCTTGAAGCACTTTTTCAAAATCCTCGTTTTCATCGTGGTTAAAGTTTAAAATTCACCTTTTCATGGCCTTAAATTTAGATAAACTTGTAAATACGAATATGTTTTTATTTGCATGATTCTAACTAAACATCCGAAAAAATAGTGATAAAAAGTTGTAAATATTACCAAAATGGAAATGTATTTTAATAACTTAAATTAAAAAGTTGGTACACATACATATGTGTATATATCACCTGACCGCAGAAATTAAGTAGGTACATGCATATAAATCTTGACAATCACCCTCGTCTTCTTCCTGTTCCGTTCTGTCACATGATCTCCATATTCCTATCAGATAATAACTAAGAAAATTGAATTTCCGAATTACCTAGTTTTTACTTCTATGGACGACTTGACTTTTACATAAAAATTGTGAATGAAATGAATGATGGTTTTGCTTTATTATTGAGTTTCTTTGAAATTTTTGACAAGCAGGAAATCAAGCTATAAAATAATTTTAAGTTTGGAATTTCAAAAGCTCTTAATTTTTTGCGTTCAGCTTCAACCCCCCGCATTTTGGCTGACTAATTTAAAATTCTTATTTCGCCATTTGAAAGGCTTTTTCTTGCTTCCTCATTGAGGTAGTCACCAACTCGTATAATTAAATTACAGACATCCTTCATTATTCAAATTAGTTTGAAAGTTAATGTATACGTATGATTTCTTGAACGGCTTACAATTTTTTATTGCATGTGATGCATGTCTCGGACGGCTCCAAAAGTTGTCAAATGTTGTGATATTTTTGTACTACAAAATCAATTTGTATATTTCTTGTGAGTATAGAAAGATCGTGGTATTTAGCGCACTTGTTGCGCTTCCACAAGTAGGGAAAAGAAAAGGTGGTTTTGTTTATGATGCTACTTTGCCTTTTCATCAAGTCGAGCAAACATCATGGGCGGCTCCATGGGGGTTCCGTGGGTCGTGATCCCCCTCGCCACGAACTTAGGTAGGACATCGCTCGTACATAGGTTTGGAACTTATTAAACCCTTCTTACTCTTCGTTTAAAAGAAAACGTAAAATCGGATAGCCAGTGTCGGTAATCGGCGCATGAAACTAGAGAATGTAAATATGTTCATACTAGAGCAGTCTTTCTCAACATTGGGTCCGCCAGCATATCCCAGACGGTCAGCGGACATTTCTCAATGTTAAAATAAAAATAAAAATAAAAAAAGCCAATTAAAATAAACGAGCTGTATTTTTTGAAAGTGGTGCCGTGTAAGTAGGGATGAATATGTAGGTATGTCGATAATTTTAATCGGTACTCGTATCGAAACCTCCTCGGTACAATAAAAGGTATTGATATTTACTCGTATCGATTACTTTTGTGTAGGATAAGACGAAAGAAAAACAGTAATGAAACAATGGAAATTAGGAAAATACTATTAAGCGTTTCTATACTGCACATTGAATTTACGACTATAGAATGAGTTAAACACATATCTTACAGTTAATTGCCAATACTACCAAAGTTAAAAGTGGTGTTTTAGTAATTTTAGTTTTTTTTCTGATGTAGATTCGAATTAATTAAAACAAATACTAGCATTTATATCAACAGAAAAAAAATACTAGAGACAATGTATTTTTACGACAATTTGTCAACTTGGAGAACTCTGTTTTTGTTTTGGTATTTAAAGGAGTGCATAAACATTTTACACAGCGGTATTGGGATCCCGCTATAAGCCTATGCGCCCCCTCTCCAACTAAACTAAAGTAAAATTATGAGAGTCCATTGTGTATCTTGTGTATCTTAATGTACATAGTTCTTAGGCAGGCCTATAGCTCTTAAAAGTCAAAGCTCTTAAATAATAGATTTAGCAGTTTTAATTTTGCATTCTAGTTAGAGTTTGGAATATCGTAAATTCAAAAACAGTGTAAAATTTTGAATAGGTAAAATTAACAAAATCGATAAAGAGTGTATAAAAAAATTCTGCTTAATGTAGGTCTCTGATTTAATGAATTGCGTTTACTGGTACCGCATTTCGTAGCAGAAGTCGCACCTACCTATAAAGCTCTCCCTCAAAATAACTTACATATGCGTAAGTATGGCTCAATCGGCCCTTTGGTATAGATCCAATAGATTTCGGCGCTACTTACCAGGAACACACCTATCTCCATATAAACCATTCTCGCAACCTAACTAACATACATATTTTGTGAATATGAAGTCAATCGGTCAAATAGATTGGTCAGCGCACGCCCATATAGGACGCAGAAAGCTCTTTCTTCCGACTTGCTTTACAAGTAGTGATATTTCTAACGGACAACATATTCATATGTATTTATTAAAATAAAATATTGCATTTAAAATCGGTTCAGTAGTCCCAGAGATTACCCCGAAGAAACAAAGAAGCAAACAAATTTTACGTCTTTATAATATTTGTATAGATAAACGTTTTTAATGCCATTCGGGACTTTCAAGTTTAAAATTCTTGTCAATCTACTATATGTATATGCCTCCACAATTCGCACGACCTTGGCACATACTATCTGAACAGAAAAATTGGGTTTTTCTATATATGAAATTCTAGTTCTATTAGCATTAATTATGTTCTTTCATAAAATTTAAAATATGTATACGCAACGTTCAGAACAATTTCTTACGGAATATAATCTCCAAGAAAAAAGCAGAAGAATGAAAATATTTTTACATAACAACTTCTGTTATAACATAGAAGAAGATATAAAGTTGAGCAGGTATTTTGGATCGATGTTTGCTAGTGATAACAATAGGTGAAAGTTACAACATACATTAGCTTAGTGTGAAAAAAGTGAACCCAAAATCCATACAAAAGTGCTAGTTTTCTTCTGAATATATTAAATTTTCTCCCTACAGGAATTCGAGCCTCATTCCATCTATCAGAAACAAATAAAAATTTTATTTTTTTCATATTCTTCCTCAATGCACATGTTGTATATGTGTGTAACTTAAATTTTTAAAAAAATTCATAATTCACGAACAAGGAGGTTTCTGACCTCAGGAGGGAAGACCGTATATCAGTCGAAAAATAAAGAAAGCTTGTGAATATTTTTGAAAACGATAGTACATCAGATCTTTCTTTAAACTTTTCAAATATATTTGTGTACATTTTTGCCTTTTAAAAAGAATTATTTTGAAAAAATATTTCATACTTCTTGTTGAAAAAATTTAAAGGTATATGTTTTCAGTAATTGTTTAGGCTCACACAGAAGGGAAACTAACAAACTAAATACAAGCAAAAGCGTAATATTTCGATTGAATAATTTTTGAGTAATCGCCTACGCCGTTTTCCACTTTTGCGGAAATATCATTCCGAGAAAAACTCGTTTAAAGTTTTCGATATCATTTCACAAGAACTGATTTTTAAAGGTCTTTACCCTAATCAATTTTGCTTGACGCTATAGGAACATGTTTTCGACATTAAACACTACCTACTGATTTAATGGGAAACAAGTTTAACTTTTTTGACCCGATAAGCGGTTTTCGCCCTCTAATATGAATAATTATTTATTATCAAAGTATTCTCCTCTTTTTTCGACGACTTTGGCCAATCTACATACATAGAGACTTCGAAATTTCGTTCACGTAGATTTGGGTTGGCTTGAATGCGAAAAATTAATCCAGTTACTGTTTGACCGTGTTTATATTTTGAAATTAATTCCTGTTCAAAAAATTATCCGGCGAGTACGGTATCCCAACAAAAACATATGAGACCTCGCGTTGTCTTGATGCAACAACGCCCTTTCCTATTCACTAGTTCTCTTCTCTTCTGCTGCAAATGATCATTTACAGCTACAGTTTGTCCGAATTGATCATTAGATTTTGTGGGAGCAGTTCATAGTGTACTCTAGACACCAGACGCAAAGCATCAACTTCTAAAAATCGATTGCAAAAACTATAGATTAGTTGAATCGTAACAACACTTATAAAATTATTAACATACTGTGTACGTCAATCTCAAGATCGTACATACAACCTAAATAGCCAAAAAAAATTCAAGAAAGCACCTTTTTTTATTTAATTATTTTCGTGCATTATTCCTATTTTGCAACAACAAGAATGCATAATGAAATTTTTAATTTATCCCATCTTTTGTGAAATTTTATTGTGAAACTTTAATTCCATGCTCAACTTTTCTCTAAAATCAATAGTTCTCAAGTTACCTTGATATTTTTAGATTTTTTCGAACGATATTTTTTTGGATTTTTTCACATTTTGACTTTTCGTAACTTTTCCACAAATTTTTCAACTGGCGTATATAAACATCATCCTTCCTTAAGCCCTTCCAGACACTTAGAAAAAACTATAGGTCATATATGAAATATCCAACATACCCCTTTTTAAAAAAAGATCCCGCCTGGACTACTGTACTACCAAAACCAACAATAGTTCGCTCATCACAAATGTTTAATACTAAAAGGTGTTTTTTAGTGGTTATATATACAATGAAATACAATTCATAAATATCATGTTAATGGTCATGGTATTCGCTTTATTGGATAGACAATTTTACGCCAAATTCGATTTCTGTCATATGTGCTCGAATGAATGCAATCTGGATGTCCAATTTTCGAGCAACGGTTGTGATTGGTGGCGTAGACTACCGATTTCACATATCCTCAACTTGGGAACGAAAAAGATAGTAATCATAGATCTATAACGTTCTCCATTGACTGTAACATTAGCTGTCAACTCGACTATCGTAATAGTCAAATAGGGCTGCCAGCTCGAAAAGCAAATCTATGAAAAAACAGCATTTATTTCAACGCAAAACTAAGTACAAAAGAAGGGAAAAAAACAAACATCACCAATAAAAAATCAAGTGGCGACTGTTGGCCAAGACATAACTTGGATACAGTTCGACACCAACCAGTATTGAGGAGAAGTACTGAGTTTTATTGCAAGGTGCTGCATCCTGCTAGAATAAATATTCACCCTCAGCGGATTATTGCATAGGAATTGAAGGCAACAACCAGTGGGACTAAATTGCTTGGTACTGTTTTGCATTGGATAGTATATTGACTCCCAGCACGATAATCGTGTTCAGTGTTGAAATTCCCAGCTTTGCATTTGTGAAACCATTTTCGTCGTCTCCAATTTGCTTACAAGTACAGCGTTTTCACCCTTCTTGTAGACGAATAGCTCAATGTCTCCAAATACAACATTTCACCACAAAATTAAACTTTGACAGTTCAGAAAGCTTATATCTTACGCATATGAATTTACGAATTCCTTCATAGGAATTTGGGACCCTCTCTCTTTTTTAATATGCATACATACATTCAAAATGTAAATGAATTATTAAATTTTTTAATTAAGACAGTAAAACTAGTACTGAAAATTGCGGTAAAAGAATAAAAGAAGAAGAAGAACATTCAGTATAAAAATAAATTGATGTAACCAAAGAGTTCAGGTCCTATATTTATTGTAATTATGAAAGTGAGATAGAATGAAAGAAAACTCCTAAGAGGAATAATTTTTCAAAACTCCTAGTGGAATATTATTAGATGCTACAGGGGAGAAACGATCAATTGTTATAAAATTGCTCATCTGGGGAACATTTTTAGGATGTTGCTCGTCCGCTAGAAGCGACTA
The DNA here is from genome assembly GCA_947538895.1 of Neoitamus cyanurus. Classification (NCBI taxonomy): domain Eukaryota; kingdom Metazoa; phylum Arthropoda; class Insecta; order Diptera; family Asilidae; genus Neoitamus; species Neoitamus cyanurus. The sequence goes on from OX384540.1 coordinate 28,716,234, forward strand.
AGCGACACCGGCCAAGTGCGAGTCGGACTCGCACACGAAGAGTTCCGTACCATCGTATATGATATGTTTAACACTATGTACTTTTTAAATACTTTTGCAAAAAAACCAAGGGAGGCGCTATAACATAATCGATATATTTTTTTCTAATTTGCATGGCGGCCATTTTGAAATTTATCATCTTGGTTTTTTCATTATTTGTTGTTATAGCGGCAATATAAATACACACTCTGTGAAAATTTGAACTCTCTACCTATTACGGTTCATGAGATACAGTCCGCTGACAGACAGACGGACAGCGGAGGCTTAGTAATAGAGTACCGTAGACTGTAGAGCACCCTTCGGGTACAGTACCTAAACAAAACAAGTAATCTTCACTCCCCTGTATCATCCAATAATATTCCACCAAGAGTTTTAAAAATTATTGCTCTTAGGAATTTTCTTTCATACCAATGGCGTTAGCCTAATATAGGTCCGTAACGAAGTTAACAAATAAAATTTGTCTTCGTTATAATTCGTACTTGGTATTTTTGCCAAGTCAGTAAAGGAACCGCGTTTCGATCCCTCCTCGTGAGTGTCCGTGTAAGAGGAGCTAAGTACCACGCTGATGACATCAGCTTAGTTTTCTTCTTATCGAAGCACTCAACATATTTTGTATACTCGGTCACTTCCAGCGGACAAACAACATCCTAAAAGATTTTTAAGTGGAATTGGAATCATGTGGAATTTAATAACAAGTGATCTTCACTACCCTGCAACGTGAGATAGAATGTTCTAAAAAATGTTCCCACTTATTACTTACCATACAAAAAATACATACATACGTTAAATATCAATTCCAAAAAAGCAAATTTCCAGCTGGTTTTATTTAAGAAGCAGAGTAAAAAGAAGAACTTTCCATACACTATGCCTCATAAACTTTAGCTATGGAAATTAATTCTGTAATAACAGTACTTTAATGCTTTAATTTTGTATAGGAGTATAATTATAAAAATTATCTTCACATTTAATCGCGATCTGTAAGTTCGAAACCTGTTATCGCGGAAACATGTTCAAGAAGACAAAGTTATCATTCGCGGTAAAGATTTCATTTACGGGCTGATTGAGCTTCTTTCAAGGTTGTTATTGCCTTGAAATATTTACTGCAATTGCATGACAGCAGTTAAAAGAATAATAAATTTCGAATGGAATGCGAAATGCAACTTCCCATCAAGAAGATGCACTTTATTTTGTCTTGTCGTAATAATTAATTATTGATATATCTACAAAGATTTAGCTCCTGTGAGCGAACTAAAAATTTTATTTTTCATTCATAATACAGAGCATTCACCAAAAATGAACTTAAAGATAATTTTAACTTCTCTAATTAATGGCATGTTAAATGATTACAACTTGAAGTAAATTATTGAATCTGAAATAACAATAAGAGGATATTTGAATTTTTTCCTTTCTGAAGGCTTGAAAGTGTCTTTTACATAACAAAAGCCGCCCACTTCTCCTAGCAGGTGTTACTCCTTAATGATCCAAAGTTATGCTGCTCTTTACCAAATTCCACAACATATTTCACAGCATCGAAGGAATTAAAGGTCAGGGTTAATCGTTTGGCCTCATATGGATATGTTCACTATGTGTGGTTTCTGTCGTAATACCGATTAGTTCGGGCAACGGTCTTTGTTCATTATATTGAAATTAAATATTGGGAAGCCTGGAGGTACTGAATTATAATAACTTTAGTCAATTACGTTTTTTTTTGTTCTTACGCAGACATGTGACGGAACCTTCAGCCGATATTGAAAGTAAACCCACTCAAATTAATAAATCATAATGTCTGCCAGCTGACTAAGTAAGTTCTAGCAGAAAAACCCCCAGACGTGTTTTCCTAACCTGTGAGAAAGGTCAACGGGAATGGATGATGAATTCACATAAATTTTCGCCGCTTTGGTATCTGTCCAGTCATTTTGCCTAACACAACGTCGCTGAGCTAGTCCGTTTGCCTGAGGTATTTTCTCAGCGGAATTTTGAAATTTATGCATTTTGACACTGACCTCCTAATCCCATCCGCCTGCAATGTTACTAATGTCGTAACACCTTGAGAGCTGAATTTCGATACTTTATACCAAGTAACATCAAGTGTGCTGGGGTCGGTTTCTTGCTTCTCCATTTACTCAGTTCTGCATAACGTCAGGCCATCAGACCATAAAGCATCGATAGAGACTTCTCGTATTTAGTTTCAGGCTGTGCGCAGGTATCTTTGAACACTGTTCAGGTTTCAATCATCACCTAGAGCGTGCCCATACATATTTTCACTTTCTTTAGCCAACGAGACTGTCGTGACAGCCTAAAAGTGAAACTTGTCCGGCGCGGCGCGATATTTTTTAGTTTGTTTACTCTTTTGTACTTTCACCGTTTTTGTTGAATACATGCGTTCGCAGGGTTATTAATTTTTTGTACCTGCTGAGGTATTTAATTTGACCTCTTACTAAAGCACCTATTACTTGACCCTTTCTGACTTTTATTTCATTAGTTGGTGGCTGTTCAACAGTTCTACTTTATAATTATAATTTCAACATGTACATACATATACTACCAACTTTGCTCACTCTAAAACCTAACAGCAATATTAATAAATTAAGAATTTGTCTCTCATATTTATCTGAAAGCAAGTGTTCGATAATCTCAGTCTAAATTAAGCTAGCTGTAGTGCTTACTCATCCTAAACTTCTTTTCACGTTGTCGTCTATATTCAATGATACTGTGTTGACAATGTAAAAATATTTTATGCACCATCTATAATATAATAGCTTACCCTTAAATATTGACAAAAGTATACGACTTTGTCTTTCACGCACAGCAAGATTCCTCATGGACTTGTCTCAACACGAAATAAACGTTGAATGTCTGAAAGGAAAGAGAATAACAATAAAATAATGAATTATAAAAAGCTTTAATTTCACTCTTGATGGTTGCCAATTGCAAGGACCTAGGGGTAGGAATTAAAGAAATTTTTACTTTTAACGACCATACCGATGCTATCATTTCTAAAGCTGAAGCAACACTAGGCCTTAGCGTTGGTCCAACGAGTTTAATAATCCGTACATACATATATGTATGTATGTAAAAATATGTATCAATAAACTTCTTAATTCTTCATTTTTCAGGCCCACCTTGAAATATGCAATATCCGTTTTACTCTATGCACATTAATTGCATTGAGAGCACAGATTCCTTAGATTCGCGCTTCGGGTCGTCCATAGGTCTACTCGGTTTCTGTCTTCTTACTCAGATAGATTAAAGTTGATCTCCCTCGGTCGTTTGAAAAAAGACTCCCTAATTCTAGAACTTAATTTGATGACTAGTTTACCCGAAATTCCTTCTATTTTATATATCTCAGTTCCAATTCACTCCTTGAAAAATTTGGGCTTTCTTCAGACAACATTGCAATAATTATGGGATTTTAGAGGCGATTTCGTCACGACCCATAATATTTCGCGTCACTATACATACTATGTAAGGAAATTCGCCCCGACAATTCGCTGCTTGACAAACTATCAAACTCCGCTTTCTAATAATTCTCATCAGGTTATACATGTACATATTTAGATAGTGATAGCCTCTCCACCTCCTATCTGCGCTCCTCAATTTACCGAATGAATAATTCCTTCGCATTAAATATTAGGAAATTTAATAAGTAGGTTTGATTATGTATTAAAAGCTAGAAATTAATTATGGGTCACCAATCTGGGGGTTTGATCAGACTAAAATAAAATCGTGGGGCACAATAGAGTTGGTGATGGGGATATGTGGGGGTGTTAGAAAAGCTTAAGTTTGAGTTTTTGTAGTCTGTAGTCACAGACCCTGAGCTTTCGCCATCATCTTAATTATAGTAGAAATATTGTTTTTCGTAAATATCTCATCATCTAGATAGACATACTAGATAAAAAATTTAAATACAAAACAAATTGAAATTCCCTATAAATGTTGCTATATTAACTTCAATTTCAAACTACAGCGAAAAAAAGGTTAAAAAATTTGGACACAAAATAGTTTTTCGCATTTATCTTGTTTTGCGGAATTTGCATTAAAAAATATATCCATACAAAAGCTGTAGGGCACAATATCCGGTATAGTTTTTATAAGTAACATTTTTCCCTAGGAGACTTAGAGCGGCGCAAAATCGCCGTAAAATCTTCGTAAATAATGGCCATTAGTGCTTCCGATTGCAGCCTATATTAGTCCAGGCAAATGAGCATTTCTGTTCCCAATCATAAAAAACAGCAATTGTATGGTTTTCAGGATCGCGAATCACGAATTTCGCAAAATCGGATAAATTTGAAGAGGCCTTTAGGGTCATTTTCAAGTTTAAAGGGTTAAATTTTCAAAATATAATAAACAAACGAAATGATGGTAACTAAGGAGCTTTCGGGGTCTGAGATCACGAATGTCGCAAATTTTAACCGATCCGAGTCGACCTTGGCAAGGTATCCAAGGTCAAAGGATCTGATTTTCTAACAAATAATATAACGAAAAGTTAAACTTCACAGGATTGTCCTAAAAATCCGCACTGACCCCGACAATTGGTCGCTGATTTTGATTCTGCCATCAAAATATTCGAATTCAAAATTAAATATTTTCTTTCTTAGAGTATGAATTAATGGAAATTGATGAATAAAAGAAATATTTCATTTAATTAAGAGAGATTTTCTTCAATTATTCAATTCAATTAATTGGTCATGTCAACCATTTTCGAATCCTGAAATAATAAAATCGTCAACAAATGCAAAGAGAGCAATGTATAAAATCAACTGTTTCTAGAACCTAAGAAGTTTGACTTCCCATTTCTAGTTCTCGAACACTTGACCCTTTGACCTTAGATATCTTGTTTAGGTTCACTCTGATCGGTCAGATTTTACGAAATTCGTGATCTCCGACCCCCAAAATCTCGCAATCAACCAAAAAATGGCTGGTTTTAATTATTGGGAACGGACTCCTTTTTTTAGCTAATTTTCCTGGACTATGTATATGGGTTGAGCGGCAACCCCTAAATGGAGTGTAGCGAGTTGGTGGACAATATTTTCAGGAAAGGTTCATTATGGCCTGACAAACCTAAACAGCAAGAGCTACCTTTCCCCTTCCTGATGCGTCATTGAAGATATTGTCCACAATACTGTTCTTGTCCGGCAAGCCGTACCCTCTCAAAAGTTAGTATATAAAAGAAGTATAAAAGAATTTTATTTCCAGCATTCTATCTCTAATTGCATTCCAGTCGGGTAACCAACCAATAACCGAATGAATCTTTAGTTGTAATCTGCTTACCCCGTTCTCAAACGAGTACCTAATAGTCTTTCGACGGAAAATATTTATTCGGGGTATGCAATCTCAAAATAACCAAAATCTAACGTCATTTCTTAATTAACACTTTGTTTTATAAATGCTGCAAAACTAGTTCTCTGAATATGCACAATATACATACGTTTGCATCATGCCCAAGAATGCAGTAAATTAGCATTGCCTTGATGCGAAATCTCCATTTTTATCTACATATTAGTTATTGCCATAAAATTCACAGTGACATTTTAAAAGAATTTAATTTGATTGCGAAGTTTGAAGAGTCTTTTACTCTATAATATGATGTTTGTTATTTTAGCATGTTTTGAAAAAGTCAAGCTTTGACTATAATACGTGTAGAGAGTTCAATTTTGTAATGCTTCACCGCAATAGTTCATATCATTTATTGTCTAAAATAATTTAGCAATATCAAAATCGTCAATATTTGGTAGTGTGTTTTTCGCTTTTTACTTTCTGTCTATTCATACCGAACAATCCCAAGATTTGTATATTATATTCGTATTTTGAATTTGGAGTATAAATGTCGAAAATCTATAAAATAAATTCACCTATTATTGGGAAGAAGAATATAACCAACTCTAAAAACATTTAAATAGCAAATTCGCTAAAGAATAGCTTTTATCCAATGTTGATAATAAATTGACTAGACTGTGCGACACAAACGCTTTCGGAAACACTTAAAGTAATAACAAATGTAAATGATCGATTAAACCGCCATACTAATCATATTTCCATATCAATAATTTCAGAGAATCGCTGTGTTTTACATAATTTTAACTTCAATATTTATTAAGTTTTTCAACAAGAGGCGAGCAACGCCCTCGCTTGCCTTTTCTATCTAATGTTGAAAACAAAGTTACTGAACTTTCAGTTTTCAATATAACTCTGGCGTCTTTTTTAATTTATGTAGCAGTTTGTTGAATTATAACGGAAAACCGTGTTCACGTTTGATTAGTGGATTCAGAGGAATGCCACGCATGATTTTATTCTTTGCTACTAATAAAGGTGGATTTTTGAATTTATATACCAGAAAGAATATACGTCAACGGCTTACGTACAAAGACTGGAAACTTATTATATTCTGCCTCGCTCTCCTTGTTTGATGTAATTTGACGGAAACTTGGTAAAGCAGTACGGAATTAATAGCTCTGAGCTTTTCAGCCCTTCGTACTTTGTTTATCGTCGTGATAGTCATTTGGATTTGCCTAATGCTCCCATTGGGGGCAGTGTCCTGATAGCTGCAAGAGATAACCTGAGGTCTTCTGCTGTTGCTATAAACAATTTTTCGCGCATTGAGTGCAACTGTGTTATGATAAATTTTAAGGAAAAAGCGCGTAAGTTTGCAATTTTTACATTCCGCCGGGTAAGCCTGTGTCCACGTATTGCAACATGGTTGATATTTTTGGACAAGTTAGCGAGCTCTGCACTCTCATGAACGATGTTATTGTTGTCAGCGATTTTAATCTGCCGCCCTTAAAGTGGTTCCCTCTAATTCTCTTGACTTCTTGGAAGCTGCTGATATTCGCCCTGAAGATAGGGGGCCAGCGAACACGGCGCTTTTCTTAGAGGTGTCACGATACCGTGCACCTGTTTGGGACGGGAAAGGAACTTCGAAGCAAACACAAATTGTGGCATTATATTTCCTGAACTGTTGTGAATGTGTTGCATTCGAAAATCATAAAACTACCTGTCCCAGCCAAAAGCAAACCATCCTGCACTGCCTGTTCTTGGAGTTTCGCCTAGACAAGAACGGCGAAGACGTATTCAGCTCTAAAAAGCAGTAAAAGAACATGAACATGAACATACTCCGAAATTTGAACAAAATAATTCGAAACTAACAGGTGCTTGGTGTCGTGATACCTCTAGAAAAGCACTTTAGTAAGCGGTAGTCTGGTAGCCGCGGCGAACATTTGAACGACGTTATATTCCATAACTTAATACCATGAAATATTCTTTGAAATAAAATTAAAATGGAGTGGATATCTCACTAACTTGCGCTATTTACATTTAAAAGTCGAGCCCTTATTGAAGGACCCTTTATAAGTACACTTTAAAAAATGAGTGCAATTTATCTATAATAATTGCTAAATATCCACTTCAAAAATGAATTCAGATTAAACTGCATCTAACAATACACTTAGATGAATTTATTTCGAAAGAGTGTACTTTTCTACTAATCAATTTTAGAATACCTTGCCGTAATGATGAACCTCAATACAGCGTAAAATCTCCTTTGGCAAAGCTTTTAGTGATGATGTAACAACTATTGTTGATCAGAAGGATGCATTACTTCTTCAATCGGATCTTTCCATTTCCTCCGTGTGGTGTTTGAAAAGTCTAAAGCGAAACATATGTTCCACTATTACTCTTAGCAGGAAATTATCCTGTTTACTTCACAATTATGAGATCTAAGGAAATTATTTATCTCGTTGTGACAAGATTATTGACCTTGGTCTAATTCTGAATTGTAAGCTGACTTTTCAGCCTCACATTGAGAGCATTATTGCTCGTGCTAATTAATCTCTGGGTTTTATCAAGCGTTGGCCTAAAGAACTTCATGATCCGTATATGTTAAAAACCTTGATTTTTGTGCTTTTGTCCGTACTTTTTTGGTTATGCGTCAATTATATGGTCACCTCATCAATCTGTTCATGTCTCTCGTGGTGAGTCAATCCAAAAGCGGTTTATACGTCTTGACCTGTATCATCTGTCTTGATACGATGGGCTTCACCTTCCACCTTACGAAAATAGGTTGAAGCTTTTAAAAATGACCTCTTTATACAAGCGTAGGGAGATTTTTGAGGTAATCTATTTCCACGATCTCGTATCTGGCAATGTTGACTCACCTTCTCTCGTAGGCTCAAGAGAGCACACAACTTTATATACGTAAATAACCACAAGGCGGATTACGGATTTTATGATCCACTTTATAGAACTGCTACAAGATATAATGAGGATTGGAGTGTATAGATTTTAATTTAAGTCGAAAGTCCATCAAGCACAGATTAATTAATACTTAAATTTCTAAGTTTATATCTAGTTTTATATTCATTTTTCTTCTCTACAATCCTGTAAATATCAGATGGTTTTGTACCTGTTGATCCATGAATGAATAAGTAAATAAATGACATACACTTTGCACGTTGAAATGTGCTATTCCTCTCTAAATTTCTTGGAACTCATGTCATCATTTTGTTCTTTTACATATTCAATACATATGTACATACGTAGTAGGTACTTGCATTTTAGATTAGAAAAGCTTCTGCGAGGAGTCAAAAGGACTGCACTGAACAACCAACTGTTACGATAAATACTGCATTAGGTGGATCTATTGTTATTGTTATACAAAAATACTCGCACAAATATATCACGCGACATTTTTGAAACCATTTCTTAAGTTACCGCAGTCGAAACAGTAACTGCAACACTACAAAACACGAAAGGTTAATTGACCATTTTGAGAAGGCATGTCACATAAAGTTATATCGAATTTTATTCGTCTGGTAAATGACGTCAAAACGGGAACAATATAAAACTAACAAAATGAATCAGTTGAAAAACGCGATTACCTTGATATTTAATTCTCAAGCAATCGCCTACATCTCAAACAATAATTCAGAGCATCATGTGAAATTTTGAAACTTTTTTTATTGAAGGTGTATCTAACAAATTATGCGTTATTTGGCATATCTTGTAATTTTGAAGAAACTATTTAATTTTGACCCACTTTTATGGTGCTCTAAATATTTTGCCTACGCAAGAAAACCGTCCTAGACAGCCATCTGTTACCTAAATTACCAATTCAAACTGTGCGCTTGATATATTACTTCCTTAATATGCAGGTTTCGCAAAATGTTGAACTTTTATCACTTTGGCAATGGAAGCGCCGCGAGCATGGTAAACGAGTTCAAATTTGTTTTCACTCAATCTACATCAACTTGCAGTAGCGCCTACCGACTTCCCTCTGATAAATATTTATATAGAAATTGTCCACAAAACAATAAAAATTGCAGTAAAACAACAACGAATGTAATATATGCGAAAATGCACACTCACTTTGTTTGATAAAGTCAAAACAACGAATCCACCCATATTTCCTGGTTTTTTTTCACTGTTGCGACAATACATAAAATTGAACTTTGGCCCTAAGGCTGGGAAATTAGCTGCTGGCAAACTTATAATTCGCCCATTAAAATGTAATTAATTTTCCATCTACTGTAGATTGTAAATTGCAAATTATGTAAAATGAAGGTTGCACTTTATTTACCTGAGTTTTTTTATCCTAGGCTTATTCATATTAACGGTACTTCTGATTTTCACATTAAGCTTTGTTGGGTGTCGGTTAGGTCAGACTTTTTGGTTTTCGTCCATATTATTTTAATAACACTATTTATACTGAATTTTACATTTTGTGTGATAGAGAGGATTTTTATTGTTCAATTAAATTAGGTCTGCGTACTTTTGTCTTATATATAGTAATTGCAAATTATGGATTCCTTACATATTAAACCTACTTATTTATTTTACATATACGTTAATAAAACATTTCAGTTATCGATTAAATTTAAAGGAAAATGAAATTTTGTTTTGGCTTTTATCATGGAATTGGATATGCAACTACGAAATATTCTGTGTATGTAGTTTAATGTAGAGGAAGTCAAACTGTTGTTCATGTCAAGATATTATCACTGCGTTATTTTTGTGAAAACGTTTTATTTAAATACATGTCTTCATATATGTTTAGAGTTTCGTACCTCAAAAGGAAAAAAGAAACCCTTAGAGGATCACTTCATTGTTCGTCTGTCAAGACCCTTTTTCTTAGGAACGCGTGGAGGTATCAATATTAAATTAATAGCAAATACTTATGTCTACGGTTCCTTGGAGTTTCTAAGTCAACGTAATCAAAAAATACGGCCATTTATGCCGCATAATTTGACACTCGCAATCTATAGGGTATTTTCCGTAGAATTGAATCATGAAATTTGGCAAGAAGCAATGTCTCACAGCACAAGTAAAGGAAAAAGTCCGAAATCGTTAATTTGTAGTTATATCACAACAAAAATATTTTATTTTAAATTACACTCATTTAATTTGCGACAAATATTCGCAACCCTTAACGCGCAAGCCTGACTCACACTTGCCTGACATTTTTAGTAAATAATTAAACAATAATTGTTAACCCAGAGATTTTACGCTATATTGAAGATTATCATTACGCAATGTATTCTTAAATTGATTAATAGGAAAGTACGAAGTTTAATCTGAATTCATTTTAGAAGTGGATATTTAGCAATTATTATTGATAAATTGCATTCATTTTTTAAAGTGTACTTATAAAGAGTCTTTCAATAAGGGCGGTCGACTTTTAAATGTAAATAAAACAAGTTGTGTGAGATATCCACTCCATTCTTATTTTATTTCAAAGAATATTTCATGGAATTAAGTTATGGAATATAACGTCGTTCAAATGTCCGCCGCGGCTACCAGACTACCGCTTACTAAAGTACTTTTCTAGAGGTATCACGACACCAAGCACCTGTTAGTTTCAAATTATTTTGTTCGAATTTCGGAGTATGTACATGTTCCTTTACTACTTTTTAGAGCTGAATACGTCTCGCCGTTCTTGCCTAGGAGAAACCACAAAAACAGGCAGTGCAGGAAATATTGAAAAATTAAGATCATGAATGAAAGAACCCTGCCTTGCAGGAAAATTTATTTATCCTTTCCTACTTGCACTGGAGGGTTCTTGCCTTAGTATATTTCGCTTAAAATTTTTTTAAATGAGGTAAAGGAATGATACGAAGCCCCACAAACTTCGAGTTGTTTCGCTTTTCAGCATAGCCATGCCTGGCAGTGAAATTTTACGCTACCTGTCGATCGCTAAGCTAAGGTAGGAGCGTTAGTGGGTTCGCCTCGTAAGAAATGAACGACGCGCTCCTGGATCGATGTGACGAGAAGCGGTCGTTCTTCTTCTTCCTTGCGCTCTTCTTCCCAAAATGCAGTTTTTTTTGTTTCCTTTTCGCTGGGGAAGGTACTTTTGTGATTATCGAATGCAACCCATTCACACAAATTCATGAAATACAATGCCAGAATTTGTGTTTGTACAAACTTTTTTATTCGAAATTCCTTTCTGCAGCTAAAGACCCGATTCACACATGTGTGGATCGGCCTTTGCAGGCATGAGGTGTCGTGATACCTCTAAGAAAAGCGCCGTATACGGAGGCCCCATGACTTTGCCCAGCCCGAACTGTATTAATCGCCGTAGCCCCCTTCATAGAACGATAGCCTTGCGTGCAGTACATTGCAGGTTCAAGCCTGGCTTGGCGACGAAGTGAACGTGACTGACCTTTTTCCTCATCTGCTAGGTTTGACCCTGGTTCGGACAGAGTTACTTTTTTTCATAAACATTACGTTCCCGGTTTTACCAGCTATCCGCTCGGCTGCTAAATTCCTTAACAATACATATGTATAACATTTTGTTTTGTTTTGACGTCTCAGAGGCAATTATGAGCCTTTAAAGTCGTTTGTAATGTATCCCACCCTAACTAACTTTTAAGTCAATTAGCGCTTAGTAAGTATACTTTCAATGGAAATTACATATTATTGTTGAAGTAAAATAATAAGTTTTCGATAAATATAAAAACCACTATTTATCGTTCGCTTATTAAAAATTTGGCCAAGGCATACACTGTGTGCGGTCTTAGGGTTCGGTATCAAATCTCAGCTATTCTTAGAATTAATTTGTGATTTCATTACTATTGTTTAGTAATGAGTAAAGTTTTAGCATGTAACCAGAAACCCTATAGAAGCACGATCGAAGTGAGGGTTAGGCTATCTAAACGTATTTAAATCCCGATATCTATCTAATTGTAAACAATTTTTTGTTACTCGGCGATGCCTTCTTCCATTACCCATACAAATAAATGGTATTCATAAGCACACTGTATTTTATCTGTTTTATTTATTTACTTTTTAATTATTCATTTAAAAGGAATACATACATTACATATGAGTGTATGAAAGAATTGTATTATATCGACCCTTTTATAAGTTTTATAGCAATTATTGATCAGTATGCTATAAAATACAATTTTTGGAGTTGCAACTTATGTAAAACTTTTACTACATTGCTTCCATCCTATATGACCTTAACGCCGCCGGTGGTTTTTGCACTCTTCCTAATAGGCACTTAGAAAGACATGACATATGACATCAATTTCCGCAAACCAACGCGTCATAGCAATTCCCATACTTTTGGGCGACATTCTTTAGAATTAATTAGCATATCAAAAACATTCCGCCAACACCTCGACTTTACTTGCTCCGTATTCATTTTACTGATTAAAGAAGGTTAAGTCCCTAAATAGTACTTTACATACAATTATGTAAAATAAACTTATGTACATACATACGTATTTACTTCGCTGTTAATGGAAACTGGTAGACATATGTATTTTGGATTAATGAAAGCGCATGCATCACATTAAATATACATATACTAAAATCAAGTTAAGATTGTGCATTACGTCAACTTTTTGCTTTCCTGAATTTTGAATACCTTTCTCCTTTAATGGACTGTCGAGGTCATGGACAATGACAAATACATAATTCTTATGAATATGGCTCTATTAAGTAAAATATATCGTATGGCCGGCATGTCAAGAAAATGCCCTTCGGCATACAATTTTCCAGATTTTGGGGACTGCTACTTTCAAACTAAATGAATCATTATCTGGTTCTCTATTGTATTATTTTTTCGGATTAAAATCATATTCCATTTTGTCAATTTGTCAATTTGTCAATTTTCACTACTTGTTTAATTACCTATTTGGTTTTAATGGAGATATTAAAAACAGATTTCTTTATTTCAGAATGTCCGAATTGTGTAGACGAGACACAATTTACAAATAAATGGACCATGCCTCTTCTAAAGCTAGGCGAGAAACGTTACTACCTCGGCATCTTTTTCAGAGTAAGTAGTGGTCATACAATCAACTAGTGCTGCCGGTATCCGGAATATATAAAATTTATCAAACTGATTTTGGCTCCGATGAACAATCAAAGGTCAAGGTGGCAATAAAAGGCACGTGTATTGAGTTGCTTCAACCAATCCCTGGACGGAATTGATACCTACGCACAACTACCGAAGCACTCACTTTTGAATGACAAAACTGCATGCGATCATCGCCGTGAATTCCAAGCACATGAATATGCTAAATGAATGCAACATGCCACAGGTGCTGGTTACATTGATCAATTACACTAATGCTTCGCTTGCACCTGCAGCATTAATGATCAATGAGTTACGCCTCTTGGGACGACTTGCAGAATTCATTTGATATTCTCACATTTTTAGTCGGAAACTAGTTTCGTAAAGCTCAAGAAGATTCACCAAGCTGGCCATAAAACTTTTCATTGGTATTGCATAATATTTCCGCTAACAAAGCCGAAAAAAATTAAGACATTCTCTAACGGTAATGTATAGAAGCCATTTAAATCTAGTTCGTCATGCAGTCTACCCAGTTAGGCAGTTCGTCGACATTTAGCTGAAGGTCCTGTTCTTTCATTAAGTGACGCATCGATGACATCCACATTAAAATATGTAGTGACTAACTTCCGTGACTTTATTTTTGTAGTAAAATTTAGGAAAGACTAGAAAACCGCGAGGGTCGTATAGATTTAACAAGTGTTGAAAGCCAATTTCCCAATTATTCCGTTATATGTACATATATGCATGCACCTGGAATAACAGCTTCTTATACTGTGTAGAGTGTAGACCAGTAAACCCTTTCCAATTCTTGGATTCATAAACTTTAATGAATTTTTTTTACGGGGTTCAATCATAGTAATTAACATTTTGGGCTGAAAATAGCCAGGGAAGATAACCTTTGAAAAATTGATAACGACAAAAATTATATACGTAAGTATGTTATACTATCTTCTACGTAATTGTTGTTAAAGGACCCCACATGTTTCTTATAGGAATGGGCTCTTCTTCGAGTTTGCTAGTTTAGTTTTAATATTGTAATTCATACCTGTATTGTTTACCACATATTTGTACTGGATAAGGGCCAAAGAAAATATTATTATTATTTCTTCCGGAAATCTTGAAAAATAGCGTCACTGGTACCATCTAATATTAAACCTGTGCGTTAAATGCGTTCTTTTTAAATACATAGCAATTTAAATCAGTTGTTTATACAATTTTAATTAGTAATGTGTGCAAACATTTGGCGCATTCAATTTATGTGTTTGCATTTTGTTTACTTAAGAGAAACAAAATCTTTTCTATACCTCTATTTTCCTAGGAGCCAGAAGACATTCTTCAGGTGCGTCTACACTATATCGATCAGCAAGGCCGAGTGACAAAGCCGCCTTAGTGTATATTTGTATATTTATATGCCGCTAGGCCAAAAGCCGAACCGAACCCAAACTGACCCAAATGGCTTCAAGTGGTTCAACGTTGCCGAGTGGCAATTTCTGTTGGCATCGTCGGGTTCTTGGCATGTCCACATTATTCAGGATGTGGTGGTGTCCCACATAATTTGGCGGTCACTGTACATCTCCAACAAACTAATCGTATTTTGCTCATTCCACTCCATATTTGAAAAAAATAAAATCACAAAAATATCAAATCATTTACACAGGAGTCGAACAGATTCTGGAAACACCAGATGAACAATGCGTCGATCCGAATCCATTTGGATCAGTTTAGGTTCGGTTCAGCTTTTGGCCTTTTGGCAAGGCCGGGGGCATGTACACACTAAAGCGGCTTTGCCGATCGGCACAGTGTAGACGCACCTTTAGTTTGGCTCAGCCCAACCATCCCCCTTTATTGCGCTATTTCGCTAAATAAACTCTGTTCCATAATTTTAATGAAAGATAAAAGCGTGCCATCGAATATAATAAATATTGAGGTTATTCTGTTTTTTTACTATTTCAACAATTTATTAAACAAATTCTTCTATACTTTTCCTACTATTTGTCCCTACTGCAATATGCTAAATAATAGTATAAAGGACATGGTCAGAAAATGTATGGGTCCGTACTCCAGAGTGTACAGAGATGATATAAAATCCTTGGTGCGTATGTGTGAAACCACATTGCAGCTAAACCACTTGACCGATTGACTTCATATTCACAACATACATATGTTAGTTGCGAGACTGGTTTATAGTTAGCTGTGGTCCCGGTAGCCGTCGCCGCAATCTAACTTCTTTGCCAATGGGCCGATTGAGCCCATATTCACACCATATAAATATTATATAATATTAAGTACTGTACATATTTCAGAAATTCTCAAAATTCAACCCTCAAGCAGAGAAAAGAGGGTATAAATCTATGTATGAGCAAAAATTATTTTCTTTGACCGATTTACTTGAAACCGTGCATGAACACTCTACATACAGCACATGCATATAATGGAACAAGTCATTCATTATTTCTCAAAATTCAACCCGGGGGTATAAATCTTAGAATGGGTAAAAATATTATTTTGAACCAATTTACTTTAAACTTAGGATAAACCACTTTTCCTATGTCATTTATGAACCACAAACTTTGAACGAATTCCAAAAGCGGCGGCGGTGGCGCGGTAGTAAGCATTGCAACAAATGGGATAATACGGGGAGCCTTGGTTGGATGATTGAAAGCCAGGTCAAGCCGAAAATTTACTTTTTGACTTTTTTCTCACCACTAAATTTTCACATTTTTCCAATTTTTTTCCACTTTCGTTTTCGGCCTATTTCTATACACTATTACTTGTTTTTTACTTCATTTTACACCTTCTCTCTACTGCACCCGCTCTGCTATATGTCTCAGCGGGGTGTCTTCTACTTTAAGAAAATCTATTTTTTTATTAATTTTCAATCTCAAGGACAAACATTTTCGTCACTCTCACAAAGTTCCCAATTTCATCACCCACAATTTCTACATTTATTTAATTTTACTAAAAAGTTATTATAAATTAAAGGCTCATATATTTAGTACATTATACTACTCTCTAAGGCCCGCACAACATGAAAGAAGATAAGTTTGAAATAAATCTGTGGACTGGAATTTATGGAATAGACAGACCATAGGCCCGTTCGAGCTATCTGATACACTCAGTGCGACTTACTATTTGGAATTCCTTCAAAATGAACTCCCTCTGCTACTGGAAGAAGTTTCACTTGCTTTAAGGGCAACAATGTCGCCCCAACATGATGTCCAGCACACTATGCGATGACCGTGCGGGATATGTGGATAGTGTCTATCCTGAAGGGTGGATCGGCCGCTTAAGCCCTATTCTCTCTCCACCGCGATCACCGGGTTTGAATCCGCTGAATTGTCTTGATGGTATGGGGATACAACAAACCCATAAGAATTACAGCGGAATTAATGACGCCCATCCGTACTGCAGATGACTAGATAAATCGAGCTGGATATGCGCTCCGATTCAAGAACAACTTCATAAAAAGGTGCAGCCTGCATCAGTGCAGAAGGAGCTCAATTCGATCGACTGTAATATTCAATATCTCCAGTGAGAGACTTTTTTGTCCTTGGTCTTATTGGACCAATTCAGTAAAAATGCTTTTTATTGTATTTCGCACCTTTTTCAAATCCCTAAATACGTAGGTAGCGTTGTTTAGGATTTACTGGACAGAATTTAAGAAAAAACAGATTTTGGTTAGATTTTTAATATTTGAAAAACAGCTTCTTTGTCATTTTAATAGCAATATATTTTAAGTTCGTAAGATAATTGTAAAAAGTCATACCAATTTAAAATGTTGACTAAATAGCCAAGTTTTTAAAATAATTGGCACGCCTTGCTGGGTACAAAAATTTTACACCACCAACTGTTAAAATCGCGAGAAGAATAATATATTTCTGAATAAATACAAATGGTGCTGAAAACTTCACACATTTATCTGATGGTACAACAAGTAAAGAATATTATGCAAATACCATAACCCAAAAATATTATTATTTGTGCAAATAACATGCGAACGATTGATATAACATAGGAATTTTTGAAAAAAAACAAAAACTTAAATAACTTGAAAACCGTGAGACTTTTCATAAGGATATATTGCGCTCATATGATAGCTAATAAGCTGCCCTATCACCAGTTTCCAGATTATCCACTATTTACGGGGCACGCGTTATGTTCCAGCATATTCGCATGTATACGTATCACTTTCACCTATTCTTAATCATTTCTCTCCGGTTATACAGTATTCCATCACATCTCAAATTTCAACCCTGAAGTTACGATGAATGGGGTATAAATATTGGTATGGACTTGAACCGAATTACTTGCATAAACTTTCGACATCAAACTCACTCCAACTACTACCTCAGAGTTCTTCCCAAAAATGTCAACAATGTTCATCTAGCTCTACCACTGCAGGTACAGTCACTTGCGAAAGTGACAAAATAACGAAATGAAAATTTTTATTTACGAATGTAGTCTATATATACATTTATAAGATATATATAGGTATATTTATATATACGCAAAATTTCAACATTTCTTGTGGCAATATGGTTCAATGAGGTCACTGCGTTGGCTGCGGGCATGTGGCTTTGAAACTACATTCTTATAAAAACGGTCTATTGTATTGTTCAAATAGTTCATAAAAACATTTAAAATATCCAACTCACGATTAAACTCAAAGGATCTCTAAAAGTTGGTAGAAAGACCTTTTTTTGTAAACGTGTATACAAATTTACTAACATGATAAAGAAATGATATTTGTTTGTAATGTTATGTGGCTGAGGTGCAGTAGTAATTATTTAAACTGCAACCTTCACAGTGTTTTTACACAATTTAAAGTCCCGCTTGTCGGATTTGCCAAGGAATATGGAGGAATTCATTTTGCACAATAAATGGATTTCCAACACGTTTATAATCCAATAAAAATCAAAGTCTACCTGAATGCAAATTAATTAAGTTATAGGTATGAATTTCGTTATTACAATTCGACCTTTGGGCTGCAATTGATTATATTACGTAACGTGGCAACAAGTTTTTTCTCGGGTCAGCACGGCGCATCTGTTTTGGCTTTACCAAAGATTTATTATGTTCAGTGAAAGCTTCGTTTGCTGAGGTTTCAGTTTTGTACTTTTTATTTCTGTATAGGGCTCGGTCGTACAATTGTTGTTACTTAGGCTCATAAGAAAGCGCACCCAACAAACATCAATAAGCTAAAGAGATACGTAGATGCGAAATAGAAATGTAAAAGAAAGCATCAATGCACAGCAAAAATTAATATGGTTTTGAAATATGTACGTTGATATAATCAAAATCTTTTACAATACGTTATACAGAGGCCTGTTGAACTTGAATTCGTAATATCAATACTGCAGTTCTCGTATTATTAAAAACTCATTTGGATTCTTTTGAAATGAAAATCAAAAATCTTTCTCTTTGTAATTGCATCAATAACATTTTATATTGATTTTTCTACTTTGCAACAAAAAGGTAGCGTAAACTTATAACTTCTACTGGAAGGGTTATGTTTTCTAGCAGACTCCAAAATAAATGTTTTATACTTAGTTTAATAGTGGTTGCGCGATTAGCTAGTACCGAACGAAAATTATAAAAAAATGTATTACTAAAATAAACAAATTTACTTATTTTTAAATTATTTCAGGCAAACTGGTTTAAAGCAGCGCAATATTGCAGATTTCATGGAATGCATCTTGCCAGTATATCATCACAAGAGGAAAATGACCGATTAGAAAAGCACATTAGAGACTTTGGTAAGCTTATTTATTCTTATAGAAAAATAATAAAATAAATACTAATAGACTATAATGGTAAATAATAGGTAATAATCTTTGGGATAATTGGGAAGTATAAGTTAGTACCGCACATTATAAAAGGAAAATTTATTTTATGTCTGAATTAAAAACAACACCTTGAAGCCTTACTGGTGTTTTACGAAGCAAATGCGAATATTTTCAAAAGAAAATGCGCCATTTTGCGGATACTTTAAAAGGGTGATCAAATTATCCCAATGGGTAGCACACAACGAAAATAGTAACCGTCGAAGGTTCTAATAGAAACAGTAGTTTTTATTGGTACAACATTTTATCTAGTTAATCGATAACAATTGTTATATCTGGAATTTAATTATTGTTGTTCTAATTGTGTCCTTATTGACATACAATTCTTCTTCATATGAAGTGAATGTATATTAACGTAGCTTCCAAGGCCATTAGCTGAATATTTACTTCGAGAATTTTGGAGCATTTGGAACTTATTTAATTTTTTGTGCGTTTGGCTGTTGTCTATGTCACTTATTAAATCGTCATCTCTGATTATTGTATTTTAGGTTACTCCACTGATTTTCTACTAACTGAGCTTCACATTGACACAACTATTCTTCTTAATAGTTTCACCATTCCCTATAGCAGGACAAATAGAAACCTAGGCATTATTTTTAATAACACTCTCAGTTGGGCCGATGCTAAAGTTTAGAGACAATTCGTCTGCTGTGCGTTTCCGCAGGCTTTTGCTTAAATATTACTTGCTATTATATATCGCTTATTTTATCATGTACACGTTCATGCGAAATCTCCTGTAGGTCTGATTCTGTCTGCGAAAACTTAACGTTGCTTTTAACTTTGCCATTTGGTATTCTTTCGACTTGGAGTGAGGTAATCATATTTCTGGCTACGTTCAGTTAGTCTTAGCGCCAGTGCACACAGCGTTTTTCTTAGAGGTGACACGATACCGTGTTCGAATAAAAATGTGTGTACAAACATAAATTGTGAATGTGTCGCATTCGAAAATTACGAAAATACCTTCCCCAGCCAAAAGCAAACAATATAATCGGAATTTTGGGAAATGAGCGCAAGGAAGAAGAAGTACGACCGGTTCTCGGCACACCGATCCAGACCGGGTATGGCCAAAATCACGGCGGTGTGACCCACTAACATTCCTACCTTAGCGATCGTCAGATAGCGTCAAAATATTTGACTACAAAGCAAGGAAATGCTGAAAAGGGAAAAAACACAAGGGTTGGGGGCTTTACATCTTTCCTTAATAAGGCGCAACTAGAGCCTGCATTCGGTACCTCGTTTAACGAATTTTAAGATATGGATCCAAAGGCCAGAACCCTCTAGTGCGAGTAGGATGCGATAAACAGATTTCTTTCACTCATGATTTTCATTCTTAAATCCTGTATACTACCTGTAAAGTCGGAAACACATCTGATACGAGATGTATACCAGGCTCTACTTGGGTTTCATTTCGGCAAGAACGGGGAAGGCACATTCAGCTGTAAAAAAACATTAACGGAATATGAGGGTGTCTCTTTCATTTGCCCTGCTATTTGGGTTTTCTGGTTCGTTTAGGCGAGAACACCGAAAACGAATTCAGCTGTAAAAAGCAGTAAGGAAATATGAAGATATCAGGCAAATGAAATTTCGTTCGAAATCGAACAAATTAATTCGAAACTAACATGTGCTTGATGTCGTGTCGTGACACCTCTATGCGTATGCGCTGCCCCATAGTCTGCAGCTTTGGATCATTTATGAATTTTCGTATGACTTTATTCCTCCGATAACTTAGTTTTCTCGATCCAGACGTACGTTTTCATTAAAAATTCCTCTTTTCTGATATCCCAATATGCAATCCGCTTTTAGGATTACTGCTCGTCATCTACACAGAGAAAACTCTTATATTGTATTGTTGTTTGCGATATAAACCTACAGTACTCAAATCCCCAATTATAGACATAAATTTAAACATAGATCACTAAAATGTATGTACTATTCGTTGATGTTGTTTTTTGATTCGCAACACCGGACAAGTTTGTTCAACTCAAAAAGTGTATTTTAAACCAGCGACGTCCAAACTCAATTGCATACAACATGGAAATTCTAAAGGTAACAAAATCATCCTCCCTCAGTTTGGTACCTTGCTGCGCTACGCACGCTCTCCCTGTTTTGCGGTGGAAACCATAATTCTGAGTGCTTCTCAACACGAACACTTACATTTTCAATTTGCATGAAAAGCCCCTCGAATTGTACATGGCTGAATTGCTTTTGCCAACTGGAGGAAATTCTTTTGTTCATTTTCTAGGCCAATCTTACGTATCATCTTGTTATGTTCCAACTTTTCCCTCTTCTGCTACTCACTGTTCCTGATGAAATGAAATATGCTCCAATATCAGCTCGGCTGGATGGAAATCTTAGACAGGTTTTAAAACAATAAAACGTTAGGAGATGATTTTCATATTTTCCTTCACAGCATCTTACACTAGACCCGCCTCACCCAATTCGAGTGCTTCTCCATTAAGGTGAACCAGATGCCGTGATGGAATTACAAATCTCATTTTATGAACCAAATGCTGAAAATTCATCTCCATTGAATGTTTACAGCAATTGAATTTTGTCGTGGAAAACTAAATCATTAATAATTTCTCGATTCTTCACTTGTGCCTCGATTCTTCACACATGCATAAGCAATTTGACCGCAATTGGTATATTGAACAAAATAGAACAGGAATATATGTATACATACATATATTTGGGCAGTGTCTATTGCACTCTCCGTGTCCGTGTAATCTCCGTGTACAAGGAATCAATTCACGGTACAAACAGGCAAGTTTTAGTCCATAGATACTTTTGTTTTGCACCGATGTACGATGTGCGTTTCCTTCCGTGTAACTCCGTTTACTTCCGTGTATTTCCGCATACACGGAGATTACACAGCCACGGAAAGTGCAAAAAGATACTTCCATATACATATTTAATGTCACAAAACCTCTTCTACCATAAACTGTATATTCATTGCATCGCATCTTCAAGACTTATTATATGTTATTGAACATTAGTATCTTCACGGTGACGCGGAGGAATATTTTCTAATTAACCCCTTGGTTGAATCTAACGATTGAGACTCGTCATGCATTTGTTTTGCCTAAGTGCAAGCTGGCGAATATAATTCGAGTTGAGAAAACATTTAATACTAGCTGTACTAATAATGGATTTTAAAACGAGTTGCAAAGAACCCTAGAAATTTATGATTTTTTCTTTTACAAAAATGTCGTATCCGTAGAAGAAAAGTTAATACGTTACTCGTTTAAAGTACGTACACTTACACTGCGGCTGTCACCCCTACTTTTCACCGCTTTTTACTACCTTAGGGGTGGAGTTTCAAAAAATGATTATTATTCCTTCTACTCCAAGTACCAAAAAATTAAATTTATTCTTTAAACTAAATTTTTTTGAAAGGTCTAAAAAGTTTAATGCGTCGTTGTCAAACGTATAGTAAAAGCTATTTCTTGAAATTAAATATTTTAGTGATAACTGACAGTGATTTTGCATCGTTTTTTTGGTAATTCAATTATTTACATTTGAATATTTTTGCATATGGGAAGCAAACTTGTAATGGGTCGTTAATTGCGTGATTAAGGTAAGCAAGAATACGCAGCCAATTAAAAAATAAGGAAATTAATACTGCTGAATAGCCAAGCGCTTTTAAGCTGGACTTGAATCGTTATTGCTCTAAAAAACGTTCGTGTGCCCATAACAAAATAATGCAGCCAAAGAATAGTGAGGAAGTTTAAAAGTCAATGAAAATGTTGCTAAAAGGCAACTTTAAAATATGTCTAGATTGCAATCGTGCAAACCATTGGGGCAAGTTTGTTCAAGAAGCTGCTAAGGTTTTATGACTAACAAATTATGACGGCTACAAAAATCTTTAGGTTAATCTTGCTGATACCCATTTAAAGTTAAAGTGAATAGTGATGCAATATTTTGAAAAGCGTATAAAATCTATTATCTTAATTCTCCCAAATGTTTAATTTTTTTTTCATCTAAAGACATTTTTGGAGAGAAAACAAATAAAGGGATGGATAAGCACACAGTTAGTTTAAAGTACCATACCTGCAGGTTAAATTTCGTAATTTGCTTTTTGGGGTACCAAAAATTTTTGGGCGCATACAGGCGACTTGCGAATATAATACGAAAGGGGTACCCCTACCTAAAACCGCAGCCAAGTGAACTTTTTACAACTAATAAATTACGAAATTCATAAAAAAAGATCAGTTAAGACCACTTCAGGCGTACGTCAAATGGGTTCCGTACCAGAGCCGATTACTAAAAAAAAACCGGGCAAGTGCGTGTCGTACACCTAAGCTTCCGTAGTGTGTTATAAGTAGCAAAAGTTATATTTTTTTTCGTCAGGATTGTAAAAATAAAAACAATGCACCCTCATTGAAATATTAATTTTTTGTCGACACTATACGATAATTTATAAATAAGTATTGGGTCTTGACCATGCACTGCACATAGTGGGCCAGCGAATGTTTTGGTACACGCTACGAAATCAATCCAATTTGAAATGTAAATGGGTACATAGGTGCACTTAGTAGATTACTGCTATTGCAAGTGATAATTGTTGATATCTAATAAACTTGTCAACGTTAAACTTTTCGTTTAAAGTATTTATGAAATGCTACTTTTTTAATATTATTCAGAATTTTTTATTTCATGGTTGGAAATTTAGAGGAGGCACATTTTTAACTACTTTAGGAACCTATATCCCTACCCCACACAATGCGGTGCGTGAAAAAATTTTTTAACCCTCAGTTCTATGTAGGTATGCTACCCCTAATTTAGTTTTTTGTTTTTTTTTTGTAATTTCATTATATAACTAAGTGGAGGTTCACACAAGAGTCAAATCTGTAAAATTTCATCAGAATCCATGGAAATATGGAGTTATAGGGCTGTGACATAAGGACGGACGGATATGAGAAAATTTATAAGAGTTCCGTTTAGCCATTTGGCTACGAAACCCTAAAAATCCAAAGTGCTCGAAAATTTTCTTTCCTGGGTCGCGGTGCACATTGTAACGTTGGTGAGGGGTAATGATTGTGGACTCGCCGGTGAGCGCTCTGGAAGTTGTGCTGAGCGACCACATCGACGGGCTTAACTACTTTGAAAGCAAATATCTCGTGACTGACTCTTTAAAATAAAAAAGCCCTAAATTTTTGCGGTGAGTGATAAAAATTTGAGTACACTTTTAACTTTGCAAGCTTCCGAAAAAGAGTTATTTCTAAATTTCTTGTAAACATTTTCATCGAAAGTATGTACTAACTAAAGAGTAGATTGAAGAATTGTCTCAGATATTTTGCATCTACAGTTTAGAAACTAGTCGGGGGACTCTTTTATAACGACTTCAAAAGTCTCGAGGCTGAAGGGTTACAATCAATAGGTCGAAAAGCATTTTTCGTAGCAATTTTTTGGGTGCACTAACATTATAAATAGTAAGTATTAAGTGCATACAAACTTGTGACTGTATACTATACATACATGCAGATGTCATAGATGCAACCCAGTTTTTTTAAGTATTTGTCTTTTAACATTTGCCAATAGCTTATTTTGATCATATTTAGTTTTTATATTAAAAGTTGTGTAAAACTTTGCTCTTGTACTTATTTACGTTTCAATATACTCGACCTATTTATAACAGCGCGAAAAAGTTACAGCGTCAAGTTTGAACTTTCGTTATATTCATCCAATAATACAATTCGTGAAAACAGACCCAGAGCGAATATTTCACAAGTCAAGTGGTTAAGTGGAGATTTATAACTTTGTTTTCTAACAGAAATATCGTAAAGCTTTCCGACACCTCCGGTTATCCATTGCAAAACTATTCACAACTTTTCACAGAGCGCCGCGTTCTAGTGGTAATAACCTCCCCAGCTAAGCTCTCGTTGACATTTCAACAGCCAAATATAAAGCGACAGCACGAGCAATTACTGCATGGGTAGCGGCATAGCGGGCAATATGCGGGGGCGATAGATGGCAGAATGAACTGGCACTGACATATGAAACTCTCAAGCCTTAATATTTAATTCCTGTAAGCTCTTTAGCTCCCGGAAGGGCAAACCTTGCAGATGTACGATTGGTCTTCGCAAGTGCATTTTTCACTTAGCCAGCTCTGATTGAAAGGACGCTTTCTGTGTTATTTGATATCATGCTAACGTAGGGCCGGAAGTGGATGATTGAACAGCACTAAGTATGCTTTGCTGGTATTTCTGCTTAAATCAATTTACTGCACTCAGCTGTTTTAAGTCAATAGAACATTTTGTCAGTATAACGTTAAGTTTTTGTATTTACGTATGCATATGTATACCATAAATATCTAAATAGTCAAGTAACTTGATTATGTAAGATAAGTAAATAGTTCATGGAAACATAAAATTCTCATCAATATTTCAAATTACAGGTCTCGGACATGAGCACTTTTGGATATCTGGCACAGACTTAGCTGATGAAGGCAACTTCTTCTGGATGGCCAATGGACGGCCGATCACATTCACAAATTGGAATGCCGGTGAACCAAACAATTTCCGATATGAAAATGGGGAAGAAGAAAATTGTCTCGAGCTTTGGAACAGGGATGGTAAAGGACTCAAATGGAACGATTCGCCGTGCAGTTTTGAAACTTTCTTTGTGTGCGAAGTGCAGTAAATACAAGAAGATTCAATCCAGGAATAAAATATTAACTCCACTGTAAAACTACAGTCCTCTCCATCTTATACCTAAGACATATTTAAAATAGGTTCTAGACTAGTTGTTACCTTAATTTTCTTATAGAAAATAATTAAAGAAGAAAAACGAAAAACTTAGGTAAGTTCATCGTGGAAACTGTAAATAGAATCAGCCTAGCTGCTAAATGTTGTTGTGTCTTACACTTGTACAAACTAAAGTGAGAATAAAATTTCACAATAATTAATGAGTTTCTTCATAAAACGGGCCCATGAAAACAAGTTTTGTTCCATAAATGGGAAGTGCAAATATTAAAGGTGTGAACAACCTTGTTATTTTCTGTATTAATATTATTATCAGTCTGGCATGTATTTATTTATTGATTTTCATCTTTGCCGTTATCCGATGCTTTATACAGGTTGTATATTTCTTTGCTGCGTCTCCAAAAACCGCTTGTGTTTTTGTAGTGCACATCTTGAATTTTCCAAAAACAAGTTTATCACGCGATTTAATTTCGTTATTCTTCACAAGTCGATAGATGTTTGCTTTTTGTGACAAAACTAGTCTATTTTTAACAGCAGTTCGTCCACATTGTTGTTAATGAAACCGTTGATAATATCACCTCCCGAGGTTGTGTAGAGAGAGCAATCGAACAGGAAGTGAATAATGGTTTCTCCCTCCAAACCACATATGCATAGAAGTGAATTCGCAGTAAGCATGGTTTGGTTTCACATAACCCGTGAGTGTACATATTGCTAAACTGATAGTGTTTTTTTTGAAGTTACTACTAGAATATCAAAAATTTTAACAGTATGCAAAATGTTTATTATCATTTGTGTTATGCAACATAAGTCAGAATATAAATTAAATTTCTATTTTGCTTTTAACGACAGCAGTACTTCGAGAATAATATATACTGATACAAGACGGCCCATCTATATGCGGTGTTTTAAGCAAACCCAGTCCAATACTTTAAGCAGGAGATCGCTATGGTTTGAGTGAGGTTGGACGATCGAGCGCGAGTTACGATTCGCGGTGAGCGTTAATCCAAAAATAAAAATAAAAGATTACTTTAACTTGAACAATCAAAATTTATTTTCGGGGAGACGACTTATTGCAATGAATATTTAAACTGAAGTGATTTGGAATTAAGTTAGCTTTTGCAGGTTATCGGAGGCGTTATAGGCGGATAGTTTTCCGTTCGTTC
This sequence comes from Neoitamus cyanurus, assembly GCA_947538895.1. Lineage (NCBI taxonomy): Eukaryota > Metazoa > Arthropoda > Insecta > Diptera > Asilidae > Neoitamus > Neoitamus cyanurus. The sequence continues at coordinate 28,743,277 of OX384540.1, forward strand.
AAGATTTGATTTAGGTACAATAACTCAAAAATTTGACCTTAAAGTGTCGAAATGATCGGCTTTACCTTTCGCAGCACAAATATATCAAAATTAGACTCGTTTCAGCATTACAAATTAGGTTTCCGCCGCAAAAGTTAGGTTCTTATCAAAAATCATGGTACAGGAACTGGCGACTAGTTCTAACAATTTTTGGAAAAATGCTTCTATTTCGAAATATACATATTTACTATTACTGAAATACAATTAAAATGAAAAAAGAAAATAACAGACGCGGTGCGGCGCACATTCTAACGCTAATAACTTTTGTGAATACACAATACAATAATAAAATATATAAGGGTATTTTAATTATACATCAAAAATAATTACAATTGCTGTAATAAAGGATATTTTTTTAGCTTTGATATACATAGCTTCCGATAGTGATACGTCATTCCGAGCTGTCATCCTGACAGCTTCTTTATGAGGGTCGTAGCCGAGCGTACGCAAGTGCAGGCTGAGCTGGCCCTGGAGAATTTTGAGCCTGCCCTAGCCGCTAGCTTGAGCTTGCAAGATTTCGAAATTTCAACGTGTAATTTCTGAGTAGATGTAGATGTAGATTGTCATGAGGCGGGTAGATAAACCCTGCACTTAGACTAAAGGTCCATTGTACAAACCTCGAGAAGAGAGACCGACATCTGAGTTAATCTCGGTGCCCAGATTGAGCCGTTAGACGACCAGTTCTTCTAACAAAGCTCAAGATGGTGGGCAGCGTGAGTTTGTGTAGATCGTTTGGATCTACATGGTAGTTCCCGAATAGAGCGGTTCTGGCTCTGTTGTAGAACGGACATGCACACAGAAAGTGAGCAATAGTCTCGTCCTCCAACTCGCATCCGCAAAGCGGCGAATCCGCTATTCGTAAAGTATGAAGATGCCTGTTCAGCCTGCAATGGCCAGTAATGATGGTCATTGCTAGGCTCAACTGGCATCTACTAAGATTGAGTAGACGTCTACTGAGGCCAAGGCCGACCCGATGCAAGAACATCTTAGACTGTCTACAATCCGATCTAGCGGCCCACCTCTCATTGTGCTCCGAGAGGACCCAATCCTCCATCGAGCGACTGATGAGAGATGGTGCAACACCCACATAGGGTTCTGGTCCTATAAAGGAAGAGCAGGCCCCTTCTTGCGCCAACCTGTCCGCAGTCTCATTACCTGCTATATTACAGTGGCCAGGGACCCAGATTATTGAGACTTGATTAGAGGTCGCAATAAGATCAAGCGAGTGACGACACTCACTGAGAAGTTTAGACGAAACTAAGTACGAGTCAAGTGCTTTCAGAGCAGCTTGACTGTCGGAGAAAATAAAAATGTTTTTCCCACTCAGTTTCCTCTTCAAAATCTCTTGTGCACAGATCAGGATACCAAGAACTTCCGCCTGGAAAACGGAGACGAACCTGCCTAGCGAGCGGGAGATGCACACGTCATCATTCAGACCGTACACTCCGACTCCAGCCAGACCCTCTGCGAGGGATCCGTCCGTGAACCACGCAGAGCTGGCGTCCGGCACTGTGTTGCCGAGATAGTCCTCATCCCACTCCGTTCTGGAGGGAATGGACACAACATACCTTTTATATAGGCTGAGATGGGGCGTTACATAATCCGAGATCATTTGGACGCAACTGTTGGTATGTAACGATCTGTCCCAGATCTTGGAGTGCCCTATCGGCCGATGGTTGGGTCGCCAGAGATTATTTTGAACAAGGCGCAGGGCCGAATTCATCGCTTCTTTGTGCACGATGATATCGAGCGGAGCCAGGGAGAGAGCCAACTCAATAGCTGCAGTTGGAGAAGATCTCATTGCCCCTGTGATGGCTAAGCAGGCCAATCTTTGTACCTTAGATAATGTACTTGTAATTTCTGAGTAGTACAGTAGTACCACAGACAAATAAACCAGATGTTCAGCGTCAATGTTAAAAAGTGACACTTCTTGAAATCCGCTGTAGCGGCCGCCGCACAGTATCCCTCCACAACACTAATCACATAGGTCTACAAAGTTTGGAAGCTGGGGGTCATTTCCAAAGTACTTTTTTGCGAAAAGTCCGAATCCGAGGTCAGAATTGGCCCATTACGTCGGAATTTTGATATGGTTGAGGTTGTATACACGAAAAATGGCTTTTTGAGCTAATTTTGAGGTTATGTACACGACACACAAGGTTTGGATTTCATGATGTGATTTCAAAAGGGCCATAACTTTGGAAGAGTAGTACCACATGATACATAATACATATATAAGAGCAAAAAATTTGTTGCGTCCTGTACAGAACTTCAAAGGTAGTCCTAAAAGCCATTTTTCGAGTACATAACCTCAACCATCTCAAAATCCTAACATGATGGGCCAATTCTGACCTTGGATTCGAATGCTATGCCCTGTCATGGCCCAATTTTTTGTAGACCTGTGTAATCAGCAGTGAACGGCATACGCGTAATATCGTATTTAATCAAAAAATTAACGGGATTATCAGCCCACATTATTGAAAATTTTATTTTATTATATTTATTTGTATATAGTTATCAGAATACAATCCTTATTGGCAATAAGTATACAGAGATCCGATAAGTCATACGGAGTTTAGAATAAGTAAAGAAGTCAAGCAAGAATGATAATGATAGCAAATCGAAAGAAAAAAATACTGCAAAGTAATACAGTAAGGTGAAAGAACAGTGTAGATTCAAAAATAAGAAAAATTCGTCAGGAGTTGTTTCTGTAGTGTAGACATTTTTGAGCTAGTAAACAGCTTCATCAAATCTGGGGAGGCCTCAGCTCCAAGAAGTATTAAGAGAGATATCGTTGAATCGTGCACGTTACCCCAAAATTCGGATCTGAGTGGACTATAGGTCGCAGCACTTAGTAGGAGAGAAATGGAACTTATGTTGATCAATAGAGATGCTGCAAGCATATTTACGGGCCAGTCTAAGTTGAATCAAAGGTTCGATCAGATGTTGAGGAGAAAAGAGTTGTTGGAAGAATTAATTGACATGGGCTGGAGTCAGACAGCTTGTCTGCAACAGCATCAATCTTAGATCTCCAGAACCTTGGATCAAGGTTGTCGAACAAGTCACACTCTCCGATCCTTTCAAGTAAATCCTTACCTTGTTGGACCCAGTTCAACTGGCTAAAGTTGAAAGGTGTGCTATTAAGCCCAAAGCAGCACATTATTGCAAATAAAATATGTTTGAAATTATACAATTAATATTTACATATGCAAGATTAAGGTCATAGCCCAGTAAAATAAGGCACCATAAAACAAAATTACGAAAAAAGTCGGACCAAACGGAATTTTTGTGGATAGCTTTATTTGGATGCCCATTTAGCGTATCCAGAAAACTACACTTAATTTGAGCCATGGGTTTTTGGGGGTGAATTCTAGCTTTTTGCGAATATCTCATAAATTATAAAATGTTCGAAGAAAATACTTCGTTATAAGAAAAAGTGTAGTTCATAAAATTCAGCTCAAAACGACCCCTTTTCTTTTTTCCGTAGAATCAATTCAAACTTATTTGAACTTTTTGGTTTTGTTTTTACATGATCTAAAGACCTTCTTTTTTTAAGTATCACTATTTATTATTATATATTATATTATTATTATTTGTCGTCGAGTTTTGTTTGTTGTTGTTTGTTTTTTGTATTATTTGCATTGAAAGTCTTGATTTTTAGTTTATTTAAATATTAAGCCTGCCCTGATTTTTTTTTGAACCTGTGCTGATTACACAGTCTGGCTACGGGCGCCGTCTTTTTTATATTTTTGTTCAATATAGGCTGGCATATAATCACACCTCACATTTGAGAAATGGAAATTGAATTGAATTTTATTGAATTAATTTGTTATCTAATCCAACCTATTCCTCGGACTTGGTCCTAATACAAAATTCAAAGAATGGTATCGATGCCATCAATGACTATATTGAGTTCAACATGAGTTATTATTCCGACTGGAACACATGTACAGTTTTACTTGAGAAATAGAACTGATTTATACACAAAAATTATTCACCTTAATATTTTACGAAACTTTTTTTACTTTTTGCAATTGACAACTCTCATATATCTATATATATAAAAATGAATTGCTGTGCGTTAGTCTCGCTAAAACTGAAAAACGGCTCGACCGATTTCGATAATTTTTTTTTTGTTCGCTATAATACAGGGGAGGTTTAAAAAAAAGAAAATTCGGGAAACCCCAAAGGAAAAGCCGGAAAATCGAAAAAATCGAAACTTCCGTTTTGTATAGGAAGCGGATTTTCCAACTTCTAGGAATCTTTATGAAAAAGGCAATTGGAGGTTTTCGGGGTCGCGGATCTCGAGCTTGCATTCAAAATTTTGCAATTCAAGATGTCGGATCCAATATGGCGACCGAAAGAGTAAAACTTCAAGGGATTTCACTGAAAATCCGAACTTTTTTTTTGGCTTGGGTTTATGTGGTCACTGATTTTGAATCTGCCATCAAAATTTTGGAAATCAAGATGGTGGATCAATATGGCGACCAAAAAGTAAAACTTCAAGGTATTTGTCTGAAAATCCGCACTAGCGAATTTTCGGGATAACTGATTTCGAATCTGCTAATCAAATTCCCAAATATGAGACCACCTCCACCCCACTGGGAGATATAGGAGAGGGGTGCAATAAGGAGGTGGTGTAAACTAAATTTAATAATACTGTTGGAAAATATCTAAAACATGTGCAAAACGCAAATAGGAAAACGCTGGGTCACATAGGAAAGGCGGTGGTGCAGTAGGGAGGCGTTGTAAAATTAAGGAATACAAATTTAATAGTAATCCCGGGAAACGCCGGGTCCGGGCAAGCTAGTGTATAATAAATTAAAGACAAATATTTTTGGTTTGTTGGTAGTTCTAGTCTCACAATCAACCAAATGTAACGTAATCAGACAGATCTTTCAAGAACTCTGTCGTGTGCCCTGTAATCAACACTGACGGCAGGAGTTCTGGAAATATCTGTAGCACTGCTCTCATTACATGGAGTGGGACTTCGAATTATGGAAATTGTGTGTAGCTGTTTTTTCCCTATTTATTAATATTAATATTTTCATATATTTTCCTTTTATAAGGGAGTGGAAAACTCTGATTATTTTCCAAGACACGAAAAAATTACGAACTTATAAAACAAAAGTATAAGCCTAGCCTTAAATATACGCGTAGGAAGAAAAGTGGCTGACGGTTTATACGCTTACACTAAGCTTAAACATTGAAAAATTATTCTACTTCTGAATTGCTTTCACGGATCTTTTTCATCAGAAATCAGACCTCACAGATGATCAATTACGCATTCTGAGTTAACTAGGGCAGCTGCTTGTAAGCTTTCAGCAATTTTTGCATTTTGAATCAAATGGTTCCCACACGCAGGAAGTACGTGAATATTTCTGAGTTAAAGCTCGCTAATCGCTAGAAGCAAGAAGCAAGCACCAAATTGAATGTTGCCAGTCAGAATTTAACTCAATACTTGCAACATATTTCAAATCGCAGAGCCAAAGTGTATGCGCAGAGTTTCAAGTGAAAGTTCAGTCCGAATGGAACTTAGAATTTCCCGGCTACAGTGCCAGCTGCAGAACTGGAAGTAAACACTACCATCTGTAAGAAGCTTTTTGCTTTCCCTACAGTTCTAAGAGAATTTTCACCGATTATTAAGAGAAGTAGAGTTGGAAAATCCCGAGGAAAATGTGGCAGATAGTCTTATAAGAGACACTTTTCCGCGATTAGGAAGATGTGTCGACCAAGAGCAAACGACCTGCCCACAGATTTTAGTAATCGTTTCCCGTCGGTTCATTTGCTCGGAGTGGTGGCAATTTTTGCAAAAAATCTTGTCCAATTAGGAAAAACAACTGAAAAGATCAATTCCTTTGGAACAAGGACACTTTTCGCATTCGATTTTCAAGCAAAAACGAGAATAAATTTGGAAATGGTTTCTATGGTTAGACGTGACCTACAGTTTTTAAAAATAAGTGCTTCGACCTTCAAATCAATTTTCTGCAGTAATATTATCTGGCAGTGAATCAAATGCAAGAAAATAAGTGAAAAGTGTTAAATTATTGCGAGTTTGCCAACGAAAAATACAAGTTTTTGCTATTTAGTGGATAAAAGTGCAAGCAACTTGACCAATACTCCTGTACCGAAATCAAGGTTAAAAGGAATTCGATTTTACTTACCATCTTGATAAAACGGAAGAAAATCTAAATGTGTTCTAGAAATTAGAAAATATAATTTTAAGCTTATCCGAAGAGCCACCCCCAATTCGTATTATATTATGTGCTTTTTACGTATTGAACGTACACAGTGTGAAAATTGGGCTTATGCATGATTACGAAAATAAGAGAATTCTGCAGAAGAGATGAAGAGACGAAGGATAGGAAAAATTCTCAAGCTCTGATTTAAATCACTTATTAATCAGAGCCCGGAAAAAACATTCGTTTCCTGAAATGTCTTCATTTTGCTAAAACATAATTTCAGAGTTTGCCAACAAGTTCAATGGGTTTTTGCGTATTTCTCAAGGCTTCTACCTTTGAAAGTTGTCGTTAACGAGTAATCAAGGTCAATCTTCAACCCCATAAAACATTCAAGACTTGCCTACTTGCAACGTGAAACGATTTATATTGCACGATGCTTTAAAGAATGAGGACACGAGTTGGCCTAGTATTCAGGAGGGACTTACACACATCCCCGTAGCATTCCCCTAGAGGATTATCTCGACAGTGGATTAAAGCGTATGTGTTGTATCCAATGGCAAAGCACAGAAATTTCTTTGAGCCGTAGTCTGAACCATACGCATATTTTGGACTAATTTGCGTCACCTCCAATATGGAGCAATTTCTGATTTATTTATTTCAGATTGGGAATTTTATTCTATATTGCAATTGTTTGTGTCGATGCCAAATTAATAATTAACATAATACGAGTAGAGGTTGTTCTCATTAGGCCATTGGGAAAACAGATTATAATAACATAATTAAAATGGATTTGAATACACGAACACTCTGCACAGAGACTCGTTCGTGCAAACGTAATTACTTCCTTGTAAGGTAATTCAATCAGGTACTAAAGAGGTGAGCAAATTAGGTCCTCTAGTTAATTGACCTAAATATCAACCGCGATGGGTGAATCTGGCCTGATTAGCCAAATGTAGCAACGAAGTATGTAATCCAATTAAATCTTAAAGATACAATTAGGCATATGCCGTCGAAAAAGTTAAATTGACTGGAAAATAGCATTAGGTATCAATACATCTTTGTATTTAGTTATTGAATGTGATAAAGTAGTTTAAAGCACATGTTTATTTTTTGATATTTTCAACAAATAACATTTGATGGTTCACCATACTTCGCTAATATGTATAATTGGATAGTTAAGATAGTTTGCTCTTGTATCTGAGTTAGCTTGTTTTAGTATTTTTGTGACGAGAACCTTAAAATAATTATAACAAAAGTTAGAATTACGTATTCCATAATTAATCTGCACAGATAGGAAGTAATAAAAAAAAAATTTGAGGACAGTTTCTCCCTAACTAATTGTTTATGTCGGAGCACTAAGCTACCTAAAGGTCGTCAAGTAAAAGTTTAAGCATTGTTATTGAGGATTTGTGTTTCCTATTGCCATAATTTTTAAATTTTTATTGGGTTTTGTAGAGCCACAATTTAGAATTTCCTAATGAAATATGTTCTTCGCAATTTTCCTGATGACTGTCTGTTTAACTTATGTAGTTCCCCCCGTAGAGAGTGAGTGAAGGGTGTCCTGAAGGTGGTATATTCTCCCTACTTCTGCGTTTTAACGAACTCGTAAACACACTGAACTCTAAAGGGCACCTTTCCATAACCTACGCAGATGATTTGATGATTTTGAAAAGGAGAAACCCTTTAAATACTATATGCGAACCACAACAACAAGCTCTATAGTGGAATACTGGTCTGGTACAACGATCAAAATTTATCTACATATAAATGCAGATAAAATCTCCGCACTAATTTTCACAAATAAGAGGAAACTTGATGGACAGTAAGCTTAGCTGAAAACCACACCTAAACACAAAAATCCAAAAGGATATTTCGACCTTTTAACAACCTTTCGATGCAATCTGGGTCCTTAGCCCCAAAATTCTGCACTGGATTTACGTCATGATAATAAAATAAGACACAGTATGACTTATGGCGCTGTAATCTGGCGGCAAAAGGCTAAGTCAAACTCATTTCAAAAGGCCCTAGGACCCAACCAATGGCGTGCGTGCCTAGCAATCATGGGAGCCATGAGAACTGCACCTTCAGCTGCCGTTGGGATAGCACTATCTCTTGCCTCACTTGATATCATCATCATAAAAGAAACGAAGAAGAAGCCATGCGGCTAAAAGTGTACCACCACTGGGAAATTAACAGGTCAACAGGTGGGTCGCTCAAATTCCCTTAAAATATGATCAATATTAATAAAAGCGTCTAAATGATCTCGCGGATAGGTACCCCTAGTTCTAGTAGGACGTTGCGGATGGGAAGTTAATTTTCAAAGAGGTACAACAGTGGAGAACAGTTCTTCTCATTCATGTAGTTTTAGTTTTAAGTTTATACCAATCCTACGAACAGGTAGCAATGGTTACCTCTGTAGGGATTTGCTGTAGAGTCATTTAAGTATAATAACTCTATTATGTAAATCTTTATTGGTGTATAAATATAAATATATATTTTGTAGGAATTCAACAATGGTCAAAAGCGATCTCTAACTTTTTGATCATATTCCTCTAAAGAACTTTGTTTCCGCATTCGCAATCTATGAAAAAAATATTATCAAAATATCTCAAAACTTGTTTTTCCCCAAATTCTTGTTGATCTAATAGTTGTATAGGTAACAGTTGCTAGTTAAATCATTTTGCAAATTATTGTAACGTATTTGTGTATGTAAGAATGTCTGTAAAAGTAAAAGCAATACACCAAATATTTTCAAAACATTCAAAACCACAACAGATTCGAATAGGATTTTGTCTTTGCTTTATATGTTATAACGTAATAGCTTAGCTTGTTTGCTGACGACATTAACCCTCATAAAGAGACAAAGACGAAGACTTGGATTCGGACAGGCCCTAAGTGCAATTTTCTTCAACTCAAATGATAATTGCAGTGTAGACATTTCGTCGTCGAGGGTCGGCAATCCATGTCTACCGCTCTCAGGTTTTGTGCCATGTAAAATTGTCCATTGTTCACTCACATCGTTCTCATCAGCAATCGTCATGTATTTTCCATTAGGTTGATTTCATTGGGCAAACAACACCATTGTGGGAGCGCCTACATAAGTTCGGGTATAATATTGTTGCATTTGTACCGGTAACTTTGTCCAAGGATGGTATGAGTTGTGTTTTCAGAACAGTTTGGTACTGAATCATCTGGATAGAAATATTTCTTTCCTTTACTTGCTCTCTAAATCCAATTATTTTAGTCCAAAGGTTGAGTACATCATAGTAATGGAAAATTGACTTAGAGTACTTTTCAGATTTTCTGCTCTGACAATAAGAAAATACCTATACCGTTATTAAAGCAAAACAATTTTAAAAGCTTTATGCGCTACAGCAGAGATATTTTTAAATTTCTACACGATATTGTTATTGATAATAGTTATTGTTCCAACTAAATTTAACGAACCGACGTTCATGCGTTTCGTCTCTATAACATTTGTCTATAAATATAATAAACGTAACTTTAGTCCAGAACTGCGAAGGGAAAAATTTAACGGAAGTGAATATGTTCTCCGGAATATTTTTGAAAGTTATAGAAATGTTATTAAAATTAAAATTCAGAGGATAATTTTTACATATTTAGTAATTGCTTTAACAACCTCATCCTCCATCTATTCAGTGCGTCAAGAATATTCGTTAAATAAAATGTATGTAGGTATATAATACTTGCCCGGACTCCGATTATAACATATGTATGTATCCAGTAAACTTTTCAGTGTAGGTTAGGTATACGCGCCGAAATGTATGAACCGGTTTTCATTGTGTACATTCTCAATCATTATCATTCAAACGATTTTGAAAAATCCCTTACCAAAGACTGCAATATTGGCAGCATTTTATAATATCATTTACGAGTATCTACGTATGGTATTCCGGCAGCACTGTAAGGCTCAACCGTTTTTTGTCAATAGCTGACTCTCTTAAAAATGGTTGAAAGTTTATATTTGTAATAATATATTAATTATGTGATATTAACTTAAGTGCTATGGGTCACTACCATTTCTTCGTCGAGTTATGGTCAGGTTGATTAATTTTTTTTTCAAATATAACGAATTTTTATTTTTTAGAAGTCGAACTTCTTTTGATCTGAAAAGGACATACATTGACGAATAAAAATTGATATTACTAACGATAATTTTCTACAAAATGTCATCAGCTATCTTCTGGGTATTATAAAAAATATCTCTGCCGATTTCGAGAATGTTAAAATATTTAAATGTAATTGTTTATTAAAGTAAATTGTTAATTTTCATTGACAGTGCCAAATGACTACCGTGGCACATTTGACAGTAAGTTATGTACCCTGTTCACGAAATCTCGGTAGACGTTTTTAAGTAAAGGTGGCTGGATTGCATTAATGTGTCGTTTAATTTCTTCCTCAAGTTTCTAAGTCAAGGCAGGGTGGTGCACACACTTGTCAAAAAAAATACCCGAGAAAGAAATCCAAACAGTTAAATTGCAACTTCGCAGCGGCCAGTTTTGGTCTTCAAAATTAGAGATGACACGAACTTGATTCACCATAATTATTTTGCATGCGGTGTGGCAGGTCTCGCCACCCTGCTAAAGCCATATTATTTATGTCCATTTCATATTTTGTACAAAAACACCTTTCGTGTACTTTCTTTCCCCAAAATTGCAAACAAATTCGATCTTTAAATCTTAATATTTATCTTCAAAAAGAAGCTCTTTGACCTTGGTACGTTACTCAAAGAAAATAAAATAATCTTTAAAAAAAGAACACAATATATTAAATAAAAAATACTGAATTTTTCACAGAGCTTCGTTAATTATCCTAAATATCCTTATATCATTGAAGCATCGAAAAAGTAAAAAATTTATAAGTATTTATTTTTAAATCCTAAATCCAAAAGCTTCCCTAAAGCTTTAACTACTGATTAAAGCAACACGTCTTAAGTAGTTTTTTGTGCTTCTAACAAACAATGGCAAAATGTACATACAACAAATACGCCTTGAGCATCGCGGAAACAAGCCTTAAAGTCTTCCAACTTATCGAACGCTTGATGGCAATTGATTGAATTGATTTTATGTTAAGAAAGGCACTTTGAAGTTCGTGCAATGAAATTTGCTTATACTTTAAAACTAAAATTAATCTACTTTCCATAAATAATTAGACTACTTTTAGTTACGACCTTCAATAATTTTCGTTTTTCCGAGTTCGCATTAATTCTTGTAGATAAGGCATACCTACTAAAGATTTAGTGTAGGGACCTTAAGGATGGGACATTACGTATACGTGAGTTATTCGAAGGGGTTCGAAACGTATATGTCATTCGATGCCCCAAAAATTCCTCTAATCCGCGGGAAAAACACTTCTTCAAGAAAGCAAACACTCTTTTAATTCAGTAGGGTGTTAGGCATATAAAAATCGTACTGAATTAAAGCGGGTAAATTAAAGATTTAAACAACACTATGACAAATGGTGTCATGTAGAAAATTCGCCGATTGGGGCTACATTATGATGCCCCAATTTCACTCGTTTCATAAATTAAGCCTGCACTGAGCACACAACTACGGAAACGTAGGTCACCAACAAATCGCGAAAATGCCTCAACTTAATCCGCATATGTCCTCTCCTGTCTCTATAATCTAAGGTGGAGTTAATGCGGTAGACAAAAGTTTTTTCGCACTAGGTTTACAAATCAAATTTCCGTCCTCTACTTGATAAATTTTTCTCATACATACAAATATAAAAATGAATGCTTGTTATTTGTGTTCTATGTGTTCCTAAACCATTCATCCAATTGCGATGAAAGTTTGATGAGCTGTTGGAGCTCGCTCTTGAAGGTTACAAAAAACCATTTTTCTGGAATTCAAGACGGCGGATCCAATATGGCGGCGAATGTTCTAACCTCAAGGAATTTATGAAAAAGAGCGGTCGGTGGTTTTCGGGGGCGCTGATTTCGAACCAACCATTAAAATTTCCAAATTCAAGATGGTGGATCCAATATGGCGGCGAATTTTCCAATTTCAAGGAATCTTTATGAAAAAGGGCACTCGGAGGTTTTCTGGCTCAACATTTCTGGAATTTAGATGGCGGATCCAATATGGCGATCTAAAAAGATAAAATTCAAGGGATTGCCCTGAAAATCCGCACAAGTGCTTTTCGGGGCGCTGATTTTGAATCAGCCATGAAATTTTCCGAATTCAAGATGCCGAATCCAATATGGCGACGAATTTTTCAACTTCAAGTAAGTTGGACACTTCCACTTCAAGAAAAAGGACACTCGGAAATTTTCAGAATCTCTGATTTCGCATCAGCCATTAAAATCTCTAAATTCAAGATAGCGGACCCAATATGACGACCGAAATTCCTCAATTTTAAGCAATTTTATTGAAATATAATATGACGACGTCCAGGGGTTACAAAACTTGAATCTATTAAAATTCAAGATGGCTGACCCAAAATAGCAACCGAAAAAATTTAAGCATCAAAGAATTTCCATGAAGATCCCCACTAGGGGTTTTGGGGGTCACTGATTTCGAATCTACCACCAAAATTTCTAAATTCAAAATGGCGGATCCAAAATTAATATAAAAAAGTCTAAGACAAACTAACTAAAATTAAAGAAGGCATATCTGGTAGCCCCAAAATCGATTGCTCTGAATGCTTCTACGTGAGCTGGTATATCGACCAACGAATGTCTAATATGTATAAGTTGGGAATTCACAAAAATTCAAGATATTAAGTAGCATTACTGAACTTTTTTTATTATTTTTAGCGTATCAATTTTTTTATACATTTATAAAGTATCATGCGGTGCGGCTACCTGTCTGTGTCGCTCCTTCAACGCCGCCTGCACTCCTTACGTACTACCAGGTCCAGAAACTCAGTTAAGGGGGCAGATACCTTTAAAACGGGTGAAATCAGTCAATTTTAATGAATTTTTTCAAGGTGATACAATAATTGGATCATGTATTATTTTTGACATATTGTTAATACATTATTAAAGTGTACAAAAACATGAGATTTTTTTTTTTTTACAACATGGCGGCTCTGCAGAATATTTCCTCAAGCGTCTCCCGCGGGTCATCGAAAACTGCTGATGCTGTCAAAATGTTTCTATTTATCGGAAATAAAAAAGTTTTTTTGTCGATTACTAACATATTAAAGGGAAGGATAAACCTATAAAATAATAAAAAAGTTAAAAATTAAAATTTATATCGGCTGTTTAATCAAAGGTCCAGATATTTGGCTATTTTTCAAGAGTTTTGACCCCAAAAAAATTATTTATTAACCCGATATCTTTAAACTTTTAGGTACATCCTTCCGATAGCACTATAAAGAGAAACCTCTGAATGTTTCAGCCTAATCGGTCAATAACTTTTTGAGTTACAGATGAAAATACAGTTTCGAGATAATCGCGTTCAAAGTTTGCATTGAAACTTTCGTTGGCATTCTGGGTATGGCCACCCAAGCATCTTTCCAGTAAATATTTTCTGGACAAATCTTCGTAAATTGGTAGAAGATGTTGCTTTATACCGTCGCCAAGTAAGAGAGTAAATTAACATATGAGACAAAAGAATACACAAAAAGGCATTGCTCGACCCAAGCTCTCCGACAACCTGGTTAATGACGGTATGCGGGCTCTGACGTCTTTCCCAATAACTCCATTAATATTCAATATTTCGATTTGTCCTTTTGACAGTATATTGTTAACATATTATGTATTCGAATTATGTATAAAAAAAAAATTCGATTTACTGAAAATTCTAAAGGTATCTTCCCCCTTAAACCGTAACGCTGTAATCTCGTACGCTGGGCATCGAGCCGGCGGCGGTACGACGCTGTGTAGTCTAACTAACTCTATTACACTAGGTTGGATACCTGAACACAGTGGTGTCGCGGGATTATTAGTTTACTGTATGTACTCTGATTTTCAAATAATAAATATTATTACTACTCTTGTTTCATTGTATTCTTTATCAATACTTGAGTGTTGTGTAGTTACAAAACTACCTGGAAAGCACAGGAGAATATTCACCACTGCACGATTCTCATAATTACTTTTGTAATTCCAATCTCTAATTACTAAAAAACTATATATATAAACTAAAATTTCCCTACACGTTTCTGGCTGTTGATATCACAAAATAAAATAATGCTATTATTACGACCTTTCAAATGACGTGATCACAACTTTACCACTCAAGACGCCATATAAGTTAAGAATAATATTTAGTAATTAAAAATTAAAATAATTCGTAGTTCTTTCCCCGCACGTGTCTCATTGTTGGTATCATACAAAAAAAATTACGTACAACGACTTAATACAGCCTGGGAACAGCGCCCATACAAAATTGCCCATTCTCCTTTATGGCATTGTTACGTATCTCGGGCAACGATGGGTCCGAGCAAGCTAGTTATTTATAAAAAATGTCATATTAAATCTTAATGTTTGAAGTTATCTGCTCAGCTCAAATGCTTTGTTTCCATGCAGTTGGTGAATCACCTCTTCGAAAATACATTTTATTTTGAGTCCACAATGCTTTTATTGACAATTTCGGTGTTTTCATCCCCAATTATGAACAAAGTGGTGAAGGAGTTCCCAAAACAAGTGGAAATCTGAAGGCACTAGGTTTTATAATTTTTATAAACTACGTGGGGGAAATTTCCTTTGTAAGCTTTCGGCCTACGTGGTCCGGCCCATCATTATGATCACCTGCATACTTCTCGAGGTCTTTGAAACTAATTGATTTTATGTTCTGTAAAGGACAATATTATCAAGTAAGGCTCAACAACTTATTTCCTTAGGTTCACTGAAAGTTTTGGATATTGTCTTAAATAAACCCACGTACTGCTTTTTGAGATTATGACGACTTCGGGTTTCGGTTTGGATAGGTACTTGACATTCTAAAATTCCAACGCGGCAGGGAAAACTATTAATTTGAATAATATTTCTGTGTGGTACGTCGGCTTTATTAAATATTCAACTACATAATTTGGTCTGCCTCGAGATAGGTAGTCATAATGCCGACACGCACATGACTCTTAAACTACCGACTAATGAACAAATTAGACAGATAATTGACTCGGATATTGTGTAATTCACGATTTTGCCATAAGGAAGAAATAGTTGTTCGTGTTAGTAATGCATAATTTATGCAACCAATAAACTGCCGGGAGCAATAGATCTTTCACAGGCAATACAATGAAAATTAAATTTCATTCGCAGGAGAGTTATCCAATACCAAATCCCAGTTTGCTAGTTAAATCAGACATTTTCACAGGCACACGCCCGTTACATGCTTATCTACTCATGAATTTATTCCTGCCTGGAAAAGCGATAAATGTTGAAGGTTTTTTTATTGTTTATTATATTTTATGTTATCCCGCCGTTATAACAAGGAGAATATCAGACGTTCGAACCACTGATTTTCTTCACATTCAGGGGCTTATTCTTCCCGATAATGACTTTTAAATATGATGGTAGGAAAATGCAATATGTATGTATTAATGCGTTTTCATGAAACACGCACCTTCAATATCATTTGATTGTAAGCATTAACATTAACGGTTAATGGTGTAGTGGCTTTCGCCTAATAATAAGCTTAAGGGTTCCGTGCTCCTAATGCTCCCTATTTTATTTGATTCTCTCCAAAACATTTTACATTACTATTAAGATTAGGGTCTGCTATTTCAATTAAACCCCACAATTCAATTATGCTGCCAGAACATCATGATGGTAGATAGTGACAAGTTATAATATATTACTTTATTGAATGTTTTCTGGACTTAGAAAACCAGCTGACCGATAAAATGGAAAGTCGAATTGCCCATGTCATCTGTATTTTGGGTTGGTTTTTGATGAAAGTGGATATGAGAGATGTCAAAATCGCTGGCATTTTGGAGTTTCAACTTCTCAAAGCTTTTAAAGTCAAGTTTTCGAATTTAAATTTAAAATTTTTCCCATGCAGCAATACAAGAATAATTAAATTATAAACAGTCGTTTATGGTCGAGCATACTAATAGAATAAGGAGGAAGAAGCCTGAGAAACGCCAGGTATGTGTACGAGTCAGCTAGATTTATATACAAATTACAATATACGAGTACAGAGCTCTCACAAACAGATAGTAGATATTGGGGCAAACTTATAGGTTAATTTTGAATACTTAGTTATCGTATGGATGATTTCACCCTAGCAATTTTGATTTATTTTCATGCTCCCACAATTGCTTTTTCTCTTTAGATTTATAGCCACCATACGAAATTTCCCAATAAAATATTTAAGGATATATTTCCAAGTATCTTATCACCACCTTCATTTTTTCATGTTTCCGAGAGGAAATATCCTACAAAAATAATGTTGTTCCCAAGAGATATTTTTCGATTTTATATATGTATAAAAAACACAAAAATGATAACGCGTGTATATCTAGAACTGTAGTCGGGTCTTCTCGAGATGGACCGCCTCATGGGATCAGACGTTAAAATCACCCCACGTACATATAGCAAGCATCTTAGTTCCGTGAAATGGCACGCACCCAAGAAAGCTCCACTTGGCCAAGAGCTCTCAGGGGTTTCAAGAAATTGAAAAGTATTCTTAATGAAGATGTTTCCGCCGACGACGACGTGTTTGAAAGCAGAAAAATAAACACGGTCCGGAAGAGTAATTACTCTATCAAGATAGGTTCCATCCGCTAGTGCCATTGACACTATTTTATGCAATCGGTCGAAAATACCCGCTGCAGCCCAGGGTTTGCATAGGCTGGGCATGCAGGATAATTGAAAGCGTGTAAAATGCTCCGACGCCAAATTGTCATTAGAGTTTTGTTTACCTCGAGTTGTTTGCATGCGCACAAACGGGCGAAGAGACCTGGCTGAAAGCTTGCTGGAGCTCTCTTCAGACGCGACGACGAAGACTTTCACGGGCATAACGAGGACGTCATTAGTTCTGTACAACGTCACCCAATTAATTCCAGCTACACACCAGGCAGCTCTCGGATTAATTTCACCTGTGTACCTATCTCCAGCCATCAAAATAAAAAGCTTTGCGGGCATGGCAGTGTTTGCCGAGCTTTTGTTGTGAACCGCACAAATAGACAGACTGGGCTGCATGAAAACAAGTCGACATCCTTCGAGACAAATTGTGAGACCGACTGGGAGTGCATTTAAGACACGTTTATTCTTTGGATGACTTCTGAGCAAATGAGGGTGGCCCAGAACAGTGTAATTTCGGGATCCGCTTTTAGAGCGGAAAACTGGGGTGGATAAGTGCTAACAGCGCGCATTTCAAAGATGCTTTATTTTATTTTAAGAAATAATGATGGTGCTCCTTCTGAAGGCGCTATTGTCTCAGTCCCTATTCTGAAAACATGCGCTCGACACGAATAACTTTCTAATTTTTTCAATACTCTAAAAGCAGACAATGAGTGATGAACAGTGTAAATGGAAAAATAGGGCCTCACAGGAAGTGGAAAAGTGGAAGTGATTTGAGTGTGATGCGGATATACACGTAAATGGACGCGACGGTGCACGTAAAAAAGAAAAGCTGCGGGAGCCGAGGAGCGAGAGGCCACTGGGACCGGATATTACATTCGCCGGGATACTCAGCTGGGAGCTTCCAATAGGAAGAAATTACTCAGGATAGAATATCATATAGGTATAAGGATAAAACTACTACGAGCTCCAGATTACTGTTTGGCGCTATTGAAAAGGATTATGGGAGATTTACAGGCCACCATTGAATTTTCTGTTGAGTTATATAAATTCTACAACGTCGATCTTTTCCAAAGAGGGTAAGTGTGTATAGTGCTGAAAGTAGTAGTTAATTTTTTTGCTCTTGAAATTACTATTTAAATATTTAGATGACTCTTGGAGCGGTTGGCAATAGTTTATAAGAAAGGCAGACGTTTTTATTGTTGATAAAGAGTTTAATTTAAAGAACTTTTCTCACGAAAAATGGGTTAGGAAAAATATTACAAGTTTTTACAGCATATTGCTTTCTATTTTATAATATACATATACAGTATCGGACAAAAGCAAGGAATCTTGAACGAAGTATTGGTCCAAGGTTCCAATTAGGATAGTGAATAACTTTCTTATTAACAATATTACATACAGCTCACATATTAATATTCTTAAGAAAGACTCAAAAAGAGTTGAACACTCGTAAAGGTTTCTGGGAAATTTGATCATATTTAGCGTTCTCACATTATGTATATATTACGACCGGAGAAAACTAAAGAAACTCAAACGAAAGTACAATCGCTCAGACACCACATCAAATTCTGGGTCATGGCTATTCACTTTTCACAATATTTATTTATTTAGTTCTCGTTTATTATTGCAACAACAAGTGTAATTTAACTGATCTACAAAATGGCGCGGAACAAGTATAACGAAACCTTAAAAGTTAAATATATTGGTGGTTTTAAAAGTAGAATGTACTGTACAGAAATAGTGAAAAATACGCGAGGTAATAATTTCAAAATTAATAAAAAGTATAGAGAAACTGGAACAGTTACAGTTGAATGTAACGGAAATATGGAAATATTTATATTCCATATCTAGGAAAACTACATAAAGAAAGAAAATGGTTAAACAAATAAAAACTCCACCTGGGCCCTATTTTACGAATCGACAAGTGACTAATCTCTTGGTGGCTTTTATTCCTCTTTTACTAGTCACTGGTCACACTTGTCGCTTCGTAAAATAGCCCCCTGATATAATCGATAAGGCTATGAATTTAATTTAAATATCGGTGGAAGACCATGATGTAGGATTATTTTCAAAGCGACCTGCGACCAATCCTCTAATTTCTAAAAAAAATCAGATGACTCGAATGATGTTTACAAAAACCTACAAGAGCTGATTGATTCATTCCGATGAAATGATAGGTGTTAGAAGACATATGTGGGAAAACAACTTGCTAGTTTATACTGTAACTAGACAGTGAAGCACGGAGGGGGATCAGTAATGACTGGGGATGGTATTTTCATGATAGAATGATGCCGCTTAAAAAATAAAAGGACGAATGGATCGCGTCCAGTATATCAAGATATTTTAAAGAAATACTTATATGTATTTAGGGTAGATCATGTGTTGTTTTATTTTTAAATTACGTGTTAGTTGGACACAATACTTTCGCGCTCAGGATCATATCTCCGCGTTACGAAATGAATGGATTTACGCTTGAATAACGTTGGGAAATATTGAAAAATTATTTCCGAAGTGCGAAATAATGCACCCATCGCGACTGGTGTATGCAAGTTTGTGAAGAAAATTCCTGAGATTGACATGTTAATGTCAATAGATAACAAAAGTTAATCTCGTGTTCGTCCTGTGCGCTAAGCATTATATTATTAGAATATTGCTGCTGTTGCCGAAAGTGTACACCTAGCCAGTAACCCGAGAAGCTCAACTCGCCACAAATCTTAGCAACTGAACATTAGCCGCACTAGGCTTAGGAGATTTCTGCATAAAGATCTCGGATCCCTTACAAGGTCCAACTGACTTAAGAATTTAAACAAAATGACCACCCGATTTTCGTATGATGCGCCTTTTCATCTCAGCGGCTAAGAACCAAAATTGCCGTATTTTGGGCACCGAAAACCCACACGAAGTCGTATGAGTAGCCTATGCCTATTTGGCGTGGTTACTGGAGTGGCGGTAATATTGAGGAATTGGACTTAGGCGAGCTCTGGCTCCAGGAGGACTGGCTACGTGTTACACAAGCCGTCCAACAATCGGTTTTGAGCACTAAATTAAATAACAGAGTGAGTAATCAGCCATTTTGGAGACGTGATATGATTCCAATTTGACGCCGTCAAACTTTTTTTGGGATGCGGTTATGCTTTTAATCCAAAAACAATTGAGCCACAAGGGGGAGACCAGTGCAAAACGCTCAAAGCCATGCTTTTTTTGAAAATGTATTGCCAAGATACGAATTAAGGTAGAAACAAACTTAAATTGGGCTTTAATAGGTACGTCTTTAAGGATTACTTTAGTATATCTAAACATTGAAATTAATTGGAAATAGACCCCGCCCGAACCCGCGAGATGGACGTGATGTCGGCCTAAGGTGATTGGCAACATATACATTCTAAAAACTGGGCTGTCAACTTCGTCAAGGTCTTAAAATATTCGTATAACCCGTGCTTACAGCATGAACCGAAAGAACTAGTCTATCGGCATTTCAAGTATTTTTTTAAATCAAAAATTAAAAAACAAAAATCACAATTTTCAAACTAAAAATTGAACAAAAAACCTTTCTTATCTTCACATATTTTGTGTCGGTTGATTCTAGTTCATGCGATACCCATACGTCTACTGAACACTCAGAACCCCATTTTTTCTGTTTCAGAAATTTTAAACCTAGGCAATTCTGCAAACCAACTCAGGCCGACATCTCGTACAGAGGTCCACCTACTATATGTTCAGATATTCTAAAATAATCCTTAAAGACGTACCTATTAAGCCCAATTTAAGTTTGGTTCTACCTTAATTCGTATTTTGGCAATAAATTTTCAAAATGGCTTTGAGCTTTTTTCGGTAGTCTTTCCTCTTAAATACATTATTAATCAAGTTATTCAAATAGGGCAAAGCATCGAAATGTACTGCAAAATTGGGTTGAAAGGATGGGGTGCTGCCAATTCAGTCGAGGCTGAATGAAATTATACTCCATAACTAATTGGATAAATCAACACACTTTGAATAATATTTTTTATACCATTTTTAAAAATATATCATGATCCACACTATACAATGCTGGCGAATGCTAACAGATGACGCTTGGGTGGAGATACCAGCAAGATAATGATCCGAAACATAAATCTAAAAATATTAAGGTGACCAAACAGCCATTCCAATCCTGAGACCTTAACTTCATTAAAAAGGTATGCACAATTGCAAAGAAAATGTGGAAAGGACAATATTATTGTAACCACAAAGACCTCTTCAAAGAATTCAGAAAAAGTAGTCCACTCACAGAGAAGTGAATTTATGCCTAGACTGTACCAAGTAGTTTTAAAAAATATAGAAGGCGTCACAAAATTTTGAGAGTTATTTACTTTTTTACTACTTTTTCTAAACCTTTGAATAATAAGTCCATTCGTTTCCCAATATTGTACGCACATATATGTATGTATATGTAGGTATAAAACACTTTCATTTACAACAATGACCCCACTTTATTTCCTTATAATATTCTAGCTAATCCACATTATGACCATGAATTGAAATAATTTGTCCCAGTGATACATTCCGTAGAAAGAATGCGTATGAGATAATTGGTCCGAAAATAATTTAGGTACTCCACCAATTCACACAATAGCGCTCACGAACACAACAGCGTAAATATTATTACACCTACACATCTGCATGCACCCTTCTGCGTTTTGTTACGCTCTATAGTCATACGATGAATTTATAATAATATAATTTAAACTTTTGTGATGTCGTACCATTAACTGTAATAAATTTTTAGTTGGGGTTAATTTGATTTAAATTTTATTTTTAAAGCAGATTTATTTAATACTCCGCAAAAGGTTTTTATCGTATATGCTTTCTGCACCTGAACATTTTGCACATTTTTGGAAAAGTAAAAAGATGGGAAATTTAATAAAAATATTGAAAAGTGTACTAATTACATGAGTTTCAGGAAAAATGTGAGAAAAACGTGAATTTTAGGAAATTTAGGAACATTTGTTCACTTCCGCAAGTTACTTTACCTGCAGTGATAGAGGTAGATCAACACTGATGGCATTTTAGGAAAGGATATTGAGATAGTATGTGTTTGGCGTGAGTTGGATGTCGATGCGTTGAGTAGAACAAAAGATAAAAATAAAATAATAATGTGGATACCGAATTTATGAATCACCCTGTAACCCTCAAACGGTTGAAATTTACCATCCCTTTGCCATACAATTTTTTCTTTGCCTCATATTTTACCACGTTTTACAAAAAACTCTGTGTATACAGAAGTTGGATCTGTCCAATTAACTGCGTTCCAGATTTTCTCTCGCTACATTCAATTTTATGAGCATCCCAACCTTAGATTATACAGAATAGGATAGGACATACATAAGACAATTTGTGTGAGGTAATTTCATGAAGTGAAAATTTCAAATATAAATCTATTTGCAGCATTCTCAAAGTGAAGTTCGTTTGATTAAATAGATTTATATTCAAAAACATATCTATCAAATACGATTTTGTTTAAAGGTCTTCACAAACCGTAGAATGTCAGACGTTCATTCAGAGAAATTTCTCTCTTTGAAATCCAAACCGGCTATCTGTAGATCAAAGGCTAGAGCGGTGGCCTATGTTCCAGAGGACCCAAGTTCGAATCTCACATGATTCAGATTGTTTTCGTTTCTAAAGAGTCATATTATAAGTGAAACGTCAAATGGAATAGCGGCAGAGTGTACCGACTAGAAGCCGAGGCGACCCAAGTTCGAATCTCATCGGAAACCAAACAAATAGTTTACATAAGAAAAGAAGGGAATTTCCGTTCGCCTATTCAATAGGAATCAAATATGTGAATGACTTGTACAATGTTCATTTTATGAATTTAACATTTTCAATGACAGGAAAGTATCAAACGATTTATGTTTAAAACGAATATTTGGTGCCAAATCACATGTGTTTTTATTTGAATTAAATATGAATCTATTTAAATTTTTTTCTCGGTGTAAGCAAAAATTCTCAAGTAAATGAAAAGGATGGCACAAAATCAAAAAGGTCGCTTGTTATTCAGTTCCCCGGAAGGCAAAGGTTAGTTAGTTAGGTTAGGTTAGTGGTTATTTCTGTCGTTCCGTCTTTTTTTCTCTAATATATTCCGTCCAGCGAGCATCTACCTCTCCGAGTTATCTGAAGCGGAGCATGCTTCTCTGATTTAGGTATACGGATTTTACTCGTTATATCCGATCTTGTTCTCCACAATTTATTGCACAAACAATTTCTATGGAATTTTCACGTGACATGTGTGGAATCGGTCAACCAATTGTCACTTTCTTGTTACATGCAATACAAAGACGACTCCCATGTTGTAGATCATTGTTCTTTTGTAGTAGCCAATTTTCGTTTTTCCTTATAAACCACCTTTTAAGCAAATGGGAAAAAAATCCTCTGATATGATTTAACCATGCGAGAAGATGTGTAAAGTGCCAAATCCCTGCTTTACGAAGTAGTTTTAGACGTGCATCTTTACCGGATGTTTAATAGTCCCCCAGATGAGTCAATTGGTGTGGATAGACCAGTTATGACTAAAATTGAAGGACGTGTCAAAAAAAAACTGTGCTAAAATATTACGTTTGTTCCAATTGCCATTCAAACTCTCCCAAATGAGCCTTTTTTACGAAGATTTTTTTGGACAGTAGCAGTTTCTTCACTGTGCTTCGAAATTTCACTTCTCATTTTATTAGTCAGGTGTTCTTATAGTGCCACATTTAGATCCTTCTTATTCTCAAAACCGCCCGCACACCACACAATAATAGACGAAGTCGTGCCGTGCAGTTAGAATAAAAACAATCCAGTACTTATCTCAATCTCTTTCATTCGCACATCATGTGTTAGCCATGTCATTTATCCATGAAGTTTTTAAATCACGGAAAATTTTACTTTTCATCCCTCGAGTCTTTAATTTTCCAGCCTACTTGAATATTCTATCACATTCCTCCAGTTACGTAGGTAAACAAAATACCTACTGTAGTGGCGCCCAAGATGACGAGCTTCATTTGTGAATGGATTCCGACGGATCCCTTCTGATTTTCCCTCCCCAGTGGTGAATAACTTCTTATCTCATAAAAGTACATCAACCCTTGCAAGCCTGGAAGGTGTTTGAATACACTTCGTCGTGTCTTCGGAATACTTAATTTATCTGAAAGCGCAGCAGGGTGTAAGGATTACTTGTCATTCGTTAACGTGGAAATAATTACAAGCCGGATTATTCCAGTGCAAAATATTACAAAAGGATTATTTTTGTACAGGTATGTATATTTTGAATGTTAACGGCAGATATGTTAGATATAACTCTGGCGTATAAATAATCTTCCGTTACAAGATCTTACGAAATTCTGTCGTTGTGCAATTTAAGAAAGTAAAAAATTGTTATTAAAATTAGATCTGGCAATTTCAAATATTTGAATCTACTCAGTGATATTTTAACTATGAGGCTTTGTAATTAATGACATGCTCCGACTATATAATTATTTCAAGTTGAACAACCATGCTAGCCCGAATAACTTTTGGCAGGGGGCTTGGTGGCGTTCAAACGTGGCGAAATCTTATAATTAACCTTTGCCAACCGCTTGAAATAGGTTAACAGAATCAACGCACTCTTAACGAGCCACTAAGTTCATTTCCCACTATGTATTTACAATTGCATGGCCTCTACTAAAATTAGACGCTCATGTCGCGTGTTACTATTTTCAGACTATATCAAGTGCGATGCTCCCTGAGAGTTTCCCCACGATTACCCGTCCAGGTCGAGACGAGCATACCTGAGCAATATTCCCAGCATCAGACAAATCAGCCGCAGCAACAGCAGCAGTCACAACAGCAGAACATTTTGCCGGGCTCGGCATGCATTGTTGGCGGGTCCGGGGCGTCACGTGTTTTCCAAATACTTTACAGAAATGAGGAGGTTACCCTTCGGGACGTGATATTATTTCGAGCTCATTTACTAGGTAAGTATAATTTTTGCCAGCCCAGGATTTAATTTGTCACCCAGATCTCATAGCCAGAAGGGCATTAAGCAGTGGCTCCCTTCAGGTTCAGTTATTTATTAGCCGAAAATATCAAATAGCGTGCCAGGTGGATTTCGGTGAAATATTTAGGCATTTGGCACTTGTCGTCTCTCGAAGGAAAACATCCCCAAAATATTCCAGACAGACATTACTCTATGTAGTCTTTTAATTAAAGCGGTTCCCTTATACTGAAATTTCTGGCATTAAAATTAGTTGGTAAAGTTACATTAACACTCATTAAAAGTTAATGAGAAATGTTCAGCTCTGATTTTGCTCTACCTCATTTTGAATAAATTATTTTGCATGTTCATTGAAGTAATTTTACTCTGTAGGTATCTAGGAAGAGATATGGAGCGACTTCTGTTTTAATCTTTTTATTCGAAGCTTTTTATAAGCGCCCATGAATTTCATTTATAAATGAATTTTGCGGAAAAATCCATCAGTTAAGGTACTACTATGTAAAATATATGTAGAAATTATTATTTTTAGACACTCCACCTTCATCAAGAAACCTTTACCTTTTTTATGTTTTCCCACTTATGTATGTACATCCTAACTTGACCAAATGTCTTTACCTCTCAATATACATATATGGGACGTTCTTTTACAAATCGTACAGATTTTGACAAAAATTGAACAACACATTTTTGATTTAGCTGAAACTTTTTTTACGGGTTCTATATTGAAAAAAAAGAGACACGTATTTTTTTATTTTTTTTTTGTCACAATATTTTGGACGCTAAAAAGTATTGAAATGCCGCGATTTCGGTGATTTTGTGCTTAAAGAGGAATTTTCAAAAATTCATAACTCCGGTTCTATTTAAGCTACAGACTGTGCTTTTTTTGCATTTTGAAGGTAAAAGAACAAGCTGTAAGAAAAAAATACCTTTGAGAAAAATTATTAACAATTTAAGATTATTATTAACAATTTAAATTTTTAACTTGATTTTTAACAATTGCCCCCCCCCCCCCCTCGTAGCGAGTTATTAGTATTACCATCGTATTCTACGTCAAATTTTCTATTAGAAACCACTTTTTTTTTCCTGGGGTATTAATTATTACTATTGAAAATAAATTAATTTATGTAGTGCGGCACGTCTTATCGGTGCGCGGATTCTATCGCCTGTCATATTTTCTTGCATAATTTCGTTTTTCTCTATAATACATAAAGTTTTTATATTAATCAGTTCAAAATAGATGTTACTGAATAGACAATCTTATTAAAAATTATTACTAGACATTTTGTATTACTTGAGTTCTTTGTTATGTTATTAATAGATGAAGCTTAACTACTTCCTTCCGTTGTCGTACCGAACTTTCACGTATGTTGCCTATTTAAATACAATTATTGACAATGACACATACCTTTCCAGTGCAATTATAGTCACGTATAACTAAACAGTTAGCCGAATACAGCCTAGTATCTGGCTAAGCATTCTTTACCGCGACCGCGAGTGTTCATATCAAATTTATCCGCTCGTAAGTTTGGCCCTGTGTGTCTAAGCTAGTGAGCCTATTGGTAAAGTGCTGACGAAAATCATAATGATGAATTACAATGCACAAACATTGGTACTGACTCGTGTTTTAATCCCTTTAAGTTAATTAGTCATTCGAGAAGAAGAAAAGTAACATTGAGAAAAGTGAATGAAAATTTTCTGCGCGCATTAAATATGCCCATTTCTGAATGTTTACGTCACGATACTATTGCTGTTCATCTCTTTCAGAGACAACTCGTAGAATTTATCAAAACGAATTTGAAAGACATAGATAAGATAATATACATATTTTTCGGATGGTGCAAGCGGACAATATAAAAACAAAAAAAATTTTATAAATCTTACTCATCATATAAATGATTTTAAAATAGCAGCTGAGTGGCACCTTTTTCCAACCTCACATGGTAAAGGACCATGTGACGGAATAGGTGGAACATTAAAACGACTTGCTGCTAGAGCTATTCTTCAAAGGGTAAATAAACCGATCCGCACTCCGGAAGAGTTGTTCAATTGGGCGTCTAAAGCTCTACCAAATATAACGTGTCGCTATTCAACTAATAATGATTATGAAGAGGAAGAAAAAAGATTATTAACGCGTTTCCAAAAAGCTACAACGATAAAAGGCACGTTAAAGTATCATTGTATAGTTCCAAACTCTCTTCAAGAATTGGAAGCAAAGCAATTCTCATTGTATGAAAAGAAAACTATTGTGAAAATTTTTTAATAAAATAATACTATATACGTATAGTATAAGAGTAAATGTAAATATTGTACAATGTCACTTAGAACGAGGTACTTAGTCACTAATAATGATGTATTGAAATCTTAATAAATAACAGTATTCATTTGCTACAATAATGTTTTGTATTTACTACTTTTTTTTATTTAATTATGCATGATGTTAATTGTGCTTACAAATATTGTTTAACTGAAGATGACAAAAAATTATTTATATAACGGAAAGAGAAGATGTGGAGAAGAAAATAAGCCGTGCGGTAGAATCCGTGCGCCGAAAAGACGTGCCGCACTACATAAATTAATTTATTTCCAATAGTAATAATTAATACCCCAGAAAAAAAAGTGGTTTCTAATAGAAAATTTGACGTAGAATACGATGGTAATACTAATAACTCGCTACGAGGGGGGGGGCAATTGTTAAAAATCAAATTAAACATTTAAATTGTTAATAACAATCTTAAATTGTTAATAATTTTTCTCAAAAGTATTTTTTTCTTAAAGCTTGTTCTTTTACCTTCAAAATGCAAAAAAAGCACAGTCTGTAGCTTAAATAGAACCGGAGTTATGAATTTTTGAAAATTCCTCTTTAAGCACAAAATCACCGAAATCGCGGAATTTCAATACTTTTTAGCGTCCAAAATATTGTGAAAAAAAATAAATAAAAAAATACGTGTCTCTTTTTTTTCAATATAGAACCCGTTTCAGCTAAATCAAAAATGTGTCGGTCAGAAAGGTGTTCGGTTTGTAAAAGAACGTCCCATATGCAGGAATGCTAACAACATCAATATTTTTGACATATTTTTTTTGTACAGAACTATTTAAAAGCGAAATAAGTTTCTCAATAATAAACTATTAAAAACAAATAATTTTTGACGACAAATTTCGACACTCAGCGTAATTGCTATTTTTAAACTTATTGCGCGAATTGAAACAAGAAAAGTGAAATTAGAAAAGAAAGGCAATATAAAATCGATATTTGTATTTTAAAGCTTCAAAATGGGAGCCTCGTGCCATAAACAATTGGCTTACTGAGTACAAGTGAGCATTTTGCTGGGAAAATTTAAGAGACATTTATAAAAAGAACTTTTTTTTGTAAATACTGCTAGAGTTGATTGTTATTTGTTGAAATGTAATTAGTTTTAAATTAATTTCAATTATTGCGTTTAATATATACTCAGAGAAAAAGTACCATGAAAACGTCAGAATTATATAATAAATCAATAAATTGTCCTGCCAATTTTAGTCCAACAGTCTTATCTTAACAGTCGCGGGTGCAGTTAATGTACAATTAACAATTTGAACTGTAAGTAAGAAATTCAATTGATATTTCAACAGTAGAATGCGTTTCAAAATAACAGTTTCTTCATCTATATATATAAAAATGAATTGCTGTGCGGTACGTCTCGTTAAAATTCAAAAACGGCTTGACCGATTTCGATAATTTTGTTTTGTTTTGTTCGCTTTAATACAGGGGAGGTTTAAAAAAAAGAAAATTCCGGAAACCCCAAAGGAGAAGCGGGAAAATCGAAAAAATCGAAATTTCCGTTTTGTAAAGGAAGCGGATTTTCCAACTTCAAGGAATCTTTATTAAAAAGGCAATTGGAGGTCGCAGATCTCGAGGATGTATTCAAAATTTTGGAATTCAAGATGTCGGATCCAATATGGCGACCGAAAAAGTAAAACTTCAAGGAATTGCACTGAAAATCCAAACTTTTGTTTTTGGTTTGGGTTTTTGGGGTCACTGATTTTGAATCTGCCATCAAAATTTTGGAAATCAAGATGGAGGATCAATATGGCGACCGAAAAATTAAACTTCAAGGGATTGCCCTGAAAATCCGCACTAGGGAATTTTCGGGATCACTGACTTCGAATCTGCTATTCAAATTTCCAAATATGAGACCACCCCCACTCCGTTGGGAGATATAGGAGAGGGGGAGCAATAAGGAGGTGGTGTAAAATGAAGAAAACTAAATTTAATAATACTGTTGGAAAATATCTACAACACGTGCAAAACGCAAATAGGAAAACGCTGGGTCACATAGGAGAGGCGGTGGTGCAGTAGGGAGGCGTGGAAAATTAAGGAATACAAATTTAATACTATCCCGGGATACGCCGGGTCCGGGCTAGCTAGTTGTTAATAAAATAAGCGTTACACATTTCTCCAGCCGAGCGGCTATTTTGAATAAAGTTGATCGGTCCGGCTTCGATCCCGCGTCTTCTTTTACCACAGTCGAGTGTCTTCACCAATTAGCCATGTGAAAAGTTGGTCATACTACTGATGGAAGTGGCAAAGTACACTTTAGGTGGGACTTGATTTGGGTTTTTGCGTAAATTAAAATCACAGAGTTGCACATTTCCGACTACTTTTATTTCATTATGCAAAGTCGGAGTACATTGCTGAAAACTAAACAGCGTATATGGCCTTCCACACCGATCGTTTCTCCTGTTACAACTGGCCATCCTCTCCATTCAGCCAACGCAACGGTGTGCTGTCTGTCATTGGTTAGGCCAGAGTTAAAGGTGAAGTTTGACCTACTGCCCTAGGTCTCGCCTATTTTGTAATAATATTGTATATATAATAATATTCAAATGTTTGTTTTCTTCTCTTCTTCTCCAACGTTATCCGAGGCTCTGCACACAAAAACGCAGCTACTACAAATTCTTTTTATTGCTGAAAGAACTCATATGAGAGCAGCTAAAAGTTTTCTCGAAAAAAAGAATAAAGAGATGAAGAGTGGGGTTCCTTTAAGTTATAAGTAGACGAAATCAACTATTTCCCCAGTCATTCTCCGTCATCATGTAAAATAATTCCAGTAGGACCTTTTGTAAAATGTAATGAAGTGCACATTCATAATAATGATAGTGAGTGCGGGCCTGCTAGGAGTTCCGTAGAACTAATTTGTTTTATTGATTAACACCCCACCCACTAAGGCACACCTAGAGGAAAAGTTGAATTTATGTTGCTCTTACAATAAATTAAAACATAATGTTAATGCATTTGATTACTAACTCAT
This sequence comes from Neoitamus cyanurus, assembly GCA_947538895.1. Taxonomy (NCBI): domain Eukaryota; kingdom Metazoa; phylum Arthropoda; class Insecta; order Diptera; family Asilidae; genus Neoitamus; species Neoitamus cyanurus. The sequence goes on from OX384540.1 coordinate 28,773,493, forward strand.
TTTTTGAGTATAAATTATGACCCTACTTAAAAATTTGTTTCTGCGTTATACGTAATCCATAATCTATCATTTATCACCAGATTTATTTAAACATGAGCGTTTTCGTTTTACTGTTATCCCTTTACCTTTTTTTCCTTTAAAATTCTTGCAAGAGGATACCTTTAATCATTATACTTGGTGTCTGCAAGCTTTCGAATTCTTAGCAAACGTAAAGATGTTGCACAGATCTCTCGCACTTTCTTTATATTAAATGTGATAATATAGTAGAAAAGCCATTTACACATGCACTTGGATGGTGCTCCAAAGAACTACGCGCACTCCTTCTTAGCTAGAATGCAATAGAACCTTATTTCCCAATTTCCTTGTTACGTCTCCACTCCAGGTGACCTCAATACTTTCACTCTGAAGTGCTCTTTCCAAGAAAAACTCCGTAGGTAAAGGACGTACTCTCCTGGGAAACAGGTCCTGGGGTTAAGTCCTTAATCTCCTTATGGCATTTAATCCTTTTTGTTTTTATAATTTGAGTAGTCCCTCTGCTTTTCATTTAGACCCTCTTTACTAGATATTTCAATTAGTCAGAAATTTCACTTTTAGATGCACAACATTTGTGTAAATTCCACTTTTCCTACTGTGACCTACATGGTGCTTTAATGAGGTTTTACTTCATCAGATGAAATATTAAAGAATCTTATTCATATGCATGTGGGTACGAGAAGTGGAAAGAAAGGGAGTTCCAGCCACGTTTATATGTAATGGTCAGGTATGACCTATTTAAGAACAAAACTCCTTTAAATTAAGAGCTATTGCAGGTTTTTTCATTAACCTGAAAGGCCACCTTACTTACTGCTCTTTAAAGGAGTCATTCATCACTTGTTTTGGGAAACTTTAATTTTAAATAGCAGGGAAAGGGGAAGTTCCCGTTAATACGTATTTCTCGCTTGGGATAATCACACCCGGGAACATTTGATTGAGTGCTTCTTCTGCGATGAATTTTCGCAAGGTTTCGCAAGCTGATACTTTGTAACCGTTAGCGCAGAACACAAGTCGTCAAAATAATGAAGGAAGAAGTTAAAGAATACGAAACTGAACGCTTTTGTAATACTTCGGATATGCACTGCCTGCGATGCAAAATTTTATGGCGTTAGAAGTAATTACATTACCTAAATCAGAAACTAAATATTAGGAATTGAACTGAAGCAGATTGTAAAACGCACTTGGAATAATAATATCCGGCGAACTTTATTATCAATGATCTGATATTATTAATGAGGGTATTCACAGTTTTGTCGTTATTCGGGATTCGGTTAACCATTTGCACTCCAGTGGCTCGGCTGAGCAGACATTCAGCTATATGCTTATAATCTCATATAATAAATCTTGGAGTGCAAAAGGTTAATATACCAATCTGGAATATAGAAACTGTGATCAACTGATTCTGCAGAGCTCTTTTATTTGATTAACAGTTTGCTTTTTGAATTACCGATGCTTCGGATTTAGAATATCTTTATTATTTGTTGTTAATAATCCTAAGATACATAAAAGCTAAAAACTGCGCTAGATTTTCTGGGCTAATTTATAATTTATTGTGGAGTGGAAATTTCCGATTCCACAAATTATTTGGGAAGACTTGCACACCTTCCCTATTTTTTAGATTCCGTATATCAAAGGGGTGACAACGAAACCTATTGATCTGACTTATTGTTAGTGTCATATGCCCGTCTATTCGAGTGACAAAGACACAGGCCTCTAAATTCTTAAAAATTTGCTGCGTCAACTATCAAGTTGAATTTTGGCTTGCCATTTTCAGAATTAATAAAGTAATAAATAATAACAATAAATATAATATTTTATTCTTTTTGCATTCTTTTCCTTGGAAAGGTTTTTGTTATGAATATTTCAAAAAAAATTTTCTTCACTTTTTATAGTGAAATTGCAAACGATTTTTTTTCCAAATTATACCAAAAATCTATTCCCTTCTTATTTCTGAAACAATAAAATAAAGTCTTGTGAAAGAAATAACAAATATAGAGTATTTTGTGTATTTGGAAAATACTGTAACGGTTCTAAATTACTTATAATCCGGGAGACGTAGAGACTAAGAGAGTAGTTTTTTCCGATAGAGCACATCAATATTTTTAAATTGATACCTCATAAAGCACAAAACTCGATGGATGTAGTTTGTTCACAAAAACACACCCTTTGTGCGTTCCTACCAGGGTGACGTGGCTGGGGAGGACGAGGAAGGATCGCATATTCTGATGAGCTGCACTGTCCGATACACGCCTATTTAATTTTCATTACAAGTAGACATGGGGGTAGTGTCGTTCAATTTTCCAATTTGTTTATAATTTGTTAAAATTTGCACATATTAACTCGATAAATGAACGATACTCTATGGCAGAGGTGGTGAGCCACGCACGCGACAAGAAACTATGGGCACGGTATTAAGGAAAGAAATAAGGTAGGCCTAATAAGGCCTAATCAAGATATAATTTAAAATGACTGGAGACTGTTCAAGTCATGTTTAGTGCCAAATGTAGTTATAGACTCGTAATAAATATCGATATGTATCAATAAAAAGTAGGGAAACATTTTTTACGTCTTTGAAAGCAGTTTCAGAAAAAAAATAAGAGAAAATTATTCGAAGTAATTATCACTTAGTTATTAACGTTTAAATATTAAAATCGACATTTTCAAAAATTCCGACCTCTTTGATTTTTTTTTTAATTTTCCAAAATTCTACTTTATATTAGGTGCGCAACTTTTAAGGCGCAGTTAGAGATGTGAACATATTTTTTTCTAATTTTTTTTCGAATATTCAAAATTTAATTTTTTTTTCTTGATTGAATTTTATCTATAATTTTACTTTCTTGAATAAATATCGTCCAAAAAAATTGAAACAATTTTATTATAAGAGATTAAATTATTTTAATCAACTTGAAATATTTTATTTAAACATATTATTTTACATTTCATATAATCTTATTATTATTATTTTTTTCACTTAATGAATGCCATTTAGATTTTTTAATTGTACTGTGATGTCTATCATTGATTGAAAATTTTTTTCCCCAAAATTTAAAAAAATCTATTACGCAATAACGGTTTGGAATAAAAGGCTGAAAATTGATGTGCAAGCTGCCTTTAAAACATATCAAAAAATGAGCTAAATCGAAAACTTTCGGGTCAAAAACTCGGTGATTTGGCATGGAATGCTCCATATGTACACATAACTCGATCAAGATAGTAAAACTGCGTCCGTCCCTCTTACTATTAGGCTCTTTTTAAACACTAAATATTGGTTACCATATCGTTCCTGAGCCGCCGCATTATGTACTTAATTCTTTTTAGCTACTATTCTTTATTTGTCTAAATGGTACGGCAAAATTTGCAGAACCGACTTTTTAAGAAGCTTTAGGCATAAGTACAGACATTTGGCTATTTTATTGAAACTCCCTTCCTTTGCTCTTTCGCTTTTTCACTTGCTTCTCCGTTCTTTAGTGATTCCCAAACTATGTTTTGAGTACTTACTTTTATTCTCTTTCTTTTCTTTTATTTTCTATTTTTCTTCCTGTCCCCACCTTTTAATTTTAATAACATAATTCAATTTTTAAATTTTTTTACATTGGATTATAATTATACTTACATCTTATTTAGCGTTGATACCAACATTATACATTAGATGCCTATTATTTTTCTACCACTAAAGATAGTATATTCTTAAATATTCGGCCGGAAGAAATATTTGAATTTGAATTGAATAAGTTTTTTTTCCACCATACACCATAGGTTATGAATTTCTATAACGTTTCAATAATTTTTAAAGCACATTCAGAAATAAACAAAACAACCTTTCTTTTCAAAAACCTCACGAAGTGAAGCGTTTTGGTGTTAGAAAAAAACTTATCAAAATCACTTATTGCTTAGTTGGAACACCACAATAAATGTTATTGGTTTAATTTGCACAAAATGCAGCAGCTATTTTCTGTATTAGCAGACCCCGCCCGAATTTTTCCGGGCATTTCCATATATGTAAAGTAGGTATAATACTGTTGCAGAATAAACGCAGAAATAAGGCTTAGTGATGACTCGTAGAAAGCGACTTTTTGAAATATCCCTCCCAAAATCGTGTCCGAAGATAAATTAGCTCGTCTAACAATATGATAAAAAACAAATCTGCAAATTTTTACCAGATAAACTTTATTGAAAGCAAAAAATGTGAGATAGGTACAGCTACCGTTCTTTTAATATAGAAGGGAAACAAAGGATGGTATAGCCACCATATTGTTCTAATCTGAATAAAAGGAACTTCGCGATGTTTTCATTGCTCCCCTTTTCTCAAGACAGATTACAGGATAAAAATCTTTTTATTTTGTAAGTAATTGCGAAAGGTAATTAACGCGCATTTCGTGCTGATTAGATTTTATCTATCTGTAAGCTCTCCATATTGATTTTTTGCTCATCTTCATTTTGTGGGTGAGGAATTGGCGCTACGAGAAATGTGAAGAGAACAAGTTAAGATATTCCCCCCGACGAAAGCCCCAGAAATTTAGGTACTTACATAGAAGAGGCACTGGCTCCAGACATAGATGGGGGGAAATAAAACAGACAAGAGTTGCATAAAAGAATACCACAAAGGAAATGGGTTAAGAAAATGGTCATTATGTGGAGAGTGTTGTTTTGTTTCGACCCTTTTGGGCAAACTTACAACAACTTTCTGGCAGCACAAAGCTTTTGATCTTAGCGTTGTCCACAGATTTTCATTTTCAGGGGATGATTCGTTTATTTTTTCCCTTCCTTCTTTTACAGTTGACAGTCGACATTTGAAAGAGTCTATCGAACGAGCAGAATTTTCCTTGAATCTGGAATTATGGTTCGGAGAACAGACCAACGGTTCCAGTCTCTCACTAGCCTCATCAAGAATTCTACAGCTCAACTTTCACCCTGGACGAGGACTACATTATAATTTACCTGTTCTCTTCGATTACTTCCACTTGGCTGCTGTAAACTTGGGTATCCACGCAAGTTTAGTAGCGCTTCATCAGCCTTACATCAAGTAAGTATTTTATATTCCCTTTTTAAATTGAAGTTAGAGAGCAAATATAGTTTGATAGTAAAGTAATGGATATATTAACAACTAGTCACTAAATAAATCCTCCCCCAACGACGCCAAAAACCTTGTCGATACCTTGTGTAAATCGCGTGCTTGGATGACGTAACATAAATCTTATTTTAGGACACTACTTCTATGTGAAGGGCAACGCCAACAAAATGTACTGAAGTTTTGATTGCTTCTGTAATATTACCTTTTTATGCTTTCCGTGTATGAACCTTTATCGTGTGCACAGGAATGAAGATGAGAAGTCTCGTTATTCAAATATGTTAGCAGAACTTTTCTCTGTCAGCAAAATCAAAAAATCGGCGATCTGAACTTGATTTCATTTTAGCTAAGTTAATTTACTTCCTTCCAATCAATGACTTTCTTAAATGCATCAAATTTTTTTAGTTAATAAATCATAATAGGACGATAACATCTTTAAGACAAATATATGTATATTTTGAACCGATACGATTCTCTTACAGCAGGAATACATCTTTTAATATTGCAGTATTTCAAAGTACTCTTTTATAGCAGTAATACAAAATTCTTTAATGCAAACAAGTTTGGAATCCTAGTTAATAACAATTAATAATAAAAAATAAGTAAAATTTTTTGAACCATTTGTGCATCGTGTCATGTGGCATCATGCTCTGCCAAGAAACCCTTGTTCATTTTGTTGACAAGGACTAAGGGCTTCTGCCACTAACTTGTTGATTCTCAGGAGGAACTGAATGCAATTATAATTTGTGTACAACCGCTCATCATTCCCAAGTTATTCTTAAAATATTTCAAAAATCTCAAATATATGTATCCATCAGAATACATAATATAATGATTTTTAATCAGCAGCCCATTCATTTGGATACGTACTTTACGTAACATATTTGACAGGGCAACATATGAAAAAATTGTTTATCTGCCATATATAGTACTTTTTATAACTATTAACGCAACCCGTATTTATGTATATTATAAGGACTGTATGCATTATACGAAATAAGTGTTCAGTATAGCCAAATAGTACATAGTAGTATACTGTTGAGCGTTATCCTTATTATTGAATTATTCATTACTTATTATGAATTATTGAATACACATTTTTATAAAAACATCTAGAGTTCTATAGTGTATACCCATTTTTTCAACAATTATATTCATAAATAATAAAATTCACATATTCATAACTGTAAAAAACGCAAGCTTTTATTTAAGGGCACCCGGTGGTCTAGCACCCTTGAATTTAAGAGATTTTTAAAATTTTTTTTTAAGGTGAAAATAATGAACAACGATATTTAAACTTTGTAGGTATATTATAATATGTACTCAACAGGCATACAAAAATATTTTTATAATTAAAAAAAAAAATTGTAATTATTTAAATAATGGCGCTAAAGATGACCCCCACAAAAAAATGAACCTGGGCGGCGGGTGAAGTTTTAGCTCTGTCACTTATTTGAAAATTAAATATAAGGAAATTATTAATCTTTATGACCGTAGCTATCGCCGGAACCAACAAAAAATGAAAAAAAAAATTATTTTGACAAAAATATCGCGTTTTGAAATTTGAATATCGAAAACAGACTATTTTTCATTAGGTTTCTTACGTAAAAAATAAGAAGTTATTGAAATAAAAAATGTTTGGTGGTCCCGGCCATAGCTACTAGTATACTGAATAACATATTAAAATTTGGGATGATTCGGAGAATAGTTTTTTTGGTTTTGAATCCCTCCGTGCAGAAAAGGGTGGTTTCGAGATAAATGAGTTAAAAGTTTTTAGTATGTTTCCATTCATAGGCGGATCAACCGTTCGCTACCTGCTAAAAAGGCTGTAGAACCTAAAATACTGTCAATATCAGTACTAAAATTTAACAGTATATTCTCGAAAGACTACACTTTCGAAATATTAAAAAAACAAAAAATCGATTTTTTGAAAATTCTAGACCACCGGGTGCCCTTAAATCAAATGTACTAAAAAGTAAAAAATAAAGTAATAATTGCCTATTCAATTATAATATAATCAATTTTACTAAACTGAATGCGACTCATCCAGAAAGGCAAGAAGAAAACCGAAAAACCACTTTTTTGGGGATGAAAAGTGGGTTCATTATGACAATCCTAAACGTGAAAAAGTTTGGGTTAAGCGTGGTGAACATGGTCCATCGCAGCCTCAGCGGGATATTTATGGTGCCAAGGTGATGCTCTTTATATGGTGGGATATGAAAGGTATTATTTATCGCTGAAACCGTCTGAAAACATTGCTGACGATATTTACAGGCGGCAACTAATGCGTTTAAAGCGAGCTATTGAAAAATACCGACCACAATGTGACAATCGACACGATAAGATAATACTTTTACACGATAACGCGAGACCTCATATAGCTCAACCAGTGTAAAACTATTTAGAAAGGCTGAACTGGAAGTGTCATACTACCCGCCGTACTCACCGGACATTCCACCGTCCGATTACTATTTGTTCCGCGGTTTCATTCAATAATTGGATTGCCTCGAAAGACGAGCAATTCTTTAGGGATGGGATCCGCAAGTTGCCGAAAAGATGGGCAAACGCCGTAGCTTCCAATGGAGCATACTTTCAATGATGTTCAAAAAAGATATATTTTATAAATAAAGATTTGTTTTAACGAAAAAAAGGAACTTACATTTTCCCTTACCTAACAGTTTGTAAAAATTCCATAAGTAGGTATAGGTACTTCAATAGGCAATTATTTTTTATTTTTTACTTTTTAGTACAGTTGACTTAAGTCAACTTATGAATGCCCGAAAATAAAGTGTGCATAGGCAAGTCTGTACTCAAACTGGACTTGTTGTGTTCGTTCAGTTAAACATCAAATTTTTTGTTTTGTTCATGTTATTTTCATTATCATTTATAATATAATTGATTGAAAAAATGTGTTTATATGTATAAACAGACTAAACGCAAAAAATCGAATTGTTTTGTTACCGCGTTTTGAACAGTAAACATGATTTGTAATTATACTTTCAGGCAATCCTTAAAAATACTTACATGTATAACATTTGTAGTTATGAAACGCCCTGTAGTAACGTGGTGTCCATTTAGCCACAAAACATATAATACAATTGACTAGTTCCATCCTAACTTTAATCTGTGTCAAAACTCAATACATTCATTGGACTGGACTGTACTATATCTGCGTTCTATAAAATAAAGTAAATAATAACATTATGTTGCAGCTCCAAAAGAATAAGATATTTTAGTATTTCGTACTTGAACAACAAATTCTATATATCTAAATCAGAGGAAATTTGCACAAATATAAAAGTTTATACAAATTACAAAATAATCTAGTTTTAACAAATTTTAGTAAAAATTCTAATATGCTTGTTTCATCTCATTTCATTGCTTATTTCTTGGGCTTAAACAAACAAACGAATGTTAAATCAATGTAAACCAATGTAATCCACACACTGCTTGTGAATGTAAAAATTAATGCATTAACCGAAGGAAAAGCCTTTTGCATTATGTACAGAGCTGGTAAGCTGTTTTCTGTTTTGTCCCCATTAAGATTCCGTTGCTTTTAACATCTTATTTGTTTTTTAATGCATGATTCTTGATTATTCGTCCGTGTCTTCATCTCCTCTCACGATTTGGTTCATATAAGTACTTGACCACTTTTCCCAACCAAATGATAAAATTATTATCGTTAATGTTCTTTCAGTGCCCCGAAAAGTTCAAAGCCATGGATAGGAAGTGGGAAATTAAGTTGCCGAGGAAGTATGTCACCAGGACCCTTGGAAGCAGTATTTTTCGGGCCACAGGTAGGAGGAAGTACGAAATGTAACGGGGGTGCTGCAGGACGATTACTTCAGGCTCGACACGTCCATCGAGAAATTTGTGCCTTGCTCCTTAGTGCTGTGGAAGCCCTGAAAATTACTTTAACTGAATTTAGTACGGTGCTTCCGCCTCAGTGGAGCTCTTTAATTGGCTCAGCGGCATCAAAAGAAAATGACACCGCAGAGAGATTACAGAAGTTAGCAGACCAAGCTAAGGTATGTTACTTATTATATGTTATGCACACCCCTCCACTGTTTGAACTTTTAATTTTTTAAGCTCCACGATTCTGAGGAAGACTTCGCAATAAGAGCTAATTCGGATATCGCCCAGCTATGCGCAGAATGCATAATGTACTGGCGCAGAATACTCGCTGCGTCGACTCAACCATCCATTCACACATTGCTAGCGAAGAAGCATCACGTTTTACGTGTAAGGCGATTTGCGGAAGGATTTTTCGTAATGGAGCATCCGCGTCATACAGCATCCGGGTGCTACGATAACAATTACCAAAGTTACGTCGCGGTGTGTGAAATAGCACGAAGGAGTAGATACATGCAATCTCTGCCTCCTTTGCCAGTCCATTGTACTCCCCTTGATGGAGACGCCAATTCCCTCCCACTGATATTTGAGGATCGCTATCAAGATCCACCAAAATATTCACGCCGAAGAACGGGTAGTGACCCTCACCTAAACGGATATGATACTTCCTCCCTAAGCAAATCGTCTACTGGGAAAAGTGAGAAAGTTAATTCAGCTATTAACTTGGATGTTCGAAAGGAGTGCTCATGCGGAATTAGTCTAGACTACCCAAAGGGCCATAATTACTTAGGAGTAATGACGCCAAGATTTGCTTTAGGTGGAGAAGTCCTGGAAGCTAGTCTGACTATCACGCCTGCTGCTGCCACCAATAAGAGTTTAAGACGACGCACACTTTCCCGGCATTCGGTTTCTACTCTCCTGGAGGGCGAAGACTGTCATTACGATAACAGAATCAACTGCTTTACTTCAGGAGGCAGTACGTTGCCTGCAAGACATAGCAAGTCTTTAGATCAACTAGAAACCTCTCACCAAACCGCTTCATTACCCAGGCATCAAACAAGCCAAAATCAGTTTTGCATAAGTAGCTACGGTTATAACCATATGAATGGGCATGTCTATTCCTCTGGTGCAGCTCAGAATACAGGGATTCGAAAAGGGAAGGTTCAGGCAGAGGACATAATGCGCAATATAAATGAGTTTAGGGAGAAATACAAAAATCCCGGGGATCCAAATCGACGGTTACAGCAGCTTTTGGGTTCCCCAAGTTTGCTAATGAACGGCAATAACCATTATCCAGAGAAATCGCAAAAATTTGGAGAAAACCTAAAGAAAACAACCGATAACGAGAGGTCAAAACCCTTAAAGCTAGATTACTTACACGAAATAAAACTGTTGAACCCGACGCAGCCAACTTGTGCATATTACAATTCATTGCCCAAAGGCAGCGGCATGAGTGTGCCTCCTAGAAACTCATATCCTCCTGTGCGTACAAGGAAGCAAGCGCTCTACTGCAGTGGCAGTATAACCAGCACACACCACATAAGCACAATTCCTCGAAGCAACTCATCCCATACCCTAAGGAATACACAAGGTATTCCAAGAGCTGTTGAAATAGCTCGGGTCCGAGTTTCTGATTTAAAGGAAATGATGAAAAATGGAACTCTGGGCAAGGACTCAAGTAGTTCTGAGAGCGATATTCCTTTAAAAACACGGAAAGGTAAAGAGAATCGGATGCTTTCTTCTGCTAGCGTCCCCTTCAAGCTAGAATCCCTTGATGTCGAGCAGAATAGCGGATTCAGTGAAAGTTTACCAAATCTTGCTCCTCCTCCGCAGTTTGACACATCCCCAGTAAGTAAACCTAAGCCCAGCAGTAGTTCGACATCATCACTGAGTGAGCAAAGCGGTTGGGTATCCAGCCATAGAAGTTCTGGACCGTCTAGCCCTGAAACGCTAAGGGACGAACAAGAACAAATGCAAAACAAAATTTTAAACGGCGAAATGCTCCGCGAAAAGCTCCAACAGCTACTTGAGCAGCAGTCTATTAAGAAGCCTCCGACAAAATCTTCCAGTAATCACCACAAATTGCAAAATGGCGATATCCCAGTGCACAAAAAGACGTCTAGTATTACTCTCAAGATGGATAAGGTGAATCATTTTGCCAAGGATACGAACAAGAAAATCATCCGTAATCTCGAGGACGAATGGATCAAAACCCCACCTGTACAGAACGGCCACCATCCGTATATTCATAAAGAAATTCAGCACATGCGAAAGAGCACAACAAATAATTGCCCATCGATTTCAGACTCGAAAGCGAAGAGTCGACGGAAAACCACAGAAAAATCCAAGTCAGATTTTGACCTCACGAACATCACCGACAACCCTTTTGAAAATTTAAGAGTTCCTCCGCCCCAACAATTTCAAGATGATCTTCTGCCCCCGGATGAATTTCGGGATCCTCCCATTGGGTACTCCCAAGAAGATAATCAAACGATAGTCAAGACAAACACTCCTCAGAGAGAGCCTGTTGGTGCAATTGATAACCCCGTTTACCACATATACGAAGCCCTCAAGCCATCCTGTAGGCCCATTCTGAAATCGCAAAGCAGTACAGAACTTGCAGGAACCATTGAGAATGGTGTAGAGACCCCAAACCCTCCAGAAAATGAAGGCAGCGAACACACCTACCAAATCATTAATCGGTCAGACAGCCAGAAATCACACAAGCATAGCAAAAAGAAGCACCAGGATTTGACCGTTCCCATTATGGAATTCGAGAAGTGCCGAGAGGAGTTTCGTAGGCAAATTAAGTATAACGGCTCTATTTATTCCGACTTTCTGAAACTAGCATCCGAACTGCCATACTTTCACATCAGTGACGAGTACAGAGCATTCTCGCCAAACGGCTTGCATTTGATTATTTGTGTTCATGGCCTCGACGGCAACTCTGCAGACCTACGACTTGTGAGAACTTATTTGGAATTGGGGCTACCTGGAGCAAATTTGGAGTTTTTAATGTCCGAGCGCAACCAAGGAGACACCTTCTCGGATTTCGACACAATGACTGATAGGTGAAACTTCAACTAACAATGCCCTTCAATCGCAAATATTTTTTGTTCTTACAGGCTGGTTGCCGAAATTCTCTACCACATTGAAACGTGCGGGCTCAATCCAACGAGAATATCTTTTGTTGCTCATTCCCTCGGAACAATTATAGTGCGTTCTGCATTAGCACGACCGCAAATGAGACCCCTTCTTCCAAGGCTGCACACATTTTTATCGCTTTCAGGTCCACACCTTGGGACGTTATACAATTCGAGTGGACTGGTTAACATGGGTATGTCATGTAATATTTTAAATTTAACAAACCGCAAACCTACAGGCTCTCACCTCACAAACTATGGAACTATGGACCGTTTCAAAATCTAAATTTATTTTTGTCGTAATAAAAACCTCCGTCTGCAATTATATTTTTAATAAGGCTATGTTACTTGAATGCTTTTAGGCTTGCAGAAAATAAAACAAAATTTGGTCTCCAACTCCTTGGCACCCATAAAGTTAAATACAGGGTCTGTCAATAAAAACGCTCGACTTTTAAATGTAAATAAAACAAGTTGTGTGTGAGGCATACACTCCATTTTTATTTTATTTGAAAGAATATTTTATGGCATTAAGTTATGAAATAAAACGTCGTTCAAATGTCCGCCGCGGCTTTGCTTGGTGGCACTTACGGGAGATCCAAATTTCGAAGACTTTGTCGCATAAATCTGGCTGAATTAGCTGGATGGCGTTCATTATGTGCACTTTGAAGGCATCCATTGTTTGCGGTTTATTTGCATTGACCTATAATTTAAGATAGCCCTAAAGGAAGAAGTCTAAAGGCATTAAATCGTAGGATAGCTCGGTGTCTAGTTCCCGTCGCCCTCAAATCGCTCGTACAGAATGTCCATCGTGGCATGCGCTGTGTGGCACGTAGCGACGTCCTGTCGAAATCACATGTCGTCGATATCCATATCATTCAGTTCAGGCCAGAAGAAGTTGCTTAGCATCGGTCTGCAGCGCTCGTCGCTAAAGATGATTTTCGATGATGAACGTTTCTGGAACGGAGCACTGATTTTGATAATAAAATTTGATGATTTGCACACGTTCTTCAACGCTATAACCTTCAGTTTTGTAGTGCCACATAGTACTGAACAATTTACAACAAATTTGACAGATGCTGCTTTAAGGACATAGTCGCTATAAGCTAAAAAGTTTCGATCGACCATATTAAAAGACCCTTTAAATGTTAAATTACAATACATAAAGCCAAAACCCTTCCGCATCAGTGAATTTTTAAACTACACTAATATTAAAATAACATATACACGAAAACTACATACAGCAAGCGAAGGTGCAGGAATAAATACTACAGTACTTACATTAGTATGAATATAACCTTTTCAAGTTTACTTTTGTTTAGATAAGAGATAACTGATCACACTTGTGTTTATTTACAACTATTTTAGGAATGTGGTTCATGCAAAAATGGAAAAAGTCTGGCAGTCTACTGCAACTGTGCCTGCGTGATGCTGCAGATATACGACAAAGCTTTTTATATCGTCTCAGTCAACGAAGCACTTTGCATCACTTCAAGAACGTGCTTTTGTGCGGATCAAGTCAAGACCGATACGTCCCACCCCACTCTGCTCGTCTTGAACTGTGCAAGGCTGCGATGCGTGATACTTCGAATTTAGGAACTGTATACAGGTAAGGATAGCTGAAAACTTAGCCAAATATTAATCCCGGTACTTTCAGGGAAATGGTCCATAATATAATTGCACCTATGTTAGCACGCCCCGAGTTGTCTCTAGCTCGATTTGATGTTCACCATGCCCTCCCCCACACGGCAAATGCGCTCATCGGTAGGGCAGCCCATATTGCTGTTTTGGACTCAGAACTTTTCATAGAAAAGTTCTTATTGGTTGCAGGACTAAAATACTTTAGCTAGCTGGAATTATTCCGTGGACTTATCGAAGCGTACTCTTTAGTTTTAAATATCTTGGAGGTATATCTTAAGCCTGTGTACGTAAAATACTATAATTGCCTCGAAAATGGTCGAAGAAGCAGGAAAGTTCTATGAACGTAATGTTTCTCCATAAAAATAAACGATCAAAAGGATCAAAAGCTTACGAGTTCAAGGGCGGATGTTTATTTATGAGCATTATGTCAATTAATTATTCCTAGAGTCATAGATTAACGGATAGGCGACTTTTTTATAAACAGACATTAGACCTTTTTATACTTATAAGTAGATCTAATTTCTAGTGCTAGAATTAAGAGGACATTTTTGTAAAATCGAATTCAAGTATAATAAGTCATTCTCACAGCGTGAGGTTTTCCTAATGATATTTATTTGCATTTTCAATACTTGAATCAAACGCCGGAACTCCACTTACGTCGCTGATTTACAGCACTTCGAACTAAATTGTAAGTGAAGAAATTACAAGAATGCATCCAAGTTTCTTTGATTCTTATGACGATCCTTAGTTTTCATTTGAGCCATCCTACATCCATCCAAGCTAACCAAAGATATAAGAACCAAGCGGGTACAATTAAGGAAACGTAACTAAGAGTTATTGAAATTGAAATAAGAGTTTAACTAGTCTCAATAGTTAGTCAGTTTGGGTAGTGGCATATTTTACGAAATCTAATCAAAATACAAAACAATATTGATAGGAGTCGCAGGTTACCAGGCATAAAGGAACAAGGAATAAATAATTTTTAAAATACCACTGTTTCCCTTTATTTACCTATAAATTATTTGCCTCTGCAATAATCAAATTGGCAAAATAAGCTCTTACCCGAGGTACAGTTTCTCCAGAACACTTACGATGGGACAAAACAGGACTATCGCTCGAAATATTAATACAAATTATTGCAAAATTGATGATCTTCTAATTCTTAGTCTTCATCCTGGATTCCGGATAAAAAATAAGAAATCCGCGTATTCGACATTTATTATTCTGTCTGCGCATAGAATAGTTTCTGATTAACTCCGTAAATTAAGTTTCAAATTCTTCACTTTAAATCTGAATAAAACACATAGCTACTTATATATTTATGGATGATGTCTTCCAGTTTTTCATAGGAAAATTTATGCAATGCAAATTTGTCAATAAACACTTTTATTTCGCTACAACTATTCCAAAGCAAAACATTCAATGCAAAGAGTTTCAATAGAATCGAGTCGGAATAATCTAACATACATATGCATAGGAACCATAGACTCTGGGGTTGAAAACTTTAATAGGTTACCATCATCAGATCGAACACACTAATAGGCTGCCATCATCAGACCAACATGTTTAATCAAACGAAGATAGTAAAAAGCAAGTCACAATTCAAAACACTTGTTTGTTTGAGGAAGTAATAAAATAGCAAATTAGATATTTGAATTTGTATGCTGAAAAGATATTATGAAAAAAAGGTTTAAAGTCTTGTAGGACAATTTTTTTTTAATACTTTTGTAAATGATAAAAGAACTTTATGCAATTATTGCGAATTTTGTAAAACCTCAAATATTGCCCAATTTTACCAAATTTTTGCTGCCATACTTTTTAAGTACCTAACACGTTTTTAGGAAAACCGTCTTCGACTGACTGTACTTCGGCTCGTTTTGCTTAAAAGTCCAATGTCTCAGATTTAGCTTCCAAATTGTCCACTCTAATTTGAAAGTATTTTTTTCTTCAAGCAGCTAATGATATATTAACTAAGTTTAAAGTTCGAAGTTGACTCTGGATCTTGTATCCTAAAATAAGGAATAATCTTCAACTACTTATTCTTCGGTCAAAATTAAACATTAATAATGATTTAAATTAATTAGGTCGGTAATTGAAAGAGCCAAGAGTAACCTATGTAAAGACAGGCAATGTACAGAACCAGGATTCCGAAAGCAGATAATTGTCGGTTTGAAAGAAAACTATGATCACAATTCCAATTGGACCAGTTCTCCAATATAAGTCACTGTCGTTACTGTCTTGCTGCTGCATCATCTACTACTCTATGCCAATATTATATATATGTACTTACCTAAAGGCGGTGTCTTAACATGACTTGTTAATTTTAGGTAGCCGTAACCAACGATGACGATGTCATTTAAAGAGATTATTAGATTTAATTACACTATGTTTAGCTTGGATATATATTTTAAAAAAAACCGATGCAAGTCGATACTAGCACGCCAAATGTTTCAGACAACGACTAACGTACTATAGTGCGTGTTAATTACACACTAAATAAATAAACATAAATTGACAATAAAAAAAAGTCTTGCAAAATTATGTTACGTTTTAACGATTTTGATCGAAACCAAAATAAGTTACTAGGAAAGTGGTGGTGGTCTTCTATATAATTCGGATTTTTCCAGAACAATATTTCAGACGTGGGAAAGTGTAGAGTATGTATACGTGAATATCATGATATACCGCATTTAATACATTTTCAGAACATTTTTTCACCCTATATCCAAAATATGACGGTGCACAATTTTTTCATTTGCCTCGATTTTATAAAATGTTCGTACTAATTTTATATTAAACATCTAAGTCGCTTAATCACTTTCCAAATTTGTAATAATCTTTCGGGGATAGGTGTCGTACAGACCGCAGCAAATGGGAAATCAACTAACCCATTCATATTTATCGCATAACCGGATCTCCCGTATAGCTAATATTTACTCATTCCCATACAAAAACAGCAGAATGTGTTACAGTGCTTGGCACGATTCTTATATCCTTGGCCCCAATTTTTGGGAACGGAGTTCGCAACATTTTGCTGTGCTAATTAACTCCACCAGTAGTTTGTAAAAGGAAAACTAACTCCACCCGTAGTTTGTAAAAGGGAAATTATAATAATATAAAAGAATTTTCCTAAAAGCTACGAACGTTAGGTGGCTCGTGAATTGGCCTATATCTCGAAAACGGGTCGAGATAGAATTTTTTCATTATTTTTCCGTTAATTAGCACAGCAAAATGTTTCGAACCCCGTTCCCAAAAATAGGGGCCAAGGATATAAGAATCTCCCCCAGTGCTTTACTATCAAACTCACCGCATAACACGGGGTCGCACAAAACTATACAAACAAAACACCCGTAACTACGAGTAGTAGTTCGACTGGATTCGTTTAATCGACAACACGGCTTTCTCCATTTGTACGAAATTAGCAATATGATCGAGTCGACAAAAAAAAGTTGTCATATAAAACCTCAATTTATAAGTCATCCTGTTTCACGTGGGCATGGTCGTTTGGATATTTGAATTTCCAAAAGTTCCTCCTCCGCTTATAACTTCAACAGCGTCATTAATTGAGATTATATTAATAACAACCTCTTCCATGGAATTGAATGTAACAATTTTACATGATCCTCCTTCATTGCCAGTCAGTGTTTCCCTTTTTTGGATTAGATTTATCGTTACAGAAAATTTGTAGTCCGTCCAAACCTGAGAACGGTAGTCTAAATTTCGTAATCACTTTTAAATTCTTAAACTTTTAAGCCTGGTCTGTTTAGATCTGTTATACGCCCTCCACCTTGCATCATTTATCGGTATAAAATTCAAAAGAAAGTTTGCCCTACAACACTAAGTACCTACAAACACATACATGAGTAACATAAGTATCGAAATAGTTGAAGTTTACTTATATTTTGTCTAGAGAACATGGGTGTCTATTTTTATTTACTCATACAGTATAAACGTCATCGAGTATTTTATCGTACTGTTAGATACGAGTTTGTCGACATCGACAGATATTGAGATTGAGTTGAGTTTGAGATACCAAATACCGGCCAAGAAAAGTGCTTATTCTACTTTGGTGTGGGATCCGTGATTTAAATTCTTTAGGCTGAAACTGCGTTATCTTGGGACTATTTACTTCATCTTTTATATAGATTATATATTTTTTATTGCTCTTATTTCATTGACGAAAACGGAGGGCTTAGTTTCTTAGTAATATTGGTTATGACTCCGAAGTTGTTCACAACAGGCATTAAATTTTTTACGATAAATTGAGGAGAAGTTACACATTTAACTAAGTCACTTATTTATGCTAATCTCTGTATTACTTTTAATATAGAGTAAGGGTGAAACCTGCTAACTACTCGCGTATTTATAGATAGAATGTGCAAGGTTGAATACCTCTAATGGTATTTTATTGTAATTTACTCTTCGAGTGCGCATCTCTCAACCTTAAACCGCATAAGCAGGCAATTTAAAAATTGAAGCTAATTTAAACAATAAACACTTATTCGAATTTTACTTACTTCAGGGGCTTTCGAGAATTTTCAAAACTAAATACATATTTAAATCCCAAAATATAAAAATTGTGCCTATAATTGGAGCTTCATTCTTAGGATATTTTGTTGTGTTATATGCACTCGAAGAGTTTATTCAGTTAAGGCGAAAATATATGTGATAATACTTATAATTATTTTGCTGCGTCCACTTACCTGAATACAAAATGTAAACAGAAAAGTGCCAAAATATAAAGTACGAAACGTGAAGCAGCGGAACAATCAAAAACTTCAAAAGAGTGTGTTAATTTTCAAACTTCGGTCCACAATTGCTCACTTACTTAAGGAGTTAAGAAATTCTTAAAGGCATGAATTATATACTACCCATAAACTATGAAAATAAACACAAAAATAAAATTAAATACGTCCGGGGGCTGCGTTCTAAACACCAAGATCGATTGAGATAACAAATAATAAATTTACTGTACTATATTGGCCTATACTAATATAGAAGACCTGATCTGAATTGTGTCCGACTGTTTATTTAAAATTTTACTTTTTCTTGTTTTTTTTTTATACAGCAAGCTATTCGGTTACGTGAAATCAGATTTATAACAGCGAAGGCAAACATTTTAATTTAACTAAAGGCATGAGAATAATTCGCAATAGAGTGAAATTTAATTTACTATGTTAATACTACGTACAATAAATTAGAAAACTCATTCCTAGATTTCTAAAGTGCGTGATCCTGAGTAATGTAATTTATTTAAAAGAATTGAATGAAATTGTAAGGAAAGACATAAATCAATTTACGTAAGTAGTACAATGGGAGCTTATAGCAGATTTTTTTAAAGATAATATGCATTCACTATTTTCGAAAGAACCGATTTTTACTTTATTTGTAGACATGGGATGTGTGTGCGTTAAAGCATGGCAAATCTTATTTGGAACAGCATGCGATAATAAGAGCTAGTTAACTAGCAGTTTTAAAGAAAAGGCATTTTAAAGTAGGTATGTATATAAATCAACGTAGAGTGATATATAAGAATTTAACTGTTTATATTTATGTTGCAAAGCATATAGGTCCTAATTTATATAACAGAGAATCAAAACTTACAATCCTAACAAAATCTACCACATTCAATGATCAAATGAAGATTTAAAGAGTTATTAACTTACATTATAGAAAAAAAATACTTCAATTTCTCTGCACAGTTAAATATTTATAGCAATGTTGTGTACTACCGTAATGGCGCAACCTGCTCGAAAGAAAGTGAAAATTGTTTCTCATTGTCGAAATGTTTCTCTGCCTTGTGTAGTTAGTCGTAGAGAAGTTGTAAATCAGAACTGGAGATGATATTAAATCAAAATAATTTTAACACTATATGGGCGTTTTATTTATACCTTCAACACACACCTTAAGAAACGGGTCTAATTCTTGGGATTCATTTGGTTCTGGTGTGGGCGAAAAACAATTGAGGTGAAACTATTTACTTGCAGTACAATTGAGGTGAAAATATTTAAAATCACATACATACATATTTTGAATCAATAAACTAGAGTTCTGTGCGGGCAGGTTGAAAATAGACAACTTGTCTAAATTCTAAATTCCAATTTAAACAGTTAATTAATTAATGAGATATTTGCCCCAACACAATTTATTTCTTCCATTGGTGGTCTGAATGTTTGAATTCTTTGAATGGAAGCAATGGCGGTGGTTATCCCAGTGACGCTTCTTCTAAGGTTCGCAGGTGTTCTCCGCAGACCCAACAGAATTGCGAAATATTTCAATTGATTTCTATTGACGGATTACTCATTTCTTATTTCCAAAACGTATTAACAATTTCACAACGCCGCCGTACCAATACCATATCAACCCACTCAACCTTTCAGATATATTTTCCTAACTAACATACATACCAGTTTTTAATATAAAAATGTATTTTGGTTTCATCATTTTACTGGACAGAATTTGAGAAAAAGCTGATTCTGGTCAGATTTTTAGTATTTCTAAAACAACTTCCTTGTCATTTTAAAAGCAATATATTTTTATTGCAAAAGAGAAATGTACAGAGTGATATCAATATAAAATCTTAACTAAACAGGCAAGACTTTAAAACAATTGGCACGTCTTGCTTGGCACAAAAATTTTACACCACCAACTGTTAAAATCGCGCCATAAAAATTGGTTAGAATCACATTTTGAGAAAAATAATATTTTTCTGAAATAATAAAACTGATGCTGAAAACATCTATCATTTGGGACAGCAAAAAACAGAACGCAGAAGCATTATTGTTAGCGATGCTGACACTTACATCAAATCACTATGAAAATCACGTCTCCCGAGCAACAAAATCAATTGTTTTAATGTTTTATATTGAAGCAGACTTCAATACTAAAAGGATTTTATAACGCATCAAATAAATACATTACAAAAATTGGGCGTTATAATATCTGAGTTGAACAAGGACGTTCAACAATTAGCATTTATACAAATGGTATGCAAACAATTGATAGATATATTATATATAAGGTAAGAGTTTCCGAAAAAAATATAAACTTAAATTACTCGAAAATCGTGAGACTTTTCATTGTGCTCATTTGATAGCTAATAAGCTGCCTTATCACTGGTTTCCAGGTTATCCACTATTTACAGGACATAGTCTATGAGTATACACATATATGCGATAGTCACAAAACGTGCATAAAACCGGTTTCCAGGTAGAAATTGTAGCTACACTTGTAAGCACCGCAAATTCGAACGAAAAAGGAACGAATACCATCGCAGCAGGAAATTTAGTCATGACGGCATCGAAGAAGTCATCAATAAAAGGGCATGCATACCCATTCCAACATAGATGAAATTTCTCACGGCGATGTCATTGGAAAGACGTGCATGTCTTTCCACATGACCACGAAATCTAAAGGCTCATGTATGCTAATCCTTTTTTGCATTACTATGGAATGCAAGAATTCATCAATGTTTTTTTATTGATGCTTTCTTCGAAGTCTCTGAAGTGGTGGATTGAATGCATTACGACAGCATCGCTGAAGTCATTGGTGGTGATGTAATCAGTGATTTTGTGCAATGAAGGGGGAACACAATTGTGACGTGCAAAACACAGGCGAATTTTTTTTACACAGTTCTAATTTAATGTGTAAGGATCGGATAGCGGAATATATTCGACTATATGTTCGCACATTTTTATTTATAAATATACAAAATTTATTAAGTTATGCACATTATCTGGGATTATTATTTATTAATAAAAATATGTGGACATATTGTCGAATATATACTCTAAATATACCTCTATTCGATCCCTACATAAAATTAAATTAAACACCTGTGCAAAAAATTCGCGAAAATTCGCCTTTGTTTTACCCGTCACAGTTGTGTTCTCCCTTTAAGGTAGAAACCCAATGTACGCTTGCGGCGCAAATAACATTTATAACTTTTTAAATATCTCATTGCACAGATAATTTTAATATTACTAAGCACAAAATTAATTTATGCAAAATGAGCCGCTGCCAAGTTGATAATTAAAATATCTACACAATGATTTCATATAATTTTAAAAATTTGGACCTTTGGCAATTTTAACAATGCAGTCGCCAGTTAGGCGGACTCACAACCCCATTCTGGAGCCTCCGCTCCTGAGCTAAGCCATATGCTTCAATGAATTGCGCACAATCCATAGCAGTTATGCACACTTAATTGTTTTGCTCAAACCGACCCACCAATAGTTTTACTTGCCAGACCTGTGTTTTCATCTGCGCGGTACTTAATTATACTAATAAAACAAACCTTCTCCTTAAAAATTTATGTTGTCATCACGAAAATTTAAAATGAGAAGATTTGAATTACTGAGAAGCATGAAAAAACAAAACCGCTATAAAACTTCAGCTCACTTGAAACAAACAAACTCCTATACCTTCCTGTTAGCATGACTAGGACCTCAAAATTGGCATACATACCTTAGTCATGCACGAAATCATCGATACACTATTTCAGGCAATCTCCAATTTCCTGCTGGGATTCTATTCCTGTAAGAAATGAAGAGATAGAGAGCTATAGTCGGCAAAAATGTCTTAAGTACAGCATTTAATATGAAATATTATATGAAATGCAGCATTTTTTTAAAATGGATTCTTAAAGGCGACTCAAGGAGACTGTGTGCTACCTACTACCTCACCGGGCAATATGATAACGTATAGGGACAATGCAAATGCAGACTGCAAGAAGGCGGGGAACCCAGGTAGCGCACCCTCATTTCATAAGTGTCACATTTTTTGTCTGTGCATATTAAAGACGACCCGGAGAGATTGTGTGCGTCGCTCGCTAGACTAGAGAACCATTGCAGGGTAGTAAGGTAATTAAGTAAATAACTGTTCTTTCGTTTTACAAATGATGGATAAACATCATATGTACTTTGTGGTGTGTGGCTTTGCGAGGGACAATTATCAAGAATTAAGTTTTGTACCTTACTGTAAAAAAAAAAATGTTCAAAATAAAATCATGCACCCTGTAGAAGCGTTTCAATTTTCATAGCATCTGCTCCCAAATTTTTGTCTTGACCTCACAAATTACTTCTTTACAACTATCTTTGTCTAACAAAATTTAACGTCCGGTCCGGTTAACGGTACCAAGGTCGATAAAATATAAGGAAAAATGTCACAACTGTCCCTTTTTGTTTGATAGATATTCTTTGATTCTGGTTCCTAACTCCTAAATTTATCAATCATTGTTAACTTCACTAGAGCTCACGTCCGTATATTGGATGTTTACCCATCTTCTTCTCTCAAAATAAAACTTTTATGAAACTTGTAACTTATCAAAGCTTTTTTATCGGGAAAATGTTTTCCTTTTTCTGATGAACCTACACAAATCTTTGAGTGCACGAAATGAAGATAAGAAAGGGATATCGCATATACGTTAATTTAGGATTGCCTTAGTATTGTCAAGAAAGAGATATGAAAACTACCCGTCATCAAGGCCTGTGATGATAATATAACGACCCCTTCCCCTTCTCCATTTATATCGTTAGGAAGTTGTCGCAACGACAAGACATTTTACGCAAAAATCTGATCGTAAATGACAAGAGAACGATATCTTGCACGATAGATATGTTATGATATCTTTGTGAAGGTATTCTTTAGGGATAATTAAAAACCTTGATGCTGGGTTGCTCGTAATAAATTCACTCAAATTTCGAATTTGACTCATTTGGTTCATCCACCGGTTTCTTATTGGAGCTACACGGTTTCATTTAGCAGTGTAATGAAATGCACCTGTGAAGTCTATTGTGAATATTTGGTTGTCGTTTTCTCATGCACCGTCTGTCAAGTTGTCAGGATTTTACGATGTCACAGTCACAGATTGCAGTGGTTTTGCAGTAGAGAAATGATTTTTGTGTAGTTGGTTTTTATTAACATCAAGCAACCACAGCATCGTCAGAAAATGTACGCCACAAAAGTACCCAGCCTGCGAATCGATCAAGATGACTTGAAATGTCGGAATGGGTGCGGATATTATGGGAATGCCCAGTTCGACGGGCTGTGCTCTAAATGCTTCCGTGATAGAAATACGGCAGATAAGCAGAAAAAGCGTAAATATCGCAAATTAAGACTTATGCCTATCTACCGAATTCTTCATTACAGAACGCGCCTTTCCCGGCACATCTAGGATTGACCCTAATTTACCAAAACTTCCCCAGAAGCAAACAATTCAAACTCAGCACTCTCCCTCCAGGCGGCCGCATTCACCGAACCGAATAGAACGTGACGATATTGGGACCTTCAAAAAGAAGCCCCTTTTGGCTGTGTTTCAAAAAACTCCTAGTCATAAAGGTAAAGGAGAATGACAGGAAGGCGACTGCTAATAACAGTTTTTTTTCAGCTTCAAGTGGCAGATCTGAACGACACAACTATGTCCCCGATAGGGTCGAGGGTGAATTCATAACCATTCTGAAGCAGCTACGGATCCCTGATGACGCCAAAAGGAAACTGAAAAGCGACATTCAACGGCTGGACGCCACCATTCGTAATTACATAAACACCCATCACAAGAACATCGACGAGCTATCGGAGACAGTACAGAACGCATACGTGAAGTTATCAGAAGTCGTGAATAATGACCCCAAATTCGCCATCGTGCGTCCGGAGGTGCGCGAAGAATGCATGGACTTTTTCGAAAAGGTCATCATGACACAGAGCCACAAGTAAGATAAGAGCTCGCATTTTACTGCCTTTTTGGCTTTATCTTAGCGAGACATAATTATTTTACGAAGATTGTCACACAGTAGGGACTGCAGGGCTTTGTAAAACTCTGGGTGGAAAACAAAAAATATTTTCATTGTGTAACTCGAGTCCCAATTATGACAAAAAAAAATCAGTTGATTTTCACGCACATGAACCACTAGATTTTTGTTTGGATGTAGTGATAGAAAATCCTTATTACTGCAGCCGACCTGAATCTGCATCGCTTACATACTCGTTAGAGCTGATTGCAATCAAAGTAAAATGTTTTAATCCCTCCGCTGTCACCATACACATAATTAGGAAAAGTTGGCATTGAAGTTGCAGACTGACGATTGGCAAATTAAAGAGATTAAAAATGCCATAATTTCCTAGTGAATATTTTTTGCCTTTAGTCTTTTAGATTAATGCAACGTTATCTAATCATACTTATTAGCTTTTAAGTCTCTTCATGAACAGATGCCTGATGGTTTATTTAATTTACCTATGCCGATAAAGTATTGAATGCCTTACTCCCGAACTCCAAAAATTTTTAAACCATCTGTTTGTTCAAGCATTTGATTGGAAACCGTTACATTCATTTAATGCTGTTTGCAACTATAGTTTTCAACTTAAATGTTTGGTTCTTTACTACACAAGACAGCTTTTACTACAGTATATTATTTTCGATCAACTCGATTACCCTTCAGACAGCGGATTTTCTCGCCTTCACAACATCGACTTCTAACTTGCATGCCAGGAGATTAATAATGAAATTTATTAAGATTGTAGGTCCCCTTTTGCAGTGGACAAGTTTTTGTTCCAGAGCCAATTGCTTTTTTATCACAACGCACAATTACGTGAGCAGAACGCTAGCATTTTCAGTTCCTACCATAAGTACATATATACCTTCTACTACTTCATTACAAATGTAGGAACGTCTGTCCATTTAGACCGACATGACATTATAAGAATTCCTAAAAATTTAAAAATTTCGTCGTCCCTTCAAGGTGCAATGATACAATTTTAGTTTGTAGTCTACATACAAGATCCTGAGAGGAAGGAATACATATCCATAACCCAATTCCAATCACGACGGACTAAATTATTTATCGTCTGAATATAAGAAAAAAAAATATTCTCCCGACAGTCTAGCACGTCTCCCTATCATTTATTTCAGGTTCCTTTTCTCACCGTACTTCACTTCTGATGAGGAGAGCGATTCAAAAATTCAAAAACGCATTCGGCAACTGAGCTGGATAACTGCTAAGCATTTACTTTGTTCAATAGATGAGGTCAACTCGGAATCTCGAGATTTGGTTTACAATGCTATAACAGGTAATGCTTTTCTTGCCGTGTTTTAATTCTAAAACTATATTAAATATTTTAACGCAGAGCTCGTCGGAATGGATTCGTATTACTCTCCCCAGGAAAAACTTGAGTGCATTATTAGGTGCTGTCGAAATATTTTTGCCTTATTGAAGCACGCAGTAGGTGGACCAGCAAGCGCCGATGAATTCCTCCCAGCTTTGATATTTGTTGTGCTTAAAGCTAATCCAGTGCGACTACACAGCAACATTAATTATATAACTAGGTTTAGCAACGCGTCCCGACTAATGAGCGGAGAAGGTGGTTATTACTTTACAAACTTGGTAAAAATACAGTCTCTGTTCAAATGGTTATTACATTTTTTTCCACTTCAGTGCTGTGCCATTTCATTTATTGAAAATTTGACCTGTGAAAGCCTCTCAATGTCATCAGACGAATTTCGATCGCTCATGTCTGGCGAAAAACCTTACAATTCTCCATGGGAAAGTGCACTTATGGCTTGCGAAAGTCTTCACTTAATTTCTGAAAACATGAAAAGAATGGAAAATCTGAAAAAAAGAAATCAAAAAGTACTGCAGGACATAGAAACTATGAGCTCAGAACTGAAGCACTATGAGGTTGAACAGAAAAATTACTTCTAATTTGAAATAACGAATTTGAACAGCAATTATTTTACAGAGTGACATCAAAGATAAGATCGAGACAACACTCAGCAAAGCTCCCTGTTCCATTCGGCCTGCAAAAACACCTGCCTGTGTTAGAAACCGTGCACAGAATGGACTACATAGTGTAAACAAGCCTTTATCTGGTGGACATTTTCAAGCAAATTTGTTTTCGGTCCTAAAACAGGAGGAACAGACAAAAAATTTATTCAAAGAATCTTCGCTACCGATGCCGCTAACCCCAATATTCGCATCAGATTCCTCTGAAGGAAAGAAGGCTGAAATCCTAAGCAATTTGGCAGATAATTTAAAAGACACTATTAACACACCTACAATGTCGCCCTCTGGTCACATATCGACAAGCAGTTCGGGTGATCCGTTGTTTGCTTCCCCAATATTTAGTTACAAGAACTTCGATGCAAGTTCTCTGGAGGAAGTGGCGACACCAGATGACTTTCTTAACACAACAGATTTTACTGGAGGTCTTACCAACATTAATTATGACTTCGACTTGTCAGATCACAGCGGTGAAAATAGTGCTACGGAGGAATCAAATATTATAGCGAAACTAGATCTTCAAGAATTTGATCCATTGCTTAAAAGAGACGAAAGCATTTCTTTAAATAAAGAAAAGCAACCGTCCTTGCCAATATTCCTGTCTGAAAAACCAAAGAGTCTAATAGAAAGCGATTCGCCAAGCGAAATTCTTCTCCCGTCTCCAATCAAACCAACCGTCCCAGACTACAGAGGATTTTCACACTTTGATATTCCGTCTATCTCTTGTAACACGGGCGACTTCAGTTCTCTGCATCACAATACTAGCAATTCTGAGGATGTCAACTCCAACGACAGCAAATAAACAACACGAGCGAATAATTTTTTATATAGGATAGTGAAAGAAGCTAGTCGACATTGTTTTTTTTTTAATTCACAAATTGTAACACATATTTATGTTCCAAATCAAATTCGTAAGCCAATCTGCATTTATTTTATTTTTCGTTCTCAAATCTCTCACAGAAACTCACTTGGGCCTCCGGCTATTACAGGCAGTATAAAAACCACATCAAACGCAGCTATTTAAATCGCGCTACCCTTAGTTTCACTGGAAATCCTTGTTTAAAATAATCAATACTTTTCATAAAACTAACATAATAAAACAACTAAAGTATGCGAACGCGAAAAGGCAATATAAAGTAATCTTCCTAACAAAGACGAATGGAATAGAAATTTTTTACCGACCATCCTTTGAGTGCTTAACAATAAGCATATATATATTGTGGGAAGCATTACAAACTTAACAAACCTTCAAACAATGTCAAAAGCGATACATCTAGCGTCTAAATTGTTTTTGCATAATTTCAAGTGCAATGCCATGTGCCTATTGAGCCATTTGTAGGCACTCCATAATTACGCGCATAGGCTTATAAATTTGGTGAAGACCGTTGTTAATAGCTCTCGAATTGGCCTTTAAATGGAAAGGAAAAAAATCATTCAATCGTTATTACAGGATTGCTCCCTGTAGGGACAGTCGCTAAGTAGTTAACAGCACACTAGAAATGCAAAAATAGCTCCCTTCATTTTTATTTCAGTACCCAATCTTGCGTAATCACAAAAGTAAACTTATTTAAGAAAATATATTTCAATTAAAAATATATCCAGCTGTTACAACGTACTAGAAACGAAAAGTATATCAACCTTCTAACTTGCATGCTCGTAATATGCCTCTATTTGTTTTCACTCATTATTTTACGGCTAATGTGTTTACACACAGGTCTCTCCTCTGATATTAACCTATTTATGTACTCCGATCGCGTCGCAGTGTTATACTGATGACAAAATTTCGTTTAACAAATATCTAACCGTAAGCAATTTTACACAATTTTTCTCTACACAAAACACATTAATTACGAAATTGCTTTTGATATCCATATAAAAAGGAAGCGATCTTGAGCTACTTGTAGGCCTGATAAATCTGCCAGGCACAAAATGCCGATGCTAGTAACGTTATGCCTCTGTGAAAATATTTTGTTTTTGTATTATCTGAATACGCTAAGACAGTCGGGGACGAAAGTTCATTCAAAACTCGCACTTTCTCCAGCTTTTTTGGATTTCTTAAAACCTGAAATAAAAACATTTATTAGATTTATTTATATTTAAAGAAAGTTATAATAAATCCTACAGCCCACTATAAGCCACTTATAAAATTAAAACCTAGGCGCACCCACCACAGCCGATATGAAAGGTAAACGATTCTGTTGGTGAGGCACAACACAGCACATACCATATAGTTTATGGGAAGGAAGGCGATTTAAGAATATGAAACTATATCAAATCTAAAATAATATTATGGTATGGACACAGCGTACCCACTCGTAGTGGTACACTGATTATTCCCAAAATGGAAAGAAACCCGGATGGAGTTTCTATAGGCGTTCCCATTCTACGCAATTGAATTTGCCAGTATTAAAATTAGTCGCAAATAAAAAATTGTTACTCTATCTAATCTGGGTGTTGAGGAAATTATAAAAGAGTAAATATGTAGACTAATCAGGCAGGGAATGGCGACTTGTTACCGAGGAAACTGACAAATTGTCTTTAAAAGTCTGAAGTGAAAAAACCCTTAAATAATGCAATGTTTTTACACAATCCTTACAATAAACTTCATCTGGAATGGACGGTCAGTGCTCCCATTTTATCGAAAATATGTCCACAATAACTAAAATGACAGGCACATCAAACTTTACTAAAATTGTTAGACACCATTTTTCCGTGTCCCAGAATTCTACGACGGAGACTGGAATAGGTCTGATCCTTATTATAAGTGGTTGAAACTAATCAAGACCAAGCACACCTCACGGTACCTGTGGAAATAGTTTGCTTTCGACTGAAATCCTTGAGGATTAAGGGAATCCATTCGAACTATCTCTCAATAGCAAAGGTAGAAAAACTTACCCTATGACCATTTTTATTTTGAGCTAACAAGAGGAAAACACAAGAACTCTGAAGAGCACATGCGAAGACATCTTAAGTTCTTAGAAGTCTACATAGATTGTAGATCAATCAAGCAACATATATGTATCTAGACCCGAGAGACGCACATCTGGAAATCAAATATGCCGGAGATTCCTCCATATCCTTTTTCCTATCTTGCTTTTACATGTACTAAGAAAAGCTATGATTTCTGCCAAAAAGCATATTATTTTCAAATGCGGCGGGTAATAGTATAAGCTAAACATGAATGGGTAATATATAATATTATAATTCGAATAGTCGATTTACGCTACCTGATATTGCACACAGGAATCGTAGTTCCACGACACTGTGTACAATCCCGTGCAGAATATTGACACAGCGCACAGTGGGGCGCTGAACATTGGCCTATCCTGCCATATCAGTCCACAAACTAACGAAGATATTCCTGAGAGCACAGCCGTTTTATGGAGGCAGTTGCCGACGGTTATCCAACGTCCAGTCTCATCACCTAATCGTGTTGGCTCGATTATTATATAATCCACTTTGGCTTCCAGAGCCTTTTCGAGTTCAGCTTCGAAGGTCTCGTGGGCATTTCCACTGTCATAAACCTCACGGATGACGCGAATTGTGGGTTCTATTAATTCACTGAAAAATAAATGAAAAGTTTTATTTAAGCCGGAAATCAGTGCGCAATATGTGGAACGGGGAGAAAACGGGCGACTCACTCAGAAGTACCGGACATCGTCTGCGCTGGTCTGGCAGTTGCACAAATTAAGGATAGATCGCGATAACCGAAAAGCGGACCTTTTTGTCCATGGAAAAATTCAATAAATATTCAAGGTTATGTTTGTTTCCAAACGACCAGAAAACGTACGGTCATCTTGACTAGATTAGAAGGTGTCGAGCAGAATAAGCGCCCACGGAAGGCAAAGGAAAACCAATTCACACTCAGCGCAGAGCTGTCCGACGTAACAAAAATGTCAAAATATGTGACCAACTGCCTGGGAGGGCATCGACTTAGCAACTATTTCTGCTTCTGCGAACGTGAGATAAACAACCACAAGGAATTTTCACAGTCTTCTTCGCTAGACCTCGCAGTATTCGTCCGGCACAAAGGTTTGCGCTGATTTACGAAGTATTTACTTTTAAAAAGCACATACCTGTCATCGGGATTCTGAACCATTTTTTATTTTGACCTTACCGCAACTATTGTGAATTTCTTTTGATTTAGAAGATTTACCGTTTGCACTACACTACCCTTCGTACCTTCCTCAACAAAAGCATAAAGGGTCAATTGAAACTGGAACGTCTGTTCAGTGTTCGGTAACTGCTCACAATTTGGTGCTATGAAAATATCATTCTCCAGCGAGTGCAACTTCTGCGAGAAATTATTAAAATAAATATTAGAGCTATCCACTTAATGCCTTCGAAGGCCTCGTATATCTCGTAACTGGGCAAAATCGAGTAACAATTACGAATCTCATATAACTTCCATATACTTTTCTACTTTACGCGCCTCGTTAAATTTGCAAGCCAAAATAGTCGCCGAAAAATATCCTCGTAAATTTTTGCATCGTATTTCCACCAAAAAAAATTTTGCACAACTGGATCTATTGCCATCATAACAAGTCGATGATTTTTTGCTGAGTCGTTGGAAATTGGATATATTATATTTAAATATAAAAACAAAAATAAGGACCCAACGTCGTTCGACATTTAATTAATAATTAAAAAATTGCCAAGTTTTCCTTTCATCTTTTCTTTAGAATTTCGAAATATTAACCTTCTCTCTGCAAAAGTCTTTTATTTTGAATTAATAGAAGACAATTCAATTCAAGACATTTATTTAGACTTGTTTTTGACAATTGCAATACACAGTGGCGTACAAACACAACTGACATACATACTAATCGCCGGCTACAATACTGCCAGACTTAAACCATAAAAAAACTCCAGCGAATGGCACAGGGTGAATTCTGTTCTCAATATAAATATTTTCCAAATATCTTGAGCCAGAAGGGTCAAATGAATTTCACTAAACACAGCTAATAGCCTTAAAACTAAAACTTAGAGTTAAAGTCAGTTATCCAGAGCGAGAAAGACTGGTCTGGTTGTGTACTTTAAGCGAGCAAAATGCTATCCCCTTTTATGTCCGGCCCCTGTCAGGTCTAACCCCGACCAGGCAACCGTCGATATATCGCTAGAGGGATAAGTTAGTTTACATTTGGTACCATTTTCAGCCTGTATGCGTATGTCTATCTTTGAGCTCAAGTTTTGTCCCATAAAACGGGGACTGCCCGTGGTCCTCCTCCTCCTCGGGCAGGCACCCCATGAGTTTTGTAATGTGTTCACTAGCTCTAATCGAGTGAGCCGAATTTCAGCCTGTATGTTTATCGGCTCTCTTGCACCTCTAAAAGGCATCAGAAAATGGGCAGTTTAAGGGATTGTCTCAGTGTGAAATTTTCGAAAAATCGATTTTCTTTTGTTGCATTATCGGATAGTATACACTGTAATAAACATTCCCTCAAATTTTCAAATCGAAATTCAAATTATTACGGTCGCTACAGCGTTTCTTGTAGAAAGGGAACGGAGGGAACTGATGAGAATCCCCAGCATCAGTATTGTCCTTCGGGAGGAGATTCGTGGTGCGAATGGCGCAAAGCTGAGGCCAATGGATTTCAGGGAAAATATTCTCATCCACCAGCGCTCGATGACGATTTCCAAGAGGATTTGAAGCCAATCTACGAAGACTTGACCACCGACGATTTGTTAGAGAGATGTACGGGCGCTTCAATCTTTAAACGCGTTTTTCTCAGAATGGTGTTTTTCAAAACGGTGTGCACTCTCAAAGAAAGAGTTTTGAAGATATCTAGTTCCAATTTGGAGAGAACATTTTTAACGTCATTCTTTATGGCGCTATGGAAGCTTTTTTTTTTTTGAAATCTTCCTATTTTTTTTTACGAAAAACTGTCGAAAAAAAGGGCCAAATTCGATACTTTTTGTTCAAACCGCCGCCATTTTGTCAAATTAAAAAAAAAAAACCTCCATTGGGCCATAGCGACTTTCCTACAGATTAATTATCTTTTTGAAATTTGTGTTTCGTATCAAAATTGCGGCCGCAATCGTGGAAATCGTACAGGACCTTTTTTTTTACGTGTCATTTCAAGAATTTATTCAAGTATTATACACCTAATAAATAAACATAAAAAAAATCATTTTGTATTCGTCGTGAATGTATTTATTTATAAAGAAAAAACCGGACCGATTAGTTTATTACAACATAGAAAAAAAATCGCGAAAATCAGTGATTTTACGGAGGGTCACACTGAGACGATCCCTTAAGTGGAATTGGTCCAACAACGCCCAGGCACCCCTACGGTACTTTGATATGCTCACCTTAAGGGATCTACTCTCTTTTCGGAGATTTCTTATTTGAAATAAATTTTTCGATAGGTTTTAAATTATAAAAATTGATATAGAAAGTGTTACACTCAATAAATACAGTCTCGAACTATATTAAACAATTTTTTTTAATCATTTTTGTGAATTTTTAAGCATGAAACTGCTGGTCGGAAAATGATCCAAAAAACGAGAGGGGTGTGCGGCGTTGATGGAATCTCCGAGATGCATGGTCCGAAAAAAGCAAAGAGTTTTCAGTTCAGTATATTAATAGCTATAGCGCATCGAAAGCGATTTTTGATTTTTGCAAAATTTACAAAATGACGAACATTTTTTGAAAAACTACGAAAAAAACATGTTTTTTTCACCGCTTTTGGCCAAAAAAACATTTTAGAATCAACATTTTGAAAAACCCTCTCGATGCGCTGTAGCTGTAGTCATAAAGAATGTTTGGTAAAAATTTGGTGAGAATCGGTTCGGTAGTTTCCGAGATTTCATCAACACGGTGTCGAAAAACGTTACTTTGCGAAAACGCGATTATAGTTTTGTTAATGAAAAATCGTAAAAATCTCACCTATGCCTAAACAGCGATGCCTGGACCATACATTATGCCTTATTCTTCCTCAAAATGCACTTTCTCATCGCGTTCCTGCGATATGTTCTGGCTTATAAACAAACGCGCAGAGAGCTCGGCCGCACGCCGCACTTGTCGATTGTAAACATACGCGCAGAGATGTTTTTATATCAAAATTTTAAACTCGACTAATCTTGACACAAAAATACAGTTACACTACTCCGATCTTTATAAAATTTTAATATGATATTTCTGTATATACTTTACGAAAATGCGAATAAAAACAAATCGATTTATAAAGAGGGTAGATCCCTTAAAGTTTTGTTAGCGACATGCCCAGCCTGTATGCTTATGGGCTCCCTATTTTTCAGTCACCTCTCCGACTAAACGTACGACCGTCCAATGACTTCCTGCATTAATCCCAGCAAATAATTTTCTAAAGCGAGTTTGTGCTACAACTACGAAACATTTTCAATAGCATTCGTCCAGTACAACTTCAAATCAAGCGAAAATACAATTTTTCAAATTCAAGGATCTCGACAATTGCTCGCATGTTTCCTTGCAGCCGGAATCAGTCAAAACGCCTCTCCAGTCCCCTTCCCAGTCTAGGGGCCTTTTAAGGTTATCTGACAAAGAAATTAAAATTTCCATTAATCGATTAAAACCTTTTTGCAACATGATACCTCCTTCGCAACAAGGAAGACACAAGACAAGAAAATTAAAAAAAAAGTGATTTAACAACGGTTACAAATAATAATAAAGTAAGGATGCTGTATTATATAATAATCTATATATATAAAAATGAATACCTATTTCCCTTGGTCACGCCATCACGCGTGAACGGCTGGACCGATTTCGGTAATTCTTTTTTTGTTGTGTTTATTATTGTCAGGAGAAGGTTATTATGAAGGAAAAAATTAAGAAAATTGCGCGTAAAATTAGAAAATTTAAGAATATTTAACTTGCTGTGCGTTAGTCTCGCCAAAACTCAAAAACGGCTTGACCGATTGCGATAATGTTTTTTGTTCTGTTCGCTACAATACAGTGGAGGTTTGAAAAAAAAAAAATTCGGGAAACCCCAAATGAAAAGCCGGAAAATCGAAAAAAAAAAAATTTCCATTTTGTATAGGAAGCGAATTTTCCAACTTCAAGGAATCTTTGTGAAAAACGCAATTGGAGGTTTTCGGGGTCGCAGATCTCGAGCTTGTATTCAATATTTTGGAATTCAAGATGTCGGATCCAATATGTCGACCGAAAAAGTTAAACTTCAAGGGATTTCCCTGAAAATCCGCACTAGGGAATTTTCGGGATCACTGATTTCGAGTCTGCTATTCAAATTTCCAAATATGAGACCACCCCCACCCTTTGGGAGATATAGGAGAGGGGGTGCAATAAGGAGGTGGTGTAAAATGAAGAGAACTAAATTTAATAATACTGTTGGAAAATATCTAAAACATGTGCAAAACGCAAATAGGAAAACGCTGGGTCACATAGGAGAGGCGGTGGTGCAGTAGGGAGGCATTGTGAAATTAAGGAATACAAATTTAATAGTATCCCGGAAAACGCCGGGTCAGGGCAAGCTAGTTACTAATAAAATTAACAAAGTAATTTATTAACCAACCATATCAGGCACTAGCATCAACGCAGTATTCTCTCGTTATTTAAAAAATGATAGTCTAAATTACTTGTATCATACCTCAGCTATCATGAACCGATAATTTCTCTCTTAGAGTATGAATTAATGGAAATAGATGAATAAAAGAAATATTTCATTTGATTAGCACAGATTTTGTTCAATTAAAATCCACATAACCATTTCCTAATGCTGAAATAATAAAATTGTCAACAAATGCAAAAGCAAATGCATAAAATCAACTGTTTCTGGAACCTGAAAAGTTTCACTTCTAACGCGCGAGAGGCAGATTTTGTTTGTTATGTGAAATACTTAGGAGAAATGTTGTACACTCAATTGTCCTGCAAGACGTACCACGTACCCAACAAAACGTTTAAACTGGCATGGCGGCCTTTGTTTTTTATCGAAGTGCAGAAGCGGCAAATATCAACCGTCTATAACCCCAAATACTATTTGTAGCTTAGAATGTGATAGAGCTATGTACATATGTGCTTATACCCCAATTATCAATTCAGAAAATAAAACAATTTTTTTCGCCCAACTTTATTTTACGAATATAAAATCTTCAGAAAACTTGCATCACTACTGTGAAATTTAGAGAATATAATAAATCGCCTTGAGAGCAAACTTTAAACATTTTCAAAAAGCTTAAAAAGGCTTCAATTGCAATCGCCGAAAATTCCAAGGTTTCTCATTTAAGAATGCATGTGCTGAATGGGTTTTGAAACAATTTTCCTTAAATGGGTAGTATAACTGATCAAAAAGATTTTTTGATATAATGTGAAAGTGAAACATTAACACCGGCCGACTCAAGGTTACGGCGAAGTATAGTTGCACATTCGCTACCACCGGTACGTAACAAAGAATCTTACGTGCTATGCTCAAGTTTTCACTCTTCACTGCATTAAAACATCTGATCATGTAGTATATGCTCTATCGAGGATTAGATCGTGTGCGGAAGTTAAAGAAAATTGGACATTGTCTTTAGAAAAATTTGTGTGCACTACTGATAAAAGGCCACGCTCTGTGTTTTGAACTTTGCAAACCTGATTAGGACCGGCTGGCAACTTTTGGATTGTCTCATGATCGGGAGAACCCAAACATTGTGTGGACAAAACTCGGTCAGCGAATGTTTGCTGCCGTTTAATCGCGCTTGATATGTGAGTGCACTAACGATAAAAAATGCCATTCAGTCCAAGCCACCAAGCGCATAAATTAACTTGCATTACGACGAAGATCTCAATTGCATTTTTTGCTACAACAGCATAAAGCAGTGATTGTGGGAAAAAAAGAAGTGGTGTGAATCATCTCATTACGTTATTCTCAGAAGATGAGCAACGTTTTTGTGGCAAAGGTGTCGGACCTTAATTTTTTTGGATGGTCTAATCCAATTTGGGATATCTTCTATTATGATTAGTTAACTTTATCAGAAATGTTCTGAGTTGCGAATTAATCGAAAAGATACGAAAGCGTTTATGCCGTTTGAACAGTTGAAGACTTATTGCAGAGACTGGAATATTATGAGAATCGCAGGTATAGTACTTAACTTAATTCATAACTCTAACTATGATTTTGCCTATATGTATCTTGAACACTTTCATATATAACTTTCTTTAATTAAAAGTACTATTTTTCTATTTGCAAAATTGTCTAATTACCGCCTTGTTGATTGCGTCACCATAGGCATTTCTTTCCGGTACTATTTAAATCTATGTAATTAAATTTCTGCATAAAAGGTATTGTAGGAGCTATTCCATCAGCTGAGAGAAACTCCGCAGCCATGATTTCCATAGGCATTGAACCTACAGAATCCACGCCACTTCTCCGACGGAATACTCTCCATTCTATAACAGCAGAAGATCAGTACAAAGACAAATTTATGGACGTCAAAATTTGTTTGATGTTGTTCTTCTTTTTATCAGGGGTAACAGTTGGTGCATACCTTCTGTATCATGATGGTGAGAAGGTCTAAAGTTATTTTTAACTCAATGTATTAATTATTAAATTTTCAGCTCCGCGCTGAATATTATGGATATAAATATTCCAAATATGAATGGACAGAAGAAATTGGCAATAGAGGTCATACTTTCAAGTAACTAATTCGGGTTTAAAATTTATTTTAGTAATGTGTTCGTGCCTGGCAGAATAAACTATAAAGTCGCTATGCTAATATTAACAGAAAATGTAAACAATTATTTGTCGCACCAAAATTCGATGATTCAATTATGTACATATGTACATTGTAGGCGACTTCTCAAAGAAAATAAGTCAAAGATGAATTTTTGTACGGTAACTGCTGGTCAATCTAGTCACTGTTATGAATAAGTAATAACTAGAATTTAAACAAAATAAGAATTAGCTTAAGAATGTCCGCGTCGAAGTGCAAAAAAAATAATTAAATTAAAAACACATTCAGAATTTCTATGAGTTTTAGTTATGGGTCGTAGCAGACAACAAAAAAAAGCATTACCCAAAATAACTGAGATTAGTCGGAAAAAAGGATGTCATTTCTATAATGCTACACTTCACCATAAATAAACTTTTAATTTTCGATGTTAAAAACGGGCACGTGGCACGGGCAATTTTCTACTTTTGGGTTGAATATCCTTGCAGAAGGATCTCAATATTAATGGACCCACAAGCAGCAGCATATTGTGCAGACACGGGCCTTCCAAAGTAAAATTAATATTTTAAAGTACTTTTTTTAAATGCAAATTTTCTGACTTGACAGGCGAGAAAAAATTTTAATGGAGACATTTCCAAAAGCTGTCTTTCCCTGCCTCTGATGATGATTAACACTCTTTTGCGGTACTACAAGACTTATGAAACAATATTAAGACAAAAAAAATCTGTGAAATATTTCACGCAATTAGTTTTAAGTTATTTCATCCAGTATCAGAGTAATTTATAAAAAATTGAATTTGTTGATTTCCAATGACCAGGATAGATTAAGGGGTTACATGGGTTTCATATTAAAAATTAAATTTTTCATTCAAACTTTTTATTGTTTGAAAGATACACATTAGATAAAAGATTTCTGAAATTTTTGTAAAAAAATTTTTAAAACTCCGCCATTGTGACGTCATTTCCGGCGAGCCCTCGGAAAAAATGTGTGTCCGCGTTGCCAGCAGAACTCCTAGCAGGATCATAAAAAGCGAAAAATAAAATAAATGTTTTAGCTAAGACTATAAACTTGTACCTGAACGAAGGAAAAAAAATAAAATTAAAATTGGATTTTTGGCGGACGTTTTTACAAAAAAATTAAAATTTCGCCCAAAATTTCTCGTAATTTTTTTTTTAAAAATAGTTGTAATTGTAAAAAAAAATCCTTCCTTCAGGTACTTGTAAATTGTATCTCAAAGAACTGTGTAAATTTTCATCAAGATCAACCGACTTTGAAAACATAGTTTCGAGAAAAACGCGTTTAAAGTTTTGAGTGACAATAAAACTGGGAGCAACTGGCTTTGAGCGCGCAACTTCCCAAGGCTCTATCTCCGAAACTATTACTCCGATCGACTTGAAAATTCAGAACAATATTCTAGAGATGTAGATTGTAGAATTTAATAAGACAATAAAAAAAAATTGATTTTTTGAAACCTTGAAACCCATGTAAGCCCTTAAAAAATTACTTCTGCCTTAGAGACTTGTGTTTCTTACGAATTTGGCTTCATACGTGTATTCAAATTTTCTATATTTCAGGATACATATATAACATAATTCAATTTACTAATATAAAATAAAGTAATGAAATGTAATCAGTTAACATAAAAATTCGTAGATAAAAGTACAAGAAAAGGAAAAATATAAGAATTCAAGGAAAAAGGGTAAGAGCAATGCGTTGAATGTTGAAAAACTTTTAGGATTAATTTCCACAATATCACAATTGGATACAATAACGGTAATTATCACGCCTTTCGGACTCCATGAGTTTACCTTCTTGACCTTCGGTTTACGCAACGCTGCTCAGACCTTCCAGCTCTTTATAGACGAGGTGCTGCAGGGTTTTTGTTATGCATACATCGATGACATTCTCGTCGCATTATCGTAACATTTGCATCTCGACGAGCCGAGGTATTGTTCAAGCATATGGAGGGAACACCGAATCCAGCTCAAACTACATTAGAAGTAACTCGCAGGACGATGATGGGGATGTTGGATTCCCTTAAATGAACGATTCATCGCAGCGCTCAAAAACATCCGGCAGGCGCGTTCATTTTCCGGACAAGTTTAAGGAATATTCGTTACTTCTTCACTGGGAAGGAATTTATTAAGTAAATGTTCATATATTTACATAATTATAATACTCTTGGAAGCGCTTCCATTGAGCCCACCCATAATAATTACCGAGATATTTCAATTTTCTTCATTTTCGACAAAATCCATGCCTCCTCATTTTCACGGGTAAATTTTTTTTTTCGTTTTTCATAATGTATTTCTATTTTCGTTTTTCACATGTTTTTATATATTTTGCAACAGTATTATTAAATTTAGTTTTCCTCGTTTTACACCACCTCCCTACTGCACCCCCTCTCCACAATCTCTCAGCGGGGTGGGGGTGGCTCGTTTGGAAATTTTGATAGCGAAATCAGCGACCCCGAAAACCTCCAATTGCTCTTTTTCTTGAAGTTGGAAAATTCGCTCCTATACAACACGCAAATTTCAATTTTTTTGATTTTCCAGCTTTTCCTTTGCGGTTTCGCAACCACCCTTGTAGTATAGTGCACAAAACAAAAATAAATTATTCAAATCGGTCAAGCCGTTTTTGAGTTTTAGCGAGACTAACGAACTGCAATTGATTTTTCTATATATGTATGGATAAATTGTGAATGCATACTCGAGCCCCACAAATGTATTAATAAAATATAATTAATTTTGTCTCCAAATTGGGCTTCTTTCTCTAAGCACTTGCGAATTTGGCATACTTAGCAATCGTCGGCGACTTTTTCGATAATGTTCTGGCAACCCTGGTTGCAGCGTCGACGCAAGTAAAAAGCTTTTCTTAGCTGATTTATATTAATTTTGCTTTTAAAAGAGTACCTAAAATAAGAAACGTCACCGGATAGGTGCTTTCACGGAAAAATAATAACGAAATAATACTTTTGGCAAAGAAGTATTGCGTGTGGGGGGGATATGTATATGGACTTGTTAAATAGGTTAAATTCGGGCAGCCGGGCGGAGCTTTTATATCCTTTACTGAAGTAGGCAATAATTGATAAAATTTAGGAGTTTAGGATTCATAATCATAATCTTGCAATTCTTGGTGTAAGGATATTATTCAGTCAGTAGACATTTAGCAAAAGGCAAATTATACAATACTAAGCTCTTTGAAGCTTGGGAACTTTAACAAGCAATCATTCCCAACTTCATTAAAGCTGTTTTGCCGGGTAATGAGCTATACCGGTTAAATATTCTTTAAATTGCGTTTTGTACAGAATGTTTACCAAATGAAGCAGAACGGTTTGTGCTCCCGCTGTAGATAAGATTGTGGTGTTCTGACAGTTCAAATTCTTCGGATTCGGTCATTCGGACTTTCGGAATCTTTTAGTTGCGTTCCGTTCTTGGATTCTTGCATTGCAAGTGGAAGTGCATCCAGTCCGGTTTTTTCTTGTCAGTTTACAATTGTCAAAAAATGCAGTAGCATTGGTTGTTATCGCCAGTGATTGCAGCAATTCTATTTACCAAACTTCCTACTTTTTCAACTCCTTTGGAATAATCACACATGTAAGGTTTTTTTTTGTAATTTTGGGGAAAGTTTGCAAACTGTAGGGAGGGCGGAAGAACTCTCAAATATCTTAAAATAGATACAGCTATCAGTCGGAATTTGTCACGCAAGTAGAGCTTCTTGGACTAGTCAAAGTGCTATTAGTCATTGCTTGTAATGCCTTACTGAAACTATCATTCGGAGAAAAGGGCGTTCACTAAGATTTACCTCTTTATTTCAGGAAAGATGATGCCCATGAACAACTTACAGCAGGGTGGGTACGTGCCACCCGCCTTTGGGGCTGGATATCCTCCCACTGCACCCATTGATCAACAGCCTGGCGCATATTATCCACCTGTAAGTACTAGTTCAGTAACTGCTCTGTGACAAGCTCTGAAAATGCTCGCCCTTAAGGGGGGACATCACAGTAAAACACAAAAAAATAGGCATATTTTCGGGAATTAATTTTGGCTGAATAAAAGTATCAATCGAAAATCTGTAAAGTAGGGTTTATAGCAATACTAAAAAAGTACAAAATGTAATTTTTTCAATAAAAAATATTTAAAAATGGCGGCTGCGCAGCATATGCCCCAAGGCGCCTATTTTTGAAACCGTGTCGATGGCCGAAGACGTAGACTCCTTAATTTTTGACCTGGAAGAAAAAACTAAAATTTTTTAGTTTTCACATAACAACAGCTATCGAGCTACGTAGGATTTTTTCGATATATTGATTTTTCACAAAATGGTGCATGTTTGAAAAAAAAATTTAATTTTTAACAAAAAAAACGCCATAAAATCGTCGATAAAAAGAAAACTAAGCCATATAAAATAAAAATCCTACGTAGCTCCGTGGAGACAGATATGTCGAAGCTACTGTCAACATTTCAAGTCTATCGGTAAAGATTTGCTCGAGTTATGTCTTCGGCGAGCTAAAAAAAAGTGGTTTCGAGAAAAACGCGTTTAAAGTTTTAAGTACTGAGAAACCATATGAAAATTTCATATACCTCTAACCGCAGAATGAAAAATTTGGGCACTCGGACACTTTTGCCGTATTCCATCATTTGGTATATTATTATTAAGACCCTAAAGCACATTTTAAGCGAACAAAATTTTTTTCGAAACATTGAAAATTTTACTGTGATGTCCCCCCTTAATTGATTTCCCTCAGACTGAATTGACCTACTTCCAAGTTTATCAGCGCATTGCCAAAAATTTATTGAGTAGCTCTGACGGCACGAACACATTCAGCCAATTCAGTTAGCATTGCGTGGATGGACTTTACATTATGACATATGTGATATGTGGTTTCCAAAAGGAAAAGTGGCTGCAACGATTTTATTTACGTTAGGCCACCGATGAGCTCACATTACAAAAAATGTATGGAGGTTGATAAGAAATGAGTGCCTGCGACACTAAATTTTACCGGCACCGAAACTTGAGAGATTCAGCCATATTTGCTTTGTAAACATGATTCACGAATAAGGTTTCAGTATTTGAAGAAGCCAAACTTTAATGAGCTCTTTGTTTGTAGTAGGAAATATGGGGCTATGTGAAAAATAACAAACATTAATTTAATACCAATACCAATAATAATTATAGTCAACTCGAGTATTCCGTCAATATCCAATTTAAGATGGATATTTCTTTTTTCGTCCAAAGAAGCGATTTTTTACGCAATCTTGCAGTAGTTTCGAATAAAAATTATTAACACAGTGTTCCGATTATGAATGCAATTCTAGTTCAGATGAAGAAACGGTGGAAAAAAATGACAATGATTTTAAAAGTTTCTCTAAAATTCATATCACACTTCAAAATAAATAAAACTTATTATTTTTAAAACTATTCTTTTTAGAAGCTAGACATACACCCATAAAATCTTGTTAAATAACATTAAAAATTTTAGGATTTCTTTTTGTAAAAAAAATTTGCTCACTCAATTATTTTGACAGAATTCCAAACACCGAATGAATGGCAACTGTTTTTCTACATGGGGGTGGAATCACTGACTCACAAAAGTGTTGCAATACTTTCGCTGTACATTTTGGAACCCATTAAATGGCCGAAATGTAAAGCGTTCAAAAATTTTATCATACAGTTCTCTGGAATATATAACTTGTCTGTTCATATCACAATAGCTGAAAGAAATGTTCTCGCACTAGACTCACAAGCACCCATTTGCTTCGAAGTCGATTGCAACAGTTTTGTGCGTGAAGCGTAAGTTGCTTCTACGTATATTACTGTTTTTAAATTAAGATTTACAAGCAATACTTCTAAAAATATTTTTATAATGTAATTAGAAGTTAACTTATCCAAAAGTTCTGTACCATGTGTATTTAGAGCGCATTTTAGAGAATTTGACGAGATCTGATTAACAATATGCGGAAAATTACGGAGGCAAAAATTAAGGAAGTCCTTTTTTTTCTAAAAAGTGGTTTATCTTGCCGCAAGACTGCAGAGAAAGAAAAGAAATCTACTTTTATTCTGTCAGTAAGATTAGAAAGGAAAGGGTACCAGATCTCGCTAAAAACATTGGGGGTCGTCCATCCATCATTAATCCTCAACTCTTAAGGCGCGCGGCAAGAATTATTCAGTACGGACAGGTGGATACAGCGGTAGATATTCAGAAAATAATTAGTAACACTTGGGATTTTCATGGAGATATGGAAACAATTCGTAGAGGTTTGCAATCGCAAGGCCTTAGCCTTAACTAAAATTAAAAAACCTCTTCGAAAGAAACAGCTCACGACAAAAAGGTTAAAATATACGCGATTGGTTGCTGAATGGACACTTGAAGACTGGCGGAAAGTGGTGTTCAGCGATGAAACAAAAACTGGAAAGAAAGTGGGTGTGGCAAAAAGGCTTCAAACGACTTGATCCGCGGCTTGTGAATGGTACCAGAAAATTTGATGGCGGCAATATTATGATTTGGGGGTGCATGATGGGTACCCATGGGTAAATTTTATAGGATTGAAGGCCGAAGGAATGCAATCGACTACGTTAACATCCTCAATACATCCTTCCTTGAAAGTTTAGAGATGTTTGGGACCGAAAAAGAAAATATTGTAATGCAACAAGACAGAGACCCAAAGCATTTTGCTAGAATAACCATGCGATGGTTCTCAGAGAACAATGTTCAGGTCTTAGACTGGCCCTCTCAGTCTCCAGACCTTAACATAATAGAGCATTTATGGGCTCTAATGAAAAGAAAACTTTCTTCTTATGCGACAGATCCGAAATCTCTTGACGAACTTTGGAAAAGAAAACAAGATGTTTGGGAAAGAATTTCTGAGGAAGAATTGAAAAACATCTTTGAAAGTTTGCCCAAAAGGCCTTGCGAAGTGCATTTCTGGTCGAGGAGGACACACTCATTATTAACTAAAAATGAGACATTGAAATTCATTAAACTGATGGACTTGAAGAAGGCATTTATCTTATGGTTGTAGATGAACTCAAATAAAAATGTTTTTGCTATTTTTAATACCCTAATAACCTTATTTTAGTATAGTGTTTGCTTTATTATAAAAATGTTTTATCTGTTGTGTAGTCACTTGTACTTATTATTATTAATCAAGGATTATTGCAACACTTTTGGGAGTCAGTGTATAAAGTATTTAGTAGTACTTTATATGTCAGTGGGTGGAATCCAATGAAGGCTGTGTAACCTTCACGTAATTATTTGGAGGTAGCACTTTATTTAAAAGAAACCCGTAACGAATTAAAGTCAAACTGAAATAACCATTCAATGGTAAAAATTAGATTAGGATAAAGTACATTTTCTCATTCGGAAGCTTGAAGGTTGTCAACAGTTGTATGCGAAAAACGCATTTAATGATTTTTGGAATCGTCGGGAATGAAAGGGAGGGACGGAGAAAAACAGTGGGAGGGGGAAAGAAGTCGCGCTTCAAGCTAACGCACAGTAGACAGCAGACGCTTCGGCAAATGACGTCAACAAATACCTACATATAGTGGCGTGGTTTTTTTAATAGCCGCGTTTTTTTGTGGCCGCTATC
The DNA here is from genome assembly GCA_947538895.1 of Neoitamus cyanurus. Lineage (NCBI taxonomy): Eukaryota > Metazoa > Arthropoda > Insecta > Diptera > Asilidae > Neoitamus > Neoitamus cyanurus. The sequence goes on from OX384540.1 coordinate 28,818,233, forward strand.
CAAAGCAGAACAATGAACAGAACAAAAAAATTGGTTTTGTGGTGTTGGTGCCCTTGCTCTCGAAAATTGTGAACATCCATAAAATTATCTTCCTCCTCAAAAAAGTTGTGGCTATAGACTGGATATTTTCGTTGTTGAAAAATATGAATTTGAGTCTGCAGATATTTTGTAAAAGAACCTCCCATTTTTAATTTGGGTGTTCTGGAATAAAGTCGATCATCAAGTACCACTGAATTTCCTATTATACGTTACTAAAATATTACAAGGATTTGGAGTAACTAGGAGAGCAAAAATTATCTTGGAACGACAATATTCCTGACACTTTGTCAGTTTAAGCCGAGTTTGAGTCCGATGATTCAAATTCGTACAAAGGAAAAACACTAAAACCGTACCGAATGGATTCATGTCAGCGTATTAATACTATAGATACTTAATATACCTAGATAACTTCGAGTTTTGTTTGTTACAAGTATACAATATTAAACTGAAATATGATATTTGAATATACACTTGCGGTCATAGAAACCGCACCACTTGAAATTCACATGATAAAATTGAATAAAAGGGTATGTACTTTTCCGAATGAAATGATTCTTTGCCACAATATTCAACAGAAACTCATTAACAGTTGGGCAGGATTTCACCTTCCTTCTCCTTTTTTTTGGGAAGAAATGAAGAAAAACATTAAATTATCGAATTTTCATACTTTGCTACCATTTACTTATTAATTACATTTACTAGGAACTTTACATATCATTTGGTATATTTTTATTAAAACATAACTTAAACATAATTTACATTGTATGCACAGTCTTCAGTACCGCGTTCCTCCCCCTTTGGCTTCGATAATCGCTTTTATCCTAAAAGGCATTGAATCCACCAATACTTCAATGATGTCATCCGTTATTTCATTGTTCCACACAAGATCCAACACTTGAATCAGCTTTCTTTTGCTCTCTGGTTTATGCTCTGCTACTTTCCGTTTTATCACATGCCATAGATGCTCAATTGGATTCAAATCGGGCGAATTCGCTGGCCAGTCTAGTGTCTGAATTCCGAGATCAGAAAATGTTTTCTGGAGCTGGAAAAAATTAATGAGGATTAATTCGTGTTTTATTTATTGCTTATGAAATAGACATTTGGCACTTCATATGCAATACTGTACTTACCGATTTGGCACCATGACAAGGTGCCGAATCATCTTGAAAAATTAATTCATAAGTGAACGAAAGGTGCTCCCCAATGGCTGGTATCAAAAATTCCTTTATGAATTGCCCATACTTTTGGGCATTCATTGTTCCATCAACAAAGTGCAAAGGACCTAGGGTGTAAAAAGAGAAACATCCCCAGACCATTTGGCTTTGAGGAAACTTCACTGTCTTGATCGTGCACTCTTCCTTAAATCGTTCTCCTGCTGAACGTCGCACGTACGGCCTGCTGTCTGCACACAACAAGTTGAATTTGCTTTCGTCAGACCAAATTACACGTCGCCAGTCTTCCTTCGTCCAATTTTCATACTTCTTCGCCCATGCTAAGCGAGTCGCCTTCATTTTCTTTGTTGACATGGGCTTTTTCGCTGGTCTTCTTCCAAATAGTCCTACTTCTCGTAACCTCCTACGGATTGTTTCGGCGCTAAGGTCGACTTGATGATAATCCCTCAACTCTGTCCTTAAACGGACAGCGTTTTTAAAGCGATCTTTCAAGCTCATCCGTCGTAATGCTGTGTCCGTCCGTGAATTTGTCTTCCGTTTCCTTCCAGATCCTTTTGTCCTCTCCAGTGGGTCCAAATTCTCCTTTTTCTTGATCAAACGAACGATGGTTGAATGGCTGCACCCTATTTGCGTCGCTATCTGACGATAGGACAGACCTTGATCTGCCAAAGTCAAAATTTCGACTTTTTCGTCCCTGGTCAATTACTTACATTTTCCGGCCATTTCACTTTTTTGACTTTATCTTCATCACCACTTAACTTCAACTGAATATTTTTTCACCAAAAGGGTTGCTTTTATACCCCAACAAAGCAGGTCAAATTATTTCATCCCTCCCCCTAATCTACCTGCTTCAATTATGCGCATTCTCGGAACTAACTGAGTGGTGCGGTTTTTATGACCGCAAGTGTAGATAGTATTTTTTCTCTAGCCTCAAGCCGGATTACCCACAAATCCGCTTCTGCCGTAGTCCCTACTAGAATGACATCGATTCTGAGGAATTTAAAAAAAATAGGTGAAAAAATTTTATAAGTTAAACGATTTTATTTTAATTCATCACCTGTACCAAAAACTACAAAATAATTAGGACACTTATCTGGACCGTCTTGAGATTCTGACATCTGGTAAGAAATCATGCAATACTAACGGTACTGTCTCATGTCGGATACCAACGGGCACTTTGTGTCGCTGCGTCAACGGAATAAGTAATAATCTGGGCCTTTTAACAGGTTTTAAAACCGTAGGACGCATTTGAAATATTTCTTTTGGTGGGCTTGAAAACACATTTTGCTAGATGAGTCGTTCTTATTTAATTATACAGTCGTTATACAGGTTTTTATGCGCCCCACACCATAGAAATTTTGTCGATATTCAGAAACTAAACCTGCCTCCATTGTTCGCAAGAAATTTCCTGTTAGTGGAGACATTCCTGTCATACGACCATCCTTCTGTACAGGCAACTTTAACATGCTTGTGGAGCCGCTGACAAGCCGTGCTGTTACTCCCGTTAATGAACATACTTTTACTGCGTCTTTTGCATAGCATCTATTGATCTTATTTCGTAGTAAGTTCAACAGGAACATTTTTCCTACACCGGCTCCAGCAGTAAAAAATATTCTCAATCTTTCGTCGCCACCATATAACTGAGTTTGAATTGACTGGGTTACCATGGTAAATATATCTTTTTGACCAGCATTCATAGCTCGTTGAGTCAATTGAAACTGGTGTTCGTCCATTGGCAGGTGTGATACTACTTTTTGTTCATCTAATTCCATAGGCTCAACTTGTTCTAATTCTTCTGGAACGCGTGCACTTGATTAAATGCATTCATTTTCGATTTGTTTATGCCGCTCACGATAGATCCACCTCCTGACTTCATCATCTGACCCTCGTCACCAAGCATACTGTATAGAACTCGTCAAAACCAACCGAATGAGTCCAAACTCGACGGTGTTATTAGTAATGGTTGAAGAGTTTCACTGTCCACCTCCTAACTCCATCATCAGACTCTCGTAAATCCATCATAATATTGTATTGTCACGGGAACTCAATATGTGTGCAATCGGTTAAGTAGAAGTAGTTGAAAAAGCTGTCGCAAGATTTGAAGCATATATACATATACGAGGTCAAGTAAATCCCTCGATTAAATGTCTCTCAATCATGTCTGCCAGTTCGAAAGACATGGTTTCGTGGGAAACACGTTTAAAGATTTAGAAAGTAGCACGCGGTGCAAACATTCTGATTGTGTTTCAAATGTGAATATGTTTTAATTTATAAAAAAAAATATATTTAACAGGGTCCAGGATATCAACCAGTTCCGCAGCAACCCATGCCTTATCCAGGACC